>OX424502.1:8498223-9754968 GCA_949152395.1 Agrochola litura
CACTTTCCTGGTTTTGTAACTAACAGATGACTTATACGCGATTCTTGTATTCGAAACTAATTGTTTAAACTGACTAATGTTTGATGCATTTAGTGGTTCTAAAAAACCCCGGGCTCCGGCTGTTGATTTAATCCTATTAACAATTCATAGTTGCACACATCTCCGCTCTAGTCTAGCCAGTACGCATCTCCGTACAGCTTCGGTGGATATAACTTATGTAGCTGAAAAACATCTCTTCTCGTCTCCGTTTTGGCCCTCTCCGCACATCTCCGCTTTGGTGGAGTCCGGGCCTTATGGTAATAGGCCCGCAGAATTTACTTACTAAGTGGACTTTGGTACGCACATAAGTGCAAAAAAAATCGATTTCGATTATTATTCTATCAATCTTGAACAAGTTTTCCAGTATTCTTCTTATTCAAAAAGAGTCAAAACTAGATCTCGAGACTGATTTATCTGCCATCATTCATAAGAAGATCGATGGAGGTGATAAAATGACATTCACTGCAAAAATGAGACTCATTGATAACCATCAATGAGTCTCACAATATTCAAACATCAAAATGGACAGGATAACTTCAAGCAATCAAATGAAACAAAGTATTTATCAATGCAGCTAGCATAAGATAAAGTAGGACCTGCTAAGGAGAAACCGTGTTTCTAGTTGACAGATAAGTATTACCAACCTACTATCTGGCACATTTTTTTCAGTTCAGAACATTTTAGGGTATCGTAAGTACTTCCAACATGATAACATTAATTTTAGACGCATATTTAGATTGCATCTAATGCACGCTTAGTTTATCAATTGACCGATTCTATTTTAGGCCAAAAGTACTGATAGGACAAATATTACCTGCATATTACTTACATATTTGTATAGCTTACTTCCAATAATCTAGTTTGCTAACAACTCTACCGCCTAGTCATCACTTTTCTAGCAGTTCTAACAATCATGTCTGACCCAGTTGAAAACGCACTTTTTCTAAGAAATAGTCATGTTTATAGAAATATGTTTTACCTGCTATGAATCCTAACTGTTAAATAATACTTGGTAACTATTACGCAAATGCGGAAAGAATGGAACGGTTGGATTTATTTTGCCGGATATTTACATTGCGTAATTTCAAAATGTTTCTAATCTTTATATCAACAAAAAGTTACCAATTTTCTTAAGTACTATTGATCATCATGTTTTGCTGATTGTAATGAGTCTATTATCTATAATGACCTGGTAATGACGCCATCCATCGATCATCATTACAGTAAATCCTGGCCGAAAATAAATGATTACTTTGAAGATGAATGACCATTAAGATAATTTTAACATTTGTTTAGAGCAGTTTGTCTTAGATAACATTCCACATATTTTCATCCCGTTTCAATATCTCCAGTAAAGTCTGCATATTATTGCAAATGATGCGAAAGGAAATAACAAATCCACTTTTCAGCTGACTTTAGTTTGGTGATTGTTAACAGGTGGTTTTGCTATTTTGATAATACGACTAAACTTCTATAAGGTTTTCATAACCAAGAGCTTACATACCGATGATGATGAGCTGTGTGCCGAGATAGGCCAGTGCGTGTCCATGTCTGGGCATCGACATCTCCGTCTCTTGCTTCCATTTGCGCAGCTTCCAATCCCACACGTCTATCGCACCCACGCTGGTTACTGTCTTTTCCTAAAACATGACAATGTTCATTATCATAAAACCATTATTTTATGTGTTTGCCGACCTCGCGGAGGATCTGTGGTGTTTATTTTTCAGTCAGCAAGATGAACTGATCAGTCAGATTTGTATGAGGTTTGAAGCCCCTGCAAATCCATTAAAAAAAAATCTTTAGTCACATCGAGAAGTCTATTATTTATTCAAGGAAACAAATATTTTACTGCAAGATAACATAACATAACATCACGCCTTGTTTCCCCGAAGGGTTGGGCAGAGGTGTACCTGTAGTAGGTACACCCACATTTCGCCAGTTATGTTTAAGTCCCATGTAATAAGGGGCGAGCCTATTGCCATCAACCGGGCACAAATCCAGACTCCGGGCTGCTACTGAGAAATACTGCAAGATTTGCTTTCTAAATACCAACTAACCTTTTCCGAGACCTTGCCAGCTCCGCCAACAATGTACAATTTATCGTTCATTGCAAACATCGTGGAGAAACATCTGGGAAACCGCAGACTGTGTATTTCTGTCCACCTGCATTTAGTCATATTATTATTGAATTATAATTATCTGTTCATCTTGGATTAATGCCAGATCTAGGGGTCGTATTGAAAATGCCAGAATTTTGTATATAGCAAGAGTCTAGCTTTATGCAGCAAGTATACTAGTCAATTACTATAAAAATAAAGGTTGGGTTAGCCCTTTTAAGGACGGAAACTTCAAAGCAGCGGGAATTAATATTAGTTTAGTGGCTTTTGGGAGAGACTGATAGGCGTCAGATAGCAGTCGCTCCATGTAAAATACTCGTATTCAGCTGCATCCGGTTAGACTGGAAGACTGACCCCAACGTAATTGGGAAAAGGCTAGGCAGATTGATTGCTTTTGGGAAATACCTATCAAGCAGTGGATGAAATGGAAACCGTTTCGTAACGATTGAAATCCTTTCTCTTTCCATATATTTCGCTAGCTTTGAGATTGCCATAGAGATCATAGCTTACTCATTAGTTTTAGAGTTGTAGCATTCGACGATTTTGCAGACTGGCTTCTTCTTCTCGCCGGTCATGCCACCTGCCACCCAGATGTAATCGCGGTACTTCGCACAAGCCACTGCCATTCGACACACGCTCATCGAACGCACCTCACTCCATGAACCCGTCTTAGGATCGAACTTCTCTACTGAACGGAGAACCCTGAAACAGGTGATAAAACTTAAATTGCCGCACAGCGTTCCATCTTTTTCTAACCCTTAACATTTACTTAGTGTTTTCTGTGTCTATAAAATCGTGACGACGTTATGTCAACATAACTCTTCATAATATGTTTGATACATACCTGCCTTTCTTATCCAGCCCACCGATGGCGTATATGGCCATACGGTGCACAACCAGTCCAAAGTTCTTCCGGGGCGTCATGAGTCCACTCTCGCTGTACCAGGAGCGTGACACCGGCTCAAAACTCCACACAGTGGACACTACCGCCGACTTGCCTCGGATGTCGTCATCACGGGGATCCGCGCCGCCTTATAGGCAAATAAATGATGATAAAATAAAGCATTTGATTGAGCTTTACCGTTAAGTTACATTTACTATAAAGGAGGTGGCCAATAATTACCCCGCAAGTCAAAAAAATACTGTATGGGTAATATTTACCTGTACAAAACTAATTAATTTATGAAAAAAACCTTGTGTCAATTTTAGTCTTCTTCTTTTTCGTTTGCTCAGCAACGTAAATAACGCAATGAATGTTGTTGAACTGTCAAATGAAACAAATTAGGCAAAATTGTTTACGAAAATAAGTTACGTAATTAGGGTACTGGTGTCAGAATTTTAGTAAAGACCCCATATTACTGTTTTCCTGTAGAAGTTTTGGAAATAAGTCATAAAATAATAAGTTTTACATTAACAGTTTCAAATCTCAAATTCTTTATTGCGTACCATAATGTATATACCTACTCGTAGTTGGTAGGGAAATAATTATATTAGTCACAATAATGGACCCTGTCGGGCACAGCATAGATCAAGTAGGAGAGAGAAGGAAGAGCACTGGTCGTGTGATTAATTGTATTATTAGTAAAGTAGTAAGTTTTACTGTATTTTCTGACTGTCCACCTCTGGTCCGCGGCGCCGCCATTGCTTGACCCAGAATCATGAAAAAGACTGACCTGTAATGTTTTTCTTTTACGTTTTGAATTAATAACCGATTTTCACTGAGTTGATTTACCTCTTTTGGATACATTAAAGATATATTATAATTATTTACATATTATAATTATAAATATGACGTGAGTAAAAATACGGTTTAACTCAACTACCGATCATAAACGAAGAAAAATTCGTTGTCTCGTTGCCATTGCATCTTCAAAACATTGGTATGGATACAGGTTCCGAACATTTTGCTTTTATTAATTACGAACTTCACTGAATTAAATATATAATCGTTATTAAATGTTTGTAGGTAAGTTGTTTAAGAATACAATAATATGAACGTAGGTAATTGAGTTTTTTTTAGGCTGATGGAAGAGTAACCTGATGTCAGTCATGCACGTCATATTCGTGCAGAAAAAAAATAATAATCCTGCTACACAATTGAAGTAACTTTTGCAATACCTAAACCAGCTAAAGTGGAACGTAATACCTATGCACAGCATAGCTCCATGCAACAACATCCACTAACTGCAAAGCCTATGGCGGAACCAGTAAAGCAGCTTGAAGAGGACTGAAATGCAAACATTTCATTTGTTTTTTTTTAATGTTAAAATTGTATATACGCAGCAGATGAAATACAAATAGCAGAAGGTAGGTGAAAACTGACAGTTTGTCTATTTACTGATACCAAAAACTACCAAATTGAAAGTTATACGAAAGCTCTCAAAGTTACCAGAATTCATCAAGGATTGTTTCTAACCTTGTAAAACATCACCTAGAAGTTTCTCCAACATTATATTTTTATTGTACAAAGTAAAAAAACCCGAGATATTTACGTAAAAGCACCATTTTTAAATGGTTTCTAAAAGAAATCCCAGGACTTCTAAAATAATTTGTTTCCAATTGCAGGTCTAGAAGTCAATAGGTTTACCTTGAAGTCATAAGTTTTCCTGTACATAATATTTCATAAGGTGGGGTAAGTCTCCATACAAAAGTAGGCCACCTCCTTTGCAGCTACAATATACGCCAAATTATATGCAGGTGAGAGGTCTTATATTCTTCTACGCGCATAGTTATCATAGGCAAATATAGCAAGGTAAGTAGGTAAAAATAACTGTAAATCTAGACTATTAATACAAAGTAAAAAGATTTGTATTTTTGCATGTTTACTTGTAATGAATAAACAAAAACTACAGGACTGATTGTAAAAATTACTTCACCAGTAGAACACTATTATTATCACCGAGTAACTTAGGCTATAATTTATAAAGATATCAAACGGGCGAAGCCGCTGATAGAAGCTAGCTAATTCTAGACGATTACAATGAGGTCAATAAGGTCATGCTTTTATACTAGACGAATGAAACGAATGGAGTCAAGAAAGTTTTGACGTTCAAAAGTGCCTTTTAGGTAAGTACCGATTTGAAAAAAACGCTTTGACTTTGAAATAATTCCTTACCGACAAGATACACCCGGCCCCTCAAGAAGCCGACCGAGTGATGATGTCTTGGCTCCGGCAGATCTCCCACATAGTCCCAAACGTTGGTCACTGGATCAAACCTGAAACAATGTTGAAACGACTATGAATAAAATGACGATTACGGATATTCAGGATGGGCCGTGAAACGAAGTCCATATTTTTTTTTAGAAGCCTCTCTCCAAGGGCTTCCCGAAATACCCCCATGTATGTTCAGCGATTATTTATAAGTAGTTTAGGAGCTAGACGGTGTTCAATATTTTTTGGGAATTTCTCACTTGGCTTTAGAGTTTTTAATACTCATTTGTATTTTTAATTTGTTGCATTTTTTTATTTAAAGATATTTTTATCTGTCATACCTAAATTATTATTATGGTCTACGATCGAAAAAAACACCACCCAAAAACATCACCCAAAGTGGAAAGGAGTACCTACATAAAAAACCGGCCAAGTGCGTGTTGGACTACGCACAATGAAAGGTTCCGTAGTTGAGATGAATTCCAAGAACAAACTTAACATTGTAGTTGAAAAACATGTTCTCCCATACATTCCAAATGCAAATCGTCGCTCGGCATCCAATACCGCGAATGTGACACTTTTACGTTTTTTTTTAATTGCAGGATCACTTATTTGAACGTATTGAATGAAATAAAACAAAAATCTGATTTTCGTAAAAAAATCACATTCGCGGTATTAATATAATAATAATCTAAATCTGGCATAATAATAGCTGGCAACACCAACGTAAAGACAACGCCAAAAATTTGTTTTCATAATTTCCACATTTTTATTAATTTTAGACGCAGTTTTTCAGTACAAAAGAATAGTAAAACAAACCCGAAAGCCTGAAGATTACTTTATAATAAAAAAACAACGACCACAATGTATAAAAGCAATAGACTGCAGTAAAAAAATATCGAACCGGAGGTGACATCTGTCACCTCCGACAAAACAAGAAGAATATTATGAAAATGAAATCGATGATATGTTGACGAGATCAGCGAAACAAAGAACACACCCATCACCTCCGGTCTCGTCGCTCAGCTCCGCCTCGCCGCCGCCGGTACCCAGCCCCACCGTGAGCGCTGTGACAACACCGGCCGCGGTAGTTGCGTCGAGCTCGAGCGACGAGTATTTTTCCCCGCCGACGTCGCCAACACCTGTACGTCGGCTGGGGAGAGGCCGGCCACCAGCGGGCTTGGGACCTCGAGGCCAACAGGCCCCGAACAGGGTCCCCGCTGCCGGTGGAAATGTGTCGCGCATGCGATGGACCCAGTCCATGAACGAAAATGTGATGCGCGCATATTATGGGGCTACAGAGGGAGGAATTAACCTTACAGCGTACCGAAGTCGGATGCTCTCTCTGTTTCAGGTACTTGAACCTGCCGTCAACGCCTCGGCCCAACGATTGTCGGATCAGGTGCGCGTCATTCAACACAACCACAGGTTGGATAACGCCACACTTGATCGGCTGCGCTCGGAAATGCAGAATAGCTCTGCTAGTAACCCTCTCCCATCCCAGAATGTTGTGCATGCGCCTTCCGCAGCTCCATTGCAAGCAACCGAATATGATGAAGAGGAGGACGGCAGGGCTATATCTGCAGATAACTTATGCAATGTGGAATTAAGGATCGCACTGGAGGATGCGATTCATGAGTACCGGTTCACATCACCTGACCTTAGACCACGGCTACCACGTTTGCCCATGAATAAAAGAAACAGAGCACTGGTGTGTGCCCTAGATGCGCTGTTACCAAATTTTATTGAAAGCAGCGCAGACCTTTGCGATACACACTCAATCTTGTATTGCACGGCTGTTGCGGCATGTCGTATGGCTCGTGTCAAATTCCCAAACACTGACCGATCTGCACGACCGAAACCCACCGCACCAGCTTGGCAATGCAGGATTGAGTGTCGTATTAATGAGGCTAGGGTACTCATCGGGAAGCTCATCTGCTTCAGGGAGGGCAATACACGCCCAAGGGTGATGCGCTTTGTGAAGCGGGCATTCTCGGGAACTAGTATTAGTCCCCGAGAATATGTATCCCATGTCACAGAGCGCATCGACTTCCTGAAGCAGAAAGTTTATGCATGGGCAAACCGTATCCGTCGGTATAGGCGAAGAGTGGATCGGTACACTCAGAACCGCATGTTCCAGAACGATGAAAGGTGGGTATACAGAGCGTGGGAGCGGCCCACTCCCAATCAAGGTGTGACTGACGCGCGTCTACCAGATAATGATGCCATGAAAGCTTTTTGGCGAAGTATTTGGTCGGTGCCTGTCAGTCACACTGAAGGTGATTGGATGCGTGTTGTTCAGCAGGCGTGTGATCCAATACCAGACATGGAGACCATCACCATTACCCCTTTGGATGTAGCCCGTGCAGTCCGTCCGTTGCCTAACTGGAAATCTCCAGGACCGGACGGACTGCACAATTTCTGGCTTAAATGGCTACAAAGGTCACATGCCTGCTTAGCCTCGCAATTCCAGTCATCTTTAGAGACTGGGTCGCTACCAGTGTTCTTCACAACAGGAGTTACCCACCTGCTCCATAAATCGGGCAGTACTGCGGAACCTAAAAATTATAGACCAATTACATGTTTACCGACGGTCTATAAAGTTCTTACATCCATTCTTAGAGCTAAAATTTCACAACATATTAACAACAACTCAATTATGTCTGTGTCTCAGAATGGATGTAAGAATGGGTCCCGTGGTACTAAGGAGCTGCTCCTTATAGACATGACCATCAGCCAACAGGTTCGTAGATCCCGGAAGGATTTGTCGACTTGTTGGATAGATTATAAGAAGGCCTATGATTCGGTGCCACATACATGGCTCATGAGGGTGCTGGAGTTGTACAAGATAAATGCAACTCTGCGCACCTTCCTGATGTCATGTATGCGGCAATGGAGGACGGTCCTTCTCTATCCAGGATCTCGACAGATCCGGGGAATCGATGAACCGATCAGGATTGAACGGGGAATATTTCAGGGCGATAGTTTGAGTCCGCTTTGGTTTTGCTTAGCCTTGAATCCTTTAAGCACACTGCTGGAGGATTCAGGTCTAGGCTATCGGTTGAGAAGGGGTGGCCAGGTGATATCTCACCTCCTTTACATGGATGACTTGAAACTCTTTGCCCCCAACAATTTGCGACTGATGGAACTACTGAAGGTAACAGAAACGTTCAGTAGCGCCATCAGAATGGAATTTGGTATGGACAAATGTGCAGTCATGCATGTAAAGCGAGGGAGGATTATGGAATCCGTGGGAACCCAACTCTCGGATTCCATACACCTTAGATCCCTCTCCTCAACCGAAACCTACAAGTACTTGGGTATGTCGGAAGCATTAGGCATCAATGTTGCCGACATGAAACAATCGTTGAGGGAACGCTTCTTTGGCCGCCTGAATAAAGTGTTAAATAGTCTTTTATCAGGCGGAAACAAGGTGCGTGCCTTCAACGGTTGGGTCATGCCTGTTTTGATGTATTCTTTCGGCATACTCAAATGGACTCAGACAGAACTTGACGCTCTGGATAGGAAGGTCCGTACATTGCTGACAGCAAATCGGATGCATCACCCACGGTCATCAGTGATGAGACTGTACATCCCGCGGAAGTGTGGGGGTCGAGGTTTCCTAAATGCTAAAACCCTCCACAACCGCGAGATTTACAGTCTCAGGGAATATTTCCTTCAAACTGACGTGGGTATGCAACGAGATGTGGTCGCAGCGGATAAGGGCCTTACCCCGCTCTCCTTGGCAAAAGAGAACTGGCGCAAACCTGCAGTACTTGATACTAACGATCGTAAGGAAGTATGGCAGGGCAAAGAGCTACATGGACGCTTTTTCCGGGCCCTTCACGGGCCTGATGTAGACTTTTTGGCGTCTGTATCCTGGCTGCGTTTCGGTGACCTCTTCGGGGAAACCGAAGGTTTTGTCTGTGCGATTATGGATGAAGTTATCATGACGAATAATTATCGGAAATACATTGTCAAGGACGGTACGGTTGACATCTGTCGGGCATGCCACCGTCCCGGTGAATCAATCCGACATATTGTTTCCGATTGTTCTCGTCTTGCTAATGGCGAGTACTTGCACAGACACAATCTAGTGGCTAGGATTATTCACCAGCAACTTGCCTTGCAGTACAACCTTGTGGAGTCCGAAGTACCATACTACATGTATGTGCCCGACCCAGTTCTCGAGAATGGTCATGCCACATTGTACTGGGATCGATCTATCATCACAGACAGGACTATTGTAGCCAATAAGCCTGATATTGTGGTGATAGATCGACGAGAGCGCCGTGCAATGATTGTTGATATTGCTGTCCCTCATGACGAGAATCTCGTGAAAGCTGAGAAAGATAAAAAAATCAAGTATCTTGACTTAGCACACGAGGTTGTCGACATGTGGGATGTGGACTCTGCGATCATTGTACCGATAATCGTTACGGTTAATGGCCTAATAGCGAAGAGCCTCGACCAACACCTCAGGAGGCTCTCATTGCGCGGCTGGGTCAAGGGCTTGATTCAGAAAGCAGTACTCCTAGACACGGCACGCATAGTGAGGAGGTTCCTCTCTCTAGAGCCCTGACCACCGGCAGCTTGGACCCTGTTCCTGATGCCGATGGGCCACTATTTTTTATATTTTTAAATGTTTTTTTAATGATTTTTATAAAAATATTTAAAAATGTATTTAATATGTAAAAAAATGAATAAATGATATCTAAATCTAATACCTACGAACAATTCTTGTAGGTATACCTATATGTATATTTAATCTGAATCTCGGAAACGGCTCCAAGAATTTTTATTAAATTTAGTATGCAGGGGGTTTCGGGAGCGATAAATCGATCTAGCTAGGTTTCATTTTTAGAAAACGTTGTTAAAAAAAATGGTCATCCAGATATTTTTCTTTATTCAAGTAACAAGGACTCATTGTGTTAGTAAACTTATGAACTATGTTAACTTATTTTACGAGGTCACTTAGAAAGTTTTGCGACTAACAGTTTTTGTCTATTAGAATACTGGCTGGTTTTGATGTCAATTAAAACGATGACTATTTATTACAAAAAAAACATAACATTCCAAATTCGAAATTCCCTCCACATTTTTTTACGAGCAAAATCAAAATACTCTGTCTTACTGAAAACTGGATTTACAACGAGAACATTTTCGCGCGATGATTTTGTACGATTTCAAATGTCGACCAAAACCAGAAGAATAGTTTGAAAGACTTCGAATGGTGTTCATAGAAAAAAAGCCTTTCTAAAGCGACTGTTTTCGGCTGGTTCAACGAATTTATGGGTGGTCTCGTAATTTTGGCGGACAAAGAAAGAAGTGGCCGCCCTATGACGGTTGTTACATAACCAAACGTGCTGGCTGTGAAAAATTTAATTCAAGAGAATAGGCGAATTACATATGAAGAGGTTCAGCATATACTGCCGATTGGATCGGGAAGTGTGCATGAAATTCTACACAGGCATCTTCGGTTATGGAAGATAGTTTCACGCTGGTACCGTAAAATCTAACACAGGCTCAGAAGGAGGTTCGGGTAGAATGGTGACGAGACATGATAGCAAAATTTGTAGCAGGCTCGTCTCGGCGCGTTTAAGATATCATTACGGGTGATGAATCTTGAATTTATCAATATGATCCAGAAATGAAGCATCAGTCGACCGTGTGGCTGTTTCAAAATGAACCAACGCCTACCAAAGTGAAGCGAGCCAGAAGTGCAGGCAAAATTTTGATCGCAAGATTGTTTTTTTTTTGCCGGTTTATCTGGTGTCAGTACCCTGACAAGATCAAAGGAGTATCAATGCTGAATGGTATGTTCCCAAATGTTTGCCAGAAGTTTTTACTACTGCAAGCAGCAAGCGACCGAACACTGGCCTCCGTGGGCTACTGCTTCACCACGACAACGCGCTGGCTCACTCGGCACTCAAAACAAGGGACTTTCTGGACAGCACACCGGTCAAATTTATAGGTCATCCTCCTTACAGTCCCGATTTGGCTTCGTGCGACTTTTTCTTGTTCCCCAAAATAAAAAATCAACTCAAAGGAAAACAGTTTTCATCACCTGAAGATGCACTGGCTGCATTTGAGAAGGAGATTGGAGAGGTGTCTGATGCGAACTGGAAAATGTGTTATGAAAATTGGTTTAGACGTATAAAATTGTGTATAAACGCCAATGGAGAGTTCTTTGAAAAGATATAATAAAAAATATATAACCTGTAGTATATTTTTTTCTAGTATCACAAAACTTTCTGAGTGCCCCACGTAATCTAGTTTAAATTTATTTCACCCCATGAGAGATGGCACTGCAGTGATTGATGTACATGCAATCCAGCCTGCTAGCGATCTTTTTTCAGGATATTGTTGGAGCTGGCCCGCACTCTGCGCACCAGGGATGCACACCTCATTCGCATCGTTGCGTAAAAGCAATTAATATGTGCGTCCGCGAACATTCCCGATGCGCTACAAAAACGGGGCAGCCCCACCAATACCCTGAAAGCGTTATTGTATTGGACACGAAAGGCGTTGCACGACCTTTGGGTATATCTAGCCCACTGGTTGTACGTGTAAAACGTTGTAAAAAGCTCGAAACAGAGTAATTTTGACTTTTTAAGTGAGCAGCGTGCAAACCTGCGAGCCAGCATGTTTGCCCTTACCGACAACGCCCTTCGTTGATAAATGATTTTATTTCTGTAAGTAGGTTTGTACAAACACTTTTACACGTCAATCATATTTTAAAACTAGATGAGGTCGGCGTTTCCTATCTGACTACTCTGAGAAGAAAGGCCGAAACAAACTCAGAGGTTCCCGCTCAATATCGAGTCCGTCATTGAGGTCAGGGGTCAATATATGACCAAGATATTTAAACGTAAATACTCTTTGTAGTGGAGTCCCATTGAGTAATACAGGTGGTACATAACCCGGTCTACCCCCAGCCTCAAAGACCATGATCTCCGACTTATTGGAGTTATACATAAACCCATTTGTTTTGGCATACTGCTCACATTTGGCGACCAATTACTTTCTGAGACTACAGATTGACGCGCTCAGAAGCACCATATCATCTGCATAGCTATTATTATTTACACAAATACCATCTATATAGCAACCCACTCTGGTGCTGCTGAGCTCGCCAATCCTGCTTCACCCGAATTCCAACCTGTATGGCCTGGAAAAAGTTCGAGCCCATCGTACACTATTGATCTGGTTACCATACAATATTTCCAAAAAATGCAACACTTGAAAGAGAAAAATAAAAAAGTCTTGAAGTCAAGTGAGAATTTCCCTAAAAATATTAAAACCCGTCTAGCTCCTAAAGCCTTCTACCATTTTGCTTTGGACCTCGTTTCACGTGCCACCCTGATTTTCACCCAGCAGGTCGAGATACGAGACCAAATTTTAAAGATGTGATTTAAGACATCAAGGAGACAAGGTCAGGGAATGATAGTTATTGTTAAAATTTAATCTATTAAAACATCTTCTACAACTCTACTTCTTCTAGCACGAGTTCCTATTTATATTCTCGAGATTTGTGAATATTATAGTGGTAGAGATGGGAGGATCTTACCTGTAAATATATTTTCCACTGTTTCCTCCGAATCCATACGGAGTGAGGAGATCAATTCCACCGAAAACTAAAACAGTTTCCCTGTCCCAGTTGAACAAGGATCCTTCAGCGATGTAGTTCTTGTTTGAAGGGCCCAGAATAGACGTAGACAACTTGTTCCTGATATGGAAATTATAGCAAATTATTTGTTAGGCTTCAATAAACTAAAATAATAACAACAGTAATTGTGTAGTGTAAAATTGACGATTTAAAACCTTAATTAATCATGATGACCAACTTCTAAAACTGTTTTTATGGAACAACGGCACTTACACGAACGGGGTTACATACATGGTCAAATAATAAGGGAATAATATTAAAATAAGCAAAGTGTCCAGCACTGTACCATGTGCGTGGTAAATATTAACTGTCACCTTGACTTACCTTGCAAATGATTATGGTAGAAGTACGTTCATAGTACGACTTACGAATTGTAGGTCGTGGGTTCGATCCCAAGCAGGCACTTAGTAAAACATATTTTCATCACCACTCCTCTCAAAACGGTGAAGGAAAACATCGTGAGGAAACGGACATGTCCTAGAATCAAAAATTCTAAGACATGTGACATCCGTCAACTCGCACTGGGCACGCGTGGTGAATTGGTGCCCATTCCCTCTCACAGAGAAGAGGCCTGTGTCCCAGCAGTGGGAACATTTGCTATGTTTACAGATAGAACGCCTGCTCACACCACCGTTCTGTAAGCGCAGCCTTCTATTAAAACTAGACTCACATGTTCATCTTGGCCAGGGACTCTTTGGACTGGTTGAAGAGTGATATCTGCGGGCTCCCGATGTTGTTCTGGGACATGGGCGTGATGTTTCGCGGCGTCGGCTCTGACCGCGACGCGTTTGTCGCAGCTTGTGCACGAGGGCCAGATGTGGGACTGTGGGAAGAATTAAGACCTCAATATAAATGCACTCATTGCTAGTAAGTTTCTAGTTGGGTAATATTATTCAGTTTGGATAACGTACTTGTAAGTAAGTGTAATCTATTAGGTAATGTTCCCATTGCTGGGACACAGGCCTTCTCTCTGTGACAGGGAGTCAGCTGTAATCCACCACGCGGGCCCAGTGCGTGTTGGCAGATGTCACATGTCTTCGAATTTTTGGTTCTAGAACATGCTGGTTTCCTCACGATGTTTTTCCTTCACCGTTTTGAGAGCAGTGTTAACACTGGGCCACACTGCTCCATTTGTAAGTAAGTAGCTTTATTTGCATGAAATGTGGTAAATATGTATAATATTTATACCTTTAGGATGTTACAAATATTTTTTGCGTAGGACACATTTCGCCATAATACATCATCATCATTTCTGCCGGAAAGACGTCCACTGCTGGACATAAGCCTCCTCCAATCATCCACTACAATAAAATAACATGTACAGTAAGCGCTCAAAAGTGCATGAGCACGCTAAGAGTCGTATTGCTGTGAACACGCGGTATAGCTCGTACATTTGTATGTGTAAGCAACACGATACACACACCACAGATAACGCAGTTACACGAAACAACAATATATTTCTGTCGCTTTAAACATGCTAGCACACACGCACTATGCGCGTGAACTTGACCAGTTAATGGCATTGCTAAAATTCGATAGTAACTTAACAAGTGCAGATAGCAGAAAGCGTTAAGCGTTGGTATGGAATTCAAACTGCCTCAGGTTCTAATCTCGTGAAACACAGTGCGGTTTTTTGCAAATATTATTATTTTTGTTTTCGATAATAATATTTTTTAAATATTGCTGCTTTTTTATGTTGTTATTGCAATAAAGGTTTTAGAATAAAAAATGCGTGATATATGATAACAAAATTAAAAAAAATATGTTTATTCGTTATATTTATTTTACATAAGTTAATAAACTGCTACAATTATTTATCATTACTTCAGCTGAATAAGATGTGAAATAGATGTCAAGAAACTTAGAAGCAGTTTGTATTATTTAGACATATTTAAATTATGAAATATTTTAAATTTTTAATGGATTTTTTCACCATAAATATTAAGCTTTGATCATGGTCGAAGTAATTAAGTAATAAATAAGAATATTAGACTACTTAAAATGTAAAAAACTACTTACAGAATAGGTAATTTTAAGGTTAAATATGGGCAGTTTGTTTATATTTTATTTGTATTAATTATTTTACATTTTATTTGACTTTAGTAAATATTGGTTGTTATTGAGGTTAAAGCTTAAGTATTCATTTTCTTTACGAAAAGAAGATTGAAACTAAACCTCAAATTTTTATCCTAATATAATACTATTACTAAAATAATATTAAACAATTTCGGTATATCTGCAAGAAATACGACAAACACCCTATTGAAACGTGCTTAAAAAATTCGTTACCATAAATTCATGCAATAACGAATCTGTTGTTTATTAAGTTGGTACGGTCAATATTTTAAGGTCAAAAACGGTTTTCTAGCTGGTCTTCAGTGATGCAAGCCTTCAGAGTGCACGGCGAACGGTTCATAATGACGTGTTTTTAATAATTCAGCAAAATGTCTCGTTGGTATGAAACCATTTGTTTCATTCATCATTTGACGTCGCTGCTACTCGATAATAAGCCCCTTCCTCATATCTCTTAACCCTCACAGTATTTCTCTAGAACAAAGAAAAACATTGTTTTTATTACACATAATACCTTATTATTTATTATTCACTAATCGAATTAAACCTCACAATGAATTTAAAACTTTAAAGGCATCTTCTGTCTCAACAATACCTCTGTTCTATCAACAATACCCTTGATTAAGATTTATGTTTAGTAAAATATGAAATATATTAATGATAACACTCACACTTAGTCCGGTTTCATTAGATATTCACTTCACTTTTACGCAGCGCAATAATATTCTCTGATCTGATCTGATCTCTTCAATATATTTTATGCCTACTTTTTGATAATAATAACCACAACACTGCGCTAAATACTCGTCACCAATATTATCCACGAACCAAAAAAGTTCTATTAATTAAATACTCGTAACAAACTGCATCTACCCCACAGAAATCGAAATAATTTACTTAGTTTTTTGTGGTCTACCTGCTAAACTTTAATATTTATATGAACAAGACGAATGAAACTAAAAACGAATGATGATTATTGAACTAGTCATTGGTTGCAGACAAAGTGAGTGTGTGTGTGTAATGTGCGTGTCTACAGTATTGTAACAACTTATAGAAGAAGGTCGTAAGTCAAACCGAAGCGTCAGTCTATTGCTTTGTGAGATTGCTCATGGACTTTTGGTCGGTACTGTACCTAAATCATTTAAAAATAGGATTGAATTTATTTGTAGATCAGTATTATGTTATGTCTGACTGTAATCTTGATTTCCTCCTTTTTAAAACTTTCCGAGGAGATTTTAAATGAAACAAAAGAAATTAAGAAACCTGCCTTCTAGATCCCGACAAGGCGGCAGTGGCTGCGGCGAGGTACGAGGCAGCCACGCTATGCCTCTTCTCTGATCGACGCATTGAGTACTGGTTCTGTGGAAATCAATAAAACTATCTGTTAATTGATTGTGTACACAAATTATGCCATACGAGTAAATTGTACGCAGATATTTAATTTTGCATTCATAGAACAGAAGCAGATTTTTATTTGGATATATCATTGATTTCTCGAAAGTGGAACAAGGAAACATAATTAGAATCTAATAACTTTTTAAACAAATTGTGAAAACATTGCCAGCTGGCAAAAGCTGGCTTGCGTTTGGGAAAGTAAGATATTTTGAACTGGTTAAATTACCGTTTTCAACACGATTTATCGTAAAGAAATATACTTTTTGGTCTTGATTCGAATCAGAGAGCATAAGCATGAGCTTCTAACGTTCCCGCTACTGGAGCACAAGCAAATATCACCCCCAGTACTTACTGCATTTATATTTTCTTAATGTCCCTCGGGAATCATCGCATTTCCGAATACAAACGAATGCTAATTTCCATGTCCATCAATTATTAGATTTATCGTGTTTAATCATTTGAATTCAGAACTAAGTACTTCGTTGTTGTTTTGTTTTGATTTCCGTGTGAACTATAAAGAGTAAAACTATTTTCCTATCTGTCATGCCTGCGACTTTAGCAGCTTTCCTCCCATTTTTAAATAAATTACATTAAGCTATAAGAGTATTAACAACTCTATATACTTCCAAGTCGATTGAGAGCGTCCGGTCTGCACCAAGTTCAAAGGGCAACTGATAGAAATCCGACGACTGAGGAAATACGAAGTTTGCCGAGGTACTCGTACATTAAGAAAATAGAAATACTGTAGATACCGTTTGTTGAAAATTTCGTTTTTTGATTTGAGTTCACCAAATTTTAAGGTGCGGTAAGGGTGCGGGGAAAGAGAAAACTGCGCTATGATTGGCTATTTCAATAATTTCAAAAAACGTTCCACTCTGTAGTGATGGGACAGAGACATGAAATGTCGACAATATTATATCGAAAAATGTTGGTAAGCCTATTGAAAATAATTAAAATTATTGACCATTTTATTGTTCTATTTAGCTACTTTGTACATACCAAATAATAAAAGAAAACGATTAAATAAAATAAATATAATTATGCTTTTTATACAAACGAACATCTGTAAAGACGATTCGCGAATCATCAGCTCATCAGCGTGGAATGTTATAAATTTATAAATGCTATATTTTTGTTGTATTTTTTCGCGACCTTACGACACGTAAGTCGGGACTGTGGACCACTAGGCCACCCACCGCTCAATCAGAGATATTATTATGAAATCTGTCTTAGGCCGCAAATTCGGAGTGGCATAGCTTGCAGCGGAGGTATTACATGAGCAGTTTCATTAACACGTCATGCTGCAACGCTACAAACACCGCCATTGCGAATTTGCGGCCCAAATGCATGCTCTTATTCACACACTTTTTCAGTCAGGCTGGTCTCCGCAGTGCTGCTAGATTCACTGTTAGTTGTATTCAAGTCTTCAGCAGAGTCCTTTTCTGGTGGATCGTACATATTATGATCATTTTTAGGCTGTTGGCAAAAGTGAAATTGTTTTGGTCAGAAAGTTTCTTACAAATGGTCAAGTCACGCCTATTAAAAAGTACTGCTCTATGCTTTACATTATGTCCGATTGCTGCTTTGTATTTATTTTTACAACAGTGGAAAAAAACTATTAACACAATTCAGCTTTGATCCCTCCCCTTTCAATTCTTTGATTCTTCTTTTAACTCTTCATAAAGCACCAAAATAAAAAGATAAAAAAGTAAAAAAATATTTTACATGAACATGATCTTGATCAATGGTGCACATATGAATCTGTTGTATCTGTTGGCGATGTTGTTGCTGAGCCAGCTCCAATTGTTGCTTTTGCATTTCTAAATGTTTCCTTTGTTCCTATAACCGTTTATAAAAAAATAAAAAAATAATCACGTTCACAAAAAAGTATACGATCTTGGTTTTCATTAAAACAAACTTCGAATGAGGAAAATGTCGTGAGGAAACTTTTGCGTATGAATGTGAATGCCTAAATGCCTATAAGGATAGGGGAAGAGCTAAAAAAACAATTGATGGACTGTGTGGAAGATGGTATGGCTAGAAAAGGGGGGGGGGGGATGAATACAGATATAACGACTAATAGAAAAGTATAGAAGAAGAAGTAGACATGTTATACCACAAACAAATGGGGATAAGGGGAAGAGCATGATGGATTACCTCGAATTGCTTTTGGTGTTTAAAAGGTAGTTCGGGAGCTCTCATTCTGGTTTCAACCATGGTGGACGTGTCCTGGTCCAACGATGTTGGCGATCTAGGTGATGGACAAACTGATGGTTGGCCTTCTTGAGTCTGAAATAGATTGTGTTAGTAAATAACAACATAACATAACGCATGTGATCCCCAAAGGGTTAGGCAGAGGTAAAAGAGATGGTGGTATCTAAACTATTATTATAAAGAGGTAAAATTTGTTTGTTTGTAAGTTGGGGGTAATCTCCGGTACTACCAGCAGTCGGATTTGAAAAATTGTTTTTGCATTGGATAGCCCAATTCTTGAGGAAGGTTATAGGCTCGCGGATGAAGTCGCGAGCAAAAGCTAGAGGTAAATAAATACTTACTATTATTTACACGGTATTAGGGATATCAACGCGCAAACTGTTACCATGAATTCATTACATAATTCTAGATCCTTTAGCGTAGAAATTTTTCGTCGGTTATTTAGAAAAAATATGCTGTTCCATACATTTTGACCGAGAAGGTTTTGCACTTTTCTATGAAACAGATCAGTTTTTTTTTTTACTGACAAAAATTTCAACGTTTGTGGGTCTAGAATCATGTACTGAATGCAGTTTAGGATCACGTAACAGTTTACGCGTCGATGTCCCTTATAACCTGTATAAAAGTTTCGCAGACAGACGCGACGCAGCTCTAATAAAAAAAATTCTTAGAAAACTTCACGGTAGAACAATCACCGGTGTCGCGTTACGCCTGTTTACGATCGCCTTAACGCTTTTGTTAGTTTTATTAAAAAAACTATTAACTTCACACCTTTCTCCGATGCTCAAAAAATTCGCTCATCGTTGGAAAGGATTTATCCTTATCACCAGTGAGTCCTTTCAGTGTGGCTGGTAGTGGGAAGTCCATTTTTGGTCTCCGCATTTCTATTTTCTCGGTATCCATGCCTCGCATACTGCCTGAAAATGTATAAATTCTTATAAAAAAAACTTATATTGTTAACTTGCCGATACAGAAAACGTAGGCGGCTTTAAAGGAAAGTGGGTGTGTTTAAAAAGAATCTGAGGTAAGGTTTTGTACTCTTTCCGTTATTGTCCGGATATTTCTTGGGTTTATTTTTGCAAATGTGCCTCCAGGTGTACGGGCTCAAAAAGTTGGCACGCAGTTTTCCATGTGTACGTTTATTGGGTAGATGTGCGACGTCGTGGGATTGGCCGCACTTGGTGATAGGACTCGCTAGGCATAGTAGTAGGAAAGTGGGGTTTTAGTCGGTAGGAGTCCAACATAACCCTCCGTTCTGCCAAAACGGAGAATATCCATGACGACTTCCCCATTATTATTCTGCTATTTCTGCGAATTCTATTTCGCACTTTGAATTTATTTTTATCTTAGCATTTTACGATTTGCTTAAACACCGTAAACTATTTGACTGGCTATTCCATGTCGCAGTTGGATGTGCGTGAATGCTTCAGTTCTAGATTATGAATTTTCATAATAAGTATACAGGGTTATTTTTTATACGTCGGCAATCCGTTAAGGGGATGTAGGAGAGGTCATTTGCAACCAAATGACCTCTGATGACTCCTATGCCAATGTCAACCATTTTCGAGTAATTTTATATTTAAAAAATTAAATATCAAATGACTCGGAAAATTGTCAAAAGAGGTAATTTGGTTGCAAATGACCTCTCCTAGATCCTATTGCCAAAGGGTGAGCCTATTGCCTTAAACAGAGCATAATCCTCCGGGTTGCTACTGAAAAATCTCTGATAGAAAACCCAATAACACTTTGTCGGACTTGGAAATCGGACTCAGGAAACCCACGTTCAATAGTCGCACTAGACCAAAAGGTAAGACGGTGAGTACACAACTATTCAGGATTCATACTACGGGTCCTGAGTTCCTGACTGATGTACAACAAGACTAGTAAGGAGGCTTCAGTCTCCTGCAGAGTTTGCGTGTACCTGGTATGTTATCATCATTCCTCCTCGGGGGTTGCATCATGGCCATCTGTTGGTACATCTGATCTTTGGGGACCATGAACTGTTCCAAATAATTCAGGAAGTCCTTGTACGTTACATGATTCTACAACAAAATAACATTTTCGGCGCGGGACATACACAAGTGGCGAGGGGCGCGGGTCATACACAATTTCATACAAATTGTATAGGAACGACGTACGTGGCGCGGAACATACACAAGAGGCGTGGCGCGGGCGAGGCGACGACGGCGACGGTGCGGCGCGGGTGTTGTGTGTATGTTCCACGCCACGTCGTTCCTATACATTTTGTATGAAATATGAAATGAGCGGCGCAACGCCCGCACCACTCGCTATTTGTGTATGATCCGCGCCTTAAAATGCATTACTTGATTTTCGTACCAAGACCGTTTTAGCATATAATGTTTGTTGGATGAAAGATATAAAACAGGTATCTACATAACTAATAATTGTTGTTTATTATTCTCCTTTATTATACCACTTGATGATAGATAACTTTGCACAAGTGAACGACCAATAAATACATATTAGCCAGTGTTATTGTACACAATGTCTTTCATCATCAATTTAGTTTCTATTTCTACAAGTAATCGTGTCGTACCTTTTCCTCGCCGATCCAGTTTCTCTCAGCAGGTTCCGATAACCCGAGTACATCGATCCAGTGATAATAGTTCTTGGAATTATTGCCATACCAATATTTTATTATAACGTAGCTGTGGATAAGAAAGCGCATTTTAAAACGTATAAGTACTTAGATATTTAGATGAAGTTTAACGGTACTGAACGCATTGTTTGGAACGAAGTGTGATGCTGTTTTCCTACAAATAAATTCTTCTATTCAACCTTGGCGTTTTATTGCTATGCTACAGTAATCCTACTAATATTATAAAGGCGAAAGTTTGTGAGTGTATGTGTATGTTTGTCTCTTCTTCACGCTCAAACGGCTGAACGGATTTGGATGAAATTCGGTACATAGATAGTTTATAACCTGGATTAACACATAGGATACTTTTTATACCGATATTCCCACGGGATCGAGACTTCTGCGGGTGAAACCGCGGTGCGCTGCTAGTAAGTAATATTTCACACTGCTTTGTGAATGATTGATTCTTGATTATTTAGGTAAATTATTTAATTATAATGTTGGCAGGAAGAATACCTATGAAATACATTAGAGGTACTAATAGATATATTTGAAATAACTAGTCACGAATCAATAAAACTGTTAGTGATTAATGAAGTAATTCGTTTCTTGATGTTATTTATATGGCAAAATTATGCATAAACAAAGAAGGTAAATATTATATTTGTGTCCTATGGGGAATCATCTACAATGTTAACGTCACCATACCCGTTTATATTAATATTGATCTCACAAGTTTCGTGGAATTTACTTGCATTTATTTATTTACAGCTAATTTTAAGTCAGAATAGTTTTAACACATTTGTAAAACATTTGAACCAACAGTTGTGGTTGTTTTGCTCATGGTCAAGAACATGAAATAGTCCACCATAATTTTTCAAGAATATGTCAGAGAAATACGCGAGCGGTTAAATTGAAGGCCAGGTAAGTTTCAATCCGCATAATATCATTATGATAATATGGCGAGTGGCGATGATCATTATGATCAGGCAGTATGATGTGTTTCTAAGATTTGAATATGATCGATACAGCTACGCACAGCGCATAAAGTTATTGTTTTTCTGAAAACGCACTCGATTCAGCCGTCATTGGATTCAGCGCAACCTTTCATTTATAATACAATGCTGTACCCGAGCACAGCAGCTTCTTTCTGTTTGTTAAGAATCCAGAAAACTTACGCGAGTCCATCATCGACCATCTGCTGTACTTCAGCCTCGTTGACGATCTCCAGTACCTCTGCATTGTCGGGGTTACGTTTGATGTCCACGAGCTGCCACGGTGAGATGAGGCCGAACCGAACGCAGCGCATCACGTCCACCGCGAACCGCTGGCGGGACGACCAGTCGCCGTACAGCCATCGCACCCCAGCCATCAGGACCTCTATCTCGCTAAAGGACATAAGCTTTTCAATAATCCATACAAACGTTGTAAATGTGAAACTTTGTCACCTTTTCATATTACGGCTGAACGGATTTGGATGAAAAACGGAGTTGGCGTAGGTACGGAGAGACCCTGACCTGGGTTAGGACACAGTATACGTTTTATGCCGGTAGTAGGTTTCCGTGGGATATTTCCGCGCGTAGTAGATTATAAGCAAGTTAAGGCTAAGTGCAGTTCGTGCCATTAGAGATGAGACTTGACACACCACGTGGTTGACTTGCGCAGTTGACGATTTATGGATCACTTTAGCAGAATGAGGTCTGCGGGGCGTCATCGGGGTAGCAGAAAGAGCGTCTCGGTCAAGTCTCATCTATCATGGCGCGTATTGTATACTGCTACAGAACCCAAAGAAACTGCATTGCTAAGAGGAATATACAGGTAGGTACCTGGAATACAATTGATTAAGTGTTAGAAACAGTTTCGATGATAATACTTTACTAGATATCATTCTCAGGCAGAGGGAGTTGGATAAAAATAAAAGTAAACCCACAAAGCCGGATCACTTTCACCGTAGCATACTGGATTAAAGAGACCAGTGAGTGGATTGACATTATTAATGCAATGAAGGTTGACTTCAATTGCAAAGACAAACTTCCCAAAGCGAAATCAAACAGGTTTGGTGTTATGATTTTGAAAGCTGACAACCAAGAATTAAACGAGCGCAAATTTTTAGAATCCAGTGTAGCAACACTCGTGTGACTCAAGTATACAGTACCTTGGGCAGTCCGCGTCACTAATTTGCTACACATCTTGATGACTGGCTAAAATTTAAATCACGCTATATTTGTATACCTCGTTTGAGCACGAGAAAAGGAGAAGAATATGTGCTTTGGAATACTTATTGCAATGTTTTGGTTTCCTCGCATTCGATATACCTAATTATGTCTGATTATCGCGTCGGTTAAAAAATTATTTTAGGAACAAACAAGGTGAATACCGAAACAGAATGAGTGTTAAAAAGAGGTACTAATTGATCATGATGGGAAAACTTGGAAGAAAACGAAATGGCCTTAGTTCGTGCAATTTTTTCAAGGCTAAACCGGTTTTAGGTTCACCCAATATGATCAGAAGTGTCTGGACCAGTGTCTTATTAAAACTAGGTTTTGCTTCTTGGGAAAAAGTGGCACTTAAATAACATGGGTAAATTTCAGTGATAGTAAAAACTCGATTGAATCAAGACACACAGACACATACAGACAGACACGATGAATCAAGTACAACTCAATCTAGGTGCGGACGTGCAGTTTAACACGTTAGATAGATCACTTTTAGATTTCAAAGGTAAGTGCTTAAAATGGAGGATTTTTATAGAAATGTCTATCGCTTAGAGTGAGAATGTAGTCATAACGCTCTCGGAAGGCTCAAACCCCAAACTGTGCTACATAGAGCTTTAAATCTGCCTAAAATGTACCCACACAGTTCCGGGTCGGGGTCAAGTGATCTCAATAAGTCAGAGCATGTTAAGAAACCTGTAGGAATGTTAGGACGCGGATATCAGATATCAGGCGTGACAGTGAGTGATTTATAAAGAATGAAAATAAATAATGATGCAAATCGGAAAACTACCGAAGCCCACACAATGCATGTACGTCATTAATATTACTTTTAATTTATGCAAATACATCACGATCCTTTCAATTATACGTAAAGTAACTGCGGATACAAATGAATAATTAAATATAATGTTTATCTAATAACGATAATTGTTGTAGTATTGTTTTAAGATGTACCGTGGTGCCTTTATTGCTAATATTGGAAATTAAAACGATTTAGATGGTAACGTTGGCATAGACGAGCTAGTAACAGTAGTTAATCTAAATATAGAGGAGAATAGTATACCTTGTAACAGATATGTAGTTTGACTTGAGAAATATCATTAACTCGTCTGTTTCCAATTCGATGAAGTCTTTCGACGCAACTAAAGGTAGGAAAAACCTCATCACACGAGGGACCTAGAAATAATAAAATGTTAGTCATTGATTGATTTGATTGCTACCTGTGAAAGGCTATTGATATAAAGTTCAAATTCAAATAGCTTTTATTAGCAATCTTAAAAAACTATTTTTACAGTTTGTACATATAAATTAAAGGTTAAGTTAGACATCAGAATTCTCCAGACTGCTTTGCTCTTTAGCATAGGCCTCCCCCCCCAGGCTTTTCCATAACTCACGATCGTGAGTTTTTCTCCTTCATGTCCTTCCCGCAGTATTTCTTAAATCTTCTTCCCATCTTTGAAATCGTCTTCCTCTTTTCCCCTTTCCTTCCTTCTTTCCTTCTATGCTATTGATATAAAGTTATTTACCATTAAATCCATCACAGGTGTCATTCCCTTTTTCCTTGCTTCTCTGAATAAAGCGAATGCTGTGTCTTCAGTAAAGAGGGCCTCATTCACAATAAAAGACCAACATTGATCTTCTAGATCTGTTTAAGAAGAATTACTCTTAAATGAATTTGTCTAGAACCTGTTATCAACTAACGTAGTTCTAAATTTGACCAAATTACCTTTAATAGCAAGGTACTGTGCAGCATAAAATAAATCTAAGATATTCTCTCTCTTTAGCAGTTTGTTACTTTCATTGCCATTAAATATCATCCATTCATATATAGTCTGAAAAGCTTCAGGTGAAACGTTGGCCTGTAAATTGATAATACTCTTAAAATTAAAACAAATGTGAATATGTAAGAAGGAATTGAGAAAAAAAATTTTAATATTGTTCTTACAATAGGCAGCTCAATTTCTCTGTGTGAGTTCATGTCAAAGAAAGAAGAGTAAACTTGCAACACTATGTAGTGGCAGTGGAACTCCTCATCGCCGATATGTATAATGGTGTCAGTGTTTCTGGAAATCATAATCTATATTGAAACAAACAGGGATTGGCACTTGGCACGAGTTGCTGTTTCTACATAAGTACCAAATAAAATCAATAAAGCGTTAGATAAAGTACATTACGAGTAGCTTTATCTGATTAAGTATGTACACAATCGCAGTAAGGAATATTGTATGCACCACTACGTTGTAGGTATCATGTATTACGTCGTAGACATGACATTGACAAAATTGGTCGATGATAACGGAAATGCTAAATATAATAAATTCTTTGCGCGATCTATAAAATGGGCCCTCGCGAGTCCCTTAGAGACAAATTTAAAGAAATTGATATACTGACTTTGCCTTCACTTTATATCTTAGAAAGTATTATGTACGTTCGCAAAAACTTAAGGCTTTTCAAAATAAGAAGCGATTTCCATAATATAAATACACGTAGTCGACATGAAATTGTGATACCCAAATTTAGATTAACTAAAACAAGCAAGTCATTTCTTATAAACAGTATCCGCTTTTATAACAAGTTGCCAAAGTCTGTGACAGAACTTAGCGATGGGAAGTTCAAAACCCACATCAAACGTGTCCTTATCAAGAAATCATATTATAAAATTAAAGACTACGTTGATGACAAGGAAATTTGGCAATAATTCCTTCTGCACATGTGGCTTCCCTGGTACCTCATTAACGGCATAAATAAGTAAGAGTCTATTAACTGCTCCCAAATTACCATGTTTATTTAAATCTTTATTTTTATTTACTTTTACATTCGCCCTTGACATATTTAATATTCTATTATTTGACATTATATACCTACGATTTAATCTCAACTTTTTTTTTTTTTGTGGCTTTTGTGGACATGATAATTATTCAGATTGATTACAGTTGTAATAGCAATCGTATAATTGCGTTTTATTTAAAATAGGTTTTTTACTTTTATTAATTAATTTATTTTTTGTATAGATTCTTTTCTACATATTTTGTGAATGTGAGAACGCTGTAGGCTTAGTGGATTGTAGACCTGTTGATCATTTTCTATTTTGTTAAGTACTTGGTACTTATTGAAATACCTACACTGTCCTCCCATACCTAGAAACACTGTTATTTGAAAGTATTGTAAAAGCCAATTATTTTTAAAAGAGTAACCGTGGAGTTTCTTGCCGGCTCTTCTCCATAGGAAACCAATTGGAACCGTGCACCTAGCTTCTGACGTTTCATAAGTGCCCATGTAGGTTTATGTGAAATAAAATATTTTGATTTTGATTTTGATTTTTGTCCGGGTTCATTCAGTTGGGGATTTTTCTTTACTTTGTAGACTTAGTTATAACAATCTTTTAATATTGAAATGAGTTGCGCCTTACATATAATTATGAATTCTGCGATAAAACTCTTGAAATAGATCTTGTTTCTTAGGAAGCTGTACTCGCATCCAGTCTATGGGCTCTTCCACCGCATACCCGAGACTGGTCAAGTCTTTGCCCTTATCTTCTCTAACAGATGGCGATTTCAGTTTTCCGGTCCGATCGGCTAAAGTGTTTTTCACTTGAATATTCGCATTGGTTGTTTCTCTAGTTTTAAATTGTATTTGTGGTTCAGAATCTATATCATGGTCCTTAACATCAGAGAAAGCAATAGATTATCTAGATGTAAGTTATTGAAAGCAATTAGCGGCAATTTAAAGAGAACTAACATCGTTTTGTGACGTTTCATCGTCAGGTTCGCCCGATGCTTTCCCTTCAAATTTTACCTTCACTTTAGCTTGAGTGGGATCCGCTAATAATACACCAACCGTGGAAGACTGAAATACTACCTATAAAAACAAAACAAACATTTATAATCATAAAAACCATATTTTTACAACATCAAAAAGATAGCGGGTCATTTACTTGATTTGACTGAACTTTCAGGTTACCGCTAGGGGTCGACTTGAAAGGAAAAGCAGCTCCTTTCTGAACGCCCAATAGGTCAGTGCTATCAATACTGGAAAACAAATAAAGAATAGCATTCGTTAGACATTCACTATAAGTTGTTTCAATCTGAAACTCCTAATATTCGTCAGTGCTATAAAATAGATATGTTTTAATAAAAATTGTTTACCTGGAATTGTCTGCACAAGACGAAGGGTTTGGGTAACTGTCTTTCTGAAAACCGTTTAAGTACTCGACGGCAAACTTGCTCGCATAAGATTCAGGAGACATTTCGGATTTCTTCTTCGGCTTTCTGGTGATAGTTTTGAATGATAAACGACTTACTTAAAGGTACTGTAATCATTACTGCATTGTATTTGGCTTATTTTTCAGTTACCTACCATGATTATTTACTTACTTTCCTTTAAAGTTCCACGACATTAATGGTTCGGTATGTTTTCTACGATGTTTTGTGTCAGCGTCGCCAGAGCTATTGTTATATGATTCTCTACGTTTCCTTTCTTCTTTAACTCTTCTCTTGAAGTAGTCTAATGCTGGACATGTATTGGTAAATCATTATTATAATAAACTTTTGTTAATTTACTAGCTAGTGCTCCTACTACGCACGGTTTTTACAACTTATTAAAACATTGTGATTTCTTTATTATATGTAAGTTTAATAAAATGTATTATGCACATGAACCTTTAGAGTAAATTCTCTAAATGACACCATCATTTAGATAATTTATTCCAAAAGGTTTAAAATCGCATCAAAACACGGTCACATTTAAGGGAAACACGAAAAGTGACTTAATTTATACCATGTAAGTACATAAATAGTTAAATAGAAGAGATTTTAAACCAGGAAGGGGCAATCACTGATTGACTCTTGGCGTAGATTATATTCCCGAGAGAGATTATATTCTACTCAAGGTGTCCTTACTTTTAGATTGCTTTCTTTTTTCCCCGAACTGTTCTGAAGAATGATTATCTCTGACATTGGCGTTGTGGAATTTAAAGAGTTACTTTGTACTAAACTTTGCTTTTTATAATTATTGTGTGGGGGAGCATTGTTGCCCCCGTCCGTAGGATTTACCACCTTATCCTAATAGGCCCACCCTACACGTGCTCCCCGGGTGGTGCTAAATGGGCAACAACGCCGAGCAACAGGCGGCGGTCAATTAACTAACCTGTCCACAGGTATTCACAAACCTTGTAGGATTAAATCCCTTCAAAAAGTGTGACCATATCACCTTGGGAAAGTGATATGAGTATGCCCCAATTCTTTATTATGAATTATGAGCGATAACGATATTGATTTGTCTTGCGATCCGGCTAACGCCCGGCGCTTGCAGGTACCCGGGCCTGCAAGTGTGAAATTTGTCACCGAAGACTACGCGGAGGCAGGCGACCAGGCCCCCGTGAAAGTAAATGCTACTGGAAGCACTAACAAAAAACTTATACAGCAGGCGTTCCACCCAAGCCTGTTTTTTACAAGACCTCGATCTTCTTCATTAGGAAGCACGGCTAGAACTACCATGGAGGACATACCTTTGGTTGCGACACCTGCATCAATTACCATAGACGACGACACTAGTAACTGCCCTCCCACGTGGCAAAGGATACCTACTCAACGCAATCCAAAAAGAAAAAAGCCATCCAACAGCCCTCCACACACGGAAAGACAAGACAGTCTATCACAGAATCTAATTGAAACTTCAAACAGATATAGTGGACTATCTGTAGATCAGATTGAAGAACAAGCAACTAGCCAATCCTTCACTAAGAAACCCAGTAAAACACCGCCAATAATCCTGCATGGTATAGACGATTTGTCGAAACTGACAGAATTTTTAAATAGTTCTGTACCAAATGGAAGTTATTCCTATAAAATAATCAACAGAGACCAGCTTAGAATAATGACACATTCAGCTGAAGTCTATAAAGACCTGATCGATCTTATACGTAAGAAAGGCCTAATTGGTCATACCTTTACGCAAAAAGAAAAAAGATATTGTAGAATTGTGTTTAAAAATTTACATCATACCACTCCAAAGGAGGCCATAATTAGATGAGATAGAAAAAACAGGAAATATAATCAGAGGCGAAGTCATATGTGCACTATCTAGGAGAAATAAAAAACCTCTAAACATGTTCTTTGTCAATTTAGAACCTGGCCCTAATAACCCAGAAGCAAAGCGCATTCGATATATATACCATACGACAGTAAAAATAGAGGGTCCACGCAAAACAAACGATATCCCGCAATGTACAAGATACCAACAATACGGGCACACGAAAAATAATTGTATGCGCCCCTACCGATGCGTTAAATGTGCTGAGGGACATAAAACCACAGACTGCCCAAAGAAGGACAGAAACACTCCGGCAACATGCACCCTATGCCTTGGAAAACATCCTGCTAACTACAAGGGTTGCCAAGTTTATAAAGAGATCCGAGCAAGAAAAATAGCACAGCCATCACATAGAAAACCCACTACAACAAATACGCAGCATGCAAAATCTGATATAGCCTTCCCCACTCAATTAGAAGAATTTCCCCAGCTAAAACCAAGCAGATATGCTAGAGACCGCCCAATAAGCCCCCGCACCACAGAGCCTGGAAACACTGGCTACTGGGACAAAAAACCAGAGAACTCACAATCTCAGCCCACAAATTTGTTAGAACAAATAATTTTAAAACAATCACAGAAAATAGACATTCTCATTCAACAAATAAGAACCTTAATGGGGCTCCTAACGACATTAGTAGCCAAATATAAGAAATGAAGTTTCTACGCATTGCCACGTGGAACGTAAACGGCTTATCGCCTAATAAACAGGAAGTAGAACTGTTCGTTAACCACAATAAAATAGACATCCTCTTAATATCCGAGTCACACATGACGGATGAAAAGCTCATCAAAATTAGAGGGTACAATGTATATTGCACCAACCACCCAGATGGAACATCACATGCTGGAGCTGCGATTGTAATAAGGGAAAATATTAAACACCATGTTCTTCCGGACTTTAAACAAGTATATTTGCAGGCTACTGTGGTATCAATAGACGATTGGTAGGGCCCATTTGGGGTCGCGGCGGTGTACTGCCCTCCTCGCCATCGAATTGATGAACAAATGTTCAGCGAATTCTTTCACTCGCTTGGCAATAGATATGTCACGGGGGGGATTGGAATGCCAAAAATACCTTCTGGGGCTCTAGGCTAACTACAACTAGGGGCAGAGAGTTAAAGAAAAGCATAGATAGAAACTCACTCAATACAATTACTTCAAGAGAACCAACTTACTGGCCATCCGATCCTAATAAAATACCCGATCTTATTGATTTCTTTATAACCAATGGGATGTCAGGGCTCTATACGAAAATAGAGTCATGCCTAGATGGCTCTTCTGACCACACACCTGTGATATGTACATTGAGCACGACTATCATCTGTCAAGGACCTCGCGATACCTTATATAATAGAAAAACTGACTGGGTAGCATTCGAAGAATATATACAAGAAAATGCTAACTTAAATATACCCCTTAAGACTGAGGAAGACATAGAAAATGCTGCTTGGTATACAACCAACTTGATCCAATCAGCTGCCTGGATGTCCACGCCGAACGTTGAGTACAACCCACAAAATCAGGACTATACGTTGGTGATACGCAAGAAAATTTCTGAAAAAAGAAAGCTGAGACGACAATGGCAAACAAGCAGGAATGAACATGTTAAAAGAGCCTTAAACAAAGCGCAAAAGAAATTAAAACAAATGCTCGAAGAATTTGAAAATACCACCCTTCAAGATAAGCTGCAGACTCTATCACCATATAAAGCAGATGACTACTCGCTATGGAAAATTACCAAATCACTAAAAAGGCCAAAGGAACATATGCCTCCATTGAAAAAGCCAAACGGTTACTGGTCAAGAAAACCAGAGGACAAAGCAGAACTATTTGCCCAGTTCCTAAAAGAAGTATTTAAACCAAACAAACCTGATGTCATGCATCCAGAAGAGGAAATAGAAAGTTTCCTTAACAGTGGCCAGCATAAGTCCATTCCATTACGACCGTGTACTCCAGTAGAAGTCCGTATGTCCATCAAACATCTCAAAAACAAGAAAGCACCAGGGTTTGACTTGATAACATCTGAAGTTATTAAACACCTACCAAAAAAAGGAATCGTCCTGCTAACTATTCTCTTTAATGCAGTACTGAGACTAAATTATTTTCCGCGCATATGGAAAGTCTCAATTATAAATATGGTTGCCAAACCAGGAAAACCTCCAACTGAAGTCACATCGTATAGACCAATAAGCCTCCTCCCACTGATATCAAAATTATTTGAAAAACTTTTACTTCGACGCCTGCTACCTATATTGGAAGAACAAAAAGCAATACCAGACCATCAATTTGGATTTCGAGCACACCATGGAACGACAGAACAGATACACAGAGTGGTGCACACAATCCGACAATCATTGGAAAAAAAAGAATACTGCTCAGCTGTGTTTCTCGATATCTAACAGGCATTCGACCGAGTATGGCACAAGGGCCTCTTATTTAAAATCAAATCTTGTTTACCACATAATGCATATATGCTCCTCAAATCATACCTTCAGGACCGGATATTCCAAGAGAAGTGTGGAGACAGCTTATCTTCCTTCAACCAAATTGAAGCCGGAGTACCACAGGGCTCCGTCTTGGGTCCTATCCTCTACACGATATATACCGCTGACCTCCCGACACCAAAGCATGTTGTCACTGCAACCTACGCTGATGACACGGCTATTTTATCATGCGACAAGGACCCTATTTCAGCGTCTTTGAAACTCCAACAAGAACTGGACAAAATCGAATCTTGGCTGAAAAAATGGAGGATCAGAGCTAGTGCTTCAAAGTCTGTCCATATCACATTCTCTCTGAGGAGAGATGATTGCCCTTCGGTAAAACTAGATAATAATGTACTGCCCCAGAAAAACACTGTCAAATACCTAGGCATGCACCTAGATAGAAGGCTTACCTGGCGCGAACATATTGAGAACAAAAGAGACCAGGCAAACAGAAAACTAGCAGACATATACTGGCTTATCGGTAGGCAGTCCTCACTCACACTTGAAAACAAACTCCTAATCTACAAATGCATATTAAAACCTGTATGGACATACGGCATAGAGCTTTGGGGGTCGGCCAGCGACTCAAACATAGAAATCCTACAACGTTTCCAAAACAAAGCACTAACGTCGATAAGCTGCGCACCTTGGTTCACAAAGAACAGTGAAGTCCATGAATACCTTGAAATCACATTAATTAAGGAAGATGTGGAAAGATCATGCATAACCTACAGAAAAAGACTTGAGCGACACAAAAACCAACTCGCTGTTACCCTATTGGACCATAAAAAAAACATATTCCGCCTAAAAAGGAAACGGATAGCCTCAATTTAAGTAGTGCTTAAATTGAAAATTTTGATGAGGAGACATGTCACAGGATGCGTCAAACTCCAATTGACATCGTATTAACCAACAGATCTGATTATGGCCAATGGCTGATCGCAGATGGATTAGAAGAAAAAAAAAAAAATTGTGTCTTTTAACAAAAAAAAGACAGAAAAATAAGAAGAAAAGACATGTTGCGACGACCACAAATAAATTGAGATAAGAGTAGGAGGATGATGATGATGTAAGTCTTTCAATAAATAAAGTATTAAATAACCTAATATAGGAAATACAGCATTGAAATGTTAATATTTTGAGATGTTTTTAAACATCTCAAAATATTAAAAACGGACTCTATAATATAGAGTTCCATACTGACACATCTCAATGAATCACAAATTACAATAGGCGACTATTACAATTTTGATTACGTCTCGTTTACATTATGTATGCAGGTTGGTACAACTTAGTTGCAGAAGAGGTAGATATTTCATTATTTTCCTTCCTTATTTACCTAGGTAGGAACAGTACTTTTATCTCACGAAGCGACGCGCGTTTCACTTGTGGTAACTAAGTGTAAAAACTTTTTACAAAAAAAAACAACCGACTTCCAAAAAAAACACTACAAAGTGAAAAATAACTTTAATTTCGGAAGTCGGTGTCTTGGGTTTTGTGTTTTCGTTTTTTGCCACCGACTTCCGAAATTAAAGTTATTTTTCACTTTGTAGTGTTTTTTTTGGAAGTCGGTTGTTTTTTTTTGTAAAAAGTTTTTATTTTTCACTTTTTAGTTGTGGTACCTACCCCACACACATTCGAATACCACTACCTGCTACCAGTGTCAAGAACTTATCATATCATCTACATACTAAGTGGGAAAAAAAATACGTATTTTGTAGCTAACTCAAAAACTACCCAAGCAAAGTTAATAAAATTTATATGGGACCAATTTGGGACCCTACCCTTTCAAACAAAAAAAGAATTTTCAAAATCGGTTCACAAATGACGGAGAAATCGGTGGACATACATAAAAAAAAACAAACATACGCGTCGAACATATAACCTCCTCCTTTTTGGAAGTCGGTTAAAAACACGATGTGAATGTGTGCGTGAAGACGAGTAGCGTCAGTACATAACACACACACACATACGCATATACGCACACACTTGCGAGTTCGCCAGGTACCGAGAGCTCCTGCGCTTACACACACATTCACAGCGTGTTTGGAAACTTGGTAAGCACAAGTAAAGCACGGGTTGCTTTGTGAGATGAAAATACTAGGCCTAGTTTAACAATCAAAACTCAAAAGAAATCATGGCAATACTAACAAATAGGTCACTCACTGAAATCACTTGATTGCGGTGTCAGATCGGACAGTGAACTGCTCCTGAATAGTTTCGGCTTGATAGTGATACAATATTGTTCGAATATGCTCCTTGCTGGCGGCCTAAATCTCCTTCTGTGGGGTGTAACAATGCTGGGGACAAAACATTTGTTTTTTTTACGGACTGACGAGTGTACGTAGTCGGTCATCAATTGATCTACTTATGGCTGTTCAAAGACAAGGTGTAAGGAACCATAAAGTATAAAATTGTTCAACGGAAGAAAATTAAAACCGAGAACTCAAAACATATTGCTTCTAAGTAGGTACCTGTTCGTGATCATTTTTAACATGTTATCATCATAAAAGCTCTGTTCAATCAAGTAGTTCTACTTATTTATTGCGTCTTCCTGGGTTTTTTGGGTTTTCCTTAAAAATATTATTTTTTGCTTGTTTTTTTATTCAAAACCGTTGAATAGTCCTGGAGGCCTACCACCAGCTCATAAAGCAGTATTATTTTAATATTACTTCAGTGGGAGAAAGAGATGGAGCTATACGACCTGTAGAACTTCATCTCTTTCTCACACTGAATTAATATTAAAATAATACTGCTTTATTAGCTGGTAGTAGGCCCCCTGTGTAGTCCATATTATTTGTGGGTACAAACAAGAAAAGTAAGTAGGTAGATATATTTTCCATTCCCTATTGCGATTTGCGACTTACATTATTCGTAACCAGATTTTCCTCATACATGATAACATGACACTCACAATATCAATAAGTATTCTACAAAAGTGGTTTCTTATCTTAATAGGTAATTTCCTTTGATGAAGGTGGAGCAAGGTATAAGGAAAACTGCTATTTATTTCAATACCACTAACAATCATAATGATAAAATGTATGGCAATTATTTTTTGAAGATGCTATTAATTTGTGCAACAATGGGTACTTACTCTGGTGAATTATGTCTGAGTGTAGTATTTCTTGCATTTGACACCACTTCTGTATCATTTATCTGCAGCGAAGCAAACGTAAAACACTTGATTCAAAATTATTCAAAAAAAATCAACCAAGATGGTAGATCAAAAGTTCGTCAGTGTCACGTTCATTTTATTGATTGTTGGTGTAAGTGTTTATCTGATATTTCTACTTACTTTTTCCAAACTAAAACTTCTTAGCATTTCAACTACACTAAACGAATAATACAGGAACATGAACCATATTGTAGAAACGAATGTTTTTAAGTTTAATATAAATTCACAAGACTCCTTTAAAATTTTTGACAGTTGATGTTCATGTCGTTTTAGAAGTCTTGTCAATCTTGAAAGTATTCCAAACATTGTTTTGTGCTGTCATGACTACGTAAAGTGTTAGCAGTTCGCTCATTGAGGTTGTAATCCGAGTCTAGTTTACCAAGCAGTTTAACGCTAAAACCTTTCTCGCCAATTTTATTAACAGCGCGTCGCGTCGTATTGTTTTTGTTTTGGTTGCTGATGATTTAACTTTTCGTTTCCTGTGAACTTTCCATAAACCAAATGTGTGTGGATATGTATGTAACCAAATGTGTGAATTCAGCACTAATTCTAGACTCCCAGACTTTTATTATTCGTAGCGTTGAAATTCGTTGGTGTCATGTGTGCGCGTCGATGTCCGTTACTCCCTGTATATACCTTAATAAAAGGGTACATTTTTCCAGAGCTGTGTGAATACGATGCCTCAATATGCTGCCACTGCTATGATTGCGAAGTCTAGCAACTCTTCCAACAAAGCACCTTTACCACCACCATTACAACCAATGCGGAATGTTGTAGTGGTTCCGGACAACTGCCCAGAGGGCGAGAAGATGGCGGCCGACGGAGTGTGCCGCGAAGTTTTTTAATTAACGCTAGATTTCTTTTCAAGACTGCAATGAGTGTAATCAAATAAAAAAAAACTGTTAAAAAACGAACATTTTCAGAATAAATATTTAAATGCACCTTTGTTTTTTTTCTGACAAACCAATCCCGCAAACATACAATATTGAAACATTTAGAACCCTACAAATTATTGGTTCAATTTAATTATTTCAGAAAAAAAACACAAAGTTTTTACAGACAGCAATATCAAGAATGATAGGTACTAAATAAAATTTATATTACCTATGAGCTTCTTCCGTGGACTGGACTACGTCTACGTCTTGTCTGGACTACGAGGAAGCCTTCGATTCGATCGAGACATGGGCCGTACTGCAGTCTCTTCAACGGTGCCAGATCGACTATCGGTACATCGAGGTGCTAAAGTGTCTGTGCGAAAACGCCACTATGTTAGTCCGACTCCAGGACCAGACCTCGAAACCTATCCTTCTGCAGCGAGGTGTGAGACAGGGAGACGTTATCTCTCAGAAACTGTTCACCGCTGCACTGGAGGATGTCTTCAAGGTTCTGGATTGGAAAGGGCTAGGCATCAACATCAATGGCGAGTGTATCACTAACCTTCGGTTTGCCAACGACATAGTTATTGTGGCTGAGACCATGGAAGACCTCAGTACAATGCTCGATGACCTCAGTAGAGCCTCCGAAAGAGTGGGTCTTAAAATGAACATGGACAAGACAAAGGTCATGTCATATGCCCATGTGACACCCACTCTCATGAAGATCGGAGACGCTACACTTGAAGTTGTGAACAAGTATGTTTACCTAGGACAAACTGTCCAGTTAGGGGTTCAACTTCGAGAAAGAGGTCAATCGTTGAATCCGACTCGGCTGGGTAGCATCCGGGAAGCTACGCAATATCTTCTCGTCCCACATACCGCAGTGTCTCAAGACGAAAGTCTTTGACCAGTGCGTGTTGCCAGTGATGACCTATGGCACTGAAACGTGGTCGCTAACAATGGGCCTTATTAGAAGGCTAAAAGTTACCAAAAGAGCAATGGAGATGCTTGGAGTTTCCAAGGTAACCGACATAGCCCGAAGAATTGCGAAACTTAAGTTGTGGCAACGGGTACCGGAACACGTAGCGTTGGAAGGCCTCCCCACAAGGTGGGCCGATGACCTTGTGAAGTCCGCAGGAATCCGCTGGATGCAGGAAGCACAGTATCGGTCGAAATCGCGGTTCTTGGGGGAGGCCTATGTCCAGCAGTGGACGTCTTTCGGCTGAAATGATGATGATGATTAGCTTCTTTACTTGTATACCTACTACCGACTGTAATGAATTTTGCATATCATTATTATGTATAGGTTCATTGTTAATATTGTTATCAATAAAGTAGGTACCTACTAAGAACAGTTTGTCTTTCCTTCCTGAAGTACGGAAAAAATGCATAACGATAAAAAACCATTTGACTGAATTATGAGATTTATTTTTATCAATATTTTTATCTAAATACTAAGGATTTAGGTAAGGCGAAGTAAATCGTTCAATTTGCAAAATTAATACCATCCACAGCCAGTCAGCTTTTAGATAAGTAAAAAGAACCTTGTTATCAGTATAACCGTTCAGAATATTTAGTGATAGGTAATTCAAACAGTATAATATCGCTCTTTGATTACACAATATTACACATAATTGGCATTAAACTCATTTTAATAGGGCTCCTCCGTTTCCCGCATCCGTACTTCCATTGCTTCCACTGTACCCTGATTCCTTGGACTTGCATCGCTAAATATCGTGATCTCAGCCTAACAGATGTTTTAACTTATCCGTCATAAGCTCTGTGCACTGTAGAGCATGAAATTACGCAAAATAGCCTTGCACTTTAGTTTTATCCTTGATTCTCTTCTAAAGAATTTGTTTTAATACTGCCAACTAGATTCTGAGATGGCGACAATCGATAGCATTGTAAATAGCGGATTCCCAAGTACGTCATAGAACCATGCGTACCTACATTCCATTTAGTAGAACGTACGTCGTAACACTCGTAACCACACCCTTTAAATATTATTAACGTCGCAAAATCCCAAAATTCATTATTTATCGCTGTACAATGATTTACGAGTAAACATCATAATTCAAGGAATTCATTGATTCGTTATCGAAATTCCAATAGTTTGGCGCTTTACTTCAACTATACCGTCAGCAGTATTTACATATTGTATTTGATATAGTTTTACTGTCTCGTAGTTTTTTTTTTACCCTGTATAACGTGAAGTTATGTGTGTATATCCCACACTCTAACATTTTTCTAGTTAGGTTTAAGTCCCATGTGTTTCGACTATCAGGAATATGCACCTACTCAAATTAATCTTTAATGGCGTTTCACCTTGTTAACCACACACAGGCACACACACTCTCGGGCAAGTAGGTGCTCGCGCACAGTGAGTACCCTTCGTGGGTGCTGCGGGCGCGAGGACTTGTATTGCACTCACGGACACACAACTCTCTCCAAAGACACACATAGCACATCTCCTTTTGTTTTGTAAATTAATTTCCCTTCCTCTCAGTACTTGGAGCTTTTACAATGTTGTTTGTAGTACGTGAGTGCAATTTAATGTTGTAATTTTAAGGGTGTGAGCCTGGAGATCTGTCATACAGGTCCCGAACCCAGTACAGACTCCAGGTTTCATATGAAAGGTTTGAATCTGTCTGTAAACTAAATACCATGTACCAAATTTGTACCTTTTTGAGAGAAATAAATTACTATTACTATTAAATGTAAATGTGAGCGCGACACAAACCCAGATCCAGGCTCCAGGAAGAACTCTACCTATAAGTCTTTGCTCGACTTGAGGATCGAACCCAAGACTCCCACGAACAGCAGTCAGAGCGCACCACTAGATCGAAGAGGAGAAAGCGATCTACAAAAGTAGGTACGTCTATATTTATGAAGAGTAGAAAATCATGTTCTAAAACATCGTCGATCATTGCTTTTGGAGTTCTTAGAGCAGTACCTACTATATTACTTCTATTTTCATCAATTTACGGACAAGCTGGTTACCTGTGATTAAAGAAAATCAAACAACAATGAACCTGCTCGGAGCATTATCATCTTGAGGTTGGCAAAGCTCAGTCACTTTCTACAGCAGCTTTCTATAAGTAACAGACTTTCTACATAAAACTTTTACTAAGGTTTGTTGAACAAAACCATGATCAATTTGTACGTAAGGACGATTAGATACATACAGATTAGATACAGTTACACACTGTGTATAATTTACCTTATGTCATGCATTCAAATTTTTACTGATTTCTGTTTTTTTAACTAGGGGCAGTTATTACTTAAGGTGCCTACAGATTTGCTGGATTTTTGACGATCGAGACGTACTATCGAATATAATGGAAAAAATGTGAAAGCGACAGACGATTGACAGCTTATTTTTTGGCGATAGCCACTTTGGGTCGTTTTTATCGATCGATAAATGAACAACAGATGCTCGATTTTACTTGATATTTATCGATCGGTAACAAGCTGACAGATCGTCAAAACAGAATGTGACCTATATTAAAAAGATGTTCAATTGATTCTGCTCGTTATTCTGATCAAACTATTTTCAGGTTTTGCGCATTTAACGTTACACGTTGTATATAGGCTGCCTACAGATTTGCTCGATTTTTTATGCAAGCAAAATTATATGTGACTGTTCAAAAGAGACAAGAATGTGTTATGTGCACGATCATTATTTGTAATAATAAAATGCAGAGTTGGCAAGATAAGTGTGGTCACTAGAAAAAGCTCTTTTAGAGAACAACGAGAAATGAAATATTATGGCATTCTTTCCTGAAACCTTTTAAAACGCTCACTTGCTTTGTGTGGATATGGTCATACCTTAATAGGCAGATCATTGAAAAGTAACAATATATTATAACGAGGCCTCATTGAACAATCTATCAACCATGTCGGCGTAAATTTTGATTAAGTGATAAGGTTTTCAGAATTGTTCGTATAAAACATGGAACAATCTGGTGATCTACACAAATCGACTCCTACACCCGAGCTGCTAATATCAAGTGAATCAACAGTTCCAGTTAAAAACAAGTGAGTAAATTTTATGTTTATTTATTTATGGGTATACTTTAACATGTATAAAAGTTTAGACTTATAAAAAAAAAACAGAAAAAACCTTTTCATTTCTGTTGCAGTATGGCAGACTCAAATCCCAAAAACAAGACAATGCAAGGCGGTAACGGCACTTTACTAGATTTTAAGAGCCGGAGAGTGGCCCAAGTCCCGGATAACTGTAAGCCAAATGAAACAATGAGCAACGATGGAGTCTGCCGCGAAGTCTGGAAGGATAAAGGTGACGGAAAAAAATGAACTGAATATTTTTCATTGAACCATGCACTATTTAGGCCAATCTTGTGTCTTTGTTTTTTTAAATTCTACCTAAATATTTATTTACTTCTTTATCAGTGGTTTTAACTACTTTTTTAATTAGAATTGTGAATGTATTTTAAATAAAAGTTTTGACAATAATAGGCATGTATCTACATTAACGACCAATTCCTGTAAAATATGAATTTCCACGGCATTTTACGTAAGTACATGGTGGACACTGGACAGTTGAAGCAGGCCCAGAAGGGGAAGTACCTCAAATATTGATGCTACCAATTTCGAATCAAAGAAATCATTCGACTTCTTTTTTCAAAGTTATAGTCTGCATTGAAACATTTTTGAAAGTTTTTTTGCACAAATCGGGAATCGAACCAACCCAAATGCGAATACAGTAGGACCCTGTAATATTATCAAGCCCTTCAAAAGGGTCACATCGTTAAGGATCAAATCTTTCCAATAAACATTGTATCATACATTTAAGAACATTGGCCATGTATGTAGTAACCAGGGATGTTACGGAGCTTCGGTTCCGGTTCCGAAAGGTCGGAACTTCCGATTAATTTTACACCTCCGATTCCGACTTCGGTTCAGATAATTTTGAATCGGAGTTATACCGAAGTTCGAAAGGTAGCGATGCACACAACCATAGCGCGTACAAACAAGTTTTAACTCGTCGCCAGTGTAATTTTAGTTTATTTTATACACGCTCGCGCTCGAAGTCTCAGTTTATTGTTTTGTTTGCGGATGTTATCGCTAATATTTGACTGATTAAAGAGACTGAATTATATTTCAATTGTTTCATTAAAACTTTCCATAACACATCTTTCTTCTATTTCCACCTTCGTCTCTGGTTCCGGTTCCGATCAATCAAATTTAAAATCTCCGATTCCGGTTCCGGTGCCAGTAAAACAACTTCCGTAACATCCCTGATAGTAACCATCTGTCAAGTCGTCTGGTGAGTAATGGAAGGTGATTCCCGTATCGGTATGTCGATAGAGTGTAGCAAGTTCGAAAAGTTTCGCTAGCCCATTTTCTTGGATGTTACTGTCATGGTATGAAAACCCAAAACCACAATCAGGGTATTATTATAAACTAGCTTCTACCCGCGACTTCGTTCGCGTGGAAATCGAGTTAGCTAAGGAAGACTACAATACCTATACTAAAATACCAGCCACATTTTTATACAACTTCTCTGTGTACTACGTTTGTAGTTTTGGTGTCAGTACTGCGTGGGTGCCTGATGAAGGGCGTCGCCACCGGGGCAGGCCTAAAAAGCGCTGGCGTGACGATGTGGACTCGTTCCTGACCGACTGGCCGGAGAAAGCACAACATTAGGAAGACTGGGAAAGTGTGGGGGAGACCTTTGCCGGAGACGCGAACAACAGACAAAAATTCTAAAGCTATAGTTTCAGCGTTAGAATCGTTCCCAGACTTCGCAGTAATCTCTTTCAAAACGTCATATATTTTTTTCAAAAATAAGCACAGTGTTGACTTCGTTACGATTTTTCTACATCGTGTTATCGAAACAGTGCCTATCTATTGCAAACTAAAAGTTTACTGCCATTTACTGATTAGTCACGGAAACCAATATATACAGTAATTTATTCAGGTGTGTTTTGAAGTATTGATAAGACGCAGTCATCGACAGTTGTTGGAAAAATATCAATAGCAGATCATTTCGAGGGAGAAAACGTATTTTTCGAGTGGACCATTGAATCATGGCGAACGGCGTGCTGAAAATCGGCTTTCATAGACTTAGGGATTTCAATTTGCAAGTGCCGGATTTTTTGCCGGATATCGCTTCTATTAGTTATTACTAAAAACAAAAATGACACCCGAGTTAATTCTGCACAAAAACGAAGGAATTATAATTTTTTTACGAAAAATTTGTATGAAGCTAGCTTGTAAAATCTAATTATCTCTTAAACGGCAAAGAAAACCGCAATTTCCTTTCAGGCGATTTTAGTAGGTACTAATTATTTATGATTTTTTGTCATACTCCAAATCAATTAATCACCTATTCAAACTTATTAGAAGACTAAATCATTGTAATTACTTAATGACTTGTTTTTAGACTCATTAGAAGTGATTTGGTATTTTGGTTGTTTGCAAAGTTTTAAACACATTTTGTGTTGATAAATAACTAGCTCAAACATAGTTGTCTAATTGTGGGTGTACTATAAACCTCTGCCTACTCCTTCGGGGATATAGGGGTGATGCTATTTTATGTTATGAGTTGTTAAAAGTCTGTGTTCCTCAACTTAAACACTAAAAGGAACCGTTTCATATGTATAAATAAATAAAAATATTTTGATGATTGAAAAAAGAAATCAGCAGCGATAACCGATAAGTGGAGTATGACAAAAAATCATAAATAATTAGTACTATAACCACCTGTAAGGATATTGCGGTTTTCTCAGCCGTTTAAGAGATAATTAAATTTTTCATACTAGCTCCATACAAATTTTTCGTAAAAAAATTATAATTACTTCGTTTTTGTGCAGAATTAACACGGGTATCATTTTTGTATAAATAGTAATAACTAATAGAAGCGATATCCGGCAAAACATCCGGCACTTGCAAATTGAAATCCCTAAGTCTATAAAAGCCGATTTTCAGCCCGCCGTGCGGCGGGCGGCGGCGTCATTGAGTGTGCACGTCTGATAAGAGCTACTGTCAGTAGCGAGACAATAGAAATTTATTGTTATCGACTTCTAAATGTAATTGTCAGTTGTGGAATAGTTTGTATAAAACTGCTTGCCGGCCGGCTGTCCGCATCTGTCCTGTCTTGCATCTAGACGCTACCGTGTGTACCTACCAACCTCAGAATTTTCCTATCTATTCCAGTTTATACAATGTGAGTACAATTGATTATTTTATTTATTTTAGGAAAACTTACTTATAAATTATTTTACAGTTTTTAAAACAGCTAACTATTTACATTAGGTACTAAATTAAAAGACTAACTAACTATCTGTATAAATAAAAATAATAAAAACAAAATTACACTTAGGCGTCGAAGTATTCGTCCGCATCGCTGTCATCCGGAAACGTGCCCAGAAGACTGGCAGCATTGCCACGTTGAATGGCAATGCTAATTCTTTGGCCAAAGAACGAGCCAGCCCTCTGGTCACGTGAAGTGTCGACCAGTCGACGAGAAATTTCCTTAAAAAGGAGACGCGCACTCGGGCCCCATGGTCCGAGCGTTTCGACCCCAAACGGCTCAAAACTGTAATTACCTATAAGGTTACAGTATTTGCGCCGCTTGAGGGTCTCAGCAGCCGCAGCAGCAGCGCCAGCACAGCCCACCGTGCTAGGAACATGGGATGGCGCAAGGGTGTCGACACAGGTTGCATCCCACACCAGAGGCCTACCCACCTTCCAAGGCAACAACGTCATCCCATCTGGTCTCTTTCCATCGTCACGTACCAAGCCGTTTGGTTCTAATACCGCTGGTACGCCGGCGGTGACAAGGGCTCGACGAATAATGTCGTTGATGCTGGCGTGCCGTGCTATGCGACCTGCGCTCCTGCAGCAGGACAGGCCATGGTGCCCGAGACTGTCGACAGCTTCACCGCAATGACACCGATGCGGAGCAACACAAGGTGCACCCAAGCGGAGACACGTAGCGAGCCGAAACGATGAGTCATCCATCATGGTGCCTATGGTGGATGACGGGAGCGCCTGAAGCCACAAGCCTGACTCCCATTCTCCCACAGCCAGCAGACGGGCACGCTCAGCAGTATTAGGTGACGTATTTAACAGGGTGTTCCGTATAATACTGCAGAGCGGCACATCCCAGCGTCTCTGGGAAGAAGGGTTGTCGGGCAGATCCGTATTGGGACAAGCCATTTTCCAAGCGTTCAACGCTTCGGTCAGGCACGGTACCTCAAAATCGGCCAGTGAGGAAGATAAAATGTTCCTGGTTAATTTATTAGTACTGTGGACCGAGGAGAGGAACGCCGGTAAACTTATACTTGAAATTTTGCGGAATTTTAGTACAATTTAAATTCCCTTTTAAATATTTATTTTTGCATCGGGATACTAATAGGGATTCAATTATTACTTATTGTGACTTTTAACCAGTTCACAGTCCAATGAACCATATATTATGTGGTCGGTTCAATTGTTTTAACTATTGTGTTTGCATATGGGACAGTGAACCTGTTAAGTTACGTAGATCTTGAGATTTAATTTCAAGGCTGACATTAAACTTTTGGTAGGAGCAGGATTCAGAACTCTGTTTGCACTAAACCACTATTATAGGTATGTAAATGCTAAAATAATCTGGTGTGTTTACCGTGTGTCGTTTTCTCACATGGTGTTGCTTTAACCTGGTGCTAAATACCATGGTATTGACTTTCATGTACTTTATACCTAGATTTAAGAAAATTACAATACTGAGCATCGATACCGTCTAAATGTTTTTTTTTGCTATTCCTGATACTTGTAGTATTGTAGTAAGTTCAGTGCTCTTGATCTCCTTCAAGGTCGAGTCCTCCTGTTAACCTGAGCGTGCCCAGAGGTCGTGACGACACGTTTTTTGCAAACTCTAGGAGTATTCTTTTGGTATCCGTATAATACCATGTCTGCATTAACCTTTAAGCTACAATGAAATGATGTATTCATGGTTTATTGGATAGACAAAGCTTTAGGTCTAGTGCATTATCTACCACTAATTACATTTCAATTGTTAACGAAATTTCTTCGATTATGATTATTAATTAAATTTAGATAACTTTCCTAGTCATCGTCTATTACTAAGGTACATTCAGGTACATTCCCATTTTATTTTATGCAATTTGTGACGGATTCTATCTAATAATGTATATTTATCATAACGTTATTAGACGAGTCCAATCATACACCCTAAAATAAATTGTTTTTATAATTATAACAACAATACAATCATGATCTTGTTCTTGTTTGCCTGATTTTACCTATAAAACTTTTTGACGTATATAACTTATTTTACTAATGTAACAATTTTGTATAATGATTACAGAATGGCTGACTCTAACCGCATCTTATTCCCTGATGAGGTTGTCGAGGTCAAGGCTAAAGCCGTAGCTGCAACAAAAGCCCAGGACAAGACCTCAGGCGGAGACAGCAACACCGTCGAAGAGACGCCCAAGGAAGTCGTAGGCATCACCATGAGGAACATGATCACAGTCCCCTGCAACTGCCCGCCTGGTTTCACAATGTGCGCCGACGGCGTCTGCCGCGAAATTTTCGACTAATCATCTAGTTTTTACGAGAAAATCTAGTGTTAAGTGTTTTAGGGACCGTTTATTTACGTCTCATAGCTCTCCGTTTGTGCACGTTATAGTGTCGTCGAGTCAGTTTACGCAGCTAAAACCCGTAACGTGTAAACGGCCCTTTAGGTTTAAGAACTACGAATATTCACCTTTTTAGGATAACAACGTAAATTATGTCGTAGCAGTATTAATGAGGTCGAATCGGATGATGTATTTATATTTTTTACCTGAATCATTCAGTGTTGTGTTGTGCAGCTGTTTAATTTGTTTAAAGACAATAAAATGTTTAAATGAGTTAACAATTTTTTTTTAACCTTTTTTCGAACTGCTGCTCGTAGGTTTAAAAGTAAATGTGTGACCTAAATTATTACACCGGTTTCGTAGTAATTATTTTCATAATGTTATCATAATGACTAGCCTTGTAGGAAGACTTTTGCATGTACTTAGGTCATCTCTGGTTTTGTGTAAATACTTAGTAGAAGTAAGTCAAAAATTATGCTGAGCTGTACTGCAATAGAATTTGCAGTCTCCGAAAAGATTTTCGAGTTTAGTCAAAGGTTTTCAACTTAAAGTGCGTTTTGACTGCTGTTTTCATCCTGAGAGCCTTGAATCATGTACCTACCTAGTCGTTCAAGGTTCAGGCAGGAGGAGGTCCTTCACATGTAGGTAGGTACTAAAGACGGCTATCGGGAACGTGTTTGCTCTCTTTCTCCCTAAAGCTGGACTCACACTGAAGTGCCATACAACTGGTTTTCAATTCACGACTAGTGCAGCGCGGGATACGTTTCAGTCTGTTTGATTTTTGAAGCTTAACTCAGAAATTGTGTAAGTATCAACATTTTGCAGGTGTACAATCGGAAAAAAATACAATCGATAGAAAAAACCCAAGTGTTGTTAGAGCTTACGTCAGACTCATAAATTTCTTTATGTACCTACATATCAGTGGGGAAAATACCGCTGCAGACTGAGGGTCGAGACAGAGGATCCAAGGAACCTATGGAATAGAACCTAGGATAGGATCGTTTCTCAATTCATATTAAAGTCCATATTTTCTACCAGCTAAAAAGTCAAAGTTTGTGTATTTAACTATGTCCTCGGCAATTAACACATTTAATACTATTCTTACTCTGGTCAGTAACTGTGCAGACAACAAAAGAGTTCGTAAGGTATTAAGCAAGAAATACGAAAGAAATATTTGCCCTAAGCAGGAAATATCCATTGGTAATATCGACAGCAGGTTAGATGTTATGTTAGAGGCAGTCGCTCCGTGTGAAATACTGGTATTCGGCTGCTTCCGGTTAGACTGGAAGCCGACCCCAACATAGTTGGAAAAAGGCTTGACTCAGGTACAGCAGGTTCTAAGTACTAAATAAGGGTCAAAAATGTTATAGGTACCTAATATTTAGCTCACAGCATAGGTAGGTACATATCGCATTTATTGGCAATACCTTCCTTCAATTTCTAGTTAGATACTAGATAAGTGCTCACGTAACAGTTCAGGGTTTAGGTAAAAAAGTCACTTCAAAAGGTGAGTCGAATGGAATTCCATGAAATACCAAACAGATATAATTAACTTGTCACGTAAACTATTCATGAGAAGGAGGTAAACACAAAAAAAAGTGCGATAGTACATACATACCTACTTACTAGATTCAAGATGGTGTTCCTTTTTTGGAACGCTTTTTGTGTAGGACTTGACTGGTATAAATCGTCACGTAAGGAAAAAGCGTTATGAACCTCTTCCATATGACTTTATCGCTCTCTGTCTCTGAAATAAAGTGAAAGTGAGAGAAAGTGTGAATTTAATACTGTCTATATACTTCTGAGAGCTTCTAAAAACTTATACTAGATGGCTCTGTATTTAAAACGCGTCTGTGGGTGGGTAAAACTAAAAAAAAGTCAGTTTCAGGGTCTCAAGTTTTAAGAGTCAAAAGTTTTATTCAAATTCATTTATTTGCGAGAATGTAGGTTTACAATGTATGATCTTAAAATTATAATGGCCCCTTTACATTCTACCATTACTTATGGTGTGCAAATATTTAAATTTGTTCTACACAATGCTAATAAAATAAAAAATACAGCAACAACAAATAAGATGCATGCATTAGGACTTTCATGGTAAAAATTATAATTAGTATTGAAGTCAAAGCTATACCTACCTATGTCAGTTCAAGAGATCAAGTATAATGTCAGATTAAGACTAAATAAATATTATTGTAAATGGTAATTGATAATGTCATAACTAATAAAATGTCAACACAAAATTTTTAACATTAATTATTATTATCTAGTTTCTCTCAAACGTTGTTCATTTATTTTAGTAATACGTAATACAGCGAAAGAATCGTCGCGTCGTTGCTACCGGGTGTCCACGACACCTCACGATTTTATTTTTTTCATAATTAGACGGATTTCCTCGTTTAGTCTAATCTACTCTTAACTTAACCCCATTACTCGCTTAGTAGGTTACGACTTTATGTTAATGACTTAATGTGTTATTGAATTAATTATCAGAAATGTTTATTAACTCTTATTACGTTATTTATGGCCTTGATAAACGATGCCAAATTAATAGGAGAGGCTAATGGCTAACGTAACTTTTTTTTTTCTGATTATCTGTATATTCACTCTAACTTCTGCTACAGTGTGGTCTTCTTGAAAAAGTCTACGTCAGTTCGAAGGCGCCGTCCAAATTGGCCATCGCTCGTGTGATGATGCGTGCGTCCGATGAAAATGTTCGCACGACCGTGCGGTCGAACATACTGGTATCTACATCTACTGAATGTCCTATTAATTGATGGTCGCGCGATCTTACAATGTTTTCTTTCAAATTTAATTTTTTCATTCACAATCACACATCATCGCGCGAAAGCGGATGGCGCCAAACGCTGTCAATTTTCTTTCTTGACATTGGCACTACATTTGATCACGTTACTTTTTCTGACGCATGGTCCGAGGTATTCCAGTATTTCCTTGCAGATGTATTATTTGCAGAGGTGGCGATGTCGTCACTAAATCCTATACCTAACCGTTTAAAATCTGAGAAGGCTAGAGAAAATTCTATAAAATAAAACTACAAAAGTATAAGCTTGTAGTAGTAGTCTAGGGTAGTATGAGATTTATATATCATAGATCTGTGTACCATATCTCATCATCCATTGTCATGGGTCAGTATGGGAATATCTAAGATAGAGTTCTAAAGAAACAACTATTTAGTCGATTTTAGAGTTAAGAAAAACTGTATTCAAAGATATAAAAAAAAAAAAACTAATAGATATGGCTAGGAAATCGAACACTTTTCAATTACTTTTTTTTAACTCTTAAATCGACATAGTTCCTTAGAATCTCATAATTAGTTTCAGATTTGTCCACACTGACCCATCTCAACCGATCAGTTGTATAAATTAGTAACAGGTAGGTTAGAAGCAGTAATTTTAATAACCACTCGCTCGATAAAATAATTACGGACCACTCTGTCTACAGAGCTTCATAGCTTACAATTGTTTCTTGTGGGTTTAAGATGCCTAAACTTAATGTTTTTCTTTGTACGTTCTTCGAACTATCACACATAATAGTACTACAAAATAAAAATAGCACAAAATATATTAACTATTGGGAATCAAACTAAGGTTTGCAAAGCAGCTGCAGAACCGCTAAGCTATTTGCTTTGTTGAAAGATAACTGAAATAGCCAAAATTTTAAAAGGTAAAATCTGTCAGCCCAGTCCTGTGATTTTTTTTTGCAATTTCTGAGTTTTCTAGTACTCAAACCTCAGTTGGTCCAATAGATTTTTTAAATCTTAATAAATATTATTTTTCAAAATCTGTAAATGGAGAACAAAATGTTTCAAAAAGTTAAGACCGTTTTCTGGTAGCGACAACAGTGATGCCTTTATTGTCCATCTCACCATCTCAAAAATCCAACCTGTATATGTCATGATTGACTGCTTAGCTCCATAAAGGTATAGCGTGATGATTGTCATTTAAAAGGTTAAATCTGCAATATTCTAACCTTTTGGCTCGTCTTTTTACAATTTGCGGTAAACTATAGAAGAATACGAACATAAAGCAATATTGCTCGTCCCCTATAGCAAATAGCGTGATAATTTATAGCTTAGACTGACCAGACTTACAGGGAACATCTATGCAAAATTTTAACAAAATCAAACCGAATCGTTGTCAGACCTCGTACGAATTGTTTTTTTTTTTCAAACTATATTTGGTTTTGACTTCGCTACGATTTCTCTACATCGTGTTATCTCTCGGAAGCTTACTGCCAATATCTTATTCATTACTCACGGAAACCAATATGCACAATAATTTATTCAGGTGTGTTTTGAAGTATAAAGATACGTATTGATAAGACCGTCGCTAGTTGTTGGAAAAATATCGATAGCGGATCATTTATGGAGAAAACGTATTTTTCGAGGGGATTCATAATCAGTGAATCATGGCGGACGTCGCGCGGCGTCATTCGCGTCTGATAAAGCCCTGTGGAATAGTTTGTATAAAACTGCTTGCCGGCCGGCTGTCCGCATCAGTCCTGTCTTGCATCTAGACGCGAGCGTGTGTGTAACCAACCTCAGAATTTTCCTGTACCCATTCCAGTTATATTGCAAAGTGAGTACAAGTTTTTTTTTTCATCGGGATTATAATCGGGATTTAAACATTACATAATATGACTTTTACGTTACGCATGTCTTGGAATTTAATTTCAAAGTTGACATTGAGCTTTTGGTAGGCGCAGGATTCAGAGCTCTGTTTGCACATAAACTTCTATTAACATAGGTAAATGTCAAAAGAATCTTGAGTGTTTACTGAGTGTAGTTTTCTCATCTTTGGTGTTTATCCAACCTTGTGCTGTGTTTAAGTGCCTTCCTTACGTTGTAATGTAGGTACCTAGGAAGGTAGAGATCTCATAACTACCATAATCCATCTAAACATAATTTTTTGCTATTTCTGATGATTGTAGTACTTGTGGCTCTTGATCGCGTTCAAGGCCAGGGTAAACTGGGCGTACCCAGAGGTCGTGACGACTAATTTTTTTGGTAACTGGGGATTGTTCTTTTGGAATTCGCATAGTGCTATATCCGCAGCAACTTTTAAAAATTAAAATACCGACAGCTCCAATGAAATTATGTAGGTATTCTTTTTTAAGTATTTTTTTTTTATCATGGGTTATTGGCCTAGTGAAGATAATAGTCTAGTGCATTATCTACAGCTAATTACATTTCGATTGCATTAACGAAATTTCTTCGATTTTTTATCATAATTACTAATTTAATTAGTAGATAATTTTCGTAATCATGTGTGTATCGCAGGTACACTCCCATTTTATTTTTTTTGTTTCTAAACAGATTCCATTTGAAAATAATATGCATCGTAATTTTATTATTATATCGTAACGTTATATCTTAAAGATGAATCTAATCGTCCACGTCAACCCACACCGTCACATTATCTTGTTCTTCTATTAACTTTTTAATGTGTCACAGCTTCTGATAAAGCTAAAAAGGCTTACTTTATGTGTCAATTTTATATAATTACAGAATGGCTGACTCCAACCGCATCGTATTTCCTGACGAGGTCGCCGAGGCCAAGGCTAACGCCATAGCTGCAGCAGAAGCCCAGGACAAGACTTCGGGCGGAGACAGCAACACCGTCGAAGAGACGCCCAAGGAAGTCGCGGGCATCACCATGAGGAACATGATCACAGTGCCCTCCAACTGCCCGCCTGGTTTCACAATGGGCGCCGACGGCGTCTGCCGCGAAGTTTTCAAATAATCATCTAGTTTTTACGAGAAAATCTAGTGTTAAGTGTTTTAGGGACCGTTTATTTACGTCTCATAGCTTTACGAGTACGTTTGTGCACGTTATAGTGTCGTCGAGTCAGTTTACGCAGTTAAAACCCGTAACGTGTAAACGGCCCTTTAGGTTTAAGAACTACGAATATTCACCTTTTTAGGATAACAACGTAAATTATGTCGTAGCAGTATTAATGAGGTCGAATCGGATGATGTATTTATATTTTTACCTGAACCATTCAGTGTTGTGTCGTGCAGTTGTTTAAAGACAATAAAATGCTAAAATGAGTTGACAAAGTTTATTTTTATTTAGAACCACAGGTTTAACGTAACTGTGTGACCTAGAATTAAACCTGTTTCGTAGTAATTATTTTCATAATGGTATAATAATGACTAGCCTTGTAGGAAGACTTTTGCATGTAGTTAGGTGATCTCTGGCTTTGTACAAATACTTAGAAGTAAGTCAAAAATTATGCTGTGCTGTAATGCAACAGAACTTGCAGTTTCCGAAAATATTTTTGAGTTTAGCGAAAGGTTTACAACTTAAAGTGCGCTTTCACTGCTGTTTTCATCCTGAGAGCCTTGAATCATGTATCTAGTCGTTCAAGGTTCAGGCGCCGAGGAGGTCCTCCACATGTAGGTAGATACTGAAGACGGTTACCGGGAACGTTATTGCTCTCTTTTTCCCTAAAGCTGGACTCACACTGAAGTGCATCATGCGCAGGACGTGGAACGCGTCATACAACTGCTATGAAGATTAATCACCACCAGACCATTGACCATTGACCAGGACGGGATTCCTTTCAGTGTGTCAAATTTTTGAAGCTTAACTCGGAATCGGGGTAAGTATTTACATTTTGCAGGTGTACAATGGGAAAAAAAATACAATCTATAGAAAAATAACCCAAGTGTAATAGGGCTTACGTCAGTCTCATAAATTACTTTATGTACCTACATATTGCTACCTACACATCCGTGGGAAAAATAACACTGCAAGCATCAGCACTGCACAGCTTCTCTCGACCTCAGCTGATGAAGGACCTAAGGAACCTAGGGAATAGAACCTAGGATAGGATTGATTCTCAATCCTTGTTAGAGTCCAAATTTTCTACAAGCTTATAAGGCTAAGGTATAACTATATCATCGGTAGCTTTACTCCAGTTTGTAATTCTGTTCAGTCAACCAAAGACAAGAAAAACCTACATATTTGCCCTTCGCAGGAAATATTAATTTCGGCTGTAGGTTCTAAGTTTTAAACGTACCTACGCGTAAGGCACACTTGACAAGCTGTGTTTAAGACTTGGCTCCTCAGCCTACACCCATAAAGGCTCTCACGAACAGGCGTGTTGCGACTCTAATAAAATAATTTCTAAGAAAACTACACGGTAGAACAATTACCGGTGTCGCTGCATGAGCCTTAACAACGTCAAAAATGTACCTAATTAGCTCACAGCATAGGTAGGTATACTACATTATCTCTTTTATTGGCAGTACCTTCCTTCAATTCCAAGTTAGATATCGGAACCAGATAAGTGCTGACGTAATAGTTCAGGGTTTAGATAACAAAGCCACCTCAAAGGTGAGTCGAATGGAATTCCATGAAGTAGTTTCATGTAGACTAGAAGGTAAACACAAAAAAAAACGAAATATCATGTACACACGGCTACACATCAAGCTATTCATTTCCAGTATAAGCTGACCTCGCATCGTGGGCATAACCACGGTGGGGCAAAGTGGGGCATCTGCCCCACCCTGGTCCCTGACTCAAAGCAAGCAATTTTGGTTTAAAGGAACAAAATTTATCAATAATTTGGTAAAATTCAAAATTACCGCGCATAACAATGTAGCATCGACAAATCGAGCGCGCATGCGTAGTTATAGAGTTTTTTCGAGAAAATTTCATACTACTTATCGAGTTTATTTACTTATGCCTCGCATTGTACGGAAATTCTATGCAATGCGAGATCAGCATAAACTGGAAATGCATATCTTGATGTGTAGCCGTGTGTACATACTAGATTCAAGAATTCAAGATCATTAAGCGTGATGATGACATAATTATGGTGTAGGTACATACTTCCTACTTACTACAATTCGTTTATTAGATGTTTTTTTTTTTATTATAAAGTAGACGGATTTCCTCGTTTATCCTAATGAGGTATCTACTCTTAATCCCATTAGTTGCTTAGTAGGAGACGACTTTATGTTAATGACTTGATGGTTTATTAAATTAATTATCTGGATGACCGTTTTTGTTTTTTAGTAGTTTTCTAAAAATGAAACCTAGCTAGATCAACTTATCGCCCGCAAACAACCTGCATACTAAACTTCATGAAAATCGTTGGAGCCGTTTCCGAGATTCAGATTATATATGTATATTATCACCACCACCACCACCATCACATTAGCATCACCTTTGTACATATTTTTCTGTTCCTTTCTTCTTGTCTGTTTATATGTGTGTACATAAATTGTTAAATAAATACAAGAATTGCTCGTTTAAAGGTATTAGATTATCAGAAATGTTTAAGAACGATAGCTTTGTTCATTAGGTACATTATTTATGACCCTGATTCAAAACGATGCCAAATAGGAGAGGCCGTATATATGCTCTAAATTCTGCTATATACAGTGGTCTCCTAGAAAAAGTCTTTACGTAAGTTCGAACGCTATCAATTTTCCTTTTTGAAACTGGCACTGCATTTGACTGTACATTTGATCAGAGATACACTATGTCTATACAAAATTTGATCACGATGCTTTTTCTGACGCTTGCTCCGGTATTCCGGTATTTACTTGTAGATATTTTATTTGAAGAGATGGTGATGTCGTAAAGTGTCGTAAACATATCGTTTAAAATCTGAGAAGGCTAGAGAAAATTGTATAAGACTAAATAAGTAAAGTTCTTGTAGGGGTTGTCTGAGATCTCCATAGATATATTATTTAGAACTAGCGTATCTCTGTGTGTAGATTTCTGGCTACCATAATCTCATCATCTGAGTCCTAAAAAAAGATATTTTTAATCGATTTTAGAGTTAAGAAAAATTGTAGATATTTAAAAAAAAAAACTCATAGATGCGACTGACTTTTTTTTGCTCTAAAATCGACATAATACTTAGGTATTACAAGTACTTAGACATTTTAAGGAACTAGGATTATGGTAGACAAACATACTCTACTTCTAAATAATACATCTATGGAGATCTCAGACAACCCCTACAAGAAATCTGAAACTAATTTCAGATTTGTCCACACTAACCCATCCATAACCCATCTCAACAGATCAATCATCCTTTATAATTAGTAAAAGTTAGGTTAGAAGCAGTAATTTTAATAACCGCTCGCTAGATAAATTACGGACCACTCTGTGTAGCTTCACAAATTGTTTCTTGGGTTTCATTTTAAATTATACAAAATTAAAGGTACCATCACTACCAGCTATTGCTAGGAGCCAATTAAAAATAGGTTTTTCTAAAAGACGATTTCATTTCCTACTATTATTTATTTTTAATTTCTACCATGTGCAGCTAAACGAAGGCGGATGATATTGTCTGTGTTGCAGAAGTGTCGTTGTCGATACTATCATGAGGATAAGCTGTCCTTAGCCGAGCCGCTGAGGACACTCGAAGAGGAAGTCACGTCGAACTTGCAAGTTCAGCGTTGATGCAGACTGCAGCGAAGTACCGAAGCAATTACCTAAATAATATTCACGACCGATTCAATCTTTATTTTTCCTATCTGAACCAATTTTGTTAACTTCAATAAATAAGCACATTTTAGTAATTTTCAGTGCGAACTGTTCAGATTTAAATAAAAGTTGAGATGTCAAATAAAACCCATTTTGTTTTACTAATAATTAACGATCATTTACTTTAAAATATTCATATAATTACATAATAATGGCCTAACTTTGTTTGTGATAATTAAAACATAGGGTCTAAGTTAAAAAATTAAATATTATTTTTTTCCTATAACCCTGACATCGTAAAATATTGTTGATATTCGCCTACAAAAATTATAAGTAACCGAGCGTTGCGTAAGTTTTAACAAATGGAGCATCACTTTCGCAGGAATTCCTGAAAAAGAAAAAGAACAACGTTAAGAGGCCTGCGAACACGGCTCGCAACTACAAATCGAGATGTTTGCAAAATTCTATTCCAAGCACGTTGCGCTAGTGTGAGTGCCTGTCGAAGCGATATACACCTACAGTGAGCAATAATACTACCACGCACACATTGACAATTATTGCTTGACGCGATAGCACTACTAGCTTTCGAAAATTTATGATAAATTTGGATGTGTTCCGTAATACCAAAAATGATGAATGAAAACTTAATATTTTTCCATTTTTTTTTCGATAATTTGTAACTTTATAAAATAAGCTATGCTTCTGCAAAAACAATATTATAAATATTGTTGTTTATAATACAGAAAAAACAATATGAAGACATGTCATTGACGCTATAAAAATGTGTGAAATTAAATTCGTTTAAACTTCATTTCAGAAAAAAATTTTGGAAAAAAAAAGACGTGGAAGCCTAGGTAAACATTGTCTAAATCCGATTAACAACATAATATGGTGGAAATATATGCCCAAATTGCAAATGATTTAGGTATTACGTTTGTATGGACAATTCATGCGTTGCCGCGTCCTTAACACATTTGACCTACCTGACGGATCACCATGGAATAGAAAATTATACTGGTATAGAAGAAAACTGAAGGATAATAGAATAATTCAAATGTTTTCGGAGTGTATGGTAGGTACGTTAAATCATTCATGGATTGAATAACCGAATCCTGGTTACAATGGCAATAAGTGCGAAACTAAACGGCTTCAGAGTGTGTTTTGAAGTAAAAACTTCTTTAGGCGCGTTGGGCATTTTTGAGATGGGAAAAAACAATTGAACTCGCGACACCGTTACTGACACCTAATTTTTGTAAACGTGATTGTGCTCTTTATTTATATGGTTAAGGATAAATTTTCTATGCAAGTATCTTTACTTTAAAGGTTTTGGAAGTATTTTTTTAAATTGTTCAAGTTTTGACTTCTGTCGGCACTCCCGTAGTGCCACTGTTTTTTTGTTTTTTCTATGCTATCGCCATGCAGCGGATGGAGAAAGCGCCACCGGCCTTGTTATGAGAATTGCAAGCAAAGCAAACGCGTTGAAATTTTCATTGCATTTTTTTTTTGTAACGGACATAATTTTATGCATTTTTCAAAGTAAATACTGACACTAATAAAATGGTACCCAACGCGTTACTTGCTTGTTGTCACAGCGAGTAAGGGTCCAGAAAGGTGCCTGAGAGATATTTCTCGGCAACATGTAAAGCTAAGTCAGAGGCCCATGGGCGGCATAAAAACTATCTGACACCAGGTTAGCCACTAACAAAAGCGAAAAAAAAAATTGCCACTAGATTTTGTACTAATTTGACTTGAAAAGTTTGGACGACTTAAATGGGTGATAATCCTAATCTTTTTATTGATTTTAGTGATTTATGATTGCATAGATTGTATGTATAATATCGGGAATAAAAGGATACCTACCCTTATTATAATAAACTTTAGCTTGCTTAGTCATAATCTGAAGATCATAAATTTACTAATACCTATTTTAGGATCGAGAAATTGATGTTATAGTGCTCGATTTCTCTTTGTATTAGAATATCAACATTGTTTTGAATATCGTAAGTGAAAGTCTTCCAAAGTATGTATGAATGCATGATGAATAATTTAAAACCAGGGATTGTTAATTGGTTACGATAAATTAAAAGATCAACTACTACAGCAGCATTACAAAAATGGCGATAATATAATGTGTCTGCGTGCCAGTTAGTAAGAAAATAATACAAACTAAAATGATAGTGGATATAAAAAAATATTTAATTTAATTTTTATATCTACATACTTGTCACTATATACAAATAAAGTAAATAAAACATAACAAACATAAAGCGAATAAAATTATAGTTAGATACAGTAACGTAACCCGAATAAAATTGTGCGTGATTTTGGAAATAATTTCACCATGTGAACAAAAGTTTTATAATTTAGCAGAAATTGTCATGCAGAAGTCCTACGTCATGCTGAGCATGTGATGCGACACCCTCGTGACACTACGCCCACAACACGGTTCATAAAACTGGAGAGAACACTACACATACTCAATACTTGTCTATCAAAGTGCACCACCATTACCGAAGGTACACGCATGGCTTGCTTGAGACTCATCTCATGATACGAAACAATAACCATACACAAACTACGGCGGCCTACTATGCACTAACTAAACTCGCGAGTACTTACTCGTCCTCCCATGGACATATGTCGTTCCGCTGCTTGCGCTCAACGATGCCGCTTTTATTATCACGCTTAACAATATTTGTTTCAGAGACCGACGTCAGTTCGTCTTTATGAGCAATATGTTTCGTCGCGTCCGCGTCGGACGCCGCCCTGGAATCTCCCGAGACCCTTTGCAGTGGCGCCGAAGGCACTTTGTCTACGTTGTCGTCGTCGACCCCGATGTCCTCGCACACGGCCAGCGGCGCCACCGGCGCCCGCCCCGCCGCGCTCGCGGGCGCCGCCGGCTCCACCGCCGCCGAGCAGCTCGGCTCCGGCGCCGCGCGCTCGCCTGCCTGCGCCGGCTCCGACTCCCGAGCGCTCTTCAGCTCGGCCTCTCGAACAGAGCTCGTTGCAGCATCCTCACTCTCCGACGTGTTCTCCGGAAGATCGCCGATTTTGCTACTCGTATCTCTACTTGAGGCCGGACTGGTTTCTTTTATCGTTGACGATTCTCGGGACAGCACACGTTGCACCGACACGACGTCGTCTTCGGACGATTTCGTTCGGTCGGAATCTCTCGAGTCAGACACGGCGCCGGAAGCGGACGAGTCGTCGTAGGACTCCACCGAGGGCGCGCAGATGACAGACTCCAGCGCGGACCGAATTCTTACAATTTCATGCGACGCCTCCTCTTGCGAGTTGTCACAACCTGTGTCGGGCGGCTTCGGCTCGAGCCCTTCCGTGAAGGACGCAGGCCGATCCTCACCGAACTTGCACACGGGCCGCATCGGCTCCGTGGGCGTCGCGTCCGCCGACGCGAATACCGAGGAAGGCTCGTCCGAGTGCGCGAGGGAGCGCGTCGTGTCCTCGGGCGAGCCGGTGCCGGGCGGCGAGTAGGCGGACTCGTCGTCGGGCGCGGAGCTGACGCTGATGGTGGGCGTGGGGTGCGGCGGCGGCACGATGGCGCGCGGCGCGGGCGGCGCGGGCGGCGCGGCGGGCGCGGGGGGCGCGGGGCGCGGCGGGCGCGGCGAGTGCGGCGGCGAGGCCAGCGGCGCCAGGTGGCGCGGCTCCACGGCCGACAGGCGCCGCAGCGGCGGCGGCGCACCGCGCAGGCCGCCGTCCAGCGTGCTCTGCTGCGGCAGGCGACGCGTGCGCTCGCTCACCACGGCGGCGCTCACGTCGGACGACGAGCTGCCCGAGTCCGCGGCCGAGTCCTGCCGCCGCCTGCTGGCACTGCCGTACACCACCTCGCGGGACGAACACTCCCACGGTAATACATCGGCAGTGTCGTCGTCCAGAGGATCTCTGTAATGATAAAAAAAATATTGTAGATGAATGACCCTTGCAGCAACATAACTTAAAACTAACCAATCGGACTCGCGTACTATTGGTTCCGTACCATCTATCAAATGTTTATTACTAGCTTTTGCCAGCGGTTTAGCCCGCTTGGATGTCGGAAATTATCCCACGGGAACGTACTATAAATGTTCTTTGTGCTTAATTATCCAAATCCGTTCAACCGTTTTTACGTGATTGAGAACAAAACTACTAAACATCCACACATACAAAATTTCACTTTTTTATTATTATAATTTCTTAACTATATTATATTATAATTATATATATTTATATAGGATTTGCCGCAATAGCCATCATTATTAGGTACACATATTCTATGAGAACTGGCTATGTATAATGGTTCTAAAGCTACCTTACTGTGACAGGGTCCCGTCCACTGATTGGACACAGGACACAGTTTTTGGACTTTTTTTTACAAATTCACCAAAGTTACTCAAGCTCTTTTTAGACTACGCTGTAATATAATAGCATATAGTTCATAGCACAACAATATCGCGCACCATACATTATTATGGACACGTTCACACTTCACTGTACGATATATTATTGGCTTACTATACGCTATAAAATTGAGCGAGCGCTGAGTTCATGCTGTGCTATATCGTGCGCCGCCCTCTTCCGATTCTTTCTGATTCTTGCGATTATATAGGGTAATGTGAACGCCATACTATATAGTATATAGCATTAGGTCCTAATTTGCTATACTATATATCACAATAGTATTGCGTAGTCTGAAAAGAGCTTGATGCGAATTTAGTTCCCTATTACTTATCGTCATTTCTATTTTCATCAGCAAGTTTTGCTGTACGCAAAACCCGTAAACCCGCTGTGTTGCCGGTTGTCGCTGAAAACCAGCGCTGGGGCTCTGTCTCGCATAGGGTCGCAGCATTATGCTGAGCGATGGCCGTTTTGCGTGGATGTGACGCATATGTTCCCAAATTGTTATTTTCGTGATTTGTTAAATTCCTCACCCGATGTCTCAATTGATTTATTAAGAGCGAACGTTCCAGGCTGCCCGGTTGAATTTCAATTTAAACATATAAACCCTATGATAGTTATAAAAGCTTTTCGGCAAATCAAAATCAAATTGACCGAAGATCTATGGGGATTATCTATCAAAGTTTGTACATCCATAATCGTACTTAGCTTTAATATTTAATTTGTGTGTGGATCAAGGAGTCTTCCTGGATTTAATGAAATACAGTAAAGTAATACCACTTTTTAAATCTGGGGACAGTAAAGACACTAACAATTATAGACCAGTATCTGTGCTGCCGGTATTCAGCAAGGTTTTCGAAAAGGTAATGCTCAATCAAATGCTTAATCATTTTAACGCCAACCAAATCTTGCACGATCAGCAATATGGTTTCACTAAAGGACGTTGTACAACTGACGCCGGTGTCACCTTATTAAAACACATATTTACAGCGTGGGAGGAGGCCCAAGATGCCATAGGAATCTTTTGTGACCTCTCCAAGGCATTTGACTGCGTGAGTCATGAAACCTTGCTCTTGAAACTTGAGCATTATGGACTAGGTAAACTTGCGCTCAGTTTAGTAAAATCTTAAATGATAGACAGCAGCAGGTTTAAGTAAATGGTGTCCATTCAAACGGTTTAAAAGTAAAAATGGGCGTTCCACAAGGCTCGATATTGGGTCCTTTCCTCTTTTTAGAATATATTAATGATCTACCCCATTTATTAAAAATCCAACCACAAATGGTGTTATTTGCTGACAACACTTCCTTAATTTTTAAGATAAATAGACGTGCATCAAATCTTGACAACGTAAATAACGCCCTACTACAGGTCCAAAATTGGTTTACTGCTAATAATTTAGTATTCAATGGGAAAAAAACTAAATGCATAAGATTTGCTTTACCAAATGTTAAAAGTAGTGATTGAGACATAGTATTGAATAAGGATTCAAGGCTGCAATGGGGTCCTCATTTAACATCTCTTGCAGGACGACTAAGTTCAGCAGCATATGCTGTGAGAAAAATCCGTCAATCTACCGATGTAGATACCGCGTGGCTAGTCTATTTCAGTTACTTTCATAGTATCATGTCTTACGGTATTTTACCATGGGGACGGGCTGCAGATATCGAGTCTATTTTTATTCTGCAGAAGAGAGCCATCAGAGCAATATATGGCCTCCGCAGACGCGATTCTCTAAGGGAACTGTTTAAAGATATTGCCATCATGACGGTACCTTGCCAATATATCTATGAAAACATCATGTACGTAAGGAAAAATCTAAGTCTTTTCAGTAAAAGAGGTAATTGATACACACAATTATAGGACTAGAAATAGGGACCAATTAGTTCAACCGGGTTTCAGACTGGCTAAAGTAGACTCATCCTTCATGGGGTGCTGTTTAAAATGTTATAATAAAATACCTTCCCACATACTCCAACTGAATGAAACGAAATTTAAATCATGTATAAAACGCACACTATGCAGCCAAGCATATTATAAGTTGGGGGATTACATTGCTGATAAAAATGCTTGGCTCAGCGCTGGTCTAGCTCCACAAGGGCGCATAAACTAATTGATTAGCATTCGAAAGTATTGTTGCAGCTGCTGAAGATTGTAAAACTATCTTTCCTTTGTATAAATTCAATCTCTTTGTATTGTATAATTGCATATCACATGTGTGGGCACTGTGACCATGTTGTACATTTCATAAAGCTGCCATTTACTGGGTACGTCTTTCATTGACTTGAATGTGCCCTGGCAGCTGAGAGTATGTCATGGTCACTCAAATGTCTCGCTGATGGTGGCGTGTGTGTTGGATCATTAAGTTCCCTTCAAAATGGTTGAGCTAAATGGTCCTGATCCATGCGTCATATTCGTGAACGGACGCCGTCAGTAGGGACTGGTCATCTCTTAGCTGCCATGGTTTATTTTAATTTATTTAAATTTTTGAATTGTTATTATATTTTTATTACGGACACTTTTAACGTGCACGTCTTTCTACATTGTTCTCACATGTATAAATTCAACACGAATGATGTAACCAATATTTTGTAACAATATTTTGATTTAAAAGAGTGTCCGTGGAGTTTCTTGCCCGTTCTTCTCCATAGGTACCTACTACGTTTTGGAATGGGCAACTAACTAGCTTCATTTTTCTGACTGACCGACCCCTTGACAGTTAAAAAGTACCTGTAATTGGTTTATTTGAAATAAATGCTTTGAGTTTGTTCTTTTTTTGCGTCATGTTTACCGCAAATTAACGTTTTTTCTTTCTTACGTATAGTTGAGTTACCTGAAAGTGGTAAGGTCGCAGAGGTTGGACTGCGAGTGGCTGTGGCTGGGCTGGTCGGGCGGGCGCGGCGGCTGCGCGGCGCACACGGCCAGCTCGTGCGCCGAGCCCGACAGCGAGCGGTCCGAGCCGCGCCGCCGGGACAGAGCCGCGCCGCCGCTCGACGTGCCCGGCTTCTTCTTCACTTGACCACCGAAGTTGAAAAATCTATGCAGCAAAAGTTCCAATAAAGAACCTAATTGCGTAAAGTCGATCCAAGAAATGTGAGGCATGGTTATGGGACTCAGTGTTTAAAATGCAAAATGTGTTGTGAGGAAATTAATATATGAAATCCAAAACATGCATGCTGTGGGACCTAGTAAGGGTGGACGGCACATCTTTAAATTAAATATTTAACTACAAGTACTGGTGCTCACTTTTGAACCTCGTCTGTAACAAGCCCAACTAACTTAGCCTTCTTCTGGTGCACGTTCCTGCCCTCAGTCAGCAGCCGCTGAAAGTGGTCTGATCTCACGAATCGCGGGTAGCAGTCCTTCTTGAGCAGGAGTCCATACACGTGTTCGGCGGCGTGGTCGAGCGCGTACCGCGAGCCGCTGCGCAGGCCCTCCGTGACGCGCTCGGCCGTCGCGCCGTCGATGTTGATCTCGCACGGCGCGCCCGGCTTCAGAAACTCTCTAACAAACGTTACGGAAACTTAAGCAACTACACTGAAGTAAGAAAATACATGGTAATAGTTCGATAGACGAGATCATAGCTCGACAGAGCGGTGATTTCGGTTACTTTCAGTGGGATTCTAACAGCCCATTCTGTGATTGTTATCATCCGCGAATTAATATGTAGTAAAAGTAATAATGAAATAAAAAGTAGTGCTGTGTCATCAAAATAAGATATGTTCTTACCATGGGGTAGCTGTAGGTTGTAGAGATAATTTATGTGTAAAAGAGGAAAGATCCGATTACACTTCCCTGTAGTACACCGTAAGTGAAAAGTAGATTATACTTAGATAATTTCCAATTTTAACCCTTAGAAAGTGATCATAGATAGGTAATCTTGTAAGGGTTTTAATGGTACACCCATCATAGCCAAGTTTTTCAACTTGTTTAACAAGTTGTTACTGACACAGTGTCAAAAGCTTTGGCCAAGTCAATGAATATGACAAGACCTTTTTACTTGCAAGATTATTTACATAATAAGAAGAAACTACAATTTCACAAAAAGAAACATACTCATAGATATCTTCAAGCTTCTTGGGTATTTGTTTGGTGCTGCTGCGTCGCAGGTCCATGACAGCGAGCCAGAACCTGATGTTCTCGTGCGAGTATTCTTTACGCAGGAAGCTGGTGAACTCCTGTAGCCCCGTGGGGTCCGACACCAGTTCGTCGATGGACACCGCCCAGCGCTGTACCCGCCTCTCACCCGGTACCTCCACACTAACCGGAAATAACGAAATTATATGTTTGCGTAACAATATCGTCATCAATGTATTAAATTACAACAGAAGGTACACTACTTTAGGTAAGTTCTTAATTCTCTAGAAAGATAGTTTCGTATATTTTGTTCAACTTTTAGATAATGAAATACTGAAATGTAAAGAAATCAGGCATGTAAGTAGTGTCTACTTTGTACAGGCGTAGTACTAAACTCACAGAGGCTGGTTAATTTGCCAGAATAGGGTGTCGTCGGTGACCCAAGGGTTGGAGGGCTGCGGCTGGGTGAGCCAGGGATCGTAGGGAGTGAAGGTCTCCGAGTAGGCGATGAAGGCCTCAAGGGCAATTGAAGTCTTCACTCTCGTACGGTCCAGACTCGCTTTTAGATGCTCAATCTAGAAGTAGAAAGTTAATAAGAAGAATTTTAGTTACCTCTAAATACGGAAGGTGGATGCTACAAGAAAAAGAAATAGTCTACTAATATGTCTACGTTACAGCGGATTCTAACGAGTTGGAAGCATGGAATTATAGTAAAGAAATAAATTTTTCTATAGTCATTATGTCTTAGCCCGCGTTGCAGCCTTTAGGTACACGTACCTCCCGTGTGACCTGGTACACGGAGCGCTTCTTGACGCGGTGGTGGCGCGCGCGCACGGGCACGGGGCACGGCTCCAGCGCGCCCACCACGCCCGGCGGCGGCCGCGCCACACGCCAGTACGCGCGCTCCTGGCTGTCACTCACTATCTTATCACCTTTCTTCCTCTCTTTTGCTAGACGAACCTGAAGACGAAGACGAAAAAAATTTACATTCGCGATTGTCGTTTCGACCTTATGTTGCTGGCAATTTAAAAAGCACTGCAGGCGTAAGTACGCCGAACATCCATCGCGTATCTTCCGTAGTGTCGCTGGACTTCAAAGTTATTTGTGTAGCCGTTTTCGAAACTAAGAGGACACACATAATTATTTATTTAGTTTGATGTTGAAGACTGGTAATACTGATTTTGTGGTTTAACCACGGAATAAGAAAGTTATTCGAATATTCGAATCAAATACCTAGGACTCTTAAGTAAAGGTTACCTAAAACCACGATTTTGAATGCGTTTAGTGCGATATAGTTTGCTTTTGTACTAACTATTACTTCTTTCATATCTGATTCTTGTGATAAGCTCATCAGAAAGTAGTTAGTTACCTGTTCCTCCGCCTGCATATTGATGAAGTCCCATTTTGCGGCGAGATTCTTCTTGAGGTTGGCGAGAGCTTCTTGCTCGTAGTCCTCGAGACCATGTCTCTGCTTGTTGCGTAGTGTCCGCTTCACCAGGTAGATGGCGTACTCCACGTTGTCCGGGCCAAGGGTCGGCGCGCTCGAGCTGCCGGCCACACGAGGCGCTTGCCATGGCCAGTAGTACGGACTCTGCCAGAGAAAAATAAGATTTAAAATTAAGCGTAGAGGAAAGGTTTCGCAAAAAGACTTTACTATCGCCCACTGTCCTATTCGAATAAGACTCCCAAATGAGTATGGTTACTTATTTCTGTTAGTTACCTCATTCGCTAATCAGTTATCTGGTCAATAACCACCCGTCAATGACCATGAAGGTTGCTGGTTAAATGGCAATTTCTAGCAAACAGTACTAACAGCGTTAGTTGTCACTAACGTTTTGGCATCTACTTTAATTTTTGCGTTGCGTACACAGCGTGTTTGTTACTTGGTAACCACAAGTAAAGCGGCCGCAGCGTGTTTGTCACTTGGTAACCACAAGTAAAGCACGCGTCGCTTCGTGAGACCAAAATACTGTATTCCTGTGAGCAGGTAGGTATCTTTATATCTTTCATTCATTGCTGAATCAAGAAAACAATTCATTCGACAATAACTTTCACAATAAACTTACTTGAAATCTATAAAGAGAAGAATCATCCTTTAAGACAAGGTTTTTCAAATCGTTGACAGGAAAGTAGTAACCGTATTGGCAGAGTTGATTCGCTAAATTTATTGCTTCAACTGTAAATTGGAGAACGTTTAGTTAGTTAATTTTTATCTACACGTAAATGAACTGTGTATTACATCAAAGGCGCGATAGCTGCATGATTAAAGCATGATACAGAGAGCGCTCCTTGTTATGTCAGTTTAATCGTTACGAAATCCTTACCAAGTTAAAACATCCAAAGAGCCTTATTCCCTGTTCCCACAGGAGACAGGCTCATTTGAATGTAGCTACAAAATACTTCTACAATTCTACATTTAGTAAGTTTTCTGAACCGACACTGTTCCGTCAACAGTCCACCAACAAACAAGGGAGCGACCTTAAAGCAAGAAAAGGCGATGTAAGTAAACAAATAACATCAGCAGTACATATAACATGCTTGTAATTTATTGTTTACATACATGACTCTAACATTGTGTGTTTTCGCTCGTTATCACTAGAGTCAACTACCAGGGTGCGCCTGCGGACCCAGGCCAGCATGGGCCCGGTGCCGACGATGATACACTCAGACTCACCGTTGGTGCCATCTTCAAAATCAAACCGATCCATTAACCATTCGACAACATCATAACCTGGAATTAAAAATATATATAAATTGATTTAACTGTATTAAAGTTATCAAAATAGATACCTAACTATAAATGAGATTATACAGCGAGGCAGGCATCGACGTGAAAACTGTTACCATATATTCAGTAGGTACATTAAATTTTTCGTCGGTTCAACTGCTGTTCACATTTTGATCGCGTAGATATTGCACCATTCTATGAAACAGCAGATTTCTTTTTTATAACCGGCGAAAAATTTCGACGCAGGGGTTTCAGAATCATGTACTGAATCCATGGTAACAGTTTTCGCGTCGATGACCCTGTATAATTTGTAAAACATTATTTTAGTAGAGAACCAGTTTATTTGGACCTATGATTTGGACGGCGGTCCCCAAACTAGGTTGTAACCTGTATCTTGGGCAACTGTCAGACATTATGAGAGGTTAATCATGTCATAGTTCAAATTGATTGCCACGCAATATCTTACAGGCCAGCTTCATAATGCGACAGTGAACCAATTAATTTTGGAATCATTTAACTGACAGAAAGGTATTAAGCAACGATATAGAATGACTCCTGGCTCTGTTATACGGAGGGTATTAAGCAATTAAAGGATTAATCTATCGTAAGTACATACATAATTTGTTCTATTATTTTAAATATATAAAGATATATCTTACCCATAAAGGCAGACGGAATAAAAGTGAGAAAAAGTTTTTGACTTCTGACTGGTATCCCCGTTTCTGTACTTTGCATTTCTTTGATCAACATTTCCATCTGCAATTCAATGTTTTGTATGAGTTTGGGTAAACATAACTTTTATAATAGAATAGGGTTCCGTAGCTGTTAGACGGTAAGTTTTTAACATAGGTAGGTTTCCGAAATTTGGGCTTCTGTGATTGGAGTAAGTTCAGTAATTTTGCCATCAATTGATGTCTCGAGAGCCTCGTTGATTTAAGTAGTAGTCGCACGCGCGACTGTCGAACGAGGTCCAATTTTGTTACCATACTGTTTTGATCATCTGACCCGAAATCGCTCAAATTGCCTTCATTTTGCAATCTACGAGAACAAAGAATCCAAAAAAGTTTCAGTTTCAATATTGTGCTGTCTAGGTGTAGGTATGTAACTCATTCATTAGTCACAGTGCAGACTGTATATATACTATTAACACTACTGAGATAATAAACACGATATTTGTCTGATTAGCACTGACTGAAAAATATTCCTATTATAAATACACACCTACTCGTATATCGGAGAGCTTAGGTATAGGGCTCCACTTATAAAATTGATTATGCAACAAAAGCTAAATCTGTAGCAGTTAAAGCATCGTTCGTTGATGACGTCATTCGCGTCCTTTTAGGTCAACGTGCACTCGAGCTGGTCTGTGGGGCGTCGAGGGCCGTCCACGTCGCAAGTGGCTGACCCTGCGGTGAACGCTGCCCGGGAGCCAAGAGCCCTCGACTCTCTCAAGAGGCGCCTCCATCGGGGACAAAGCCAATGCACGTTCAACTCAATTTAATGTGAACGAGAGCGCTTATTGCCTACCGAGATTGATTTTATTTCCGCATCATGTCACGATGCAAGAGATACAGCGGGAAACTGCGATTAAAACGCAAATGCTTACGTCAACTATTCATCTTCAATCATGAGTGCTCTGATATTCGTGACTAGAAAATTGGGATGATTTGAACGCAGCAGAGTTTCTAATTAGGTTGATATATCCGGGGCTGTTATAAGATCAATTCAAGTTATGTGCATGGAACTGGGCATCAAACTTGTGTCAAAGGTATAAATAAAACTCATACAATTTGACAGGGGCGGTGAGAGGGATCGACGCCGATTATAAAATACCGTATTGACGAAAATAAAATTACTCAAAACTAGACACTCTTCACACGACGGTGACGCAATAAGTAAAACGCCGAGTAGGCAAATTTTACATTTCACTGCTCAGGGTTCTTATGTAAGCATCGGGCTGCGAACGTGTCATCACGTTAATGTCAAACATCTATTATGTACTCATTTGTGATGTCATACATAGGTGTCCAGATTGCGACATTAAATCGTAGATAAAAGGAATAGTGTTTCTTTACAAGATCGAAGACAATTCTGACTTTTCCTATAAGGGTACCGTAATGAATATGTGTTTGTTTGATAGGGATCATCTCAACGAAGGACCAGGCAATCAGTTGGCAAAATATTTGTTATGGAGCACTGTATGACGGGGGGTGAACGTTGATTTGTCCGTTCGTCCTCGAAGATGGGAGCTGGAAGGCTAAGTGGGTGACGTCACGGGCGCGATCGATTCCCCGGCGCCGAGGAGGAGCGGCGAGGAGTGTGGTGGGGGAGGGGGAGGTCACATCTCGCAAGCCCGAGCGTCTTCGTCGCCTCCTCGGCCACCTTCGCCACGGTTTTACGTACGATTCATAACACCTACAGATTGTTTGGAATGTACGTTTTGTAAGTAGGTAGCAAAGCTTTACTTAGTAAGTAGGACCTTTAAAATAAACCTGTATCACTAATAAATTGATAGGCTTTGTCTGTTATGCTAAGTTATAAACATGTATAGAACTGCCCAAAACTGGAAACAAAAATCGTAGAGAGATTTGCAGTTTGCACAATTTCAAATCGAATCCATTTACTCCATGTTTAATTTAGCTTTCATTCAAGAATTAATTGCAAGCCTTTATATTAAAATGTTAATAAAAAAAGAAGGGAATGACGTAAAAATAGAGTAAAATTTTTACGCTAATGCATTAAGGGTTAGATCAGCGTGCTCGGTGCGTGGGCGGGCGGGATGATGGCGGGCGGCGCGAACCTTTTGCATTTTCGCTGAGTCTTGTTCAATTAATAAAATATTTTCACCCGCCAGAACAAAATCCCTAATAAAAACGAACGCTTGCCAAAAGTGGAAAGGGACTTACAAAATAGAAAAATAAAACGTTTTTGCCCCAGCGTGATAAGTATGGAGGACCCATGACACCATGCTATTTCTACGAGATTTTCAGTATTTAACATGCTCTAAAACTGATGAGAGTGTTAATTAACAAATAAATACTCAGCACAGTTAAAATAGCAATTATGAAAGGCTTAAAAAAAATTCAATCAGGTCGCCCTACTTATTTAGTAAGGGGGGGTGGCGAAGAGTTTAAGCCTTTAACACTTCGTCGAAACCATACTAGTGACGAATAATAAGGTTCTTGGAAACACCCCGTTGTTTATTATTTAACCGTCTATTGTTAGGGGCGTCCCAACGCCGTGACAAAGAGTAATGGCGCCTGTGGGGTTCTATTACAATCGACTATACACGTAAGTAGTTAGCTTGTAAATCAAAGTCATTAGCACGAATAATTACTATTGTTGTAACAAATGAGCACATTTTTGTCCATTTTAGAATATAAGGAAATATTTTCTGTTTATTCCGCAGGTTAATCGCCCGAAATGGAAATATTTGCTGTCAATAACGCAGTTCTTCAATGCTGAAATTGATACTTATTTATAGAACATTTCAGCTGAAGTTTCCGTGATATCTTATGTACCTATTCTCCGTTACGAAAGGAAATAAACCGATCATCTGACTGAATATTGCCGAAAGTGCTAAAGCATCAGTGTTTGTAAATATTGCACGTTCGCACTTTGATGCTTTTACCTTGTTGATCTAATTGAAAGTATTTTAGTAAAAGATTCCAAAATAGCACCAATAGCGGAAAGGCCTGTTTTACTTTTGATCATACTTATCATATTCATTCAACGGTTTAATTATTATTTACACCTATATCTCTTCTGTCAGGGCTACCGACTGTTATCTTATAAACAGTATCGTGTTTCGAGCGCCAGGCTACGAGCAGCTTCGTCGGAAGCTAACCCTATCGATTTTCAGGCAGCAGCAGTAGGCTCGACGCCCGGCGCCTGTCGACGATTGTGTTAAAAATAAAAGGGGTAAAGAACTGCCTGCCTACCTCCTCCACGCTGCATAATGTAACAACTGGTGTTACTCACTTCGTACAGAATATGTAACTACCGTTATTTTAGACCGGTATTTCTTTCGAGTATCGTATAGTATGTTGTTCAAAGAATGTATGTGTGTTATTTGACGAAAGAAATATTAAGTGAGGCAAGGAATGATAATATAGAAATATTTAATCTTAATACGTCAAATAATGTAGGTATACTAACCTTATCGAAGGCGAGGGGTCGGTGTCTAGGCACGTCAGCGAGTTCCATGGTGTCGGTGGGGCGGAGCAGGGGAAGCGGGCGCGGGGGGTGCGCGCGCGCCGCTAGCCGACCTCCATGGGCGTCTGCCGCCGGGGCCGCATGCCGCTCGCGCCCGCGCTGCGCCCCCGACACCTGCCCAACACACGTCGCACACCACTACTCGTTAGACAAGCGCCATCACTCAGCCAGGACCAACTAAACACTCATAGGCAAATGAAACTAGCTTTCTCCGTGCGGCCGCGAGCACGACACTGTCCGCCACAGCCCGACCGTTCGATTGATGAGATCAGACCGTTAAAATGTTTAAATGCATCGATCAATTGCATTGAATTATGTTCGTGCGCTCGTTAGTCGAGGCACTAAGCATAGCTACTGATGTATAACCGTGAAACTACAATACAGTCATGCTAATCATGATGACACTAGAGGAATTATAAGCAATTAATCGGAACCTTGGGTATACTCGCACATAATATTTTCCTTACCTAATAGACAGTATTCTGCCACTTGAATGCCATTATCATTTTCAGTTGGAAATAAACGAAGAGTCAGTCTAAAGGGTGTTCATAATTTTACGTCGGGGTCAGCAAAATACATTTCAGCATTATTTTATATCTGTGTCACTAACTACTGTGCATATTGTGATGAAGGTGATGGCTAATATTTTAGGACGAGAACGTAGGAAGAATATTATCAAACTATGTCATAGAGGATTAGGCACTGAGGATTTTTCCAACAAATTCTAGGTCGCGGGTAAAGCAGCAGGCATATTAATAGATAACTGAACTAACTGCCTTTCTTCTGTAGAAAATGTGTGTTTCAAAGGCAATGGTGCCGATTCCATTGTTCACAAACTAAACTAAATTTAAGTTTAGTGCATCTTTTTCTTTCTATTACATTAAGAAAAGGACAGAAGATAAATTTTAGTTTAGTCCTGTCAAATTAATCAGCGCTTGACGTAAATTGATGTAATTTTAGTTGGCAAGTTTTTAATCACGTCTAAACTTGTATGGAGTAGTGACAGGCGCTGATTAATTTGATAGGACTAAATTAAAATTTATCTTCTGTCCTTTTCTTAATGAAATAGAAAGAAAAAGATGCACTGAACTTAAATTTAGTTTAGTTTGTGAATAAGGGAATCGGCACCATTAAAGAGCAAAATACACACTTGATCGCAAAAAAGTTGATCCTAAAGTCACCAAGTTGTCCTCACATTATGTCCCACGTTTTCCTCTCTACTCTTATTACTCTTATTTTTCTGCATTCCTTCACCGCTCATACCTCACTCCTATAATTAAACCAGTGTTTATTTAACAGTGGGCACATACCTACACATGTCGGGCATGTCGGTATGTGACCAAATTAGATTTATACCTAGTACATACACGCGGAAAAATTATAAACCATGGCCAAGTGCGTGTTTACGACACCGGCTAAACTTAGCTAACGGACATGGAGTCATGTTTGCGTGCTTCAAGTGCTCTAATTGAATCCAACCTCATTAGTGGCCAGATATAAAACTAATGAGTCAACGCTTGAAATATTATTCGGCGACTGACAGGTTGATGTGTGCAGTTATCGTAGTTATGTAGGAACTTTAAAGAATTTCCTTGTTTTTTGGTGCAACTGCTGTGAAAATTTTTCATCAAGAGAATTGTTATCGAGTTTTGACGAGATTTGTTGATATTTGGGGCCATTTTTGCATTACATCTTCTACTACTGTGTTAGCCTTCTCTTGCTAACTGCTTTTAATTGCGCAAAAATGCGTATGTATAATGATTGTGACTGTTCAATGTCCTTTATCCAATTTATCAACTCTATGACTTGTCTATCCTTATTCTATCTTGACTATTCTTCTGGTCAATAGAAATCTATAAACAGACCACACATAGCATCAGGAAGATCTATATTATTTGCTTCATGGTTCATCATTTGTTTTAGTTAGGTAGCCTGACGCTGGTTATTTCTTTCTTTCCAATATTCTGCACCTACCTGATCGTGATGCACCCATACTCACATATTACTCGTATGAAGCCAATATAAACCAAGTATTGTACCTTGACAAGCCATGCCGGTGAATTCACGAACTCGTCCAAACTCATTTGATTGTTTCTCTGAAAGGTTATATCTATATGTTTTTATATTGTAAGTACAACTAGCAGATCATTGTCTATGCTAGGATTCTTTGGGAATTTAACTTCCTCAGTTTCCGGTGAAAACCAAATTTATTTGCAGTTTTAGTTCCTAGGAGTACATATTATGTAGCTGTTTAAGATGAGCGTTGCAATTTCAATAAAAAACAGTCAAACAATACATTTGAATGTGTATTCTTTACAAACAAACCATTCATGTTTCATTGAATTATATACAAAAAAATATCACTAACCTCATCCAACAATTGAGATCATAAATATGTGGCGCATCGTGCGTCACCGTGATAGAGCTCATTGATCGCATCTAAACACACGTGCCCACAAATCCGCGGCACCTCGGCCATGATGTAAACATGTGCACTGGCTGTTTATATACGCGATCGAGTTAAACGATTGACATAAATATAGATCTTTGTCGACTCGGTGCGCCTCTACTCGCACCGTTCGACAACTCGCTATTGTTTAGCCACCGACAGACGCCGACTGACTCACAATGTCTTCTGATAAAACAGATAACGCTGCGTCCGTTAAATCTCTCCTCAAGTCGTAAATTTTAGAGTCATAGGGGAATTTTGGGAGGCTTAAGCACCTTTAGATAAGTGAGATAAGTTGTCGACGTCGTACGCGAGAGGCTCCCCGTATGAATAATAACTCAACGTAGATTTTCACAGAGTTTTCATTACTTCATCTGACGTTTACATAGCATTGGAAACCATGGCCTTGTTTATTATTTATTTCTAACGTACCTAGGTAAAGCTATAGGTACTAGGGTCAGGCGGGGTAAATATAAGACACCCAACATTTCGGATAAAAATAAGACACGATTGTAATTCCGTAGAAAAAGACCTAAAAAGAACCTTATTGAATTCAAAAACATGCTTTATAAGTACTCTGTTAAGACACAAATTTTTAAACCTGTTACTCATTTGGTTGAACACTTTAAAAGACATTTTGTTAAATACCAAAAAAATTGGCGCGAAAACTTTACATTCGGCACTACAAACTTTCCGTGTGCAGCCTCTTATTCAAACGTGCGCGACCCCCACCCGCGCCCCCGCATCCCTTGTGAGCCGTACTTGCGCGGGAGGGTTCCAGTTTTAGTATACGTCCAGTCATTTAGCAGGGAATTAGCGTTGTTTGGCGGGTAAAAAATGAGACGCGCATTTGGGAAAATATAAGACAGTGTGTAGTGTAATAATAAGACAGTTGTTATTAATTGTGCATCAAGATGCCTCGCAAATATTTGCCAAAACACAAAAGTTATAGTGACTCAAAGCTGCAAGAAGCGGTAGATAAAGTAAGAAAGGGTGATTTATCATACAGAGAAGCTAAAACGAAGTATAAAATTGATAAATCGTTGTTATGGAGGAAAATTCACAATTTAAACACTAATAAGCAAGGAAGGAAGACAGTTTAGAGCAAAGAAGCAGAAGCAGATCTAGCAGATAAAATTAAAATAATGGCTAAATGGGGATGGGCGCTTACCAGGACCGAAATAAAGTCAATTGTGCATAGTTACGTTATTCAAAATAACATCAAAAACAACTGTCCCGGTAAAGACTAGATACAATTCGACATTGACTACGAAAAATATCATATTGACTACTAAAATTTGTTGTCAATGAAATATGAGTAAATGTCTCAAATTTACTCCTTTTCATTAAAACTTAAGTTAAAAAAAATTTCATGCTCAATTCTGTATAAGGTTTTGTATTTTTTCGTCTTATATACTGTCATCGGTAGGCAGATAAGTTTAATTGTTGCATTAAATTGCTGATTGCTGTTGAAATTACCAAATGATTTAAACCAAAAAACAAAATTATATGTAAGCAGAGTAAAGTATGTTGATTTTTTTAAGTTAAATTTTTTTTTAACAAATTTTTGTTAAGTTTATTAAAAGTTTTCGTATTATATTTAACCCCACTGTCTTCTTATTGTCCCTGTATTTGAAAAACACGTAAGGTATAGAAGTTTAAAGCTGTTTCATTTTTTGACTTCTGTGTCTTATATTTACCCCATTATTGAGGAAAAAAATGAAACACATACTTTGTACAAAAAACCATATATCTAGGCCAATTATCTTCAATTTAATGGTATCATATGAAAGATACCAATGGAAACTATATTATAATCTGTTCCGAGGCTCACTGAATAATCTTTAATAGCGTCAAAAATTAAAAGATTTGTTTTTCGTCTCATATTTACCCCGCCTGACCCTATATTATACGCAGTAAGCATAATCTAGCGTTATCTAGAAAATCTTCGATTTTGAATAGCAAGTAGGTACGCGGTTTATGCGCAGATTAACGAGTCAAGTGCAAGTCTAAGAATCATTTCCTTTTGAATACTTCAGCAGGTGTTGCTACCTTGTTACTACAGTTGTTTTTCTTTTTTGCATTTTTATTTCTTTCTTTGGACACTATGGCCAAGGTTATTTCATGTTTTCTATCTTTGGCTCCTTTGGCTAATGATTTTCTTTAGGAGTGTCTGTGTCACAATCACGTTCTTCATACGGATATGGTTCGGCAGTAGTAAATGCTGCACATTAAATAAAAACCCGCCTTATATGGAGCAGTCGGAATTGCGTCAGTCTCTAGCTCTTCCTTTTAAGGAACAACATCCATTGTGTATTTATGTATGAAGTTACAATATAAAGCAGTAAAGCATGAGCAATAATTAGCGAGCCATAATTATGTGAAAATGAGATTATTATGACGGCATCTGTCAGCACGAAAACAATTTTTAGGTTTTTCGAATTTCAGCTCCCTTGTCATGAATTTTTGAATGCCTTTTAAATCCTTTATAAGTACTACCACTGTACCTACCACTTTTTGGAGTGTATCTTCTTGCAGCGATTTGTGATATACCTCATTGTACATGTTCGTCTAATATTATCAGAAACTAGCTGACCTGACAGACGTAGTCCTGTCGTTTTGAGTTCTGACACAAAAATCCTATAAAAAAACGGACGTTCATTATTTCTCGATTTTGAAGTTTTCCGGAAAACTTTTCCAAATTTTCTTTCCATGAAAACCAAATTCGGACTATTACGAACATTTTCCAAATCGTTCCAGCCGTTCTCAGGTGGTGCGCTTACCAACGAACAGCTTTTCATTTTTATTTATATCATCATCATCATTTCAGTCGAAAGACGTCCACTGCTTCCCCAAGCACTGCCACTTCGGTATTTATTTTTTTATTTAGATATAGATATATAGGTAATCAGTACCTAGGTAAGTAGAGAGTTATGAGAAATATTATGTAGTGTGGAAATAGAAAGTGAAAGAGCATCCACGTCTCATTAGATAAGTACATAAAACAAGATGCACTGCGAGAACAAATACCTCGAGTTTTTCACGCTCTTCGGAATTCTGAAGGATTATTTCATCATCATCATCATTTCAGCCGTAAGACGTCCACTGCTGGACATAGGCCTCCCTAAAGCACCGCCACTTCGACCGATTCTGTGCTTTCCGCATCCAGCGGATTCCTGCGGCCTTCACAAGGTCATCGGTCCATTTTGTGGGAGGCCTTCCAACACTACGTCTTCCGGTACGCGGTCGCCACTCCAGAACCTTTCGGTCCCATCGGCCATCCGTTCTGCGAGCAATGTGCCCTGCCCATTGCCACTTAAGTTTGGCAATTCTTCGGGCTATGTAAGAATTATTTAGTGTAATGTAAATGCATCGGTCGGAGGGTATTTGGTGAACTCTATGGTTTTGTTTGATTGACCGAAAACAGACATATCGATCCTATAACGTAATGCCTCTTTTCAGAATATTGTACCTATTACGTGCAATTCAATGGACCCAAACATAATTCGAAAAAGTCCAAGCTAATGATCTATCATCATAATGTAACAGAAATTTCTAACAGAATATAAATGAAAAATTAAATTTGGCTCAGCTTGATAGCCAAAGACTTGAAAAAAAATCCTATAAACTCAAACGGCGTGAAGTAAAAATGTTTCTGTTGGCTGATCACCGGAAATCTTAAGTGAGAGTCGTAAAAAGAGCATGTTATTAACCAGATAATAAAATGTTTGGTTATTTGCAAAATACATTGCGTTAGTGCGAGTGCCCAATGGCGGTGGTTACGGGGCCAAGATCGAACTAATGTTTATTCACGCAATGTTTACGTACGGGTAAATCAAGCGCGTAGCTGGGAAACCGTAAATAATCCGAATAAACACTTTCTTTTAACTGCCAATGTAAATTACACTCAATGCTTGAGAAATAAGTCTGGAAACAGATAGATGCAACTTGAGTGAGATTCTTAAGATTCTTCGGCTGAATAAGTTTTGAATCGGTTTCGTTCATTAAGGTATCATTATTCATTCATACAACTCATTCAAAATCAGTCAAACCTACCTACAAGTTTTTAATTAAAGTTCAAAGTTTTCAAAAGTAGCAAGTAAGTAGGTAGTATATAGTATAATACCGAAATCAATCATTCCGTCAATCGTATCACCTAAACTCAGTAAACTAACATTAAACATTGCACAAAGCACATTAAATGCACACATAAACAAATTAGTTTCAAGCCTGGACGGGGCCAACTACCGTCCATTAATTGCTTCCACCTCCAAATACTGAAGCAATTTACATAAAGATCCACTTAGCGACATATACCTATGGATGTAGAGACCGCATATATACACATTGAACATCCAGTGATTAACAATGAGAACTAAAACCTCGCTCGCACTCGTTACATCCATTCATCAGACAGCGAACACTTAAGCAGTATGAGTGTAGTTAATGATACAGAGAAGAAAGGAACAATAGCACACACAGTAGATAGTAAGTGGTGGTAGGTACCTCGCATCTGGGAGGCGTGCCAACGATCCCGCACAGCGACACGCGCCGCACGAGAGGGACGTCTCTTCCCATGGACACTTTCGCACATCTCTACACCCGGCCCCGGGCGACGAGTTACCACTCAATTAACACTGATTACCGCTAACTCGACCTCTGTGTGTCTCCATTGTGTGCATCTCTTCGACTGCCTTTGGAATAATAAGCAGCTGTATCTCTATTCACTAAGACTAACATCTTAACTTTCTAGGACTTAATCGATAATTACAACTACCTACTTGATCCTGAACCTCTATTGCCAATCTAAACCTCCGATTTGACTTTGCGGGGACAAAGCTAGTTTCATTTATGTACTAAACATAAAAACCTAATAGAATCAGTGTGAAGAAAATCAGCGTTCCGTAACAGTTTCTTGTGCCGTAACGTAGTGGCTGTGGCGCGCTCGCTCGACGAGATCGACCGATACTCCATTATGTAACACCCATCTAAGGTCCGCTACTTAAGCACTAACTTGAAAACTTAACTAGCAACTTGAAAAATATTTGTGCTTATGATATTTAAACGTCTAACAATGCTCTACTTTAAAACTAAGATGAGAAAAACTAAAACTAACCGATAGATCATCGGAGCAGTCAGCTGCGCAACACACGACCGTCGGTTACGGGTGCACTCCGGGGTTGAACACGACAGTCAGAGTCCAGATAATCGCAGGGATCGTAACTGCGTCCTGAGATATAACAGAGTCCGCAAGGATTTTATGTCAACTGTTTTCGTAGTCGGCAACGTTACCTACGTATCGTCATGAACCAGGCGGCGGCGGGTGGCGCGCGGGGCGCGAGGCGAGGCGCGCGCGGCGCCCGGGCCCGGCGCCTACTCCGCAGGACGAGCGCGGCCCAGCACTACGGGCGAGGACACAGACAACGAGCGGCGATACTGTGCAGAGCGCGGCGTGGCGCGGTGTGCGGGGCCGTCGGGCGCGGTCGTTCGCGGTCAGCGGTCGCGGCGCGGCGCGGCCATGGCGGCGGCGCGGCAGGCGGCGACGACTCGCGCACTGCCGCCGCCGGGCCGCGCCCGCCGCTCCCGGGCCCGCGCACGCGCCCCAGCGCCGCCCCCGCCCGCCCAGCGAGCCAAATTGATCAGCCGGATCCTCGATTGCAATGAAATTTATGACAGGTCGTGGATCTATTATCGACGTGATACGGCCCGAGCCACGGATAATAATTGGAACCAGTACGATAAACGCACAGATTTCGTGATCGGAAGTGGATAACGTCCGGACTCCGATGCTACGGAAACATTATCATTGACAATTTTGAGAAGGAGCAAGGAGATGCGTCTTTCGATATCTAATTTATTATCAGTCATGAAAATCTCTATTTCTAGGATTTTAGGAAGTTCCTAAACGACAACAGTTTGAAGTCTGAATGAGTTTGAAGACAAAGTTCCAAACGATCGACTGAGGCAATTAAACTCAGATGTACCCTACTAGTTTAACTGGTATATACCAGCGCTATAGTTTTGGACTTATTGCTTACATAGAGCAGCCTGAAAAACACGACATCTTTGAGAAAATTCAGCTGAAAACAAATTATTAAAAAAAACAAAAAACCCGACTGCAAAAACTCAACAGAAAAGAGAAAAACAAGCATTATAATCTATAGGATTTTGGTATTGCAGGCGGGGACAAACAAATAACCTGAAATTTTGTTTTTCTCTTTTCTGTTGAGTTTTTGCAGTCGGGTTTTTTGTTTTTTTTAATAATTTGTTTTATTTCAAACTTTTTAGTTTTATTAATATATAAATAACTAGCTTTTGCCTGCGGCTTCGCCCGCGTGGATGTCGGAAAATATCCCACAGGAACGTGCTACCGGGATTCAGAGTATCCTATGCCCTAACCTATCTAGGTCATGGCCTATCCTATGCCTAGAAATCCGTTCAGCCCTTACGGCGTGAAAAGGTAACAGACAGATAATAAATCTATTTTAAGGTTCCGTATCTCAAAATGAAAAATTTAAACCTTTAAATGATGACTTATTTTATTTTTTTCTACTTCGTTGTCTGTCAAGACCCTTTTTCTCAGGAACGAAGAGGCATTTGAAATAGATATCAAAAACTTAGATCTACGGTCTCTTGGATCTGTAACGAAATCAAACTTCCAAGTCAACGTAATAAAAAAATACGGCCATTTATGCCGCATATTTTGACACTCGCAAATAAACCAGTCTATTTGGTAATTTCCGTTGGCCCAGCAGCATGAAGTTTGGCGAGAAGCAAGGTCAAGTAAAGAGGAAAATCCGAAAATTGGTAATTTATGAACTGCAAAGTTAAGTTTGTTCTTCAATCCGGGATCAAAAATGTATAGACCGTGTCTTGAAGTAACATTTAGTATGTAGGTATTTCATTCAAATCGGTATTGTCCACTCTATTAAAAGTTCTTTTTCTATTGAAAAGTTAAGTTTGTACTTCAATCCTGATTTGGAAATTATGGCAGCCGATCAAGCACAGCTTTGAGACGGAACCTTTAGGGCGTAAATCCTACTCATATTTGTCCGGCTTTTTAACATAAATAAAACAGGTTTATATGATTCTAAATGCCTTTCTTAAAATACTAATGATTCATTTTACTTTTATCACCACCATTAAATTGTAATATCTACTCTAGTGCCGCCATTGAACCGAAGTAAAACTCACATGTTAGAAAGGTTACCTAGTTTACGTCTTTAAATTGTGATAACTTTGACAGAGTATAGACTAAATGATATAATTCAAGATACAGACTATGGCAATATTTACAATTTCCTTAAATCTCTTAAAAAGAAGACACAAAAAAATAAATTTTACGTGTGAATTTTAAAATCATCCCCCAAACAGGTCCCCCAAAAAAAACGCTGAAATGTTTAATTCTTTATTTCTTAACAAAAGCATAAATTTTAATTTTCATATCTCTAACTTAAGAAATGCTGGATTTTCCATACAAACAGTCATCCCCTGTAGGATCTGTCATCTTATGCCTTTAGGATTATTTTTGAGACAAAAAGTACCCTATATCCTTCTCCAGGATGCCATCTATCTCTTTACCAAAATTTATCGAAATCCGTTCAGTGGTTTAGCCGTGAAAAGGTAACAAACATACATACAGGTACAGTTACTTTCGAATTTATAATATTAGTATGAATGAATTGATGATTGACTGCTTAGCTCTATAAAAGTATAGCATGATGATAATTATTCAAAAGGTTAAATCTGTAACTATCTGCTACATTCGTTCTTTATTCAGCCCAGTGAAGTATTGGAATAATTCAACTGTTGTATAGTGGTATATTGTGTTCATTTAAATAATGATAACCTCATTAAAAAAAAAATTCAACATACAAAGGTATATTGTGTTCTATCTCTTCTCATTTCCTACGAAATGTATGGGAAGTTTTTTTTGGAATTTCTGACTTTTTTCGTACTCAAACCTCAGTTGGCCTAATATAGTTTTTTGATCTTAGTAATAAGAAATAGGATCGACCGGTATCAAAAAAGTTGTTGTGAAAATTGGCCATTTTCTTGCTGACTGTACATTTTTTTAAAAATCTGTGAATGCAAATCAAAATGTTTCAAAAAGTTAAGGACAGTCTCCTAAGACTGTTTTCTTGTAGCGACAACGGTTAAGGTACCTGCCCTTATTGCCCCATCTCAAAATCCACCCTGTATATGCTGTGATTGACTGCTTAGCTCCATAAAGGTAAAGCGTGATGATAATCTTTTAAAAGGTTAAATCCGTAACTATCTGCAATATTCTAACCTTTTGGCTAGTCTTTTTACAATTTGCGGTCTATAGAAGAATACGAACATAATGCTACATTGCTCTTCCCCCATAGCAAATAGCGTGATAATAATTTTTGAAAAATCTACTGTGATGTTTCCATTATTTGACTTATAGATTATTTATACCAATTTTCAAGTTAATTAAACCGCACAGTAAAATCCTCCACTGTAAAAATGACGTTTCACCCCGTAAGGGGTTGATTTTCAAAAAACCCTGATATACGTTTTTATTTATTTTCAGTTTTAATTATAAATACTGAGTTTCGAGTTAATCAGACCGCTCGTTAAAATTCTTCCATACAAACTTTGACATCCCCCAATCCTCCTTTAGGGGGTATTTTAGAAAAACTAAAAATGGCAAACTTTATAATTTACAAAGATAAGTATTCGTGCCAAGTTTCAAGTTTATTAACTCAAGGAAAAACATTTTTCATACAAACTAAATCCCCCCTTTTCACCCCCTTAAAGGTCGAATTTCCAAAAATCCGTTCTTAGCGAACGTCTACTAAGTATAAACTACCTCCCTACCAAATTCATCTTTTTACGTCAAGTGGTTTTCGATACTTCGTGATGAATGAGTAAGTGAGTGAGTGAGTGAGTGACCTTTCGCTTTTATATATTTAGATTATGTATATATATTTGGAATTGACTCATTTCTAACTTTTATTTGATACCAATAATGTATTTTTTTAAAACCTACCCCTCCTTTTTTCTATTTGCAGATGCAATATATAAATATTATATAGCCTATGTCACTTCCACTACTAAGACGAACCTAACGACACCTCATATGTTAAAATCCATCTAGCCGTTTAGGCTACAGAGCGTGCCAAAGAAATAGACATACATACATACATACATACAAACATACATACATACATACATACATACATACATACATACATACATACAAACATACATACATACATACTCTCGAAAAACATTACCCTCCTTCTGGGGCAGTCGGGTAAAAAGGAAAACCTTTTAGAAAATAGGGCGTGCGTTTATAATGGCCGAAACCTTTCAGCTGTGATTTTATTGAACACTGAGCCTCTTATTAATAAACCCGGAGTAAATAATTTACGGCTAACTTATACCAAATAAAATGTATGGTTAACTGACCTGAAAATGAAGTACGTATAATAACGACCACGACTTGGTAACTTTGTCCTGTCCAAACAATAGTTCATACAAAAAGCCCACAGAAAAGACTTTCAGATTTTTCCAATTTTCCATTCCCTAAAAATCTTATTCGGACTATAACGAACATTTAAAAAAAAAACCGGCCAAATGCGTGTCGGACTACGCACAATGAAGGATTCCGTTCCGTAGTTGGGATGAATTTATCCCAAGAACAAACTTAACAATAAAGTTGAAAAAAATGTTCTCCCATACATTCCAACAGCAAATGTAAGTTTGTACGGACAATATTGAGAGATTTACCATGTTCTTTTAAGACCACAGACTTCTTATAGGTTTCCGTGTAATCTATGAGTAAAGAACCATTTTCCGTATATTTTTCAAAATTTTAGGCTCAGTAGTTTCGGAGATAAGGGATTGGGGAATGGTCAATTTTCATAAATTTTCTTAAATATCTGTAAATGCATGAATAGAAAACAAAAAATATTTTTCTGAAATTATAATGTATCCGCGTATAAAGTCAAAATATTTTCTTCTAATGAATTATGCCAATTTAGGATAATGCTTAACGGAATAATTGTCTTACTTTAACACTTAGACACAGCTAAACACTTTATTTGGCCCAATATTCGTAACTTTCTGGCTGCTGCCTCGTTGGTCTAGTGGTCGCAAACGCGACTGCTGAACCTGAATTCGATTCCCAGGTTGGCCAGTGCTATGATATTATTTCAGAAGCTGAATATAATGTGCCTGGTTAATGGAAGTAGGCTCGCCCCCTGTTTCATGCCACTTAAACATAACAGATGAAAAGTGGGTGTATTACATTGGCCCTGCACCGTATATACAAAAACCGCGTTAGGTCGCAAATAATTGCACTGTACTGATTTTTTGTTATGTTGTTAGGATATATATACCTACCAATAATGTAAAACCAAGTTTGCAGCTTCGGAATACCTGTGCTAATTGTGTGGTGCTCGAAAAACCTCGATATTTTCGGCCTTCTTTCAGTTTTTGACTTATAACTCCATCAAAAGGTGCATCTTACGTAAGTAAAAGTCACTTTTTTTCATTTTAAACGTTTACAAAATTTGCTACAATTTGAGCGTATACCCGAGACACAGTACTTCAAATATTGGCCATTAAAGATATAAAAAACAAAATTGTAGTTTTAGCTTTCGTTTTAGTTTCTCTTCAAAATCATTAATTCGAGGAGAACTCTCATTCCCCCCTGGCATAGAGTTGTTCCTTCAAGCCTTCAGTGGTTGCGACACCACGTCTGCCTTTTTCTGGCAAGAGATGTTAGGCGACCTTTCAAAACAGCCAGACTTTGACGCGGCTACCACGTTTCTCAACCATGACTACATTAGGAGATAGACTCTGCGTGGCAACAAATGTCTTGTGGCACTATATGGTGGAGAACTCTCTCCACGCTCTGCGTTACGGGATATTTGTCTGATCTGCTTCCAACGCCAAAGTTCACCTCGATCTTCTGCCCCCAACCGAAGAGGGTGTTTCCCAACATTCCTACAGAACCTTTCACCAGGTACAGAAGTCATTGGGGAAAAAAAATGAGCCCACCAACTGGGGCTGGACAAACCAGCAAGGGCTGACACCAGTGACTTCAACCAAGAATCTAGCGCCGCTAACCCTGTTGAAATTATTGTCATGCACTTGCCAGAATTAGAAAGGGTGTAGATACTTCTGCCAGAAAGCAGGACTGAAATACTCTGCCATCTGCAAAGATTGTCAGGGGAAGACCTGTCTAAAAACTCCGCCCTTAGCCATGGCTGAGTCAGATGAAGAAAAGGAGTTTTCGACGACCCTTTACCACTAGATCAGAAAACAAAGGTGTCTTCGGAGCCCCAAGAAGAGCCGTCTGACGAACCTGGACCTTCCAAAAGAATACGACTGTCTCGCTTAGTGCGTAAAGGTAAGCCGAATATTCCATACCTCTCTTATCGTTGTAATTTACTATAATAAATACTAATTTACCCACATTGTGTATTTTTTCGACATGTTTACCGCAAATAACCGCATTTTCTTTCTTATTTCTGTCGCAGGAGTCGGCTGAGGTTCCAGCATCTCTTTACGTTTCAACGTTCACGTTGAATAACTGCTCTACACCTCCGATGACTTTGCTCGAAGAATGAGTACGAGTATTTTAGCCAATATTCTTCTCGGAAGATAGCTAAATCTATAATTTTGATCTGTTAGAACACGCCTGCGGGGTGGTCGAATATCAATGTTATTAACTTTGCTTTCAATGATAGGTTGTTAGGGTTCCGTAGCCAAATGGCAAAAAACGGAACCCTTATGGATTCGTCATGTCTGTCTGTCTGTCCGTCCGTATGTCACAGCCACTTTTTTCCGAAACTATAAGAACTATGCTGTTGAAACTTGGTAAGTAGATGTATTCTGTGAACCGCATTAAGATTTTTACATAAAAATAGAAAAAAATAATAAATTTTGGGGGTTCCCCATACTTAGAACTAAAACTCTTCATCAAACCCATACGTGTAGAGTATCTATGGATAGGTCTTCAAAAATGATATTGAGGTTTCTAGTATAATTTTTTTCTAAACTGAATAGTTTGCGCGAGAGACACTTCCAAAGTGGTAAAATGTGTCCCCCCCCCCCTGTAACTTCTAAAATAAGAGAATGATAAAACTAAAAAAAATATATGATGTACATTACCATGTAATCTTCCACCAAAAATTGGTTTGAACGAGATCTAGTAAGTAGTTTTTTTTTAATACGTCATAAATCGTAAACCGCAATTTACCTTTCATTCAATGTTACTTGCTGCTACGGAACCCTTCATGGGCGAGTCCGACTCGCACTTGGCCGCTTTTTTTTTAACCTTTAGGTATTGTTCTACTGCCAAAGACCTTCCCCAAAGCATTCCAGGTCAACACAACAAAAGATTGCGTTTGTTGTGCCGCCTCGAAGGTGAACCAACCCTCATGGTGTGCGTCCAGGTTATCTCGCTACCTTTTCCTTTTCCTGGGCCGTTCTCAGAGACGCCACCCGGGCACCTTCAGGCACCTATTGCGTGAAGACTCTTGCCCAGCGGTCGAGTGTGACTGACGTGACCCGCCCAATCCCATTTGAGCATAGTTGGCAGCCTTATTGCCTGTGTCTATTAGAGCGTTGCAAGCTCGGGTCGTAGTAAAAATGTTAGCCAGTCAGCGAGGTGATAGCAAGGCTGATTGCCCAGATTATGTTGTAGGTCTGTGGGCCGCGAGTCATGCGTAGTAGTTCTTGTGAAACCTAAAGGTAAAAGTTCGCGAACTCGAAAACGGCGTGTTGCGACACAAGGTGTCGGTGCGCAAAAAGTCAATCGTCATCCTGAGGATGCCTCGTTGAGAAGTGAAACACGTGTCGATTTCTTACAGGGTTTTTATGGCCCTTTAGGAATAGTTAAGCGGAACTGGTTACTAAATATTTCAACGTCTATTGTATTTTATAATGGATTTCCGCAAGGTCACGCCTGAATCAATTAACTAACCTATTGGTATAAAACCGAATGAAGAGAATCACGGTAGAGTTTTCAGTGGATGCGAGCGGCATTTTATTCACCAAAAAAGGTATTGTCAAACGCACTTTCAGTATGATTTTGACAGCGTCTTTATTTCGTAGCAGTAAGGACGGTTTTCGTAGTGTTACTAAATACTACTGACGTACGGAGACAAACTGACTGTACCTTCGCATACGCTGGATGCATATTACGTACGTATACAGGATGTATCAGAAAGGTGTTGGTACAGACATTCAAACTGAACAACCAACATTGTAATCGCAAAGAAATAATCAGCCGTGTCATACATTTGGGTCAAGTAGGTATTGAAGTTTTGTACGGGACAACAGATTTTTTTTCCGCGATTACGATGTTGATCCCAAGGAGAAAACTGTTCAGTTTGATGATCTGTACCAAACCCTTCAATTTGGGCACACCTTTCTGAAACACCCTGTATATACAAGGTGTTCCTTTTGATAAAGTTCCTTTTTTGGGCAATGATTTATCATTTAGATTACGTTTTGTGTTGCATAATGTAAATTATTTTGAATACTATTGTATAAAATCATTTTTTTCTAACTTGAACAGGCAGCTGTGCTGCTGGGGAGTTTATTGCGCCACTTCTTCTTTCCAGCTAAAGGCACTAGGAAGTGGTGTAGGGTGGGCGTTTTTGGGGGACTGTCTTATGTAATTTTGACGTTCGAAAAGTGCTAATTCTCAGCCTAGTTTGAATAAATGACTTTTGAATTTTGATATCCCATAACTCTCTAGGGTATTAATGAGACCATATCAATGAATCAACTGGCATATTTTTTTTTTTTTTTTATGTTACATAACTCTTAGAGTCTCGATGTGTACCTATATCTAAGTTTCATTGATACGTACGAGTAGGTACATATTTAAAGCTAAGAAAATGCGACGCAGACATTTTTTTTAATGGACAAAAATAGTCTGAATTACTTAAATGTTTCATTATTTTTTTATATTTCACGTAAGGATGTTTTACATAAATAATCATGACTTTATCGAAATATTTCGAATGGAAATTAAAAAAAAAGAACATGCCAGTTGATTCTTTGACATAGTCTCATTAATAAATAAACGATCTATCTACTCACAGGTCGTTCATAAATGTGCGTTGGATATCTAATGGAAATACTTATATTAAGTAGGTACTTAAGTGTTATTATACACACTACCTACCTACACGTTACTTCCAAAGTGACCAATTCATTGCCTGTTTCAAGAGCGAGTGGAGACGCGGAAAATCCGTTCAGTCTATTATTCAGTATCACGTAACTTATGTAGAATTGCACTTTCACTGTCGCGGCCTTTTTAACCGACTTCAAAAAAAAGGAGGAGGTTCTCAATTCATCGGGATATTTTTTGTTTTTTATGTATGTTCCCCGATTACTCGAAGACCGCTGGATCGATATGAAAAATTCTTTTTTTGTTTGAAAGGGTATACTTTCAAGTTGGTCCCATTGTTATTTGGTCACGATCTGATGATGGGATCTTGGAGAAATCGAGGGAACTCTTCAAATATTATAGGCACATCTATAGCGATTTGGGTATTTTTGATGAGCAGTTGACATAAGGCTATTGTAACTTAGATAAATTACAAACCAAATCACTAAAAAGTGAAAATATTTTTTTTTACAAAAAATACAACCGACTTCCAAACTACAAAGTGAAAAATAAAGTCGGTTGTATTTTTTGTAAAAAAGTTTTTTTTTAGCAAGAAATAGTTGTCAATCAAACTACATAAATATGGATAGTATAGTCATACAAAAATTACTAACTCACGCGTTCGGTACAAAAAGTTGTGATTGCTTTCACTAATTTAGCTAAAAGAAACCGTGCAATTAAAGCAGGTATGAAACGTTTAAAAACAGAATGTTGACTATAATTTACCTTCATAATATTTTCCTACATAAACACTAAGGTCTAAAAATTATATTAAACATAGCCTTCGATAGTTTCAATGCAAAGCTTCAATAAAAAAATTAAAATCATTTTACAGGCAAATTCTAGGATGTTTTTTATTATATTTAAAAGAAGTACCTACTTAGGTACATTGTTATTCAAAACGCTGAAAGTAGTTACCTGCAGTCGTAGTCATATATTTTGTGATTAAGTACTCTATAATTATTGTCGTAGAATTTACAATGCATTGACGTTTCCCAGCGAAGCTATAATTTACGATGCTTGACAGTTGGACAGACGCACGGACTGACATGTTAGTAATTACGTGGCAATTACGGTGGTAAACATTGTTCTAGAATACGAGTGATTGATACAATACTTGTTTGCTTGCTTGTACATAAGTAGGTACTGCATCTAGTGTGATTTTTACCCCGTTTTTACACCAAGTTACACACGTTTTTGACGAGTATTTAACAAGACTGTCTCATGATGTCACAAGACGTAGAAAGAAGCACACAATTTTTACAGAAAAATTATTATTACAATACGTCTGTCAAAATCTATAACCAAATACCCGAACAGATCAGAGACCTACCACTAAATTACTTTAAAAAGAAACTTAAAAAATTGCTCTACATTAATGCGTTCTATACAATAAGTGAGTTCTTATACTTATTTTATGCAAAGTTCGAAATATGATCTCACTAGTAATATACTTAATTAGATAACGTAATTTCAAAGATTTTTATTATTTTTCTTTTTACCTCGTGGTCTCAATAGTAACAATTGAAATGTTTTTGTATATAGTTTTATCATAAGGTATTTTTGCATGCTGAAATGTGTAAGTAAGCAAAATGTGTGGAACTTCTTATATTTAAGACCTTTTATGTACCATATTTTATGCGAAATAAAGAAATTCTAAAGACTTGTCGAAAAGAAGTATCTCGACTTGAATTACAAATTCAAGTCCGGACGTGGGGTTAGATTACGGTTTCCTAGAAAAGCGGTGGCCGCCATCAAGCGTCTGCAATTTACCGGCAAATGGCGTCAAAGAAACGTTATTTATGAAAGTAAAGTGCGCGCCACCACTGAAGTCCTGCTAGTATTTGCATCAAATTGCATTTTTTTTATGTAGTTTAACAATTTTCAATTTTTTTGTGCTAGGTATTTTTAAGATGTGTGAAGCAAAACATAACGGATCCTCAGAAAATTTCTATTGTTTTTTTTTACTAAATCTCTGCCACAGTGCCACCTCACTAGCGTTAGCAATGGCCAATTTACAGGGTGATCTGTTGGGATGGGTCTGTAGGTACAAACGAATCTGAAACTAGAGAAAAAAAATCTGAGGAACTATGAAAACTCTATTTTCAGACTTTCATTATCATCATCATCATCAGCCTATATATGTTCCCACTGCTGGGACATAGACCTTCTCTCTGTGAGAGGGAGTGGGCCGTAATCTACCACGCGGGCCCAGTGCGGGTTGGTAGATGTCACATGTCTTCGAATTTTCAGTTCTAGGACATGCCGGTTTCCTCACGATGTTTTCCTTCACCGTTTTGAGAGCAGTGGTGATGAAATAATTTACACAAAAGCGCCTGCCTGGGTTCGAATCTACGACCTACAACTCGTAAGTCGCGGCCGTTACCACTGGGCCACCACCACTGCTCCCATTATTGTATCCTCCTAATATTCAATATAAAACCCTAAGCGCAGCACACAGCCAAGGGTACTTTGAATGTCTATATTTAGGTAAATCGATTGTTATCGCAATGAAGATAGGCAAGACTTCCCGACTTCCCTCGCGGATGTAGGCGAGGCCCACAGCGTCACGCAATCCTGCAGTTTCGCAACTCTAGACCTATTTGATCGATACGGTCAAGTCATTTGGCGCGCTAACCGCTCACCGCGATTTATATCTAGGCGTTTATCGCTAAGTAGCCGGTAACACGCATATCTACTTTCGGGCTGGACATTGCTCTATAATTAAGCAAAGTGGGCAATGTCTTGAATGTTAGCTTAGCTTGGAAATTTCGATGGCATAGCCTCAATTATGTTTTGGGATAGTTTTGTTATGATGTTCTTCTTTTGTTTTATTTAATCGTCTATAATAGTTGGTGTACAGTATGTCTATTTTATTAATGTCCCTCGGCAAACTTCGTGTGTCGTCAGTCGTCGGATTTCTATCAGTTGCCCTTTGCACTTAGTGCAGAACGGACACTCTCAATCGACTTGGAAGTATACAGAGTTGTTAATACTCTTTTAACTTAATGTAATTTATTTTAAAATGGGAGGAAAACTGCTAAACTCGCAGGCACGACAGATAGGAAAATATTTTTACAGCTCTATATAGTTCACACGGAAATCAAAACAAAACAACAATAAAGTACTTAGTTCTGAATTCAAATTATTATACACGATAAATCTAATAATTGATGGTCATAGAAATTAGCGTTAGTTTATATTCGAAAATGCGATAATTACCGAGGGACATTAAGGAAATAGAAATACTGTACAGTCGTGATTTCCCTCTATGGATGGCATACAAAGTGGCTACAAAGTGGCAGGTGTGAATGAGCCGAAAATGTTCCCACTCAATTCGCTACTCTACACCGCGCCACATTGCAAACTATGTTACTGCAGTTACGATAGGATTAGTGCTCAAGCCGAATATATGCCTACTCGATAACTCGACTGCTGTCTAGTTGGTCAACGTATGAAGTAACTAAACAGCTCCATTTAGGCCCACTTCTTTTCACAAATCTTAACCCATACTAATATTATAAATGTAAATGAGGAACTCTTGGCTAAGTAATAACAGCCGCACGGGTCGATCCATCAGTTTAAGCAACGCTTGCCGGGGTTGGTCCGTAGATGGGTGACCATCTTCACATATCGAGATTCCTCCGTGCTTCAGAAAGCACGTTATGCCGTTGGTCCCGGCTGTCATTCTTGGATTTTTGACAGTCGTTACGGGTAGTCAGAAGCCGAAAAGTCTGACAACCAGTCTTACCAAGGGGTATTGTATTACCCAGTTACTGGGGTTGTGGAGGTCAGATAGGCAGACGCTCCATGTAAAATACTGGTATTCAGCTGCATCCGGTTAGACTGGAAGCCGACCCCAACATAGTTGGGACTTTTCCCAACTATGTTGGGGTCGGCTTTGCTAGGCAGATTGAATAATATTATAAATGTGAAAGTCACTGTTTGTTACCTTTTCACGCCTTAGCGGCTGAACGGATTTAGATGTCATTTGGAACACAAGTAGACCATGGGACCACCGGGTGAGATCATGACGTGGGTTACGACACAGAATACTTTTTAACCCGGTAGTGCGTTTCCGTTGGATAATTTCTGACGTTCACCCGGGAGAAGTCGAGGGCAAAATCTAGTATCAAATACATCTGACAACTTTTAGGCAGCCTCTGGTTGGTGCCTAAAGAGATAGCCATAACTTTTTCAACTGTCAAGACCCGCCATCTAACGATTTGAGCTAACCCTGACGAGGACAGAAAAACTTGAAAAAAAAAACAGTGGCACTCCGGCAGTGCCGACAGAAGTGAAAACTTGAACAAGATCGCCTTGGTGGAAGAAAAATACTTTATTATGGAGTTTACAAAAAAAAAATACTTCCAAAACCTTTAAAGTAAAAATACTTGCATAGAACATTGATCCATAACGTAATATAAATAAAGAGCACAATCACGTTTACAAAAATGAGATGACCGACGTCTCATTTTTGTAAACGCGATTGTGCTCTTTCGCGAGTTCAATTGTTTTTTTCTCATCTCAAAAATGCCCAACGCGCCTAAAGAAGTTTTCACTTCAAATATATGTCAGAAAATTGCTCAATGAGTTGAAGAACAAGGTAGGCCGCACCTTGTTGTATCTTTAAAGAACAGTAAAATCCCAATTTAATAGACCAAGATATGTTACTTGTGTTGGCCGATACAAAGATAAGCAGAATTCTGTTGAAGCAGAGTCCATGAAGCAAAAATCGGCAGACGAAAACATTATTCAGCCAAGTATTTGGCTACACTTGGCTAATTTGAAAAAAAAATCGCGTTATAAAAAAATAACTTTATTACTATATAAATAGGGAATGTTTTGTATTGCTTAAATAACGCGAATATTTGTACTGATACTCAAAGAGAAGTGCCAACATAACGAAGATGTGGCAAACGTAGACTTGACGTTAGATCGTATTATTGGACTTTACTATGTCATATTCGACAAGTCGATAGATTTAAGAAAGCTTTTTTATATTGTTTCCTATCCTACCGTCATATGGCTTGCTGCACCCTTTGCTTTAAACTGTAAGAGCAACAAGCAATTGTTATAAAAATAAATATCGAAACGAGTTCATTGAAATTCGCAACATTTAGTCTTGAATTTCCTCAAATTAACACAACGTTCTGATATTTGCTCACTCTCGTGACAAAAGGCGTGCGCCTACTTATGACTGTATGTACTCAACGTTTTCCGGCAAATGTAGAAGTATAGCTTGTCCACTCTAAAATGACGCGCCCCACTACCCATAGAAATCCGCATTACCGTGTGCGTAAATGCGGTAGTGGGGCGCGTCATTTCAGAGTTGACAAGCTTTACTTGTGAGCGGTACGTCCCATTTGTTATTATGATTGGTGCGATTCTTTAACAGTTCAGGAAGCATTCTGTCTTCCTCAAAGGTCTTCGATAAATTATAAGAAATACATTAAATTCAAATTATATATTCTTATTACTTAGTTAACATATTGCTGTGTACTTAAGCGCAACAATAGATAATAAACATACACAATATACAATAAACATATCACTTTACAACAATGTTTGAACAAACTTCAAATAATACTTAATACTGCCACTTTCAAAACAACATGGAATGCTAAACTACTCTGAAGAGGGTTATTTTGAGACAGACTTATCACAAAAATGAAGTGGCAATTGACAACATACTTGTCACTCTAAAATGAACTTTAACTCTTACAAATAAAGATAAAAATTCAATATAGTAAATCATTTGGACAGAAGGTGATAATACAGTCTTACATTGTATGAAGCTGATATAATTTGTACAATAATATTATATTTATCAACACTCCTGTATGCAGAACAATGAGGATGAGTGTTTGCATACATAGTATACATAAAACCAATAAAATTGTGACGCCAAGCCGGGAATAACTTAAGTACTACAGAAAATAATATAAAAGTATATGAGTACCCTTGCCCGATAGCTAAGAAATGGATGTATGGCTCTACGCTCGCGACTTGTCTGATTTGATGAACTTGTCGAGGTCTGCGTCACTGGCGGGGTCGACTTGGGACAGTTGTCGGAAGCTCTCGTCGTCCACAAAGCAGATTTCGTGGCCGTCGGGGTCGGCTAGAATGATGACTCTAACAGTGGCCTTGCCTGGCGTGTCCAGCGATATCAGCGGGGTCAGGATGGTGCCCTTGGCCGCCTGGATCTTCTTATCGATGATTGGCTGCTCTTCGAAGGGGACCGAGAACGCGATGCGGCCGTATGCCTTCGCGCGGTTCACTGGCTCACCTGGAATTACATTAAATTATACATTAATATATGTATTCGATAGTATATTTATGTATTAGAGGAGCACGAGCTCCTAAGCTAAGTAATAACAGTCGCACGGTTCGATCCATCAGGTTAAGCTACGCTTGCCGAGGTTGGTCTGTGGATGGGTGACCATCTTAACATTCCGAGACTCCTCCGTGCCTCGGAAAGCACGTTAAGCCATTGGTCCCGGTTGTCATTCGTGGATCTTTGATAGTCGTTACGAGTCGTCAGAAGCCCGAAAGTCTGACAACCAGTCTTACCAAGGGGTATCGTATTCTCCAGTTACTGGGTTTTCGAGGTCAGATAGGCAGTCGCTCCATGTAAAATACGGTATTCAGCTGCATCCGGTTAGACTGGAAGCTGACCCAAACATAGTTGGGAAAAGGCTAGGCAGATTGATTGATATGTGTTCGAAAATTGATAGGTACGCCATTTTATTCTTAGAGGTCATTGAATTTGTAGAATAAAGTTTCAGTTTATTTATACAGGGTGCCCTTGATCTGAATACTTATGAAAAACTGGCCAAATATATATATCGCATACCCAAAAGTGGAACAACCAGTTCTGACTTATGAAATCGTTTTGGTTGAAAGTTAATATCAACCTTTAACATCAAGGTTCCTTTTATCAGATATTTTAAATTAAAATTTGGACATTTTGGACACATTCGTATATTATAGTTTGGTATATCCTGACATTTATAAATATTCGTGTGGTGATTTTTTTAAAGTCACCAAACGACTCAGACCAAATAAAAAACCAAGACAGCGCTGTCAACAGTGACGTGAGGCCGCTTTTGTAAACATGTGTGCAGTTAGTGAGGTGTAGTTTGATTGTAAATGGTTGTAAATGTGTGCGTGTGAGCGTGTGCACAGAGCGGAGGTGTAGTTTTGGCATGCTTCACTGAATACAGTGCACTTCGTAGCGCTGTCTTGGTTTTTTATTTGGTCTGAGGTCTGCTATAGAACTTCAAAAATACCTAGAATTGAATATTATTTCCAGCTGCTACAAGTAAAGCAGGTAAATAAAATAATAATAATATAGGTATAGGGTCGTCCATTGATCACGTTGTGTTTTTAGCAACATTTTAACCCAGGGAGAGTTAAAATGTTGCTGCCCCTAGTGATACGTGGTGAGCTGTTAGACTAACCGCCCCCCAAAATCACGTGTATTTTTTGGTACAATTTCTTAAAACATTTCAGAATATTTCATCTTTAAATACAGGTATAATCGTTGCCTGGCAACGGCGAGTAAAAGTCACGTGCCGCTAGTTTAGAAATCGCACGAAAAAATAAACACGTAATATCTCACTACACTCCCCCTTTGTGATATTTCATGACTTTTTCGGAACCCCTACCCCCCTTTCGAGACTCACGTGGTTAATGGACGATCCCTATGGACATTTGTTTGTATGTCGGTGATAATACGTTATACAAAGTCGACAAAAATAGTCAACATTGATAACAGATTTTCCTAGGTAAGTACACACTTGAATATTAATTACTTTCCACATGTAAGATTTTATCAACTTCTACATGTGTAAGTTTCAAGCACGAATGTACCAAACTATTTGTCGATTTCTAATCTTTTCCTTTGTCAGATGCTTGGATATGTAAATCTAGGTGTCACACGGCCACCACGCAACATGATAGTGATAACAGGTGCATCATCTTAAATAGATTTGTACGTAGGTACCCACTTTCTGTCGACAAGTCATGTTGTCTGCGTTGCGTCTGATAAAACACCTGAAGATAGCGTCAATCTAACAAAGGAACGCATGCTACTGTCGTGATAAAATATGTTTGGTCATCATTACAGTGTCATGTTTATTATTAGGTTAGTGGTTAGAAAAATCACACATATGTCATGTACTATGGGACATATATTCGAGATTCTTAACACACTGCATCGCGGAGTAGTGTTCCATTTTCAAAATGGTTTGTCCTGTATCAACCTGCATAAGGGTGCTTGCATAAAGAAGCGGTTCCCGGTCGAGACGGTACCGATCGGTGCGGGTGATAGTCCCGTGTTAACTAAGGTGCTCAGTGCTCACACATAAATCAAAACAGCTAAAACATGTATTTTTTTCTTTTCAAAGATCAACCTGCAGCGATATATATATACCGGGAGTCGGGTCCAAAAACCTGCTTCTTTGAGCAAGCACCCTAACATACAACTTAATATGCACGGATGACGCAATATGTATGGAAAATTACTGCTCAAAGGCATATAACGTTAGAAGTAGACACAAAGAGGATTTTAAATTAGAAAATGGCCTCCTCCTTAGATGGAAGGAAGAATAATCACGAATTAAAACAGTTAACAGAAGAAAAAAAATTTTTTACCGAGAATGAAATCGAAGCATTTATGTAGATTTTATCAGTCACATGCATATTATTAAACATGCAAACATGTTATACATCACGCTTATGTATGGTTCTTAAAAATACTTATTCATCTTTTGTTCCGCTGTTTGTTCTAAGAAAACACGTAGCATCCATAGATGGTATTCACTAAAATAAAACATGTTAGCTACATGAATTCACAAGTACTTACCAATATCAACTAATTCCAATTTAGCTTGTTGGTCGCCGAATCCAAAAGTGACTGTCTTAGTTGTTTTCTCGAAGATCTTCAGACTGAGTAGACCACTCCAGTAGGCGATGGACTTCTCCAAGCTTGAGCTCGCAAGGGATACCTTAACCACTGGATCTGTGGATGATATTTTTATATATATTTTTTACAATGAATAGGTCTTCTTCTTTCGAATCGGCGCGAACTAAGAATTGTGTACTGTAATATCTTCTATAATATAAAAATGAATCGCAAAATGTGTTGGTATACGCATAACTCAACAACGCCTAGACCAATTTGGCCAATTCTTTTTTTTAAATGTTCGTTATTTTTAGGACAAGGTTTTAGGGTAGGTAGGGTAGGTAGGGTAGGTAGGGTAGGTAGGGTAGGTAGGGTAGGTAGGGTAGGTAGGGTAGGTAGGGTAGGTAGGGTAGGTAGGGTAGGTAGGGTAGGTAGGGTAGGTAATAAATGATAAAGATGGTGCACCCCAAGCATTTATAAGGCAAAACAACGTTTGCAGGGTCAACTAGTAATGAATATAAGACAGTCAGCAAAGTGGTAGGCGCGGGAGTTGTTGGTATTAGAACGGAATAAATCAGCTGGGAAGGGTATTTACATAAGCCATAGATAAACTCACGCCTTCTTCCCACGGGGATAGGCAGAAACTATAGAACGCTACCTGCTACTATAACCATAGAACGCTACGCTCCTTACATAGGTACTCTTTTTGCTTCTTTCACGTTCCATACAAGCAGGAGGCTGTTTACATTCGTAAAAAATAGGTATTTGTATTCGTTGTGTACGGTCAACAAAAAGTCGATATTTATTTAGGAATTTTGAAATCATTATCATTGGTGCTACACTATGTTTACTATCATTATTTTTAATTGATATTGTAGTTTTACTGGGTCCGCGCCCACTCGACCCGAAGAATAATACCAGATATTTTAACTAAGTAAGTACCAATTCAGTGCCATTTGTATAGTCAGGCAAAGTGACAACAAAACAAACAAAAAACTTTAATCTTTTAATTGTGTTGTTATAATCACGTATAAAGACTGATTCAATGAATACCACCGTACCACTAGCTTTAAGATTGTAATGATAATTAACAATAGTCTGTGATTTTTACTACAAAGTACAAAACGTATTCTACGATAAGTGTTTACTTGTTTAATTATTGATTTATCAAAATATTATTAAAATTTTACATTCTCTGAGGTGCAAGCGTTTAATCGGCACTTTTCTGTCTGTAGGTATATACATCGACGATTTTACGCCTATCAAAACAGAAATACCCAGGTATTATTCTTCGGGTCGAGTCTAAGCGGGTCGAGTGGGCGCGGACCCGTTTTACTTGGGAAATATTGCGCTGATCCTCCAAAAACTTTTTTGGCTTCTAACGATGGACACTTTTTTCAAATAATTGAACCACTTTATAACTTCCTGGAGTTTTCTCACAGTTGGTTGCAGTAACTAAGCTTCAACCTTGACCAAATTGGTTTAGGTTTATTAGAGGTTCGATAAATACATGCTGTATTATTTAACACATAATCTAATTAGACGCCGATAGACGCTACTGAAGGTGCCACACTCGTAGCCCAAATTCTGGACTGACTCTTTAAATTTTGCCATCGGCATACTAAGAAGAAGATCGAATAAAACCCTTGTTTTAATATAACTTTATTTTTATGTAGATTCATAGTATTCATTCAATACCTAAACCATATTACATTTGTGTCTGTAAAACAGCAGCTAGCAGTCATTTAAATGTATATTTTTTAAAGACACGCCACTTAGTTATGGTTATTATGTACCTACTACCTAAGTATGATAATATTAGTTGCTTACCGTTTGTTTCAGTTTCAAGACTATGTTAAAAGGTGTATTTATTTTAAAAAATAAAATATTTTAACGACTTTTTGTCTTCATTAGGACAGAAATTTAGCCATATTTCATAATTTGTTTTTTTCAGGAAAAGATCGTTTCGTGTATACATTGGCGTGAAGCTCTCTATTTTTGTTATCAAAGCGTCTCTTGAGGAATCATGCGCCCATCACATGATTCGCACTCGACGTATAGTTACTGTCGGTACCTAGTTTATCCACAAAACAATCATATTATCACATGATAAAAACCATCTCAGACAGTGATGTTTCAGCAGATAAGTGCTTTATCTTATCAATACACAATAATTATCATAGATGACGATCAGCCATATTGTATGGTAAACAAGACTAGTTGGCTCAGCAAGGATTCATTGCTGGATAAAAAATAGAAATAATCAATTTTTGCATTATCTTGTTTCAATACTGTAACTCACCTCTGTCAACAGGCTGTGGTTTGTCAACAATGAAGAACTTGTAGCCGCCGGGAGCTTCAACATATTTGACTCCATTTTGTTCCTTTATGGGCCAGTTGTTGGCAGCAGCCCTTTTGAGACTCTCACTGGACTGGACTGTGAGGCCGATGAAGTCATTGCCTGTTTCGTAGTGTGTGATACCGTAGTTGTATGTAAGCTCCACTACGAAGTGGGAGTCTTCTGGTCCGTAACCAACCATAGTCTTGCTCCATCTGTTTGCATATGGCCTAGAAATAAAAATAATAATTTAATATGATGTCTATCGGAGCTTCTTATTACATTTATAATATATATATAACATATCCTTATTAAGTTCAGTTTAATGGCCTAGAATTAATATGTTCTGGGCTTCAGGAACTTTCACACTTTCGAAATATTTTTGGAGCTATCTATTACTCACCCATTGCAAGCAGCTTCACATCCCTCACTGAACTCCTCATGTCTTAGGACCTGCAAAAAAGAACATATTATTGAAAATTCAGTTAATGCATGCTTAAAATATCTACCATACTGACGAAATTAATAATTAAGTAATGATGTTTTTTTTACCATACTATTGTCATAAAAATATTTATCGATACATATTTGAATTCATGATATGCTTGAAAAACTCAAGATGCATTGCTAAAAATAAGTATTTTTATAATAAAAAATCAGGATACATTCATGCCATAGTAACCCCAGGAAAATAATTTCAGCCTACATCTTTATAATACTAGGGCAATATATCGAAGTGAAAAGTTCTCGGCCTGACACAGAAATTGCGTTCCAATCAGCAAAAATTTATGTTTCCCGCCTGGATACACGTGTTATCAGTTCGTATGACAAGTTTCAACTTGTTTCAGTTTGTTTACACGAATTTTTGCAGTAGAGATCTTGCGTGTTTTTCGTTAAAACGGATTAACTTGAATATCGAGCGGTCATAAAATTCTTCGTTTTGGATGGATGCCGAAATCTATCCCAATGAAATCCCTAATGAAATTCATTTGAAGTTTACAACAGTTTGCGGGGACTGCTCCTTCCATGTCAACCGTTAAAAAGTGGGCAGCTAATTTAAACGTAGTCGCACATCCCTCGAAGAAGACTCATGTGAAAGACTGCTAAAAACTGCAACATTTCGAAATCAGAAAAGTCCTGACGAAAAGCCTGACATTTGCAAAAAAAAAAAGTCCAAATATTTAACTTTTTAATCTTATTTTTTTCAGTAGTCATTTATCTTTTTTAAAGTAAAGGAAAATCCCCTTAAATCGAAAAGTCCGGACAAATAAGAAGGCCGGACATAGTCCGGACGGGGGGCCAAAAAGCCGGACAAATCCGGACGGATGGTAACCCTAACCACACAGGAAACCATCGAAAAAGTGCCCGATATCGTATTGGACGATAGGCGAGTGAAGGTGTGTGAGACAGCTGAGGTTGTGGGGGATATCAGAAGAAAGGGTGCGAAACATCTTGCACAGAATTAGAGATGCGAAAGCTCGGCGCATTTGCTGAATGCTAATCAAAAGCAAACGCGCAAACGATTTTGGCAGCAATCTCTAAACCGATTTAATAGGGATCCGACCGATTTTATGCGACGATTTGTCACCATGGATGAGACATGGGTTTACCACTATCACCCTCACACTTTCATCTGTTCCCAAACTTGAAGAAATTTGTTTCTGGGAAGTGCTTCGTATTCAATGAAGAAATTTAGAGGGCCATGGCCATAGATGAATATTTTCATAGCCTTCCAGACTCATTTTCGGGAAGGAATAGTGATGTTGGAGAAGCGCTGGAACAAGTGTGTTGAAGTCAAGGGAGATTAAGTAGAAAAATAAAAATATTTTTTAACTGAAAATCGCAGTATTTCATTGTCAGACCAAATACTTTTCACCTTACCCTCGTAAAAAATACATACATTCGAACATAGAAGTTCCTCCTTTTTAAAAATCAATTGCTGTGCATTAGTCTCGTAAAGACTCGAAAATGGCTTGGCTGAAAATGATGAAAAAAAAAAGGTATTGCAATGCATGCCGGGACAAAGTTAAGTATGTAGTTACTAATACTATAGTTTACATACCACGCATTAACCCAATTAAGAAACGAAAATAACAGGTTCTGGGTAGGTTTCTGCTATATAGACATAAATATGGCAGAAACAATATTGGACAGTCACCATGACCCATGTGTGTCATGGGACTGTGAAAGGATTAATTATGTGAATTTAATTGAAGGTAGCCATTAACCCAACTAATGAGCCAATTCATTATTGATTGTTCTAGACTAACAAATGTGTCACTGCGACATTAGAGGCTAATAATAATAATTTTTTCAGACACATTTTGTAATTTTCTTATTAAAATGTACTAATTATTGCTTTGCTAATTGAATACCTACTGTAACATGTTTAGACAAACATTTACAGGAAAATTATTTTATATTATTTTTTTGTGTAGAGATTATAAGATTCCCTACTATCTACATGAAGTAGGTAGCCTTTAAAGCTATCAATTCCTGAATAAGAGACACAATTTATTGTTGATTGTTCTAGACTTGTGACTAATGTGTCACTGGGACATAAGAGGCTAATAATAATAATTCTGTCTGACATATTATGTCATTTTCTAATTAAAATTTATAATTGCTTTGCTTATTGAACACTGCAACATTGTTATATATTTACATAAAATGGAAAATTTTATTAAATTTTTTGTGTACATAAAAAGATTCCCTTTTACATTCAAGTTTCTGTTTGATCAATATAAAAGAATAAGGTTTATGTTTATTGATTGTGAAGTATTACAACACTATAAAGTTAATTACATTACTATCCTCTTAAAATTTGTTCTTAATTGCCCTCTTGTTGATGACTTTAAAGAATCCAATTCAAAACAAATAGAACAACATTAAATTGTATGCATTAGCATACAATTTAATTTCAATTAATATTAATTGAAATAAAATTAATGTAGGTACTTGTTACTATTGCGGGCTTAGATCCAAAGAATTAGACTCAACTAGTGTGAGGAAATAGGTAGACAAACCTAAAGAAACAGGTGTAAGTTACACAGAATAGTGTATTAGTTCATAAGCTGTAATAATGACTGTGAAAAATTCCAGTCATTAGCTACACTTAAGTTTTAGTTCAAGTAAGACTCGTTATTTTTGAATGGTGTAACATTCAAAAATAACGAGTCTAAAATTGCCGGCGAGGTACATAGGTACAATAATAGTAGTGTAGAAGTACGTCTGTTTGACCTTGGTCACAGATTTAATCATGAAACCAGTATTTAGTCATGCTTTATGATTTCTCATTTTCTAACATGTTAAACTTTAACAAAATATTTTCTATGTATTATTCTAATTTCTTACCTTCATTCCTAAGATTTCTCTGTAGAACTTTGCAGTCAGGGTTCTGTCGGCGACTTTGAACACGAAATGTAGAGCACGGCCGTTAATCATCTTGAGTTTCTTACAAATTACTGAGATTACTGACGAAATATAAAAGGTAAGTACTATGTACTACTACTACAAACGTAGATAAAACTATTTATTATGAATTAAAAAGTTTTCTTAATACGAAAACAAGTGCGAAACACCCTACATCTAGCCACGCACTGTCACTAATGTCAATTGTCAAGCAAGTCAGAGTCACCCGAGTCACCATCATTCAGTGCTGCCAGTTCCAAAAGTTCAAATTAACGAGATCCCACGTCGAAATTATCGTTTTTTGGGCAAAATTATCGTACAAAAGAAAAAATCTATAAAAAAACGTAAAACGTTGCTAAAAAAATTGCTATCAAAAGACAATGAATAATTTTAAACTAGAGTCACACGGGAAGTTTCACCACTAATGGCGCTAGCAGCACAAATTGTAAACATGTTTTTTCTTATTATTTAGTTGATATTTTTGGGTTTTCACTGTAAAATTGATTGAATAACTAGGGAGGGAAAGAGAGAGAGACACTTACTTGTTGATGTTGACATATTGGACAATTTTCTGGATTTAATTTTATCTGACAAATTCGTTTTGTTATTGGAACTTGTTTTTTCAGCAAATCGCAAAATTATCGTACATTGGACATTAATTATCGTACATCGTTCCATTGGCAAAATTATCATACGCCCCCATAATTATCGTACGGGTTGGCAACACTGTCATCATTACTTTTACAATTTCAACTTGACATATGAATGAATCTACAAAAAGAGTTGCCAACTAGGTATTTCATCATCATCTTTTATCTAAATGATAAAATGTGATGATGTAATTTTTCACAACAGTGGAGAAGTCCCAAGCTATCTAATCTCCTGGTATTATCAAAGATACTCTAGCTAAATAACTTTAAAAGTGATAATAATCGATCGTGGCAAAATCGTGAAGGACTATTCGATTAACTTTACTTTACCCTTAAGTATATCCCACATTTTAAGTAAAACTGGAGAATTGGCAGAATTATGTAGGTATCTACTAACAAGGAGGTTAATTAATCACATGGGGTACCTACTTCTGACCTACCAACCATGTCCGCCACATACCGGAATAAAGGATACAAAAAGACAAGATTTACATAAACAAAATGTCACTCAGTTGGTGTATACCGTTCACGTTCGGGATAAATACATAAATATGTAGTATCCAAAGCAATAACTAAACTAAACTCATCCGCTCAATAAGTTTGAAATTACGTGAATGTGAGGAGTAGGTAAGTTAATTGGCAACATTGCCCGGGATAATAACATTGTCAAAGAAAAAAAACAAGCCATGGCCCTGGATTATAGGACAATGGCTTTATTTATTCCAGCGGGCTATGGCTTGGTATCAGTAAATTCGAAGACTGAAAAACAGAAGTTGACGTTTATTAGACATTTTGGGTATCGTTCAGGGTCAATTTCAGGTCGACAGAGTCTGACATGTTAACAATGCAGACATACGATGCACAGAGCATGATACGATGATGGCACTACTTTGTCTATAAGTGCTAGTAGGTTTTGATTTGAGTCACCCACAAAAAGCGTTTTTAGTTGCATATTTCCCATTCAAAGTGACCTATATGCGATAGTGGCGCCCTCATTTTTTCAAACTCTTTTTTGCTAAGCTGTACGCTTGGCACTCGCAGCGACCAATATTAGTAGGTACAGACGCCAGCACTTCAAGCTACAACAATCTGTCATATTTATGTAATTGATTTTCAACTTTATCGCTGATTGGGAAAATTTGACAGTTTCGGGTAGCTTGATGTGCTGGCGTCTGTACAGGTCGACATAAAAGAGTCTGCGGTCGTGATATTTGGAACTAAATATTTTACTCAGGTATATAATACAGTTCTATGATGATGGCGCTACGACAAGTGCTGGTAGGTTTTGAGTCACCCACAAGCAGTTTTTTCAAATTCTTTTACTCATTTCCCATTCGAAGTGACCTAAGTGCGATATAGTGACGCCCTCATTTTGTTTTTACTCTTTTTATCAAGCTGTAGTTATTTATTCCATAGCAGCGACTTTAATCGCCGGCGAATAGCTAGTGATTTCAAAATCTCACGACCACCCCTGTGGTCCAAACACAGTTTTAGATCGGTCGGTAAATCAACTGTCAAAAACTGTGTGGACGTGAGATTTTGAAATCGCTAGCAACTCGCCGTCGATCAAAATCGCTACGAGTATACCTCTACCTAGTAAACGAGTATAATACGCTTGTATCTACTCCCCGAAGGGTTTAAGGCAGAGGCGTATTGAGTGGTAAGTAAAGCTACTACGGTTTCTAGAAGAGCGGTAACCGCGTACGTAGCGTCCGCAATTTACGGCGAATAACGTCACAGAAACGTTGATTATAAAAGTAAGTTGGTGTGGTTTCCTATAGAGCGTTGTTGACACCGTAAAGCAAAACCCGCCCCCAAAGTTTTTAATCTCTAGATTTGCCCTTACCGTACCCAGTCACAAGAAAAAGTTTCCATATTGAGAAGAGTAAGCTCACACATTATTAAATAGCGATTCATGACAAACAAGTATAGTCACTTCGTCATTGTGTGTCAGAGGTGTCAAAACAAAACAGAAACGCAACTATCTTTTGACGCGGTAGGCAGGGGCGTATTTACCCTATGGCCAAGCCGCACCTGGTGCTACAATATCTGAAGCAGAAATTTAAAAAAAAATAAGTACTTTTTGGAATTTTATGGCAATCATAAAATTCCAAAAAGTAAACCTGGTTGATCTCCGCCCTGGGGGGCGGGTGAAAGAATCTGTCAGACTCCTACTGACAAAAACGCGCCGCCACCTCAGGCCCTGCTGGATGAGGGGCGGCGGACGTCCCCGAGTCTGCCGTGCCTCCGGATCTGTTTACGTGGGCTGGAAGAGGGCGTTGACCGCCCTCCGCCGACGCCCAGTCCGCCTGCTACGGATCAGGAGAGTGGTCGCAATCTCCCTCTCCCTTTCCGCAGCCTCCTTCTGCGAAATGACGGTTTCACAGAAGAAGATCACCCCATCCCACGACTCGGCGCTCCCGACCATCGAACGAGCGAAGCCGGCAGCGACAGGTCGGCTCCGAGTCTCCGACTTCAGATACGAGGGCACGGTGCGGCTCCTCCCATGCGGTACACACTGCCAGTGTATGCTGCGCCGTGTCCTCCCGACAGTAACCCTGAGTGAACTGGACGGTGCCCTAGGTAAACATAATCGTCCATAACTTCAAGTGTAGATTTGAGTCTCCAATCTTCATGAGGGTGGGTGTTACATGGGCATTTGACATGACCTTCGTTTTGTCCATGTTCATTTTAAGACCCACTCTTTTGGAAGCTCTACTGAGGTCATCGAGCATTGTACTGAGGTCCTCCCTAGTCTCAGTCACGACTACTATATCGTCGGCAAACTGAAGGTGAGTGATGTATCGGATGGAAAGTGATTTGTATCATTGATGTGATACAAATCACTTTCCAGTCCAGAAACTTGAAGATTTCCTCCAGTGCAGCGGTGGACAGTTTCGGAGAGATAACGTCTCCCTGTCCCTGGCTGCAGAAGGTTTCGAAGTTCGGACTGACATAGTAGCGTTTTCATACGAACACTTCAGCTTAAAGCCACTTCAATGTACCGATAGTCAACCTGGCACCGTTGGAGAAACTGCAGTACAGCCCAAGTCTCGATCGAATCTTTCTCGTAAGTCCACAAACGCTAAGCAAAGAGGCAGGTTATTTATTATACTCTTCGGTATTCTGTATAACCTACCGCAGCGTATGTATGTGGTCTACGGTACTAAATCCTTTATGGAATCCGGCTGAGGCTGCAAGTCGCCACACCTACAACGGTTCGTGATGACTCTTGAAAACAGCTTGTAGACATGGCTCGGAAGTAAGATGGGAAAGCATTGTCACCCTTTTTAAAAATGAGTACCACCACATCTCTGTTCCATGCCTGTAGCGTTTTACCCTCGAGTATGACGGAATCGAACAGCTTCTGGAGGGCCTTAAAAACGGGTTTTCCACCGGCCTTCAGGAGTTCGGCCGTACTTGATTCCGTCATCACTCGGCGCCTTGATGTTTTTAAGCTGCTTCAGAGCCATCCTCTAATCTCGATAAGCTGATGTCCGGTACCCTAATTGCGTAATACAACACAATCACAATCTGTTTCGTGATGAAACAGGTTGAACATCACTTAAATAATGCAATGAATGTTGTTGAACTGTCAAAATGAAACAAATTAGGCAAAATTGTTTACGAATATAAGTTACGCAATTAGGGTACGGGATGTCTTCGGTATCGAGTATATCGGTATATCGTGTCAATCTAGCTGGTTGACGTGCATAACTGTCCATAGAACCTCTCGATCTCTCTCAATAGTTCAGGTTTGGCGGATACGATCCTGCCATCATCGGCCTTCATTGTCGCAAGCTGCCTATGCCAAATAGACAGATCTCTTGCAAATACCTTGGAGCCCTTGTTCCGCTCTATCACGTCCTTAATACGGTCCGTATTAAGTTATTTAAGTGAGCGCTTTTCAAGGACTAAGAGATCCGTCTATTGAGCCGCCGGTATTCGAGCGCATCGTCTGAAGACTGCAAGATCATCTCGTACCTCTCCTCCATGAGCTGTAAAGAAGCACCAGAGTTTCTTGTTTCGATTTGTACGACGGGTCTTGAAGATCTCGTTTTTGAAGCAAGTGATAATACAATACGCACATGAATCCGAAAAGTCAGAGATGCATGCCTTGAGTTCGAACTCGAGACCTATGACTTGGCAGCCCGCCGGGCACACCACTAAGCAATCACTGCTGTTGAATAAATGGTGTTTATTTCTTTATATGGGCTTTTTACTTTTTTATTCACTATCGTTCTCAGCCCACATAAACACACAGCTGAATTTAATTTTATAATTTAAAGTATTTGCTTTTTCCGTTAATTTATGGGGCGGCTAACAGGCCCAGGGCGCTGAATTTTAAAATACGCCACTGGCGGTAGGGCGAATCTAACGATATAAATATTTGCCGCTGTCATCATTTTCATGACAGCCGTCACTGCGGCCCTCAAGTGCGGTTACCGCTTTTCAAGGAAACCGTAGCTTTCGTAGGTAGGTACCTACGTCATTTCGCCAGTTATGTTGCTTAGGTCCCATGTAATAATGATTGCATAGTATCAGTAATTTTGTAGTAGGTAGGTAGACCGTATAATAGATATTGAGTCCAACATCTCAAAACCTCGTGTGAGGCCGAGGAAATAGCGTTGCCATAATCTTTTTTGCTCTTAATCGCTATTTCCAGCTCGAGGTTTGCACTAGACGGTAACTAGCTGCATGGGATAAAACAAGTCTAATCACGTTGATATTATTATCACATCATAGCCATCAACCAGATTATAAAAGTGAAGGTTGCGCAAAGTGATAATGTTCAAACGCTACTGATAAAACCATTTTTGTTTAGACCAATGTGTGCGTGCATGGGTAGGTATAGGAATACCTAGTGAAGATCACGTACCTACCTACTTAGGTATAACTTATCAATTAAAGACGTTATTAATTGGCAGTCGAGTCGATTAGGCCGAATATGGCTGATAATAAATGGTTTCGTGACGGTGCAAAGGAGGAAGCGCCGATCGCGAACGAACAAGAACCGCTGCGGCAAAGCTCCTACCACAGACTAAGTAGTACGCTCCTACGGGCCCCGAAGTGAGCCTGCGTGCCGCAAAGCCGAACACACCGGTGTAGGTACATCTCCCGCCTGCACTAAACCATTAAGGCGGAGGACATCGTGGAGTACATGCGCCAAAAGACGAGGTACGCGCCGAGAGTGCAGTTATTAGAATCGCACCGGAACGTCTTCCAACTTCAAGGCGTTCGTCGTGCGTGTACCGAACTTTTATCTGCCCCTTGTCATGCAAGAAGACTTTTAGCCGAAGGACGTGGTGTTGCGTTGCTTCCGTGGACAAGGTCCACAAGACGGCACTAAGTCAAGCTAGTGCAAAGTGAAGTGGTACTAACAGTCTAAGCCTTAGCCTTAGGTATTTATTAACACAAGCTTTGTTTACATTAGAATATGTATGTTTAGGTTAAGGTATTTTTCTATGGGCCTGTGTCGCCTGCAATAAATGGTTTTATTATTGTTTTATTAGATACCTAGGTACCTTTCAGATTAGTTGCAGGTTGTGATTAGTCATTTAGGTACCCACCCATAATATTTTTAAAACTTACCCACACTCGTCGCGTAATAGATACCTACCATAATTTTCTACATAATTATCCCGAAGCCGATGTTAGGATCATACTTAGTAGGTACACCAATTCAAGAATAGCCGACGATTTAGCTTCGCATTGCAGTGGGCTGTCTCTATCCACCCTAATCCTAACTAATATTATAAATGCGAAAGTGAGTTTGTTTGTTTGTTACTCCTTCACGCTAAAACGGCTGAACGGATTTGGATAAAGTTTGGCAAATGGGTAAACAATGACCTAGGTTAGGACATAGGATACTTTTTTTCCGATATTCCCACGGAATCGAGACTAATGCGGGTGAAACTGCATGGCGCAGCTAGTAAAATATATTACAGAATTAAGTACAGGCGCCAGCATATCAAGCTACTACAATCTGTTAAATTTATTTAATAGATTTTCAACATTATCGCTGAATCATAAGGCTCAAAGTTGATTGGGAAAATTTGACAGTTTCGGGTATCTTGATGTGCTGGCGTCTGTACCACAAACACTTGAGGGTTGCCGTGCTACACACTTGTTCGGTACCCTAATTGCATAACTTATTTTCGTAAACGATTATGACAAATTTGTTTCAAATCGAAACAAATTGTGATTGATCGTGCATTACGCAATTAAAGTACCCTAATTGCGTAACTTATTTTCGTAAACAATTTTGCCTAATTTGTTTCATATTGACAGTTCAACAACATTCATTGCGTTATTTACGTTGTTGAGCAGATTTTTTTCTCTAACTTATGAAGCAATGGATTAGCAATCTGTTTCAAATCGAAACGGATTGTGGTTGTGTTGTATTACGCAATTAGGGTACTGGTCAGCATGATTTAGCATAGCCGCATACAATTTTGCCGCATGGCTGTGCCGAATAATACCGATCCGAAAAAGTGTGAGCTCGACTTACGAGTACTGATAGGAAGAATTTACTAGCCCATGTATATTTGCTTTACACTAGCCTAGCTGTGTGATACTTAGGTATGTTTTTTACTAAAAGTTTATAATTAAATATAGGTACCACACAAAATCGTTTGTGGTGTGGTACTGTGGTTGCAGATGAATAGGTTGAGCTGTGTAGATAGGAACTATTTAGTCGGTAGAGCCATTTGGATGCGGTTTCAGAGCAGCTGCATCGAATATGTCCATTAATACCTACTAACTACGCATTCCGCAGGTGTTAGACTTGAAACTGCACGGCGATTGCGCGAAGGTAGATTCCAACGACGTAATTTTCAATCTAAACGCGGTTTTTGAGAAAGTAGCTCAAAAACCGCGTCCGAACTGCTAAGTATTTGGCAGACTATCTGCCGATATCGGAAGAGAGGATCTTTTGTTTGGGAAATTAGGATACTTCTATCTTATTCCCTAAAACAATTTAATCAAAATCCATTATTCAATCATTCACATAAAAACTACATATAATTTCATACAGAAATACGGTTAAATATATTTTCTCTTATTTCTAATACTACATCCATAATTTCGTGGGTAGGTTTTTATTTTTTTTTACATTTTCCACATAATATGCAATAAATATATCTTATATAAATCTCGTACATAACACGTATTAGTATGTATCTATGGTTTCAGCTACATTCTGTAAATATTTTATTTTTGATTTTTTAAATCTGATTATTTTTCTCAGGTATTCCGTTAATTCAGGATATGATTGGGAAAGACATAGATCTCATATCTTAGTTGTTATAAGTACTAGGTATATAAGTTGCAAAATGTAAATCTATACATATAACAATGTACTTACATTATGACTTAAAAACTTTAGACACGTTGACTAAACAGAAAGCAATTAAATACGATAAAATTTTAACTATGGTCAGTACCAATACTCGTACATCGTTAACAATATTTGAAAATAACTACTTCAATTAAATTATTTAAAGTAACGCTACAGTTTTAATCATTGTTGGCATCTGACCATTGTTAAAATAACTAATTAAGTACAAGTTAAATAAACATTTATTTAATAGAAACCCACTATAAACTGGCTTAAGTAACATTTTAACTGACTAGATCAATTCACAGGATACGCATTATATGCATGACAATGACATAAAACGAAACACAAAGTAAAAACTAATAAACGCAGTTCAAAAAGATATTTTTGTAGCTTACATTACAACACTTTTAAATCAGCTATTTCATTAATTATCGTAATTAAATAGTTATAAGACGAAATAAATAAACTAAAATGTACGCAACACATGTGAAACCCACTAGAATTGCAATACTCTAACAATTGACCATGTCTCCAACACCCCAATAAAAAGCAAACATAACTCCCACAAGAAGGAAACTTCGTAGTTTGTGTTCTTTAAGTTCTAAATATAATAAATAGGCTCATGTGAAGTAACCTTAAGAAAATATTAAAAGCTTTAAAAAAATAAATGCTATAGTTAGCGACACACATCATGTAGACACAGTCAGTTTTTGTCCTTGCTGTAGATGAACCTTTTTCAGCATTTCCATCGGTAAAGTGATCGTCATCAAGTTAAGACAATCCGAAGTTAAGAATTTCCAATTGTGAGTTATAAATAATGCAGTCCTGGAGATGTCTTGTTGGGGTTTAATATACCAGCCGAATATTACAAATTAAAAGAAAATTACGTACCTACCAATAATGACATGAATGTTACTTAGCTCAAAATTTCGTTTTGCGTAGCGAAATTCTCAACTCGGAGTTGATAGAAATACATCAATTCCACAATGATAGAATACTTAATATATGTTAAATAATGTAACGTAACGTGTTCGTGTGTTCGTGTCGGGTGCGCGGTTTAGTTAGGCTTCTCTTTTTCCTTGTCACTGCCATCTTTTTCCTTTTCTTTTTCCTTATCTTTGTCTTTTTTCTCTTGTAGTTGTTGTAGGTGGGCCGGCAAAGCTTTCAGTATTGCGTGGACCTTAAGAACAAAAATTAAACTTAGTAGGTAGGTACTTATTTATTATTTAGAAAATGTTTAGAAACAACATATTTTTTAATTTCAGTTAACCATTCAATGAATAAATTGTAATAGAATCTCTTTGATTTGTGGAATTATTGTTTCGTTTTGGATAGGGCTAAGTATTGAACCCTGGGGCACGCTTCTCATTATGTGGTATCAGCCGCATGCTAATCTCGGAGAATAACATTTATTGACCTGTGACCACCAAAGCGCTTAAACGTGATAAAAAATATCTTGTAAGTCCGCGATTGTTGGTCTAAGAATAACATTTATAATGTGTAATCGTATAAAACGCCTACCTCCTCAGCGACGGCCATCAGCACGAACTCGAACTGTTGCTTGGTGGCGACAGTGCGAGTGCGTTGATCACGGATGTGCTCCAGAGTGGCCGCGATGTCGATCTCCTTGGCGCCCTTGGCCATGCGGTTCAGGACCATGTCGATGAGGCAGTAGGTGCCCGAGCGACCGGCTCCGTCACTGGAATATAAGGATTTTTCATGAGGTTTTATTCAGACCAATGTAAAGTGGCCTAATATAGCGTTTTTCGCCGAATATGGAAAATGTGAGAATTAGTGAGAAGGACGATAAGTTCCTTTTTAACCGATTTCTAAAAGCAGTTATTGTTTCGACCAGTCGCGGCCAAGGCTCATTCAATGGAACCATATGAGAAATTATGCTAATTAGCATTTTAATGCTGAAGCATAATTTATTTCATATATAAGTATTTATGCTAAAATAACACGTTAAGTGCTGAGAACCCTCCTGGAGGGCTCATTCAAGTCGCATATGGTATGCCGGGAGCCCTCCTGGAGGACTAATTTTAAATGTAGGTTTTTCTTAGCGAATACAGCATTATAAACTGTGAAAATCAAATCTGTTGTATATTTTAACAAGATTTATTAGTACCTATATGCGTTGATTTTAAAAAGATAGTAATAAAGCCTCCGATAAAAAATTAGAATATGAGCATACTCAATATGAAATTTACTGCTTTATATACTAATTTTCCGACAACTTTTAAGCGAATACAAATAAAGAAACGACCGAATAAAATACTGAAAATTCGGAAAAATCAATACAACATTTGCTGACCTAATATTTTTCCACCAACTAAAATTGCGTTTTACCGAAAACTACAGTTAATAATTTTTATCGTAACTCACCTATTATAATTTTAGAATTAACCTTACACATTTTATAAACTGTGGCGCAAACAAAGACTGGGTCCGTTTAGGTACAAGAGAATGTAATGTTTTGGGAATGTGGTATTTTACATTCTCTTGTGCCGAAACGGACCCTGGCACTGGCCGGCCGCTGCCGCGGCACCGCTCGCTTCGCTTGCTCGGCTCGTGCGTTGTGTGGTCACAGTTCTAACCTAACCTAACCTACCCTTCAAAGCAAAACGTAAACAAAAACATGAAAAACTTAGTATTTTTTTCGGAAATTTAGTTTATTATTTGAAAGTACAGATTATTTTTCGTCGAATTGTAATTTAAATAAGCTCATGTTTGTTTGTTAAATACAACATTTTGTGTCGATTAATTTTGTTATAATTTTTCGGTAATTCATTTTAACACAGCTTAGTTAGTTAGTATTGCAGTCAACCACAGATTGTCGAAAGTTAATTTGTTTTCCGAAAGCTTTATTATTTTCCATTTTAAAATCCAAACAAGTTTATTAAAAAAAGGCAGTAGGGCAGTATTTTAAGGGTGGAAAACCATTTTCAAGGTTACAAATATTCGCAAAAAAATTTAAAGGTTGTACAACCCTGTCTCAGGACCAGAGCGAGTTATTATACTTTTATAAATTTTTATGTATTTTATTATTTCACATCCACACCCCACTAGTACATGAAAATACCCCCAGAGATACTACGTATAACGACAAGTCCCCCTGAAAACACTATTTTACTTCGTTTTACAGTGTTTTATAAAACGGCTTAAAACTCATGCCGTTGACCGTCCGCAAGGGTAAACTTAAGCGCAAACGTAATGCCGGTGACCCTCCCCGAGGGTTCACTTCCAATATGTATGGCGGCATGGCGAATGAGCTCTATGAAAAGTGGGTGGAGTCGAAAGTGTTAAAACAAATAAAATAACATAAAATCATTGGAATAGGTAGGTATCTAGACTTTGTATTCTTGTATCTTGATATTGCTCACTAATCGGTCAATCGAAAATATCTTCGATATTTCTTTGATGATGGATGTTATCATTCGTTAGGGACGCGATATGCAAATGATTTGATTTATATGTGGTTTCACCCGCACAAGTCTCGAACCCGTGGGAATATTTATTTTATTTTGTTTGGGTGGCTTACAGCTATCAATACAGAAGTAACAGTGAGGTAATTGACGACAAGCCATTTACAAGCCTCCACAGTTAGCAATAGAATATTGTTGAAAAAAACCGGCCAAGTGCGTGTCGGACTACGCACAATGAAGGGTTCCGTAGTTGAGATGAATTTATTTATCCCAACAACAAACTTAACATTGTAGTTGAAAAACATGTTCTCTCATACATTCCAACTGCAAATCGTCGCTCGGCATCCAATACCGCAAAAGTAACATTTATTACGTTTTTTTTTTTAATTGAAGGATCACTTATTTGAACGTGTAGAATGAAATAAAACAGAAATCTGATTTTCGTAAAAAAATCACATTCGCGATATTTATAAATCTAATAAGCTTTAAACGAGCAATTCTTGTATATATTTTTTATTTTTATTTATTTATTTATTTATTTCTATAACACTTAACCTATTACATTTTGGTTTTAGCCTCACAACGAAAACCTCTCAGGGTTTATCTGTGTGCGGCGAGCCGTTCAAGATTTTTTTTTTTTGTTTTACAAAAATGTTTCTTACATACTACTACGATGATATGACATCTACATCTACACCAATATTATAAGGAGGAAAGATTTGTATTCCTGTATGTAATGAATAAATTTAAAAACTTCTGGACCGATCTCAAAAACTATTTTGCCGTTTGAAAGCTACATTATCACTGAGTAACATAGGCTATAATTTATAAAGATATTTTTTTATAAAGATATCACGCGGCCGAAGCCGCTGGCGGAAGCTAGTGATACATTTATTTTTAAGATGATGATAATAATTTGTGAGTACATTAATACATACATACATTAAGAGAAATTTTGTGTAATTTTAATTTTGTATATGTATAAATATAATCTAAATCTCGGAAACGGCTCCAAGATTTTTATGAAATTTAGTATGCAGTGGGTTTCGGGAGCGATAAATGGATCTAGCTAGGTTTCATTTTTTGAAAACGTCGTTAAAAAAAAATGGTCATCCAGATATTTTTATTTATTCAAGTAACAAGGACTCATTGTGTTAGTAAACTTATGAACTATGTTAGCTTTATTTTACCAGGTCACTCAGAAAGTTTTGCGACTAACAGTTTTTGTCTATAGGTTACTGGCTGGTTTTGATGTCAATTAAAACTATGACTATTTATTACAAAAAAACATATCATTCCAAATTCGAAATTCCCTCCACATTTTTATACGAGCAAAATCAAAATACTCTGTCTTACTGAAAACTGGATTTACAACGAGAACATTTTCGCGCGATGATTTTGTACGATTTCAAATGTCGACTAAAACCAGAAGAATCGTTTGAAAGACTTCGAATAGTGTTCATAGAAAAAAGCCCTTCTAAAGCGACTGTTTTCCACTGGTTTAACGAATTTATGGGTGGTCCAGTAATTTTGGCGGACAAAGAAAGAAGTGACCGCCCTATGACGGTTGTTCCATAACAAAACGTGCTGGCTGTGAAAAATTTAATTCAAGAAAATAGGCGAATTACATATGAAGAGGTTCAGCATATACTGCCGATTGGATCGGGAAGTGTGCATTAAATTCTACACCATCATCTTCGGTTATGGAAGATAGTTTCACGCTGGTACCGCAAAATCTAACGCAGGCTCAGAAGGAGAGCCGAGATATGATAGCAAAATTTGTAGCAGGCTCGTCTCGGCGCGTTTAAGATATCATTACGGGTGATGAATCTTGGATTTATCAATATGATCCAGAAATTAAGCGTCAGTCGACCGTGTGGCTGTTTCAAAATGAACCAACGCCTACCAAAGTGAAGCGAGCCAGAAGTGCTTTATTTCTTTGCCGGGTTATCTGGTGTCAGTACCCTGACGAGATCAAAGGAGCATCAATGCTGAATGGTATGTTACCAAATGTTTGCCAGAAGTTTTTACTATTGCAAGCAGCAAGCGATCAAACACTGGCCTCCGTGGGCTACTGCTTCACCATGTCAACGCGCTGGCTCACTCGGCGCTCAAAACAAGGGACTTTCTGGACAGCACACCGGTCAAATTTATAGGTCATCCTCCTTACAGTCCCGATTTGGCTCCGTGCGACTTTTTCTTGTTCCCCAAAATAAATCAACTCAAAGGAAAACAGTTTTCATCACCTGAAGATGCAGTGGCTGCATTTGAGAAAGAGATTGGAGAGGTGTCTGATGCGGACTAGAAAATGTGTTATGAAAATTGGTTTAGACGTATAAAACTGTGCATAGACGCCAATGGAGAGTTCTTTGAAAAGATATAATAAAAAAAATTATAACCTGTAGTATATTTTTTTCTAGTATCACAAAACTTTCTGAGTGCCCCACGTAATCTAGTTTAAATTTATTTCACCCCATGGGAGATGGCATTGCAGTGATTGATGTACATGCAATCCAGCCTGCTAGCGATCTTTTTTAGGATATTGTTGGAGCTGGCCCGTACTCTGCGCACCAGGGATGCACACCTCATTCGTATCGTTGCGTAAAAGCAATTAATATGTGCGTCCGCGAACATTCGCGATGCGCTACAAAAACGGGGTAGCCCCACCAATACCCTGAAAGCGTTGTTGTATTGGACACGAAGGGCGTTGCACGACCTTTGGGTATATCTGGCCCACAGGCTGCACGTGTAAAACGTTGTACAATAAGCTCAAAACAGTAATTTTGACATTTTAAGTGAGCAGCGTGCAAACCTGCGAGCCAGCATGTTCGCCCTTACCGAAAACGCCCTTCGTTCCCTCTCAATATCGAGTCCGTCATTGAGGTCAGGGGTCAATATATGACCAAGATATTTAAATGTAAATACTATTTGTAGTGGAGTCCCATTGAGTAATACAGGTGGTACATAACCCGGTCTACCCCCAGCTTCAAAGACCATGATCTCCGACTTATTGGAGTTATACATCAAACCAAGTGTTGTTACTGCTCACATTTGGCGACCAACTTTCTGAGACCACAGATTGACGCGCTCAGAAGCACCATATCATCTGCATAGCTAATATTATTTACACAAATACCATCTATATAGCAACCCACTCTGGTGCTGCTGAGCTCGCCAATCCTGCCTCACCCCGCATTCCAACCTGTATGGCTTGGAAAAAGTTCCAGCCCATCGTACACTATTGATCTGGTTACCATACCACTATTTAAAGATGTTTATAAGCTCCGTTGGCAATCTATTCTTCTCCATCTTTCTCCACAACACGTCATAAGCAACCTGATCAGAAACCTTGAATAAATCGATGAACCTAGCATAAATCGGCGTCCCACGCTGTGTATAGTAAGTATGTGATAGTATGCTTATGGCACAACACTGCACTTTCTGTTGACAAACCACGCCGAAACCCGAATTGGTTGTCATGAACATTTACAATTTTATTTATTTGTGTATTAAGTAGACGGTCAAACACTTTTGATATTTTGATTTATAGTAGCTAGAGAGATGGGCCTTTTGGATGCCGAGCGACGAAATGTAAGTTTTTACGCACAATATTGAGAGATTTACCATGTTATTTTAAGACCATAGACTTCTTATAGGTTTTCCTGTAATCTATGAGTAAAGAGCCATACTATGTATTTTTTTCAAAATTTTTGGTCCAGTAGTTTCGGAGATAAGGGGGGGGGAATGGTCAATTTTCATTGAATTTATCAAACATCTTTAAAAGTATTTATTTTAAAATTATATAAAAAATATATTTAAGATCCTCGCAACAAGCCCTTTCATTTGATATGTCACACGGTACTGTTAGCAAAACTTGTTTTTTTAATTTTCTTGTTTGCGCCCCAAAAGTGACACCTATATTCAAAATTAATTTATTTACGTTACACATTCGTGTTTGGGTCACAGAAATACACATGTGTACCAAATTTCAACTTAATCGGTCCATTAGATTCGGAGTAAATTGGCTGTGACAGACGGACAGACAGACAGACAGACAGACAGACAGACAGACACACGAGTGATCCTATAAGGGTTCCGTTTTTTCCTTTTGAGGTACGGAACCCTAAAAAGATAAAATGAATTAATACCGGTATAAAAAGTATTGTAGATAGTGCAATCCACGACGACGCGCCCCACTCCGGTCCGCTCCGTACTAAAGTACAGCTTACAGTACTGTAATCGCGGACTGGGGCGCGTCTTCGTGGATTGCACTATCTGTATATCCTAACTCAGGTTATAGTCTACCCATGTGCCAAATTTCATCCAAATCCGTTCAGCTGTTTTAGCGTGAAAGCGTAACAAACAAACTCACTTTCCCATTTTATAATATTAGTTAGGATTAAATTAATTCAGATTATGTAGAATCAAGATCGTGATTAAATTAAGTATTAATTACCGTATAATAGTTATTTAAATTATTAGGTATCTACTATAGTTTTATCAATTTTGACATTGAAGATCATTAAGGCTTGTGCAGACCAGCACGCGTAGCATGACCACCGTAGAAACGGGTTTTGTCGACGGAAGAATAGATAAAATGACAGATTGTGATTGTTTATCTGTAATTTTGTCTATTCTTCCGTCGACAAAACCCATTTCTACGGTGGTCATGCTATGCATGCTGCGCGACACGCGACGCGACACAAAGACACCGCTCGTCGCGCGACGAGCGTTGCCTTTGTGTCGCGTCGCGTGTCGCGCCTGTTTGAAAGAGCCTTTAATCGAAAATATATTCCGTAGTTTTTTAAGGTCAACATAAATATCGATCTACTCAAAAGTATAAATTAGATTTTACCTGCAGTGGACCACGATGGGGCATGATCTTCCTCTGTACGACTTGTTCACTTTTCTGAAAACAAAATAAATTATGCATAAATATTTGTGAAACATTAACTTTATGGTACCTACCTACTTGCGTAAGTTTAGACTTGCACAAGTTTAGTTTGCGTGACACCGAATGGCTCGGATACTTGGGCTAGTTCATCCCACATACGTTAATGAATGTAGAATTGTGCAAGTCCAATTTTGCGCAAATATGTAGGTATATCGTAACATGTGTGGCATTCATTATGCTAGCCACACGCGTAAAGATTTATTTGCGCAAATTTTGGCTTGCGCAAATTAGCTTAACGCCGGTATTGACCACACACGGGTCAAGTTTGCTTGTAACGATATTATTTCTGTTTAGTGACCGTCCGGAGTGTTGTGATTTGCGCAAACTCTGCACAAGCTTGGAATCGAAAATTGAAAGTCACACAAGCCTAGAAATTTGCGCAAATTTTTTCCAACACACGTAACGATTTGCTTGCGCAACAAATCGTTACATGTGTGGCTAGCATTATAAAACCCTTCTGTATTAGTACCTATTTATTTTCATTAAAAAAAGGTTACAACATAATTAATCAGAACTGGTTACTTAGCATCAAATAATTCTTAATGCCATATAGGTTAAAAAAAACTTTTTTTTTTTTGTTTTCTGACATATTATTTGGCTTTTCCTTATTTTACTTGCGAAACCAGCCAGTTTTCCTGAATTTTTTTACTTATTAAAAAGTTAGAGGAGGTATCGCACCGCTTTAGTTTAAAACTTTTTCTTCTGAACATTTCTTTATTTTTAAGTATTTTATGGTAGTATTGCTAATCAATGCGCTTAGTAACATTTGGCTATTGTAATAATACGTATGTAGCTCACCTCCTGAACTCCAACAGAGCCTTGGTCGAAGATGGCACGCCGTTTTCGGGCCAGGAGAGGAAGTGGAACTGCGTGACAGTTCGGGTCTCGCCGGTGCGTTGGTTCTTCAGGTAGAAGCTTCGCACCAGGTAGTCATCGCACCATATGTGCTCGCTTACTAAGTGCACCTAAAACATGATGTATTAGGTATATTTATTTTACTTGCAACGGACTTACGAAAACAAGGACCAGGGGTTGACCGGAAATTTCCGAATCCATATGTGCGCTTCCTCTTTTTGTTGCGTAGATAAAAACTATACAGGACTTTTTCTGAAACTTTACTTTGATAAAGTAGTAGTAGGTCCAGCATCTATCCAAGCTTGTCTTATCGAACACCAACAAAACATACCTCATAGATATGGTAAAGTTCAGATCCCTCTTCAGGCCAGTAGCGGTGGCAGAGCTGTTGTCCGTTCTCGGTGAGGCGCGTGAGCATGACCATGACGACGCTGCCCTGCTCCCACACCATCTGCCAGAAGTCGGGCGCCGTGTGGGCCATGGGGCCAGCGGCGGCGATGTACGCGGGGTTGCGGGGGTCGTGGTCCGTCTGGAGAACAAACATAAAGAAATCTGAATTAGATATGCAATGAGAGAAAGATGTTAGAAGTTTCCACCGGGAATGGAGTAGAATATATGAATAATTATTTTGTGGTAAGGCATTTAGTTGTTATTGTTTCCTTGCGTAAACATTGTCAATGTCCTTTCAAGCAAGAAGAAAGTGCCTAAAATAGATTTTGACATTTTATGTTAAAAAACATACAACCATGACATATTTATGCCAAACATTTTTCAATAGCCTATGTATATAAAAAAATTTACTTACGATAGTCGAAGCATTGATGTAGTCAGATCCGAGATGGTTGGAGAGCGTGTTGAGTGTGACCCTGGAGTGGTCGTAGGGCAACACGTCAGCATAGCGGTTCTTCCCGGTATTGTCCTGCTTCAGGGCTGCGGTGGTGGCGCAGGGCTCTGCTTCATACGCGCACAGGGCGCGCCATTCTTGTTCCAAACGGTCCTTGTTGCGCAAGTGATCTTCCATGTATGCCTGTTGAGGAAGTTGGTTAACATTCTCCTTCTTTTTCTTTTCGAATGAACTGTGGTAGTACTCCGGCAATTAAATGATAATAACGCAGTCGTTGTTAATACAAACTATGTATTGCTTAGCTTACCAAAACAATGTGTCCGGTAGAGATGTCCATGTTAGTTAGTGCTGGTTCCTCACTCCTGAAATAGCATAGCATTTTTGTATATAATTTATTGCAACTCCAAAAGATAATCTCAAGACGACTGAAGCTAAGGTAGCCAAATACTTAAGTCGTTCTTACCATGACGAAGTGCTAGATCGAGTCGAAGGAGAGTTGCCTTCAGCTGGTTCCTTGGAGAGCGAGGTGATGCGCTGTGGCGGCTCGGTGGAGTGCGTGGGAGCGGCGGCCGGCTGCTGGCCAGTCCACTTGCCCGACATGCGTGCTCGGCACAACTCCTGCAATGTGACGAGCTCAATGAACGTTAGGACTCACGAGTAATAACAATTGCTGGCAAAAATGAACTATCTACACTGAAAAGTATATCATCTTACCTGATAGTCCCTAGTAGCCTCAGCGTCAATCTCTGCTGCCGAGGATAGGCCATTCATCTTCCTCTTATTGCTCATGTCTCGCCTCAACAGCACAGCGAAGATCACAGCTCCCACCACCAGAACCATCAGACTCCCTATTAGAGCCGACAGTACCGGCAGATCTAGGCCAAGTATGGGCTCTGGTGCGTCCAAATGGTGGCTCACTGGGCGTTTACTCTGCAATCATAAATTGAACATGTAGTTCCGGACACAAAGACGCTCATTTGTTTGTCTTAAATATTGTTGGAATGCTTACTCTGTCACCGATGCCAGTGGACAGAATTTGCGCTCCAGTCTCGCGACGCAAATCATCTTTAATTTCATCTGAAAGGAATATTAGATGTATATAATATGTGTCAGTAGTTATTGGTATAGGAAGTCGGAAAGGCCATCTTGTAATATCTTACCAACGTGACGCGCTACGGCCATAGCATCATACCCTTTATTATTCTTCTCAACTTTGAATGTAACTTCACTTGGATCGACTCTGAAACAAAAGGTTGTGTTGTTCTAATATTATTACCACAATATACAATAGGTATATGAATAAATAGATAAAAAGATAAAACTATAGATTTTAAAGTAGACTTTATTAAAGTTACCGGGGGTTTGTAAAAGTGTTTTTCTCTAAACCAAGCATTTCTTCTAGTCTTGAAATAAATGAGATGCCTTTCTCCCAGTCAGTTAGGAACCTGAGGCAAACCGATTATAACATCAATGGGAAAGTACCTTAACATTTATTTTCTGTTTTGCACTTTAGAAACGTGAAAGCTCTCACCTGTTTTTGAACAAGACATACGCGTATGATGGGTCATAGTCATAATCATTGTGATCGTGGTCACCAGGCTTGTCATCTTTTTCTACGGGCTGCACACCTTGTGCTGAAACATAAAATCAGACTGATACTGTAAATAGGGCGATAAAACTACAAACGATTTTAAACAACACCGATATAGAACTTGAAACATGCATAGTTTTTCATTTAGTGAAGAACAGTCTTGAGAAAATACAATATTAATTGCCAAAGGAATAAATAGCAGATCGAATTCAATAGAGACAAGATTTACAAACATTGGGTCATGGTCATTTTAAGCAGGTATTGAAGGAATACATCTTTCTTGTAGAGATAGTGAAGCGCATAAAACTGAAATAGATATGATATAAAAACATATATTTATAAACATTGAAGCTGACATAATGACAACATAAATGACACACAGGTTGGGCTATATAGCCCAAAATCAATACATCGAAGAGTACAAAGGAAACGCCATAAAACAAAACATTTAGATGTCATCCATCACACAAAGGCAACACGTTCATACAGAGGACTATTACAGCCCATGCTTCGTGTCTCACAATAAATTAAAATGTGCTGAGGGAAACACTTAGTGCGGTGTTCTATACAAGACGAGGAAGTGCGATTAGTAAAAAAATATACTTTAATTGAGATGCAGCTCTAGCCTGTAGCCTGATTCTAATCGAGGGAACATCGATAGGTATCTAAAACAGTTATCTCAGGCTGCTGTGACACTAACCTGTCACTGATTTATTGTGGTATAAAATCTTTAATGTTTTTGCGTCCAGGCGTGGCCCAGGCTTTTTAACATCGTCTCTTTCCCTACGCTTAAAGCCCCATTCGTTATTAAGCAAATCTTGAATATCCTCGGGGTAAAATTTGGGACTTTCACCTGAAACATCGTCGGTTTATGTAACACCCTCAGTCTGGTTTGAATCACTTTTACGGGTTCTTGATAACAAGGGGCCTAAGTGAAAAAAATAGCCAAGAACTAAAATAACACATTGGTTAACTGAGAAGTACAAATAAGAGAAATTAATCAAAAAGTTAGTACGTCAATAGTTCAACAGAATGAGTGAGATAATGTTGCTGTTGTACCTACAATGCAAACGAAGCAGGAAGCAACACAAATTGCCGTCTTTACACGGAGGTAACTCTATGTTCTCAAATTATGCGATACATGTGACTCACCTTGCAACTCGTCTGCCCTGAGCGGCCCTCCTTCAGCGTACAGGGCGCCTTGCGGCTTTTGTTTAGCATCAATGACTTCTCGCCAGTAGTTCATGAAGTATTCCTCCATTTGTTTCGAATGCTTAGCGTCTAGTGCGGGCGAATTATCTGCAGCGTTACATAATAGCATGAACAAATAAATTGAATAACAAAGCTATTATTTCAAATGGATATCTTTATTACCTTTGATATGATAAGGGTCCAGCTCCCCACTGCCAGCATCAATGGGAAATTCATCTATTCCGTCTTCATCTATATAGACCCTTGGTTCAGGTAATTCACCCGGATTCTCGTATTCAAAGGGAAAGTGTTTCTCAGCAAAACTCTGTTTATAATTCTTCCAAGCATTGGAACGAATTTCTTCATCTAGCGGAGAAAATCTATTGCTTGTGATATATTCCGCAGTGAATGGTGGAGCTTTAGTTTTGTACTTGCGGAAATGAGCTCCCACACGTTCTTCGTCAGCGTACGCCATGTTAGGTTCATTTTCTCCAAGAATGTCAGACACGGATTTCTTCTGTTTATCGACAATAACCCTAGGCATAGGGTTTGCGTTGTTGATTGGCTTTCGCTCTTTTTCAGCTAGAATGCGTTCTCTGAATCCTGAAAACGGTAGAATAATGGGAGATTCCTCGCTTCCACCCATTAACATCAAATCGCGTATTTTGTCGCTTGGCGTTTCGCCATCCGCTGGTTCACCATCTTCAATTAAAAATATAAAGAGTTCATTACTTATTTCTTTCAAAGACAAGAGCTATTAAAATGTTTAGTATTTTTTACCTTTGCGTATGAAGGGAGTCGGGTCGTCATCAGGTGTCAATGGAGGATTATATACCTCATTAGCAAAGTTTGAGTCGGATATCGGTGAGTTAGGCATAAAGCGCACATACGCTGTCTCATCTGGTTCAATCTGTATTTTAACACGATTATTAAGAATCTCATTTATCATTATCAATCAAGACAAGTGATTACTTAAATAATAATGAAGTACAACTTACTTCTTCGGCAATTTCTTCAGGGTTTTCTTCGGAGTCGGTACTTAATTTAGGGTCCGCAAAATGGTCACATATTTTTGTATTGACAGTAGCTGGATCACTGGAAAAAATAATGGAAAATGTTTAGTCACCGGGTAATCACAGGCATACCCGAAAGTAGTTGTATATTTGACGAAACATTTGATTAGAATGCTTAATTCGATAGATAGAACGAATATTGAGAAGGGAGGAAAATCTGTAAATACTTGAATAATGATTGAATTTCATTGTGTGCGTGACCGTGTCGTCTTAAGCAGGATGTTTTGTGAGAGGCAAACGAGAAGTAAGTTGTGATTTTTTCTGATCACCAGGTTTATTTTGGGAGGTTCTTTTGTGTAATAAAGTTAGACTGTGACACTACTGATAATAATCAGTAATACAACTAACAGGTCCTGTCGCAGCGTGTAGAGCATGGCTTGCAAGACGCACTGCGTGTACGCATGCTCCCAGCGGTAGCCGCGCGTCGCCAGCCGCTGTAGTTCACCCTCGAACCATTGCAGCTGCTCCGAGCTCATGTCATACCTGTACAGGGATGAAGATTGGAGGATTTAATAGCTTTTCAAGAAAGACAACTAAACAATATGTACACAATCGTCTAAATGCTAAAGGACAGAAGTTTCTAACCCAAATGTGACGAGATTTATAATAGGGGAATAGAATAAAGACTCTCAAAGGTAACTTACTGATAAAGTGATCCGTCCTCCACTTCTTTTTCGTACACTGGTATACATTTACCGAAGGCGAAATCTATGAAAGAAAAATTGCCATCTCTTATTGCATTACAGGTTATAAATTACATGGATAAAGAAGATAACAATTTAAGATATCCCAAAAATACTATTTTAGACAGTCAAGTAAAAAAGTTGAGGAATCATAAAATAGAATTTCAGACCTGTATCTTTCATATTCATGTTGGAAATCATACCGTAGTGTTTGTTTTAAACTGTTAATGAAGAATTATTATGGAAAGTTTTTTCCATTATAAGTTTACTTACCGTCGTAGCACCATTCCACCCCCTCCACGCATAATGATGCGCTGAATAAGCAACCTGAACAATGAAACATGTTTTTAATAGAATCTAAAAGTTAGAGAAAATGTAAAAAGGAACCTAGACATTTGAGGAGAAGATCAAATTACAGAATATTGACAGCTCTTGTTGAATGGCCAATATTTTTACTACGGAGCGTAAAGATATATATGCGGATATAATTGAAAGAGAGAACAGAATACCGAACCCATAATAGTACCTACATTACTGCCGCGGTCTATAATGACTACTTTGCTGGTCGCGCTGATGATGGCCGACAGCGCAGCTCCAGGCCGACACAGCGCGGTCAGCGTGCAGCACTTGATGGACGAGCTGCCTTTACAGCCAGGACAGCAAGGGCTGCAATGATGGCCAAGCTGGAAGGCCTAGAGCGTAGCTAGGCTAGCTCGAGGCAATCATAGCGTGACCAGCGAAGCAGTCATAGCGGGCCAAGGCTTGTATAGTGTTTTACTCAAAAATGCAAGTACCTAATCTAAATAAAACCAGCAAGTAATTTCAATAAAATATATATTAATTAACTAGAAATTTAATTAAAATGACAATTATGAAAAGTACAGTTACTAAAATTCAACACCGACTTCCCGGTTTGATATTACTAATAGTTTGCGATAATTTTAATGTGGTGTTTGACTGCTATATTATTTGTTCATTTATTACGCAAAAAAGTCACTAAATAAAAATACCTATCTCTATAAATACAAACAGCTGTGTTTTAAATAAAATCTTTTTGCATTTGATTTTTTAAAACGTTGAAACGTCAAAATAGCGGCCGGCAATGTGTTGCAGCCTGTTAGAGCGACCAGCAAAACTTTGCCGGCCGCTCCTTGAAACAGAACGGCAAGGTCAACTTTGCTCAAACAAGGTTGTCAAAATAATGACCACATTACATGCATTTTTGAGTAAATAAATTCAATGTTGATTTAAAAGTTTTAAAAGTGCAGATGCTTAGTTATCCTGTAGTGCTTGTACGATAAGTTTGTGAAATCGATCTTTTTTAAATCTTATAAGTACGTTTAACATTTTATCTACTCTCATAACGTCATCAATATTCGAATTATGAACTTCAAAACGAGTTTATATTGACATACTTTATAAACAGAATACCGAAATTTAAAAATAGAATCATATTAGTTTATCACTTTTTCTTTAACAAAATACTTAATACTATAGAACAAGTTTTTTTCTATTACGATACAGCACTAATCCAAGAAGTTAATATCACCAAAGAGTTTCCATCAACTTTTGGCGGGGGACAGCAGCACCCGCTGTAGCGCATGTGCGGTGATGTGCTGGTGCAGGCGACATTCATTTGTTTTGTAGTAATTACTGAATTTCGTGGGATTTTTAAATTTATTCTTGATCTTTAACTTTGATTTTTTATTTAGTATTTGTTTCAATCCCAATGTTTGAGAGTAAATAAAGTAGTGTATGAAACTGCACATAACTAGGTTTTAAAACATGAGTGTGATACTATTAAAAACCTCGTCTACGGCTCGGTTTTTAAACACACACTCATGTTTTAATACCCCTCATTATGCAACAGTTTCATAAACTACTATTATAGATGCCCCGGAGGAGTTTCTAATAAAACGATGAACGCATATCGTAATCTAAACTAATTTTATAAAGAGAAAAGATTTGATTTTTGTATGTTTGTTTGTAATGAATAAACTCAAAAACTACTGGACCGACAAATTCTTTCACCAAAATAATGCTATATTAACACTGAATAACATAGGCTATAATTTATAAAGATATCACGCGAGCCAAGCCGCTGGCGAAAGCCAATCGTAAATAAACTGTAACTCTATTTCCGTTTCAAACATCTGCAGGTTTTCATAGAAACGGACAACAATGAAGATCAATACGGGTAAGAAGACTACAAAGTGTTGAGTTTGTAAGAAAATCTAAGATTCAACAGCTCAAAGCGATCCTTGCGCCAGCTTTGCAGGTTTACTCGAGTTTAAAATAAGCTCTGCCAGTTCAAAGGTAGGCACTATAACATAGACGTGTATTTTGTGCCTAAGATTTATACACTTTCTCATGTTGAATATTGTATATTGTTGCTACGATTTAGGTAAGTATAGAATTTGTACCAGGATCAGGATTTTTACTACAATGTGGTATCTACTACCGTACTATTCTGTGTCCACCCAGATAGAGAGATTGGACTACATTATCGTCCGCCCTGGTCCAGGCCATGTTTCGGAGCGAGAGGGCATGAGAAACCGTCACTTTCTTTTGCGAAGTAGTAATGCTCGCGAAGGATGAGGCGGAACGCGTGAGGGAGAAGCAAATTTCGCGCCTCCACGCCCCTAGCCGCCGCAGGAGACGCCCTGGGCGTCGGGAATCGCAGGCCGATTCCCGGCCACCGTAGGCGCGGGCTTGCGGACGGTGAGCAATGGGTAGCTCGCCGTCCGATAAGGAACAGGGCCCCGGTCGACAGCGCGTTGTGTTCCACGCGCGCCTCAAAGAGATGTCAGCACAACTGACAGGGTCCGCTAGCCGCTAGGTCCGATGCCTGCCGGGGTCAGGGGGAAAGTCCGAAAGGGATACCGTGGCCCCTGGCAACATACAGGCAACTGAAGGAGGCGGGTGGGTTTTAGTCAGTAAGAGTCTGACACGCCCTCCCGCTTCGCCCAGAGCGAAAGAAGTTATTTGATAATTTCCAACCCAAAAATAAAAGACTAGTACATTATATTATGTGTGTATTTCTAACTGATAATTAAAAAATTATGTTCTACTGTGTTGTGAAATTTCATCAAGAACGTGGGCAGCATCATTAAACTGAATAAGTATTGCAAGCATCGTTCCGTCAGCAGAGTAATTCAAATCGGTCTGAGTAGGAGTCCCTGCAGAACCACTGACCTTTTTAGGGTGGTACCTAGTTATGACGCTGATGAGTTTATGATTCCTTTAGTTTAAGATGACTAGGGTTGTGGAGGTCAGATAGATAGTCGCTCTTTATAAAACTGTATTCGGTTAGACTGGAAGCTGACCCCAACATAGTTGGGCAAAGGCTAAGCAGATGATGAGTTATTATAGCTGACTTACCTATGTTTCCATCGGCATGCGAGGGCGCCAGCGTGCAGAGCAGCGCCAGCGCCCAAAAAGCCTGTCGTATGGACAGGTGGAACATTACATCTGCAAATAAGATAATTTAATACTTTGGTTATTTTATTCTGCTTTAGAAATAATGCATAGTTCAGAGTTCGGAGCATGGTTTTGACTACTTATTCAATACATGTTAGACAGAAGTTATTCTGGACCTAGTTACTAAAAAGTTCGGAAAATATTTTCAAATGGCGTGAAACTTAATTACTGCACAACTAATTAACTATGTTCTTAATGTCCCTCGACAAACCTCGTGTTTCGTCAGTCGTCGGATTTCTATCAGTTACTCTTTGCACTTGGTGCAGACCAGACACCCCACAGAACATTATACTCTGCCTCAATCGACTTGGAAATATATAGAGTTGTTAATACTCTTTTAACTTAAAAGTAATTTATTTTTAAAATGGTAGCAAAACTGCTGAAGTCGCAGGCACGACAGATAAGAAAATAGTTTTACAGCTCTATATAGTTCACACGAAAATCAAAACAAAACAACAATAAAGTACTTAGTTCTGAATTCAAATTATTAAACAGGATAAATGTAATAATTGATGGACATGGAAATTAGCATTCATTTGTATTCGGAAATGCGATGATTCCCGAAGGACATAAGATAAAAACTTTTTACAAAAAAAAAAAACAACCGACTTCAAAAAAAAACACTACAAAGTGAAAAATAACTTTAATTTCGGAAGTCGGTGTCTTTGGTTTTGAATTTTCGTTCTTTGTCACCGACTTCCGAAATTAAAGTTATTTTTCACTTTGTAGTGTTTTTTTTTGAAGTCGGTTGTTTTTTTTTTTGTAAAACGTTTTTATTTTTCACTTTTTAGTTGTGGTACCTACCCCACATAAATTCGAATACCACTACCTGCTATGTAAATAACAGTGACAAGAAGTTATCATATCATCTACATACTAAGTGGGAAAAAAAATACGTATAATTGAAGCTAACTCAAAAACTACCCAAGCAAAGTTAATACAATTTATATGGGACCACTTCTGAAGTATGATCTACCAAACAAAAAAAGAATCATCAAAATCTATTCATAATTGGCGGAGTAATCGCGTAACAAACATACAAAAAAAAAAAAAACATACAGACGAATTGAGAACCTCCTCCTTTTGGAAGTCGGTTAAAAATAGAATCAATTCGATTCGAATCAATCGATCAGTACCGATTCTACAAAATGTTACAGTATCGTTAACCACTATTAATGATACTGTAACATTTTTATAGAATCCGGTACATTACTAGAGTTATCTAAACCAACCGTCCCTATAGTCCGCAAAGGACATAAAGTAACGACTAAAGTAAAAACTTTACCCTTAGGGAAAGGTCCCCTGACAAGCAACGTAAAGCGATTAGGGTAAAACCCTCTTTGTACGACCGTAGTTATAATGGTCGGACTCCTGTCCAAAATGAATGCTATGATGACGTAGCTAAAATATACAAAGTAATTTAGACCGTAGTTCTGGGCTGACACAACACAATTTAGGTTGCCATCGACTATCAGCTCTAAGATGAACCTTTTATCAGGGGACTTATATAGTTGACTACCTCGAGTACCTCGTTGGTCTAGTGGTCAAAAGCACTACTGCTGAGCATGAGGTCCTGGGCTCGATTCCCGGGTCGGGCAAAGTGTTATTAGGATTTTCCATCTGGAATTTCTCAGTAGCAGCCTGGAGTTTAGATTTGTGCCCGGCTGATGGCAATAGGCTCACCCCTATTAAATAGGACTTAAATATAACTGGCGAAATGTGGGTGTACTATAAGAACACCTCTGCCTAACCCTTCGGGAAATACAGGCGTGATATTGTATTATGTATAGTACACACGGCTACACATCAAGCTATACATTTCCAGTTTATGCTGATCTCGCATTGTATAGGATTTCCGTACAATGCGAGGTCAGCTTATACTGGATTTGTATAGCTTCATGTGTAGCCGTGTGTACCTGGGCGACCGAGCTCTGCTCTTGTGAAAATAGATAAAGCTCATTTAATAGCATAGGATAGTTCATACTAATCCCATGTATAGTACATATTAATTCCATGCTGCCATGATAGTAGGTACTTACTAATTCCATGCTGCCATGTCATTATTCTAATGTCATTATTTTCATGATCATTATCTTGTTCTAAACTTTGGGCGACTGAGCTCTCGGGTGAAAATACGGAGAAAACGAAGTTGCCCAGATATGATACCTAGCTAGATCGATTTTTCAACCCCGTAAACCCCTAAGTATATTGCAACTTTCATCGAAATCGTTAGAGCCGTTTTCGAGAACGGGAGTACAACAAATATTACTAACTACTCTGGCCATAAGTTCTTTTTAAAATGCACTTATTTTTTTATGAAGTAATGTAATCTTAATAAAACTTATGTACATATGTATTGAAGCCTTAGTAAAAATTAAAAATGATTCTATTCGAGATGGCCACCTTTGACTTTGATACTGGCCTTTAATCCGTTTGGCCACGAATCTATAGATTTACGCACTGTTTCCATGGGAAATTTTGCCACTGCTTGCTCCAGAGATTTCTTAAGAGTCATAATGTCAGGGTGTCGTTTAGAGCAGGCCATGTCCTCTAAAACTGACCATAATTTGTAGTGTAAGGGGTGCAAGATCTGGGCTAGACGAGGGCAAGTCCGGAACGTTGGTTTCGAGCCAGGCTTGGGTAATTCGTGCCTTGTGACCACGAGCAGTGTCCTGCTGGAAACTCCACGGTACATTTTTAAAAAGTGTATTGCTTCGAAGTTTCACAATACGATCCAAGACAGTCTTTTGATACACTTGGGGTGAAGTCTTCGCTTCTTTTTCATAAAAATGAAGCTTTTTGACTCCTTGATAAGAAATCCCATCAAACCATTACTGACGCAGGATGATGACCACGTTGAACTTTTCCGACCACTTAGGTGGCTTCTTTGAGCGTATACTTTGTCATTCTGCTCTAAACGACACGTCGACATGAAATCTCTGGAGCAAGCAGTGGCTTTTCCCACGGAAGCAGTGCGTAAATCCATCGATTCGTGGCCAGACAGAATTTAGGCCTGTATCAAAGCCAAAGATGGCCACTTGGAACAGAATTATTTTTATTTATTTTCTGAGACTTAAATAAATATGTACATATTAGTTTTAAAGATTACATTATATCATAAAAAAAATTAACGCATTTTCATTTGTAACAGGCTGGACTACATATATACAAATATTGCTCGTTTAATAGTATAGATATTGTTGCACATAAAATCTCGTGAAATCCTACAAATACAGCAATTGCAATAGGAAACAAACTGCAGTCTGCCGGCGCAATACGTCGTTTGTGTTGTGAGGAGGACTTCAATCGGTGGCAGCTCAAAGGTATATTATGTGATAGCCATATACATATGTAGTACGTTGTTATAAGTTGTCGACATGACGTACCTATGTATATAGATACTACGTCAATATCGGGCTGTTGGACTTTGGAGTTGTAATAACACAGTGTAGCAAGTTGTGTGGATTATTAACTTGTCAAGTTGTTACCTACATGAGTTTTGTAAGCGAATAGTTCTGGGGTTATTGTAATTCACGATTAAATTTTGCATTTTGTACAAAAATTTGACAGTAAAACATAATGATTTTTTCAGAAATCTTTAAACACAGATCTAAACTTTTAATTCGTAAAACCTTGAAAAACCCTAGATTTTTTATATCTACTTGTCCGATCGTTATCGGTTGGCCCACACTTAAAAATTCGTCCTATACACCGTGAAATTTGGATCACAGTTTTGCTAGAACAAATGTTGTTCAGACCATGGTCTACTACCATTCTACAGCATCCAATAAAAAAAATAAACATAATTGGTTTTCGAAAAAACACAAAAAAGACAAAGTTTAAAATTTCAAGATTATCGTTACCTACTCCCTATAACACAGACACCACACACGGGACACAGCATTGTCTACAGGGAAATGTACCTCCATAAACGAAATTTAGTAAGCAATAGATAATTTTGACATTTTAAACATTGTGTGATTTTGTGTTTTTTCAAAAACCAAGTATGTTTTTTTTTATTGGATGCTGTAGAATGGTAGTAGACCATGGTCTGAACAACGTTTGTTCTAGCAAAACTGTGATTTAAATTTCACGGTGTATAATGTGAAAAGAACACAATCTTCTTTCAATTTAAAGACAAAATATGCGGTTGTATCCACAATCAGTGTGATAGATAAAGCCTTCGAGCCATCTATCTTTGTTTGGAGTTACACGACCCACATCCCTCACCTCAGACCGGCAAATTAATTCTGAAGGGACAAACACAGGACCGTAGGCGTCTTAATTTTAACGTTCCTAACACCGATGGCCACTTTGAGGTCTTGTTTATAGAATTAGAACAAAATTACTTATTAACGAAATTTTGAAAATAAATCGTATTAGAAAGAACTAAGTATAAAGTTCTCAAAAACATTATGTTGTTGTCGAAGAGTTTTAATTTTTAAGATAATAAAGATTAGCGGAAAAATATTTTTGAAGTTATTCAAGTAAGTTATAAAGAAGTTATAAATAGGAACAATTTTACTGACCTATCTGCGGCGGTTTGGAACGGAATATCTTGAATTGGAGAATAATGCAAAAAAATCACCATATAAACAGATAGCGAAATGTCGCGCTCGGTACACATTAGTTAGGTACTCGAGAGGGCTTATCACATCACATAACCGTGACCTTAGTATCTTTGGCTCCAAAAAACACGGATTTTCCCTTTTTAGGGTTCCGTACCTCAAAAGGAAAAAACGGAACCCTTATAGGATCACTCGTGTGTCTGTCTGTCTGTCTGTCGGTCTGTCTGTCTGTCTGTCTGTCTGTCTGTCTGTCCGTCTGTCACAGCCAATTTACTCCGAATCTAATGGACCGATTAATTTGAAATTTGGTACACATATGTATTTCTGTGACCCAAACACGAATAAGTAACGTAAATAAATTAATTTTGAATATAGGGGTCACTTTTGGGGCGCAAACAAGAAAATTAAAAAAAAAGTTTTGCTAACAGTACCGTGTGACATATCTAATGAAAGGGCTTGTTGCGAGGATCTTAAATATATTTTTATATAATTTTAAAATAAATACTTTTAAAGATATTTAATAAATTCAATGAAAATTGACCATTCCCCCCCCCTTATCTCCGAAACTACTGGCCCAAAAATTTTGAAAAAAATACATAGTATGGCTCTTTACTCATAGATTACAGGAAAACCTATAAGAAGTCTGTGGTCTTAAAATAACATGGTAAATCTCTCAATATTGTGCGTACAAACTTACATTTTGTCGCTCGGCAGCCAATAGGCCCATCTCTCTAGCTACTATAATATCAAAAGTGTTTGACCGTCTGCTTAATACACAAATAAATAAAACTGTAAATTTTTATGAAAACCAATTCGGGTTTCGGCGTGGTTTGTCAACAGAAAGTGCAGTGTTGTGTCTTGAGCATACTATCACATACTTACTATACACAGCGTGGGACGCCGATTAATGCTAGCTTCCTCGATTTGTTCAAGGCTTCTGATCTGATTGCTTATGACGTATTGTGGAGAAAGATGGAGAAGGATAGGTTGCCAACGGGGCTTATAAACATCTTTAAATAGTGGTATGGTAACCAGATCAATAGTGTACGATGGGCTCGAACTTTTTCCAGGCCATACAGGTTGGAATTCGGGTGAAGCAGGATTGGCGAGCTCAGCAGCACCAGAGTGGGTTGCTATATAGATGGTATTTGTGTAAATAATAATAGCTATGCAGATGATATGGTGCTTCTGAGCGCGTCAATCTGTAGTCTCAGAAAGTAATTGGTCGCCAAATGTGAGCAGTATGCCAAAACAAATGGGTTTATGTATAACTCCAATAAGTCGGAGATCATGGTCTTTGAGGCTGGGGGTAGACCGGGTTATGTACCACCTGTATTACTCAATGGGACTCCACTACAAAGAGTATTTACGTTTAAATATCTTGGTCATATATTGACCCCTGACCTCAATGACGGACTCGATATTGAGCGGGAACCTCTGAGTTTGTTTCGGCCTTTCTTCTCAGAGTAGTCAGATAGGAAACGCCGACCTCATCTAGTTTTAAAATATGATTGACGTGTAAAAGTGTTTGTACAAACCTACTTACAGAAATAAAATCATTTATCAACGAAGGGCGTTGTCGGTAAGGGCAAACATGCTGGCTCGCAGGTTTGCACGCTGCTCACTTAAAAAGTCAAAATTACTCTGTTTCGAGCTTTTTACAACGTTTTACACGTGCAACCAGTGGGCTAGATATACCCAAAGGTCGTGCAACGCCTTTCGTGTCCAATACAATAACGCTTTCAGGGTATTGGTGGGGCTGCCCCGTTTTTGTAGCGCATCGGGAATGTTCGCGGACGCACATATTAATTGCAGCCAGTGCATCTTCAGGTGATGAAAACTGTTTTCCTTTGAGTTGATTTTTTATTTTGGGGAACAAGAAAAAGTCGCACGAAGCCAAATCGGGACTGTAAGGAGGATGACCTATAAATTTGACCAGTGTGCTGTCCAGAAAGTCCCTTGTTTTGAGTGCCGAGTGAGCCAGCGCGTTGTCGTGGTGAAGCAGTAGCCCACGGAGGCCAGTGTTCGGTCGCTTGCTGCTTGCAGTAGTAAAAACTTCTGGCAAACATTTGGGAACATACCATTCAGCATTGATACTCCTTTGATCTTGTCAGGGTACTGACACCAGATAAACCGGCAAAAAAAAACAATCTTGCGATCAAAATTTTGCCTGCACTTCTGGCTCGCTTCACTTTGGTAGGCGTTGGTTCATTTTGAAACAGCCACACGGTCGACTGATGCTTCATTTCTGGATCATATTGATAAATTCAAGATTCATCACCCGTAATGATATCTTAAACGCGCTGAGACGAGCCTGCTACAAATTTTGCTATCATGTCTCGTCACCATTCTACCCGAACCTCCTTCTGAGCCTGTGTTAGATTTTACGGTACCAGCGTGAAACTATCTTCCATAACCGAAGATGCCTGTGTAGAATTTCATGCACACTTCCCGATCCAATCGGCAGTATATGCTGAACCTCTTCATATGTAATTCGCCTATTCTCTTGAATTAAATTTTTCACAGCCAGCACGTTTGGTTATGTAACAACCGTCATAGGGCGGCCACTTCTTTCTTTGTCCGCCAAAATTACGAGACCACCCATAAATTCGTTGAACCAGCCGAAAACAGTCGCTTTAGAAAGGCTTTTTTTCTATGAACACCATTCGAAGTCTTTCAAACTATTCTTCTGGTTTTGGTCGACATTTGAAATCGTACAAAATCATCGCGCGAAAATGTTCTCGTTGTAAATCCAGTTTTCAGTAAGACAGAGTATTTTGATTTTGCTCGTAAAAAAATGTGGAGGGAATTTCGAATTTGGAATGTTATGTTTTTTTGTAATAAATAGTCATCGTTTTAATTGACATCAAAACCAGCCAGTATTCTAATAGACAAAAACTGTTAGTCGCAAAACTTTCTAAGTGACCTCGTAAAATAAGTTAACATAGTTCATAAGTTTACTAACACAATGAGTCCTTGTTACTTGAATAAAGAAAAATATCTGGATGACCATTTTTTTTAACAACGTTTTCTAAAAATGAAACCTAGCTAGATCGATTTATCGCTCCCGAAACCCCCTGCATACTAAATTTAATAAAAATTCTTGGAGCCGTTTCCGAGATTCAGATTAAATATACATATAGGTATACCTACAAGAATTGTTCGTAGGTATTAGATTTAGATTATTATTATATTAATACCGCGAATGTGAATTTTTTACGAAAATCAGATTTTTGTTTTATTTCATTCAATACTCGTACGTTCAAATAAGTGATCCTGCAATTAAAAAAAAAAACGTAAAAGTGTCACATTCGCGGTATTGGATGCCGAGCGACGATTTGCATTTGGAATGTATGGGAGAACATGTTTTTCAACTACAATGTTAAGTTTGTTCTTGGAATTCATCTCAACTACGGAACCCTTCATTGTGCGTAGTCCGACACGCACTTGGCCGGTTTTTTTTATTTTCGGTCGGTTTTAAGAGAATATTAAACGGGTCGTGAAATTATGCATTTTCGGCATGAACATGCAAAAAACAAAAACATAAAGTTGAACATAAACACTGAAAAAACAATCAAGATAAAATAAACGAATACGTCTAGTAAGAAACGTTACGTGACGCTACGAAAAGTGAAAAATTCGTAGCGCATTGCTACGAATTTTTCACTTTGGCGTAGCACCTAAATTACTCGGAAGATGGAACGAGACTAGATCAAATTTAAGTAAATCCATAAAATAGAAGTCTATAAGATTCGACAGTATCTAAGAATCGCGTTCAAACTAGCAGATTAAAATAATAAACTAAAACCATTACAAAGTGTACTACAGCGTAGCAGTGGAAATGTGACACTAATATTTTTAATGCAATAATCTCAAAAATAGGTAATTATAATAAATAGGTGTAGTGGTCCTTGATCTTGAATTTCCATGGTTAAAACAACTCCTCAAAACAAAATATTTTCGAATATTTGTAAACAATCCCACGAGACTCAACAAAAAAAATGTTGGGTATTTGGATGGTGACCGATTGATATCTCTGATGGAGACACTTTAAATAAATACCTTGTGGGAACGAAGTAAACGAAAGTAAAAAGAAAAGTTACACACTCGGTTACACAGTTTACTTTGGAATGTTTGGAGGTAGGTAGATAGAGATGATGATGATGATTCTCTTCTTGTTCTCATACACTGTGTCTACATTTCTTGCTCATTTCTCCTTTCGCAGGTCTGCTTGAAGAAATTTCTTAAGAAATAAGCAGTACCTTGGTACTCTAAATTATAATAATGTCGTTTCTCTATGTATTTTACTGTGATTACACAAATAATAAAAAAATTATACGAAATGTCAGAACATCCATGACATTTTTTATTATATCGCACCCTGTAACCTACAATATGTAAAAAAACCATGTCCGATCCGAAAGGGGTTAATAGGTACTTACTGCAATAACATTACCTAAAAGTAATAATAAGCCTTATTATTATTGAAAATAAAAAGTTACTTATTGCTATTTAAAAATCACATTTTATGTACCAAAATTACCCCAAATTCAATAAAAATTAGCAAATTTTCAACAGGGGTCATAGGTTATGTTTTGTAGACACCCGCTAAAGGACGGCCGCCAGCTTCCCATGTAATAAACCCGGTAAAATTCCCCATTGAAAAAAAGAGACGATTTTTTTTTTTTTTTTAAGTTATAGTTAACCACATATAGACTCTCAGTACGATACCTAATAACACCCTCACGGATCGGACAACGTTTTTTTTACATGTTGTATAACTGATACCATTATAGACAATTATTCCACGTTCAAAATTAAATGATCAAGATTTTCCGTTGAGAGTAAACAGTATATGCCTGACTTCCGATTTGTTACCGAACCGTGTTTACATTGGCTACAACTTCGATGTGTTTCCTCGATTCAGTATTAAGTTATGACGTAGGTCAGCGTGGGCGTATGCTCGGGGCGTGGGCGGGCAGTGCTGGCTCAAGTCACAAGACACATCTGAGCGGTAAAATCCTCAAAATATGTCCTTGTAACATAATTAAAAATTGTCTTATGTTACGTGGGTTCATATTCGATTACAAGATTATTTTTTCATCAGCATTAAATACGTTGCAAATATTTTCAGGGCAGAAACCATTTGGCAAAACTTTCATTTTTTATACTCAAGTCCATTTTATTTTCGACAAAACAAAATAACATATAAAACCAGTTTTTTTTTTAAATGTTTATAAGTTGTTTTTTTTCATGAAATTAACATCGAATCAGTTATAAGCATAGTGGGGTGTTGTGACTGAATTTATTTAATGAGGTAGGTACTTTATAGCATACAAGTATATTAAACGTTTCTAAAAATATCCACTCTTACAATGTTACCAGTACATAATTTAAGGCCAGCGTCTGTGCAACAATTTAATTGTAAAGAGCATTGTTTGAGAGTTAATTGCGAATAATTGTAGTCGTCGCCGCATTCATTGAACGCTGCAATGTGGACGAGGGCGGCGTTGCCGAGCTGTGCAAGTGACAGGCGTCCCTGCAGGTAACTAATTAATTAAATAGGTAGCTATACCTACCAACCTATTACTAGCTATAGATAGCTATATATTTAGCCTGGAAAAAAGCAACCAGTGTAGGTGTAAGGTAAGGTGGCTTTTTACAACAGTATTTATTTTTAAATAAAAGTTATTCTTGTAAGTTAAGCTTGTTCATGTGTAATTTTCCCTAAAACTCAGGTATGTCGCAAGGGAGTTGAAATCCAACAGAATTAATTCGAAAAACAACAAAGTATATTTATACAAATGTACCGAAAGAGTGGCTAAGTTTAAAGTTTTAGTTATTCCCGATATAGATTCTGTTTGCGAAATAATTACGAACACAAATACCTATCACAATAATAGATTGCATTTTACGAAAACAGAGGGAAATTATTCCGCTGAATTTTATTTATAGGTACCTGGATAAATCGACGAAGGGGTATTAATATACTTTCCCTGATAAATATAGCCTGAAACTTAAGGAAACACAAGATGAGGTAACAGCTGTTAAAACTGGACTAAATTAGGCAGCTCTTTAAGTTCCTACCTAAGTAGGAATTAATAAGTTCTAAAACTTATTCATCAAGAATGGGAGACAAACAAATCACGTTTCCATAACAAATAACTTTACTAATGTTTATCTTAATCGAGTATTGCAACAGGGACTTTATATACCCACGCTACAATACTATAACTTCAATAAAATTGAATTCCATTTCAAAGAGTGCAATATAAACTATAAAGTCAAAGTTGAAACGTAGTAACGCAAACAGAGAATTCGATTCGTAGAACCACCTTATATTACTTCGGACGTGAACCATCGGAAAACGCCGAATGCAATATACACTGAGTGCTAGCATCCGCCCTTAAGGCTTCTATTTATTTATAGAAACATGTATTTGCTTCTCCTATAAGGGATATTGCGTTATGACTTGATCACATCAATAGTGGCCCAGTTATTGAGTAAGTTATTAGAAAATGGCTGCGAGCTACCGTCCCTTTTATGTTGATTTCTAGACGAATATTATGTTTGATGAAAATCTGATGTTTCTTGCTCTCAACCTAGAAAGTAGGTCATATTCAATTCACACATTATAAATGTCTCATATCCGATGTATGTGTTTTCCCGAAATTTTCCATATTAAAAGGCAGGTAGGTAAGTTCTTTTTTTTTAATATTTTATTTATTTAAGGGATATTTGTACTCATATGCGACGATGTCAATCCCATCGTGATTATACAAATAACGACTTACTCCTCAACTAAATGAACTAATCTTATGCCCGTTTTCACCTTCACTAACTGCCACTTAAATGAATCCCTAAATAAAAGTGCATTGTTGGATTTTCAACTCAGCGCTGATCTTAGCGTTGAAAATCCAACAGTGCACTTTTATTTAGGGATTCATTTAAATGTCACTTAGTGAAGGTGAAAACGGGCATAAGTCACACAAAACTTAACTTAATCTAATTTATTATCTAAAAAAGTTCTATAATGTATTTTCTGCTTCAGATGTAGGCTTAGCTAAAATACCATGAAACATTCCAACATCCATTACCGACAATTTCATAGAGTTAGGTAGGTAAGTTATTAACCGTATTATACCAATACTGAAAAGAAAAGTGGGTACGCTGAATGAATATGTAAATTATGTAAAAGAACGTGCACTGGAAAACGAATTAACATCAGGTACTGGAGGTAAATGCATAACTATAGAAAACTGCAGTAGGTACCGTAAGAGCCAAATGAAAGTACGAACACGGTAGTTAGGTACATAGGTATACACGGTACGGTAGTAATCCAGGTAGATTGGATTGAAAGAGTTGAATTAAATTTGTGAAGTGAAAGGTCACGCGTGATCCGACTGAGCAGCCCCACCGACCGTACAGTTGTCAGTTAGGTACGACTGGACTCCTGAAAACTTTACTAGCCCAATGACATAACATAACTTCACGGCTGTAATCTCTGACGGGTTAGGCACAGTACCTATACTACACCCACATTTCGCCAGTTATGTTTAAATACCATGTTATAGGCCAGCCTATTGCCATCAACCAGAAACCAGGGCACAAATCCAGACTCCGGGCTGCTACTGTGAAATTCCAGATGGAAAAACACAATAACTCTTTGTCTGACCTGCACGCGTTGCATGACCACCGTAGAAACGAGTTTTGTCGACGGAAGAATAGACAAAAATGACGTTCCGTGTAGACAGGACGGCAGGAAAGTAGAAAGACTCAACTGCACTTTTTACGAAATTCACTCTTTCATAATTCCACTCAGAATTCTTTGTTTTGTCATAAGATTTCTTTTTTCTGTTTGATTCTCAATTTTTATTGATATTGGTGCCGATTCTCTTGTCACAAATGCCTCTAAACTAAACTAAAAATCACCAAAATTTAGTTTATTTCTGTCAAACGACGATTTCCCATTCTGAAATAGACTAAAGTGACACAACATAACTATATTTTAGTTTGACAGCACTAAGATGGCAACGAGATATTATTTTAGTGAAAATAACATTTTTGCTATTCTGAATTTGACGTTTTTCACCTAAAATTTAGATTTTCTAACTAAATCTGACTATTTTTAATCGCGACTAAAAACGTGTGGAATAAAATTGGTTGTCATGAACTTTAAATTCACACCAAGACCTCGACTTCAAATGCAAAAACAGTACTGAATCTTTTTTTTTTCTTTTGCTTTTATCTCGAAAACGGTGTGTCCAATCGCAAAAATAATGAAAATTTCGACCCCCTTTATAAAACCCTTAAACCCCTAACACTCTACATGTAGGTAATAATTTTTCTTATTTTCCACACAAAAAGTGAAAAATTCCATACAAAACACGACGAGGCTGCCCCCCCTGCGCGCCTCCGGCTCTAAAAAGATCACGTGGTTAGGTATCACGTGTGGAGTCGCGATTGTCAAATTCGATTTAGATGTGTCAAAATTATTTTTAAATTTAGAGAATTTATTTTGCAGAATAGCTTTAAGATTCTCATAGTCAAAAGTAAGGAATTTTAGTGATAGTTTAGTTAGTTTAGTTCGGTGTACAAGAGAATCGGCACCATTAAGTCACGTCAACTACAAAAAAATCTCAGTGTTGAAGTACCGTATTTTGGAAGAAAAAAAAATTACCTACTGTATTTTATTTTTTCTAATATTGGATTTAATCATTTCCTTGGTAATGGTGACGATTCTCTTGTACACCGAACTAAACTAACTAAACTATGACTAAAATTCCTTAATTTTGGCTATGAGAATCTTAAAGCTATTCTGCAACAAAAAATCTCAAAAAATATAATTTTGACACAACTAAAATCGTATTTGACAATCGCGAGGCCACGTGGTACTTGTTTGTCCTACCCCGTGAATTTTATTAGAGCCGGAGGCGCGCAGGCTCGACGTATTTTATTTATATGGAATTTTTCACTTTTTGTATGGAAAATAAGAAAAAATATTACCTACATGTTGAGTCTTAGGGGTTTAAGCGTTTTTTAAAGGGGGTCGATATTTTCATTATTTTTGCGATTGGACACGCCATTTTCGAGATATAAGCAAAAGAAAAGAAAGATACAGTACTGTTTTTGCACCTGAATTCGAAGTGTTGGTGGGAATTTTAGTTCATATTTTATTCCACACCTTTTTAATCGCGATTAGAAATAGTCAGATTTTGTTAGACATTCAAAATTTTAAAACGTTCTCCTGTAAAATCATGATTTTTTAGATAACCGTATATGCTTTGTGGCCGTCGCGTTGAGTAAAAAGTTTTCTACTGTCTTTAGCATGGCGATTACAAAATCAAATTGTTTTCACTACCTTAGTGATTTTGACAGGTTGGGATAGAAAAGTTTCTTCTGAAATAGTCTACATGTAAAAGGACCTAGACAAAGATCGTTAGAAACGAAAGACAAAATGACAGATTATAGAATGATTTCTACGGTGCGATGTCAAAAATGGAGAAACGAAACGTCGCTTTGTATGGAAAGGAAAGAGCTGTGTCTATTTTTCGTGGAAATAGAAAGCGTCATGCTACGCGTGCTGGGAATCGAACCCAAAACCTCATGCTCAGTAGTAAGCTCTGGCGACCACAAAGAGGCAGTCAATGATAGGCTAGTCCAAAGACCGAAGGTTAAACGTGTGCGTGTGTAGGTATACAGGGCGACTTGTAATTTGACATGTTCAATAGCATGAAGGTCATTCAATTTGAGAGTTTAGAGAAAAGTGATAGGTATTTAGTGACGAATTAATTATGTGGGAAAAAAAGTGTTTTCTCGAATCCCATGATTTTTTACCTCAGCTTTATGGGGTGCTTAATAAATATAAAAGAAAAGTTTTTTTTTGTTTGTAATGAATAAACAAAAACTTCTAAGCCGTTTAAAAAATATATTTCACCACTAGAATGCTATATTATTACTGAGTAACATAAGCTATAATTTATAAAGTTGACTCGCGGGCGAAGCCGCTGACGAAAGCTTATAAACTAATTAAAAAAATATATAAATGAAGCGTCTAGAAAAGAATACGTAGTCTACCACCTACCTGCAACCTCTACATATACTCTACAAGTCTACATGTAAAGTGATATTACCAAACCAAATAAAAGAGAAACGGAAAGATAACTTGACACAACAGCACGTGGTATTTTTATCTTAATGAAAGCCTCTTATGATCCTTACCTTTTCCTTGAACGGGGCTACCATTATTAGGTACCTATCTTCCTATCTAGGTACTATTAAAATACCCATAATTAACTAACCTACTTAAAAATATTCTAAGTACAATTTAAAATGTCCCTAACATTATTTTTGTTATTGACGACCACACGAGTTCTCAAAATGCTACCGATTCAACGCTGAAAGTCGCTGAAAACGCTGTAAGTATAAATTATTAAGAACTTTCAAATCGATATCAAGAGTTGCAGGCATGGACTAGAATATTATTCTGATTGCAGACTTATTCTGAAGGCCGATACTAAGTGTACACCTATGTATCATGTGTCGATAAGTAGTGAAATTGTGAATGTAAATTAGAAAATGAATAAAGTTAAAAGATGTTTTTCCTATATTTGTTCTAGTTCATGATAATCCTTTGATCCTTTTATATGTTTACATTTTGTTTGATGATATCATCAATCAAGTAGGTAGGCACTGTTACTCAAACCATTTATATCAATTAATCTATTTACAGGCACTTTTGAATTGCCAAGGAGTCGTTTAGTTAGAAATATGAAGCTGGTACTTACTAGGTACCTATTATTGTGTTTATAGAATTTGTTTTCTGACTTTTAGAGGAAATAAACCTTTCCAATTTTGATTAGTCTTCATGGGGAATAGTACCTCGTATATTTCCTTACCCCTAAAATTTAATTGGATTTAGAAATTAAATTCAAGGTGTTAAAAAATCTCGTATCTTGGTATCTACGTAATTTGTTGCATTTTGAAAATTCATTGGTGAATGGCTCAATTAAACAACACTTTACTTAATTAAAAAAAGTAATTTGCAAAGGTTTTCGCCCCACCTTCTCTAATTGGAGAAGATTTCCAAAAATGAACATGCTTTGTGAGCAAAAAACGCCTGAATAGAAATGCTACAGCAGGTACATTTTCAATCAAACAAATAAATATGAGAAATAGCCTTTGATATCAGTATCAACAGTTAGTAACTATTCCAATAGTTACTAACTTCTTCACATCAATAAGTAAGCATTACCTATTGATGTGAAGAATTCTAAATGCTACTATTTAGGTTCTACCTACGCGACTAAAACATCTTCTATGTTTACCACGAATAAGTTAGGGCTTCAGAAATGTAATTCCACAAACAATTTGTTTGACATCAACCCCAAGCACCTATATAATAAAAGCTGAAATTGCGCAGACCGTAGATACAACGTTCTATAGTTTGTTATGTCGGATCCACTGACGTAGGCACTCATGCCCTTTACCTCCCACGCGCATTGTATCTTGATACCATTTTTATTACTGAATTTATTGAACATCAACTGTAATTATCGTTATTAGATAGCTTTGTAACGAATATTTCCGGAAAAGGAGCATATTTCATTAATTAGCGAATGACTGACAGTGCAGCGAGGGGCTGCTTCGGCTCGAATTACACTTTATCGATTACGGTAGCTAAAATTAAACATGGAGAAGTAAAATTGTAGGTGATTGTAGTGACAGGAACACATTAAAGAATTCACTCAAGCCTTTAGTTTATAAACAAACACTCACAGTCTTAATGAATTGTTATGTGAACTCGTGTAACAGGTTTCCCGTTAATATGCAGATATGGCGACAGCGACTGAAAACATGTAGGTAAACTGAAAGGGCGGGTTGTGAGAGCTATGTGTAATGGTTGTTCTACGCACCGTTTAGAGCCGCCGATAACACTGGAACATGTTCGAGATACAGCTGATACACTTAGCCCCCTCACTGTGGACACTGAGGCACAGGTCGAGCGAGCGGTGGCGGTGCGAAGCCGCCAGCTGTGTGCCGCGCGCGAGCCTGCGCACTCCGCTCTATCGATCCTGCGCCCGTCCATTCACGTGCGGCCACTTCGCCGCCTACATAACGACGCACCGACGCGATGTTACACACCAATCATCATTAGATAACGCGATATTAGCACTGGACTCTCCGAGCCTCACACTTGAGCCACTTCACTCCAACTACAATTAAGACTTTATCGATAAAGCTTTCATGAAAAAGCTAGTTTTCGATTGTCTCTACTAGTACGTAACGATATATGGTTTCAGACTAGATTCAGCTTAGCTAGCTGGCTATGCACTTAGAGCTGCGTACATTTTAATCGAAGTATTACGTTTGAGTAAATACGAACATGTTAGGAGGCGGCAGTCGCCCACGCTAAGTTATCGGCACCACCCTGCATGTAAATGACGTAGTTACGATAACACGGCTTCGGGCCGCGCCAATGTCGCTCTAACTCCTACCAATACAATAGACATCATTAATTTATGAGCCATTTATTTGTCGCTACTCGTAGGTCTTCTGTTATGTAATCAATCCTGAAAATGTAATACTAAAGTAGAGGACAATACGTTATGCTAATGAGCGTACAACTGCATACAACTTTTATTAATATAAATTGGATTTCTTCATATTGACGTCCATTTCTTGCAAGTTTCAGAAGTTGTAGGTGTAGACCGTATCTACATAAATACGAATACTTCATGTGTAGGTTACCTACCTATCTACAGTTCAACATAGGTAGGTAGATAGATATAGTATGACAAACAGACGGTCTTCAACATGATAAGTAGAGCAGAGATACAGATATACAAAGCAACTTCAACGCTGTGACATGCATACGTAATTCGACGACACATTTCCACATGGCCATGGGTTCGTCAGACGCAGTCCGCACAGTTAATAACTGCTAAGACATTAGAGGACTTGGGTCAAAAGTTAATGAAATTGCTCTCTGTAAGTACTTGTGGAGCATTATTGCTTAATGTAGATAGTAGTCTCTTTATAGCGTTAGCTAGGCAACAGTCATCATAATCAGCCTAAATGTTCCCACTGCTGGTACACAGGCCTCCTCTCTTTGAGCGAAAGTCAGCTATAATCTATCACACGGGCACAGTGCAGGTTGGTAGATGTCACATATTATGTCTTCGAATTTTTGGTTCTAGGACATGCCGGTTTCCTCACGATGTTTTCCTTCACCGTTTTGAGAGCAGTGATGATGAAATTATTTACACAAAGTAAAGCGCCTGGCTGGGTTCGAACCCACGACCGTAACTCGTAAGTCGGGGCTGTTACCACTGGGCCATCACTGCTCTCCAAACAACAACAGTACTTGGTAATAATTCCTGATCCAACATAAATATTAAATGAATAAATCTGTGTATCTGACCTGTAAATCACTTTTGTGATCGTCATCCCTTGATAGTCACCAAGAGATGACAAAAGTTAGGTTAGATTAAGTATTGGTTGGTAGGTATATTATTCAGCTTCTAAATTAGACAATAAAAATAATGTTGAAACCAGTCGTCCAACAAATCCCTTGTTCCTTGGCAGGATCCACGATGGCTTTATAATTATTATTATTCACAATGCAATAACGAACTTAGGTATTAATCTCTATGGAATTTATCAGTTGATCGTATTACCTTCATTTACATATCTGTGTTAGGTACGTTACAGCCGCTGAAGAACTGTAAAATTCGATTTAGAGCATTATGAACAAAATAATGCCTGAAAGTATAAGTAGGTACTCGCATAATGAAAGAAAGTTCCGGACTGAAAATAAAGTTCTTTGAATCTAGGCTGCGTTATTCACAAAATAAATAAGACCGCACTTAAAATGGCAAGTAATATATAGGATACCTACCGTACTTCGCGCCAACAGTCATACCTAAAGATTAGACTAGCAGTAGCTGTAGAGTAGAAATGAAGGAAAGCTTAAAATGCTGCTCCGAGACCCGAGATAGGTATGCAATGTCGTCTCCATCTTGGTATGTGCATTAGGTATATATTTTATGTATGGACATCTCTATTTTAGGTACCTACATCCGTAGATCTACCTACTGAGGAGGACCTATCGTGAGGTGGAACGCAAATAACATCCAACTAGTATTTTTCAGTGAAGCATCAGCTGGAACGAGAGCTAGACGTAGGTAGAATAGGTACAGTACTTACGATAAATTTAAGAAAGGCGTAGGAACCTACCTATTGAGATTCATTTGAATTTTTAAACATGGTACATGTATTGTATGATTTAATCTTTTAGACACTGAATTTGGACTTCTTTGAATAGCCTAATTTTAATTAACGCATTTAGCGAACTTCCAGGAACAATTAATTTAGGCTTGTAGACAGACACGAAATTATTAGCTATGAGTTTATTTTAGTGTTTGGTGTACTTATAGGTTATTTATTGTTGACCGTAAAACTTGGTAGCTGTGGAGTAAAACAATACAATAGACGTTGATATATTAAGTAACCTGTTACGCTTAACTATTCCTAAAGAGCCATAAAAAAACCCTGTAAGAAATCGACACGTGTTTCACCACTCAACGAGGCATCCTCAAGATGACGATTGACTTGTCGCGAACCCGAACATGGCGTGTTGCCACACCGAGCGCTAGACGCAGAGCTCAGCGTCCAACGCTCGGTGTGGCAACACCGCTGCTGATTTTTATGGCTCTTTAGGAATAGTTAAGCGGAACAGGTTACTAAATATATCAATTTCTATTGTATTTTATAGTGGATTTCCGCAAGGTCATGCCTCTAACTGTGGCCTTACTGTGGCGCAGGCAGGAGGAAGATAAGTTTTTAAAATGAAAACCTAGAAGGACAATTAAACATACTTGGATGTTTACATTTATGCTTACATCTATTAGATAATTAAACATCTATCCCCGAAGGGGAAAACTCGACTCGACTTAAAAATAACTAGTCAATATTATTATACAGATACCAACTGATACTCACCATCTCCTTCCTCAATTTAATTGTTGTAAAATTTAACGACTACAATTTATTTGCAGCCCGTTATAATGAGTAGGCTTACCCTACCTACGAGCGGGTCCAATTACGAAGCTTAAAGTAAGTAGGGGTAGGTAGGTCTCCCCCGCAATGTTGGCAATATGAATGCGCATTCAACAAGTGACGATGTCCTCTTTTTATTGCCAAGATAATTATTGTGACCTTTAAACCGCGTGATAAAATTTTCAGAGAGAGGTGAGGGATGCTTGTTAATTAGTAAGATACGTGTCATGTAAAAGTAGGTGAGTCTTAATTAAGCACAGAGGCTGAGATTTTGTTAAGTACGAAATTAATTCAAGTAGGTAATTTAAGAAATTGGGTTTGATACGTTTTTTATGAAGCTTGCAATTTAAATCAAAGATTTCAGCGTACATAGGCACTTGGGAAATACTCTAGAAATCCAGTGCTAATTATCTAAGTATTAGATTCAAGTCTTAAGTCTGACGTATGCGTAACCCCAGCAAAATGTTGCGCCTTAGAGAAATGAGAGTATTACAGATAATTAGTTCATAGCTAGTTGCAATTTGTTCAAGTATAACAAAATTTGTTCAAGTTGTATTTTCGAAGTTATTCGAACTTATTCGAAAGTTGTATTTTCGAACTTATTCGAAATAACTGATTTTGCTGGAGTAACGTTACCCCAGCAAAATGTTTTTCAAAAAGGCATTTAGCCTGGAACCAAGTACATGAAAAGATTGCTTTTGATGAGTTGTAAATGTATACCAATAGCAAAATTTGTTCATCTTAGTTTTTGAGATATTCAAGATTTTGCTGGGGTAACGTTTTGGGATTTTCAAAATCTCGAAACTGTTCGTCGCAGAAGTTTGAAAAAAATACCAGTTATAGGCCTTAATTTGTTCAAACATAAGTATTTAGATTCATCAACAAATATCGATGTAATTAATTGTTTTTAAGAATCAGAAAAAAACTATTTACTCGTAAAAAAAAATACATGAAAGTCATTGATAGGTATATAAAACCCAAGATGCACAGTCTCGAATAAAAGTAACGCTCGAAAGTGTCCCGAAACTCTATTTCTGTCTCTTTCTATAAGCTACAAGCATGTATTATTGCAAGTTCAACCTTACACCAATTGTTTAAAGTTGTTATTACAATGCAGGTACTTAAAGCAATAAAATTTTACGACCGATCGTGGTCGGTAGGACAAGGTATTGAGTGGGGTCGAATATGGCTTTTTTTTTTTTCATCATACCTTATTAGTTAGTATTTTAAGAGTTTGTTAAATTATGTTTTAAACACATAAATATACTTTTATTTGCGCATAAATATGTTTTTGGGTAGCCTATGGGTATATCAAAAAAACAAATAATAACTGTTAAAATTGTTTATTCAAATATTATTCGGCTTAAAAAAATCTTCTCGCCTTTGTTGGCTGACGATTGACGTCCATTCTCCACATCGTATTGGGTCACGAGGAAAACTAAAATATAAAAATTAGAAGTATCCATGAAGTTTATAATGTGACACTTACAGACTACGCGACACTTCAGTCTATCCTTAGCATGCCGCATGTCGCGAACTCATAAGTTGGCCCATAAATCAATAGTAATACCTACATCATAATATTTACAAACATTAAAAAAATGTTGACCTATACGTTATGTACCTAACGTAAATATTTATATTTGTCAAAAACTACATACAAAAAAGTTCAAAAGTACCTACATATATTTATATAAAAAACCACAAATAAAAAAAATCGACTCCACTTATTAGAACAGGGTCATTTTTATTAAGCGACTAAAATAAAAAGGAGACTGTATGCGTTGTTCTAACACTGAACAAGCAGCCATTGAAGTTAGCCGTATTGTACTTTGAGCGTTGAATTAAGTTTTTAGAAAAAATAAATCAAAATCACACATTGCTTGTTATAAATCAGTCATAAAAACAACAAAAACTAGTCAATAAGTTTTTCTACTTACCGAAAATACGATATCCCATCCTTTTTTAACCTTCTTGACGTAATATTTTTAAAATTTCTCACAGAACACTTCGGCATTTTTAACGACTGCTTCCAGACGCTTAAAGCTTAATATTTCGCAAACGGATCCTTGAATCCAAAAATGGTTTTCACAAACTCACAATGTTTTTAAAGGACCTTTCAAATGATACCCCAAACCAAGGGTTAAAAAAAAAAAAAACATTACCACTTTACGTGTAGGAGTGGTACTTACTCTAAAAAAAATGTTTTTCACAATTTTGTTTTACCACTTTGTCGGCGTAATTAATATGTATACCTATGCCAAATTACAGCTTTCTAGTACTAAGGGTCTCGGAGCTAGACCGCGGACAGACAGACAGACAGACAGACAAACGGACAGACAGACAGACGGACATGACGAAACTATAAGGGTTCCTTGTTTACTACGGAACCCTAAAAACGAGAATAAAGTGAACATTTTCTACAAACTGTGTATTTTTGGCGTATTTTAATTAGATTACTAAAACTAAAAAGCCATCTACATTATGGGCAATTTATTCCATGCTGAAATGTACAGTTCATGTTAAAAACGGCATTAACTTGAAAAATTATGGAAATTTAACTACGTTTATTTTCCTGCATTCTTTTGAGAAAAGCACTATATATGCCTCGGCGGAAATGGCAATTGCCTGTCTCGTATTAGTGTAGTCCTCGCCTACGGCTCGGCCTTCAAACTCATACTCGACCTGCAATTGCCTATTTCCCGGCCTTTGCAATAATGTACTATTACGCGATATGAAGATATAAAGAGATTTCATCAAATTTCAAGCGGTGTTTCTTTGCCGATCGAATACACAGCTCCCTCTGAATACAAAACGATGACTATTTTTATATGAATATGAAAATACAACTTGAACAAATTGCAACTAACTATGAACTAATTATCTGTAATACTCTCATTTCTCTATGGCGCAACATTTTGCTGGGGTTACGCATACAAGTCTGACTTGTGTCGATAAAATGTGATACAATATGTGTGTGTCACCTCGAAATCGAAATCCATAGGTAAAACCACAGTAGGTATTAGTATTTCGGCGCGTTGTTTCGGCCGTTTGTATGAAGACTTAATACTTGCTTACTTAGTAGTAAGCAAGTATTAAGTCTTCATACAAACGGCCGAAACAACGCGCTTCAAAATGTCGCTTTGCTTCGGTACTCAACAGCCGCAAGTGCGTAGTTACGTACGGACGTGGAAGGTGCGAGACGCTCCCGTTACCAAAATTTTCTCAATTAATTTTCAGAACACTAATTTTTTACACTGTGAAATTCAATAACAGCTTTTCGTACATCTCAAGCGAGGCGCAAATATTTCTCTGTAGCTAATTTTTAACTAATATTACATCCCAGAATTCAAAATGTTTTTGATTTATTAAACTAAGCAAAAACTTAAGTAATGCATTTTTATAAAACAAAAAAAATCATTCCCTTCATCCTCACAACTACTCTTTTAAAACTAGAAATGTAACCCACTTAGAAATAATTAAAAGTTATATAAAATTAGCAGTAACTTAATTTAACGAAAATATAATATAGAATTAGGTACCAAATATGTAACCAAAGAGACAGTCAATGGGCAGTCCTAGTGCGTGAAGGAACACTGCCGAGAAAAAATACTGCTTACTTTACTGTACTGGTACTGTGGTAAAACTTGGAAGGTTACACAAAATAAAAACCATCATTTAGGATGCCAACAAGATCTTTTATTAGTGTCACCCACGTAAACTTAGATGAGCTGAAGCATATTTACAAGGGCTGTACATTATGTACAGGTTCCACACTCCGATGGATTAATATCTGATATAATACACACGGCTGCTGTTCATATAATTTTGTAACAACAGAAAATCTTAGGATGCCTTTGCAACTGGTGTCGGTCTAGCGTGGGCGTTGGTCGAACTTTTACGTAGAGTAGATGATGCGACAGCGTAGCTTTGTAGCCTTTAAAAATAATGAAAAGTGAAAAAAAATTATAATAGAATGAGACCCATTAGAAAAGGAGGGAAATATGATATAAATGAAAGGAAAAATAATTTACGGGCGATCTGAGGTTGGGAAGGGGATGGGGGTGAGTTTTTAAGGGTAAAAAACGGTTTTTCTCGATTTCCGGCAAAACTAAAAGTCCTATCGAAAAAAGTCAAATGGAAAAGTTGTAGATAATAAAAAGATCTAAAACTTTTGTATTTACACTTTTTTCACATAACCTCAAAATTTATGTGAAAAATTCAAAAAACCAAGTTTTTGGTTTTTTATTTTTATCTTTTACAAAAATTTTTTTTTTTTAACGAAATTTTGTGAAAACTTACCTTTTTATGTCCCAAATACGCTGTAATTTATTTAATTAAAAATATTTATTTTTTCACCTTATTTTGAATTAATATCGAAAAAACACCCTAATTTTCAATCGAAAATTCACCCGTCAAAATATCAGCTTTTTTCAAAAAGTTGGTGTGGTTTCTGTTCGTTGGAATCTCTACTTTCCGATGGTAAAAAAAAAAATATATGTTACTTTGGTAAATCTTCTCAGAAAATGCAAAAATTCAAAATTCTTTTTTTGCTGGATACCACTAAACGATTCAAAGCTGCTTTTTTTATTGCATACACTTGCTTATCATCTGCCTTATTGCAAATGATACAAACAGATTCAACCATACTGATAATCTGAAAAGACAAAATCGAATTAATAATGTCTTCACTATTTAATCGTGAATAAACTCCCATGAAAAAAAAAAATATATTAAAGAAATCAATGTCAAAATGTATAAATAATATATTATAAATCTATAAAAAAGTATAAAATATATATGAAAATCGGCCAAAAGTTTGTTTTATTAGAAATATATTTACGATATATATTTTATATATTTTTTATAGATTTTAAATATATTTTTTATAGATTTTGAAATATATTTTTTTTCATGGGATTAACTAAATTTGTTTGTGCAAAATTAAGGAGATAATTATTTTTTTATCTTGTACTAAAATATCATTTAATTTCAATCTTTAGGTTATGTTAAGTTAAGCATACTATTTTTTAAAGAAAATATTACGATTTTTATGGTTGAGTTGATTGATACAGATAAAAATAGAGATAGTATTTACCTTCCTATGCAGATTCGAAAAGTTTTATTGTTTTTTTAAGTAAACTTGTCACAATTATCTTCAAGAAACTCAGCGTGCACGTGTATTTTTATAAACGATGTTGTATACTGTACTGTATTTCGAATACTGGTTAGGCTAGCGGTTGTAACAGCTGCTACGAAATATATAGTATATAATAGTAGGTATGTATGTAGTAAGACCCAGACCCGCCTAGCCCCTTCCCCACTTCTCCACGAAATACCTTTTGATGGGCTACAATTTTTCGTAGGTCACTCAGGTATATCTACTCAGGTATATATATAATTTATTTCAAAATAGTTATAAATAAGCATCTACGCATATAATTTAAAGAAAATTAGACAACTTTCTCCAAATATTGTAGATGTCTTATTAAATATTAATTTAATTAACTTATTTGTTTGTTAATTATAGTAGTATATTTTTATTTGCATTTTTTTGTTATCAACGTCACATGTAATCTAACGTTTTTCGAGTAATTAAAGTCTAAATTTTAATAAATAGCTCAAAATTATTTATAATAATTAAAAAAAATTTTTCGAATTCAAGTTTTTTTTGAATTTTTGCATTTTCTGAGAAGATTTACCATAGTAACATATATTTTTTTTTTTCACCATCGGAAAGTAGAGATTTCAACGAACAGAAACCACACCAACTTTTTGAAAAAAGCTGATATTTTGACGGGTGAATTTTCGATTGAAAATTAGGGTGTTTTTTCGATATTAATTCAAAATAAGGTGAAAAAATAAATATTTTTAATTAAATAAATTACAGCGTATTTGGGACATAAAAAGGTAAGTTTTCACAAAATTTCGTTAAAAAAAAAATTTTTGTAAAAGATAAAAATAAAAAACCAAAAACTTGGTTATTTGAATTTTTCACATAAATTTTGAGGTTATGTGAAAAAAGTGTAAATACAAAAGTTTTAGATCTTTTTATTATCTACAACTTTTCCATTTGACTTTTTTCGATAGGACTTTTAGTTTTGCCGGAAATCGAGAAAAACCGTTTTTTACCCTTAAAAACTCACCCCCATCCCCTTCCCAACCTCAGATCGCCCGTAAATTATTTTTCCTTTCATTTTTATCATATTTCCCTCCTTCTCTAATGGGTTTCATCCTATTATGATTTTTTTTGGTTTTAAAAATTATCGACCCTGGACTATTGATGCAATCTCGTCGAGAACAGCGTAATAATATACGCAGCGTAAACGTGACTTCAACGCCCGATACGCTCAGAGCAAAGACACTCTTTAGATGGTGGCAGCTGAATGAAGTAGCAATTACGTTACTTTCAACACTCAACATAATTATTTAAGACTCAAATAAGAAATGCAATGCACACTCATTTCGAGCAACATATTTGCTGGTTAATCTCGACTGTCCCCACCCTCACAGTGTCGTCATTTACGTTAGAAACGTTAGTGAAGTATTATTATAATAAACTCAAGTTTTCTTCCAACATGTACAAAAGTGTTAAACGCCAATTACAACGTGGAATAGAAAAAATACTTTAGGTAAAACTTGCCTTAGGTTTGCTTAAATCTACATTTTTATCAGCATAGAATAATTACTTAAACCGGATCTTTATGACAATGAACTTGAATATCAGTAATAGACGTACGGTACCAGCATGGCGGTAGTACATGAACTATACTTACTTATTTTTATTTGATATTTTATGTATCCAAATGTCGAAAAAGACGGTGGCGAATACATCAAGCATAAATTTTAATTACATAAATTTCATATTTAATATGAGATTTTTATCATAAATTAAAATAATGTCGTTTAACATGGTTTATCTCAAATGTACTACATTTCTTTTTGTCGTATGTAGCTTGAGTATAGATAGTGCAATCCACGAAGACGCGCCCCACTCCGGTACAGTAACTTACACGGTACACTTCAGTACAGTAATCGCGGAATGGGGCGCTTCTTCGTGGATTGCACTATCTATATAAGCAGTATCTAATAGCTGCATTTAAACGTAAATTATGCTCAACAAGTTTTTTTTGGAAAGTAATGTCGCTTGATCCGGCAATACGAGGCAAGCTTAAATAAATCACTACAAATAAAGGCTCCCGCAGACACACCGTGAAGTTTTCATTGATATTGTTCCACCAGTCGCGTCGCGCCTATCTGCGGGAGCCTTAAAACAAAATAAATAATTACAAAAAATGACTTAAAAACGTGCCAGTGACGCAGAAACTTAGCTTTTGTCCAACTAACTAAACTAGCAGGTACTTATTGGTGAGGCACCGTGTGATGTGTTCCGACTATCACCTAACTAAATAAATAGCACACTAGGGCCCGGTCTATAAAAGCTTATTTAATTTAATCGGTTGTTACATCTCAATTAATATTATATCCGTATAGTGTGGTCTGTCATTGTTCCAATGTGAAAAAGGGATCGAGTTATACGTCCTGTAAAGCGCTATCTCTTTCAAATTGGAATCATGATGACTTTGACACTTCTTTGTAGGGCCCTGTTTTGATTGGTTCACCAAAATAACCACAACCAATCACAACACCGACGTGAGATTAGACCACAGATTAAATTGAACAGGCTTCCATAAACGGGGTAATTATTAAAACTAAAAAAACGAGTAAAAATTAGTAATACATATAAAAATTGTATACGCTCCGGGTTCTATAAATACTAGAACCATGTTTATTCGAGTGGACGATGCATGCTGCCAATATCTAGAAATGCTATCATGCATTAGATAAAATAAAACTATTTAGCTTGCAAATAAAATTAACTACTATTTTTCGTCATTTTAGCACAGTGAGAATAATCAACATTGCGTATAATGCACATTTAGCTATTTAGCTATAATGCACATATAGCTATATAGCAAAATAAGACAGCTACAAATCTTTCTATTAGCATCCGTCAAACAATATCAATATTGTGTACTATCGAAATAAAGTACATAGATACAAAAATAACACTCCGCATATAAATCGCTTTGATATTACATTAAATAGATATTTACAGATATGTTACAATATCATTTGTTATATCTACGTATCGAGTTTCATACTGGGGTCGATAATACAAAATTTAGTCATCAGTTTACACAAAAACGTGGGTAAAACGGGTATAGGTTAATGATATTGGAACTTGGTTTGAGAAAACATTCAACCTACAGTAAAATGACAATGTGTTAGGAAGGACAGATCGTCTCACGATATTCTTGGGGATAATTTCGAAATGCTGTCAGTCTTATAATAATTGACATTTCAGAAAACTATAACATAATTTACAAGAAAAATAAATGATAATTTCGATGTGACCGTGCATTAAAACCATGTCTAGGAAATAATATGCTTTACAAAGAACTCTCAAATCTATATGAAACTCCTAAACGAGTCTTATGAAATGTCAACCTGTAAATCAGTCGAAACTTTGTTTTAGAATTAAAAGGCACAAAGATAATATCATTGGATGGTAACTTAACATAGGTTTACTTTGCAACATTTTTCTAAACTGATTTGTGGGGCTATTAAACTATACTATAATTATTTAGGCTTCGTAGGACAGGGCGGCGCGGGGCGATGCGGCCGCGGGACCGAATCTTCATAAACTTCGTCGTATAATCTAGAGTTGGAGTACACAGGCTGCGTCGCATACACGCTCCGGACAGACGGCTCACCTATCTCACTGTAGAAGTTACTCGCCGTGTCATTCACCTCGTCATACAGCGCCTCCCCGCGAGACGTCGACGCGATACTGCCGCCGTAAATCCCATAATCCGAATAATTCCCAAAATCAACATTCTGGTACTTGAACGCGGAGTAATTCTTAGAATTCTCCACACAATCGCTGAAGTTTCGTAATTTTTCACCTTCTTCCTCGTACTTTGGCACGTAGATGTTTTTCTCGTAATCATTGCTCGTGTTAGCTTTCATAGGCGTCGATAACTTCGTGTAATAGTCTTTTGTTTCTAATATAAATTGCTGTTGAACTGGAGTGATGTCGTAGTTCTTGTATAAAGGAATATCGTTATACTTTTTATCACCTGTTCCATTATTCGCAGCCGCAGTCGAGGTCGACGGTGCATTGTACGTAGGGTCACCATACGGGTAATCACTGTTATTGCTTTTAGATCTAAGATTGAGAGACTCAGAAATTCTGTCGTCCAGCGACATTTCTGCTAGTGATGCCGATACACTCGGCACCACATTTCTTTCCATTGAGAGAGCATTATTCATTGTGTAAGACAACGGTAGGTTTCCGTAAATATTATTATGGTTTGTAGCAGTACTTGTTGCTGGCGTGTTATTATAATTATAAGAAACGTCCGCACTGGTGGACGCCGAGTGGTTGTTACTAGAGTATCTGTGAGATTCTTGTGTTTGTTGGCTTATATGAGATTCGTTTAAAGATATTTCGTAATTAGATCTAGCTGAATTGGTACTGGGCCAGAACTGCGACGTGTCGAAGGGGTCTGGTTGTGTGGCGGCCGCCTGCGATGTACTCATGTGGAGGGGACTCGATAGATTGTCTAAAGACTTAGCGCCATAGAGATTTGAGTAGTTTTGGGTACTGTAGCTTGCTAGTCCTGGTAAACTCTCTATGCTCTGTTCGCCCCAGTCGCTGTCGAGCCCTGTAAGAACGGAAAAACTAAGTATTAAATAAGACAAACAAAAAATATTACTATGTTGTCAAATAATACTGTAGTCAACACAATATTATTTGACGCTTTAAATTTAAATTTCGAGGGAGTGCCTCCGCTGCCGGCTCCCAAAAATAACGCCATTGGGAACCGGTATGACTTTACTGCCCGCAGCCGAGACTAAAAACATCGGCTGCCGGCACATTACGTACTCTGTGGACGCCGGCTGCCATAATGGACACCGGCGGCGCAGCGTTTATGAAAACCCTTCCAGTATTCATAACTCCAACTAACTAAAGTATTTTTTCTTATGCCAAATTGCCAACCCCGTTTTGCGCTTTTTTTTCCAAACTCAGCACCAACAGCCAATTCGGGAGCCGGCGCCGGCAGTAGAGGCACTCCCTAATTTCGATACTAGCTCTTAGTTTTCTTCGTCACTCGGTTCCGGCGGGTAACGATATGACGCGTTGCAGACTTGCTGATTTGTTAAAAATTAGCAAGACTGCTGAACTGACCAAACTTCTGAAAGACCCAGCTTATTTATTTCTATTCTAGTATCCTTACATATTATAAAACAAAATCCCCCGCCGCGTCTGTCTGTCTCTCTGTCTGAACGCGATAAACTCAAAAACTACCGAACGGATTTTCAAACGGTTTTCACCAATGGACGGTGTGATTCATGCGGAAGGTTTTAGTGTATAATTCGTTAAGGTTTTGTGTAAACTGGCTGAAATTTGACGATTATTGTTGAAGATGTCGGAAAAAATCATGCCGACTGGGAACTTTATTGGCGAGCGCCGCGGATATCGTTTAAGTTACCTACATAAAATTTATGTTCTACAGTATTATTCATCTTAAAAAGTTCAACAAAAAAGTCCGCGATAGCATATGTCTATCTTCTAAGGATGACCCACAATAACCATTTTTATCTTTCAGAATTTGATAAAAATTTAATTGTTATTTCCGAAGCTATTTTGACCGGTATTATTTTAATCCTTATCCAATACACTGTGTTACTTAAATAGAGCATTTAATTAAGATTAAAAGTTGCCTTGACATCATTTCATTTAAATGAATGGTTTAAAAGATATCACAGATTCAAAATTACACGTAACAAAATAATTATGCTTGACTGTAACGCGAGCGCAGCAGTAGGACAATGAATGACCTATTACTTGGCGTACGTTCCCGTGGGATATTTTCCGACATCCACGCGGGCGAAGCCGCGGGCAAAAGCTAGTTATTTTATTAAATTGAGTAGGAAAAAAGTATTAAGTACTTATTCCACACTTACCAATTTCCGGTACATCTATTGGCTCATCGAGTATGGACACAACATTCTGACCGTTTGGTGAAGACTTTTTGACAGGTGTACTCAATCTTGTGGCAGGTGGGAGATCCAAATCGATTAGTATGTCTTCTTTTACTGAAAACGAACAAAAAATAATTTATTAAAATGTTATTCGAATTAGGATGGCCCACAGTGTATGCTTTTGAAGTGAAAACTTCTTTTGACGCGTTGGGCATTTTTGAGATGGGACAAACCATTGATTTCGCGACACTGTACGACACCAGCTCTTGACCATTAAAAAGACATCAACGCGTTGATTACTGCGGTGCGTGGAATAAAAGACATCAACGTGTTGATTACCGCGGTGCCGATTTTTTTTTCATGTTTTCACTTGTGTCGGCACTCCCGGAGTGCCACTGTTTTTTTTTATTTATCAGCTTACAGGCAGACTTCCACTGATTATTTTTATTTTATTTCTATAAATAAAGTGTCCATCGATTGCAGAAAATGGACACTACTCTTCACGAGATTCTTCGTCGCTCTTTAAACTTCGAAATACGTTTTATCTTCGTTCTTCATTAGTATAATTTATTTATTTATATATACTTTATTGTACACCACAAAAAAACACAACAAAATAATGTGTTAGCACAACATTAAGCTTATGGAAATCACAACAATATTTAATCACAGATTACCTTATCAGTATACTAATTAATCAGTAGTGATTTACGCGTCCGCCCACAATATTGCGCGTATACAATGTTTAATACAATGTTTCCTCACGAAACCTATGACCAGACTGATACAATGCGAGTAATCCGAGAGATACGTATAACTTCGTGATCTATAAGCGATTACCTTCAGCACGGTCACGTATCACAATAAACTGCCAAGTTGACCTTACAGTTAGCGCCTCGTGACGTCATATCAGACGTAGGTAAGTATAGATATTTTACTAACTGTCTAGATACAATACTTAATTACAGTTGTAAATATTATAATAATTACTAGCTGACCCGACAAACGTTGTTTTGCCATATAAATGTTTGGGGTGGACCACCCTTATCACTTAGGGGTATGAAAAATAGATTACGACCGATTCTCAGACCTATCGAATATACATATAAAATTTCATAAAAATCGATCAAGCCGTTTCGGAGGAGTATGGCAACCAACACTGTGACACGAGAATTATATATATACGGGGTGGCATGGACATCGATGCGAAAACTGAAACCAGGGATTCAGTACATGATTCTGAACCCCCTGGCGTTGAAATTTTTCGTCGGTAATTTAAAAAAAAAACATCTGTTCCATACATTTAGACCACGTAGGTATTGCATTTTTCTATGAAAAAGCAGATTTTTTTTTTGACACCCTGTATAGATTATCCATTCATACTTAATATACATAATTATAAATGCTAAAGTAACTCTGTCTGTCTGTCTGTTTTCTTTTTACGACTTAACGGCTGAACGGATTTCGATGAAATTTGGCAGATAGGTAAACTTTTTCCGTGGGTAAACTTAAGACCTCAACGCGGGTGAAATCACGGGCAAAAGATAGTTTATTATAAAACAAACAACATCATGCTTATATTTCCCGAAAGAGTTGGCAACAGAGGCACACCCACATTTCGCTAGTTATGTTGTTACAATGAATGAGTCTAAAGGTGTGTACAAACATTGAGCGGCAAGAGCGCGGCAACTACACGCAGCGTTTGCAGGACACATTTCTGCCGCGCTCTAGTTTAAGTTTATTAGTACAAATAAAAATCAACAACACATCAGGGATGTTAAGGAGCTCAGTAACCGTAACCGAAACTATCGGATATCCGAAATGAAAATCTATCCGTAACCGTAACCGAATCCGTTATAAACGTTTCGGATAATTTCGGAATGGGGCGGTGTCTAAATGAGACACATTATGACAGGTTTTTCTGCCCGGCCGAGCCGATACAATAGCCGCGCGCGTCACTTGCATGTTTGTTTATTATTGCTATTATTTAGTCTAGTCTGTCATTGCAGGATAATATTATAACATTACAATTTCTTAAAAATCTAATAATCCGTAACCGAAACTATCCGAAACTAACGGATAATCCGAAATAATCATATATTCGTAACCGTATCCGAAACCAGTATAATATTATTTCTATATCCGTATCCGTTTCCGAAATTTCATATCCATAACATACCTGCAACAAAACAAACTAAACCGTTCAAAGTAAACCGACGAATGTTGGTGCGGCAGTACTGCGCGGCACATCTGAGGATTTTTTGTGCGCCGCAGGTAGACAGAAGCTTCGCGCGCGGTAGTCTTCCAAACACAGCGCGGCAGCCGCGCACGATTGCCGCTCAATGTTTGGACACACCTCAGCGCGATTAACTGTGCAAAGTTCAAGCACTGGGCTGCTACTAACTGAAATGATTATTTTTGTGTTTGCCCAATCAGGGGATTGGACCCAGGTCAGCACATCACCAGTCGTAATTCCTTTTCTATTCTTTCAGTAATGATTTCCTTTTCTCACTCTTACCTTGATTCAAACTCTTAGAATGTGCTTCCCTGGTGTATCTAGCACGTTCCTGAGCCAGTGTTGCCACTCGATCGTTGGTGAGCTTGTTATAGTTGAAGTGTTTGCTGCCAGTGTTGCCACCGCGCGTGGTCGGCGGCTGAGTGGACTCGATCGTGCGGCGCTTGCGCAGGACCACGGCTATATCCTCAGACACACCGTTAGTAGGTAGAGATGTATTGGAGGCTGATTGAGCTGGAAATGTTGAGACGATTTAAGAATTTAGATATGTTTTTTTATGTTGTAGCAACTCGACTCAAAAAAAGCCATTGAAAAATGAGCTTTATACAATGCAACATACAGTAACGTTTCCAAAATTAAATGAGCATAGTTCAACGACCCACTGCCGAAGCGTCGTCGTACACTGACGTCAAACCATATAAGCTCACATGTCAATGTTTTACATATTTTAAATTAAGTTGGTGTTGAATCCGGTGTACGCCAGTACAGACTTTGACTCTGTGATTCATGTTATGCGAAGGATATAGGTAGGTCACAGTAGGTGTGCCCGATATCGCTGTCAAAATAATATCAAAATTCAGTGTATTTAATGAAGACTTGACTTAAGATACGAAACAAACATACCTACATCACGTTTTTAACAATCAATATTCACAAACCAAACTATAATATGCCGACATATTTGTGCTAACCATACCATCATTACTCACAGGTGATAAAACATTCATTTAGTCATAGATTAGCGATTTTCAATGCTAAGTGCGTCTCACATGACAATATTACGTCGCAGTCTTTATAAATATGCTCCTACAATGTGCATAATACGATGCCTAGAGCAATGCAAGAGATATGCATAAATAATTTTAATAACAATATTAATGTGATTCATATTATTCATATAGGTAAATCCTTACACATTATAAAACAAAGTCCACCGCCGCGTCTGTCTGTCTGAACGCGATAAACTCAAAAACTACCGAACGGATTTTCAAACGGTTTTCACCAATGGACGGAGTGATTCATGCGGAAGGTTTTAGTGTATAAATTCATTTAAAGTTTTGAGTAAATTGGCTGAAATTTGACGATTATTGTCGGAAAAAATAATTCCGACTGGGAATGGCGTGCGCCGCGGAAATCGTAAAAGTTACATAAAATCTATGTTCTACAGTATTGTTCATCTTAAAAATTTCAACAAAAAAGTCCGCGATGGCATATGTCTATCTTCTAAGGATGACCAACGAGTAACTATTATTATCTTTCAGAATTTGATGAAAATTTCTAAAGATCATCACTTCTTTTCCACTCCCTCTAGCCGTCATTAGGTAGTAAATGTTTTGCGAATGAAGTAGCCTTTTAGCACTGATCTATTTTCCATGTTTACTGTTGATTCCAGATCGCTCAATAAGGCATATCAATATTATACTAACTAATCTGTACCAATTTTCTCGTCAAACCACAGAATAGTACAGAAGGCACACTCCGCACTTCAGGTACAAAGCTACAAGTGCGCAGCGGGCTCGTCTAGTCGGGCCAATTCAGTGAGCATAACGTAGTCAGAAGATATAAGAGCGCTGTGCGACCTGATTTTCACTTTATTGTGTCGTAGCAAGAGTCGCTTTTTATTTAAATGATTTTGCGGAGTGAACCATCTGTATTAAAATGTGTGTAAACAATGAAATATCAAGCATGTCGTTAATCCTCAGCGCAATATAACGCGATGATTCTAATCACCGCTGGGTGTTGCCGAACAATACGCAATTATATCATGCGGTATGTTTCGTAGACCAACTGTGCAATAGTTTTACTTTCCTCCGCAAAAGTAAAAGTGTAGGAACGCCACAATTATGCGCACGTATCATGAAAGTGAACGCGTTTGTTAATATGGCTAATGAAGACGTTAAAGTTTAACATTTAATTAAGTTAATTTAGAGCAAATTGCTGCTAGAATTTAATTAAGAGATTTTTTGGCGACATATGGTTGTTTGAACTGAACCTACGCGTATGCTAATTTGCTTAAAACATGCGATGTTTCCTTTTTGTTCAAATTAGATTTGTTTGTTTTTAGCTAGTTCTGTAATTCGCCTGATATGACGTTAAAGCTTGTCCACTTTGAAATGACGCGCCCCACTTCCGCATTACCGTGTGCGTAAATGCGGTAGTGGGGCGCGTCATTTTAGAGTGGATAAGCTATACTGCAAATGGGACTATGCACTCATTCCACTAGCTCAATGACAAAGGCATAGTTTGTATTGAATACCATTGAAGAAAAATATTTTTCTATTCTGTACTGTTGACAATAAACAGATCTTTAAAATAAAATACACTTACCTTTATGTACTGGTGATAACATCTGAGATTTCTTAGCTGCCTGATTGTTTTTACTACTTTTTAATGCAGTTGTTACCAAGGTGCTAAAAAGAAAAAAAAACTTTTATATCTTACAGAATAGTTACTTATTTTTATTACTAAGTTTAAAATTACTTTACCATGGAAATAGTCCAACTTCTAAGGTGCGTTGGTTCTGTCCCTTCCACCAGTGCAACTCGGGTCGCTTGTCTATCAATATGATAGGGTCACCCGCGTCGATGGTCATGTTACTCGGCCGTCGGTAACTGTCGCAGGGAAGTATAGTTTGTAAACAACCTATTCTTTTACATGACATCTGTTTATGTGAGAACCGATACCGCGACATAATGACTTGTTGATACAATAAAAAAGTGTTATTGTTACAATTCTAATTTTGTACCTTAATTTATTAATAGGTAGGTTTCACTGCGTTCAGCGCTTGGTGTGGCAACACGCCGTGTTCGAGTTCGCGACAAGTCAATCGTCATCCTGAGAATGCCTCGTTGAGAGGTGAAACACGTGTCGATTTCTTTTAGGGTTTTTTTACGGCTCTTCAGAAATAGCTAAGCGGAACAGGTTACTAAATATATCCATGTCTATTATATTTTATAATGGATTTCATGGTCACGCCTGAATCAATTAACTACCTAATAGACAGGACTTTTCTTTAAGGGAACAGTTTTCTGGGATAAAATTTGGTAAATGATAAACTGAACTAGTATTTCCTAATGAAGTAAACAAATCATTTCAACGGCGTGGCGTGTTAGTATAAAAACGGAATAACACTTTGCCTAACCTAGGTATCTAACCCAAGACTTCACAGTTGGCAAGCACGCTAACAACCCCCGATTCGGCAATACAAATGATTTCTAACAACAAGGTCACATTAAATTCCAACATTTGCTTACCTAAGTGCAGCAATAGCAGTTTCGAACTTATTGGTCTCGATGTACCGCTGTATGCCGGCGAATGTTGGCCGTTCCTTAGGGTTGAGGTCCCAACATTGCATCATCAACATGTACACGTCCGGGGGACACGCGTTGGGCGCCGACAGCCTCTGACCTTCACGCATGATTAGCCGCAGTATCTCTGAACCGTTTAAACCTGAAGGAGGTCAAGTACATTATGTATGCATAACACATCAATTTGATTGGTAGTAAATAAATAATATGTTCGCCAACAAACACTGATCGATTTTTTTATTGTTTAGAAGAACAATGGTGTCGTTAATTTGCATGAAAAAAATGATAATTTGAAAAAGTATTGGAGAGGTGACGCTTTTATCATACGTATTCTCCTTTCACTCTTAAAGAACGTGTGTGAGCGAGATGCAAACAACGGCAATAAAGAGGACGTTCTCTAACCCCCATCTTTTAAGTATACTGTGAGGTTTTATCATGAGATGTAACCTCATACTGTACAGGCTGGCAAGAATGCTATACGTCATCCTTACTATCTGACAAGATATGTTTAAATTAGGATTTTTATTTGGTTTTTGACTTGTCGATAAAAAAAAGATAGTCTATCCCGAGTCGTAGCGCGCGTGTGTCTTAATAATGTTATACTAAAGGATTCAATACAAAAGTCTTTGAGCAAAAGCTCTTTGATTTACACACTATCCCGGGTACCGCAGCCAAGCGTGGTGCTTACAATACTTAGAGGATAGGTTACTTCTAGGCAAGCGTGCACTATCGTCGACCGCATAGAGATTTGGTAAAACGAAAGCCTCTCAATTATTAAAAAACCGGCCAAGTGCGTGTCAGACTACGCACAACAAAGGGTTTCGTAATTGGGATGAATTTATCCTAAATACAAACTTACAATTTTAGTTGAAATACATGTTCTCCCATACATTCCAACTGCAAATTTAAGTTTGTATGCACAATATTGAGAGATTTACCATGTTATTTTAAGACCATAGACTTCTTATAGGCTTTCCTGTAATCTATGAGTGAAGAACCATTCTCGTGTATTTTTTTAAATTTTAGGTCCTGTAGTTTCGGAGATAAGGGGGGGGGGGATGGTAAATTTACATCGAATTTCTTAAATATCTTTAAAGTTATTTATTTAAAAATTATATAAAAAAAATTGTCTAAGATCCTCGCAACAAGCCCTTTGTCACACAGTACTGTTAGCAAAACTTTCTTTAAATTTTCTTGTTTGCCCCAAAAGTGACCCCTATATTCAAAATTAATTAATTTACGTTACACGTTTGTGTTTGGGTCACAGAAATACATATGTGTACCAAATTTCAACTTAATTGGTCCATTTGATTCGGAGCAAATTGGCTGTGACAGACAAACACACAGTGATCCTATAAGGGTTCTGTCTTTTCCTTTTGAGGTACGGAACCCTAAAAAAAACATATTATTGAGGCATGTTACGTTTACCTATCCAAGGTTCCTCTCCGAAGGTGTACATCTCCCAGAGCGCGACGGCGAACATCCACACGTCCGACGCGTGTGAGAACTGCCGGCTGCGCAGCGACTCCGGCGCACACCAGGGGAACGGCACGCGTCGCCCCTCGCTCATCACGTAGCAGTCGTCCGCGTCCGGCAGGGCGCGCATCAGACCGAAGTCGCCTATTTTTACCTGGTTTATGAGAACAATGAGATCCTAAAGCATGAAATCAATCATTTACTATCAAAATAAAATCAATACCCACCACCTTTATGTACACAATTAACTTCACCTTGTACTTTTAAGTTTCAAGGTGACAAGGCACAAAACTCTTTAAAAAGTCTGATTCTTATGAAGAATAATGGCACAAAAATTTTTATGTACTTATAGGTTTTGTCAACAAGTTATTACAATGCCAAAAAATGTTAAAGTTTATTTACTCTGTCATTTTATTATGACAACAGTTTCTCAACTATCACTGCCAAACCCACATAGTTCAAACAGTGAGCAATATACTAAATAAACAATACTACCTTATCACACAAATAATATTGGAGATAGCAGAATGATAAACACAGGATATGCATCTGCCCATCCCATGGAAAACTGTAATTTAGTCACCTCTTTAAACATACAACATAATTATTATGTGCACGTGCCCGTGCACAGCATGCACCGCAGTGGGCCAGAGCTTTTAATTATATTAAGAGTACACAAACATAATTAAAATTAAATGAAAAGATTCACTCACCAATTCCAAAGTAGACAGTAAAATATTCCTACAAGCTAGATCTCTGTGCAAGAACCGATGCTTTTCCAAATGAGCCATGCCTGAAGCCACTTGCTCTGACCACTTGTAAATGTAGTTCAGAGACACTTTGCCGTTCTGTGCTACAATATAATCCAGTAACGCTCCCATAGCTGCTAGTTCACAAACCATCATCAATGGATGGAACACAACACCATGTAGTTTGATGAGGTTGGGGTGTTTTAAGCTGTGCATGGCTTCTACTTCTCTTCTGAAGTCATCATAGATCCCCGGTTGTGAGAATGCATCTGCCTTTAACACCTTAACAGCTACAGGAACTGTTTGAGATGGATTTTCAGAAACCCGCCATTCTCCACGTTTGACTACTCCGAATGACCCATTGCCTAACTCGCTGTGTAATCTGAAAAGAAGTTTTTGTATCAGATACATCATGTCTTACACCACACACACTATCACAACTATTTGTTTCTTGGTAGATAATTTTCCTTGTTTAACAATATTGTAATTCACAATTTTATTGCATTCCACAATGTGAACTTGGGTGGTAGGTTTTACAAAGACATGATCACTGTAGATCCTGTCGGGCACAGCAAAGTAGGAGAGAGGAAGAGGGCTTTAATTTGACTAACTAGTTAGTATCAATCTGCCTAGCCTTTTCCTAAATATGTTGGGGTCGGTTTCCAGTCTAACCGGATGCTTTTTGAATACCAGTATTTTACATAGAGCAACTGCCTATCTGACCTTCACAACCCAATTACTGGGTAATACGGTACCACTTGGGTAAGACTTTGTCAGACTATTGGGCTTCTGACTACCCATAACGACTGTCAAAGATCCACAAATGACAGTTGAGACTAAGCAAGTAACTATTTTATAAAACATGTAATTTAAAATTTGTCATTTAATATTCTATGAGCTTAGGAATCTGCCCTTAGGTTTTCTGTTTATTTTAATTTACATAAAGCTCATAACAATGCACAGCAAGGCCAGTTTCTTATATTAATTTTGAAGTAATGAAAAGTTTATTATTGTGAAAACAAAAATTAATAAATTTTACACATTTCCATAATTATTTTTAGTTTAAAATATCATGAAGTTATAGTAGTATTTTTTATTTGGTTTATATGTAAGTATCTATGTATTTGTATATATAATTTTTCGAGTTATCTATCCCTTATGTTCCACCTGCCATGTTTTACATCACCTGGACTTAATGCCTGAGGCATTTTCTACCAGTCAACCCTAGGACTGGTAGAAAATGCCTCAGGCATTAAGTCCACCTATGTACAGTATTTTTTACATGTGCATAAAGTTTTAATAAATAAATAAATATAATTTCAGGTCAGGAAACAGGTAAATTTTACCTGGACCCCTAACTGGATTTGTCAATTGAAGGTCACTATCAGCCAAGTTGCAGATTTCCTTGAGGTTTAATAAAGCATAAACTAGAAGCAATAAAGCATAGGATGTGGAAAAACTGCACAGTGGGTTTTTCTTTAAGATGATTAATTTTCTATTAAGCATGTACTCACATAATATCCTTCTCCAGTATAATACAAGTTGTTCTTGATTCTGACTGTGGTGTTCTCACTGCTAAGTCAGTTTTCTCTTTAGAAACTGAGCTTGATGATGAACCAAATAATTTGTTCCAAAACTTTCGGTTCCATAGCTGCAACTTTTTTTTCCTGACAGCATCAAATAGCCTGCGCACCCCAGGCTTACTGATGCCAAGCTTTTCAAGGTCTTCAGCATGCACATAGTCAAAATGTGCTAGTCTTGTTATCTAAAAACATTAATAGTGAAAAATTATGTTTGTTTGAAAATATACAACATTGTACAATTACGGATTATAACATACAGTACAGAATATAATACTATAAGTAACTAGAATGTGTGTAAAATAATTGCATTATAAGTGATTGTTTACCTGCAACTGATCTCTGATTGGTAAATAAAACTGTTCAAGTTGAACATTCTGCAGAATATCACAGAGCCAATCAGTCCCCGATTCCATTATAGATTATTCTTCACTATACTTTGGGTTAACATAGAATAAACGCATCTCTGATCCCGAGCAGGAAGTAGTCGTTTCGAAGGATGTGTCCGAATGGCTGTTAGTCTGTTACTACACAAACCAGAATTATTATGGTTACAAGTTTTTATGGCAGATCCAGATAAAGTTGACTACAAACCAATTTCTTATGTCACATATCAAAGATGAAGCTAATAAAGCATTGAATACTTATTTTTATGTTCATTATAAATTCACATTTGGGAAGAAATTAATAAAATTGTGAGATTATTGAGAGACTCGATTGAGACATCTACAAAATTTTTATTTACCCGTAAATGACAGTTACTTTTTTATTCTTAAAAATCACAGAGTATGTAACTTTAAGAGGCGGAACTTAGAACCACAGAGTATGAAACACAGAACATTCCGTTTTTTGAGAATTCCTAACCTTCTTTAGCCAACCACATAAAAAAAACAAAACTACCAACATGAAAATTGTAGCACTGACAATGACAATCATGACCTTGAAGGTGAGTGTCCGATGAACGGGATCAAGCCGATCAAGTCCCCAATTTGAAAGGACATCTAATATAGTAACAACATACCCAGCTATTATTGGTTTTATAAGCTAAGCTTCAACTGTTCAAAAGCAAATTTTGGTTCATTTCCTAATAATCTTTCAAATTATCTTACTTAATTTTGCCTATAATTGATATTTTTTTATGCAAATACCAGCTGATCGTTTTCTCGTAACAAAATCACTTTTTTTTAACTTTTGGATTGGAACATGAATCGTTTCATTTTGTGGAATTGCATACACTAGCACCTACAGTTTTAAACGAGTATATGTGGAACTTGATGGGTATTTATTTACCCATTGGAATAAATGTAATTTTTGTGTAATTGCATTTATACTAGTACAGTTTTATTTATTTATTCTTCAGAAAGCTTACAGTCTAATATCTATTTACTATTGTAAAATAGCGCTTACGATTACCATTTAAAAGCTTCCACTATACCAGTATATGTGCAACTTGATGGGTATTTATTTACCCATTGGAATAAATGTAATTTTTGTGTCATTGCATATACTAGTACAGTTTTATACCAGTATATGAGGAACTTGATGGGTATTTACCCCATTGGAATAAATGTAATTTTTTGTGGTTTTGCATATACTAGTACAGTTTTATACGAGTATTATGTGGAACTTGATGGGTATTTATTCACCCATTGGAATAAATGTAATTTTTTTGTGGTTTTGCATATACTATTACAGTTTTATACCAGTATATGAGGAACTTGATGGGTATTTAGCCATTGGAATTGTGTACAGTATGTATTTTGTTATTCTCTTTCAACTTGGCTAATATTTACAGGCACGATTAAATGTTGTTGTGTAGTCGGTAGCTTATTGAAAAAGAGCAAGAGGCAAGTCTAATCGCAATAGATTGTTTTTAAGTAATCTGTGCACTAATCATATTTATATTAATTTATTACCTATGGCCTCAGACGAAATAAGAAGCCTATTACTTGCATAAAAATAAAAATTAAGATTTTGTGAACGATAATTACTACATTTAGATAAGTACTTAGTCGTGCGGTATTAAGTATTCAGAATGTAACATAACATAACATCAGGCCTTGTTTTCCCCGAAGGGTTGGGCAGAGGTGTGCCTGTAGCAGGTACACCCACATTTCGCCAGTTATGTTTAAGTCCCATGTAATAGACGGCGAGCCTATCGCCATCAACCGGGCACAAATCCAGACTCCGAGCTGTTACTGAGAAATTTCAGATAGAAAAACCCAATAACACTGCCCGACCTGGGAATCGAACCCAGGACCTCATGCTCAGCAGTAGCACTTGCGACCACTAGACCAGCGAGGCAGATTCAGAATGTAAATAGTTATAATTAAATGTAATGTGGGTAAGTCGAGAATGACACGGAGAATATCTCACTATGTTTTTGGTCGTGATAGTTCCGCAGTATTTATACAATGTGGGTACCTATATAGTTATGATGGAATGTGCACACCAGCTACACAACAATATTTTATTAGTAAATATTAGCAGGCACTGGTTTTAAGGCTTTGGTGATATGAGGAACAGGGTGTAAAGTTCACTCATCCACCATAGAAAAGGGAGGATCCTCCGACCAGACGGGTGTTGTGTCTGGCGGACAACTGCCCATCGGTTGGAAGTTGAAATCTTGTATGTATGTCGATCGCTCGGTAAACTCTAACTGCGCGATGCAGGATTTGTGTGACGTCATGTCTTTGATGCGTAGTTTGTATGTGGCGGTGTAACCGCTACAAGGCTATTTTGACCGAAGATACAAATTGTCAGTAATTTGCTTTCACTTAAAATATTTCTTATTTCACAGAACAATATATTTATTTATCTCCATATCCATTTTTAAATTGAATAAGAGAAAATAGAAAACGATATTTAATTGTGGCGAAATAGATAACCTCGGTTATTCGCTTTTGTTTTTTTTACTCACGTTTTTTATCCTCGTCGCCATTGTTGTCTCGCTTTAACCTTTGGGTGGTTTAATTAAAACACAGTTATATTTCTATTAGTGTGTGTGCGATACGTCCGCTCGCCTCGACCGCTGTCAACGTAATGCCGAGCGGGAGGGTCGCAGGAGCACATATTTATTTAATAATTTTACAGTAGGTACATCACAAGTTTGATTAGCTTATTAATAATTATATAATGGGACAGATGTATGCAGAAATGAAGCAAACCATCTTAATGATTCTGATATATATTTTGATCAGTGGAAACCCTAATTAGGTACTTTACGAAGTTTTTATTTGACGAGGTAATGTCTCATATTATGAGAAAATATAATTGAACTTGAGGGTAGGTACTCGATTGCGTTTCAACCATACTGTTTTTTGCGGCGGAACCGTGTCGTCATTCTGTATGTGAATGCGTTTGATAACAACAGTTAATTATAGTAAAATTGCCTATTTTAATATCCGTATTTACGTGAGCAACATAACAAGCTTTTTTATGTTCTGTTAGCTACGTGAAGGATTAACAATGAAAAAAATAATAATTTTCGCTTGTTTCATTTCTGCATAGATGTGTCCATTAACCTTTTCACCGCCACGGACTTCAATAAAAGTTCGAGATTTTCGTGCCACCAGCGCAATGACTTTATTAGAAGCTCTTCATTTTAACTATGTTATAAAAAGAAATTTACTGTAGTACCTATGTAACAGGTTTTTTCATTTTATTATTTAATATAGCAGTCTAATACCCTGTTTTTTTTAGTTTTCCACACAAAAGAAGCCGTTATTTGTCTTAAAATTGGCAAAAACAAAAACTCCGAACATTTTTAATGTCCCCAGAACGCCAAGGACTTCATATAAAGTCGGCCAGTGATGTGACGCGAAAGTTATCACTGTTTGATTTCGCCCGTAGAAATATTTATAAATACTACTATCGAAAACAATTTGAGGTCAATAAAATATGAACTTAGTTAACTACTTTACAAGAAAGGGAAAATTGACCAATTTAGACCTTCAAATGGGTGCTGATCCGTAAATAGTTCTTGTTATTGTTCACCAATACTTGTCGATAAATTGTGTTCCCATCTCTACAAAAAAGTTAGTTCTCACTGCCCCGAGCGCTACGGACTACTATAGAAGTCGTTATGTGACGTTATATGCGTACGGGTGTCAAGGTCACTTTGGCATAGTGCAGCAATGTAAACGGGAAAGCGAGCACGCGTCCTTCTTTCCCGCTTTGCTTGTGATAAGAACAAAATGATTTTAATTGTATGACTAAATAAATAGTGCAGATAAAGAATTGAATTCTCATGAGTTACAAAAATTTTTGCAACGTGTGGAATCGGACTCAAAAGTGGAGGATCTTGACACAGATGATTCTGATGTACTTAACTCCACATATATAGGTAATAATCATAGTCTTGTGGCGAACCAACTAATTATCTATGGTTCCCACTGTTATTATAACCTGACAACACTAGTTGGTCTAGGGGGAGTCTATGGTTCAAGGAAAACCAGAAGGTTGGATTCTCCACATATAACTCTGGCCAGTGCTGTGAAACTCCGAACAAATTATTTTTGAATGGAGTTTGTTACCTTTTTTAGCCAACATTCAGAAACACACGGCAAAATGACAGGATGACATAATGACCAACATTAAATTACGAAGTTTTCACAAACATGTCTGCCTTCACGCGAGTATTAATGTTTGTGTAGAGATTTTTCTGTTTGTTTTTCCTTTTTCTGTAAGATTTCGGATTATAACATATCAGAATAATTGACAGTGACTCTAAGTTTGTGAACCATCATGGGTAAGGGTCACAGAAGATGTGAATTTTGTGGTATCAAAGAGGCCTGGCATACCGTAAATAATTTGCTATTTATTTTCCAAGTTTTTACTGGATACCAACCGGTGAGTGCCGATATTTATTGCTAATTTGATCTTGTGCTCACTTAACACTACTATGCTATTCAAATTCTGTAATACGACTCTCGAACCATCAATCAAGATTAGTTGAAACCATAGATATAAGAAAGAAGGAGATATGCCCGGTAGTTGAAAATGTATCGAAACCCAATGTCTCCACTTTGTCCCCACTACCTCGCCACTAGTCGCCACAACTACACATGCAGAAATAGATATGAGGCTGCGCTCACTCTTGCAATTCATAAATCAGAACGTACTACACAATCAATTATAAACCAAAGTCAAAGTCAAAGTCAAATCATTTATTTCAAATAAGCCCATGTATGGCACTTTTGAACGTCGAAATTTACAAAATATTAAAAATGATTCTAGTCGCCCCTTCCAAAAGGTAGTTTTCGTATGGAGAAGAATGGGCAAGAAACTCCACCGTTACTCTTTTAAAATGTTTTACAATAGTTTGTATAGGTACGTACATTAGTTAAATAATTATATGTGAAGACGATGCACCTAGAATAAAAATTACTATACCACAATAGGTAAAAAGAATTAAAAATGAAGCAACGACAGATAATTTAATATGTGATAGATACATGGTGCTCACATATTTACAAACATTGTAAAAGTAGACGATTTTCCTAAAATTTTGTAATTAATAAGTCAGTGTGTGAGAAAGTAATCACAGAATGTTAAATCAATGTCATAAAACACAAAATAATCAATTTTACAATTAAATTAGCAACCAGTTTGATTTTGTCTTGATTCTAAATTGTCCTATGGAGCAGGACCAGCATGTTTCCAAGCACTCTTATCCTGGATATAATCCTCTAATTTGTAATATGCTTGTTTACAAAGTGCACTTTTGATATGAGTTTTAAATTTTCTTTCATTTAATTGCAATATGTCACAAGGTATTTTGTTGTAACATTTAACACAGTACCCCATAAAAGATGTATGTACTTTAGATAATCTGTAAAATGGTTGATCTAGTTTATCTTTATTTCTAGTATTAAAATTATGTCTATCACTTATTTTATTAAAGAGATGTGGATTTTTCCTTACAAACATAATATTTTCATAGATGAATTGGCAAGGTACCGTCATAATATTAATCCTTTTAAAAAGTTCCCTGAGAGATTCGCGGCGACGTAGATTATAAATGGCTCTGACAGCTCTCTTTTGCAAAATAAAGATGGATTCAATGTCAGCAGCCCGACCCCACAGTAAAATGCCATACGACATAATGCTGTGAAAGTAGCTAAAATAGACCAAACGCGCGGTTTCCACATCTGTTAACTGTCTTATCTTTCTAACAGCATAAGCGGCCGAGCTTAACCGCCCCGCAAGAGATGTTATATGAGGTCCCCATTGTAATTTCTCGTCTAGCGTGATTCCTAGGAAAACTGTTTGATTAATAAATTCCAGTTTTTCTCCATTCAATATGATGTCACATTCGCTACTTTTAACATTAGGTAATTTAAATCTAATGCATTTGGTTTTTTTTTTATTAAGTACCAGATTATTTACCGTAAACCAATCTTGGACTTGCAGAATAGAGCTATTCACGTCGTCAAGATTTTGTGACCGTCGGTTTATTTTAAAGATTAATGATGTGTCATCTGCAAATAACACCATCTTCGGTTGATTTTGAAGTAATTGGGGTAAATCATTAATGTAAACTAAAAAGAGGAATGGACCCAATATCGAACCTTGAGGAACGCCCATTGCCATTTCAGACCCTAATGAGTTTACGCCGTTTACCTGAACTTTAACATTTCTATCTTTCAGGTATGATCTAAATAAATCAAGAGCTGTATTCCTAATCCCATAGTGCTCTAGTTTCAGCAGAAGTGTCTCATGGTCTACACAATCGAACGCCTTCGAGAGGTCGCAAAAGATTCCAATGGCATCTTGTGCTTCTTCCCAGGCATTAAAAATGTTCTTTATTAGGGTGACACCGGCGTCAGTAGTACAACGCCCTTTGGTGAAACCGTACTGTTGTTTATGAAAGATGGAATTTTTATTAAAGTGAAGTAACATTTGATTGAGCATCAACTTTTCAAACACCTTACTGAGAACTGGCAGAATTGACACAGGCCTATAATTGTTGAAACCTTATCCCATCAAACACAGCGTGCATTTACCATGCACCGTACAACTCACTCACACGAAAACATCATTTCTATCGTTGTGCTGTACAGAAACAATTTATTTTACATATACGCTAGTGATTGACCAAATCGGAAAGGTATCGATTCTTCCATTTAATATTATCGACAGTGAAGTATCAATATCTAATAACTAACATTTTGGCGGTTTTCACTTAATAATTATTAGGGCTTATTTTAATTTTTTGAATTGTTCTTTGTTTTATCTTTTTATTACGGACGCTTCTAACGTGCACGTCTTTCTACATTGTTCTCACATCTATAATTTCAACATGAATGATGTAACCAATATTTTGTAACAATTTTTTATTTAAAAGAGTGTCCGTGGAGTTTCTTGCCCGTTCTTCTCCATAGGTACCTACTACGCTTTGAAATGGGCAACTAGCTTCATACCTATTTCTGACTGACCGATTCCTTGACAATTCAAAAGTGCCTGTAAATGGTTTAATTGAAATAAATGCTTTGAGTTTGAGTTTAATGTTAACTTCAAATGATCAAAAACTATGGAAATTAAACGTTTTTTTCTCCTCCTGTGAAACCATGTTTTTGTAGTTATTAGATATTGATACTTCACCGTCGTTATACTTTAAAAAATTTGGTGTCCTGAAAATAAAATAAATAAAAACGATAAGTCCAGAAAATATGATAATAAAAATAAATAATAAGCAAAAAATTCAAACAATAAAAAAATCCAGTTACGTTGGTTTAACCTGTCATAGTTTATTGAAACAGTAGGTATTGTTGAACCCTGCTATGATGTTTACTCACTGTCCTGTAAAGTGGAGGTATTTGTGCAGCACTTGACGCTTTAATATTACTGGAGTGGCATTTTTTGTCAAATAGTGTAATCTTAAATTAATATATTTTTCCATGACTGCTTTAATTAGAAATATTATGTGATTATTCACCGGAGACTGCTCAAATTGGTGAAACTTAATATTATCAAAGAGATCTAATCCTATAATTCAAACCCAAAACACTCCACCTAAAATTTTATTAACTTACTTTACGACAAAATAAGTAAAACACATTATTTCACATCGATTTTCCACCCGGGTAAAACAGTTGACAAATTGAAGAATAAAGTATAATAGCAATAAATTCATTCGCCAAACGACATTGTTGTCGATAGCCTACGTTAGTGGATCTGCACAACTACATCACTAGCTCGTCGCCAGACACAGCGGCCGTACTGCGCGATGCATCCGCAGTCCACAGTATCGTTTTGTGATTTTTACATTGCTTGTTGAGTCACTGAGCGACATATTTAGGTAGTGGTTAACGAGCAATGTATGTAGTGCAAAAATAGTACAGTCGCTGTGATATTTGGAAACAAAAATAACGTAGTAAAAGCAAGAATTATCTTACGATTTGTTGTTTTTCATTATTTTAAAGACAAATATAGTAAAATACTTGTACTTACAAATGGTAAGTGATTCCATGATTCACAAAGTTTTTGTTTTGACTTCGGTTTTTACAAGAAACCACTGAACAACACGGCATTCTTATAAATTGTCCCGATCACGGCCGAAAGCACACTAGTTCGCGGAGACGGCCATTTTCGTATGCAATGAGCACTTTGATCATTACGCGCGGACACAGACACGCCCCCATGCCACTTCTCCTGTTTTTTATATTTCTATGGTTGAAACTCTTGAAGAAATGGTTTAAAACATTGTGCCTACAGTAATATTTGTCTACTTTAAATTAAAATCTAATTTAGCCTAAATAGGTTGACTGCTAAATATATTGGTCAGAGTCTAAGATTATATTATCTACCTTGACACCAATAGGTAATTATTTAAATACTGGGATTAAGAAATAAATCTAAGTATAATAATAATCTATTCCATTTAGTTATGCTGATAGTGTAAATTGGGTGTTTTCTTAACTTTAAATCACACTAAATAAATTCACAGTGAAACAGAGTCAGTTATAATGTAACCTTTTATATTTTGTATATTCCAGCTGCCGACAGTGGCTAAAAGCAGTTGGTAATCAAGAACTGTTGTGTCTACCCATAGAAAAACTGCAAGAGCAGTGAAATATATGTGCTAACGACTTTGGAAAAAAGCATTTCAACAAAAAGGGAAAATAGTCGCAGAATTTCCACAACATAACGTAATGTAACGTATCAGCATTCAGAGTCAAAAGGTAACTATAATAAACACCATAATTGATCTCTATTATACATAACAATATACAGTACAGTCCTCTCATGTCATCCATCAAATTATAAAAAAAAATAGATGCAACCTCTTGTTTAGGTAGTTTCATTAAAATCCATTAACCTTTTCTCATGTGATGATGTTACAAACAAATAGACAGACAGAGAAAGAAATTCTCAAAATTTATTGAGTTAATTTGTGTACTATTGCTCATTTCAAATAGAAAATATCCCTGCGTTTTTATGTGAAAGGAAATGTTAACAAGTCTCATTGAAAATATTGCATATATTTAATTATCTTTACAGATTTAACACCAAGGGAAAATCAGTTGATGGAACAATTACAAAAAACTAAATGCAGCCTGGCATCACTAAGACGCAGTGCCAGTCTCTTGGGAAAAATTGAGTCAGGCATGCTAAAAGAAACTGTGATGTCGGCACAAAAAAATATAAAAGGAAGCCATTTTGGTTTGAGACCAATGTTGATAGCTCATTTAAGTATATCCATAATTAAATACTGAAATCATATAAATCTGTGTTTTATTTTACCGATTTTTGAAAATAAATTAGTATTGGAGGCTCACTATTATCTGCGTAAAATTATCGATATCGATGAAATGAATGCATTTCATCGATATCGATAATTTTATTGATTTCTATATGTTGCGCATCCCTATCGATAACCCTTTCAAGGTCATGATTGTCATTGTCAGTGCTACTTAGAATTTTCATGTTGGTAGCCATGTTTTTTTATGCGATTGGCTCAGACCAACAAAAAAAGAAAGACGGCGCGCTGCGAACATCAAAACTGAAGCCACCTTTTTATCTATGTGTGAGTCGAAGGGTTGCCATTTGTAAAAAAAATACCCCATAACTTGGGTAATAATATTTTATGGGTAGGCTAATATTGTACAAGTAAGATATTGTTAAGTATGGCATTGTACAGACGCCAGCACTTCAAGCTACTACAATCTGTCAAATTTATTAAATAGATTTTCAACTTTATCGCTGAAGGATAAGGTTCAAAGTTGATTGGGAAAATTTGACAGTTTCGGGTAGCTTGATGTGCTGGCGTCTGTACCTCAATTGTTTAGAAGGACCTCTATTCTGAACAAAACAAAAAAAAATTACATCAGAAAAAAAAAACAATTATAAAGTGCACCTTTAAAGCAAGAATTGTTGTGTTGGGCCTTGGAAGACTCCGCTGTTCCACTTAGGTCCGTGTTACAGAACCTCACTCAAGACTCAAGCATTACTTAAAGCTAGTTTTAACCAATCACAAGGCTTTAAACGAGTTTTATGTAATGCTTGAGATTTGAGTGAGGTTCTGTAATACGGGCCTTAGAAATATCCATTAATTTGCAATTGAATGTAAAAAATTCAAAATATAAATAAATAGGTTAGTTTTAAACTATAGAAAAATCAAATAACTTTATATAAATGAACGAGCTTAATACAGAGAAAAAGGCAAAAATGCGCCTAATTGTGTGACGTGTGCGAGTGTGGGTGAGAGTGCGCTAGTACGAGAGTGTGAAGTGTGTAAGGGTTAAAATTTGCATTTATTTAGTTCTACTATAGGGTATATCTTTAGGTGTAAGTTAACCCTACCCGCGACAGTGTCTTGGGATTGAAAGAAGTGAAATACAGCTTCTTTCGATAACCATGCACATAGAAATTCAATTATAAGTTTGTTGAAGCGTAAATCATAACATTGTCGTAGGTATGTATGAAGTCATTATGTAAATTACTTTGAAATAATATAGGTAATTATATTGTCAATTACCTTTATTAAATACAAAAAGATCACAACAACAAAATCACTGACTCTGAAGAAAAAGTAATATCAAGATAAATCGTAACAAACAAAAAGTTTTTTTAACCATAATATAGCCTTTGGTCCACGATTAGTTGAATAAAGGTCGTTATTATCAAAATGATCGGAACAAACCACGCTGGTTTTCGAAGGCAGCCATTCTGGATCATTCCGACTTTATCTTATATCTACTATCCATTTACTTTTTAATTCAGTATTAATTAGAAATCTAAAATATTAAATAAATAAAAAAGGGAACATGAATATAACTCGAAGTAAGAAATCACATTTAAATTTGTTGAATCGAATGGGAAAGATTAAATCATATTATGGCAACCCTCGCACTTTAAGTCACTGCTTCCGTTTGTTGAGGTTATTTGTTCCAAGTAACCTAAAATTCGTTTAATAAAAAACGATGTTATTTCAAGTACATCAATGCTTAGGGGTGAAAAGTGATTCCGTGAGACTTTTTTTGTGATTTGCTATTGTTTTTATAAGTTTTCACTACACAGGAAAGCATAATTATATTTTTTTTAATCAATGTTAACTAGACGACGACTCATGACGTACTAAGAGCGATGAGCATGGTTTTAGTGTAGGTGTGTGCGTGAGCGGGTGTATTTACTTGCAGGAGCATGGTTTTGTGGCTTCACTTTTAATGTTCGCGGCGCGCCGTCTTTCTTTTTTTGTTGGTCTGAGGCGATTGGCTAAAAAAGGTAACAAATTCTTAAAAACTGAATGTTCTAAGTTCCGCCTCTTAAAGTTACATGCTCTGTGACTCTGGCTACCTCAATATTAACTAGTTATCGTGTACATACCTTCTAGCAAGTTTATTCTCCAATATCTACATACCTATTCAATTATTCAGTTGTCGCTTGGACACTGTGTCATGTTAAACAAAATACACACCTATCATACAACGGATCGTGTTTCATGTAAACAAGGCGCCGTGACGCGCCTAAAGTCTTTCCATAATTTTAGATAACCAGTTCATTTTAGCCACCCAAACCCATAATCCAATATCTTTATTTCCATTTCCTGCAATAGTTCTACCTACACCAACCGAAGGTTGTCCTTGGGTGCTCTTGCATAGTGCGAACAGAGATAATCGTCGGTTGGTGCCTCATTTAATTAATTAAAAACGTCTTACGGCCTCTACGAGTTGGCTTCGGCCCCTTGTACGCCTTCCAAAGGCTCGGGACCCCAGGGTCCCGAGAATTGTCAAGAGACGTAAAAATAATAATAACGGTTATTTATCAAAAAGTAAGAAAAACACGGGATAGACAAAAATGAAAGAAAGACCAGACATCCTTAATCAGAATTGAATATAACGTGCTCTAAGCGCCAAGGACTTGAAATGAAGCTTCGATCAACATATTGTTGATCGAAGAAATGAAGTGAACGGATGACGTCATGAAACTAATAGGGATGTAACACATTTCTTATAGCTCTAATTGAATTATGCATTTTTTTCTTTGATACTTATAATTTATACTGTTTTTTCTTGCTAGGGATACTGTGAAATAAATCAAATATGGAAATATTTAATCAGTTTTTATTTATAATAATATAATCATTTAAGTCTGAAAACATCCATATTTCAACACACACGTTTTATAAACAACTAATTCACATCAAAATAAAAACAAACAAAACAACACACACAAAATAAAAACAGTTGAGGACACTGTTACATACAATAAGACCGGGAGGAACTGTCCACTGCTCACAGTGCAGTATGCAAACGTATCCAGTGGCCCAGCAGTGGAGAGTCCCACCTGTCCGCGAACACGCTTATTATACTATTGCTACTGGACATAACACGACTCAGCAGCGACGCACACTACTTCCTTATAAGAGCATGAAACCTATCAGTGTGCGCTTCTGCGAACATAGTCGAAGCACTGCAGAATCGTGGTAGCCCCAGCAGCACCCTAAACGCGTTGTTGTATTGAACACGTCGTATTTATATCCGTAATATTATAATTAAAACTTAACGCGTAAAAATCTCATTCATCGATATGACGATACCCTCATCAACTCATCACTGTTTACTATATATTTCGTTATACATTTATAGCTTGGCGCTGGGGAGGCATCGCGTTTTGTGTACGTGGGCGGTGAAAAGGTTAAAGGTAACGATGAATGATAAATAACTTGTGATGTACTTAGGTTATGAATATGAAAATTACACACTTTCATGTACAGACGCCAGCACATCAAGCTACCCGAAACTGTAACATTTTCCCAATCAACTTTGAACCTTATCGGTCAGCGATAAAGTTGAATTTCTATTAAATAAATTTGACAGATTGTAGTAGCTTGAAGTGCTGGCGTCTGTACTTGGGACGTACTAAGTTTCCACATTTGATTTTGCACGAGATCTAACGACTTTCATATGAATTCAGCGATAAAAAAAATCGTTAAATTGGCGGGGCCAATGTTTTAACACTTTCACCGCTAAGTACATACTTGAATTTCTCATTTATTATTGTATTGAAAATTGAGTAAATACCTGTACATATGTAGTACTAGGTTTTCGGGTGTGAATTACCTGCCTCCGAGTAGCGCTTCCAGAAGGTCCCGCCACTTTGAGGTCAAAGTGGCGGATCCAGGGACGTCTTGACGTACTTTCTTTACCTTTAGAGGTACAAATGCCTTGTTTTGGGTACAAATACTACATATTTTTTTTATTTATAAATTTCAAATTGACTTGATCCCGTCATCTTGACGCTCACCCTTAGGGATAGGGATGCGCAACGTATAGCAACCAATAAATTTATCGATATCGATGAAAAGCATTCTATGCAGATAATAGTGAGACTCCAAAAGTAATTTATTTTGAAAAATCGGTAAAATAAAACACAGATTTATATGATTTCAGTATTTATTAATGTATACACCGTGAATTTTTAATCACAGTTTTGCTAGAACAAACGTTGTTTAGACCATGGTCTACTACCATTCTAAAGCATCAAATATGTTATTAAAACAAACTAAACTAGGCATTCTCAAATAAGTCTTATGTTACTCAAACGTGTTCTAACATTTACCGAAACATCAAATTACTTATCGCGGTAGTGATATGGCATTCAAAAGAGTTACGAGGAGTCCACGTGGACTACAAGGATGTCCGGCCAATGCGGGCCTAAATGCCGAAATGCAAATAAATCATTAGCCAATGACATGCAATCGCGCGAAGTATCGTCCCACCCATTTCTTTTGTTGACAGCCTCCCGCCACCCGGGCGGTAGCCAGTCTACCGAAATCTCTCGAGCGGGCACATGTATGCATCCGATGTACTTACGTCACAGGCACGTATGGCGCGTTTTTTGTGAAAATTAGTTCTAAGTGTTCTAACTATTTTAATGTGGAGTGGTGTTGGATATGGTGCATTTTGCGTGCAATTTTGTACCTACATTCTGAACTGTCATGTAAGAAAGTAACTAAGTAGGTAGGTACCTACTTTACTTACCAATACTAATAATTAACTTCAGAGAAATTCTAGCTGGACCGATAAGATTCTAGCCCGATAAGAATGAACGGAAACTGAAGTCAAAGTTGTCTTGGTGCACAGCTAGCTAACTGTTATTATGTTGTGATCTCAGGTAGATTCATATTAGATTGTTATTAGGTTCGTGTTAAAATGCTTACTTTGATCCATTAGCAGTGGTAAAAGTTAATTTGGAAGGAAATTTTAGCAAATTGAAATTGTCATAATTACGTAACTTGAAAACTCACTTTTTTGTTTGTAAAGATATTTCTTTAGTTTTGGTCTTAAATGAAAGGTCTAAACTTAAAACCATTTGTCACGTTTAGTTCATGAAAATCGGCCCACGGAACAAAAAGATAAGGTCATTTTTATGTATGGAAATTTTATTTAGTTAATAATAATTTGTAAATGTTTGTTCTAATAACGCCTCACTTTTATTTAACTCATAATGAGGAGGTTCTTTTCAAAACTTGACTATTCCACTTTTTATTTTTTTTTCAGAATTTGAGAAACAAGTTTTTTAGGAATGCAGTTATGTATTTAATCGTAAATTTTGTTGAATTATTTTATACTACCAGAATAGGCATTGTTTTGACTGGGTTTCAAAAATCTAGCAATAATCTATTTTGAATAAATAAAAAATTTGAAAAGGAATAATCTAGTTTTGACTCGGCTTTAGTGGATTAATCATGTTTTTCCTTTTCAAGCCACGCTGTTCCAAGCCATTTCAAGCCACATCATAAAAATAAAAACTGAGCTGCGCCGAAGAAATGTACAGACGCCAGCACTTCAAGCTACTACAATCTGTAAAATTTATTTAATAGATTTTCAACTTTATCGCTGAAGCGTAAGGTTCAAAGTTGATTGGGAAAATTTGACAGTTTCGGGTAGCTTGATGTGCTGGCGTCTGTACCTTTTTTTTGGGTGGGAAATTATCAAATAACTTCTCCCGCTCTGGGTGGAGCGGGAGGGCGTGTCAGACTCTTACTGACTAAAACCCACCCGTGTTCCTTCGGTTGCCCTGTTGCCGGGGGCCACGATGTCCCTATCGGTTTTCTTCGAACCCCCCCGGCAGGCATTGACCCTAACGGACCCCGTCAATTCTGCTGACATCTCTTTGAGGCGCGCGTGGAACACAACGCGCCGTCGACCCGGGCTTGGTCCTTATCGGACGGCGAGCTACCCATTGCTCACCGTCCGCAAGCCCGTGCCTACGGTGGCCGGAAATCGGCTCGCGATTCCCGCCCCGGGCGTCTCCTCCTGCGGCGGTTAGGGGCGTGAGGGCGCGAAATTTGCCTCTCCCTCACGCGTTCCGCCTCCTCCTTCGCGAGCATTACCGCTTCACAGAAGGAGGTGACGGCCTGCCATTTCCTCTCGCTCCGTACCATGGCCTGAACCAGGGCCGGACGCGAGAGATCACCGCCGCCGATCGCCTCTACGAGGACACGGCGTTGTTCCGCCCAAGCCGGGCAGACCTCCACCGTATGCTCCACCGTGTCCTCAGGCCGATCCACACAATGGTGACACCCGGGTGTTTCCTCCCGCCTTATCCTAAACAGGAACCTCCCGAAGCAGCCGTGTCCGGTGAGGACCTGCGTCAGGCGAAGGTGAGGACGCCGTGGCGTCTCTCAAGCCACTCCTCAAAGAGGGGTCTTATCGCCGCAATTGTGGCGTGCCCAGTGCGGGGTTGCGACAATCGCACCCTCCATGACGCCATGAGATCCCGCCGGAGCTCTGTCCGCTGTGCCGCGATTTCTTGCGGCATCGGAGTTAAGCCCCGGCGTTTCGCCCGCACTCGCACGGGCACTCGCACTAAAGCCGAGTCCGGCAAAGGTCCTCGCGCACATCTGGGAGTGGCGCGAGGACCTTTGCCGGACTCGGCTTTAGTGGATTAATCATGTTTTGTTAAGGGTCTAGAGGAATAATTTCAAGCCACGCTGTTCCAAGCCATTTCAAGCCACATCATAAAAATAAAAACTGAGCTGCGCCGAAGAAATGTACCAGCACTTCAAGCTACTACAATCTGTAAAATTTATTTAATAGATTTTCAACTTTATCGCTGAAGCGTAAGGTTCAAAGTTGATTGGGAAAATTTGACAGTTTTGGGTAGCTTGATGTGCTGGCGTCTGTACCTAACTTTGAAACTAAACTAACTGAAAAATAAAGGGAAAAAGTGGATTAAACCACTTTTGATGAAATCATGCATTTTATTTAATTTTTTCTGATGGATCAATCACGTTTTGGCAAACTTTTGTTTTCGCTGCATGTAAATTGAATTTTACAAACAAACAAAAAAAAATTGTGTTCTGTCGAAAGTGAAATAGTCAAGTTTTGAAAAGAACCTCCTCTTATACTCATAGATTTTATTCATAAAATTTTCATACCGCGGGCTTAATATGAAAATACCTTGATACGCGAGCGCCGCCGCCATAGGGAGTAACGATAATCTCGACATTTTAAACTTTGTCTTTTTTGCGTTTTTTCAAAAACTAATTATGTTTTCTTTTTTATTGGATGCTGTAGAATGGTAGTAGACCATGGTCTGAACAACGTTTTTTCTAGCAAAACTGTGATTCAAATTTCACGGTGTATAAATGAGCAAGCAACATCAGTATCAGACCAAATTTTTTTTTTTTTTTTACGCCGACGTCTTAATTTCTCTTAGCTCGCCCGACTCAAATTTTTCCAAGAGATTGGCACTGCGAGTGATGCCAGGCTGCATTTAGTTTTTTGTAATTGTTCCCTAAACAGATTTTCCCTTGGTGTTAAATCTGTAAAGATATTAAATATAAGCAACATTTACGATGAGACTTGTAAACATTTCCTTGCATAAAAAAACGCAGGGATATTTTCTATTTGAAATTAGCGATACAAAGGAACCACTGTACTTTAACACCCGGCGCTTTTTTATAGTAGGTATTTTTTTTCAGACAAGACTACGCAGAGTCGGTTTTGCAGGAATTCGTTTCTGTCACTATCTTTTGTAGCACAACATAATTGACTTTTCGGAAACTTTGTATTTTTTTTACATTCGATTACGTTTCGTTACACAGAATCTTTTAAGAGTACCTACAAATAAAACTTATTTTTTTTAATTTCAATAACTATATTATTTACTTCATAATTGAGTTCATTGCTGTAGGAGCTATTTAAAAATTAGTGAAAGTTAAAAACTTACATTATTTACACAAAAATCGATAAAAATCCGCTATCACTGTGTCTGAACGTAAAATGGAACAACCTAGGAGTGAAACTCATATATTATCTATGGTAAAATGTCAATTAAGTTACTTAAATTAGTAAATTTTTTTGGAACTATAATAATTTTTTTTTCTCAAAAACTAGGCGTTTGCGCAGTGTGAGATTTTAGGAAAGAGTTTTACATGAAAACATCTATACGTTATAAAATTGTGAAGCTTCGGACGCGCGGGTGTTAAAGTACAGTGGAGCCAATATCGGTACTCACCGGTTTGGATCCAGTGGAAACTTGGAAAATTGCAACTTATTTACGGTATGCCAGGCCTCCTTGATACCACAAACTTCACATCTTCTGTGACCCTTACCAACATGGTTCACAAACTTAAGAGTCACTGTCAATTATTCTGATATGATATATTCCGAAATCTTACAGAAAAAGGAAAAACAAACAGAAAAATCAGAACACAAACAATAATAATCGCGCAAAGGCAGACATGCTGACACTCCCATATATTATTATACTCTTTGTGCTGACATGTTTGTGAACATCACAGATTATTAATGAACATTTCGTAATTTAATGTTGGTCATCATGTCATTCTGATGGGTTTTTCTGAATGTTGGCTAAAGAAGGTTAGGAATTCAGTCAATTCAGTACAAAAATAATTTGTTCGGGGTTTCACAGCACTGTTAAAAATAGAGTAGTCGATCTAATAAGAATTACACATTTGTCTGTATAACATGGCAACCCTCCCACAATAATCGAATAAAAAGTTTATGAAGAGTCAATACACCCAACGGAGTGCTCTATACTCTAATGGGGATAAAAACTGCCCCTTGCTCACTTGTCCAGCGTTTGATAATTTTACAGCTAGATAATTTTTTTGTAAACAAGCGACTTCTTTTAGCCATAATTAATTATTGAGCCCCGTTGCGCAGCTATTTACTGCAAAAATATTGGAATCTGATATTTCATCGAGACGATGTGCTATCCTATAAGCCTTTCATGGGAGAAAGTGGTTTATAGGCGATGCTCCCAAAAGAGCTAAGTCTGTTTTCATTACATACAGGCACTTGTGGATGTGATATTATGTAAATTAAAGTAAAGTATGTGTGTGTTTATATTATCATATTAGATTAGTGCTAGAAGTGCTATCTCTGAGGTTTTTCAGTCAGGAAGATCATGTCCGAGTTGGTTTCAACTCTGATCAGGTTACTTCTATCGTACGCCTCCAGTCTTTAACAAAAAACGAACACGAATAACCTATAAACTTTAAAACTTTCATCATTTATTAACTTTTCCACTAAAGCTGCTTTTTTACCATGCAGTGGTAGACGCTGCCCCTGTCCTTACCTCGTCTTTTTAATAGTGCTACACTCCAAGTCTCATACATATTTATCTAGTTTTCTTATAATATGTGATCAACACAAAAGTAAACAAACACAACAATGGCGGTTTATAAAGACGTATAACTGTGCTGTCACCTGTTATGAGCTTTCAGTTTTTAACCTCATTGCGTAAACCTTTAGCGAAAACAATAGGAACTCTTGTCAGTGGTCTACTGCCTTTGCCATGTATTATAGGCACACTGTATTTTGATTAATGCTCTATGGAAAAGCGGCAAATTTAAATTTTAGAAATTCAGAATTTCTGACTTTGATGTTTTGTGAAACGAATCAAAAGAAAAGTTTGGTTTTATTTTCTATTCACAAAAGATTGTATAGTAAACAATGGCAAACACCGCAGTACAATGTAACCCGAATTTAGAGAATGCTCCAGACGAAAGTCCTTCTGAAGTGAAAATAGTAAATTTCGGATGTGTACCCGTCGACACTGTTGTAGAAAAATCTATTTCAATTGAAAATACTAGTGAGGTAAGTGAATGTTGTGTAGGTAGGGTAGGTACCTATTTATTTAAATGTAGCAGAGACGGTACCTAGGGATCACCGCCAACCCGCTAAGGTTGAGTTTTCATTGAACCGGAGACGTAAAGGAATCGTTCAATCACAGATGGACGAGAGACGCGATGAGGATTTCAACCATTGTGATTGGTCGATTCCTGCTGGTCTCCGTTTCAGTGGAAACGCACCCTTAATTTCCTTTTTGAAGGTATGGAAGGTAGGTACTCTATCCGGGAGTAATTGCTACCAAAATTCGCTAAAGACATTTCAGTTCTGTAAGATATTATTTATTTTACAATATTTTTACAATCCAGTTACCTACTGCTGCATTTCTGCAGCAAAACGTGAAGGTGACTAGACCGTGATCTTAGGGGCGGGTAACTTAAAAGTTTTACAAGCAGCCGAGGTACGTTGGAGTCACTTGGTTCCAATTGTAGGTATTTTTTACCATTGTTACACCACCAACAGGGTAATTTATTACATTACAGAATAGCCTAACATACAGGGTGTCAAACATTTATATTCTGAACAGCGTGGACCGCGTGTTCAAAGTATCCATTACGTCGAGTTTTGTGAATTCGGGTGACAGCGCCCGAATCAGGGTTGTGTTCAAACCCAACATTGTCGGGCAGTCGTTTACTGAATATTTCCTTGTGGATGACACCGGTGGCAACAACTATAGGCTCACCGTTACTGGGAAATGCTATGGTGAGCTGTATTTTTGCTATGGTAACTAAACTAATGTATGTATAGTAGGTAGGTATCATCTGAGCCTGATCATTTTTGGTTCAAGCCACCTAATTGGTCTTTGCTAAAATCACAATAACTTTAATAAATCTAAATATCTTGTTGCCGTTTGAAAGGCAAGTAAAAATTTTCACTTAGGTAATCATATGCAATGAATTTCTATGTAGGTACCTACTACAAAATCCCAGACTATCACAAAATTAGACAGAAACTGGACATAAAGTGCAGTGACCTTTATAATGCAAACTGTGTAGTAGCTTTTCTTTTAATTTTAGGTCCAAAAGTATCACTAGATAAAAGAAAAATATTGTTTCGAATATGCAAAAATGTATCAGACCAAAGAAAAGAAGTGATCAACATAGTAAACAAATCATCAGTGGACACGACGTACCAGTGGTACATGCCAGCCGGTGGTCAGGGGTGCTTTCAAGTAGGACCTACATCATTTGATTACTGTTTTAATGAATATAAAAATCCATTAGATACTTTAATCTTTGCTTTTAGATTTCGACAGGTAACTGTGGTCTCATCAGAGCATGCGAAAATATCACCACCACCGTCATATTCACTGGTACTGCTCTTGGAATATATACTGCGGAATTAGTTTGCTTGGTCCTCAATCAGGTAAAGTATTTTAGAGTACCTTCCCACATTAAATCTTGCCTAGGGACCTATCGACTTCGTAATCATAAAAGTTACTCAAAATAATTTCGAGTTTACCTGCTACATGTTGGCTGGAGTGAGCTCCAAGTGACTCGTAGAGTAAAACGGTGCAATTTCCTCCAGTCCAATTTGCGGCTATTATTGTATTGTCAATGCAGTTAACACGTTCCAGGAACCTTTATTCTTGAACGTGTTTGCAACGGTAGTATTACCGGGAAATCCATTATTTTGTATTCATGAGCATGTCTTTGAGAAGAATTGGAAGCAGAAGTCTCGTTTCGTCCATTTAATGGAGAATAGTCTTAATCGTTTAAGCAATTTACCGTCAGCTTCTGTGTTTGAGAGATATCTCGACTTCGGCACGGGAAGTGTTGTGGATATCACAAGGAATATATCGCAAACTATTTGTGTTACTAATCATGAAGAACAAGAGGGCTATATTCAATGGATGCCAGGTCTGCTTACATTCACTTTATTTAAAATAGTTAGATTAGCTTTAGTCCTTACTGTAGAAGTTGAGTTTGTAGGTATGCACTGAAGTGGCACTACACATGATATGACATGACAGAACAAGACACTAGAGGTCACACACACACATACTGCACTATTTCTGACGCGTGCAATGTAGGCAGGCTTGCATGATAGATAAACGGCTGCTCCCGTTGAATACAGCGTAAACTACTGTTTGAAATTCAACGAACGTTGACATATCTACCGTACCTACATACATTGATGCGATCAACATTATTATCTACTTAATCGTAGTTGGTTCTACACACAGGTGAACAAGATATTTAGGGAACCGAAGTTCGACTTTTTTTTACCATGGCGCCCGGTAAATTGATATAAAGTTCACTGCAATAAAAAAATATTTTGACTGTGTCCTGTATCTACAGATCTTTGAAGTAGGTTCTGCTAGCAGTAGGTCCTAGCACCTATCACATAAATGTAGTTTTATAACAAAGGCTTGTAAATCTTATTTACCTTGTTGTCTCGTGGATTTACAAATTGTTTTAAGGCAGAGCCCCACCGCTGTGCACGGAGAGGCTACGCACATCTGTCTCTTCGTTTCGCTTTGCAAGAAAATGTATGTGATAACGTCCACTGTAACTAGGGTTGCCAGGTACCCAAACCTAATAGCCGGACAGACCAGCCAGTTTGGCCGGACATTTGGGTAAAAAGGCCGGACACCCTACATTATTGAGTATTTTGTGTCTCAGTATTAATAGGTACGACAAAAAACTGTATGTAAAATCAAGCTTTTTTGATTATTACCATAAATCTTGTTAAATTCTAATGAAATATAAATAAAATCAAATGCCAAATCAGTCTAAGTAAGTACTTTATTATTAATCAGTCAAATAAAGCCATCAGTCAAAATTAATTTCTAGATAAACATTAATCAACATTTTTAAATTCTTCTTAAATTCTAATGAAAGGCAATTGCACAAATAAGTCTTATTTACCTGCTATTACTTCCCAAAGTAAAACAAAATAAAAAAACAAAACCTTTAAGTTAAACAATAAAATAATTATTCATATTTTTGGTTGGCAGAAACCTGCTATAATACTCGTAGCTCAGTTTCTTTCAAAATGCAGTTGTAAAAGTCCTTACACGTCAAATGTTGTAAATTAAATTCTACAACCAACATTTTAGATCTGTTGCGTTCTTTTGACCATTGCTGACCTATCAAGGAAATAATTCTTTCAACGTTTGCGTTATGTCCTCATGGTTGTCCTGAGATCGCAAAGTATAGAGCGGGCGGCGGCGGGCGTGGCGCAGGGGGGCGGGGCGGGACTGCGGACTGCGGGACCGACCAACAGTCGTCTCGCCTGCGCTCGGCGCGACTCGCTCGTTTGCGAAACGTAAAAAGCCGGACACCTTATTTTGGCCGGACTCGCAATCTAAAAGCCTAACTATGTCCGGCTTTATGCGGACGCCTGGCAACCCTAACTGTAACCAACGGACACGCTAGCGCTATGCACGAATTGACGTCATTGCTACAAGCGTTGCTTGCTCGAATATGGCGCCCACGCAGCTCAACGCTGTCAACGCTACGCACGCAAGCGAACAGTTGTACAGACGCCAGCACATCAAGCTACCCGAAACTGTCAAATTTTCCCAATCAACTTTGAACCTTATGCTTCAGCGATAAAGTTGAAAATCTATTAAATAAATTTGACAGATTGTAGTAGCCTAATGTGCTGGCGTCTGTACATAGCCGTGGGTTAATATTCATGTAAGTTACTAATTACTTAGAATAACTGATAAATTTTCTATTTAGTCATGCAAAAAGTTTCATTCTAAATGTAATACTTACTTTTCACACAACACCCGACGAGTATTGGTACGTTTACCTTATAGCGTGTGTTGCAGTGGAAACGTAGACCCACGTTGTCAAACAAGCGAACCCACGCAGCTAAAATACGCCGCGTGCCCGTGCACAGCGTGCGCCGCGGTGGGACCTGCGCCTTTACTTTCAAACTTCGTTACCTATGAACTCTGATCAAATAAAAAAACCAAGACTGTCAACACTGTCAACAGTGACGTGAGGCCGGTTTCGTAAATATGTATGCACTTGGTGAGGTGTAGTTTGATTGTAAATGGTTGTAAATGTCAGCGTGTGCACGGAGCGGAGTTGTACTTAGTATTGGCATGCTTCACTGTATTGTTCGCAGCGCTAATCTGTGGCGCTATGTCTTGATTTTTATTTGGTCTGAGGTTATGAAAGACAAGTAAAATTTTCAGATCCAGATAACATATTTCTGGTTGACCCTATCGCTTCTATTATACCTCCTAATGAATCAAGACTATTTACCGTTAGATTCAGGTAAGAACCAATACTTCCGTAGTAGGATTCTTTCTGACTACCCTCTTAAAAATAAAAATTAATTGCTGGTGTACATGTTACTAGGCCCAAGATCGAGAACGAAGTATACGGTTACCTGATGTGCGGGGATTATCAATACAAAAATTTCAATAACGTTACTCAGGAGCTAAAGTTGAAACACACATTGTTTCGTATTCCTTGTACAGGGAACACGTGGCTGCCTTGCACCGAATGGACAACTGAATGGGATTGTCCTACTGAGGTTATAATCATTTCTTACTAGATACAGTGTTGGTTTGTTAGCAAAAACAACCAGATGGTGGGTAGGTACACCAGTACCCTAATTACGTAATACACGATCAATCACAATCTGTTTCGATTTGAAACAGATTGCTAATCCATTGCTTCATAAGTTGGATAAAAAATCTGCTAAACAACGTAAATAACGCAATGAATGTTGTTGAACTGTCAAAATGAAACAAATTTGTCATAAATTGCTAATCCATTGCTTCATAAGTTGGATAAAAAATCTGCTCAACAACGTAAATAACGCAATGAATGTTGTTGAACTGTCAAAATGAAACAAATTTGTCATAATCGTTTACGAAAATAAATTACGCAATTAGGGTACAGGTTCGCAGGTAAGTATGGTTCAGTCTTCGATCAACAATGTATTGTTGATCGAAGGGTTCAGTACAAAAAATAATCACAAGAATGGGGAATACAAGTCTTATTCGCGGCTTCGTTAAGCGTCTTTTTACACCTGTTAGTAATAACTTTATAATCACTCTTTTTAATATTACAACGTGTAATCAGATTCCCATTTAATTTCTAAGCAGTTTGGTGTTGTATAGGTAATTCTACCACCAACAGTACCGACAAGAACGACGTTCACTAATTTCATGCTGTCGAACAAGTTTGAAGTTCCTATGCATTTCAAGTTTGATCCACCTTATGGCACGTAAGAATCTTTATTGTTACCTTTCAACTGTCATACTCATTAATGAGACACAATAGAATTTTAATTGTTATCCACCTCAATGAGGCGTCGCACATACGAGTATTGGCATAAAAAACCTGGCCATAAGTTGAATATTCAAAGTATAGATTAATTCAATGCAACCATCACTTTCTGACAGCTAAATAAACTGTTCATAACGTACCGCACCCCCCGCGCCCTTATCCCTTCACCGCGCGGCACACAGGTAATCGGAACTCAGTCGTCGTCCAGTGCGGTCGATTGTTTTCTCGATAGCATTATTTTTTGTGCAAATAACATTTGCTGTTTTAGCAGTTTTGTGAATAGCTGGTGGGAATAACACGACGAATATGGAAGCCCCAGGTATGTAACAATAGAAATAATATAATTTAATTTAAATTATACACTCACAAATGTTATTTTTTTATTTTCGCAAAGAACACTAAAATAATCTACTTGTCTATTAAAAAATAAATATACAAAAGCGTTTTTGTATGTGTTCCGAGCATTTCCGAGTAATGATCCATTATTTTAAACAAAGTTTAGACTGTCCTAAAGAGAATTGTGAAAGAAAATGTTCCGCTTTGTTCCGCCATTTTGTTTAGCACACATTCAAACAAAATGAACGGTTAATTTAAAATAAGATTATTTACAGTAAATTCTCTTTTTATTTTTAGATTCCATTGGGAATTTCAAGAACATGTCAAATAAGCAATTATATGATATTGTGCAAGAATACCCTGACAAGAAAATTGATGATAAGATGCTATTTTTGGAGAAAAAAATTATAAAGATAACAAAATGTCCTGAAAGTGAGCTGGAGACATTAAAACATACTTTGAGCCATTTCAAGTGTGAATTTAAAAGCAAATGGGTAGCAGCAAACAACAAGCATGACCGCTTTCTAAAATACCCTTAAATTCGCCCTCTGGACTATAGGAAAACCGGGTCGTCCTTCAAAGGAATTCAGTGATGGATCCAAGCGAAGAAAAACAAGATTTGCGAGATAATGTATCGACAGATGAGTTGACTTATGCTGCTCAAATGAGTCAACCTGCTGGAGGAAATAAGGACGCATCTAAAATAATAAAAGATATATCACTTTGACTCCAACAAGAGCTACAAAGTTTCGAATAGTAATTTCTTCAAGTAATGAAAATAAAATGAAGAAGCATTCACCATCTGAAGCCTTTTTTGAGATTTTAGTAGAAGACAGTGGGAAATTTTACACAGCGTTAATAAAAATGTATACCCTTGCTACTCATTAATAAAAAAGGCAAAACCGATTGCTATCCAGAAGAACATTCAGTGAGAGTAACAGAGACTTGTGCGGAAGTTCTCTTACAAGATTTACTCAACCACACATGTATACGGTTGTGTAAATATTTGGATGAAGTTAAATACAGCTGTACTGAAGAAGAAAATATTTTTTTTCTTTTAAATATAAAATACGGCTGCGATGGTTCTCAACAATCGCAATACAAGCAAAAATTTCGATGATTGATTTTTTGTTTTGTTATAATAAACGTTTGAAAACTGTCTTAAATTATCTATTTAAGAATTTCCACGTGAAAAATGTCACGAAATAATATTGGCCAGGTTTTTGGTATAAATACTCCTATGTGCGTCGTAACAAATGATGAGTTATGTGATTATTACCTAACCTAAATTTTTGGAATCAAAATCCATCTACTTGGCTTTTGTGCGAATAATAATCTTTCATAGACCTTGGCCCAGATATGGGGTTTTAGGTGCAAAGTTAGAACTACAAGGGAGAACCATTTATCATTGGTAAGTTTTTATATTTTTTTTTTTTTAACCATATTTCCATACAAATGCTGGCGCGTATTACGCGCGAGTCCAGATATTCTGGGCGCCTTCTAGAACATTACTTTTATTGCAGGAATTTCGTGGTAATGCCTATTTGTGGAATTGTTCCGAGCCGTGGTTGGCAAATAATATCTGTGGCTTTAGAACCAAAGTGTTTCGGAGATTACTGTGAAGCTTGGGATCTCATGATAAACAAAGTACAAAAAGTTAGTTGATTTGTTTTCGTTTTATGCAGTGTTTTTTGAGACCGGTTTAATGTTTTTCAATGAAAGGGGAATAAAATTATCTTATTCCTACGATTCTTCTCTATACTTACTCTCAATTAAAGTGAACCCGAGAAGGTAGTTAAACTTTTCTACTTCCAACAGGCCCGTATCAGCTTCACGGGTAACGCAGAAATGAGTCAAGTGGAGGTGATGTCGCACGGTTTCCATCCGGGCATGCACGCGATGCTCGAGTTCCCTCCTACCATCACTGGATGCACTAACTACTGCACATCATATCTTCACAACTTGACGAGGATGGACATACAGTATGTTGATATTTCTCACCTATTCAAACTATAGACATCGCACGATAACAGCGAGTGGTGACGACCATCTAAAGATGACTGTTTGCTGTTCGCGAAGGTTCTATTCAAAGGAGCTGCTATTTGCACTTTTTAGTATAAACTTGTCCATTCTAAAATACCCTTTCTAACCGACTTCAAAAAAAGGAGGAGGTTCTCAGTTCGTCGTAATTTTTTTTTTTGTATGTTTTCTCGAAGACATCTGGTCCGATTTGAAAAATTATTTTTTTGTTAAGTCATAACATAGACATTTATTAATTTGTTTAACATAGGTGTACAATAATAATGGTATGTGAAGATAATAAAGAGTTCGCTATGTTATACCAGAGGGCGTACAAATGTTTGTAATTTAGTAATTATTGAAATAGTAAGTAGTAGTAGTAGTATTATTTTCCTTTATTTCGTCCCACATACATATAATTTACATTTATAAATATTTTTTTAACTGCCTCGTTGGTCTAGTGGTCGCAAGCGCTACTGCTTATCATGAGGTCCTGGGTTCGATTCCCGGGTCGGGCAAAGTGTTATTGGATTTTTCTATCTGAAATTTCTCAGTAGCAGCCCGGAGTCTGGATTTGTGCCCGGTTGATGGCAATAGGCTCGCCCCCTATTACATGGGACTTAAACATAACTGGCGAAATGTGGGTGTACCTGCTACAGGGACACTCCTGCCCAACCCTTCTGGGAAACAAGGCGTGATGTTATAAATAATTTTATAAAAACAAAAGAAAAAAACATTTAAAAATATAAAAATAGTAGCCCACCGGTATCGGGAGCAGGGTCCAAGCTACCGGCGGTCAGGGCTCCAGAGAAAGGGAACCTCCTAACAATGCGAGCCGTGTCCAGGAGTACCGCTTTCTGAATCAAGCCCATAATCCAACTGCCCAACGAGAGCCTCCTCAGGTGTTGGTCGAGGCTCTTGGCAATTAAGCCATTGGCTGATACGACTATCGGCACAATGATTGCTGAATCCACATGCCACATGTCGACAACCTCATGAGCCAAGTCAAGATACTTGATTTGTTTATCTTTCTCGGCTTTCACGAGGTTTCCATCATGCGGGACCGTTATGTACCTTGTTTCCGCCTGATAGAAGACTGTTAAATACTTTCTTCAGGCGGCCAAAGAAGCGCTCCTTCAACGATTGCTTCATGTCAGTAACATTGATGCCCAAAGCTTCCGACATACCCAAATACCAGGTTTCGGATGCGGAGAGGGTTCTAAGGTTTATGGAATCCGAGAGCTGGGTTTCCACGGATTCCATAATCTCCCCTCGCTTTACATGCATGACCGCACATTTGTCCACACCAAATTCCATCCTGATGGCGCTACAGAAAGTTTCAGTTACTTTCAGTAGCTCCATCAGTTACAAATTGTTGGGGGCAAAGAGTTTTAGGTCATCCATGTAGAGGAGGTGAAATATAACCTGACCACCTCTTCTCAACCGATAGCCAAGACCTGAATCCTCAAGCAGTGTGCTTAGAGGATTCAGGGCCAAGCAGAACCAGAGTGGACTCAAACTGTCGCCCTGAAATATGCCTCTTAATCCAGCTGTCCACAGCAATCGTTCAAACGGCACTATTTCCGCGGCAACACGATTCTTGCGCTAATGCTTTATAAACTGGGTTACTCCCGTGTGGCAACGCTTCATATACTTACCTATAGCGTTGTATCGTGTGCACCAGGTACAGTCAGTACGTTAAGTAAATTTTTTAAGGAATGTAAATATTTGTTTGAAATGAAAAAAAGTATGTACCTACCTACTTATTTAAGATTTTTGTAGTGTAATTTTTTATGTGTCATACAGGGTGGCAGTGACATCTACGCGAAAACTTTTACCATGAATTCAGTACATAATTCTGAACCCCCAACTTGAAACCCCCAACAATGAAATTCTGAAATATTTCGTCGGTTCTTAAAAAAAATCTGCTGTTTCTTAGAAAAGTGCAATACCTACGCGGTCAAAATGTATGGAACAGCTGATTTTTTTAAGGTTTAATTATTTAAACTAAGCAAAACAAAATTAACAACATACGTTACTAGAATATAATATAGGTTTATTCATTCGAAATGTGACTGTACAAACAAGTGTAAAGTATAAAATTTGAACTGAACATCGCAAATATTACTATAAATTCAGCACACTAGAACTTTTTACTCTGACTGTACTTTAACGTGTGCTCAGGTACGGAATATCTACAAACATAACCAATGTATATGTAGCGTTGCCAAAGGAGAACGTTGCCACACGGGAGTAACCCTATAAACTTACGGACTTTTTGCTTTTTATTGGGTGAAGTATTCCTACCGATTAGTTTTTTTTACAGTTTTGGGGTAGGCCCATGATTCAATCGACACATACTATAGTGGATTTTAGGACTAAACCCACAAAAAGCCATATTCACACCTATATTTAAAGCAAGCTTTAGAAAATATTGTGCGTATCTTAAAATATTTAAATGATAATGACAATAATCCTCATATCCGTTATATGGTAGTCCCTTCCCGTATCGAAAGAGTTTGTAATTGAAAGCGCAGAACCTAACTCCAATGACAACCAAGGAGTCCTGGCGCCGCTGTACAGTAACGCCCGACCCCAGATAGAACTGGGACTAAGGGATAGAAGAGAGTAATTCTCATCCATTAGGTAATTTTATTTTATTTTCAGCATACGAGTTTTAAGTAGCGCCAATTGGTTGGGTGCAGATGAATGTGGATCTATAGTGCTGCCTCCCAAAGAGATAGTTTATTATCACTGGTGGTTCTTACCCAAAATACATGATAAAGTCTATGAAACCACGATAACATTATCATGTGTTTGCTTGATCGATGGCAGGTGAAAAGCTTTTGACAATTCACTATTAGATTGGAGTATTATTGTGGTTAAAAGATTATAAAAATCCACTTTTTTTTAGGCCAGCCGGAGAACCATCAGAGGTATTCATTGCTATTTCAGGATTTTCCGAACTGCCGGATTTGAAGGTTTAATACTTATTTGTGTTATTGGGGTCGAAAACCTGAGCTGCTTGCATTGATGGAAAATATAATGTTGCAGATATTGCCAAGACAAAATAATCTCCATGAAATAGTTGTTGGAGAAAGCTCGACGTTCCCAGTGACTTTGTACAACGCTAGTTCTTGTTTCTTTACGTCTAAGTTGTACCACATCATCGATGGCATGGGAGATGATTTCAGCAGTGATAGGCTTGAAATCGATTCTTCAGTGGTGAGTTCTAGAGACTATATACTTATGCATGTATAAGTTTGACTTTGACCCACATGCACCTGACTTTATATGTCGATATGGTCAAAATGTTTTTTTTCCACACAGAACTGTTTAAGCCCATCAAATCACTGTGAGGTGCTAATGACGGTGACGCCCGAAGGGGCAGGGTCACGACAGCTGTCAATCAAGTACACCGTCCTATTTCGCACGGAGCACGGCGAAGTTGAAGAGATACAGCCGATTAAGAAGAGAATTTGTATTATATGGTACGACGGGATTTATCCTACTATCAAGGTGCGTCCCTACCGTCCCTTCCTCTCGTCTACTCTCGCGCTGTTCCATCGGCTGTCGGTTTTTAGCGTGAACACAAAGACTCTCGCAATCGAACACAAGGATTCGCGTTGAGTTTGTATGCCGTCCACACAGCGCGAGCGTTACATGTACCTAATGCTCGCAGTGCCGTCCACACGCGTAATTCGCATTACATTAGACGATACCTTACACACCTCTGGCTCTGGCTTTAGAGAAGAATGGGAGAAATAAAAACGTGTTAAAAAAGACATGTTGCGCGGACCCCAAATAAATTGGGATAAGGACAGGAGGATGATGATGATGATGATGATGATGATGATGATGATGATGATGATGATGATGATGATGATGATGATGATGATGATGATGATGATGATGATGATGATGATGATGATGATGATGATGATGATGATGATGATGATGATGATGATGATGATGATGATGATGATGATGATGATGATGATGATGATGATGATGATGATGATGATGATGATGATGATGATGATGATGATGATGATGATGATGATGATGATGATGATGATGATGATGATGATGATGATGATGATGATGATGATGATGATGATGATGATGATGATGATGATGATGATGATGATGATGATGATGATGATGATGATGATGATGATGATGATGATGATGATGATGATGATGATGATGATGATGATGATGATGATGATGATGATGATGATGATGATGATGATGATGATGATGATGATGATGATGATGATGATGATGATGATGATGATGATGATGATGATGATGATGATGATGATGATGATGATGATGATGATGATGATGATGATGATGATGATGATGATGATGATGATGATGATGATGATGATGATGATGATGATGATGATGATGATGATGATGATGATGATGATGATGATGATGATGATGATGATGATGATGATGATGATGATGATGATGATGATGATGATGATGATGATGATGATGATGATGATGATGATGATGATGATGATGATGATGATGATGATGATGATGATGATGATGATGATGATGATGATGATGATGATGATGATGATGATGATGATGATGATGATGATGATGATGATGATGATGATGATGATGATGATGATGATGATGATGATGATGATGATGATGATGATGATGATGATGATGATGATGATGATGATGATGATGATGATGATGATGATGATGATGATGATGATGAATCGATGATGATGATGAGGATGAGGCACAAGAGTACCCAAGAGGGTTACCCAAGCAAGAGTTGGGTAAATTGGTCAACATATTCAGTTGGAAGATCAGGAGCAAAATACAAAACTAGATGTGAGGCTCAGTGTTTGTAATGTAGCGCATGGAACAAGATCATACGAGGTAATGAACAGTTGAGGTAATCCAATTAGTGACAAAACAGAGCAGAGGGAACATAGTACTATAATAGCATACGTTGACTGCTTATTTACATATGACTTAATTGCCCTATGACGCAGTATTACAATCCATATACAGTACCTAGCGAAACGCCTTTGATGTCGCCATGTCGGGCGATACAGCCGCCCGTGTAGGGATTTACACTGTCACACGCAGGTATACAAGGGTTGTAGCGAAATTGAAAATAAAAAAAACGTCAGTAACATTATGTAGGTAATATTTATTTACAAGTACTTACCTATACGTAGTATTATATTATCTGTGCCTATACATTTAAATTTGTTGCAATGCCAGATATTTACGTGACACTTTATTTTTAGAAGTTTCCAATTTTTTTAAATTAAGTATTATTCGCATTCAACGTTCGAGTGAGAAAACTGACCGTGTTCGGCCGCACCGCCCGAGTGCCCGACTCACGGCGCGATCCCCGCCGTTGCTCTCCGGAAATAGGTATATTCATTTCGCTACTGTATTGATTGTAGTACTGTGCCTATGCCTATGATGTGATGCCTACTTTATACTTAACAAATTCGTGAATTCCACAGACTTCCACATCTTTTTTTTTTTCAGGTAAAGCGCACACTGTCTAATAAATGCCCAGTTATTTTGAGCAATCACTGCGTTTGGAATATCGTCAACGTGGAGGAGTACGTTATTAATCTCTTTCGTTTATTATATACCTAATTATGATTTATGTTTTCCGTTTTAAATCTATTATGGAAATACAGAAAAGTATCTACAATGTGATAATAAAACGTTAAAAAATCATATTCAGACACTTAAAAAAAAAATTGTAAGTAAGCCTTACATAAAAAATCCTGTTTATTCCCTGATATTTCAGAAACTGTTATTATAAAACAATTATATTTAAAAAAACCAATAAGTAAGACATGCCAAATTACAGTAGCTTTAATTTCAGTATTTTCTAAAATATTTGAAAAAATATGAATCTACCTACATATTTATAACTAAAAATAATACAGTGCGATTCTTTATAATGTGCACATCATATCGAAATCTATGCTTAATTTTATCGACGGTTTTTTTTTTAATTTTTTTTTATATATCTATTGAATAATATTTCTCTTTGGCATCTTATTGATAAAGGACGTGACCAGTTCCGACCTTAAAAATTCGGGAACTTGTGCAGGATTACAGGTTTTACACTTAGATTTAAAAATTAAGATCTAAATTATCATGGATACATTAAGGCTTGTGCAGACCAGCGCGACACGCGACACGCGACGCGACACAATGTCGCATCGCGTGTCGCGCTGGTCTGCACAAGCCTTTATTCCGACTAAAGGCCAGGTTAAAATATCTGAAAAAACAGTATAATAATTGCTTTCGCTTTTCTCTTTTAAGCACTTCCTGATTTTGGCGTTCCATTGTATCCTCCAGATCATCCGGTTACCATAATTAGCTACATTAGTATGGAAAAAATTAATTAAGAACAAGTTATTTTCGATCAAGTGAATTTTAATGACATGAAATGCATGTTTTGTTTATCTAATTTTATTTATTGACACGCCTACAACAGGTTAGGTTAGGTTTTTATTGACACCTGTGAAGATCGAACACCATATTTTTTTTAATAATCACTGCTTATAAAGAAGTGTTATTTCTTTGACAATGCATCTGACATTAATGGCGGACACCTGTGTAGGCAGGGACCAAAGGGGTAGCAATCTTTTTCATAAAATCGATAATTCAATCGATTCGAGTCAAAGCATGAAAAATCGATTCACAAAAGAACGGTTTCGAATTGATGTTTTATTTTACCGTTTTCAACTATATTTTATTAATAATAACATCACACATCTGTAATCCCCGAAGAGTTAGGCAGAGGTGTACCTATAGTACACCCTTAGTTCGCCAGTTTTGTTTTAAGTCCCGTGTAATGGTGGCGAGCCTATTTTCATCAACAGGGCACAAATCCGGACTCCAGGCTGCTACTGAGAAATTCTAGATGGAAAAACCCAATAACAATTTATCCGACCCGGGTATCGCACCCAGGACGTCATGCTCGGCTGTAGCGCTTGCGACCACTAGACCAATGAGGCAGTCAAATGATTTCAATTTTAGTGTGTTAGGTTCGAGAAAAAAACAATTATTAATTTATCGATCTCAGATCGCCATTCACCATCCATACCTACTTGCATATCTGATCTTGGCTTCACGTCAGATTTCATTGCAGTTCCCGATCGGCATAGATAATACGCTTTCCATAGGTACATTATTTTCAGTAAGTATACAAAAGTAATAATTTAAACTTATTACTTTTGTATTCTCATTCCTCTGTCATCGAATCTATTTTAAAATCGATTAAAGTCGTAATTTTACGAGCCACGTAGAGCCTAGTTGTAGTCAATAGCTGACTGTAGCTCGTAATTGGATTGGCTCAACCGCGGAGGGGACTGGGGACTTACAGAATACCAACATGAAGTATGAGAATGTTGAGTGAGAGAACCGGAAGCCCAGGGTTTGGGGTGGGAAAAGGGTGGCAACGCATTAGCAATAACGCCGGTGTTGTGGATTTCTATGGGCGGCGGTGATTGCTTAACATTAGGTGACCAGCATGCTCTTTTGCCACCTTGATGGTTTATATAAAAACCTAGCGCCTTGATGATGTGTTGAATAGTTGAAAATCATTCTTAAACTCGATAACCACAACGCCTAGCGCCATCTCATATCGAAAAACAGAGTTATTTTGTGAAAACTTATCTTTCTTTTTCTCAGTTTCCTGACCTTTTAGACTCGTGAAACTTTTTTATAATGTAAACTAAAGAATACAACAATTGCAAAAATAAAACAATATTTGCTGCACATTAATATGTATTCTTAAGCTGGCGCCCATTGCCCCACTGGTCATATCCTTTACAATTATTGTTTTGATTTTTGCTAAAAAACATGTTTATTTTCAATTGAGGGTAGTTTTTTTCTAAATTTTCATTTTATGAGGACGCCTAAGTAGGTACTTCCAATCATTATGGAGTTTGTTTAATCGCGATAGATGATTCGTCGATTCGATTAGGTTTAAAAGTTACACCGTTTTGTTGTTTTTATCCCATAAAAAATATTTAAAAAAAAAATAGATTTTTGAAAATATTATTTTCTGTTGTTATAATTAAGCATAGATTCCCTCATTTCGATATGTGCACATTATAAAGAATCACACTGTATACTACGCGAGGAACAAAAGGGTTTTCGGGTACCTAATAGGTTGGGGAAAAAGTTGCTTCGCATTTTTTAAGAAAATTCAAAACATTTTTTAATATAGTTGTATGTAGGTACCATTTTGTTCGATAACTTTTTGCCATCTTGTAGGTAGGGACATGATCCCATTGCTATAGAAATTTTGGGACTTTTGATCAAAATACCGCGACAAGTGGTTTTGGCAGTTCTCTCGTGATGTTAACCTGACACTGCCTAAAGAATTCTGTAGAGACCGAAACAAGTGGAAATCTGAAGGTGCAAGGTCAGGACTATACGGCGGATGCATTAACACCTCCCAGCCCAACTCTCTTAATTTTTGCTGAGTGGCTAAAGATGTGTGAGGTCTAGCGTTATCATGATGAAAAACCACACCCCTTCTGTTGATTAATTCCGGCCGCTTTCTCCCAACTTCTTGCTTTAATCTCATCAGGGGGCCTACCACCAGCTCATAAAGCAATATTATTTTAATATTACTTCAGTGTGGGAAAGAGATGAAGCTCTACAGGACGTATAGCTCCATCTCTTTCTCCCTCTGAAGTAATATTAAAATAATATTGCTTTTGAGCTGATGGTAGGCCCCCTGTTCTTCGCAATAGAGTTCAGAATCGATGGTCCTGCCTGGTGGTAACAGCTCATAATGAATCCCATCCCATCCCTTCCAATCCCACCACACACACAGCATCACCTTGTTGCGAGTTAACCCGGGTTTCGCCACAGTCTGTGAAGCCTGACCAGCCTTTGACCACGACCTTTTTCGCACGTTCTTGTCGTACGTGATCCACTTTTCATCACCAGTTATCAGCTTCTTCAAAAATGGTTCGGTTTCATTACGTCGTAATAAAGAATCACAAATAAGTATACGGTTCATTAGGCTTATTTCAGTGAGCTCGTGAGGTACCCAAATAGCGAGCTTTTTTGTGTACCCAGTTTTTTTCAAATGCGCCAAAACTGTTTTGTGGTCAATTCCCAGTTCTTCAGCTACGTCATAACTACTGATACCGATCTTGCTCCACTTTTTCAAAAATGGCATCCATTTTATCCGTAATAGGGCGACCAGAGCGACGTGCATCTTTGACATCAAAATTTCCGGATTGAAAACGCTTAAACCAAATTTGTGCTACTCTCACAGACACTGCACTAGGTCCATAAATATCGCAAATTTTTTTCGCGGCTTGCGTTGCATGTTTACCTTTTTTATAGTAAAATTTTAAAAGTATCGAATTTCTTAATTAGATTCACTCGTCTTGACGGTACGAAAAACAAATGAAAATCACACGTTCTCCTAATTTGAATTTGGAATTATGTTCTTTAAAATTTAAACTTTCAATGATACCAAAACCAGCCAGATACAAATCAAAATCATTCTTAAAGAATTACATTCTTCTCATTTAGGCGTAGTAAAAACAAAGGCCGAAGCGCGATCAAGATTTTGGTTCCCGGGAATTGACCAGGCTATAGAAACAATGATAGGTTCATGCGATGTGTGTATTCAGTTGCGCCCCTCGCCGCCGCGTGCGCGGCCGGCTCACTGGGAATTTCCACCTTATCCTTTCTACAGAATCCACATAGACTTCCTAGGTCCGATTAAAGGTTGCGTTTATTTGGTAACGGTAGATGCACATACCAAATGGGTGGAAGTTTACAACATGAACACGGCTACTACTTCGAGCGCGGTGATTGAGAAACTGTGTGATTTTATGTCAAGGTTCGGAATTCCGAAAACGATAGTAAGTGATAATGGCACAGCTTTTTGTTCGCGGGAATTTGAACTGTTTTGCGCGGCAAACGGGGTTTCGCATTTGACGTCACCGGTCTATCACCCACCTAGTAACGGCCAGGCCGAAAGTTTTGTTAAGGTTATTAAAAAGGGAATAAAGTCTTGTATTATGTCGTCTCATAGCGCTAAAGAAACATCGTTGAAATTACTAAAATATCTTATGGATTATCGTAATTCGGTTCACTCTGCTACGGGGTTGTCCCCTGCGCAATTGGTGTTTGGGCACAAGTTGAGGTCGCGATTAGATCTGATGGATCCGAAGTCATCGGCACCCTTGTCACCGTCTGTATCTAACGTTGTAAAAAATCAACAGTGTATGCAAACTAAGCAAAAAGAAAAAAATAAAACAAAATATTTTGAAAAAAACGATGTTATATTATACAAAAAGTTTGTTAATAAAGCAAGTTATACATGGTGTAAGGGCGTCATACTTAAAAGAATAGGAAAAGTTTTGTATTTAGTTAAAGATAGTAACAGTTCAGAAAGTCACAAACGACACATAAATCAGCTGATGCTTTATAAAGGAATACGTAACAATTATGAGGATAATGTAAATTCGAAAGAGAACTTACCTGGGTCATCTGGTCCTCCTGCACCGCAACCGTCACCGCCGCAATCGCCATCATCGTTGCCTCCATCATCACCACCGTTTCCCTTGCCGCCAGCTGCTCCAGAAACGCACATACTCCAGCCGGAATTTCACTTACCAGATCCAGTGCCGGGTAGTTCGGCCGGAGGGAGGAAAGCGGAATTGTGCGCACGAAGTACTTTTTCTTCGTCAAGTAAGGATGAGTCTGAGAAGGACCCACAACAGGCCCATGATGATGAACAACAAGCTGGTACGAACGACGTAGATATTGAAAGAACAGAGAGACATTCGAACTCCGAGGATATGGGTCACAAAGCAGGGACTGAACTCGATACTCAGACCACACAAAACAATGAGTCAATAATTGTTACACAAAAGAGATCGTTACGTAATCGCCCCGTTATCTGTTTTAAAAAGTACTTCTAGCCTCGTCGCCAATGTTAAGTACGCGGCTGCGGGGAAAGGGGTACACAAGTGAAACACTGGCTAGCTAGCAACGCACTGGTTTATTCCATATTGGTGACTCGAGAGTTGGACTCGCCGATATAATAGATGGCGCGCAGGCAGCGCGCGCTTAGCACACATTGACACATACATAACAATAGCCAAAGAGATTTTATTACAAGTTCATACATACTATAATGCGAAAAGACTTTTTCCCCAACTTATAATAAAAATATCAATATGGCAATATTTGACCTTTTAAAAGTAATTATAAATAATGTAGATAAGAGTAATCCTATAAGGTAGGCGCGGTCCGAGGGGGGGGGTCCTGGGGGTCATGACCCCCCCCAAAATCTTTCACGCTGTCGGGAGCCTGAATGATTTACTTAAATTACTAACTTTTAAGACTGTACTACAGCCATGGGTTACTGTGGCTCAAGTAGGTACCTGCAGTTACGACAGGCATATTTTCCAAAAACATTAAGTTAATAGGCAGTCGTGGGGACTGCCGACAGAAGTGAAAACTTAAAACTATGAAATAACAGTGTTTTCTTAAAATTTTCCAAGTAATTGTTGGACCATAAATTTAAACATAAAAAAAATTCGGTCTTGCAATTAATTGAAATTAATATTATTAACATTAGTCTGGTTTTCACATATATCGGCACTCCCGAGCAACAACAAGCGCAACACGTCATACTCATAGGTGCTGTGCTGTTAACAATAGCATATCGGTGATGCGAACCCATAAGATTTTCCCCTACAATCGCTCAATGCGCCTGAAGAAGTTTTCACTTCAAAAAGTCAATTATAAAAATAGAGTATCTTGGATGCAAGAGCGAGCGACGCAAACTCGGTTTGGGCACCCCGCTCGTATGTAAGGTTTGAAAGTTAAGTTGGTTAAGGCCATCAGATTCCAAAACCTAAACTGCTGTAAAACTGTTCAGTTTAAGCTTTTCTTTATAACTCGACAAAGTAAGTTCTATTTCTGTAGTCAAAAGAAAACAGCTTTTCTGGTTGGAGCGCTAAATTTTCAGGCTCGCTTCGCTCACTCTTGCCTTCTACATTCTCTTAATTCTTGAGCTTTTCTTTATAAGTCGACAAAGCAACTAATTCCTAGTTCTTTTGGAATGATCAAAAGAAAATCTAACCTATCCGTGTGTGTGCAAAATTTTCGAACTCGCACCGCTCGCTCTTGCATTCTGCATTCAGTTCAAAAGAGTTCTTATGATTGAAAATATCAAACAAAACCTAACCTATCCAAGGCGGGTTGTTTGCGCGCTCTTCTCATAATCTACTGTTTTAATCCCTACTATCTATCAAAAAATACTGCGACTGCGACCAATTTGCCCGCAAGTACACCCCCCTGCCGCATGTAAAAGATGCGTCCCAGAATACCATAATTAATGGTTGGTCTAGTGGTCGCAAGCGCTATTCGCGTTCTCTTTTGGGAGGTACAGACGCCAGCACATCAAGCTACCCGAAACTGTCAAATTTTCCCAATCAACTCTGAACCTTATACTTCAGCGATAAAGTTCAAAATCTATTAAATAAATTTGACAGATTGTAGTAGCTTGATGTGCTGGCGTCTGTACCTACCTAAAACTATTCCTCGGTGGCACCCATAGTGACCCCCCCCCAAAATGTTGGGCTGCGACCGCGCCTGCTATAAGGTGCAGCGCAGACGACACACTTTTTGTGCGATCGAGTCTGTGGCGCACGAAAATGTCTTATTTGTCCCCCATGTTTTTCTGAATGCAGGTTTTTATAGGAACCATTCCGTAGCTCACATTACGAATAAGATAGGAATTTGAATGTGCGCCACAGACTCGATCGCACAAAAAGTGAGTCGTCTGCGCTGCACTTTAGTGGAATATTCAGTCATGACAAAAGCATTCGATTTTCTAAGACGTGATATACCCTCCTAAGTAAACTTTACGATTATGGTATAACAAACAACGTCTTTAACCTAATCAAATTTTACTTTACGGATCGAAAACAGTTGTAGCCAAATCTTAGAATTGATCATTTTATGAAATACAACCATTTCATGAAATGGTTGAACACTTCGTGTAATCATCAATTCTAAGATCTGGCCACGGCATAATTATATAAAATACGTACTAGAAGTCTAGAAGTAGCCTTATTCGTTAGATCAAACAAGCACTTATTTACAGCAATGGTTGATTTAAGACAACGCACAGGACCAATAAGGTCACAATATAAAACCTAATATACATAGGAGGTCATAAAACGTCCCTACTAAAGAATAACAATATATTATTATCAATGGGTTCTGCGGGGTAACTGCGTAACACACAAAATGACAGTTGATCGCAATGGGTTTCATTTTGACAGTTCACTCACGTCCATTGCTTTATTTACGTTGGTGAGCGAACGAAGTTTCAAACCTATGATGCAATGGATTAGCAATATCCTTCAAAACTCTCTGATTGTGATTCAGTGTACTGTGTGTTACACTATTAGGGTGCTGTTAAATTTAATAAATTGCCTAAAAAATTAAAAGAACTTCCTATTAAGATGTTTAAAAAACAGTATGTAGGCAGGGCCGTAGCGAAGGGGGGCATTGTGGGGCAATGCCCTACCTTAAAATACCAATGGACTTCCTTAAAATAAAAAATAAAAACTATTCTAAATATCAACTAATAAAGATAAAGATAAAAGATAAAGATAATTTATTTGTCCAAAACATGAGTATACACACACATGGCATGCAAGATGTTACAATAAAATTTTACCACAGTCATGTTTTGCCTCAACGGCGTACAAATATAAGTAGGTAGGTACATTTAATAATAAGTAAAGTACTGTGCAGCTAAGTTATGACATCTAAACAATTCCGAATTAACCACGGCATCTTACAATTACAATACAATAATTCTTTATTCTGAATCTTATTCGAATGGAAAGACTTTATAATTGAGTAGGTATGTTTGGACATGATTGGAGAAACAATAATGTACATGTCAGAATAAATTTACTTTTTTACTTTTATCTGTACCTATAACAGCCCCGACAATTAAGTATTAACTGACTCATACATTACAAATATCAGTCGAGAAAGCCAAAAATCAATTTACCAGGGAAGATCAACATTTTTATTTCCACCCTACCTGTAACAACAGCTGCCCTACCTTAAATTCAAGTCTTGCTATGGCCCTGTATATAGGTAGGTATAATCAAGTCAAGTTTTGTTTGTTTGTCAGACTTTTAAACAAATGTTGCTGTTGCATGTGAATACACAAGTTATTGTTAAGCTATTATTATAATATTTTTGATAATTTATATTCTACATACCTATTACTGCGGTATGTGTTGAATTATTTTATGAGGAGATTGCCTTAACTACTATTTTAACTAAATACCAAATTAATTCTATATTTTTATATGAATATTATTGTTTGAAAATTTTACATGTCGTAAGTAAGGTAAAAAGTATCGGGTCTATTTATAAAAAAATTAAGCAAATAAATGATTTCTATTTCTACGTAGGGATTTACACTGGGTAGCTAATTATATTGACTTAATTACACCGCTAATTACAATGCTAATCAAGTAAGTATAATTTCCAGACTAAACCAAGCTTTCGTGGACTGTCGACCAAATACACCGCTAAATGTTAACATTTTCGCTCCCGATTTATGTATACGGAACGATTACGTCGAACTGGTATTTGTAATGGGCTGTGTGTACCAGGCACCGGTGCCATGGAACCTTCGCAGAGAGAAGATATGCGAATGTGAAATGATACAGGTCAAAACAGGAACCTCCTTGTACGAAATGAGGCATACTTGCGTACACAGACAGCTGGTGGAATTGTATCCTCTTAGCGGAATCGTTTCGGTAATCTCCTTGTTATTTTGAGCTTGAACTTGAACAAATATTTTTATCGCTGCAGGAGTTAGAAAGTGCTTTTATTAAATATTTTTTACAGCCAGAAAGTCCTAACCTCCTGTATTTGAAGTTCAACTACTCTATTAAAGGATTAAATACACTATGCTATGTAATGACGATGCCAAACCAAAGAACTATATTTATATACTTGCATATTTATGCTTATTTGAACACTAGGGGCTTACTGACACCGTTGCGACGTCCCTTCAATCACGAGTACCTGGGTCAACTGGACTGTGGTCGAGTGCCTATTAATAATTTGGATCCAGTCATAAGGGTGAGTTGGTATTTCATTAAAATACTGGTCTCCCAGAAAATAGAATGTAGTCTAGAATGGGAAGAAAGGTAGTTGGATGCAAGTAAAAACCTTTCACGCCACACGAGAAGAATAGGTATATGGCAATCATCTAAATCAGTAACAGAGTGCCATTGCGAAACTAGATTCTGTTACCTAACACTACTTGTGCTAACACGCAAAATCATATTATATTTACATATACATATTACATTTCAGATCGTATGGTTTTACAACCCGACAGATGTGTTCACAACTTGGCGTTTGCTTCGCGGTAACACTGTCCCCCGCGATTCCGCGATCCGCTGTTTACTCTTCTTTGCAGAAGTGCCGCCCCTAGGGAAACTAGCTATACCGTTTGCGTTTATGCCTATGGAAATGATCGATTACGAGGTAAAAATAAATATAGAACTGTAATCAAAGTAGCCAAAGCCCAGATGTCTAATAGACACCACAATAAGTTTTGTTTGTATATTTTGCGAGTAATCTCCTGCTGGGTAAATTCTAATCTTACCTACTGTACATTCAGCTGACTGTATTTCTTTAAGTTGTACGAATTCGAGGGTTTTTAAGTATGTCTTGCTACTTCTAAGCCAAAAAGACAATTTTATATTTCCCAGGTGGTATTCTTGTGTTCATTTGGTTATGAAACCGTTAAGATCTTAGTGAAAGGACAAGGAGGTCTACCAAACTGTGTCGAGACAAGGCTGGATATTCCATATTATATCGAAAGGGTCATCAGAGAGGCTCACCGGAGAGAAGTAGTAAGAAATACTAGTTTGTTTTTCTTTCAGAACGTTAAAAATGTTATTTACATTAAATAGCATCAAAATTATTTTGTGGACCCGAAGGTAATGAAAAATTGAAAGTTTCCAATAAGAATTTTCGTAGGTTGGCAAATCATAAAGGTGCTAAAACACATTTCGAAGAGAAAACAGTAACAATAGTAGATTAGTAGCCAAGGGCTGTAAGGCATCAATTGCAGCCCGAGATATTTAGGCGCACGAGCGCAGCGAGGGCGCCTATAGTTCGAGGGTGCAATTGATGCTTACACCCGAGCTAACTACTCTGCTTTACATCTCGATTGTGAGGTAAGTAGAAAAAAACCGGCATTACAAGAATAAAACATTTTATTAGTTAAAATTTATAGTGAAATGAGAACAATTTTCAAATTTTAGGGACAGGTGTTTTTTGGGTATGTTAATAGTTTGAGATTGTGATATTTGTTACTCGTCGTAAGTTTTCAAATATCTCTCTTTAGATCTTTCAGGCAAAATATTGTTAATTGCTGCTTCAGCTTCCATTTTCATTGAATCGGGAGTGCAGCTTATATCTTCATCACTTGCAGAACTCATGTTTTTTTCCTAATTAGCACGTAATTATAAAAAAATCCCAAAAACAAACAATATTTAAAGTAAAAGTTTTCTATTCCCTCCGTTTTTCATCTTTTTTTTTTTAAATTTTTTTTTCAAGAACTAAGTTGAGCTTCGCCGTTCGATATTTAAAATTGATGACTATTATACTCATACGAAGACAAGGCTGAATAGCGAAGCGACCTCTTTTGTCATTGGGCTGAATGCATGATGTCTATTGCCAGTATGATGGTTAGATGTACGCGAACTTTTTGAAAGAGTGAAGAGTTTTTTTTTAATTACTTACCGCCCTAGGGCTTTTCTAGCTACATTATTACCCTAGAGCGCTAATTGGCTACCTACAAGCCCCATTTGGGGGTAATAAGGACCTAGGTACTTCCCGAATATGAGAGATGTAAAAATCTTTTCTTCAGGTTTACTTGTCAGTGCAACACTTGACTATTCGGGTCATGCCAACGCATTCCTTGTCCAGAGACATAATAAGTATTTGCAACGACACTGACCATGTCATGAGGTTCATCTGGCTACCGTAAGTTGAACAGAATGGCATTATTTTCTTTAATGACACCTTCAACAGCAGGATTATTAACATTCCACTGCTTATCACGCCTGTATGTATTCCCCGAAGGGTTAGGCAGAGGTGACCTACAGTATAATACACCAGTTCCATTTAAGAAGAGGCGAGCCTATTGCCATCAACCGGGCAAAAATTCAGACACCGGGCTGCTACTGAGGAATTCCTGAAGGAAAACCCAAATAACACTTTGCCCGCCCCGAGAATCGAACCCAGTACCCTAATTGCGTAATACAACACAATCTGTTTCGATTTGAAACAGATTGCTAATCCATTGCTTCATAAGTTGGAAAAAAAAAATCTGCTCAACAATGTAAATAACACAATTAATGTTGTTGAACTGTCAAAATGAAACAAATTAGGCGAAATTGTTTACGAAAATAAGTTACGCAATTAGGGTACAGGACTACATGCTCAGCAGTAGCGCTTGCAAAAAACACTTCCTAAAAATGTATTTGCAAACATTGTAGGGAAAGAATAGCCAATATTGTAAACGTAGTGATGACTCCATGTTGGGGCGTGATTCAGCCAAAAACCGCAGAATGGATAACAATGACTGTCTACACGCTTCAAGAGCCTGCCACTTTCACGTAAGATTAGTTTACTATTTGTCTTTTTTGTTTGAATATTATTTGCCACAATTTTCTTGTATTACCCTCGGATGCATATAGATATGGACTAAAACAAAAGGTGACGATAACTTGATGGCACTCTCTGGCTTTCGATTTGGTCAAGACATCACCACATTTGTGATGATCTCGTTTCACAGAGATGGCAATTTCTAACTGAATTAAGAATACTAATATTGTTACAATAATTTGAAAACATCAATAGGACAACAGTGGCGTGCGAAATTTTGGACCTGACTGATCGAAAAAAATACCAACAAAATGAACTTTTAAGACTGAATAAAATTGAAAAATGCAATGAAGAGTTTATTATAACCGAAGAAGGAATGTTCCACCCGGTTAGTAGATCTAGATAGGTACGATTTAGAAAAGTACCTTAAAAAGAACAGAATAATCGTGTCGAGTTTTACAGGGAATTAACGATTCGCCACCTTATGTGCTTAACTTACCAAAACCACAGCCAAAGTATTTGGCGATGACCGTCTCTGTATCATCTAAAGGCCAGCGGGATGGATATCCGAGAATGCTTCTGAGACAAATGTGGGAACAGGTAACATCTTATACGACTACAATATCAGCAGAAGAAATAGATGCCCAAATGAAAATCGCACGATTATTTTCAGCCTCCACCATACGATTTATTATCTGCGGACCTGACCGACTCCACGGTTGAACGACACGCGGGTGGCAACGGCATGACTTTGCCGGATATTATAAGGATTATAGACGGAATTTTATGGTATGATGTTCAATATTGTAAGGTTTTTATTCGGGGCCAGGAAAAAGCAACCCCCGTCTACTTTCTGATATGCGTATGTGGACCAAATTTCCGATTTATCATTTTTAAATGTAACTTTAGGGACGCAATGCACAGTAAAATGTTCCGAAGTCAAATAGAGTATTACTCGAAGGAAGAAATACCAGTATTAAGACAAGTCATGAAAGTTTTGAATCGTGAGAAAAGATCAAGGTTAAGTCGAAGGTATGGAGGATGCGTGCATTTAAGTAGTAATAGAGATAAATAAGTAGAACATTTTATGGGGTTTTAATATAGCGGTTCATGCCATTCGCCATCATAAGTCAGGCTGTCTCTGTTAAAAAAGAGTAAAAATATGTAGATTCCATTACATAGTTACATACAGGTCGACCTAATAAAAGCGTGTTAAAAAGTTTCACGAGCTTAAAATGTCAGAAAACGGAGAAAAAGAAAGACATGGTTTTCACTCTGCTTTTCGATATGTCAAAGTCAAATAATTTACGGGTTTGTTAGTTTTGCCGAATCTGTAATAATATTTTTTTCTGTAATTTCAGGGTTACCTCCGGGATATGTGACGCCTTAGTAAATAAAGCAATCTTCCACACTTACGGCCTCAATCCTAAACAGGTTTCCATACTGGAGGCCGAATAATTTTACTTACCTAATTGTTTGTTTCTTAATTTAATAAAACGTTAATTTGTGGATACGATTTACTCACTCAATAACAATCAACAATTTAAGTCTACTATTAGTCTAGGATTTTGTCCAACCTTAATTGTATTTTTTTCGGTTTTGGCTCTCCAATCACTGTGACAGCGACTCTATCGCCCAACTTCGGCGTCTGATTGCTTCCTAAATTGCTTCTGTGGATAAGGCCGTTGTCTCCCACACCGCAGTCAACGAAACAGCCAAAGGGTACAACATTGCGAACAACACCTAAAATTTGGATAATTTTAATTTTCTTGGGACCACAGTTCATGATTCAAAATTGGTTTACAAAAGTATTTAGGAAAGGTATTACTGCCTATGCAATGAAAGATTTATCACCCTAAGGTTTTTTTGCGGCTTAAATCTCAATTTTTGCTGTTAAATAATGTGGCAGTTGTGCTCTGTTCCAAAAGTAACTGATAAAAGTGTAAACAAACCCTGTTCCGGTGCAATTCTTATGCAAACACTCACTAAAGCGAATTAGTAAAACATTGATCTGTATTTTTAGGTTTTTAGGCATTTGCCTCGCCACTTTAAGTAATTGAAAAATTATCGACCATTATTGAGGTTATAAAATTAACCTTAATTGTCAAATGATAAATATCTTTTAAGTTGTTTAAAAATTATAATTTCGGGTTTAAGTATTCAAATAATGGTACTACTATTTAGGTACTACAAATTGGCATCTACAAGTACGTTTTCTGATTCATTCAATTAGTCTTTTTAATTTACTGGAAATTTTTGACAAAATGGCAAAGCAATTACGAGGACGACTATACAAATGTTACTGATGAATGATTGTGCAACACTGGCGAATTGGGATACTTGGGGCACCTAATTGAGTACAATATGCATTTGTGTAATACGCGCTTAAAAAACCGCCTTAGTACTCATACACACGAGCAGCACGCATAACGGCAGAGGCAAATCAGCGACTGCAGTTGCCTCTGCTGTATGTATGGGCATTTATCTGGATATGCACTTAAAATTTTTATTTACCTGTTAATGTCGTCCCGTCCTTTAGTTGATCCATATTTTGCACAGCAAGGGAATAAACAGGTTTACAAAATGTAATCACGTTGTCTTCATACTTCTTTTGTTTAAATGCATTTATTATGAGCTCCAACGTGCAAACATCAGTCTTTAATTCTTCACTAGTTTGGCTTATATTTATTGTTACAATTTTACTTTCAACTAATTGAGGGAAATGCGGTTTCGTGAGATCTTTAAGATTAACGCCAATCTTTTTTGCAAATCTGAAAGCATAATGCACTTTTAAATGGTAGTCCATTTGCAAAATCTTAATATTATGCATAATATAAAAGGACACTTACGATTTTGCTATTTTATAACTTTCTGGGTGAATAATAGTGGTATCCAAGGGCTCAGAACTTTCCAAAACTGTCAAAAACCCGGCGCATTGTTGGAACGTAACTTTTCCTATTCCTGCAACTTTCAGGATCTCAGCCCTTGTTTCAAAACCACTGTTTTCTTGACGATATTCTATAATTTTTTTAGCTCTTCCTTCATTTAGGCCTGATATACGCCTGAAAATATACGAGGGGGAAAAATTACTGCCTATTTAAGACAACATACTTAAAAAAGTAATAACGCACAATAATAAGTGCTGTTACCTTAACATTGCTTGAGATGCAGTATTTATGTCAACACCCACTAAACTAACTACTTTTTCGACAGCAGAATCTAAGGCTGTTTCAAGCATTTTGGGAGGAATATCGTGCTGATACATGCCAACGCCCAAATTTTTGGGGTCTACCTAAGAATAAAAATATTCATTATTGAAAGCACATTTAATACAATAATTACATTAACAGGATTGTGATATGAATGGTACTCACTTTTATAAGCTCTCCCAAAGGATCTAATACTCTTCTTGCGATTGATAAAGCTGATATCAGGTTTGGGTCCATATTTGGGTGTTCCTGAGTATTTTTTATGAACAAATAATCATTTGGATACATAGTCATAATTTGGTAGCAGATTTACATTTTTGCGACTTTCATAGAAATGGAAGAGCAAAAAAAGCGTGTTAAAAAAACTATTAATAATAATAAGTAATGGAAGGAAATATCAGCTTGGTAACTGGACATACCTTTTGCGCCTCTTTGCTTATAGAGTAGATAGAAGCGCCTTGTTCAGGCACTATAATAATAGGAACATTGTCACATAAATTATTACTTTTCAGCCATAGCTCTGTTTCACGACAGGCTGTACCATTTCCTAAACCAATTAATTCTACACTGTAAACAACACATAAGTTATAGTATAGGTAAATATGATTATGAAGCAAAACATAAAATAATATTGTGTATTAATAGAGTCATCTTTACTTGTATTTATTAATTAAGTCTTTTAGCTGTTTGGCAGCTGGATCAAATGCTTTATGTTGTCTCAAATCTGGGTATATTGTGCACGCATCCAGTTTCTGCCCATTTGAATTTATTATGCCAACCTGAAATAAACAAATCGTATTATAACAACATCTATTCTGGGCAGGAAAAGTTCAGAATTTTAGTACAGTAAATTTTACCTTGCAGCCAGCTCTAAATCCTGGATCTAAGCCCAAAATGGTTCTATTTTTGATAGGTTCTGTTAAGAGGTACTTCTCTAGATTTGTAGTAAATGTTTTCACTGCTTCCTTTTGTGCAGTGGCTGTAAGGTCGGACCTTATGTGTCTCGACAACCAAGGCTTGATCAGGCGGTTGTAAGCATCGCTAAGGCTTTTGCGAACCCAGACAGGACTCTTCCACAAAGACAGACAAAACCTTAAAAGAAAGAGATTAGATTAATCCCGCATGTAATCGTCAAACATAATTATGTATAGTCGGCAAATCCCTTGTCAACCTAACTATAGACAGTGCCATCCACGAAGATGCGCCCCACTCTTCTTCCTAATCGCTTACAGTACAGTAACTGCGTTTAGGAAGGAGAGTGGGTCGCGTCTTCGTGGATGGCACTATCTATACTAATGGCAAGAGTAAAAAGTGGTCAATTGTACACAATGATGTTGTTGCAATATTTGTACTCTTTTATAAATTTATTAATAAAAAAGCCGGTTAAGTGCGAGTCGGACTCGCGCATGAACGGTACGGATAATGGTAAGGAACCCCATACCATTATCTATAAAAATGGCAAAAAAATCATGTCTGTTGTATAGGAGCTCCACTTAAACATTTTTTATTCTGTTTTTAGTATGTGTTGTTATAGCGGCAACAGAAATACTGTCTAACTATCACGGTTCATAAGATACAGCCTGGTGACAGAGAGACAGATGGACGGACAACAGTCTTCGTAATAGGGTCCCGTTTTACCCTTTGGGTACAGAACTCTAAAAAATTTGATGATGATTGGGTACCTTTCAAGTTTATTATAAAACCAGTCTGGAATAACTACTTTTATTGAAAGTATTTTTTCATCTTCCCCTCTATTCAATGCTAAAGTTTGATGTGGTTTCACAAACTGACTGGGACACTTCCAGTCAAAATACAATTTATAATTCTCAGGGTCTGATTTGTTGTCCACTTTCTTCTTATCATCTACCTTTTCTTTAGTTGAACTCTTTGTCCTACTACTTTGTATTGTAAACCTAGTTTCTTCTTTACTGAAAAAAAAATATATATCTTTGTTATGGAAATGTTTCTAAAGTGATGACAAGGACATTCTATATCTCAGATCTAAATCAACTTACAGGGTCCTCATTTGTTCTAAAACCCTTGTATCCTTGTACATTATATCTGCTACTATATGAGTAATATGAGATTCTACTTTGTCAACTGTCCCCAATTCATCATTATTGCTACAAAGCATGTGTAAGTCAATGAATTCTCCATTTAATAGTCTTATTGCATGTGGCTCCAAACCAAGGTTGCGGGCCCTTTCAGCAAGGGATAATGAATGTGATTTTAGTGGTGCATACTAAAACAGAAAAAAATCAACAACATTAGAAAATGTAATCATTGATTTAAATTTCACTTCAACTGGAAGAACCCTAGAACTTCTTTTTTTTATTACATTTCCCTGATTCCCAAGCAGTTGTGTAAAATGGTTATCTTTAGAAAATGTGATGAAATATAATGATTTTACATATTAAAATTAAAAGGAAATAAATGCAGGTTGAAAAATATTATGATAAAATAAATTATTAAAATTTCTGGAAAAGCTGTAAACTGCAACCTTACCAGAATCAAAGCCATATGAATCATAGCCATAATGGAAGGGTAGAAAAAACAAATGACAAAAACTTACTATCAAATCAAGTTCAGACAAGTTACGGGCATTCAATATACCTTTCTCAATTTCTGGTGTTAACTTTTTTGACTTCTTTAAAGTCTCAATGACAGACTTCACTTTCTTCTTAAGCTGAGATATGTTTTCATAACTCTCATGTAATTCCTGGAGGCTAAGAATCAATTGAACTGATATTAAGTAAGTAATTACAGATATTGTTGAGGGAGTATATTAATGTAATGTAATTTTTTTACGAAACAAACACAACTTTATTGTGCATGTCTGATTCTTGTAGATAATCAATGTTGTTTGTTTAGTAAATAAAATGTAGAGGAATTATATCCTGCAATCAGCATCAATTCAAGAAAGAAAGAAAATACATTTATTTGCACAATTGCACTAAATGTGCCACGAAAAGAATATTAATTCACATCAAGTATTACCGATCTGGCATTAGATTATCCACAGCAGTTTTTCTGTATCTAGCAATAAATGGCAAAGTGCAACCTTCTGTGAGAAGTCGTATCAAATTTTGTGCCAGTTGAAGGGGGATTCTCTCCACTTGGGCCAACATTTCAGCTTCATTCCAAACATTTGGAATATTATCATTATTATCAAACAGGTTAATATCTTCATTATTTTCTGGTGCCTTGAATACTTTGCTCTTTGAAACATTGGTACCTTTACTCTTCGGTATCTTTTTACTACTTTCAGTATTCTTAACACTTTTCGAACTTGACCCTGGTTTAGCTTTAGTGGGTTTTGCTACGGTCTTGGCTTTTTTCTTGGGAGAAGTATCCTCACCATCAGTATTATCTTCAGCATATTCTACAGCTTTCCGCTTTCTTAGCTTTGGTGCAGCAACAGTTTCCATGTTCAATATTTGAACAATACGCCGTAGAAAGGTACAAACTACAAAATATGCATGCACAATAGTCACCACAATTTTGCCAATAACACGTAGGTAATAAGGTAGCCCATGAAATGCAGGAGTCTGTTCTGTAATAAAAAATTATGACGGCGAAGAGGGTCAGGGTCAGAAAAAGAAGTATTTGAAAAATAAATGAATGTATACAGCGCAAAACGATATTTTGAATTGTTGACACTTGAATGACATAACCAACTAGGGTTGCCAGATGTGATTTTTTATTTCTCCCCAAATTTGAAATAATTTTTCTCCAAAATGATACGATTTTTCTAAGTTTTACCCAAAGGCAAGGAATTTGTACTATCAAAAAATTGTAATAAGAAAAACTTTTTACAAAAAAAAACAACCGACTTCAAAATATAAAAAAAATTTCGTTTTTTGCCACCGACTTCCGAAATAAAAGTTATTTTTCACTTTGTAGTGTTTTTTTGGAAGACGATTGTTTTTTTATTGTATTTTTTAAAAATTTTCACTTTTATAAAATTTATATGGGACCACCTAGAGAGCATACCCTTTCAAATAAAAAAATAATTTTCGAAATCGGTCTACAATTGACGGAGAAATCGGTGGACATACAAACATACATACGCTATGAACATAATAACCTCCTCCTTTTTGAAAGTCGGTTAAAAACAAAGTGTAAAACCTGCGTTCTTTTGGCAAATGAAGTAAATTTAAAACATAATTAACCAGAAATCTGCAGTTCAGCTTCCCAAGCTGGACTGTATGGTCTTGATTTTGACATGATTTAAATAAATAGTACGTAACACTAACTCAATAGAAAGACATTTATCTTTGAACTTTGAAGATAATTTTGATAGATCGAAATAAATCTTATCTCTTCGAAAGTGTGAAACAATATTAACACAACAATCATGAGTGAATGAAACGAATGAACAATATACAATATGTAGAATATTGGGGAAGTAGAATGAACCAAACTATTAAGAGATACGAACTGAAAAACGAGCGTACTCACAGATTTCGAGATCTGTGACCGTACTGTTTTATCAGCGTACTGTGTGTATTCGGAAAATATGAAACATAACGTAGAAAACTATAAAAATAAAAACCCCAAAATTCTCCTTGGATTTTTTCTTTTCTCCAATCATTTCTCCAAATATTTCATTTCTCCAAAATTTCTCCAGGAGTCAAATTTTTACCCAAAATTGCGAAAAAAATACTCAATCTGGTAACCCTGTCACCAACAGACAGTCCACAGATAGCATATGCGACAGCTGTTTTTGTTTCATCATTTGAAATCGACTAGCCATCGAGAGCGGTCTGTTGATATGTATTGGTTATCTAACAACCGATGTAAATTAATGATTGGCTTTGGCCTCACCATGGCCTCACCTTACACCTCACATTTATGAATTACAAACATTTAACATTTTGCTACTCATGAATAAATTAAAATGGTGGCGATGGCGGGGATTCAGCTTTTTCTAATTTAGCGGATCACCTGTTTATTCTATTATGAATTTATGAGGAATACTACCCAACACTATTTTAATGTCTGGGAGCGTACTACTACAGGGAGTAATTTTTGTGTAAAGTACTAGTATGCACCCATCCCGCAAATAATAATATAAAAAAACCGGCTATGTGCGTATCGCACCACCTCCGTTAGGTTAGGTTTTACTAATTTATGGGTTAGCTGGCAAAGGCAAACTGCACACCGCTGTAATTTTTCTGACCACAGAACATATATACTCCTATGTTTCTGACAGTGAGAATTGACACATTTGACACTGATACTGCAGTGTGAATTAGTGTTTCCACTTTTAGGGATTTCTCTCTTTTTTAGGGAAAAATTACCAATATTATGCATGGTTTAGGGATAATTATATTATTTTGACAGGGATTTTGGGAATTTTGGGGAAAAATTAAACTTGAGTTGGTAACCCTATTATTTACAGTAGGTAACAAACACCCAATGTATTACTTTACTCTATGGCACCACCGATTTATTAAAGGGGATTCCCTGAAACTCGTAATGAATGTGTCCGTCTAATTTTAGTTTACCTAATTTTAGTATACTATTAGCCGACGTACACACGGCCGTTATAAAGTCGCGGTGGGATTTTATCGTGCACTGGATTTTCAACTCTCGCCAAGCATTGAGAATCCGACGCGCTGAGACGTACAGCGCACTCTCATCCCAGTGCGTTGAAAAAACAAACTGATGGATTTTCAACTCTCGGCGCTGAGCAGTGCGTTAAAAACCCAGTGCACAAAAACAAAATCGCCGCTATTTTATTACGTCCGTGCACACGTCAGCTTACCGTTGCTAAAGACGACATCAGTCGCATTATACCTAGAGTTGGATTGTTTTTTGTGATTTCGTTCATTATCCTCAGGCCCTATTTGACAGATGTTTGACAGATGATATTTTGTTTTGTAGGTATTTAATGCTATTTTAAGTGGAATGATTTGTTATTTTTATTATCATCATGAAACCAAAAACGAAGGAATCTTTAAAAAAAAATGGGAATTTTAGGGATAAATTCTTTAAGAAACTGGGGAAAAACCATCAACGTAAGTGAAAACACTGGTGTTAATGAACTTTTTGTGTACTTGTCACAGAGTACTTTTAGAACAACTTGTGATTGTGAAATTGCAAAGCTTGTGTAAAGTTTGATTACGTTAATTTAGTTCACAATTGGTTTGTAAAATAAAAAGAACAAGAATGTCAACTAAAGCTGAACCAAATGTTTCATTACTAAGACAGCTTACCCAAAATTTCTATAAAGGAAATCTTAACTTTTGCTTGATGGTAAGAAAAGATAAGTGCTTGTGGTATGAATGTCACCGTAAGATTGTGAAAACCGTTAGTTTGTAATCTATCGGTATTATTTCCGTTAGATTATGAACCGGGTGAAATGAATTAGGTTAGGTACTTAGGTTAGAAATGCGAGCCGAGCGAGCGAATCGAACGTTGCCGCGGGAGCGGCCGGCGAGCGGTACTTCCAAGTTGCTCGCAGCTAGGCAGGCTAAAGTGCTTTACGTCGCAAGCAATTTTGATACCAGTAGTCCAGTACCAGTTAACAATTTGTCGGTATCCCATGATAGATTATAAAATATCGGAAAAAGAATGCTTTAAATTGTAAACGGTTTGTTGCAATTCACTATATTTGGACAATTTATAATCTAACGGAAATAATACCGATAGATTATAAACAAACGAAGTTCATTCACTATACAATGACCTGAACAATACAAAACAACATTTATAAATAATTATATGGAGAAATCTTTTTAACTATCTCAACATCAACCTAGAGATAGAGATATTACTTAGCACAAGCACGTCAGATCTTGTGTCACCTTCGGAGTGCTTCAGTTAATTTTTAGAATTAATAATAACATATTATTTGTTTCAGCGCGAAGATCTCGAAAATATGGATTGGGATTGGCAGCAGGCTTTCTTGGATGCTACTGTTAATAGTAAATTGATTCAAGAATACCCAATAAGTGGTAAATTTGCCAGCTTATTTCTAAAGAAAATAATTCACTTTTTGGAACCAAGTCAAGAGGTCCATGATGATTTCTACTCACAGTTGTGCAAGAGCATGAATTATTTGAATGTAGATGGGTTTAGCTATCGACATTATGTGATAGGGAATGATACTAATAATATTATTACAATAAAAGAAACCAGGAATATGGTGGTCAACGGTACAACAGGGTTGAAGACTTGGGAGGTATTTTAAACTTAATAGGTTTGTTGCTTTCAGTAATAATTAGATTCTCCTTGTATGTTAAAATATAATGTCAAGTAATGATTTTACTGGTCCCACATGGGGGATTTCTATCCTTACCCTCTTCCAGAAAGGATGCTAGTCCCAACCAGTGGGAAAAATAAAAGCTGATTGTGAAAATAATTATAAAAAGTGCCTTTTCATATAAATTACAATTATTTTGTAGGTAAATCTTTCCCTCATAATATTTCAATAATTTGTGTAAATTATTGTAAACTATGTTTATTTCAGGCTGCATTGATGTTATCAGACTGGGTACTCTGCAATCAAAACATATTTGCAAATAAGAATGTCTTGGAACTGGGCTCCGGTGTGGGATTCACTGGTATAACTACTGGCAAGCTTTGTGATATCAAATCTTTGCTGCTAACTGACTGCCATAATGACGTATTGAAGACGTTAAGTGAAAATATTCATATTAATTTTCCACATATCCAACAAGAGAAGGACGAAAATATCACTTTGTTCAAAGCTCGGGATAAATCTTTAGGTAGGTACTTAAATCCTTGCTAATATTATAAATGCGAAAGTAAGTTTGTTTGTTTGTTACGCTTTCACGCTAAAACGGCTGAACGGATTTGGATGAAATTTGGCATGGGCTTCTTTTTTGTTTGCAGACGAAGAAACATATTATTTGAAAAAAAAAAGCTACAGCTAAGCTAAAAAAAAAATATGTATATATTCTCCATTTCAAGTAACATTATTTACAATTTTTTAAGGTTTAATGATGCTGGACTGGAATGTAATTGAAGATTTGCCTGATAGTATTGTTCCAGACATTTTGATAGGAGCAGATATAGTTTATGATCCTTCAATACTACAGCCCCTATCCAATGTTATACAAACTTTCTGTGCTAGGAATCAGGATCTAGAAGTTTATATTGCTAGTGTTATAAGGAATGAAGAAACCTTCAAAGAATTTTTAAAAACATTAGGTGAGCATGGTGCAGATAAATTATTCATCACAATAACTGTTGGTGTAAAACAGCTGCAGTATGTTAACTAATCATATTTGTAATTACAGATGAGATGGAACTGGATTTCAGAAAAATTGAACTAGCAAAGAGTGTGTTCATTGAATGGGATGAGAGTATAAATAAATGTTTATTAAAAATAAAAGCTAAGTTAAAATGAAAACTGGTTTCTATTTGTGGTTTTGGAAAAGTCGGCTATAGGCACTGGCACTGTAAAGTTAACCAGGGTATTAGTAAGGCTTTGGTTTCCTAGGAATGCGGTTCCGTCATTCTGCCGCCATGAAAATCTGTAATTTTCACCAGTATTTGACATTTCGTCATACCCGTTGCCTAAATATTTAAATCGCTAGATTTGCCCTCACTATACAGTCAAAATAAAAGTACCACAGAAGAGTGAGCTCACATTTAACGTTTCCATGACAATCAAGCGTACCTAGTCACTGAGTCTGTGTCCGAGAGATGTCAAAAGGAATCAGAAATGAGACTATCTTTTGACGCGGTAGGGCGAATCTAACGATTTAAATTTTTGCCGTTAGTGGTGGCCACCGCTTTTCTAACAAACCGTAGCATATTCATGTATTTTAAAGAGTTCGCGCCACCACTAGGGGTTTCGAATACTTGATTTTTTCAATACCGTTAATACCGTATAGAAAATTTCCAACACCGGGATCCACAGACATATAAAGCTTTATGCGTCTGTGCCGGGATCCCGGTATTGAAAATTTTGATTTTAGAATTTTGAATTCAGACTCGTATTTTTTTTACTAACAGGTTTTTAATTCAACAACTAATAAATTTCACTACAAAATAATAAAACACTTATTTAAATATAAATTATTATTTTTTACAAAAATAACATTAATTAACCTGACATATGAGAAAAGGACAGACGCCAGCACATCAAGCTACCCGAAACTGTCAAATTTTCCCAATCAACTTTGAACCTTACAATTCAGCGATAAAGTTGAAAATCTATTAAATAAATTTGACAGATTGTAGTAGCTTGAAGTGCTGGCGTCTGTACCTCCATCAAATAAAACGTAAATTTTAATAATCAGTATCTAAGTTAACTTTTACAGTTTACTTAATTACAATTTAGCGATCTATTTATCATAATGTTTTCATAAAATAAATCTCTTTAAAATCAACATACAATATTTTTTACAAAAATCACATAAAAATTGTTCATGGTGCTTTTAAGGCTCTTTCTTCCTGACTTACTACTGAGTGGGACATATTATCTTGAGCTATAAAGTAATGTCATGCATATAATCTCTTTAAAATCAATAATTATACAATAATAAATATATTTTTTACTTGTTAAATCAAGTAAATCAGTCAGAAATTAAAAATTGTTTCGGCTCTTTCTTCCTGAAAATGAGTTCGTAGGAAGGAACGAGCATCTAAACTTTAATCTGAGAGCGAGCTTCTTAAACGGTTGCACAAAATATGTAACCGAGGAACTAACTAACTGTCGAAATAAACCACGCGATCATTAAAATATGCAGGTTTTAAAACTTACCCAGATAAAAAATTGATTGGAAATAATAATATGTAATAAAAAGAAATTGTTTTACTGTATTGTCTATTGATAATGAAATAAAATCACCAATACCGGTTTCCCGGTATTGGACATTTCAATACCGGTATTGAAATTGACAAAATAGTCCGGGATCCCGGTATTAGCCAATACCGGGATCCTGGTATTGGAAGCCCTAGCCACCACTGAAGTCCGCGTCTGAAGTGACGCGGCGCTAGTGTCTATGTCATTGCATCAAAAAAGCAAGTCAAGCATTTTTAAAAATGTAGTTGTCAACAAGCCTACACAGGGCGAAAATTTGATAGCTGAGCAGATGCAACATGAAGAGAGAACACCGAAAATATATTAAAAGAAAAGTTTAGGTACAGACGCCAGCACTTCAAGCTACTACAATCTGTCAAATTTATTTAATAGATTTCAACTTTATTGCTGACGTTTAAGGTTCAAAGTTGATTGGGAAAATTTGACAGTTTCGGGTAGCTTGATGTGCTGGCGTCTGTACTTAGAGAAGTGTAAAGTTCGTCACGGACGTAGCTATGATACATAATAATAATATCCTTTTTTTTATAGTTTTTGGTGACGTACTAGAAATATATATTATAGCTCCGTCTGGGGTCGCTCGAAGATTACTATGGAAAACCGTGATATGCCTAGCTATGATTTATTTATATATACTATAGCTACGTCTGTGACGGACTTCATGCTCAAAAGACAATTTGTCAAAAAGGGCAAAATGTAAAAACTGTCACTGTCATTTTCATGTATTAAGATCAATGGTCTTCCTTCTTTCAAATTATACAATAACATTACGATTTTCGAAGGAATATTGTGCAATTCCTCTTAATTTAACTGTATAAACCGCATTTTAAGTTTTAACAATTATCATTACATTTGTACAAATATATCTGTGCTTTTTTAATTCAGACAAAACAACTTTTCATTGATCTTTTTACACAGAGAAGGATATAACCTAACTTGGGACAATAATCAGCTGGTTATCATAGAAATGTCTGGAGAGAATAAAAGCCCGGCACCAGAAGCTAATTCTACATCAGAGATTACTAATAAAAGCCAAACGGACACTGGCTCGAAGAAAGATGAGGCGTGGGGTTACGATTTGTACCCTGAAAGGCGAGGTACTTTTAAAGCGAAATTGGGTAATATTTTAATTGGTAAAGAAGGAAAAGAGAATATTGACAAGTTCAAGTGCGAGGAGCACGTCTATGAATGTGTGAAAAACAGTAAGCATCTGTATATTTTGGTTTGAAAATATCCAGCACTAACTTTTGAGTTAAACTATTTTATGTTAATACTTTTTCGATTGTTTCTAGGTTCTATTGTTAAGGTTATGATGGCAGCTCTTAAAAGTTCTGGTTGGTAAGTGCTTATTTATTATAACATGTTCACAACTCCAAATAAAAAACCAAGAGATAGTGCTGTCAACAGTGACGTGAAGCCGGTTTTGTAAACATGTGCATTTACTGAGGTGTAGTTTGATTGTAAATGGTTGTAAATGTGTGTGGGTGAGTGTGCATGCACAGAGCAGAGGTGTAGTTTTGGCATGCCTCACTGTATTGTTTGCAGTGCTGTTTTAGTTTTTTATTTGGTCTAAAGTTCACAACTAGAGTTTATAATTGAATAATAAATACTCATTTTATATAACTACCTTCTATTCAATTAAAATTCAAGTTTATATTAATTTAAAAACATCTTTCAATTCTTGTTTTCAGTCCCATTGATATTCGGCGACATATATCATGTGAAGTATGTGACTACTCTGTTAGTGGGGGCTATGATCCAGAACTGAATCAGGTAACCTTTAATTTGTCTCAGTATTTTCATTCTTATTAATAAGTCATGTAAATATGTAATTTATTCATTTGTTTAACATAGGTACAATAATAATGGTCTAAAAGATAATAAAGAGTGCGCTATGTTATGCCAGAGGGTGTACAAATGTTTGTAATTAAGTAACCAAGTCAGCCAACTCTCAATCTATCTATATAAATAAAAATCTATGTTCGTATGTATGTTTGTTTGTTTGTCCTCTATGCGTTCCTAAACCATTGATCAGATTGTGATGAAACTTTGGTAGGGTGTTCTGAGGGGGCATCCTCAGAACACTCTACCAAAGTGTTTTTGGCCCAAAAAATCTACATAATAATAGTGGCATTGCAATGCATGCAGCTGGGTGCAGCTAGTAATTAAATAAAATAAGCTTGAAAAAAAAGTCAAAACTTACATTGTATGCCAAAACACAGACTGTAAACCAATATTATGACTACTTACCATTAGCAAAAGAAAGACATGAAAAATTACTAAGCATGAAAATTATATCGAAATTGAGTTGAAAGATCATTTTTAATGTGCTTCCAGACTCCTAATAATTAAACTCATAACAATATCACATACATGCACCGCAAATACACTCCAAACCCGAAGTCACCTTATCACCTTACTAATTTCCACCCGAGTCCCTAATAAAATCACCGCGGGATTTTTTCGTACGTTGGATTTTCAACGCTCTGCTTAGCACCGAGAGTTGAAAATCCAACAGTGTGTTTTTCGACGCGCTGGGATGCACTCTGTTGAATTTTCAACGCTCGGCTCAACACCGAGACTTGAAAATCCAGTGCGCGATAAAATCCCGCCGCGATTTTATTTCGTCCGTGCGGACGTCGGCTTACTGTTTAGTTTGGGGCTCCCTGACAAATAATACTTTGTAAACTACAAATACTTTAAGTTACTCATATTGTCTAATCCTTTGTTTTACCTATGTCCCTACTTACTGTATTACCTGGATAATAAACTATTTTCTATTTAATTTTTTCTACTTTAATAATAAAATAACTACATCATATTTGTTACAGATAGTAGTGTGTCAAAATGTATCAACCCGTCAAGGAATGGTACAAGGAGTGCTTGCTCACGAGATGATCCACATGTTTGATTACTGTCGGAATCAGCTGGACTTCAAGAACATGGAACATCTGGCTTGCACAGAGATTAGAGCAGCCAATCTCACGCATTGCTCCTTTGCGAGTGCTTGGTCACAGGGCGATGCGTCTTGGGGCAAAATTAAGAAAGCTCATCAGGTAACCTGACATAACTCCAAGTATTAATTAAAAAGTACTTGTATGAAATTAAAACGAAAAAAAAATTGTAAGAATTCTTTTTTTTTTTCAGGATTGTGTGAAAACCAAAGCATTATATTCCGTCCTTGCTGTCAGACAAATAGAAATGAAAGAGGCTGTGGAAATCATAGAAAGAGTATTCCCAAAGTGTTACGATGATCTTGAACCAATAGGACGAAGAATAAGAAGGAACTCTGATGACATGCTGAGGGCATTCAAAGAAGCAGCTTACTATGGGTATGAATAGCAATCATTGTTATTTATTATGTAAAAAATACATATGTAGATAGTGTAATTTATGTACAAAGTTATATAGGATCAAACTCGTTACAAAAATAAAACGACTAGGAATTGATTTAAAATAATGTCTTTTATTTCATTATTTTCTTTATTCACTTAATTATTATGTATTGCCTAAGATTTGTAAGGTTTTTAATACTGCCTTTTCAAAGTTTCATTAAGGTAACAGATATGAATCACAAGCGTAACCCTATGTCTTAATTAGGCAAGTAAACGACTGAAAAGGCACAAATTTTGTTCAGTAGACGATAGAAGTTAATACTATGAAATTGAACTTGTTTCGACGTTCATCCTTTATCCGCCACGCAACGCACAATTATTTGCTACCGGATCGTTAAACCACGATATTCATAGAAATAACAGATTTAACAAACAGCTTAAAATTACATTCATTTTTAGTTGAATTAATTAACTGCTGTACAGGAGGAGCTCGTGGTTAACTACTAACAGCCGCACGGTTGCCAGGGTTGGTCCGTGGATGGGTGACCATTTCTACATACCGAGACTCCTTCGTGCCTCGGAAAGAACGTTAAACCGTTGGTCCCGGCTGTCATTCGTGGATCTTTGACAGTCGTTACAGGTGGTCAGAAGCCATCAGTCTTACCAAGGGGTATCGTATTACCCAGTTACTGGGTTGTGGAGGCCAGATAGACAGTCGCTCCATGTAAAATACTGGTATTCAGCTGCATCCGGTTAGACTGGAAGTCGACCCCAACATAGTTGGGAAAAGGCTAGGCAGATTGATTGATTTTGGAAAATGAAAAATCTTACTTATAGGCATAGTACATAGCCCTAATTACTTGGTAATCTTCCAAGTAATTAGGGATCAAACACCGAATGGCACAGTGGCTAAAAAGATCGGCACATTTAACACGTGTACATCCGTGGCGGTAAAAAATCAAACAGACACATAATGCTTACATCTTATTGATTTATCACACAATGCTTCGTTCTTAAACTATGACTTATTATGACAGCAATGAGAACAGGATTGTGACCAAAATGATTTGATCAAGCATTTTGTGCATAAAACTGATTTGTGCTACATTATAATGACCTCGTAATGAGCAAAATGTGAACTTATAATGAGTTAATGGCGTACACAATTTAAATTATTATCTAAGATCATAACCGCACATGACTAGATGGGACAAATTAATAAAATCTTTGTATTATAAGTACGGTAGGTAACTATAGTCAGCAACGAAAGTCGATTAAAACTTTAGTTTTTTAATCTTGATACAGAGCACGATACCCAAAAACAACATTGGTATTGATGTAAAATTAAAATATTACAGGTGAAAACTCTCGGCTATTAAATTAAATCCGGAAAAATATTGAATAATTTTGTGACACTTTAGATAAAATGTAAAAGTAACAGCGTTCATCGCTGCTGACCGTACTTGCCTACTTAATTAATTAATTGCCAATGATAAAAATTGGTTCCGTTTTTGTTGGTCACACTTAGTTAGTAAAATTTATTGCACGTCAGTTGGTTTCTGCCCGCGGTAGGTTGTTACGAAATAATTGCTTTTTCTGATAACCGTTCCTGACTCTCAAAATGGCGTATTCTTCTAATTTGACTGCGGTTTATTTGATAACAAATCACAGTCCAGTTGATTACGGTCGGCGAACTCATTAGGCTATCTCGCCTGTCAACTGTGGTAGTAGTAGGTAATGGTAAGCAGTAGGTAGGTACTTAGGTACCTACAAGTATTAACATACGTAAACAAGATTCACAGATCATTCGTTGACTTTACTAAATACAGTAAGCGTTCCATACGAATATGAACCTTAGCGTTGTGAGGATAATGTTCATATTCGTGTAAGCGAATGTGAGCAAGCGTTTCATTCGATTATGAACATTAGTGCAATAGTATAATGTTCACATTCGTATTTAAAAAGTAGAGTAAGAACTTAGGGACAAGTTCTTTCTCCACTTTTTAGGGTTCCGTACCTCAAAAGGTAAAAAATGGAACCCTTATAAGATCACTCTCTTGTCCGTCTGTTTGTCCGTGTGTCACCACCGATTTTCTCAGGAACGGGTGGACCTAGCAAGTTGAAATTTATACCAGATACTGAGGTCCCTATTAGGTGTATAAAAATCAAGGCCCTGAGTCAACACGATAAATAGATATAGGCAAATTTAGATTTTCGCGAAAACTTGTAAGTACCAAAATTTACCTTAATTTCCAACATTTTTTATTTTTCGGAATTTTCACTTTACTTCTGCTGTAAGACCTTGCTTTTAACCAAAATTGTCAATTCTAGGTCAACCGGAAGTATCCTATAGGTTTTGGGTCGAAAACCTATATGGTAGTTCCCGTTGACCTAGAATCACGAAATTTAGCAAAAAGCAAGGTCTTACAGCACAAATAAAGGGAAAATTCCGAAAAATAAAAATAAAGTTGAAAATTAAGGTAAATTTTGGTACCTACTTACAAGTTTTCGCGAAAATCTAAATTTGCCCATATCTTTTTACCAATAAAAATTATACCAATTTTATTATGGCGGTATAATGGGTAGGTACGGAACCCTCGGTGCGCGAGTCCGACTCGCTCTTGACCGGTTTTTTTTACTACAGTTATTATTTATTATAATGCGACTTTTTATACGAACCAATTTTTATCACGTATTATAAAATTATGGTTGAGCTAGTCATAACATTTATCCGTAAAAAAGCTCTTAATAAAAATAAATCTCAACCTCAATTACAATTTGTTGATAGGGTAAAAAAGTTATAAACATACAGAATAGTTCTCATTTCGGTAATTTTTTTACGGTTTTTTTTCATAAAATTAATATTCTAGATATGAGGTATAAAATTATCTTAGGATGACACCTACAAACTATTTTATAATAAGTTAATAAAACTAAATGAGCACTACAATCTCTATGATATCGGTATTATCAGGCCTTAGTTATTAAATATTTACTCCCTAGGCTTATATAACATTATATTACAATGTATACCTACTGGTAAAGACATTTGTCTAAATGCCATTAACAAGTTTGGGATCAATTACAAACATGATCTATTGGTAAGGAAAATGGCTTTCAGAAAAATATACAATAAGAATCAAGAAGTTAAGGCTATGATTTATAACAAAAACAATAAAGTTATATAGAAACAGACAATTAAAAATATAACTACTTAGGAGACGCGATAGATAAGCAATATTGAAACACTCCATTAACAAATATTTTGTACATGATAGCTGTACCTACCTTATAATATTATATTCGTTGCATAAAGGCTTGGTAATTTATCCCGAGTATAAATTAGTGATGTGCCGGATATCCGTATCCGTATCCGCGGATATCCGAGGGAGAAAAAGATCTGTATCCGCTTCCGTTACTTTTTGGGGGATCTTGAACGGATCTTTTATATTAATACATTTCATTACGTATATGAAATTTTAAAGATATGTATCAATGAAATACTGTTAACTTCAAACAAAATTAGTAAAAAAAAATTTTTTTATCATATTTGTAATAATTCAAAATAATAATTAAGGTAGTAATTAAACTATCTTTGTAGTGAGATCAAACCTCTAATTTTTGTGCTATGCTAATTGAAATAATTATGTGAGTTAACACATCAATTAAAACTATGTTGTTTTTAAGAACTTAAAAAAATATACCTACGTCATTGAGTAATGGTAAATTGTATTTCAAAAAGAGTAACGTGGCAGCTTTGTCCCCCAAAAGTCAGTTACGATGAGGATCATAAATAATTCCTGCTGGACCTGAAGAAAGTTGAGATCCGTATCCGTATTCTTATTGTCGGATCTAGACCCTTATCGTATCCCTATCCGTATCCGCGGATCACATTTTTTAACGATCCGGCATCACTAGTATAAATAGATAGAGAAAATCATCTTTGATCAAATTCGTTGGAAAAACACAAGGCAAAAGGCACCCAAGTCGGAAAAGGCATTTTTCTTAGAATAGTTTTTGTACTATTGAGCTCACTGTGGTCCCCATGCTGTCGCATACTTAACGATATTATTGTTTCCATTTCATGCTATTTTTTAGATCTCTCGAAATTATTTCTTTATTCTGAGCATTTCTAAGATATCTACTAATTTTTAGAATTTACTAGCGTCACAGTACGTACTCAATCTTAATTAATTGAAACCCTATTCTTACAAGGCACATTTACAGCTCTAACTTTGCTTAAGAACACTATATTAACAAACGTATTCTTTCAAAGAAAACTTCGTTGAAACCTTAAACAGTGCGTATTCCCGTACGAAGAAACCCTTAAAAATATAACGTCGCGATAAAAATGTTCAACATTGTTCATTAATTAGAAGGTATTTAACTTACAAATACAGGGTCACACGTTTATATTTATAATTCGACTAGTAATTCCTCTAATATGTACAACAACGTCACATCGTCTGCATAGGCACTATGATCACAAACTTGGTGATGTTATGGTGCTAAAACGTAGTTCACTTAACGTTCACTTGAGTCGTGAAGCTCGGTGCGCTTCACTGAGGTATGTGGTCCAGTAAATAACGGTAAAGAGACAGAAGCACATGGGGAACAGAATGAGCGCGAACTTGTCGAGCGCGCCGTGCTGCGCGCCGCAGAACATCACGCCGCGGTCCACGGTCTGGCGCAGCCGCGTCACGAAGCTGCTGGGCCCGCCGTTCGCTGACGGCATGGACTCCAATATTGGCGAATCCTACAAAATAACAAACAAGTAATTCTCACAATAGTCTTGCTCTCTTGAAACTTAGTTCTCCAATTTATTAACACGGTCTACACACAGACTATGGTTCCGTAGCTATTTCTAAAGTACTCCGACATCAAGGTTCCTACGCCTGCCGTTGTATAACACAGTGATTTTAAGCAGTGCGAATTCATTTTGCTTTTTCTAATACCTTTACCTACGTACAGATTTTTTTACTAGCTCAAGTTAGCTGAGTATCTTTAACTACTGATTACTGCGGTGATTTTAATATCTAAGTACTCTACAAATCATACCACCACCAATAGATTACCACCAATACTTAAAAATTAGTTGTTTGTTTGACTGGCATGCACTATGCTTGCCTGCTAGGTACCTATTAGATATTTAACCAAACATCAGATTTGCAAGGAAAATACTGTCTAAACTAGATATTGTTGTAAGTACATAATAGTGTCATTTGCAGCGTTTTACGATAGCCACACTGTGCGGTGTTGTTGCTTTAAATTCATATTTTACCTTGCTGACTGATCTTGTTTCACATCCAACCTTATTTTGTCTCCAATTCCTTCCCGAGAGAGACTAGAAATTGGTGGCCTAAGTTTAAAAATTAATGCACCTAAATAATACGTGGTATGTTAAGTATTTTACATGCAGTGTAATGCTACACTGAAGTACTGGGAAGTTACGGTAGATATTCTATGTTAGGAGCGAGTTCAGGCGTGGTTGTAATTACCCTCTGTATGGTTTGGTGTTCCATCTGTTGTTTGAAGCCGTCCTCCTCGACGCTCAACGTGGGCGAAAACATTCCGCCCTGCGGCGTGCCCGTCACTGGCGTGCTCAGCCTCTGTGGAGGCAAACCCCGCTCTTTAGTGTCGTGAATAGTTTCGTACTATTAGTATGTGTAGGTCGTTAGTAATAAAGTGGTTCGTATTGTGGTGGAATGATTCTACGTCCTAAGCTGTCGGGACTGACCTGCGAGTGGTTGATGTGTAGCGGCGGCGGCGCGAGCTGCGCGGCGGAGGCGGCGCGGCGCAGGTCGGCGCGCCGCCGGCTCCAGCTCTTGTCGTAGCGGATGCCGAACAGCACCACGAAGTACTCCATCAGCGCCAGGAACACGAAGATGGTGCAAGAGATCAACCACACCTCGATGCACTTCAACTCAAGCGCGTCTGGCGAGTTTGTGCTGAAATGTAATATGACCCTAAATGTTTTACTTTAGTACGGTGCCTTCGGGAATATATAGGTACTCCTTCGCGTCAAATATACCTGAATAGGTATTTGACAACGTTTTTATAGTGAAAACGTCTGTAGAGAGTCTCCAAAGCTTTGTCATACGATATATGCATTCAGAATTAGATAAGATTTATGAAGGACTTCTGTACCTTCAGCAACATTATATCGTGATTAAAGAACGGTTGCAAGTGCATAGGTACCTGACTGTATCGAACATGGTGACGAGTGAGAGCAGCGTGGTGACGAGCAGTACCATCCGTCCCGGCACGATCTCCGGGATCACGCAGAAGCTGCCCCACGAGATGATGACGAACAGCGACGACGGCAGGTAGCTCTCCAGAAGGTAGCTCCGCAACTCTCGCGACAGTCTGATCTGTAGCCGCGCCGCTGAATGCTCGCCTGACGATGCGAAACACATTGAACGTTTAACTCTTCTAATATTTTTCAACCTACGTGTATAGTGGTCAGTGCAAGTGAGTAGATACCTACCTAACATCTAACAATTACTATCTACTAAGAGTACTAAACACAGTGTTTTCTATTTCTACACTTACCGAAGCTTAGCCCTCAGTGCCAGTACTTTGGCTCAGCAGCAGGCAGCACTGAGCATGTGTAATAACATCTCGGAATACATCGCTATTCAGGTGGGTCTGCTCTAACATCAATTATTGGAGTAAATATGCTCGAATTTTGTTGATAATCTCTTTTTATCACATCAAGAACATTTGACATCTATTTAACAACAACAAAATACAAATCATGCGTCACAGACGTTCACAGAAAGGAAGATGTTGCGAGGCACGGATGTAATAACCAATTTAAAGTTTTTGAGATGTTGAGTTATTTTTCTGTAGGTATTTAAAACGTTGTTCAATAACGATCCATTGTGATCATCCGCGCCAAGCAGTGCGGGCGGCATGCCAGCGTATAGCAACAGCGCGTTAGCGTTAATAGGTACATAGTTAGTTACGAGGCGCAAACACAAGCGCAAAGCAATAAATATACATTTACCTTCACCAAAATTGCGAATATGATTACTTTTGTCCGTGACGAAGGAGACCACATATTTGGGCAGTCGGAACTGGTTGCGCTGCTCGCTGCCCACCGGGCCGATGCCCAGCCACGGTGCCACCTCTCGCCACTCGAAACGCACATCTTGCGTCGTGTATTTATCTGAAAAAATCAACACTCAAGTTAACAAAGCCAACTTAATCATCGTGAACTTGTAATAGTGCAATCGTTAACGATTTCAGTGTTATCTCGACAAAATCTATAAAAACATTTAAGAATCCAAAGTCGAACAACTGGCGTGTAGACAAAACACGTAATTCTGTCTAGCATTAGAAATCAAAACATGTTTTACGATTCTGAAACTTCTCGCACTGGGTTTCTTCAAGACTTTTTGCGACTACGTTAATTGATGACCTATTTCTATAGCTGGCATGGCGCTTCTCACGAGTTATTAAGAAGATTTCGTTTTAAAATAAACTTTTGGCTTTGTTTAATCAAAGAGAATAATGGAATTGTCTTCTCTACTTTGCGTTGAGTACCTCTGAAGATATTCTCTCAGGGGTAGGTAGGTACTCAAAATAAATCATCAAAATATACTTACAACTACTGAAGTCGATGGCGCAGTTCTGAACGTCCAAAGGGTACAGAACAAAGTCCATCTCGCACTTTATTGTTATTGTCGCTCTGTAAAAGTGAATTTATAATTATGTTTAATTTAATGGATCTCATCAAACTTATGATATTTTCCTATTTGATTCATACAGTCTGTAGAGGGTATGCAATAACATAGCAGTAAAGCCTTCTCCTCATTCTTTTGGGGTCCGTTCCAGTCAAGGCAAATGCGGCTGAATTTCAATGATAAGCTGTATCATAACATCATATAATAATAATCTGTATGTAGCAATGCACCCATGCGTAAACATGTGTCGGTTTTTGGCTTCATCATGTTTATATCAAAATAGACGTCGTTTATCAAGACTACAATTTACGACTTATTGTCGACCATGCGTTAAATACGAGATCTTTTTAAATACAGTTTATAAATAAACCACGTAAGATAAAACTGTAAATCTGAAGGCGAGAGTTTTATTAAGATGATGTTTGGACGTTAATTTGACGTATGTTTATGTTTCAAGATTTAGTAGAGAGCAGTGTAAAAGATAGTAAAAGAATAGGTATAATAAACTGATGGACGAACCCAATACTGACTGAGACGGTGCGGTTTGAGTAGAGCCTCAGCGATGCCATCTCTTGAAGGACGGAGAGTATCCTCATGGTCTGGAGCTGCCAGATGTACAGGTCTGGTGTCCAGATGAGCGCGCGGAACTCCCACGGCAGGTCGATGAAGGGCATGTTGGGCGGCACGTGCAACCTGCTGTCTGCCCACGACACTTGCAGGAAAACGTCCAGCGTTATCTCCTGCGGAGACCATGCGGACTATTGGTTTATAGATAAGTAAATAAATGATCATTGCAGTAATATAACCAAATGAAAATGGTGCTAATGAAAGCGAAATAATGACAGGACTACATACTTAGCCATTAGGTATGCTAAAACTATTGAACATAGAGGGAATGGTGTTTTAAACTTACCTCTTTATTTTCATCTACTCCCGATACCCGGTTGACATTCACCCCTACGTATACTGTCGTGTTTTTGTCTGGAAAAACAATGGAAAACTTATACATTGCGTTTCATGAAATAATGACACATTGTTGGGAAATAATAGCTCCTAATCAATGGTTTTATGGCGGTCGACAGCGGAGATATCACGGCCGAAAACCGCAATATTAGCTAAGCCGTGTAGGCCACCAAACTTAGCCCTCGAAGCTGATCGAAGACCCTTAACATGTAACAGTTTGTAATTAGTGTAGAAGTTGCATTTAGAGGTAACAAAGCCTTTAGCTATATTTTTAGTCATTCAATTGAATAAAAATTTTACTAGTTTTCTTAGAAAATATCTAGTTCGTAATGCATTAATACCTTTATTTATGTAAACATTCATAGGTGAATACCGCAGGGCACTATGTGCTCAAACAACAGAACCTACATGCATCAAGCAGTAAGTATGACATAGTTTGTTAATTTTGACAACTTTATTATTGGTATTGTCTTTTTTTTATGTATTCTCTGTTGGAGCCTTGAACTCGGTCACAGGCAGTGTTGCCAAACGTTGCTACTCTAACTACGGCTAAACAGTGTGATCAACTTGTTCAATACTGATACTTATTGGAAAGTCAGGAAAGCAATCATGAAAACTAGTGGAAATATTCGCCCCGTAAGAGAAAAAATTTAACTGAAAATAAAGTTGTTCTAGATTCTGTTGGTTTTTATTGATGCGACTTTTATGAACATAACATACAAAATGTTATTCTGATTTCTGAGTAGATTCGGCGTCGTTCGATACACCTAGATATTGCAAGTACCTATCTATAGATAGGTAAACGAACGTCCGTGAAGGTTCGTGATGCAAAACCATTAGGATTACTGGATTCCAGTTTTACTACTTTTGTTTTAGACACAGAAATGTCTAGTCGCTTATAAAATATGATAATTATGCTGATTCGGTAAATTATTCGTCAAAATAAGTTAGGCGCGAGTAAAAGGAATGGTCATGGTCTTTTTCTTTTAATTTTTTCTCACTCCGCATCGGGTCTTGATCCCGTGATTTTGAAAATCTACGTCAATAGACGGTCAGTATTTTAATATGATTTTTATTAGCTTTATGGTTTGTTAAGTTGCTTCGTAAGGAGGCGGATTATAATTAGCAGCGTTCGTTGACGTACGACAATCACCTATGGCTTGACTAATGATTGGTTTTGCGGCCAGCGCCGGCAACAGCGCGGTTGTGCTGAATAATGTCCGGTGCTAAGTGGATAGCTGAGTAGGGACGAGCTCGTATCTACACGTGACTTTATAAAAATATGACCTACCTAAAATAAAATTTAAGTGTTTTTAAAAATAGATCACCATTAACTTAGACTAAAAATGATGATGACATGTCAAGGGTACTTTAGGTACTGCCTTACGTTTATACACATACACAGCTCCCCTTACGGTTGCCTATAACTCGTTTCGCCGATAATGAGCCCATAAGTCTTATGCAAACTATCATGTAATTAATGGTAGGTAGTCTAATGCCCGTTTTCACCGAAAATTAAGTGACACTTAAATGAATCCGTAAATAAAAGTGGACTGTTGAATTTTCTAGGGTCAGCGCTGAGAGTTGAAAATCCAACAGTGCAATTTTATTTAGGGATTCATTTAAGTGACACTTAGTTGTCGGTGAAAACGGGCGTTAGACTACTATAGGCTCCTAAAGTTCGTTTTATAATCCCAGAGACTAATTTGACTTAAGTGATTGTTGTTTGTTTTTTCATTATGGAGTTTGACATTTGTACCTGTCAAATTTTATTAGTCTCTGGGATTAAAAAACAAACTGTAGTGATAGACTTTATTGTAGTTTCGGGTATCTCATATGAAAGTTTCAGAAAATCGGGAAACTCGGAAGTGCTTGCGTGCTGTATGTATTAATTCAATACAAATAAGTGTGACTTACCGGGTGGAATGTTTCTGTTGTAGCTCTTTGGAATATCGTATACATGCTGGTCCATGTACAGGATCTGGCTGGAAAAAAGTTACGATAAATTAGACACCTAAATTATATCAGTTACTTGCAACAAGGATCTATTACCTACATGAACAGAGATTTTCTACACTAATATTCTGCCCTTCTAAGTACGCCCAAAGGCGCTATCTCAACCGGAGTAAGTTTAGAGAAAATTGACTTTTTGTACCTAAATTGTAATTTAAGGAAAAATGGAGATATGAAAAGCTTCTTAGGGGTTTTTTAAATGTTTTTAGTTAGATAGCGCTATTTTGCTTACCTATACCATAATATACGAAATTGTTAAAGCTATTGAATGGTACTTATTAAAAAAAAAAACTATTAGGGCGTAACTCAGAGATAGCGCCTTTCGGCTTAGCAGAGTAAGTATTATAAAGAGAAAAGATTTGTATTTTTGTTTGTAATGAATAAACTCAAAAACTACTGGACCGATTTAAAAAATCTTTCAATAGTAGGATGCTATATTATCACTGAGTAACATAGGCTATAATTTATAGAGATATCACGCAAGCGAAGCCGCTGGCGGAAGCTAGTGTTAAATAACATAGCAGGCGATAAGGCGGTCTAATGGCTGTAATAGTCTTAATACACATCCATGTTTGTTTTGTACCATTAAACCAGAAATGGTTTGTTCACTCTACTTAAATAATAATGTAGGTACATGAATAGTTCCCAAGCATACGGGTAAGAAGCACTAAAGGTTTGAAAACTATTGTGATGAAATAGTAGATTGTTATACAAGGGTCGAAAGGAATCAATTTTCATACGAGGTATTTAGACGCCCGAGCGCAGCGAGGGCGACTTAGTCCGAGTAGGAATTGAAGACTTTCACCGGTGTTAAACAATCTACTTTTCATTTCGAATATAGATAAGGAAAGTAAAAATTTTTAGTTTTTCTGAAATAGCATGAGTAAGTAGTACACCGCGTCACCGCCGCGCCGCGGGCCATCCCGCTTAATAGGTATTTTTTTAATTCACACTGGCTGTATAATATAATATACTCACAAGACCGCAGCATTTTAATTGTTATTTTTCTTAATTGTGTAAAAATTTTACAAAATGTACAAAACTATCTAACTTTTTTTATTTCTTTCGAGCTATTTCAGGTCCAAAAAATTTAAAACTTTTCATTTATTTCCATTCATTCGCGATTTAAAACCACGTTTTTTAGGGTTCTGTAGTAAACCAGGAACCCTTTTAGTTTCGTCATGTCCGTCTGTCTGTCTGTCTGTCCGCGGTCTAGCTCCGAGACCCTAAGTACTCGAAAACTGTTATTTGGCATGGGTATATAATATTAATTACGCCGACAAAGTGGTAAAATAAAATTAAGAAAAAAAAAATTTAAGGTACCTCCCCTACATGTAAAGTGGTGATGTTTTTTTTTTTTCTTCCCCTTTTTGTGGGGTATCATTGGAAAGGTCCTTCAAAAACATTATGAGTATGTGAAAACCATTTTTGGATTCAGAGATCTGTTTACGAAATATTAAGCTTTAAAGTACTAATTTTTGTTCGAGTCAAGTGTCCCTGCCAGCTAAATGGTTGACTTTGGATGTGTGAAAAAATCACAGCAGTAGTTTATATAACGAAATTAAAAGGAAAACTATCACAGCTAAGTAGGCTCTACAAGTTAACGAGTAATAATTGACCAACTTAACTTTGCAGTTGCAAAAACATGTTTTCCCCTAGATCTTTTTCAACTACAAAGTTAAGTTTGTTTTTGGGATAAATTCATCCCAAGTAGGTACGGAACCCTTCATTGTGCGTGGTCCGACACGCACTTGGTCGGTTTTTTTTTCTTAATGTTTAAAACATTATTTTAAACTTGTTTTATACTATGATTTTATACATTTAATAAAAAACATTGTTTTATTTCAAACTGTTTTAAACACTGTTTAAAATACGTGTTTTAAAATAGCCTGTTTGTTTTATGCCAACCCTGCTCTTCTTAGTTAATTTTGTCATCTTAATGTTTTTTAATATGACACACAATAATAATTGGCACTTCTATTTTAAAATCAATGTTGCGTTATTTCTTATTTACTATATAATCATTTAAAAATATAAAATACTTAAACATAGATTACGCGTCACAAGTATATTTTTTAAAGGTCAGCGCTCATTCTAACATGTGGCATATTGTCAATGGCTATTTTTATTAAAAAACGCAGCTTTTCCATACATGATCAAGAGAAATAAAGCCATTTTTGTACTCTTCTACTATATTGTTTATTCATTGGTTCCTACGTTCTGCATATTTTTGAGATTTCGACTTATAATTTAAAATTATTAAAAACAAAGACGTTATACTTATTTTTATCATGTTTTTAAACTCTCTACTGATTTTAATCGAATTTTTGATTAAAGCGTCCTATAAACATAAAAATGTCCTAACACTAGTACGTACTGATCCGTAGGTGTCTTAAATAACAAATTATTCCACTAATGGCACCTGCAAAAAATATCGACAGGTGCCGTATGTGGAATAATACCTCAGGTGCCATTCACTCAGGTGCCCATTAAGCAGGAGCCCAATATGGAATACGTCGCGTTTTCCACCCGCTACTCGGATCAAACAAACACTATTTTCCGAGTATGAGAAATGAAAACAAATTTTCTATTGTCACAAAAGGTAACAGAGAAAAACCTCAAATAAAAATCTATACGTTATCTACACGTGCCGGCACTGATCGCGGAATTGTAGTACATAAGTACTGGGATTATGTCATAGTGAGGACGTATAAAAGGCTTAGTCCGCACTGCGAATTTTACTCGCGCGATTTTTATTCGCGCGGTGTATATTCGCTAGTGCGTGTACTTAGGTACCTACATAAGGTGCCATATGCTACAGAATTGCGATCAAAATTTCGCACGATATTTAATCAAAGTCAAAGTCAAATCATTTATTTCAAATAGGCCCATGTATGGCACTTTTGAACGTCAAAATTTACAAAATATTAAAATTGATTCTAGTCGCCCCTTCCAAAAGGTAGTTTTCGTTTGGAGAAGAATGGGCAAGAAACTCCACCGTTACTCTTTTAAAATGTTTTACAATTGTTTGTATATGCACGTACATTAGTTAAATAATATTACCTATATGTGAAGACGATGCACCTAGAATAAAATTACTATACCACAATAGGTAAAAAGAATTAAAAAGGAAGCAACGACAGATAATTTAATATGTGATAGATACATGGTGCTCACATATTTACAAACATTGTAAAAATAGACGATTTTCCTAAATTTTGTAATTAATAAGTCAGTGTGTGAGAAAGTAATCACAGAATGTAAAATCAATGTCATAAAACACAAAATAATCAATTTTACAATTAAATTAGCAACCAGTTTGATTTTGTCTTGATTCTAAATTGTCCTATGGAGCAGGACCAGCATGTTTCCAAGCACTCTTATCTTGGATATAATCCTCTAATTGGTAATATGCTTGTTTACAAAGTGTACTTTTGATATGATTAATATGTCACAATGTATTTTGTTGTAACATTTAACACAGTACCCCATAAAAGATGTATGTACTTTAGATAATCTGAAAAATGGTTGATCTAGTTTATCTTTATTTCTAGTACCTATTAAATTAAATCGCAGTGCGGGCTAGCCCGGCTAGTAACAATGTGATATTTTCCATTTCATAATGTACTTTCTAAGTAATTACCTAATCATCACTGGTAATTGCAGAATGACGGCAATGAAAAGCATCGTGAGATGATTTCAAAAACCAACTAATGTATGTAGGTATGTAGTTAATGTTTACTCTGCTGTGGGGCACGGAGAGGCCGGTAGGTAGGTATAGTAATAGAAGAATGTAAAAATGTACGAATAGGAGTCACTGACACAGCTTGAAGAGCTAACGGGCCATGTCGTGGGACCTTCCCAAGCAATAAGCTATGGATCAACCTTATGTACGCAATCTAGGGATGGCGATTCTTTCCGAAAAAGATCGATTTTTAAATCGATTCGAATCGTAAGCTGATGTATCGATTCATAAAAAAATCGAGGTCCGAAAGATCGATTTCTAAATAATCGATTCTTTTTTCAAGTTTTCATTTATAATGTGAATATAAACCCATTTTATGAAAAACAAGAAAGGTACCAGAATAAATGATCTCTTATCAGTAAAATTAGTTGTTTTTTAGTTCAGGGAATTCGACAATAACAATTATTTTTATTACCATATCAAAGTTAGATCAGGTAGGTATGAAAGAAGACATTTATTTAAAAAATGTATTGATTACATGAAAAACTTAAAATTCCAAATGCTTCATATCTAAACTTTTCAAAAACAAGTCTGTCAAGTCTACTGGGATCCAAGCGACTCACTTGCAATGCATCACTTGCGATGTTGCCGGCAATTGAAAAAAGGCGCTCACAAGCCGAAAAAATCGAATGGCGATTTTCAAGGGTGAAATATCGATTCACTGAATCGATTCAGTACTGATTTAAAAAATTGATCTTTTGGGCCTGAAAAATCGATTCTTCGATTAATCGATCTCAGATCGCCATCCCTAACGCAATCGGGATAGACTGCATGTGGCAGATGGACAACCGGGTGATGTAGAAATCCCCTGCCTCTCCCAAGTTGATAGATAGTCATTTAAGAAAAAATAAACTGTTCAAGTCTGTGGTCCATTGAATAGTAGATTGTTATACAAGGGTCGAAAGGAATTGACGACTTTCACCCGTGTTTACACACAAAAACCATTAAAAAACGAATTATTACAGCGGACGGGAGTGACATTTGACTGACATTTTACCGCGCGGGAACGTGATTTTCAACATTTTTTTAAAATGTTGCCTATTAATATTTTTGCTTTTAGTCGATTTATTTGACGAGAATCCGACCATAGACAGAAAAATCCACAGACGATAATAGCCATTACAACAAGTACAAATAGAGATGTAAGTCGCGTGGGTGTGCCGTCTCTCATGAGAGACGCCGGTCCTTTACCGGTTAAACACTACTTTTCATTTCTAATTTATTTATGGAAAGTAATTTTATTTGGTTTTTCTAAAATATTTATTGATAATATTAACATGAGTATTCTAGTACCTATTACATACTACATACATACATAAACTCACGCTTTCTTCCCATGGGGGTAGGCATAAACTACAGAAGGCCACCTGCTACGATCCTTACATAGGTACTTCTTTTGCCTCGTCTACGTTCATACATCTGGTCATACATACACGCTGGTACCTATTAGTCTTTTCAAAATTTTAAATATGGAACACACCGCCGTGGGTCGTCCCGCTTATATGGTAGGTATGTTTATTAATTCACACTGGCTGCTAATACATACAATATCAAGACTGCAGATTTTTTTCTGTCAATATTTTTCTATAACACTATCATATCTATGATCAAAGATATAATTAAATTATATAATATAAGTACATAATCATTATGCGTAATTTGTGAGCTTCGTAGATAGCTACGAAGCTCACAAATTACGCATAAATACTCATTTTTTTTACCCATAGTAAATGTGTGTTTTACAATTTCATTATATCTTTGATCATAGATATGATAGTGTGGGTCCCTTAGTATTTTTTTTCGTAGCCGACTACCTAACCAAATTTAGTTATATTTTTTAAATTCATTCCTACCCTAGTGAGGGAAGCAATTACTATGAGTATTTCCCGCCCAAGGGTGGGGAGCAGCATCTTCCACCCGCTACTCGGATCAAACAAACAATACTTTCCGAGTATGAGAAATGAAAATGTATTTCCTTTTGTCCTTCCTTTTGGTAGGTACGAAACCTTAAAAGGTAGAGGCACGTGTGCGTTAAACATAATCCTCCACCTTATATCTCAAGTTCAGTTATATTTAAATTAAGTAGGTACTGAATAAATATAAGTTTAGTAGGTATAATTGAAGTACTGAAACCTTACTACTACAAGAGCGAGTTTACTTGTCAGTCTGTTTTGTACATCGTAACGGCTAAACTATTGAACCGATTTTGATGAAAGGACATATTTTATTATTCGAACCGTTCAGAAATGCAGCATGAGTAAAAAAAGTTTATAGTCACAAATGAGAGCATTCACAAGAATTTGGTACATAGATACAGTATTTATTTATTTTTAACCGACTTCAAAAAAAAGGAGGAGGTTCTCAATTCGTCGGGATATATATATATTTTTATGTATGTTCCCCTATTACTCGAAGACGGCTCGACCGATTTGAAAAATATTTTTTTTGTTTGAAAGGGTATACTTTCAAGTTGGTCCCATTGTCATTTGGTCACGATCTGATCATGGGATCTTGGACAAATCGAGGGAACTCTTCAAATGTTAAAGGCACATCTATAGCGATTTGGGTATTTTTGATGAGCAGTTGACATAAGGATATTGTGATAAATTACAAATCAACCCACTAAAAAGATAAAAAAAAAACTTTTTTACAAAAAATACAACCGACTTCCAAACTACAAAGTGAAAAATAACTTTAATTTCGGAAGTCGGTGTCAAAAAACTAAAATACTGATCCAAAGACACCGACTTCCGAAATTAAAGTTATTTTTCACTTTGTAGTTTGGAAGTCGGTTGTATTTTTTGTAAAAAAGTTTTTTTTTTGGTTTAGGTACACTGAAGCTGATACACAAACTAAGCCTGGGGGCCTACCACCAGTTCGTAAAGCAATATCATTTTAATATTACTTCAGTGGGAGAAAGAGATGGAGCTATACGTCCTGTAGAGCTTCATCTCTAATAATACTGCTTTATGAGCTGGTGGTAGGCCCCCTGGGCTTGTATTTTGGAAGGTTACAGTTTTCCGGTTTCAGTTTTTTTTGGTTAAACTGTAATAATCTTTGTCAATATTTTCCAGCATCAGTAACCTACAACTACTTACACACAAAAAACTTTTTACAAAAAAAAAAACAACCGACTCCCAAAAAAAAAAACACTAAAAAGTGAAAAATTACTTTAATGTCGGAAGTCGGTGTATTTGGTTTAGAATTTACGTTTTTTGCTACCGACTTCCGAAATTAAAGTTATTTTTTATTATAATTAAAGTATTGTTTTTTCTATGTAAATAACAGTGAACAGGAACTTATCATATCATCCACATACTAAGTAGGAAAAAATACGTATTATTGAAGCTAAATCAAAACTGTTCAAGCAAAGTTAATAAAATTTATATAAGACCACCTCGAGAGCATACTCTTTCAAACAAAAAAATAATTTTCCAAATCGGTCCACAATTGACGGAGAAATCGGCGGACATACATAAAAAAAACATACTTATGCTACGAACATATAACCTCCTCCTTTTTGGAAGTCGGTTAAAAATAAATATGGTGAAAACTTTCTTGAGAGAAAATACTACTATTGGGGACTTTTAGGTAGGTACTGAATTCATTTGAGGTTTGTGAGAAAATGTTCAAGTCTTCGAGACGTTTAGTTTAGGTACCTTGAAAAGTAGTATGAACTTATAATCTCAGTTTAAGACTGCATGTGAGCGAGATATTTATTAATAAAAATCGCATTTATCATGAACTACAAAGCTTGTGTATCTATCTAAGCGCCCAAAAAGGATAGTTTTCATCTTCTAATACTCCTACACGCACCTGCCATGTAGCCAACAGTTTAATCCCAATAATGGATCTAATCTCTTGTAATTGTCACTTTGACGCTTCTGTACTGTGGCTTAGACACGTTCCATAGTAATTAATTAGACAAATATCCTGTTCGTGTTCATATCTTGTGACGATAGTTGCCTTAATTTTTTTTCATGGACAGTTATTGACTCGCTCCAAAACGGGGATCTTAGACGTAGGCAAAAAGGTTGCCAAGCTAAAATGGGATTGGGCGGGTCATGTCAGCCGCATGCATCGTGACCGTTGGGCAACAGTCTCCACACGGTGGGTGCCTGAGGATGGACGGCGGCGCCGAGGTCGGCCCAGGAAGAGGTGGCGAGACGACCTAGATGCGTACCGCAAGGGTTGGATGGAGGTGGCCCTGGAAAAGGATACATGGAAGGATTTGGGAGAGGCCTTTGCTCAGCAGTGGGATAGTGCAGGATAAAGAAAAAAAAAAGTTATTGACTTCGGCTTTCAACATAGGTAAACAATCTGTCTAACCTTTTCCCAATTAAGTTAGGGTCGACTTCCAGTTTAACCCAATGCAGCTAAATACCAGTATTTTACATGGAGCGACTGCCTATCCGACCTCTACAACCCAGGTACTGGGTAACATGATACCCTTCGTTAAGACTGGTTGTCATACTTTTTGAGCTTCTGACTGCCCGTAACGACTGTCAAAGTTCTTCGAATGACAGCCGGGACCAACGGCTTAACATGCTTTTCTAAGCACAGAAGGGGTAATGGATGATCACCCACCCACGAACAGATCGTGGCAAGTGTAGCTCTGTTATCATTTATCAATTTAGGTCTATCCTCTTTCAATGTAGGTAAATGTGAAGACTAATGTTGGATTGCCGCTGTACCTAGGAATTTCTAGGCAAGCGTGCATCATCAGGGGGCCTACTACCAGCTCATAAAGCAGTATTATTTTAATATTACTTCAGTGTGGGAAAGATATGAAGCTCTACAGGACGTATAGCTACATCTCTTTTTCCCACTGAAGTAATATTAAAATAATACTGCATAGGAGCTGGTTGTAGGCATACATAGGTAGTGCAATTAGCCTACTATCATATCTGAGCCTTTAGCCCAACGTAAAACAGTTCTTCTGACAAAAGAATATTAGGTTCAGTATTTGTTACTATCACAGTATATTTTTGAACGCAGCTTTTTTTTGTTATTGTATTGTAAGTATCTAATTATAATGTTACTGTGACCTATTTCTAGGTGATTTATTTATAAGATAGACTTGAACATAACAATAATAATCTTACGATGTAAAGTAGACAACTGAAGGAAAAGCAGTTCTCCTTAGCTGGCAGTTTAATAGAAGTATAATCGTTAATGGATTGACAAGCTTTATTTTAATACAATCGACTTTGTTAATTAGTGTGGCTGTAGGCTGACGATGATGGTCATAAATCTTTAGACGGATTTCTAGCGTAAAAATCATAATCCTCCTTTGGATTTGCTGGAGTCGGGTAAAAATGTAGCCTGTAATCTATGCGACTCTACAACATGTAACCAGCCCGTCCCATCCTTGATGTCCTCCCTCCAGTTGACGCCCTAAGTCGAGGATTGTACCCCACGAGGGGGTGCCTTTAGCGAGCGTTCACCTAGTTTTAGTTAGCATAAGTAGTTGAATAACCCGTGGCTAGAGGTTTTAAGTGTAATAGCTTAAGACACCCACAGGAAAGTCGGGTTAAGGAGTCATGATCTCAGAGGTCAAATACGAGATGCCCTAACTAAAAAAAAAAAACATAATTTTTTTCAATGGGGAATTTTGTCGGGTTTATTACATGGGGCGCGGGCGGCCGTCGTTTAGCGGGTGTCTACGGTTATTCATAACTTATCACTCCTGTTGAAAATTTTCTAATTTTTTATGGATTTGGGGTAATTTTGGTTAAAAAAATGTGAATTTTAAATAGCAATCACTTTATTTTTTTCAATAATGATTTAAAAATATACCTTTTTAGGGTTCCGTAGTAAATAAGGAACCCTTATAGTTTCGTCATGTCCGTCTGTCTGTCTGTCTGGCTGTCCGCGGTCTAGCTCCAAGACCCTTAGTACTAGAAAGCTGTAATTTGGCATAGGTATACATAGTAATTACGCCGACAAAGTGGTAAAACAAAATTATGAAAAACATTTTTTTTAGGGTACCTCTCCTACACGTAAAGTGTTTTGTTTTTTTTTTTAACCCATGGTGTTGGGTATCATTGGAAAGGTCCTTCAAAAACATTGTGAGTGTGTGACAACCATTTTTGGATTCAGGGATCCGTTTGCGAAATATTCAGTTTTAAAGTGCTAATTTTTGTTAGAGTCAAGTGTCCCTCCCCCTGCCAGCTAAATATTTAGTTTTGGATATGTGAAAAAATCACAGCAGTAGTTTATATAACGAAATTAAAAGGAAACTATCACAGCTAAGTAGGCTCTACAAGTTAACGAGTAATAATCGACCAACTTAACTTTGCAGTTGCAAAAACATATTTTCCCATACATATAGGAGAACATATTTTTCAACTACAAAGTTAAGTTTGTTTTTTGGGATAAATTCATCCCAACTACGGAACCCTTCATTGTGCGTAGTCCGACACGCGCTTGGTCGGTTTTTGGTACTGTTATTGCAGTGCCTATGTGCCACTTTCGGATCGGACAGGTTTTTTTTTACATATGTCTTCTTACACCTTGTTATTCAGATCACAAACATTAGATCAATAATGTTAATCACAGCATTTTATTTAGATCTCACTTTACAATAATAAATGTTTATTACTTTATTGTTTACCATGTTAACATATAATATACACAAACATATTTATAACTAACTACTAAATATATTATGTACAAGTATGTAAAGGAAAAAGTTAAAAATGAAGACAAGAGCTCATTGGGCGTCAATAAATTCGTCCGCATCGCTGTCAGCGGGAAAAGTGCCCAAAACGCTGGCAGCATTGCCACGTTGGATGGCGATGCTGATTCTTTGGCCTAAGAATTGGCCAGCCCTCTGGTCACGTAGAGTCGACCAACCGCTTGGCGATGTCCCGGAATACTCGGTGAGCACTCGGACCCCATGGCCCTAGTGTTTCAACCCCAAACGGCTCAAAAATATAGCTACCAGTAAGGTTGCTATATTTGCGCCGTTTGAGGTTTTCTTCACCTGCAGCAGCCGCCCCGGCACAGCCCGCAGTGCTAGGAAGATGTTGTTAATTCATTTCAACATACGGTGAGCATCGCAGAGCAGTAATACAATTATGTACGAAGGTAAGCAATAACGTTGCATGAATGGATTATGGACAATACAGGTGGTAAGCTAAGCTTATTTGTAGACGATGCAATTCACAAATAACAAGTGTTTGCGGATAAAGAGTATTATATATTTTTAACATGGGCTTAATTGGTCTCTGGAATTTTTGTCAGGTAATTTAGGGACCTTGACAAGAAGGTTTAGGAGGAGAATTCTTTAGCAATTTCAGGAATGGACATAGGTATATAGGTCATAGTTACCTCTTTTATTGTCCAAACAAACAACATGTCAAAATTCAAAATTCCAAAGTCATTTATTCAAACTAGGCTGAGAATCCCAAAGCCCCAAAACGCCCACCCTTCACCACTTCCTAGTGCCTTTAGCTGGGAAGAAGAAGTGGCGGAACCCCAGCAGCACAGCTGTCTGTTCAAGTTAGAAAAAAATTATAAAATAGTATGCAAAATAATTTACATTACGCAAAACAAAACATAATTTAAATGATAAATTATTGGCCATATGTCAGCTAGCATACGTCACAACTTAAATCTAGATTTGAAGGTATATCGATGGATACAGTTTTCTAAGGTATGTTTATGGTCTTTTACAAAAGTGTATGATGAAAATGTAAACAAATAGATCAGAAAATGTAGGTGCCTGTGGATGCCTATTTGTAGTGCCACTTACAAATTGAGAGCTTTGATATTTTGACCTATTTGAATACTTGAACCCTAATTTCAAATTTTAGGTAAATTTTTCATTTGATAATTTTATGGAGGGTGATTTTTTACCTCAATTTTCGTCACTGATTTTTCAATTACATTTTAACAATGTTATTGAAAGAATAATTGTTGGAAAAAGTAGTGAGATATAGAGTTAAAACCATCTCAATTCAGATTTATTATTTATAGTTAATTAAAACGGTGCAACACCAATTACATTAATTAACATAGAAACTTAAAAGATTAACATTGACAATTTTGCTATGTATAATTTAATTAAAACTAACAGAACAGTTGACTTCCTTGCGTACTTTTTCTCACTGAACACCAGACATAAACGCATTTTTTTATTCCATTCTTCCGCAAACACATCACATTCAGGGTTGGCAGTCAGAAGGGCGTTGAGCTTCTTCAAAGTACAACACTCTGGCGACAGTTGATGTGACAGATGAATGTGTTACAAATTCCCTTTACTGGCTTTAGAATTTAACATGCATAGGGTTTGCTTACATTTTCAGCGGGGATCCACCAGTCTCTCCAAAATAGATGAATCGAAAACGCACGTCTAAGCGAGGGCAGTCCGTAGAGTATCAATTAGCAGTCATCAATGAAAAATGCCTAAGAAACCTTTTTCAGGAACATCGACACTACAACCTCACAATCGCCTGCCGCGCCTTCCACCACTAGATAAACAAGCGAGTTTATTAAAGAAATAGCCTCGTGTGATATTATAGGGTTTTTGTGGTAAAAGAAAAATAAATATTTGTTGGTAGCAGATGCCGTTTATAGCGTCAGTGGGCGCAGAATATTTGACCTAATAAAGACTGTTATAGGAGGTACATAGTACGCTCATGGATGCCATGTACAATAAAGTGTTTGTATATAAAATATTATTTAATAGGTATATTATATAACTAGCTTTTGCCTGCGGTTGCGTAAATGTTGGTAAATATCCCAGAGTAACGTACTACCGGGATTCAGAGATGTCCTAACCCAGGTCATGGCCTTTCATCTAAATCCGTTCAGCCGTTACGGCATGAAAAGGTAACAGTCAGATAATAAATATGTTTAAGTACCTCAAAATGAAAAATTTAAACTCTTAAAGAATGACTTCGTTGTCTGTCAAGACCCTTTTTCTCAGGAATGCGTGGAGGCATCAACTTGAAATAGATAGGAATCAAAAACTTAGATCTACGTTCCCTTGGAGTTTCAACGAAAATCAAACTTCAAAGTCAACGCAATAAAAAAATACGGCCATTTTATGCTGCATATTTTGACACTCGCAAATAAACCAAAGCCTATACTGCAAAGTTAAGTTTGTTCTTCAATCTGGGATCAAAAATTCATAAGCCGTGTCTTGAAGTAACATTTAGTTTTTATTTCATTACTCTATTAAAAGTTCTTTTTCAATTGAAATGTTAAGTTTGTCCTTCAATCCGGATTTGGGAAAATAGGGTTTACAAAACAAGATTTGAAAGTATAGTAAATGTATATTTCTATGTTTGTGTGCAATTTATAAAATAAACTTTGTTCTATGTTTTTATTTTGTTAATTTAATACTTTCATGACGGTCATCATTAGTATTCTAACGACATATTTTTATGGCATTTTTAATAATGAGTTTCCTTGAAAAACTGTAATGAAACTGCAATGGCTTCAAATTAACCTTGTGTGCATTAGCTACAAACTAGGCTGAAAGTAATTAGGTACCGTGAGTTATGAAAATCGCATGTTTCGAATATAACCCGGAACAACACAAGACGAATTAAAATAATATTAAGTATAAAGTATATTTTTATCGTTCTAGGTCATCGGTGCAACTCTTTTCTGTTCAACAATAATATACTTTTGCTTATATTTGTCACGCGAGAACAGTTGTAAGAGTACCTACTTAAGTGTAAAAGTTAGTATGTGTCAGATTAAATTTTTATAATGGTTGAGAAAAAGTGTGAGTTTGAGATTTGGTATAAAATTTTTTGAAGTGAAAACTTCTTTAGGCGCGTTGAGCATTTTTGAGATGGGATTAAACCATTGATTTCGTGACACCATGACGACACCTCTTTTTTGTAAACGATTGTGCTCTTTATTAATATTATGTTACGGATTAATGTTCTATGCAAGTGTTTTTACCTAAAGGTGTTGTAAACGCGATTGTGCTCTTTATATTAAGTACTTCACGGATCAATGTTCTATGCAAGTATTTTTACTTTAAAGGTTTCGGAAGTATTTTTTTAGTCTTTATTTAGATAAGGTGATGAACCAATGTTCTATACAAGTATTTTTCTTCCACCAAGGCGATCTTGTTCAAGTTTTCACTTCTGTCGGCACTCCCGGAGTGCAACCACTTTTTTTTCTTTTTTATTATTTCCTTATTATTTTTCTTCTTATGCATATTCCTGCTTTGGTTAATTAATTAAATACAGGCAATCTTTAATTTTACGCACGTTCAAAGTAGAAGTAATAGTAGTAACTTCGATGATTCGTTTTAGAGATTCAGGCAATCGAGTTGGGCTTGGGGTTTATTTGAGTAAATTAATTAAAATTAAATTGAGTTGTGTTAATTATGGAAAGAGGTGAGCAATGCAAAGAGGTGTGCCAATACATTTCCTTTCTGTGTACTGAAATCTTCGTGTGTCTGTAATTGCTTCGAGTATGTGATGATAACATGAGTAAAATGGCACGTGCATTGATGTGGAGTTGTTGTCAACTATCTCGGATATAAGGGCTCGTCAGGTGGAAGTGCAATACGGATGGCACGGCTCGCCAATATCATAAATCATTTATCTTGCTCTATCAACGCCTGTTCCAACTGTGTTCGAATATTAAGATATGTAACTCTGCGTCACAACTCACAGTGAGAAGATCAATTTGATTTTACTTTGATTATTTAAATATACAGAGTGGTATTTTTTAAGGCTTGTGCAGACCAGCGCGACACGCGACGCGACACAAACGTATCGCGTCACGTGTCGCGCTCGTCTGAACAAGCCTTTAATGGGACAGTATGGGAAAATCCTAATCCATAGAGAAAACTGTTTTAGGAACCATGACCTATTTCTTCATAAAAACAATTTAGGTTTATGTACTTATTTTTGGTTAAAAGCTGTCCATAAAAATGAGTAAAATTGACGATTTTTGAAGTGAAAACTTCTTTAGGCGCGTTGGGCATTTTTGAGATAGGAGTGGGACTAAACCATTGATTTCGTGACACCATGACGATACCTAATTTTTGTAAACGCAACTGTGCTCATTATTTATATTACGTTACGGATTAATGTTCTATGCAAGTATTTTTACCTTAAAGGTGTTGTAAACGCAATTGTGCTCTTTATTTAGGTAAAGTTACGGATCAATGTTCGGTACAAGTATTTTTCTTGCATCAAGGCGATCTTGTTCAAGTTTTCACTTCTGTCTGCACTCCCGGAGCGCCACCACTTTTTTTTTTATGCTGATCGTATTTGCATATAAAAGTAGGTAGGTGAAGTTTATATAAATTAATACATTATCAGCGTACAAACCAGAGCCGAGTGGGGAGCTTCTCATATTGCCATAGGTACGGTACGATCATATCAATGAACGCATTCGTGATCGCAGTTATCACCAGCCATTACCTAGGGGCTATCGATTTCCAGTCAGACAAGATTCTACCGACGAGTGAATTTTGAGTAGGTTAGGTATATCTACTGTCATTCTAAGAATCTGTCTTCCCATACTTGGGTTGATGATCATAATGTGTTACCTATTAGAAAAGGAAAACTCTGCTGCTCATCGTTTTGACATAATCATTTAGTCGCCTTTTGCGATACCCACTGATAGATTGTTCTTTGAAGTAGGTAAATCTTCATCAGTATAAGCAAACAGTTAGTGTCTTCAAATGTTTGTTTCCTTATGCATTTGAAATGTTTGGGGCATTAGCGCTTTGGCTCCTGCTAAATATTGTGTTAGATAAATACAGAGAAACTGATGTATGGATCTGCAGTTGTTAAACGAAAAGAAACAAGTCTTTTCAAAAAATTGTTTCACTTTATTAGCTACCTACTTGTAAATAAAGTGCAACAGAAATCTTTCTGTTGCACTTTATTTACAAGTGTTCATTCAATCTGACTTTAAACACTTTTATTATGTGGAGTCCTTCTCCACCTGATTTTTTTCACAAACGTCGAGTTGTTGTTTCTATTTTAAAAGATTTTATATTTACGGGTATTTTTGATCCATAAAATACGCACATGTTTCTATTGCATCGTGAATTCTTCTCGCAAACAATGCTCGCAAATATCTTCAAAGTGCTTAAGCACAGATTTATAACGGCAAAGAATTTTAAAAGAGCGTCAACCTCATTATTTCTTTTGATATGATACGAAAGTGTTACAAAAAAACAAAACACAATCACATCCAGTACCTAGCTGAATTACAATTTGTTTCAATCGCTTCAATTACAATGATTCAGTTTGTTTCAGTACTGCAGATGAATTTCAAAGCTAACTCATTATGGCGCTAGGAGCCATTACTAGGCTATTTTTAAAGATGTTCAATAATAAATTGTTCTATTCTTGGTTTGCGGCTCATAATTGTCTATGATTTGTTCGTTGTTTATGATGCATGTGTCATCTAACTTTTTCTCCTGTATCAGATACAGTGTGAATAGCGCTTACCTATTACTGATCGAACTGTCAATGTTGTTGTTTCCCGCCAAAATAAACACGTTCTGTGATGCAAAAGTCGATGAAGCGGAAACGGAAGAGGATGCTCAGTGCTATTCTGATTATGAGTCAATCTTCAAATCAAGGTAAAATCCATAAACAATCAACGGGCTGCAAGTTAGGGGCAAGCCAGAGAGTAGAGCAGTTTTGTCAAAGAAAATCAGAAGACAAGAAGCAAAAAGTGGGTGCTTTGCATGATATTGGTCATTGACATTGTTCTTTTGTCAAAAATTATTATGTTTCCGAAACACATAGGTCAGGTTTCTCAACATTGTCTAAACAGACAATGTACGTCCACTTGTCGGGCCTCTATAACAAAGAGTTCGAAGGAAAATTATACCTTATGTGCGGAGTAGGTATGATTCTTTAATTGCCAAATCAATGCGGAAGTTTTTATGGCATTCATGATGACAGTGTATTTTATGACCATACCCGAAAGTTAGGGTTATAAGCGGAAGAAATAATAGCAGCACGCTATTTGACAACATATTATTACACGCACTTAGGACATAATATAATTCATTCTCTTTGAACCTCAGAAACACACTTTTCAAGACACAGAGACAGCGCAATTTTTCAACAAATTAAAATAATATTTGTCTCTGCTAAAATATGAGGTTATTCAAAGTAAACTTTCAAATAGATTAGGTAAAATATTTCCCGGATTCCGCTTGTCCCGAACATTACTCTCTCAGTTTAAAGTTGGCAAACAGTAATTTTAGATGCAATATAAGATGTATCAGGTTCTATAACTGGGATCGGACGGAAACATGAATTTTGTGGAATCTGGTGAACATCAGCGGTGAACGTATTCGTTTGATAATTGCGTGTTGTAAGTGTCGGTCGGACGAAGACGTCGCGACGGCCTCGGTGCTGGCAAGCGTCCAGGATGTCTGCCGGAGCCCGCCTCATATGTTCTGTGCATATCGCATGATGGAAAAATATCAACATTGTTGCTCATGTCACAGCACGGGGTTGACGGACTACATATATGTTCTGATTAATTTTGTGAGTCTAAAACAGATCGTATTTTATGCCATTTTGATTTTTACATTAATAATCATTAGGCCGGTTTCTAGATGGACAGGCATTCTAACATGGTTTAATAATAACATGTTATGATTACCAATTAGTTGGTCAAGCACGGTGATTGATGATCGTAGCATCATCATCACGTCAGCTATCAAATGTTTGTTTGTTCATTGTAAATGCTTTGTACCAATAGCCTGATACAACCGGAAATATCTGATCTGAATCTACTGTTTGTTCCAAAAGTAACGAATGTAAGTGTAAACAAACCCAGTTCAAGTTAAGTTCTTACGCAATCACGCAAGGGAAACTAATTATTATTTAACACAAATGTGTTTATAAAGTTTCAACTTTATATCTCACCACTTTTTCGAGCAACAATTGTTTGAATAACATTATTTATATGTAATCGAAAAATCATCGACGAAAATTGAGGAAATTAACTCAATTGTCAAATTAAAGACATTTTTAGGGTGATTTAAAATTAGAATTTCGGGTTTATTCAAATAATCAAATCAAAGCAGGTACTCAATTTGTAAGTGGCACTACAAATTGGTAATCCACAGGTACATTTTCTGATCAATTTGTTTACATTTTCATTTGATACTTATGGTACAGATCATACGGAGATATTTTGACTTTTCAGGCTACATGTATGTAATTAATTCATTGAACAACTGTAACAATGAATATTTAAATGTTTTCAGGTACAATAGCAGCATTAGAAGCAAATAATTATACCTTATTCGTCACTCTACAGATTTCAAAGGGGTAGCGGTTGCTGAAATAATAGACGTTTTGAATACATTGTTAAATTATGCAACCATCTAACGTAACTTTTGGTATCACAGCCAATGAATAGAAATAGAATTAAATAAGTGATGATGAAAGTCTTTATAGTGTATACCTTTTTGTTTCATAGTGATTTTGTGTAATGAAAAACTCTAGTGCGTTCGCGTTTATAGTCATGAAAAAGCGAGAGTGTAGACTTTGCGTTTAGGAAAACTACACATTATTTTTATTGTCGTTTTACTGCTTGGCAAAATAATAAATTAACTATAGTCAATAGCTTTTATATTAACGGCATGTAACAGTGAAAACGACAAAACAATAGAGTAGCATGACTAAGAATAAGAAGCATTGGGGAGTTCTTTAAAAAACCTTTCGTCACGATTTATTTTACATCAACAAAATCTTAAATGTACCAACGCCTAAACTCGCAACCATTTCCTTAGGCTAACCAAACGCTGTTCTGTTTGCTTCTAGTAGCGCTACGGCCAATCACTCAGCAAGTGCGCCGATCGAACCGTCTAACCGTAGCGACTAACCTAAATACATATGGCTCGGAGAACTGATGTTAACCTTTGGAGCTGGAAGGTTCCAACTCGGTCACAAACTGGAAAATAGTCTGGACATGGACTTCTCTAGAGATGGACAGTTAGTTTTTGCTGAGTTGTTTTTTCTATTCGATGGGATGGAGGTTACTTATCAATGGGATGGAGGTACCAATGAAAGTTTGTTGTGAACGTTTTTTAATTAGGTATCAAAGTTTTTCGATAACGCTGGAATAGAAACATCAAATAAAATATATTCATTGATTAAAATAATTTTCATCATTCAATCAATTTATTTTTATGAATCGATTATTTATACAGATTTTGATACATCATTGCTCGTTTTAAATAATCGAGTAGGTATAATAAATTTTCTCACATTTACAAATCGATGCCGTGCCGATTAAATATATTTACTTTGGCCTTTGGCGCCGGAAGAGGCATCGGAAACTTTAATGCGAGGCGAATGTGAAGGACCACGGTTTTAAAAGCAATCGCAGTAGATGTAAGTCAAGCTGATGGACTAATTACAGTTTCATTGCCATCGTAGAAAGCGCTACGTATAAGTTCATTTTGTCGTGAATTATGTCTGTCTGCTTGAAAGACATAGCATCTCTGACATGCATCATTAAATGTTACACGAAATATACACTCTCATGACACAATAAATTGCATATCATTACATCGTGTCACGTCCGGTGTAATGTTTTACGATCACATGATGACAGAAAAACTTGAGTTTAATACAAAATATTTCAATGATATAAATAAAACAGCCTATCATAATAGAACAAACAAAACTGCTACGTCACAATCAAAGTTTGTTGAATGGAAAACGATTCGTTTACAGCATTATTTACACGAAATAAACACGTTCTGCCAATCGCATAACGCATTATGTTCAAATAGATGCAATAATAATATTATATTATGTATTGGTAGGTTACGTTGCGGTGCATTATGATTTATACAGTGCGTGTGCGTCGAACGTGTGCGTACCGTGGCCGACACTCGACAGACGCAACACTAGCCGCTGCAAGGAGGTATTCAGAGCAAGGGTTTATTTCTGTTGTCACAGTTACCGCAACCGAGCACTTGGGTTATATTTGGGTTATTAGTGACGCAAATAGCTGTGATAAACGGGTTTAATTTTGGCGCGCCACTCTCCAAAGCTATTGTTGTCAATAGGTCATTAGTGTCTTTTTCGACAAGGTTGGCTATCTGGAGTATCTTTGATGTATATGATGCTGTTTACTTCGGGTGAAATGTAACGCCATTTCTCAGATACATTAGACACTAAGGTTCCTTGATTATGTCCAAGATGGATTTACTGGGGGCTATCCGTTACTTTGACTCTTTGATTGGCATTTTTATTTCTGCTGATCAGTTTTTAGCTCAGAGGTAAAACTGGTAACAATACACTGTTTCAATGTTTGCATATAAGTAAGTATTTGCTGTGATTTATAAATTCAGATTATCTTTTAGATGACAGATGCAGCTGTGGGTGAAATTATTTTTGGCACGTTCGAAGTTTTCAATAATTAGTGACTTGCTTTTAATACTTTACACTAGGAATTTTCGAAAACATGGATGTTATTTGTATGTTGTAGGTATAGTAAATTTTATACTACCTTAGTAAACATATTGGTTATTAATAGCTTGTAAATGTTTACTAATACAACACCGGCTGAGACTATTCGGCACGCTGGACTTTTCCCCTCACACGCAATGGTTCATGGTCCAATTTATAGTATGTACAATTTACATACGAAGGTTTCATACTAGAATAAATAGTAAAAGAAGGTGCAGTTGTAAGTGAGGCGATCGAGTGCCCAAGTTGAACCTTGTTCTAGATATGATAGTTTCCGTCTTATTTAGGTTTCTAGGTGTTTCAGGGAAAACATCAATATTCGAAGTGGGAACCTGACTACTAAGCAATGTTTTGTATCGATTGTTTTGTGTTTGTTGTTTGAACTTAGCTATGTAAGACTCTTGAATATTCACTCTTGATTCACTACTCTTGATTTACTACTCTTGATTCACTATTCAGTACTCTTGATTTACTATTTATTACTCTTGATTCACTATTCACTACTCTTGATTCACTATTCACTACTCTTGATTTACTATTTATTACTCTTGATTCACTATTCACTACTCTTGATTCACTATTCAATACTCTTGATTCACTATTCACTACTCTTGATTCACTAGTTAGTTTTTGATATTAATGATGTGGCACTAATGGAGCAGTGGCGATTCGGCGCATAGGCAACATAGACCACCACAGAAGTAATAATTTACATTTAAAACGATCGTATTGATTTTTGGTAACTTTGTGTCAAGAAATATTTTGACTGTGAGTTGATTCCCACAGATAGAGTAAACTTTAACATTTTACCAGACTTTTCAGCCTTTTGAAATATGAATTAAATAATACTCAGCATCTTTATGAAAATTATTTGTTGCTGGGGGAAATGCAAGGAGTAAACAGTCTCTCTTGCTTTCCTGTTTTCTATCTTTATGTGTTAATGTATGTAAATATTGACATCAAATATATAGAGATGTCAATATTGACATTGTAGCATATAGCGACGCTTCTCAGAATTAATAAAACATGTAGGTTCTTCTGGGATTAAAAGATAAAGTGTAGGTACATTTAAATAAGCAAAAAATATTATTTTGTTTTATCACGATGGTAAATATGTAGGACAATAAAAAACAATTACAATTTGTTATCAGAGACACGTCTCTCAACTGCATTGACATGATTTTTAGAGGATTTTTTTTATTTCATCCTGTGTGATAATAAGATGTTTTCATTTAAGTATTTAATGATGAGAAATTATATTCCCTTATATTTGATTGTGAGGATGGTAACTGGAAAGCTGCTACACGTTCAGTGCCGGGAGCCTTCTGGAGGGTTTACTCAAGTTATATACGAGATGCCGGGAGCCCTCGCGGAGGGCTCATTTTAAATGTAGGTTTTTCTTAGCGAATTCGAAAACTTTGAAAATAAAATTAAGTAGTTGTATATTTTAACAAGATTCCAAACCTAATGCCGGTGTCACTCCTCGAGGGTTAACTTTAGCGCAAACGTAATGCCACTGACCCTCCTGGAGTCAACTTGCAATATGTATGACGGCATGGCGTATAAGCTCTATGAAAAATAGGTGGAGTCGAAATTGTTAACTTAAGTGGAATAGGGCAGGTCATGTCTGCCGCGTGATAGGTAAGCTGTGGGCAAAAATAACCACTTACGGACCCCACTGAATGCAAGGCGACATCGCGGCAGACCAAGACAAAGATGGGGACGAATTTGATTCTTATCGAAAGAACTGGCCTACAATAGCAGAGTGTGTGGAACAGGCAGGTCTTTGCCCAACTGTTGGGCAATACAAGCTAGATAGATAGATATCCTTAGGTACTTATAATATTATTAATACGAAAGTGAGTTTGTTTGTTTGTTACGCTTTGACGCTAAAACGGCTGAACGGATTTGGATGGAAATTTGGCACATGAGTAGACCATGACGGGACCATGGATGCTTTTATCTCGGTAGTATGTTCCCGTGGGATAATTTCCGATCTTCACGCGGGCAAAGCCGCGGGCTAAAGCTAGTTTATAATTAAACATAGTCTAGATAGTCGAACGCATAGAAAATAGGACGAGACAGTTTAAACCCAAGGTTCCTTAACTAATTTGGCTGTTTGACAGAACCTAATCACTGGTATTGACAGAATGGCATGTTTGAGGAGTCAGATATTTCTACCTGTGGGTTAGTAAGATATGTTGGTGTTTACCTACTGGCCAGCTAGCCTTGCCAAGCGACGACGCGACGCGGCCGGCCGTGGCGGTGACACCGGCGCGCGCGCACGCGTCCAGCGTCTCGCGCGCTTGCCAGATTTATACACAAGTATATATACCCGATATTTATATTTATATGGGAACACTGAATCTCGTTTTATATGGAGGACATGCTGAGACAAACCTGGTAGACAGTTGCAATTTGCTGCACTTAAATTGGATGTCGTTAATTTATGACGCTGTCATCTCCAGCTGTCATCTTCAGGTTAATCACATCAAATGGAAGGAAACCAGGGATTGTTATGTTCTTGATCTCAATTTGTCATAGATTTTTATCATGATTGAACTCTTTGTTTTATTTTAAACTCACAAATATAGTCTAGACTAGACAAACAAAGTGAGTGTTTTTTTACACTCTTAATATGAGAATTCTTCTACTGGTTAAGGTAGTTGCTTTATTCTGGAATACTTCAGTTTAGTTGAGTAAGAAATAAAGTCCTCATAATATGTGGTGGGGTTGAAACGTTGAGCTTTCCGTGCAGACGTTTCCATTTTCATATTAGAGGGAAATTCTCCACCCCTCGATCCAAATCGCTCACATAATTAAATTAGTTATTTGTGAATTAATTAATTATGTTTCTGTAATCGTTATGTTGTATTGCGTTAACAATGGGCAGACGTCATAAATTGCGTGCCCATTGAAATTATTTTTGTAGCTCATTTTTAGGTCCCAAAAAAACTTCGCGATTGATGATAAAAAAAATTGTACTTTTGTTTATTTTTATGGTATATGTATGTGGTAGTTTGAACAGAGTCTTGTTAGCATTCGTCATAAACGAACCTCGCACACTCTAGCAGGTCCCTGTCGGGTGTGAAGGCAGCTCCTCCAGCGAGCGCCACCACCGCCAGCAGCGGCGCCAGCAGTGTCCACATGTCGGGCTACGGTCGCGGCCGGGGCCAGGCGTCACCTCGCGCGCATAATTTCACTGCACTCACTCGCCGGCTACACATGGTCACACATCACAACACAGTCACAGTCCTCGTGCTCCAGGCGCTGAGCGGCTCCGCGCGTGGCTCGAGTTCCGAGGATCAGCGAGCGCGGCGCGATACTACGCGACTGCGGCGGGTGGCCGATACCGCGGCGGCGGCGGGCGGGCGCGGTCACGGGCGCAACCTTCGCTTCCGCGCGATCTCACCCTGTGACGCGACTGACGCGCGACGCGAGAAAAACTATCGCTACGCAACCGACTACGATCGGCGTCTGCGACGATATGCAACGACCATTAACTAGTTAATTCATATTTGAGCACTGACCAGACACGTTGGCCGTGACGTGGCTGACCCACGTGCTTAACTTGTGATAGGTAACTAATTTTACACATCAAACTTACACGAGTTATTACAACAAAGTATAATGTTGATAAAGCCGATGTTCAGTGCTGTTCGCGGGCAGTCGGCGTGTCGAGCTCGCGTGACAGAGCCTGCCGTGCCCAATCGTTAGACAACGTTTGACTTTCGCAAATCTACTCGGAGTGACTGTAACAAAAGCGAATAAACTGCTAACAAGATATTAATTTCCAAGGGCATATAACCGCAAACAACGCTATGACTGCTATTATTTTCAAAATATTTATAAGTTTCAATTTCTCGGCTGCACCAAATCCTGTACTTATCGTTCTCTACTGCACATTATATTAAAGTTGCTCTACGAGTAATATTTCTCTAATATTTCAAATTTTTGCTTTAAAACTGTTATATATTAACAGTTTTAAAGCAAAAAATTTACTATAAGCACCTACAATACCAAATAAAATTGGTGTTCACACATAAAGACGAAGAGTTAACCACAATAATAAAACTACCTACCGGTATGGTATTGTTTTGCTGTACGAATACAGCAACATTTCATTCAATGTTACGATATTTTGATGAGAGCATTCACATGAGCAGCGTTGGAGTATAACCAGTAAATTAGGAAAGCTATCGGCCGTGCTCATCAGGTCGTGGTTTGCGTGCAACATTGAGGATTTATTTAATTTGATCGCAACGTCAGCCGCGGTACACAAATAGAGTGAATCGTAAGGAGACGCCGCCGCGTACCGAGGGTAAATTGATTCGAATGCCATTCAAAACGATCAAGCTTTATCGAGCCCAATAGAGCCGCATGGATTAATACCACGTTTGTATCTAATCTGTATAAAACGCAATGTTGTTTGTTAATAATTTTCATTGCAAACCATTACAGCTTTTAGCGACCTTTAGAACTCCTTCAATAAAATTCAAAGAAGAACGAACGTTTGTTCTCGTCAGCTTCGACACTTTCGTTATAGACCTCGTGGTGCAATTTCAAAGTTCGTCTAAATGTAAAACATGAATATATTAACATCGTATAATAAGTACATAATCACGTAGAGCCCTTACACTATCTGACATGTTTGGAACAGCTCCAACACGGGATGTGCACAATCCTGTTCTGTATTATTTATTCGTGATAATCCCACTATTTTGAATTCAGAACTGCACTATTTTAAATGGTAGTGTTCGTTTATTAATAAAACTGGGTATTAGTTATAATAACCGTACTATTTAATTAATACATTTAAACGAGCAATTCTTGTATATAAATATATAATCTGAATCTCGGAAACGGCTCCAACGATTTCATGAAATTTAGTAGCCAGGGGGTTTCGGGGCAATAAATCGATCTAGCTAGGTTTCATTTTTAGAAAACTACCAAAAAATCATCATTATCATCTAGATATTATTCTACTCAACAGGGAGTGACTTAACAGATGCTTTGTTATCAAACCTTTTTTAATTTTCACGTGTATTATAAGTCAGCTCTATGAAATGATAGACATTGTTACGCAATAAGTAGGTAGCGATGTATTCGTCGAATTGGGCAATTTAGTAAGACCGATGCAATCAGTGCATCATATAGTATTGGCACCAAGGAGATATAGTTACGTACCTACATGAGGATTAGGACAAGCAGCTATATGATATGATGGTGGAGAGGAAACTTATGTTTGTTTTTGATGTCTGCCAGTACCGCACGGTTCAGTTCACACGGCACTTTCTGTTGCACTGTGTTGTTGAACTGGCCTACCGTCAACAGTGTTTCAGTAAGTATGCGTACGTTATGAGGGCTTTCACTATATTGTTCTAAACTTTGGGCGACCGAGCTCTGCTCGGGTGAAAATACGGAGAAAACGAATTTGCTCAGATAGATCGATTTTATGCCCCCGTAAAGCCCTATATTGCAAATTTCATCGAAATCGTTAGTGCCGTTTTCGAGAACATGATTACAAATATACATACAAATACCGCTAATTTTTTTTTATGTAGGTATATATTATAGTAAATATGCATGTATGTGTATTATAAGTTTATAACCTATTTACTTGTGTGCCTATTTTATTTATAATTCATTATGTTATCTTTTTAACATTTTTATTATTATTATCTTCTCTCAATTGATCTTATCTCTTCACCGCCCTTGGTTGACTGGTAGAAAATGCCTATGGCATTGAGTCCGCCTTTGTATTGTGCGTTAAGTTTAAATAAACAAACTTAGGTATAGTACTTACTAGCTATCCAAGTGACAGTGGAGTATGTCACGAGTGACGGTGTAAACTTGCACTTGATCGGATTCCCTTCGTCCTAGCTGTTAGTTGTTAGATAACCGGTGCTCGCTACTTTCCGGTGTGATCCACTTACAACACGTATGTTTATGTCAGCATGAAAGTTAGGGTAGAACATACCTGTAGACTATTTTGTGCACGATTTAGGGATTATATTATACTATTAGCTACAATGAGACTAGTCATCTTTGTGCAGTTTCAGAAAAATAAAGAAAAATTGTTTATTCTGCACAGACTAAACGCACATTGCAAAAAAAACATATAAAATATATAGGTATTTACAAATTAGCCAAAAGCCTCGTTCAAGTAATAAAATTTTAAAATTTTGTCCATTGCTTGATGTCAGGGCCAGGGACCATGCCGGGGTTGCGAATAAGGCCGAAAGGGAAATCGTGGCCCCCGGCAACATGGCAACTGAAGAAACACGGGTGGGTTTTAGTCAGTAAGAGTCTGACACGCCCTCCCGCTCCGCCCAGAGCGGGAGAAGTTATTTGATAATTTCCAACCAAAAAAAAAAAAGGGCCAGGGACCAAAGACAATTTAAATTGTGTAATGTGTTGCGACACTGGCAAATGAAAAGAAACATACAATCAAAACAAAAACAAATGAGCTATAGAGATTTTTTTATTTTTAGTGTACCTCCCCTACACGTAAAGTGATGATGTTTTTTTTTTCTATCCCTTCGTGTGGGGTATCATTGGAAAGGTCCTTTAAAAACATTAACAAGTATGTAAAAACTATTTTTGGATTCAGGGATCCGTTTGCGAAATATTAAGCTTTAAAGTGCTAATTTTTGTTAGAATCAAGTGTGTCCCCCCTCTGCCAGCAAAATGGTTGGTTTTGGATGTGTGAAAAAAATCACAGCAGTAGTTTATATAACGAAATTAAAAGAAAAACTATCACAGCTAAGTAGGCTGTACAAGTTAACGAATAATAATCGACCTACTTAACTTTGCAGTTGCAAAAACATGTTTTCCCATACATTCCGTATGGGAGAACATATTTTTAAACTACAAAGTTAAGTTTGTATTTGGGATAAATTCATCCCAACTACGGAACCCTTCATTGTGCGTGCTCCGACACGCACTTGACCGGTTTTTTCTTAGAAGCATCTACAAATAACGATACAAAAATTTATAATATACTGGCTTACTCAATTTCTCAAGTTCCGTTTAAGCTCCTGAATTGAGTTTACCACAATATGCTATAGTCGTAGGATTCTTTTTCCTGCCCTTTTCAGATTATTTTTTTCTATGATCAACATTCTCCCCTGATATAGCCATCACTGTATCATTAATAATTCCTTTTTTCTTCATATCCTTTCTTATACACAATCTCTTCTCCAATCCATATTTCCTTTGGTCATCTTATTACTTAAATCCATATTTTCTTTGGTCTCTCCAAAGTGTATGACATTTACTCAAATTCATTCAACTTCTCTACGTGACATGCGTTTCGTAATATGATGAAGACTAATCTGATCATATGATATTCGGTTTCATCATTTCAGCCAAAAGACGTCCACTGCTGGACATAGGCCTCCCCCAAGCACCGCCACTTCGACCGATTTTGTGCTTTCCGCATCCAGCGGATTCCTGCGGCCTTCACAAGGTCATCGGTCCATCATGTGGGAGGCCTTTCAACGCTACGTCTTCCGGTACGAGGTCGCCACTCCAGAACCTTTCGACCCCATCGGCCATCAGTTCTGCGAGCAATGTGCCCTGCCCATTGCCACTTAAGTTTGGCAATTCTTCGGGCTATGTCGGTTACCTTGGTTCTCCTGCGGATCTCTTTATTTCTGATTCAATCACGTAGGGAAACTCCAAGCATAGCCCTCTCCATTGCCTTTTGGGTGAATTTTAGCCTTCTGATAAGGCCCATTGTGATCGACCATGTTTCAGTACCATAGGCCATCACTGGCAACACGCACTGGTCAAAGACTTTCGTCTTGAGACACTGTGGTATGTGGGATGAGAAGATATTGCGTAGGTTCCCGAACGCTGCCCAGCCGAGTCGGATTCTACGACTGACCTCTTTCTCGAAGTTGGACCTACCTAGCTGGACAGTTTGTCCTAGGTAAACATACTCGTCCACAACTTCGAGCGTAGCGTCTCCGGTCTTCATGAGAGTGGGTGTCACATGGGCATTTGACATAACCTTTGTCTCGTCCATGTTCATTTTAAGACCCACTCTTTCGGAGGTTCTACTGAGGTCATCGAACATTGTACTGAAGTCCTCCATGGTCTCAACCATGATAACTATGTAGTCGGCAAACTGAAGGTTAGTGATATACTCGACAACTCGCCATTGATGTTGATGTCTAGCCTTTCCAATCCAGAACCTTGAAGACATCCTCCAGTGCAGCGGTGAACAGTTTCGGAGAGATAACGTCTCCCTGTCTCACACCTCGCTGCAGAAGGATAGGTTTCGAGGTCTGGTCCTGGAGTCGGACTGACATAGTGGCGTTTTTGTACAGACACTTTAGCACCTCGATGTACCGATAGTAGATCTGGCACCGTTGAAGAGACTGCAGCACGGCCCATGTCTCGATCGAATCGAAGGCTTTCTCGTAGTCCACAAACGCTAAGCAGAGAGGCAGGTTATACTCTTCGGTCTTCTGTTTACGGTGCTAAGGCCTTTACGAAATCCGGCTTGTTCGCGAAGGAGGCTGGAAGTCGTCAAACCTGCGCGCGAGACGGTTCGTGATAACTCTTGAAAACAGCTTGTAGACATGGCTCAGAAGTGTGATGGGCCTATAGTTCTTAAGCTAGGGCATTGTCGCCCTTCAATTGTCGATATTCAGCTTAGTTTAAGGGTTTAAACTGAGAAACCTTTAGATTTAATATCTCCAAAAAAAAAGGGAAATTTGTTTGTTTACTCATAGGTACAGTCAGCAACAAAAGTCGATTAACACTTCAGTTTTTTGGGTAAAACATTCCTTAAAAATCTGAGCTGCTATAGAATTTTAAGAGCACTTGTTAACTCTGAAAGTGAAAAGCAATGTATCGCATCATTTTGTATTAAAATTTAGATGATAATAAGTAAAAGTGTTAATCGACTGTTGCTGACTGTATCTTATCAATTTATATTTATAAGATGATGATGATGATGGTACTATGATTGCAATAATGTTCTTGGATTTGATTTGCAGATGATATTAATTAACTTTTAATTTGTTGATAGGAATATCTTATAATTAGTTTCAGAGTTAATTGTGAGAACTCACCTATAATATATGGAGTATAGTATTTTATTAAAATATATTTTTAATTGTTTCTAGAAAACCGAATGGATAAGAAAGGACACAGGGCAAAGTTATAAGGGATTAAGATGCCTGGAAAGAAAAGTCATGTAGTTAATCAAAGGGAATGTCAATTTTCGCAATTTTCAAGATTTTTGATATTTATGTTAGTCTAATAAATTACGGTAATCACTATAATTATGTAATACCTAATGTAATATCCTACTCGGAATTAGATCGGTGCAATAAAAAAATAAAAAATTGTAAGTTGTGTATACATAGTTTTTTACTCATTTAGAATGAGAAACATTTACAGAAATAAACTCTAAGTTTGTTAGTTTTCGGTTCTTGAAATTGAAATAAACTTAGACGTTTGATTTATGTTCGTCTAATAAATTACAGCAATCAGTATAAGTAATATCCTACTCGGAATTAATTTTTAGGTATTCATTACTATTTCCCTATGATTTGTAAGGTGTAACCTCATACACCATCTCACTCCGTCTAATAAGCACAACTTGTACACCATCAATATAATACACATTATGAAGGTACTCATTTGTCGCACGGTTGGCTAATAAGCAGCTTATATAACATGCATTGTTAACAATAAATAGATTCGCTTGCCAAATGACGGCGCTCGTAAAGTTATGACTGGCCTGTTTACGGTTCGCGACGATGATGGTGACGTTTGTTTGTAGTAGGTAACATTCAACATAGTCTGTCATTGGCTGTGTTTAAATATGTTGCAAGGCTTGTGGATGATGAACCTCGGACGGTGAGCAATGGGTAGCTCGCCGTCCGATAAGGACCAGGCCCGGTTCGACGGCGCGTTGTGTTCCACGCGCGCCTCAAAGAGATGTCAGCAGAACTGAAGGGGTCCGCTAGGGCCGACGTCTGACGGGGTTGCGGCCTGCGCGTTTGTCCGAAAGGGTTACCGTGGCTCCTGACAACATACAGGCAACTGAAGGAACACGGGTGGGGTTTAGTCAGTAAGAGTCTGACACGTCCTCCCGCTCCGCCCAGAGCGGGAGAAGTTATTTGATAATTTCCCACCCAAAAAAAAAAAGGCACCTTTACCAATAATTACTCAGTAGTAGGTAGGTAGTAGAGGAGCTCGTGGCTAAGTAATAACAGCCGCACGGGTCGATCCATCAGGTTAAGCTACGCTTGCCGGGGTTGGTCCATGGATGGGTGACCATACTGACCATATTTACATACCGAGACTCACCGTTCGCCCCTGCTGTCATTCGTGGCTCTCTGACAGTCGTTACGGGTCGTCAGAAGCCCGAAAATCTGACAACCAGTCTTACCAAGAGGTATAGTATTATCGCTCCATGTAAAATACTGATATTCGGCTGCCGCCGGTTAGGCTGAAAGCCGACCACAACATAGTTAGGAAAAGGCTAGTCAGATTGATTGAGGTAGGTACCAAATTAAAGTTAGTGGTTTAAATAGGTTCTTATTTTTTATTATTTTGTTTATCTTTTATATAGATTATTTTCTTTTAGATTTTGTGAATGTAAGAACGTTGTAGGCTGTAAACTTGTGTACCATTTTTTATTTTACTAAGTACCTGGTACTTGTTAATAGGCCTACACTGTCCTCCCATACCTATTAACACTGTAATTTGAAAACATTTTAGAAACAGTTTATTTTGAAAAGAGTAACCGTGGAGTTTCTTGCCGGCTCTTCTCCATAGGAAGCGACCAATTGGAACCGTGCACTTAGCTTCTGACGTTTCATAAGTGCCCTTGTAGGTTTATGTGAAATAAAATATTTAGATTTTTTTGATTTTTGAGTTCCAAAAAAAGAATTAAGGAGCTTTCAGCTGCTCTCGCACACAGGCACTAAGTCATAGGTGCGGGGTTTTTATATCTGCTATAATGGTTTGCTTACTCCATCATTGAGATCGGGCACGAAACGAGCGGCGAGGAGCGATGGCCGCAGGCTTAGTGTTTATTAGAAGCATAGTTTATAGTATACCTAGGTTTGCTTTGGTTCCATAAAAAATACCGGTACTCAAAAACAATAGCTTTCTTAAAAACATTTTTAAGCATTACATTATTACACAATGCACATACAGATAAGTGACTAATGCATTCGATGCATTTTCCGGCATGAACACGATTCAGCGTGATGCCTACTATAAATAGCCATGAAGTACTTTCCCCGCCACACTCCAGTGTCACATTGGTACAAACGACATCCGGAACTACGGTACAGGCGTGATGCTTTACTTCCATCTGACATTAACTGATAAAATATTAATTATTTTAGAAATTTTAAGGGGCCGTGCACGAAATCGACTGATTTCGATCAATTTTGTTCATTAGTTGTGAGAAAGGGAAACGGAATTTAAACAAAATTATTTGTGATTTGAAAAGTCGAATTCCTTGTCTTGTGCATAGCGGAAAGGGATTTTTCAAAAAAATTAAAGATTCGTGGAAAATCACTAAAATTCGCAACAAGTTTTCCAAAAATTTATGCCAAATTGACGTTTGATCGTTTCGTTAGAAGAAACTACTTTTGATTTTGAAAATTTAAAAATATCATCAACATCATTATATGGTCTACTTGTACATAGGAAACCACTTTTTCAACTTCCATACAAAATATAGCAGAAGAAAAATGTTGAAATAATCTTTTTTTTTAAACCCTGTCAGTAATGTATTTTTTCCTATTATTTAGCAAACCATATCAAGAATTTTAAAATCACATATTAGACTTCCGCTATCCTTGAAATAAAATTAAAATTTTATTTTATGATTATACTATATCTTCATTAAGTAAATCAAAGGCGAAATAAACCATATTTTCGAGAGCGCAAAAGTGATGCAACTATTAACAGGTGCTGTGACTGACACGAATGGTTTAGCACCACGAAAACTATACTTTTATACTTACACAGACTTAACGTTTCAAATATTAGCTTTCTTAAAATTAGATAACTTATTGACGAAAAAGGATATTTTTCGTGCACGAAGCCTTAAGGTAACCCAGGGTTTTTTAATCTGTTGGTCAGGTTGATGCAGATGACGAAAGTGAAGGAGCAAGTGCGACGGAGTATGTCTTTTAATGATCTGAGAAAAGATGTTGCTGCTTATCCTGTTGAAGTTTATCAGATGAAAATACTCAGCCAGAGTAAATTGTTTGAGTCAAACTCACTTTCGTAATCAGTTTGAAGAACAGCAGACAAACCACATCACCTGTGTGATTGAAACTGAGCATTCTGGAAATCCTTAGTCATCTATGAACTGCACAAATAGCTAGACGATGGTACAAACTCGAGGAATTCTATTGACACTTTAATTGTGTCTAATGAACAATGCAACAATGAGCAGTATTCGAATCATTTCCCTGAACCTAACCTAATTGGATTTCACATTTTCAGTTCCGCTTGTTTTTCGGAACATTTCAGCGGTCGCTCGGTCGTGTCGATGGGTGTTAACGTCACGGGCATTGTTTCACGACGTGGCTCGGCGCGTAGGCCGGTTTTTTTCTCGTCTGGCGGACGTCCAGGTGTTTTGGCGGTCTTTGTCAATGTTGAATTTATTAATACCCTACATCGCATTGTTTTTCAGTCGAGGTAAGCGACATCGCTTAATTGCATGCCCTTTGTTGAAGTTATTTACCTTATCGTGTTTATTGCAAAATTCAAATAAAGTTATAATTCTTTATCCCTCTAACTTTTCTACGAGCACCACAACTAACTGTGCTTTGCCTAGATTTAAGGTTATGTTCCCATAACATTGAATGAAACGGAATTACTTATTTAAACGTAATTTATTATTTTTGTGCAGTATTTAGTTATATCGTCTGCTGCAAGGACGTTAAACAGTGTCAATTGAAATTGCGTAACGTCGTCTGGTATTCAAAAAATGTAATTATTTGGGTGTTGGTAGCGGGTGATCAAAATAAATCCCGGCATGCGAGTGTGTGCCAGATCGCAGCAGCGAGCGCGCTGCCACCGCCCGCCGCGCCGCCCGCCGCTCGCCCGGGCAATGCGCAAGAGCACTGCGACTTACCGCTAACCGGTGTGAACCGGACAGATGTGCGACAATTAACACCTTCAGCTTTGAATCCCCCTTTTAACTCGACTGGGGTTTTGATTGGGCGTCGGTCGATTGTGTTCTTTTTATAATCATGATGACCTTCATTAAAGCAAGGTTTCTCAATCAATTTCACTTTTCAATTTGTAAAACCGGAAATATTATTGACACTATTAAGAAAATTATTTGTTGTTTCTACAGAATGAAAAATTAATTGGAATAAATTCTGAAATACCTAATAAATTTTTTCTGTTTATCACCTTGCCGTAATGATTTACTCAAGACCTATGCAAATTTCTATCTGCCGATTAGATTCGGTATATAAATTATTAGAACAATAACTAATATGTTTTTTGTTATTTATGTATTGATTTAATGGGGGCAGTAGAATTTATTATTATTATATACATATTTTAGTTATTCATCCCGGTTTACACTAGACATATATGAATAAAAGAAACATGTGGGTCATGAAAATGAAAAGATTTCATGAACCGTGAGTATTTTGTTTTTTTTCCCATTTCCATTTCTATTTCCATGTGGATTAACCCCAACCTTGTTTCTGCGGTCGATACAAGGATTTGGCTTCAACTGGAATGCATTGACAAGCTTTAAACGTCAGTTAAATATAATTGTATTTTTGTCATCTAGTAACTATTTTACAATTGCCCTTGCGATGTGTCATGTTCTGAAAAAACAAACGTTTGTAATTATCGTATTAGAAAAAATACTTGTCAAAACATCGTAATATTTAGTCAAAATATTTATAGAATTCAACAAAGATTCGCCCTCAAATCAAATGCGGAATTAAACTATTGTAGATTGTAACTTTCATATGTAGAGACACATGAAAAACCCCGTAATGACTATAAATTATTGTTACTTAAAATGATTCCTAGTTGCAACTAACAATATATTATAGTTACTGACACTTATAACCAACTCTGTTAAGATCGCGTGACTAAACTGCACTGAATTGCAAACTTTACAGTAAGTACTTAGGATTCAAAACAAATACTTTTACCGTTGATATTATCAACTTGTAGTCAACTATGTTACTACTGACTGGGAATAGTTATTTAATGGTTATACAAGCTGGCTTAAGTTTTTCGATAACTATAAATAAATATTTATCGTTAAGACTTTGTATAAAAGTCAACACCAGCGACATAAGGGAACAGAGTGTTGAAAAATGAGCATATAAGAGGACATTATGACCTTTTTTGAGTCCTCCAGCATTAATTCAAAATTGTCAAAGATATAGTTACAAAGGAACGCTGTTCTGTCGGTACATATTTTCTTAGTGACTCTACAATCATGTCTTTTAAAAGAAGGACAGAAATACCACTCAATACAAGACAATGATACTTGTACATGTAAAGGTATTACACCGATCAAAATTATATAACTACAACCCGTGCAAGATAGGATTTCCCATTGGCAAAAATGACGAAAATCCTTCCTTAACACGTTCAGTGCCGGGAGTGTTCACTAAGTCGCATATGGGATGCCGAGAGCCCTCGCAGAGTGCTCATAATAAATGTACGTTTTTCTTAGCGAATACAGCATTATAAACTGTGAAAATAAAATCAGTTGTAAATTTTAACAAGATTACAATACGCGTTGGTTTTCAAATACAAGAATTTTTATAAAAATTAAAAAAAATGGTAATCGGGATGCTCGTATTTCAGGGGAGAATACTTAACCATTTTCACGGTTACAAATACTCACTAAAATTTTAAAGGTTGGATACTGTCTCGGGATCAGAGCGAGTTATTATACTTTTCAAAATTTTTATATTTTTTATTATTTCACGTATTACCCCACTAGTACATGAAAATACCCCCAGAGATACTACGTAAAACCCATGTTTTATAACACAGTTTCAAACCTAATGTCGTTGACCGTCCGCGAGCGTTAACTTTGGCGCAAACGTAATGCCGGGAACCCTCCCAGAGGGTCCACTTGCAAAATGTATAGCGGCATGGCGTATAAGCTCGATGAAAATGGGTGGAGTCGAAAGTGTCAATGGTCTTCTTTAAAGCTTCAATTGGCATTTGTAACACTCGATTGAAGTATGCTTCCGTGATTTCAGACATTCCAAATTTGTGATAGGCAGAGTATACCTAAGGGCTGAACAAATGATAAACAGCTGAAACCATTATAATCAGACTATAAAAAAAAATTAATCCCCGGTGACCCTCCCGAGGGTTCACGTCCAATATGTATGGCGGCATGGCGTACGAGTTCTATGAATATGGGTGAAGTTGAAAGTGTTAATGCTTATCCTCGTTCTATAGGGAAGTATTGTGCAAAATTTCAAGCTTTTAGACCCACCGGTTTAGGCCGTGTGTGGTCTGTCAGTGAATATCCCTACCTATTTCAGGCAGCCGGTTAGATAAGTAAAAGTGCTTGTATAGTATGATTTTCTTCAGTGGCCTTTCATAGCCTGAGATCATTAGAAATTCATATTTGTTGTTATTTCATATCAGCACGTAAACGTCTGCTGCTCAAAACTTCTATCCCGTTACGTTGACCCGTCTTCCAAATACCTACAAATTGATAATTAATTACATGCCTTTAATATGCAGACAAGAAGACGATCTACTTATCTTTTCATACAAACTGAAAATCAATATTGTACCATGATACGATCTTCGAAGCAGACGTATCTACTTGTTAGTCGATGTTGCATGACTATAAAGTTGGTAGTGACGTTATTTTCATGGAGTGAGGACACGGTCTCGCATAAGGAACTGGGTCACGGTATGTCAATACGATGCAGTCTTTTGTTTCAAGAAGTAGGTTCTAGGAGGGTCCTTTGATTGGCTGTATGGTGCGGAAATTAGCTTAGAAATATTGGTTGGATTAATGTTGTTTTTATCTATCCGGTTAAGAGGGTTTATCCTAAAAGTTGACAACGTCGTAAATTTTAATAAAATAAATAAATAATAAAAGGCATTTGGAAAGTTTCCTATAGTTTTTATATGTGAATTCAGTGTTATAATTGCAATTCATTATTAATATTCTAGGGAACTAGTTAGCCACATTTCTTACAGTAATATTGCCAAATTATTCAAAACAGCGAAATATTTGGCATCTATTTGCAACGTTGCCCACTTTCAGAATAAACGCTCTAAGTTGTTTTTTTAAGATTGGCTTTAGCAACGCCATAATTTCTTCGGAAATTCTTTAACTAGATCTCACAAATGTATAGCTAGAATCATCGTTGTCTCGAATCTATACCATATTAGCAAGAAACCATCCATAATAAGACCTTCATTTTGTAATAAATCCTCTCTTCTAGTACTTATGGATCGCATGTGGCTAAAATGACGGTCATTACAATATAGTCAAGCAAAAAAGCGCAAAAAATCGGGTGCTATTTCCATACACGTTTCCGGAAAGCAATGTGTATTATATATTGTTAATCATACATCAGTGACGTAACCCGCGAACCCCTTCACTTGTCGTCCTTGACAATGCTTGGTATTTGAACCATTTCGCGTGTTTACTCAAATTACATTAGAATTTTCTAACTGGAGCCTATGTTGCCCATAAATTACTTGATGAATAACTTGTGTGTATGTGGAAAATGTTATGTTAGTAAGCTACTTAAGAATAGTAGGCACTATTAGTGCAACTGGATTTGCCTGCCATCTAAACTAGTGGACTACTTATGTTTTTTTATTTACCGGTATAATTAGTGCAATAGGTAAGTAATATATTCTCTGCGAAATTTCAAGAAAATCATTTTTGTATACATCGTGGCTGGCGTGACATTCAGTATTCAGTACATGATTCTGAAACCCCCAGTGTTAAAATTTTTCTTCGGTTATTAAAAAGTACAAAACTGCTGTTCCATACATTTAGACCGCGTAGGTATTGCACTTTTCTATGAAATAGCTGATAAAAAAAAAATTACTGACTATAATTTTCAACGCAGGGGGGTTCAGAATCATGTACTGAATCCAAGGTAAAAATTTTCGCGTCGATGTCCCTGTCACCCTGTATACTTATATGCTGTAAAAATATAAAAAAAACAAACAGCAAAACTCATATATATCGTTGTAGCAAACGGTAAAAGTAGATAAGTATAAAAAGTAAACAAAATGCATACATCGAATTTATATTTTCGTCTTCCAATGCCATATTTCTCCATAAGTAAATAAAGGCAGACCTTTCGTGTCTCGCTGGCAGCCGGGCCGGCATTGATTCACCAAATTGAACTTTAAAATAATTCTATGGTAGTGGCCTTACTGACATCTCGCTGACACGAGGCTCATATCAGCTTATTGATTTTGTTAATTTTATAAGATATGCTACTATTTAAACATTTAGTAAACCTTAAGCTTAAATTCATAAGTAGTTTGATGACGCATTGACCAAGGCTTAGGTATGTGCAGCTAGCTACAAGTTACGATACTAATTTTATGAGATGAGCAGCAAATCAATGGTATGTTTGCAACGGACCAGCCGTTCCAAGCAGTGAAGTTGCCATTCCTTGTTTATTCGTAGAAATTAATTGAAGATTAACAAAAAAATCATGATAAAACGCGTTCAGGTGACTCGCGGTATCAAAGTTTAATTAGGAGAAACAAAAACAATCGCAGAAAGATTTTATGCCCTATTTACTCATTGGATACGTCAAACAGAAACCTTTCATAATCTAGGCCTCCCATCTTTACTACCACTACTACCATCTAAACTATAAGAACATGACGGGTCATGTTCTCATAGTTTTGCTAGATCAAAAATTGCCAAGGAAAACAATTATACAATATTATAAAGAGAAAAGATTAGTTTTTTTGAATAAACTCAAAAACTACTGGACCGATTTTCAAAATTCTTTCACCAGTTGAATGCTATATTATCACTGAGTAACATAGGTTATAATTTATAAAGATATAACGCGGGGGAAGCCGCTGGCAGAAGCTAGTATTTTATAAAGAAGCATTAATAAAGAGTAGGTAAGTACACTAAAAGCAATGTTACAAGGTAAAGGGGAGCTCCGACAGTTGACGGCGATCGCGCTACAATCACACCATGTCGTGGCATCACACGCCGACTTTACAATTATTGTCATGGTTTTTGAATGACCGCCTTCTTTTACAAGTCTAAATCTTCATGAACTCTTTGTGCCAATACGAAACAAAACGTTGTGTGATAACAAAAATCAAAGCCGAAGTCATTTATTTACTTTAAATGCGGTAATAAGTATAAAGGGTGGTAAATAAATATTCTTGTAAGATGGCACATTTCGCTGTATTTTGTTATGCAAATATTATATCTGAGTAAGGTGGTAATTTAAATAAATAATTATCTATACCTACCTACAATAGAAGATAATTATTATTAAAAATAGGTACATAAATCATCAATTTACACAACATAAAAAAAAAGTGTTAAAAATTAAGTAAGATTAGATTTATAAGAAAAAGATCGTATCTACCCATGTACATTTACAATCTACATTGTAATGTAATGTATAGGGCTGGTGTCCACAACTCCACGTCCAGACGCGTATTTTGCTACAATCTACTGTTATCAATAGAAACCGCAAATGATTATTTTTTGCGGTTTCTTGAGTGATTGTAAAACGACTGATTGATTTCTATTTGAATACTATGATTATTAATGGTTTCTGCTGTTTATCATTTTTTCAGCCCTCAGGTATATACCCTGCCTATCACCATTTTGAAATGTCTGAAATCACGGAAGCATACTTCAATCGAGTCTTACAAATGCCAATTGAGGCTTTTTAAAGAAAACCATGACACTTTTGACTCCACCCATTTTCGTCGAGCTTATACGCCTTGCCGCCATACATTTTACAAGTGGACCCTCCGGGAGGGTTCCCGGCATTACGTTTGCTCTAAAGTTAACCATCGCGGACGATCAACGGTAACAGGTTTTAAACCGTGTTATAAAACACTGGAAAACGAAGTAAATGGTGTTTTCAGGGGGTCGTCGCTATAAGTCACAGACATATATTAATGTCTGTGCTCTAAGTAGTTTCCAACCTTTTAATTTTTTTGTGAACATTTGTAATCGTGAAAAAAAAAGAAAAAAAAATGCGTTGTTTTTAAGACCAACGCACATACTAATAAATCTTGTTAAAATATGCATCAGATTTTATTTTCACGGTTTATAATGATGTATTGGCTAAGAAAAACCTACATTTAAAATGAGCCTTGGCTCCCGGCATCCTAACCCTCCAGGAGGGCTCCCGGCGCTGAACGTATTAAGGTACGCTGGTCACTTATTTTCTAATTGCTATCAAAGACCTAGAAGAACTCGTCTCCCGAGGAATATACAATTGTTCCTGAGTCGTTTGAATGAAGTCCAAATATAGCAAACAACAGACAAAGCAATATATCATAAGAGCCTTGTCGGCCGGCTTCCTAAAATTAGAATAAATATATTAATATGTAAATTGTACGGTGTTAAAGAAAGCCTAGATGCAAAATATTTGATGTGCTATTTTTATATTATCCATTAGTTTACGCAGCTGATGGGTAGGTCATGGTTTTATTACTCCCTAGGCGTTCGATATGACCAAGGTTTGGCGTGAAATATTGTAATTAAAATCGGTCTATGACATAGAGCCTCATAAAAACGAACACATTTTTCCAAATCTGTAGGTTGGTTGATATGTTCAAACTATTTCGCGCCACCAAAAATTAACTTTTTTACAGTTATTTTTATATAAGGTGACGTTTATTAGTTTAACAAACTTTAAGGCTTTGACACACTGCTGATGAAACTTCCGCAGTAAAGGTCTGCGTGTGATTTTCGCCAAAAAAGGAGCTCAAGGACGTTCGTTAATGAGTTACGTTGGTTACTGCGTGACTGCGATCAAGGCTCTTTCGATTCACCAGTTATTTGTTGCTGCCCCTAGCGCCGTTTACGTCTGCCGTTTGCATGAGTATATCTCTATTACAATTACTATTACACACACAACTCGTACCTACTCTTGTTTATCTTTGGAAAAGACGACCTAGTGGAGTTTTTTAGAGTTTGGAATTTAAGGAAATTCTTTCGTTGGAAGTAGCTTATAAAGATGGCGATTTAGTCACCTGAAGCCGACAAGGGGGACATTTTAACCGTCATACTCCAAACACTTTCCCCATGTATAGACAATTGCGAAAACATTACTTTCCGTTTGGGTTCCGTCGCAGTCGAGTAAAATAATAATTAAAGGAAAATGGTCACCTCTTGAATGTAATCAATTATGTATTCTATAAAATAATGAAAGATGAAAATGAGAGGTGAAAATCTACACCAAAATAAACAAACTTGGCGTCACCTTTATTTATTTTCAACACTAAACTTCGTTCGGTTTCAGGAAAACTCACGACGCTCAGCGCCATCTACTAAAATTTTACGAAAACACTCAAGCCGAAGGCGAACTCAACTACAGACGAACGCCAGCTCGGTTTTCCGACTGCGGACTCGATTCGAGCGCTATTCCGTTTCGTGATATTCAAATATTCCACAAGATGGCCGCCAGAGAAAACAATTGAAAATCTCTCAGGGATGTTTTCATGCTTCAGGCGTAAACAAACGATAACTTTGTTCGAGTGATTAGCATAATTATAATTAGATTAAATTGTTGAGGCATGCAGTTTATTCTATTTACAGTTTAGAGTAGCTTTATAGAGGCTTTAATTTGAATGAATTTGCTACTTCGTCGGTTATTAAGTAAGTAGTAAGTTTTTATACATACCTACTGATATACCTCTTTAAAAATAAGTTCTTATTAATCGAATAGTGATGGTATTTACATTAAACATACTGCACATAGACATAAACACCAGATCCTTACCCGCATTTGGGAAATAGTAATTACCTTTAAACATTTAATTAATTACAATCAAAGTCAACTGAACAGTAAAGTCGCATCAAAATATTTGTTGATCACTACTTACTTACGTATTATTTCCGTGTCTGGCCGAATTGCTGTTCAATTTGCTGTATTGCGAGTGGGCGGCGTAAATTTACACTAGCGAGCAAATATTTATCTGGTCGGTAGCTCGCCGCTGAAAGCCAGTGTCACATAGAGCTGTTCCTTGTCCATTCAGCCTACAAATACTGATTGACTTTTCATAAGCTTGCACGCCTTTGCACTCGTGCCTTTGAATTTTCATATTCAGAACCGGAATTAGAAAATGTTTTTCATCTCCAATATTGTCGAGATTTCTTGTAGCAGATCAGTGAGTTCTGAAGTGTTTCTATATTAAAATGGCAATATCTGTCCTTTGATAATGGGACGTCCTTGAAGGCACTTTACTAAGTAGATGTTGTTTAGAAAAATCGTTTAAACGAAAGACAATAGATACTTAATTCAAATAAACATCGTCCCACTCCTATATCAATACACTTAAGTCGCTCCTCATGCAAATTACATTTTGACAAATTTTCAATGAAACAAGCCCACGCTCTGAACGGAGACATCAGTAACTTCTTAAAAGATTTACCCTGTGTGGTTGAGCTTATCTCTCCTCGTTGTTCAGCAGAGAGGCACAAACTTTTTGTGGCTAGTCTAAGCGCGGAATCTTCAAGAAACGACACTAATGTCTCCTCAAACTTTGCAAAATTCTTTCAAGTTTTATGAAAGGAATATGGAAATTGTATTCAAAGACAGTTTAAAGCTGTGTTTTATCTAATTTTGGTAGCAGTTTAAAGTTCTGGGTCAAAACTCAAGTTTGTACTATAAGCTAAGCATGTTCGTCTTCAACTAATAGTAATTGATCTCGCAAACCTTTTGTAAGACTTCCGTTGGGGAGGGTCAGGTTCACAGAACAGTGAAACTTCGACATGGATTATCAATTACATTGTAATACATAATAACATTGTGGTGAAAGAGGGACGAGATAACTCGGCATATAATTTTAATAAGATAGGAACAGACCTTTTCGATGACAATAATGTCTACTTTTTTCCTTCCGTTTGCTCCCTTCGAATCGTGATCGTAAGGTTGCCAATGACCAACCTGTTGACATAATCCTTTAGTTGCCTTTTACGACACTTTCGAGAGGACCTTTTCTCTGCTCATAATAGACTACACAAACACTTTTAGGGGGACTATTTGTGTATTCATGTACAGCAGCAGACACATGTTTGTTTAGTAGGTTACCTCTTCTAAAATTACATGGTTGAATACCGCGTTCACTAATTCGTGTATAATATAGGGGTAGTTCAGTAATCAATGCTGCGGGTGCGGTCGGTGGCACACCAATGTGCTGAGCGGACGTATTCCGGCCGCAGATTATGTTATAAGCGTTCGTATGTATTATTAGTTTGATCCGGCACTGATTTAAAGCGCCAGTTGTATATAGTAGTTTTTAATTTATTAATTATTTAAAGTTATTAACAAGTTAGGCAGTTAAAAGTTGCTGCGAATAAGGGCCGAAAGGAACATCGTGGCCCCCGGCAACAGGGCAACCGAAGGAACATGGGTGGGTTTTAGTCAGTAAGAGTCTGACATGCTCCCTCCCGCTCCACCCAGAGCGGGAGAAGTTATTTGATAATTTTCCACCCAAAAAAAAGAGGCACTTAAAAGTTTGCAGTAAGGTAAACAAAAATGAGTCGCAAAAAATAGTAAAATGGATCACTTAATAAATACTGAGCAGTGAAATAACTAAATGGGCAGTTACGAGTGGGCAGTTGACAAATCAGAATTAGACGGTAAGAAATCTCATTGTAAGGAGTTCTATAAACATCGTTCTAACCTAGCCCAAGTGATTCACCAACAATAGAGGGGATCTGGTGCTTTAATGGTCACAGTTCTAATCTAACCTAACCCAAATGATTCACCAACAACAGAGTCACCAAGAATAGAGAATTTCAATCGGTTCGTGTTCGGGTATCTCCGGTCCCTGTGAACTGCCGAACTATTTATCTAACTGCCCATTCCATCATTTTTACTGGTCATTTATTTATTAGTCTGCTTACGTATTTTTAGTACTGACATTGTAAGATGAAATAACCGGCCAATTGTTTTTTAATACTGTCGCACAAATTTACCAACCGCCGATAAAAAAAATAACTGCCCATAATTTTTTTCAATTGATCATAATAACCTCTCGAATGTTTAAATAACAGTTCAAAAAACTAGTTCCCGATTGATTCCCTGGATCACTAACGGTTTTTGTACAACAATGCGCCACCTTACTTTACCCGTCACTTTTATCTTGATATGTGATTAAGGCATTTATAAAATGTTCTGCTCTTTCGCTGCACTTATAAAAATAGTAGCTTTTGCCCATGACTTCGTCTGCGTGTATTTTGTATTTCATGATTTAAAACACACACAACATCACGCCTTGTTTCCCCGAAGGGTTGGGCAGAGGTGTCCCTGTAGCAGGTACACCCACATTTCGCCAGTTATGTTTAAGTCCCATGTAATAGGGGGCGAGCCTATTGCCATCAACCGGGTACAAATCCAGACTCCGAGCTGCTACTGAGAAATTTCAGATAGAAAAACCCAATAACACTTTGCCCGACCCGGGAATCGAACCCAGGACCTCATGCTCAGCAGTAGCGCTTGCGACCACTAGACCAACGAGGCAGGTTCATGATTTATTTATAAAAATATCCAGGTCTCAGGTCCCAACAGGTACGTTGAAGACAAGGAAGTTTGGCAATAATTCCTTCTGCACATGTGGCTTCCCTGGTACCTCATTAACGGCATAACAATGTAAATGTCTATTAACTGCTCCCAAATTACGATGATTATTTTACTTTACTTTTTTTTACATACTTCATTGCGATAATCTTTTCAACAATTAATTTATTTATTAATTAATTACAATTTTCTATATTTTTTTTAAATCAAATTAGATTTGTTACAGCTGTAGTGGCAATCAAGTCATTTGGTTTAAATAGGTTCTTATTTTTATTATTTTGTTCATCTTTTATACAGATTATTTTCTTTTCTTTTAGATTTTGTGAATGTGAGAACGTTATAGGCTGTAAACTTGTGTACCATTTTTTATTTTACTAAGTACCTGGTACTTGTTGATAGGCCTACACTGTCCTCCCATACCTATTAACACTGTAATTTGAAAACATTGTAGAAACAATTTATTTTGAAAAGAGTAACCGTGGAGTTTCTTGCCGGCTCTTCTCCATAGGAAGCGACCAATTGGAACCGTGCATCTAACTTCTGACGTTTCATAAGCGCCCTTGTAGGTTTATGTGAAATAAAATATTTTGATTTTGATTTTGATAGTGGTTTAAGCGTGAAAAGCTAACAGATCTACAGACAGATAGAGTTACTTTCACATTTATAATATTAATTTTGAGTTATGGTTCTACCTCCCATTACATTTGTTATAGGTAAGGGTGATGTATACGTTAAAATTAATCAAAAGTCTATAAAAGTTCAATACAACATTTACCTGTTACAATTCCATATCACCAAATCTACCTACAGTGCTACCAACTGCAATGGTTTTTCAATTTATCCGGCACCTACGTGTGTTTTATGTCGCTTGGCGTGATTAATCCCAGATTTCGGCAGGGTCGTTCCGAAGTTCCAACTGAACTTTTAGAAGTGTTCAATAAGTACTTTACTCAATTTAAACTTACGTAACGAGTCTACCTATCTATGTGAGTCTGATACTTTTATTGATCCACTTTGATTGTTTTAGCAGATTTGGGATTGTAAAATAAATAATTATCTAAGATTGTCAAGCTAGGTACCAATATTTTTAACCTTATATATAGATAAGTACAGTATTTCTATTTTCTTAATGTCCCTCGGCAAACTTCGTGTTTCGTCAGTCGTCGGATTTCTATCAATTGCTTTTTGCACTTGGTGCAGACCGGACGCTCTCAATCGACTTGGAAGTATATAGAGTTATTAATACTCTTTTAACTTGTAATTTATAAAAAAATGGGAGGAAAGCTACTATGCTAAAGTCGCAGGCACGACACATAGGAAAATAGTTTTACAGCTCCATAGAGTTCACACGGAAATCAAAACAAAACAACAATAAAGTACTTAGTTAGTAATAATTGATGGACATGGAAATTAGCATTCGCTTGTATTCGGAAATGCGATGATTCCCGAGGGACATTAAGAAAATAGAAATACTGTACGATCAAGACCCAGGACAGATAATAACACATAATTAAATCTGTAAAGTCGAACACATACTTACCAACATATGCCAGCCAACATAGAGTTCTAAGCAAAAGCTTCCTCTATGCCCTAAGCCACAGCAAAAACACATGCAACAAAATTGATCGCTAATTGAAAACGTTCCTAGAACTTATCCTCTGTGTGGAGCGCTAAGAAGAGTTTTCAATTATTTTTATCGACGTTTGACTTGTTCCTGAATTCTACGTTGTTATAATTATTAACTTTCTTGAGATCATTAATCAACACGTAAGTAATATTAATTGAAGAACCCTCAAAGTCATCTGGGTTGGGGAACTGCGCGGTCATGACTGTAACGCGGAAACTTGACTAATCATCGGCTTTATACTTGAAGAGTTTCTGTTTTAAATAATACTAGCTGCGCCCCGCAGTTTCACCCGCATAAGTCTCAATCCCGTGGGAATATCGGGATACAAAGTATTCTATGTCCCAATCTAGGTTATGGTCTATCCATGTGCCAAATTTCATCCAAATCCGTTCAGCTGTTTTAGCGTGAAACAAACGAACAAATTCACTTTCTCATTTATAATTTTTTACATAGTTAGGATGTACATTATGGCTACGGCTTTGTCCACTATTCAAACTTGGACCCCGGACCCCTTCCAAAAATCTTCACTGAAAGGTGAAAGAAAAGGAAGTAGCTTAGATGAATTGGCTATAAATATTTTGCTTTTGCACAGTGCTACAACGTTCACAATCTACCTTTCATTTTTAAATAAAAGTCCGTAACTGATTGGAGTCGTGATCCCCAAGGCGCCCAATTTCCATCCCGTTCTCAGAAGTGTAAAAAGTTACGCAAAATACTCGGAAAAAGGGAATTGGTGACGTGACCGTTTTGTACTGTAGGTGTGTCAATCCGAACCTCGATAAATGACTACTTAATAAAAACAAACATTTGGGTTTTACCAAGAATTGGTCGCAAAATGGGTCGCTTGCAAAATCGGTTTTGTTGCCAAATTGTATTGGACGATTTGTTTGTATAAAGGAAATAATGGTTGTGTTTCCTGGGGCGGAGCAAAATGAAAGTTATTTAACCTTTAAAATAACAACAAACTATTTTCATGGACAATTAAATGATCATTATTATTACCATATTGGGCAAAATCTACCTAGACATAGGCGTCATAGTGGAATCATAAAACTAGCTACACAAAATCATTGAGATAAGCTTCAACCTCTCGCGATTTCTTTACGCCATAGACGGAAGCACGTAAAGGTCAATAGAATCGGGAGGTTTTGATGGCTCGGCTCAGTTCGACGTACAAGCGGGCGGGCCTGCCCGCCTGTCCGCTCGACTGTGAACGAACGGATCTTGGCACCGCCCTGCACCATACACGCTTGGCTGTTGTTATTGTGTATGGGAATATGAAAGAAATATTCAGGCAAGCGGAAAATATGTGGTAAAAATATGTTCGTAAAAATAAAAATACAAAAGTAACTTATCAGTCACACCAACACTTTGTAAGATGTTTTAGTAACGCAATTTAACTGAATTCAGAGTAATAAATACAAATAAGTTTTTACACCATGTGCGAAAATCAACATTGTTAGTTGTAAAATTTTATGACCCTTCATTTTATTCTGTGACTCTTATAATTTGATATATCATTTTAATTTCGATTCTGTGACCCGTATAATTTGTATTACTCATTCGTTTATTTTTAATTGCATTTGACATTTTATTTTAATTTGAATTCTGTGACCTTTATAATTTGTACCTACTTTAATTGCATTGACATTTTATTCCATTGTGATTTATTCTGTTGCAGTATAGTGAAATTTTATTTTATGTCGTATGGGTTTTGCCCGAATTAAATGTTTTTTTATTTTTTTATTTATGGAGATGTGCCTCTTAGCAGTGGACTTGTGATGTATCGTGTGAACGAGTTGCCAAGGAAATATTAATCGCAAAGAATGATGGATAGATTCTCCGAAGGGTTCGTCTCTTTTGTCTGCACGAGCTACCGTGAAACTATTGCTATTTCGGATGCCGAAATCAGTCTTATTCATATTCACTCAATGAACAGTTTGCTGAAGTAAAAACCTGCTTCATACCAAGAGCACTACAAAAAAAAAAATATAAAGAAAAATTTATCAGAAAATCAAATTCACGTTAATCACCTACATTTTTATGTCTTTGTTTTATATTTAGACAAAGCAGTATCATTTTAACCTAGACAGTTATCTCGTCATAATTAGATTGGTTTAGGTTAAACTGGTTGATTCCAACCCGCTGCAGATGAATCGGGTTAGCTTGGGAAAAACTAATTTGTTTCAAAATTGAGTTTGGACAATAACATTATAAAACGTCGGGCTCTCCGAAGCGTTTTAGTAGCAATGACCTCACCGGATTAAAAGATGAGATGACATTTCTCTTTTTTAAGTAGACTTATACAGGTATCAAAAGTCACCTAAAGGGCAATGAAGAGGGCTATGCTTGGAGTTTCCCTACGTAATCGAATCAGAAATGAAGAGATCCGCAGGAGAACCAAGGTAACCGACATAAGTCGCCGAAGAATTGCCAAACTTAAGTGGCAATGCTCGCAGAACGGATGGCCGATGGGGCCGAAAGGTTCTGGAGTGGCGACCGCGTACTGGAAGACGTAGCGTTGGAAGGCCTCCCATAAGATGGACCGATGACCTTGTGAAGGCTGCAGGAATCCACTAGGAAACAAGCTTTAAATGGCTTCTCAGGAAGCATACTGTACAAACTCGCACGAGCTCAGTCTTGACATCTTGAACGAGATTGTCTTCCCGAGATTAAATCTTGAGGAAGGCTCGAGATGGCATTCCCTAGTCGTGAGTTCGAACTCTCCCAGTTGCGATATTGAAAAACTGTAGCAGTGCTTAGATAAATCCATTCTGGGCGCATTCCATCCTTGCATAAGTATCTACTCTACGAATATCTGCTAGCTTAGAAGGTGCCAACCAAAAAGTGAAATGGTTTTGGCTTCTAATTGTGATAATTACGTAATTATATTGGATGTTTTTAGATTATCAGTTTATATAATTTTGCGTGATGTTATGTTTGTTATGTATGTATAATTTTAGGTAGAAGCAGAAAAAGAAATATTAATTAATGGACTTGTAGATATTCCACTGGTGGATATGACGTTCCAAAAACGCCAAAAACAGTAGAAATCAAGGGATTTAGAGAACTTTAAACATCACAAATCTAAAAACAATGTTTGAATAATATGCAGCTTATTCGTTTATGTTATAAAAACAAACGAGTTATCTCAAGAAGTCTTAGTACTTACCTACCAAAAGATGAGCACGATGCTAACATGACTACGTGAAAATAATAACCGTCGTTAAAATATTGGTAAGGAATCAACAGTAGGTACCTAAGTACCTCCGGGTGTCACCATTGTGTGGATCGCCTGGAGAATACGGTGGAGTTTACGGTGGAGGTCTGGCCGGCTTGGGCGGAGCATCGCTGTGTCCGTGTCGTGAAGGCGATCGGTGGCGGTGATCTCTCGCGTCCGGCCCTGGTCCAGGCCATGGTACGGAGCGAGAGGGCATGGGAGGCCGTCACCTCCTTCTGCGAAGCAGTAATGCACGTGAGGGAGAGGCAAAGTTCGCGCCCTCACGCCCCTAACCGCCGCAGGAGACGGAGGCCTGGGTCGATGGGGCGTTGTGTTCCACGTGCGCCTCAAAGAGATGTCAGCAGAACTGACGGGGTCCGCTAGGGCCGATGCCTGCCGGGGTTGCGAAGAAAACCGAAAGCGAGATTGTGGCCCCCGGCAACATGGCAACTGAAGGAACACGGGTGGGTTTTAGTCAGTAAGAGTCTGACACAGTTATTTGATAATTTCCCTAAGTAACCAAAGCCGCTTACTCAGTAACTTTCCAGATGTGCGTAAAACTTTAAAATCTGTGACTGTAACGTATTTGATTGCCTCCTTGGTCTAGTGGTCGCAAGCACTACCTCTTTTCGATTCCCAAGTCGGTCAAAGTGTTATTGGGTTTTTCTATCTGGAATCATCTCAGTAGCAGCTCGGAGTCTGGATTTGTGCTCGTTTGATGACAATAGGCTCGCCCCCTATTACATGAGACTTAAACATAACTGGTGAAATGTGGGTGTACTATAGGTATACCTCTGCCTAACCCTTCGGGGAATACAGGCGTGATGTTTTGTTATATTTAAAGTATTATTCATAACCGCAGACGAGTGTGAAAGTAAGCACTTTATATTAAAGCACTTTGTCGTGAAAGTGTTTTAATTATCACAAGTTAACTCAACGTCTTAATACATATTTATAAATAAGCCCGCAGTAAAAGAGCAAAGAGGTTTCATAATTACCTTCGTAATAAAAGCAGCCTTTTTTTTGTTTTATGTATATGTAAAACTTGCATCTGCCCGCGACATCGTTCCTCAAGAATTGGGCTATCCAATGCAAAAATATCTTTTCAAATCCGACTGCTAGTTCCGGAGATTACCCCCTACATACAAACTTACAAACAAACAAATTTTACCTCTTTATAATATTAATATTGATTGATAATATTGATAAACATAGATCTCACCTAAAATAAAATATTATTATCAAAATAAATTTTCCAATATATATACTTCGAAAATGTTGTTGTTCCTTCATGCTGTTGTTTCGACTTGGCCTTTGATAATTTTGTTGCCTTTAACCAAATATTTGTTACTCATTCCATAACCAACCCGCCAAGCGTGATCGATGTCCTGACCATCTTCTACCGGTCAGTTCCTAGCTTTATATAATAACCATGGAAAAAGCAAAAATGTGTTCACTTTCAAACATAATAACGTCGGAAATTCAATGTACAAAGTAATTGTGACGGAAAAGTTGAGAACTTTTTCAATTAGGTAATTGCTGAAGCGTCCTCGTTGATGTTGTACATGCAGCTATGCAAGTTCCTTTCTATGACGTTCATTTTGAAAGATGTTAGAATTTAGGTGTTCAATTTTTTTTAGGGTTACTTAGTAAACAAGGAACCCTTATAGTTTCGTCATGTCCGTCTGTCTGACTGTCTGTCTGTCTGTCCGCGTTCTAGCTACGAGACCTTTAGTACTAGAAAGCTGTAATTTGGCATAGGTATACATATTAATTATGCCGACAAAGTGGTAAAACAAAATTATGAAAAACATTTTTTTTAGGGTACCCGTAAAGAGATGTTTTTTTTTTATCCCATTGTGTGGGTTATCGTTGAAAAGGTCCTTCAAAAACATTGTGAGTTTGTGTAAACCATTTTTGGATTCAGGGATCCATTTGCGAAATATTAAGCTTTAAAGTGCTAATATTTGTTAGAGTCAAGTGTCCCCCCCTCCTGCCAGCTAAATGATTGGTTTTGGATGTGTGAAAAAATCACAGCAGTAGTTTATATAACGAAATTAAAAGGAAAACTATCACAGCTAAAGACGCTCTACAAGTTAACGAGTAATAATTGACCAACTTAACTTTGCATTTGCAAAAACATGTATTCCCATACATTCCGTATGAGAACATGTTTATCAACTACAAAGTTAAGTTTGTTTTTGGGATAAATTCATCCCAACTACGGAACCCTTCATTGTGCGTGGTCCGACACGCACTTGGCCGGTTGTTTTAATAAAAGCAGCAGTCAGTTATTTCGAATGTGAGCACAAACAACGGTAGATACAGCTTAATTAGGTTGAAGTTGTTCTGCTGCGAAGCGTCTGTATTTTGTATAAAAAATAAGGCAGCCATTATATTGCTTTTTCCTTCGTAAAATTACGTTATCTCAGAGAGCCATAATACCTTTTACTAAATAAATAGTAAACAGGGCGCTTTGTGTAGAAATAATGAAGTCCCAATTACACAGCCACCTGAAGAGCGATTAATTGGGTAACGTGTACTCCATAATTAATTTGTAAAGTATAGCGTCGGGAAATTTATGGCGCAAATTTCTATTCACTGCTGAGTGCAGAATCAGACCCCAGGGGCATGTGTATGTCTGACAACCAGCCCACCATAAACTTTGTTATTAACGAGTATGTGCGATCAAGTAAGCCTAGGTATATATTTCGACTGCTACACAACTAACAGATTTAGATATATTTTTTGGCAGAAAACAGACATAACTCCTAGACACGGCTTATAGGATACATTTCGCAAAAGAAAAGTTTAGCCTCCACGTGGGTAGAACCGTGGGCAAAACAAAAACAAAAACATTTTTACGAGATCAAAATGAAAAAAAATATAAAGAAAAAACAGTGGCACTCCGGGAGTGCCGACAGAAGTGAAAACTTGAACAACTAAAAAAAATACTTCCAAAACCTTTAAAGTAAAAATACTTGCATAGAACATTGATCCGTAACGTATTTAAATAAAGAGCACAATCGTGTTTACAAAAATGAGGTGTCGGTAACGGTGTCGCGAGTTCAATTGTTTTTTCCCCATCTCAAAAATGTCCAACGCGCCTAAAGAAGTTTTCACTTCAATAACTTATTAATTTTCAGGTTTCCTCAACTGAGAAGAAACTCACACGTTAATGATGTCAATGTTCTGGTTTCTGTTATGAATATAAAATATTTTAGAGATGAGGATAGACGCCAAGTAGGTATCATTAATTTTCTTCTCCATTCTATGCTTTCCCGGCCTATTTCGAAGTCTCCCTATATAAAAGGTAGTGTGCTCATTAGTAAATATACGACAATTTCTTTGAGTAATAAGAGAACGAATTTGTACGGATTTGTAGGATATTTTAACTAGAAAATCGATATTTTGCATTAATTAATTTAGTAAACCAATAAATGATGTCAACGAAAACTAAAATGATAGATTCGTACATGACTTTTAATTCCATATTTAATACAAAAAAATCTAAAACTTTGTTTCACATTTGACAAACAATGGCCCGAAAATAAATTAAAATAATTTCGCGTCTCCTAATTCAATTCAGCCTTATTTTTCCAAGTCCAACACAAACATTGAACAAACAAGACAATCATAATAATTTTAAAAGCTAACAAAATACGACTGTGAACATTTTGCGAAATTTTATTAGCGTGTTCTTTGACATTTTACTTTTTAATTGCATCATGGATGGCCAGGCTGGCAGGTTGGCAGACTGGCAGGCTAGCAAACTGGCAGACTGGCTACCATGCCACGCGGTACATCGCTCATTAATTCAATTACTGTTTTATTTCAAGCCGGGGGTTTAAAAAAAGACAATTAGTCAAAACATTCGTTTATGCCTTTATAAAAAAACTCAACACAGATTTTCTTCTAAAGGTCATATAAATTAAAATGGAATAATATTGAAAATCATATCAGAAAAGGTCTTTGTTTTCACACAGTCTCATTTACCTTTGATGTTTATGTCAGTCTTTTGAAGTGTTGAACTGAGGTCTCTCCAAGTTCGGTCATCCCTTATCCACCCATATCCAGTCTTTTCCAGACACCATCCTCTTTTGTTATAATTAAATCTGAAAAAAGATGTCATTAAAATGTTACAGTGGGTTTGGGTAATGGTGCTTCAAAAACACAGCCTACGAGAAACAAAATAAACCAAACATTCACATCGAATATAATTTACGTACCTACTAGCTTCTGCCCCTGACTTCGTTCGTTCGCGTGGAAGTCGTATAGCACCACAATATACTAAAATAACAGCCACATTTTTATAAAACTTCCCTGTATACTACGTTTGTAGTTTTGTTCTCAGCAGCCGAAATATACAGAGAGTCAGGACTGGTGGGTGACGCGGGAGCAAGCGATGTACAGTTGTACGTGTAAGAAGCAGCTTGTCCTGAGGTCGACACCCGCAGCCTTCACTAGCAATTTCCAATTGCTTGCGAAGTTTTGTTGTTTTTAGTGAATTAATGAACGCCTGCGTTCCTGCATATATTACCTAATGGCTCAACACTGATACACTGCATTCTTACAGATTATTCCTGACAAATAGCTCATAGTCAGCATGCCCGTGTTTCTGTGACAAAAACACCTTTATTTTTATTTATTTCGTTCTAGCTATCACTAAAATAATATAACAGTAGACTGTAAACACACAGGTCGATCTACAGTGTAACAGTCCAGTAACCATAGATATGTTTTTTAAATTTTATTATAACCATAGATAACAAAAGAGGCCTAAACTTAATGTTTTTCTATGTACGTTCTACGAACTATCACATAATAATAGTATTAAGTACAAAATGTAAAAAAAGAAGTACAAAATTTATCAAAAATTGGGAATCGAACATAGGTTTGCAAAGCAGTCGCCGAACCGCTAACTATTATATCTGCTATACTTATTCGTTCCCTATTCAGCCTCGCCCTGTTATTTTTTTTTGCGATTTCTGAATTTTAAAGTACTCAAACCTCAGTTGGTCTGATAGACTTTTTTGATCGTTATAAGTAGTAGGATCGATTGGCAACAAAAAAAGTTTTTATGAAAATTGACAATTTTTTTTTTGTTGACTGTTGTACATTTTCTTCATAACCTGTGAATGTAAAATCAAAGTATTTCAAAAAGTTTAGGACAGTCTCCTAAGACTGTTCTCTTCTAGCCAAAACGGTTGAGGTATACCTGCCCTTATTGCCCCATTTCAAAAAACCACCCTGTATATGTCTTCATTGACTGCTTAGCTCCATAAAGGTATAGCGTGATGATAATAATTTTGATGATGAAAATATTGCAGAAAGCAATATTCAATATATATAATATATTGCTTTCTGCAATATTTACCTTTTGGCTCGTCTTTTTACAATTTGCGTTAAACTATATAAGAATACGAACATGAAGCAAATAGTGCTCACCCTCATAGCAAATAACGTGATAATTTATAGCCTACAGACTGACTAGACGGGAATATCTATGCAAAATTTTAACAAAATCTATCCGGTAGTATTTGCATGATGCTGGAACATACATTCAGAAAAACCGACAAAATTTCTATAAAACAATACTTTCGGCATTAGAATCCCATTCCCAGAAAATATTCAGTATACAGTTTTTACTTCGGTACGATTTTAATATCTATGTATAGTTTATATTATGTATTGTCATTTGAATAGTGTGGTGCGCGACTAAACTTACATAAAGGGTCCCCGAAAATATTAATGTGAATCCATTGCAATTGTAGTAATATTGTCAATCGCTTCAATTGCATTTTGTAGACGATCACTTTGCGCATCAATGTGTATCAATTATCAATCATGTAAATATCGAGAATTGCAATTGATTATTCCGGGTCCCTTTAACTTTGTTCATATCTCAAAGGAACCTCCTTCCGCTGCATCTAATTTAGTAGCGCTATTCATTCCATTGAGACTTTCTGTCCTGCTAAGCCAAATTAGCATCGACCTACTGCAATAGATATTCCAAATAAGTCCTTCAATTAGTAAAAAAAAAGAATATCTAAAACAGCGGTAAACAAAAGCGGATGACGAGCGAGAGTCGGGGTGGGAGGTGCAGCGAGGCGTGCGTCCGAACCCAGCGGTCCCACGCCGACTGCGCTTCATCGTTAGTTAGCATTGTTGAAACGTACCTATCGTTCGTCAAAACTACGTCTATTTTTTAACCGACTTCCAAAAGGAGGAGGTTCTCAATTCGTCTGTATGTTTTTTTTTTTTGTTTTTTTTTTTTTTTGTATGTTTGTTACGCGATTACTCCGCCAATTATGAATAGATTTTGATGATTCTTTTTTTGTTTGGTAGATCATACTTCAGAGGTGGTCCCATATAAATTTTATTAACTTTGCTTGGGTAGTTCTTGAGTTAGCTTCAATTATACGTATTTTTTCCCACTTAGTATGTAGATGATATGATAACTTCTTGTCACTGTTATTTACATAGCAGGTAGTGGTATTCGAATTTGTGTGGGGTAGGTACCACAACTAAAAATTGAAAAATAAAAACTTTTTACAAAAAAAAAACAACCGACTTCAAAAAAAAAACACTACAAAGTGAAAAATAACTTTAATTTCGGAAGTCGGTGACAAACGAAAATTCAAAACCAAAGACCGACTTCCGAAATTAAAGTTATTTTTCACTTTGTAGTGTTTTTTTTGAAATCGGTTGTTTTTTTTTTGTAAAAAGTTTTTTTGTAAAACTTTTCATTGGGTTTCCTCTATTGTGACGTGGCAGGTATTTTAGAATCACGAGGGAAAAATAAAAAAAGGAAGCGTTTACCGTTTCAGGTCGTTTGTGTGATTGTCAAATGAAGTTTGTTGGAATGAATAAGTGTGATGGTTTCGGAATTGTTTGTTGGGGGGTAGTTGAGAGATTTTCATGAAAAAAAAAAGGAAAATATGTTAACCTTTTTTTCTTCTTCTGAAATCGTGGTGGCTTTGTTTTTAAATGATTTCGTTGGTACATTACCGGATGCTAGTGTCTTTTTTTAACCGACTCCAAAAAAAGGAGGTTTCTCAATTCGCCCGTATATTTTTTTTTTTAATGTGTGTTCGCGGATAACTTCGTCGTTTATAAACTGATTTTAATGATTCTTTTTTTGTTGGAAAGGAGATATCCCAAGGGTGGTACCATGATAAGGAAACCAGGATCTGATGATGGCATCCCAGAGTAATCGAGGGAACTCTTCAATTATTATAGGCAAACCTAAAGCGATTTGGGTATTTTTTAAAGTAACTCGTGCGGTTGCTGCAATAGGCTCGCCCCCTGTTACATGGGACTAAAACATAACTGGTGAAATGTGGGTGTACTATAGGTACACCTCTGCCTAACCCTTCGGGGAATACAGGCGTGATGTTATCAATCAATAAGCCTAGCCTTTTCCCAACTATGTTGGGGTCAGCTTCCATTCTAACTGGATGCAGCTGAATACCAGTATTTTACATGGAGCGACTGCCTATGCAACACAGGAACTGGGTAAAACGATACCCCTTGGTAAGACTGGTTGTCAGACTTTCGGGCTTCTGACGATCCGTAGTGACTGTCCAAGATCCACGAATGACAGCCAGGACCAACGACTTAACGTGCTTTCCGAGGCACGGAGTAGTAAATATGATCATGATGATGATGTAAAGATGATCACCCATCCACGAACCATCCCCGGCAAGCGTTGCTTAACCTGATGGATCGACCCGTGTGGCTGTTATTACTTAGCTACGAGCTCCTATGCGTGATGTTATGTTATCTTAAAACTTTTCATTTGGTTTACACACACGTGGCATCACAGACCACGCTGGACCAGCGCAGCGCTGGACACGAAGGAACCTTAACAATGTTTTCTTAGAAAATTACTTTCATCGCTAGAATTTTAAACGAACACCAGCGACCCTCTTATCGGAGTTTTGATTTCCTACTTACCGTTTTAATAAGAAAATTCCGGCGCCTTTTCCAACCTATAATTGTTTGGAAATTAACAAGGAATTTTGATTTTTAAATACTTTTAAGTAGGAACTTAAAGGTATTTATTTCATCAAAATCAATATTCAGTATTATGTTTCTATTTTAAAGAACTTTAAAGGGCACAAAAATACAGATATTATCAAAGAAAGCTCATCAAAATAGCCTGGTTTTGAAAATAGGGTTGAATAAAGTAGATAAATCAGCGATATCAGAATAACAGCATCCGAGATCATTATATTGTATAACAAAAGAACTTATAGTGAATAATGAATAGATATTTAGCGAACAAAAGGGAACAGAATTTATCAATAATATACCTGTATATATTGGTTATGATTTCTAACCCGAACAGTCGCTATCGAGACCTTTTGTGTATGTCTGTATATGTTATTGGATATCTCATATTACAATACACTTATACATTTTATATATGTACGAACCTGACCCTGATACGTCCAGAGGTAAGAGTAATATTTAATTCAATATTGTGTAGGAGGGTAAATAATATTAATTTATGTGTAACAGTGTAGCCTGAATTTTAAGTGGAAGGTTAGATTTAGCGAGATGTTATTATGAATATGACGCATGAAGAGAAAAAGAAAGTTGTACCTTAAGAAAAAAAAAAACACACTAAAAACTAAAATAATCTTATGATTTGGTGTATTACAATCTCTTTGGATATTTTCAAAAATACTGGTTCAACGCGGTCAAAATTTTGAGATGCCATTAAAGTTTTATTTTTATTTTAGTTTTCGCAAATAAATGGTTTTTTTTTATTTTTCTTGTGTAATTCAGCCAGCACTTTCAACCTTACCATACAACTCAAGAGATATTGAATCTCTTTATACACAAACTAAACTATTTCCAAACACTAAAACCCTCTTTTTAAGGTTCCACTAGTCAACGACTCGAACTCGTTGGTGGCGTAGCTAATACGCATGTTATTTAGTAAGGTTATTTATTTATTAAGTATTTATTTATCCATGTTTTATTTATTTATTTAGTGAAATAGACGACGATTTATAGCGAAAACGAGCGCGTAAAATTTCATGAACAGACCTTTAGGCGTAAAGATATTATGGAAAAACTAAATTACTTGAAATTTTCAATAAATTATCTATCCCTATACGGTTTCTATTTTGCCATTTTCATACTCCATAAGTTATTTATTTACGCCCAAAGATGAGTTTAAACTTAGTGTTGAAATATGGAAGTTTCTACGCTCATAACTTCCAAACCAATATTTTTTTCCCAATTCTAGATAATGACAAGGCAAATTGATATAATTTTTAGTTTTGAACGGACGTCGACAAACATACATACACATACATAAACTCACGCCTTCTTCCCATGGGGGTAGGCAGAAACTACAGAACGCCACCTGCTACGATCCTTACATACTCCTTTTGCCTCGTTTACGTTCATACATCTGGTCATACACGCACGCCGGTTGCGAGTACTACGCACCTGGCCTTTCTGAAGAACATCACCAATAAGGTCAGTGTATGTCCTCCTAGGGGCTTATTCCCGAAATCCCCCCTGAAATCCCCCCTAAGGGGGAAAAGTGGAATTTATAAAAAAAAGTCTAGAAATCCCCCCTGAAAATCCCCCTTAGGGGGGAAAACTGGAATCGAAAAAAATACTTATTCCACAAATCCCCCCTGAAAGTGCACCCTAAGGGGGAAAACTGGACTCTAAAAAAAAAAGTCTGGAATTCCCCCCTGATAATCCCCCTTAGGGGGGAAAACTGGAATCTGAAAAACCAACGTCCAGAAATCCCCATTGAGGTCTTTAAAATTTAAGGATGCCTCTGCTACCGGCGCTGGGCGTCGATTTGTTCGCCGGTGCTGGTTGCCAAAATATTTACCGCGGACGCCGGTGGATATTTTACTTAGATAACCTAGAACGAGCGAGCGAAGCGAGCTTGGGAACATTTTGACTTATTCCGTTCTAATACCACTGGTATTTGTTTCAAGTTATATTTATTTTATATTCCGAACGGATACCACTCTTTATATAATTAAATTTAATGTGCGAAAGAATACTTACAACTTGAATTTGGTACAGTCAGCTCAGTCAAATGAACCTAAAAAATTATAATGGTTGTTTTACTCTCGGTGACCTACTTTGATTTATTTTACTTTGAATTGTTAGTATTTTTGATTGTTATTAGCATTACTTACATTGTTTTTTTTATTGTTGTACGTATACCTAATAATGTTTTTTTTTTTTAATAAGTTTTTGTAAACTGTCTAATTACTAGTCAACCGTGTTGTCGTCTACAAATGATTGTTTTATTTAACATTTTCTCTTTATCTTTGTACTTCATTTTTACTTTCTGCAAATTGCCGAAAAACTTGATAATTGTTATATATTTAAATATGTGATGTTATTAAGGGAAACTTTCAGAGGGGTATGCTAAATACTTTAGTTTTTCTAGATAGGTACCTACTTTGTTTAAACTGTTTTCATTATTATTTTTACTAAAATCGACAATAAGCTGAAATTACTTATTTAGAGTAGATTTGAAAATAATTAGTACGATCTTATTAGGATGGCGGCATTCATAGTTTTAGAATGTCGTTTGACAATTACTTTGTGAAGAAACATGCTTTTCAAGGTTAAGTTTTGAAAATACGTGCTCGCCCAGATGTGACTATAAATTACAAACGCCGCGATGGTTCGTTCAAACATTTTAATGTTTCCCTTTACGATAAATATCAATGAGTGACTGGCAGTCGTAAATTGAATAAAATGTATTGTTCCCGTGTTTACTTTTCATAGATTTTAGTTGTTTATACTCGTAGAATATAGGGTTTTTAAAACATATTCGTAGCTGTTTGATGAGTTCGGGATTGGTAGAAATAGATTTTTTTTTTTTTTTGCTGCTCCGGCTTCCCTCCTCCATAACGTGAGCCTTCGCTACTGCTAGACCAACGAGGCAGTCTACCGAACGGATACTTCTCTAATAATTAATTTGCGAACGAATACTAACAACTTGAATTTGGTACAGTCAGCTCAGTCAAACTTAAAAAAATAATAATAATGATTGTTTTATTCTCGGTGCATTACCTATTATGATTTATTTTATGAGTTCTTTTGATTGTTGTACGTATACGTACAACAATAAAATATATACTCTTTATCTTTGTACTTCATTGTTACTTTCTGCAAATTGCCGAAAAACTTGATAATTGTTACATATTGAAATATGTGATGTTCAGGGGGGGGTGTATGCTAAACTACTTTGTTTAAACTGTTTTAATTATTATTTTTACTAATATTGACCGATTTACCTTATCGCTGTTTGTTTGTGATTGTTTTTACTCTTCATCACATTTTATTATGTATAAAAAAATTCTGTGAAAAATAAGACTCATTAATTATACTGTCGTTTTTTTTTGTTTATTGCATTTTACCTAATCACTTTTTTTACTTTAAGAGCGTAGAAATCAAAAATAAAAATAAGGGGGAAAAGTGGAATAATCCAAAATGAAAAGGGGGATTTCTGGATTTTTTTACATTAGGGTTCAGTTTTCCCCCCTGAGGAAGATTCTCTCAGGGGGGAATAGTGGAATAACTCAAAATGAAAAGGGGACTTTCTGGACTGTTTTTACATTAGAGTCCAGTTTTCCCCCCTGAGGGGGATTCTCTCAGGGGGGAATAGTGGAATAAGCCCTCCTAGGGCGTCCCCGCCCGGCCTTTCCCTTCACATTAGCCTCGTAAATACATTTTGTTAGTCGCCTTTCATTCATCCTCTCAACATGCCCAAACCATCTCAGCATACCCTTTTCAATTTTTGTCACTACATCTTCTTTTAAATCACACCGCTGTCTTATCACATCATTCCTCAGCCTATCATTCATAGTCAGACCACACATGCTTCGCAAGGAACGCATTTCCACAGCATTTATTCTACTTTCATGTTGTTTTTGCCACACCCAACATTCACTTCCATACATAAGCGTGGGCACACAGACAAACAGACGAGTAATCCCTATACTATGTTTGTACGGAAGAATGACCGACTAGTGTACCCTTAAATATCTATTCATCCTTGCTTAAATACAGATAGTGAACACCGCCATTCACCCCTTGCAAAGTAGTATAATAATATCACAGGTTGCCTCTATTTATATTATGCAAGTTTATTTTATATACTGCCAATAAAAAAAAAACATCGCCTTTATTCAAAATTACAATATAAGTCAGATTTTCACCCAATACTGTTACAACCCCGAACTTATTACAAGCGAAAACAGAGCGAAAAGATTAATATTTTAATAAGATTTTCAACGCTTGGAAACAACAGGGGTGGATAACATCTACGTCACATCGCTGGATAATGTAGTAAAAACGTCAGCGCGGACAGTCGAGGAGTAATATTGTTATAACTCATCGCTACTCGTACATCATCGCGATGGCGCTATGCATATTAAATATTCACGGTACCTAGGTTCTGATATAGCATTTATGTCATACAGTCTCAACATACAGTCGCTGTAAAGGAACGATGACAGGTACACCTGGGACTGAACGGACTGTAACCTACAGGTTACAGTTATGTTTCCTCTGATTTTTCATCTCTTTCAAAATCACAGTGATCTTTATATTCATTGCTACTTATAAGGTTATTGTTGGGTTGCTGCTTGGGTTTCTGTCAGAGGTAAAATGATGATCAGGTGAGGTGAGATGATGAGAGGTGAGGTGGTGAGGTGAGGTGAGGTGAAAGACTTCGTGGGGTTGTTAAAAGTTAAGTCAAAATTACGTCAAAAGACTTTAATTCTAGATGTAGTTACACACGTCCCCTTCACTAGTTGCATGCATCGCTCACAACGCACATTGAGGCATGCTTCAAACGATAGTTCTTCAAAGATAGCGCTGAAAGCACAGTATAATAAAAATAACAGTAAATTGCCCATTTATTGTCGTCTTCATCATTCTCTTTGAAAATAGCTTTCACAGAAATATGCAAACTCTTTAGTTAATCCTACATCAGACACACTGGCTCGAAGCGGTCAAAACATTTAAGTGATGCCATTAAAGTTTCATTTTTCTTTATTTATTTTTCACAGTAGGTAAATGGCGTCATTTTATTTTTCTCTTGTTATTCGGCCAGCAGTGTCAACCCTGCCAGACATCTCAAGATATATCGAACCTCTTTGTACATACCCTATTTATGTAAACACAGACCCTAGGACAAGCTTTCATCAAGAGCTATTTATCATGACACGATAGCGTCCACCACTATTCATCCCACTAGAGAAACACAGTATTATAATGTCAAAGCGTATCTACTGCCAGTCAATGAAATAAATATTCTCTGCAAAGTTATTTTACGACAATGCAGTAGAAGATTAAATTCCATTCCATGCCATTTCATCTCTTTGCTTGCGTTTTTAGGGTTCCGTACCTCAAAAGGAAAAAACGGAACTCTTATAGGATCACTCGTGTGTCTGTCTGTCCGTCTGTCACAGCCAATTTGCTCTGAATCTAATGGACCAATTAAATTGAAATTTGGTAAACATATGTATTTCTGTGACCCAAACACGAACGTGTAACGTAAATAAATAAATTTTGAAAATCGGGGTCACTTTTAGGGGGCAATTAGAAAATTTAAAAAGAGTTTTTCAAACTGTATCGTGTGACATATCAAATAAAATAATTTGTGACGAGGATCTCAATTTTTTTTATAATTTTAATATAAATAGGTACATTTAAAGATATTTAAGAAAATAAACGAAAATTGACCATTCCCAAATTTTTTTTTTTTTAAAGTACAGAGAGTGGTTCTTCACTCATAGATTACAGGAAAACCTATAAGAAGTCTATGGTCTTAAAATAACATGGTAAATCTGTCAATATTGTGCGTACAAACTTATATTTGCAGTTGGAATGTATGGGAGAACATGTATTTCAACAACAATATTAAGTTTGTATTTGGGATAAAGTCATCCCAACTACGGAACTCTTCATTGTGCATGGTCCAACATGCGCTTGGCCGGTTTTTGTTTCTGCTGGCACATAACATATTTTCTCTTGGGTGCGGTAAACGTTTCCTGATAAATTGCGCTGACATCGCATCGGAACGATATCTTACAAATGCAAATGTTGATGGAACGCTGTTCATCTCTTATTATACCCTCTTTTTAAAAGGTTATCGAGCTTCTGATCTGTAAATATGCCTGCTGTTAGAAATTGGCTGTCAGAAAATAACAACAGTCGGCAAATTGACATGAAATATAATTTAGTAGGTAGTATGCTGTTGTATGGAATCCGCTGGATGCGGGAAACACAGAACCGGTCCAAGTGGCAGTGCTTAGGGCTTATTAGTTAAAGCAATGGCACGTAAAATTTTATCGGAGAGGCAACCGGATAGCGAGTGGTTATCTGGGTATTGAAGTGATACCGAACGGGGGGCCGTACCGTCCGAATGGACCCAAAATGGCCCATCCATTTGGTGGAGATATGGGGGATGGGGGCCATTTTTTTTTTTGACGTGGCGTTAAAAATTTATTCCCTATTATGTGCAAGGAATTTGTGTGTATCAATGCCATCCGGTTGCCACAATTTACAATTATAATTTATAATTGAAATAATGTACATCATTCTTAAAACTCTTTGAATTCCATGTAAAAAAAATGTCACCGTCCATTTGGGGTCCATTCGGACGATACGGGGAGGGGGGGGGGGTTGGTATCATTTCAAGACCCAGATTACCACTCGCCATCCGGTTGCCTCTCCGATAAAATTTTACGTGCCTTGAATATATGTCTAGCAGTGGACGTCTTTCGGCTGAAATGATAATGATGATGAGGTATGCAACACCTGGATTATTTAAATTATTTAAGACGAAGTGCTAGGTCGCCTAAATGAAAATCACACACTATTTCGTTTTAAATAAGAAAAAACTCAATAAAAAATTAATGCTGAAAAAGCGTGATTGAGTAACAAAAAAATCTCGTTTTTAATAATAATATTATCAAGGATCAGAGCCTCCAAACTGTACCTCAAACAATTAAAAGGGGTCCTTTAATTAGGATAAGCCTATTGAGTAAAAATTTCAGAATTATTTTTCTCGTAAAACATTTTTCTTTAACGTTTAAGTACTTGGCGTTATCTGTAAGAATATCTGGAAGAAGATAAACTAATTTATGCGGCTACCCACGGACACTAGTAAGAAACTTACAATAATATAGAGAAAGGACTAGTGCTGCTTGAACCTTGAGATAACAATATATTCATGTAGTGTAGTGTTAGGTTAGGACAACATATTTGTTTCTAACGTGAACTGAACATGGGTCCTTCTTCAACCAAGTTTGGTAAAACGAGTTTCTATTTTTAGATTATTTCTGACCGTAATCCGTCACTAAGTCAATCAATCAATCAGTACCTAAGTCAGTCAGTCACAGATCTGTTTTAATAAACGGAACTACTGTATAAATATAGATGAGGCCAGCCGGGCGTGACAAAAAGTACGTTCAAACGATCCATCTGTAAAGTTTTCCTTTAAATTTTTCAATGAGTATCGTTAAATTAATGGCGTATATTTTATGTCCCTTGTTATAGTCTAGTACTCAAAGCGCAGCAGCCCTATATAGCCTTTTATGTCAGCATAAAGAGAATGTAGGTTTACGACATTTTTTCTACTTCATACGAGTAATACACCCCATGTTGTAAATTAAATAGGTGAATATGACAACTTGATGTATAAAAAATTAAGTTTAATAAAACACTGTAACCCGACTACGGGAAAATAAATATGTTCAAAAAAAGTACGAAATAAGAATATATTTCAGACAAAAATCAAGACATAGGTACAAAAATGGTACGGTGAGCAATGGGTAGCTCGCCGTCCGATAAGGGCCAGGCCCGGGTCGAAGGCGCGTTGTGTTCCACGCGCGCCTCTAAAGGCCGGTTCCAACGGTGCGCGATATTGCGGACGCACACGCACCGGCCCGCACGGCGCACGACCACGCACCGCGCACGAAGGGTCTTCCCACGGTGCGCGATATTGCGCACGCAAGCGCACCAGCCCACACAAACATCTGCATTTTTTGTTCCTACGTTCTATGCAAATAAATAATTATTCTATTCTATTCTATTGTACACACCATGCCTTTTCCGACGGCGCGTGTCGGTCTGTGTGGGCCTTGAGATTCGAAGCCACATTTAGCATTGTTCTGTCAGCTTTGGTGGATACTGACTATAACTTCACATTTGTGGATTGCGGATGTTATGGTAAAATAAATAATGACGGTGTTTGCAGAAATACAGAGATGTATAGATTTTTTTTTAGAAATGAACTGTGTTTTCCAGCATCAACTAATTTGCCCTTCAAGGAGGAACCACTTCCCTACGTGTTTGTGGCAGATAGTGCATTTGCTCTGACTGAAAATATGTTGAAGCCGTCTCCAGGCTAAGGGAACATAAGAAATAATTTTTAATTGGCAATTTCCGGATACCTCATTAACGGCATAGCAATGTAAATGTCTATTAACTGCTCCCAAATTACGATTATTATTTTATTTTAGTATTACATTCTTCCTTGACATAATCTTTCATTTTTTGACATTATATACCTACAATCTATATCTATAAAAGGAAAGGGTGACTAACTGAATGACTGACTGACTAATCTATCAACGCACAGCTCAAACCACTAAACGGATTGGGCTGAAATTTGGCACACAAGTAGATAATATGACGTAGGCATCCAATAAGAAAGGACTTTTGGAAAATCGACTTTCAAGGGGGTGAAAAGGGGGGATTTTGTTTGTATGAAAAATCTTATTCCTTGAGTTAACAAACTTGAAACTTGGCACGAATACTTATCTATGTAAATTATAAAGTTTTCCATTTTTAGTTTTTCTAACTTTGACACCCCCCATTCCTCCCTTAGGGGGTCCTAAGGGAGGAATGGGGGGTGTCAAAGTTTGTATGGAAGAATTTTAACGCGCGGTCTGATTAACTCGAAACTCAGTATTTATACTAAAGACTGAAAATAAATAAAAACATATATTAGGGTTTTTTGAAAATTTATCCCTGACGGGGTGAAACGGGGTATTAATTTTTACAGCGGAGGATTTTACTGTGAGGCTTGATTAACTTGAAAATTGGTATAAATAATCTATAAATATGTGAAATAATGGAAACGTCACAAGAGACTTTGCCAAAAATTATTATCACGCTATTTGCTATGGGGGATGAGCAATATTGCATTATGTTCGTATTCTTCTATAGTTTACCGCAAACTGTAAAAAGACTATCCAAAAGGTTAGAATATTGCAGATAATTACGAATTTAACCTTTTAAAAGATTATAATCACGCCATACCTTTATGGAGCTAAGTAGTCAATCATAACATATACAGAGTGGATGTTGATATGGGCCAATAAAGGCAGGTATCTTAACCGTTGTCGCTATAAGAAAACGGTCTTAGGAGACTGTCCTTAACTTTTTGAAACATTTTGATCTGCATTCATAGATTAAAAAAAAATTACAGTCAGCAAGAACATGGGCAATTTTCACAACAACTTTTTTGATGCCAGTCGATCCTATTTCTTATTACGAGGGTCAAAAAACTATATCGGGCCAACTGAGGTTTGAGTACGAGAAAATTCAGAAATTGCAAAAAACTTTCCAAACATTTCGTTGGAACTGAGCCCGAGAGGAGATAGAACAACACGAAATAATAATAAATAATATATCTATATTGATATTTTTTAATATCTATTTCAACTTGATACCTCCACGCGTTTCTGAGAAAAAGTGTCTTGACAGGCAACGATGTCATCCTTTAAGGGTTTTCATTTTTCATTTTGAGGTACGGAACCCTAAAACAGACTTAGTATCTATCTGTTTGTTACCTTTTCATGCCGTAACGGCTGAACAGATTTAGATGAAAGGCATACGGATAGGCCATGACCTGGGTTAGGACATAATAATATGATAAGTACTCTGAATATCGGTAGTACGTTCCTGTGGGATATTTTCCGACCTTTACGCGTGCGAAGCCGCGGGCAAAAGCTAGTTTTCTATATTGTTTTTATCGAATTAGACACAAACATAGCATCGCAAGAATGTACATAAACTCTGTCGAGTGAATTCACAGCACGGGGCCTTAAATAGGTCCTTATTTTTATTATTTTGTTTATCTTTTAAATGTATTCTTTTCTTTTAGGTTTTTGTGAATGTGAGAACATTGTAGGCTGTAGAGTTGTGGACCGTTTTCTATTTTACTAAGTACCTGGTACTTGTTGATGGGCCTACACTGTCCTCTCATACCTATTAATACTGTAATTTGAAAACATTGTAGAAACCATTTATTTAAAAAAAAGTAGTTAACCGTGGAGTTTCTTGCCGGCTCTTCTCCATAGCTGCATAGGAAGCGACCAATTGGAACCGTGCACCTAGCTTCTGACGTTTCATAAGTGCCCTTGTAGGTTTATGTGAAATAAAACATTTTGAATTTAATTGTCATTTGTCTCGTGTTTGGAGAATAGTCGAAAACGTTTTCGGTATTATGTCGGATATTTTTAGGGTAGGTACTTAAGAAACCACTTTTATTGGAACCAAAAGTACTTATCCAATATCGTTATGAAGAGTTGTTTACTGCACAATCTAAAAATTCACCACGAATACTGGTACTTTTGATACTGAAAATGAAGGTGGATTGCATCCAGGCTCATGGCCAAATGATCCTGAAGGAAATACTTCCTTGTTATCTATGAGGAATGTACCAAGAAGAGCAACTTTTTTGAACACACAATGTTTTTAAGTTTAATATTACATAGCATCACGCCTTGTTTCCCCGAAGGGTTGGGAGAGGTGTCCCTTTAGCAGGTACACCCACATTTCGCCAGTTATGTTTAAGTCCCATGTAATAGGGGGCGAGCCTATTGCCATCAACCCGGGCACAAATCCAGACTCCAAGCTGCTACTGAGAAATTTCAGATAGAAAAACCCAATAACACTGCCCGACCCGGGAATCGAACCCAGGACCTCAGCAGTAGCGCTTGCAACCACTAGACCAACAAGGCAGTCAATTTTAATATTCTTTACTGAAATTGCTATTGTTTTTATAATTTTCTCAGTTTTGATGTTGTATTTCCTGTGCGAGTCCCAAATAAAAAAAATCTTTCTTTCTAACTCTATCTGCTAAGACCATAAGAAATAAATTTGCAGAATATTTTCTAACAGATGGCATTTGTAGCATGGCACAATAATTTCGCTTAGTGAGCAGGATGAAAAAATACGGCCATTTATGCGATTTAGTTTGACACTAGCAAATAAATCAAAACCTATAGGATTCTTCCCGTTAACCTAAAATCATGAAAGACAAGAAGCAAGTCACAGCACAAGTAAAATAAAAATTGCGAAAATTGTTAATTTGTAAAAAAAAATACGAATGATTACGAACTTACATTTGCAGTTGGAGAATTGACCGTGGCGTATATCGATGTATGGGAGAACATGTTTTTAACCGACTTCCAAAAAGGAGGAGGTTATATGTTCGACGCGTATATTTCTCCGTCATTTGTGGACCGATTTTGAAAATTCTTTTTTTGTTTGAAAGGGTATGCTCCCAAATTGGTCCCATATAAATTTTATTTACTTTGCTTGGGTAGTTTTTGAGTTAGCTACAAAATACGTATTTTTTTTCCCACTTAGTATGTAGATGATATGATAAGTTAGGTAGTGGTATTCGAATGTGTGTGGGGTAGGTACCACAACTAAAAAGTGAAAAATAAAAACTTTTTACAAAAAAAACTACTGACTTCCAAAAAAAACACTACAAAGTGAAAAATAACTTAAATTTCGGAAGTCGGTGGCAAAAAACGAAAACACAAAACCCAAGACACCGACTTCCGAAATTAAAGTTATTTTTCACTTTGTAGTGTTTTTTTTGGAAGTCGGTAGTTTTTTTTTGTAAAAAGTTTTTTTCAACTTTAAATTTGTTTTTGGGATAAATTCATCCCAACTACGGAACTTTTCACTGTGCGTGGTTCGACATGCACTTGGCCGGTTTTTTTTTTAACTTTATTCAATTTTAGCGGAAATAGAAACACACAATCTGAGAGAATTTCCACTGTCTACCTATTACGGTTCATGAGAGATGATGATGAGAGCGGGCTGTACCCGCTGACAGACAAATGGACGGATGGTCAGCGGAGGCGTAGTAATAGAGTTTCGTTTGGTAACCTTCGGGTATGAATCCCTAAAAACCACGTGACGACAGAGCTGTCAAATGCGTCTGGATAACTGACTAAACGAAATACCTGTCACTTCAGTTGTCATGCTACGTCACAGTTGTACTTTTCAATTTAGCAGCGTTATAATTCGTTGAGGTTTATTATAGAACCGGTTTTTTAGGCTCTTTACATTAGACAGTATATTATTATTATAAACCTAAAAAGAAAATCCACATCAGTTACATCGACGCTGAGTAGTTTGTGAATGAATGATAAAAGAGGACACTATCATAAAAAAACTTTTTACAAAAAAAAATAAACAACGAAAAACTCTAAAACGTGAAAAATAACGTAAATTTCAGAAGTCGGAGTCTTTGGTTTTATATTTTCTTTATTTGTCACTGACTTCCGAAATTTAAGTTATTTTTCACATAGTCACAGATAATATAATACTACGTCCAATCCCATACAAAGAAATGACACCTCCCTAAGTCTGGCTATTGAGCTGGCTATTTTTCTTCCTCCATTTTAATAACAGATGGCAGCATCAGCGACTCATAAAATGCCAGACACTGTAGTTTTACGACGCCATCTAGGAGTCGACTTAGATACTTAAGATTCTCTACATCGCACATCGCGCAAGGTGCGTTCAAGGACAAACTGTAAATAACAATACAACAAAAAATATATCTTGAGTTGGCGGAATAGTTACATTTGTGGCAATTTTCTAGCAATTTTCACGCTGCAGCGACTGCCTCTTTAAGTGTTTTTTTTAGTAGTTCAATGCTTAAATCTAGATTTTCTTCTCCTCGTTACCAAATCTACTATTGCTAAAACCCTAAAACTGAAATCACGCCTTCATCGTCCGAACTCATTTTGCCAGTAAGCCAACGTTCGCACGGACGTAATAAAATCGCGGCGAGATTTTATCGCGCACTGGTTTTTGAACTCTTGGTGTTAAGCCGAGCGTTGAGAATCCAACGCGCTAGGACGCACTCTCGTCCCAGCGTGTTAAAAAACACATTGTTGGATTTTCAACTCTCGGCGCTAAGCAGAGCGTTGAAAATCAAGTGCACGAAAAAATATCGCCGCGATTTTATTACGTCCGTGAGAACGTCGGCTAATTGTTTTTAGAAATATCAAATAAAAACAGGCCAAGTGCGTGTCGGACCACGCACAATGAAGGGTTTCGTAGTTGGGGTGAATTTATCCCAAGAACAAACTTAACTTTTAGTTGAAAAACATGTTCTCCCTTACGGAATGTATGGGAAAACATGTTTTTGTAACCGCAAATTTAAGTTGGTTGACTATTACACGTTAACTTATAGAGCCTGCTTAGCTGTGATAGTTTTCCTTTTAATTTCGTTATAAATACTACTACTTTTCTAATAATTTTTTTTAGAGCCTCAGGCGCGTATGCGGGGCAGCCTCGACGTGTTTTAAATGGAATTTTTCACTTTTTGTATGGAAAATATAAAAAATCAGTATTAAAATGTTGAGTTTAATGGGTTTATGGGTGTCTTAAAGGGGTTCGAAATTTTCATTATTTTTGCGATATGACACACCATTTTCGAGATATAAGCAAAAGAACAGAAAAAAAGATACAGTAGGTACTGTTTTTGCACCTGAAGTCAAGATGTTGGTGTAAATTTATTTTAGTTCATGGCAACTAATTTTATTCCACACTTTTTTAGTCGCAATTAAAAAAATAATCAAATTTTGTTAGAAAATCAAAATTTTTGGTGAAAAACGTCAAATTCAGAATAGCTAAATTGCCATTTTCACTAAAATAGTAACTCAGTGCATCATAATGCTGTCAAACTAAAATAAAGTTAAGTTGTGTCACTTTAGTCTATTTCAGAATGGGAAATCGTCGTTTGACAGGAATAAACAAAATTTCGGTGTTTTTAGTCTAATTTTATAGGCATTTGTGACAAGAGAATCGGCACCATTAGCCTATCTACTTTTAAAACGTTTCCTGCAATCTTTTTTAGGGTTCCGTACCCAAAGGGTAAAACGGGACCCTATTATTACCGCTGTCCGTCCGTCTGTCACTAGGCTGTATCTCATAAACCGTGATAGATAGACAGTTGAAATTTCACAAATTATGTATTTCTGTTGCCGCTACAAAAAAAATAAACAAATATTAAAAAAACAACATGATTTTTATTTTATATTTTATGATTTATGTATTTTTTTGTGTAATGTGCGTTTATTTTGTGCAGAATAAACAATTTTTCTTTCTTTCTTTCTTTTTCTATTTTTTTGCCGTTTTTATAGATAATGGTACGGAACCCTTCGTGCGCGAGTCCGACTCGAACTTGGCCGGTTTTTTATAGAAAGTTTTAGAAAGATATCAGTAAAATGAAAATAAATATAATTAAGTAGGTAGATACTTGCCAAAAACATGTTAAGTAATAGATTTCTTTCAGTTATTATATTTCTATGTAGAGAAGGTAATAGATTGTAAAAAAATAACAACGGCACTCCGGGAGCACAGAGACAGAAGTGAAAACTTGAACAAAATCTTGGCGAAAGAAAAATACTTGTATAGAACATTGGTTCGTAACAGTATCTGAATTAAGAGCACAATCGCGTTTACAAAAAAAAAAAAAAACTTCCAAACCTTTAAAGTAAAAATACTTGCATAGAACATTGATCCGTAACGTAGTACAAATAAGAAGCACAATCGCGTTTACAAAAATGAGGTATCGGTAACGGTGTCGCGAGTTCAATTGTTTTTCCCATCTCAAAAATGCTCAACGTGCCTGAAGAAGTTTTAAATTCAATATTTTTTTGATTTTCCTACTAAACTTAAAACAATAACGACAGATTACGTGATGACAAATTGAGTAAAACGCCATCTATTGCAAAGAGCTCTGAATAAAATGATTAACTTTATTATTCTATGAGTTCGAATTGAAGTAAAAGGTTTCATTTATCTTTTTTGTTGAAAATACATGATTTATGAGTTTAAATAGAAAAATCAGCATTAAACAAGGAAGTTTTAATTTTTACTAATCTTATTTATACCAAAATCTGCCGTTTATCGCTTTTTAGTGATTGTTAATTCCATAATTGTTACCTATGCTGCCATCATTTTTTTTTTTCTCAAAACTAGTTATACTTAATCTGTTCGAGTTGAGATGACATTAGGCTATTGTGACTAAGATAAATTACAAATCAACCCACTAAAAAGTAAAAAAGAAAAACTTTTTCCGACTTCCGAATTTAAAGTTATTTTTGACTTTGTAGTTGGGAAGTCAGATGTGTTTTTTGTAAAAAGTTTTTTTTTTGTGAGTCAGTTTGTAAAATATCTGAATAACAATAGCCAAATGTCAACTGCTCATCACCTTTTACAAAATATTGCTTTTCTCTATGCAGGGACGTTAATCGTTGAAAAGTTCTCCTGGTATTTCACCATCAGTTCCACTTCTCCATATCATATGCATTGTGACGAAGATAAATTGCTTGGCAACCATAAAAATTAAAAAAAAATCCAAATTCAAAAGTCATTTATTTAAACTAGGCTAAGAATCAGCACTTTTCGAACGTCAAAATTACATTAGACAGTCCTCCAAAACGCCCACCCTTCACCATATTAAAGTAATCAAATTGTAACCCGTGAAATACCTACTTATTATTGAGAAGTTAGTTTTAAGAAATATGTAAAAAATTGCTTAAGAATTTACATACATATTTATTTTTAATTTATTTATCAGATACAGTGATCCATATTTATGTTAGTATACCTACTTAAAAATTACGTTAGTACTTAATCAAAGATACATGCCACAACAATAATTATTATTATCAAAATAAATAACTACATGGAAATTGAAATAGGTACATAAAATCAAATTGTAAAATTAATTAATAAGTTTCATGAAATCTAATTGTAAAATAAATTGATCTTTAAATTAAATCAAATCTTTAAAATAATTTACATTCTATAAATTCATTAAAATTAAAATCCAAAAATTTATTATGTAAAATATTAAAAATAGAAGTCAGAATCAGTCAAACTATGTCTAGATGACTGATTTAACAAGTGACCTCCAAAGCGGGGATGAGATCCTATCGGCTATTGTCTTCAAGATTTTGATGCGGCTGCCACGCATTCTGCAGATCAGGGATACCGTTCTCTTGCGAATGATGGCATGAAAGCCATCAGGGCGAAACAGCGCGAACATACCCGATTTATATGCCAAGTTGGGCAGTAAAAACATTACCATTGGTAAGCAAAACGATTCGTTTTTGTTTATAGGAACCGAGCATACCTCGCGCACCTTTGAAGTCTACCGATTCGCCGCGGATCGGGCGCACCGCCGCGCACGCGTCTGCGCTACCACGCACGTTACCCTTCCCATGGTGCGTGTCCGTGCGCGCTGATCCGCACCGAGTCGGTATTAGTCGGTAACTTCAAAGGGAATGTATCCAAACTCGGACGCACCGAGACGCACCGCGACGCACGCGTCTTCGCTACCACGCACGATACCCTTCCCACGGTGCGTCGTGCGGGCTGGTGCGCGTGCGTGCGCCATATCACGCACGCGTCGGAAGCCACCTTAAGAGATGTCAGTAGAATTGACGGGGTCCGCTAGGGCTGATGCCTGCCGGGGTTACGAAGAAGTCCGAAGGGAGATCATGGCCCCCGGCAACATGGCAACCGAAGGAACACGGGTGGGTTTTAGTCAGTAAGAGTCTGACACGCCCTCCCGCTCCACCCAGAGCGGTAGAAGTTATTTGATAATTTCCCACCAAAACAAAAAGGTACAGAAATGGTCAAGGTAAAGCCGTGGTACCATGCCTGTATACCATGTGGGTGCCAGGAATACCTTCAAAATTATAATGGCATGCGACGACGGCTTTATAATTTTTTTGGGAATTAAAAATCGTTACTATTTATTATTATTAAGATTTGATTAACTGCGCATTGGTATCATCTCGCGCCCGCCGAACGTATCGCAGTCTCACTTTGGCTTGTTTTTTTAATAATTTAAACATATGTATGTATTTGCTTTTAAAATATGATATTAGTTATATACATATTTGTAATGTGCTCGTCAAGAACTTTCTTTTGATAACCTAAGTCACCCGGACCAATTTTACGAATCTATTGATACCTCATTCATCATAATCGGTTCAGTAGTTTAGGCGCTACGGTGGAACACACATAAATACAAACATACATACATAGGCAGCTAAAATCATACCCCTTCCTTTTGGCTTTGCCGTAGTCGGGTAAAAATTCAAGCGTAATAAACCCTTTTCATTTATTTGTATGAAAAGAATAATTTACTTCATAATATTCGGTTTAAATTCAGCATCATAATATATGCGAATGTCTTAATTTCCACCACCCACGCTGACATTTCATGGAACATTAAATCTTATGCGTAGATAAAAACAAAGGCGTAAACAATGGTAATCACTCGTAATTAAAAGAAAGTGTCCAATCTTGTCAGGCGGTGAAATATAAATCAGCTGAATTTGACACAATGCTGACATTTTCCGAGCATTTACTACATTTTCTTTGCGAACACCGCTGCCATATTATAATAGTCCAGTCCTTTTATAAATAGAGTATGAACTTGGTCCTCTGCATCCCTGTATAAACAAATATCAAAGATTAATAACATATGAAACATTTTTTTAAACAAAGCGTTTCTATAAAGCTCGCTGTTCACTACGTACCTATTTTGCTCTCTTCGAGAAACGATTCACTAACGGCATAACGTGAATCTCCCGAATACAAAAAAAGTAGACTTAGGTTTTTTGTATTAATCCTTTTGGTCGAAAAGAATTTCTGGTAGCGCTCCGCTCTCATCAGAACGTTTCTGGCAAACATACGAGTTAGCAAGCTTTGTGTGCTCTGATGGACTTTTTGCTAGCCTTTTCCAGAGAGTCTGTGTAGCGCAAGTAGGTTTGTTCCCGTGTTGTTTCTGAAATTAAAATGTTTGCAGCAATGTTTTATCTGTGCCTCTCATGCTGATGGAGCATTATGTTTAAGCAGAGGAAAATAGGAAAAAAAGATTATAATGATGTACTATCTATAATATGGTTTAACATTGTCTATAACATTTTCATCCATGCGATCAAAATTGGTACGCCATTACAGGTACGTAGGTATGTACACATAATAATAACATAATATTATGTTCTCATTACCGGAGCTTGAAATAGACGGTCTTGTTATCTTGATAAAACCTTTTAGTTTTATTTGGTTCGTGTACCATATACCTTTATAATCTAAATATGTTACTATGAACATTATACAAGGTGTCGCTATAAATTCTATTACCAAAGGTAGATCACGCATTAGGTACGATGTAACATGGTTTCTCGTTAGCATTATTAAAAAAACTAGATAGTTAATCGAGTGTCAGTTGTCAGGGCTCGGCGGTCTTTCGGCCCCGGCCCGAGTCAGGACGAGCGCTCATCGATACAGTGTGTCGTTAGCTGACGGTAAATGTGTGTGAGAATATTACATCATAACACTTTGACTAATGAGCTGTGACTTAACCGACGCTCGCTGGTGCTGCAGCCTCCGTGGTAATAAATCATTCTCGTGAAAAATGTTTACATAGCGAGGTAATGGATGACCGAATACTTGACACGTTTTCATTATATTACTCGAGCACAACCCTTTTTCCGCGCTCGTGGTATTTATTTAATACCATCCGATTGACAGTCATTTAGAGCCAAAATCGACCCACTCAGCTCAACAAGGTTGGACGAAAATGGCTCATGTGGTGTCCGTCCTGATGTAAGCAGATTATGTTTTAAAATCGCAACAAATTATTCATATTTAAGGGTTGGAGCGGCGCCTAGCCATTTGTATATAAACGTTTTTAATTGGTACTCATTAGTAAGGTAAACGAGGGGGGAATACTGTTGTAAAATGGAAGAAATAAACGGTGTAATGTGTAACTTTGTGTTTAACTGTCCAGTTGTTATGTTATTTCATAGCTTTACAAAATTAATGCTTAAAGCAACAGGCGGATCTAAGTACAAATCTGTTTATGCCATGAATAAGACACATGGTTAATACGTGGGAAACTTGTACAATTTTCATACACGAAATGTGCATACAACATGCATAATTGCGTACTAGGTACTAACAGACAGCGGTAAATTGCAAGCAAGTGATTTCGCATGCATACAACTTTGCAACAATGTACCAAACATGTGGGCAAATTGTCTTACAACTTTCTCTCACCTCGCTTTGCAAGGAAGGCAAAACTGAATTTACTTACAAAAGTTTCGACAAATACCATAAACATTTTAAAGAAAAATTTTGTTTTATGTGCGAAAAATTCTTGACTTTAAATAAGGATATTCTCAGAAGTTTATGTTTATAAATCAAATGAGGTCGGTACCAACCTACGGTGATAATGTTCACATAAAGCTTAGCTATAACTTTATAAGGGTTATTTGACGCTTGACATATAACTTTAAAAAAACGCGTTCCCTACTTATTAAACACTTTGCCTGCTGACATCAGGCAAGAAGCTAATAAAGTAAAATTCGCTCGTAATCTTAAAAAATATTTGTTAGATTCTATGTAAGTGTAGGTATTGAATATTATATAGATTATAGATGTACCTGATAAATATATGTTTACTGTACGAGAGACTCAATGATCTCACAGTTAAACTGCGTAAGCAGTTTTGTGGGGCAATGTAACCTAGCTTTAGGATTTTTTATTAAGTTAATAAAATAAATAAATAAATAAATAAAATGGGTTTCGTTCCTGAAACTTTAATTTGAAAACGTGAAGTGGTTTGGATTAAAGTGCTCTCTAGTTACCTACAAATAACAGAGGTAACATAATTTTATAAGAAAATTAAATTGAATTAGACGATCAGATTGCGAGAAGAATATAAATACTTTTAATATATTTCTAAGTGTAAAGCAACTTGAAAAGAAACAAAGAATCCCTGGGATCTTTCGACGCGTGGGCACAAAAATCCATCAAAAAAATCTCTTCGAGAATTCTCATTCGAGTTTCGGTCACCGCGCGACACATACTTGAAATACTTGAACAAAAAAAAATCACAAATACATTTCGACGTTTACTTTATAAAAATCTACAAGAAAATAAAGGAAAACGCTTGCTGCAAGATTACTGCGTAGTACAAGGATAGGATAATAGTAACTACTATTTTTTTAATCACCTTTAAGAACTCAGTTTGCACACAACCAATTTATAAAAATAAAAAATACACTAGATTGCTGTCAATAGCTAGTCTATAAAACAATTTTACAAATGCTTGTACAGTCAACCCTTTTTTATCGGCCTGTTTGTGGTGCTTGATGTCTATAAGCCAACCACAAAATAATTGTTCGCATGATCGAAAAAAACTCTATTGTTAGGTGTTGTCGCTTAATTATTCGAAACGTTCGTTTGAATTTAATCCAAATATTTTCTCCTAATTTTCGTACGCCGTATTATCGGCTTTAGCCTTTCAGTATAATGCGATCACGGAGGTGTTAACCTAATTTAAGTAGATAGATATAATGTGGGATAGAGCAGGTGCACCTCTCAAGATTTAAGTAGACTATTAGGAGAACCCAGCTAATTGGTACATTGCCTGAATATCTGTTATACTTACTTTTAATAGATATTTAATGTACGAAGGTGTTAATTTTTTTTTTAACGAAGTTCCTTTCAATTCAATTACATTCTACAAAATGAACACGTGTTTAAAAGAAGCTTTCATTCTAGAAATAGTAATAATATATTTTTTATGAGTCGTAGTCCTGTGTTAATATTGCGCAGTTGAGTACCGACCTCACAAACATCCACTAGAAAACAAAACATCACAAACATCTTGGCACAAAGATGTTTTATGTAAGAAAATATTTCTTAATTTACTACTTTCTTAAAGCTTCTTATAAACTGTGTTTTTCTACCAATTACTTTTTTATACCCCGAGATTGAATACACGCCTGGATAAGTAAGTAGTCTGAAATGGTAATTTGTTCTTTAGAGTAATTGAACTTATATTTTGAAAATACAGTTACGAACTTCAGTACCGTTTTGGAACTGATGTTGAACAGTAGTCAAAGTTCAGACCTTTATTAAAGCAAGTTGAGAGAATTCTACCAAGTTCACTTCCCGTGTCAGCTTAACAGCCGATAACAACTTGCGGGAAATACTCGCGGCGACAGGAAATCTACCTACCTACATACTAATGATAGGTTCTGCGTGTGTTGTTCATATCGATTCAGATATTCATTGTTGTTCTATTCGCAGACACTCATAAATATTACCTACGCGTAGACGAATATAGTTACCGATTGCTTAAAGTAATGAGATTGTTAAGTAAGTACTCGATTAGTATACGTACTAAGCTATTTGTAATAGGGTAAGTAGGTATATGATATAATTAATTTAAAAGGTCCTTTACATTCAAAGTGATTGTTTAAGACCCGTTATGGTACCTTCCCCTGTTCGAAAAACAAATTCGATTAGCAAAAAGGTGAGATTGCCACCCGATTTCCAACCTGAATACTTGTCTAGATTAAAATCTGTTCCTTCTCGAGTAACAGTTTTTTCTGAAGAACTGCTTGAATAGCTTTGAAACTTTCCAGATTGCTTCTAATTTAGATTGCAGTTCTTGTTCCAGTGATTTTTTAGGTCGTTACTTTCTGTTCTACAACATTTTTCTCGGTATGATTCACTTCAACATTTTACTGGGTGTTAGTAGTACATACTGGCAGTACATACTGTTTGCAGTTTTTATGAGTGTGCGTCTGGTCGCAGCGATAGTGTTAATATTATAGCTCGAGTGTGCTGTTTATTGCTGTTGATAAACTATAAATTATTTCGAAGTGACAAAACATGGTCGTTGACTGTTACTATAAGAATGGTGCCTCGTTTAGATATTTGCAGCTTTGTTCAGTTGAACCGAATGCTTCGTTGTAACTCAGAGAAGCAAAACGTAAACTTCATCTGTGCATTTGACTTTACAATCAGTCTGTAACATGAATTATTTTCTTCAGATAATTTCTAAACTCAAAACAGCTGTTCTTGTGAATTACATCTATAGATAGTATACCAACGTAGAAACATACATTTTCAAAAAGTTTAGCTACACAGGAATAAATTAATTAAATTGGAAATGCTGCAAACGTGAATTAATATGGCTAACCGCAATCGTCCCGTGCGACAGTGATTATCGATTGCGGCCTATTGGCCGCTCAACAAGTGAGAGGGCATTGTACATTTAGGTATCGTGACATTTATGTATATGTTTATAAAGTCATAAATTTATGAATAATTTGTATAATAATAGGATTTCACAGCCGTTTTTTGAGACCTTTTGGGGATGTTGATAATGTTCGATCGAATAATGCTTGCGGTCATACTTTCTATGAGTGATAATTTTTTACGAAATTGGACTTTTTCATCTCTTGAAGATCAAATAATATGTGTCAGTTTCGTCGTTTTGGTGCTGGTTGACTAGTTGTCCGTTAGAAGTTTGATGCCAGCTATTAATCGAGATGTCACTCGTTCTAAAAGTACTTACAGATGAATTTATATCAGCACCCTAATTGCGAAACACATGATTAATCATAATCTGAAACATTTTGAAGGATATTGCTAATCCATTGCTTCATATTTACGTAAATAACGCAATGAATATTGTTGAACTGTCAAAATGAAACAGATTATGATTGATCGTGAGTTATACGCAGTTAGGGTGCTGGTCAAGCTGGATACCTGCACAAACTAAGTTGCGAAATGTTTGATTTACTATCTATACCTGTGTATATTCTTAACAACCTTGTTATATATGGTAAAGGTCAGACCTCCCGTTATATACCAGCCAAGATTAAAAATATAATGAAAAGAATCGTTGCGTGTTAGTGTTATCCTCTCGTAATTTATAGCTCTAGGTTACCGTACCGGAAGAATCTTAATAGTGTGCGTTTGCGTAGGAAGCCTATTTACTCTAGGTTAGTTCTAGATTTTTTCTATAGTGGCTGCGTGCTGAGGACGGCCAATATCGACTGAAAAGCCTGTAGTATTCCCACATAACCTGCTTTACACAATAAAGTCTAGCCCGCAGTGCGATTAAAAATCGCACGAAATTTTTATCGCAATTCTGTATCTACACGCACTGGCGATTTAAAATTCGTGCTCGTTGCAGTGCCGTACACTGAATTTAAACCGCGCGAATAAACTTCGCAGTGCGGGCTAGGCCTAATAAAGAGTTTTATTTTAGTTCAATTTTGGTTTTGTCCCTTTATAGAATATAATACTTTTATTTCAGACAGGGTCCATAGGGTTAGTAACAATTTTACTTAACATCTAGTGTTAGTAGGTACAAACACAGATTATAACATAAATAATAAAAATTCAGCGTGGAGCTGCATCCACCTCCGCAACATCGGGGAATCTCACCGATATGCGAACACACTGAGAATACTGTTAGAGCTACCGCGAACACGTGACATCAGGGATGCACATCCTTTTCTAACGATGGCGGCAAAACCATCAATGCTATTATTCTTAAACATCCCTGATGCACTACAACGCCACGGCAGCCGCAGCAGCACTCTCAGTGCATTATTATACTGAACGCGTTATGAGGACAATGTAATTATTAAATAAAAAACTTTTTACAAAAAAAAAACAACCGACTTCAAAAAAAAAACACTACAAAGTGAAAAATAACTTTAATTTCGGAAGTCGGTGTCTTTGTTTTTGAATTTTCGTTCTTTGTCACCGACTTCCGAAATTAAAGTTATTGTTCACTTTGTAGTGTTATTTTTTTTGAAGTCGGTTGTTTTTTTTAATAAAAAGTTTTATTTTTCACTTTTTAGTTGTGGTATCTACCCCACACAAATTCGAATACCACTACCTGCTATGTAAATAACAGTGACAAGAAGTTATCATATCATCTACATACTAAGTGGGAAAAAATACGTATAATTGAAGCTAACTCAAAAACTACCCAAGCAAAGTTAATAAAATTTATATGAGACTACCTCTGAAGTATGATCTACTAAACAAAAAAAGAATCATCAAAATCTATTCATAATTGGCGGAGTAATCGCGTAACAAACACAAAACAAAAAAACATACAGACGAATTGAGAAACTCCTCCTTTTGGAAGTCGGTTAAAAAGAGGTTTAATCTGTTCAAATCAAAATCAACGCTCGTAAAAAAAAAAATCTTCGCTTTAATTCACCCTTTCGAAGCGCTCATCTATGAAATACTTAGTTACGAAATACGATTAACACGATTTATAGGAGTCGTTCCTAAACTTGTCACTTTAGGTAGGTTTATAAATATACGTCTCTAATACCCCGGAGGTGTTGGCAGAGGAGTATAGTGGGTGTAACACCCACATATCAACGAAGACAATATAGTTCGGTTGCACGGTATTATACCGTGAATCTACCATTGGACAGGGATATTTTTGAATTTCACGATGCTCCCAAAATAACAGGTAGGTACTCGTAGATCTCACGATCATCAGCAGATTTTGCAATCAGTTAACATTTTTTTTTCTGTAGGTTTTAATCATGTACTTACCTACTTTATCTCATCCTTGTTACATCGAGCGAAAAATTTTCGCAGCAGGATAGGGAGCAGTATTTTTCTATATTTAAAATTGAACTGGATCACCTATCAATTTGACTTGTTTAATTTTTTATAGGGCCATGTGTTTTTAAAAAATAAAAGACCATGCTGTCCATGCGTAGGTAGATCTAAATAATATGTATACCCATGCCAAATTACAGCTTTCTAGTACTAAGAGTCTCTGAGCTAAGCCGCGGACAGACAGACAGACGGACATGGCGAAACTATAAGGGTTCCTTGTTGACTACGAAACCCTAAAAGTCGATAAATCTTATATATACACCGTGACATTTTAGTCGTCTTACAAAAGCAGCCCACTTCATGTATCCAATGACTACCAAATATTCATAAAAAAATACAATGGCACTCCGGGAGTGCCGACAAAAGTGAAAACTTGAACAATTTAATTGTGCAAGAAATAATGTATCGCGCGTTGATATCTTTTTAACAGTGGTCAAAAGCTGGGGTCGTAATAGTGTCGCGAAATCAATTGTTTAGTCCCATCTCAAAAATGCCCAACGCGCCTGAAGATGATATTTTGTAACAATTTTTTTATTGCTCCAAGAGGTATTTTATGTCGGGTACATTGAGTGGCCCTTTGTAAGACGACTAAAATATTACAGTGTATATATATTTTTTAAATGAATGTTTAGTAGTCATTGGATACATGAAGTGAAGAAAAGCAGCCCGCTTTTATAATACGACTAAAATATCACGGTGTATAAGCAGTTACAGCATAGATGAATCTCCTATCTCGCAAATCTATTAGCCAAACATGATAGTTATGGAAAAACCTTACGACCTTGGGAAGCCAAAGTTGAAGAGTATATTTTTGCAGACACATGTGTTACATTACAGCTAATCTCCTATTAACACGACGCATAAGTACCGGCGCCGGCGTCAAGAGGGCTGGGCAGGCTCCTAACACCCTATTCGCATGCCACACGCGATTTAAGCTGGATAAGGCAAATAATTGCGACGCTAATGTTTAGATGTTTATCTCATTGTAACGTTAGTTGCTTAATAAGTCACGGTTTGACTGCTATTTGGGTTAAAACGTGGTGAGGACGGTATTCGGTCACCGAATAACGGTTTGTCATTTTAGCAATATCTGTGCGATAAATCTAATAGGTATACTTACCTACTTACTTAACTGAACATGGCTGCACACCTCTGAATCACAAGCAAACTGTATCTGGGTTAATAAGACAAACAAATTATGAACCTATGGTTATCTAGGTGGCTAATCGTATTTATTTTTAGCAACGTTCAAACGGGAAATTGCCACTTTACCTCAAGTACTTGGGCGACCGAGCTCTGCTCTGGTGAAAATAGAGAATGCTCATTTAATAGTATAGGAAAGTTTATACTAATTCCATGCTGCCATGATAGTATATACTAATTCCATGCTGTCATGATAGTAGGTACTTACTAATTCCATGCTGTTATCTCATTATTCTAAGGTAGCCATCTTGTTTTAAACTTTGGGTGACCGAGCTCTCCTCGGGTGAAAATTCGGAGAAAACAAAATTTGTTTTTTTTTATATAAGACCCTAGCTAGATCGATTTTTCGCCCCAGTAAACCCTATATTGCAACTTTCATCGAAATCGTTAGAGCAGTTTTCCAGAACGTGATTACAAATATATATCTATATACAACGTGGCGCTTTAATGGTGACATTAATTTAACACACGTATACGGATTAGCGTTTTCATTTTATGAAAATATTTTAATTTCATTAAACGTTATTACACTAAAGTGCAACGTTATTATGTACAATTTTCTAAAATAGCATCTTACAGCAACCTGTACTAAACAACTGTAGCGCAGCCGGGGTCACGGATCATAACATCGCATCAATGAAAATAAAACGAATAACTTGCAAAGAGAAGGCAAATTCAAGGAAAGGGAGAGCCCTATGTCGGCGAGCGTTCGAAAATTAAAAATTTTCAATTAACGTTTTTTTTTTCTTATTATATTTTTATGATTACTGGCCATTAGCCCTACCCGTGTGGTAGATTAATATCGCCATTGTAGCGACACGTTGTATGCATAAATAAATAGTATAGGAGTGACAGACTTCAGTAATCGAAGATTACTGTTAATGCAGATCGATGAAGGTAAAGAGTCATACAATTTATTGGCCTTCTCGGAAAATTAAAATTGATAGACACGTGAAAAGTAACTTTCAACGCAATGAAAATTGTTAATATCAGCTCTCCTTTCACCTGTTGTATATTATTTTCATTATAATATGTAATAATAATTAGAATCAGTCACGCGAGATTGCCTGTAATTTAATGTGTATTTAATATAGCTATACAAATTATAACAATTAATGAGCTTCACTGTTGCTATAATTTAGCTACAACTTAAGTTTCCGAAAGCACCATTTTAGAACGCCCGTGACCTAAAAATGTTCACATTAATTATTACGTACGAAAATAGGTGCCTGTAATAATTAGTACCCTAAATTATATACGAATTCAAAATATTTTATTTCACATAAACCTACATGGGCACTTATGTAACGTCAGAAGCTAGGTGCACGGTTCCTATTGGTCGTTTCCTACGGAGAAGAGCCGGCAAGAAACTCCGTTACTCTTTTAAAAATAATTGGCTTATATGTACAATAATTTCAAATAAAATGGTCAACAGATCAGTCCACTAAGCCTACAGCTTTCTCCAGATACCTATGTTTCCGACAAATAGGTGCGAGAAAGTGTACGCAATCATTACAACATTGCACACACATCACGCCAGCATCTCAAGTCGCACCAATTCACGTTTACAAAACCAGGATGCACGAACACGTCTTACGAATAACAAATCATGAGTGAACGCAAACGCCTTGAAATCCCCATCTTACATTTCTACTCCAGAGATCAAAGGCTAACAATAAATTGACCTAATACTCGTTTGATCTCTGTATTGCTCTCGTTGGGCGGAAAACTTTGTGAGTCAATCAGGAGACGAGACCTTGATTTTTTTTAAGTTTTTCGAGTAATTTCTGTCCGATCAGATGACCACTGAACTAAGAAAAATACACATGGAGAGTTACACAGGTAATATATTTTCTTTCTAGATTTAGGGGTTTTAGGTTTCGAGATAATGCGTCTTCCACGAATCGCAATAACTATTTGTTTAGATTTAGAGCGAAATGAATGTACTGTCTCTTTGATAAAGTGAAATGAAATTAAATAAAACGTTTATTTCTGTAAGTAGATCTTATTAGGATTTTATGTGAATGTAACAATGCAGGGTCATGTCTGGTAGGGCCTTTTGAATTAAAAGCCATTACAGCTTTGAGTTGACCTGTCCCAACAGACCGCATGCATGCATCAGTTATCGTGTAGCTCAACCCATTTTAGAGAGCTCAACGACACGTCAAACGACGCTACCAGACCTGCAGGGCATTTGCGTAGACCATATACAAAATTCTCAAAACCGCCAGACAGCTATAAAGTAATGTATTGAATATAGCCTGCATGGTACTCACATTCACAGTCAATTTTGTCACCAAAAATGTAATGAGTTATGTAACGTCACGTAAATCGACGAGAATAAAAATATCAGTATTAATTCTAAATTAAAATAGTTTGTTGGATACATTGAAGTAGCTTAATTAATCCCAAGCCTTTTGTCGACCAAGTAATCTTTAACTTTATAGAAAACTTCTTGACAGAGTTTCTGTTTAATAAATGATTAAAATTTATTGAGGCTTAGATCTTTAACATGGCTTGGGAGTTTGTTGTAAAAACGTATAGTTTGGAACGTAAATGATTTTTTTTTTATTAGCTTGGTCGTGGGCACAGTAAGTAAATCTTTGTTTCTAGTATTAATGCTATGAATGTCGCTGTGTTTAGAATATAGATATTTTTTTAACATAAATCAGGTTCTCATATACATATTGAGATGCGACTGTCATTATGTTTATTTCCTTAAATTTATCCCTCAGTGAATGCCTACAACTTAGGTTATAAATTGCCCGAATGGGTTGAGAGTGACAATAAACAAGAATCACCTCTGGTATTTTGTCGGTTTTACTGAGTACCTTAAATTTTACAGCTTGCTAGCACTGACAGTAACGACGAGTTTATTAATAACTTCAGGAATTTTACAAAAGATTGAAAGTAAGATTAATTTTCTGTCTCCTACTTGGCAAATTCCATTTTGCAAAGTAGCGTCTTTTGAGGTGAGGTGAACAGGAAATGCTTGCTATCAGAATTTAATATCTGGGGAGGTTACAAGTGGACGGTGAGGGAGGGGGGAGGGGGTGTGACCAAGTGGTTTTTATGTCAGTAGCAGCTGGTGAGAAATTGAACGATCAGTTGACAACAACTATCGATGAGCAGGTTTGGAGAACAATTAATTTGAAGTGGTGAACTAAAATCTAAGATTGTTCCGAAATATGGAAATAATAAATAAGGATGTGTTTAACAATAAAAAGGAGGTAAAAGTCTTTGAACAAAGAAGATACGCCCTTTTTAAGTTACGGCAATTATTAATAATGAAAACTCCTGTTATCTTAGTAGGTAAGTAGGTACTTAGTCTTATGATCATAATTATCATCAGGCAGTCTAGTAAGACCTTATCATAAACCACATACCTATTTAGACATTTATGACGGTTCCGAGTTAAATTATGACATACAGCCAACCGTAAACATCTTGGATGCCTAAGACAACCTGTTATGAAAGCCGCCCTTTTACCTAAATATGAATGAGCTCACAATTCACAGTGACATACACTTTGTATGTTAGAAATGGTCAAGAGTATTGTAACCATTACTTTTAAGTATCACGTCAATTTAAAACATTTCTAGAAACTATGTTGTATTAATATCTATATAGCGTATCTACCTTTTTATACGCAGGTGACGTAGAGGTATGTTTTAGGTATCGAAGTGTTTAACAAAAGCATAATCAGCCTATAATGTTCCCACTGCTGGGACACAAGCCTCCTCTCTGTAAGAGGGAGTGGGCTGCAGTCTACCACGCGGGCCCAGTGCGGGTTGGTAGATGTCACATGTCTTCGAATTTGTGGTCAGGACTTGCCGGTTCCTTCACGATGTTTTCCTTTACCGTTTTAAGAGCAGTGGTGATGAAATAATTTAATCAAAGTAAAGCATCTGTCAGGGTTCGAACCTACGACCTACAACTTATAAGTCGCGGTCGTTACCACTAAGCCACAACTGCTCTCCAAACTGTTTACTTTCTGTTAATTAAACACACAATCGTACATAATAGGAGTTTATTTATATACTACGACCTTTTCGTTCAAGTAAACTTTTGAACTTAATTTTAAAAGGCAAATTAAAAACGCAATTAACTGTCCTGAAGACGTGAAAACGCGACAGAAAAAAGTAAAGCCTTATTGCTTTTATTTTGCATTTAAAATTAATTGAAAGGAAAATAATAATAAAGATTAGTTGCCGTCATTGTTAAGAAGACAATCCTTTGAGGGTGAACCTAACGACCGGTTTCAACGAAGCTGGTAAGAAAGCTATTAATTATAAAAAATAAAATATTTTTGTTGATGATCTCTTTGAGTAATTTGTACACTTCAACTTTTAAATAAAATATTTTTTGAATAATGAGACTGGTACAGCGAATAAATAAATTTCAACATAGCATAGAGCTACAGTGTGCACGATCTAAATGTACAGTGTTAGCTACATTGTGCTACACTTGTACATTTAGATCGTGCTATGGGGCTAAAGTCTGTTACAGGAAAATCACTACGTTTCGCACTATTGCGAAATGCTACAGGGCTTACAAATATTGAGACATAAGTAATTTGTATTATAGGAACAGTAGTCTTTGCAGTCTACAAACCTGAAAAGATTTGCAATCGTTCTTCAGTTTCTGATATCAAAAAATAATTTAATAGAAGAAGACCACTTTAACCTGAGCTTGAATTAAACGCAGATCACTTGTTCAACGTTTTGATGTAATTTATATCGAGTTTATTGTCGATTAAATACGCTGTTATTCTTATAAGCTTCGCTTTCAAAAAAAAATATCGAGGTTCCAAACATTGTATTTCTCGGCAGATTAAATTTAGGATTAGTATTCTAGGTGTGAACTGTGAAGGTGCCTTCAGGTTAAACTCAACTTCAATTTTGTGTGAAGGATTAGTCTGTCTCATAAAATATTTCTTGTTTTATTAAAAATATAAGATATAAACGTCATAATATTAGAATTGATGGCAACATTAATTGTAACGGCGCGGCGGCTGTTAACATCGTTTAAGTGTTGTGTTTGCCGATACTTAAGTGAAAACTTTCCGCGGAACCCTCTGACAAGGGTCATTTAATTAAAAAACCTAGTAAATAAATACCACAGTTTCTATTCAATATTTAACTTTGTGTTTCCCAATACTGAACTTTGAGGTACGCCTAAAGAACTCTTAATATTTATTACTTTTGGGCCTGTTCGTTAATTTCCTTTGATTTGTATTACTGAATATTTGCTGTAAACAATCTTTACGACCTTTTCGAAACCTTTTGTATAAGACGTAAAGGAAATTTTTGGCAAATGTTATTACGCCATTTCAATAAGATTTACACAATTAACTGTTTCAATTGAAATACTCAATTTAACAGAAGCGCTCTGAAGATTGAAAGCGTTTCGTGAAGGTGGCGGGTTTACTGAATCAATCAACCAAGTTATTTAACTTGTCACAATAGAAGAGTATTCTTGGCAAAGATAAATTACCTTCAGAGATGGTTAAAGCAAGCGGAGCGCAGAGTACCTACAGCATTGTCATCCACCACAAAGCGCGCTGTTTATTATGCATGCAAGTTTATGAAGAGAGTCTCTGTGGAGACGTGCGTTATGCTCAACAATATTGTGAAATACCAGATTTATGTGCTTGTGCAATATATTAAATTAGATAGAACTCTTTTGTTGTAACTGTAGAAATTATTATTAGCATTTGTATCGAACGTTGGGGTTTAATGAATCGGAATGAGGGAGGCATTGTTCGCGGGTCTACGCGGCCTACGTTGCTACGCGGCTAAGCCTTGCTACGGATTTGCGCGCTAATCGGCTAGGCGGCTGTAGCACATGTGTTCGGATATTACGCGTGAACCGCAGTTCGTGCGGAGTTTCATAATGAGGCGATTAACTATTATATATACAATATAATATAATTCAGAGCTAGGTGAACGTATATTGAAGTATACGGACCCTTAACTTTACACGGTCTAGCAAGCGATTTAAACGTTACAAAAGTGTTCAGATGACCAACCTAAACATGGTTACAATGTCTATGAGTTGGAATTCAGCACCTGTTGATACTTGAAGGGAGTAGGTATCACGTTCAAGTTTCCCAACGAATCCAATAATTCCTCTCTTTTTTTCATTAGTGCGAAGTGAAAGCTCCTCGACCGGAATTGCCTCCCGGTGGGGACGATTTGTGAACAATATAAACCTGACAATGCCACTTAACAGAATCTAAAAAACAGCTGAATTCCTTCATAACAACTTGTTATTTAAAAATGGAATACATTTTTTATTTTAGAGAAAAAAAGAAGTGAAATGAATTTGAAAATAGAAATGTGGTTGAGATTTTTCTCTTGGTTGAATTGGTTGGTGACAAAGGGTGTGAGGATGGTTTCGGCGCTGAATGGAAAGTGTCTGTGGGCCGGGGGTGTGAGGTGGCGGCAGGTGGGCGCGGCGGGGGGAGGGATATCGATCGCGCGCGCTGCGCAACAAGTGCCGCGAGGTGGTCGCCGCGTGCCGCCGCCACGCCGCACGCATGCCACCCGCATGTCGCTCTCATGTGCGACGCACTCGTTCCTCACATGTGCAGCATTGCGCAACAATTGGCGTTGAGCAACGTTCTACAAAACGATAGATGATAGGTGAAATTCCAGCTCTAGAAAAAGTATAGAAAGTACTTAACAGCGGACCCTAACGCAGATCCACACGATGATACGCCACTGTTGCATATTCACGTTCGTAAGCTAAAACTTTAATTTCTCGCTTTGTCTTGTTACCTTCAGCTGTACTTAACTTTATAAAATTAGAGTTTGAAAGGAGCGCTTGAACAATAAAAGCCCATTAATTGTATTATTTTTCTTAGAAAGCATTCTAGTTACGCACTTTGGACACGATCGTCTCACTTTGTCTTTACAAACTAAATTATAAAGTTGAACTGCCTTCCCTAGTAATTTTGGAAAAACTTTTTGTGTTTTTTCGCAACATTTTCCATAAATGTAAGAAAAAAGTATTTATGAGAAGAAAATCACTAAGTTTCAGAAGTTAGTTATTTTTATTCAGAGATAATTTCATTAGGTACAAATGTTGAAGTAAATACCTGTATTTGAAACATATAATTTAAATATTTAAATTAATTTACTACACATAAGTACGTGACTATTAAATTGAATGGAAAATTAACATCTATACACACACTACACATGTCAAATCCTTCTGTGCTAAGTTTCACGAACAGTTTCATTATATTTATATAAAGGATCATAAAAAATCTCTTAAATAATATTTTGCTATGTACCTATTAATTTTCATAAGTAAATGTGCGCAGAACGCTGCTAAAAGTACGTCAAAGTACAAACATTGATAGACCACATATTTTTTAAATGTAAATCCAATATTATTCAAATGTAATAATAAATGTATAGATTTTTATGTATCTTTTCTAATAAACTAACAATAAACTACGTTTGTATGTCAAACGCAATAGAAGGAAGCGAACACATTTGTATTTTTTAAGCGGAATTTGGAATAAAATCTTGTCATAAATATATTTAAGTACATTCAACAAAAGCTACAATTTCTACTAACTAAGAAGACTAATCTTTTAAAAAAGGCACATCCATATAATTTGAAATACTAAAGTAGAGTTGTAATGAAGGTATGTTCCTATGAAACGTCGAGTGTGAAACTAAAATCAATTTGAGGAACAAATACTCAAACGTGCAAAGAAAGAAGAAAAACCTGTAGGAAAAGACCACAATTACAGCTCTAAATAATTACAGTAACCAAATTAAGTGTCACGTAAATAATTAATTACCAACAACTTCCAAGAGATTGCGGTGTGATTAGGGTTGCAGCTGTTACTGGCAAACGTATTTAATAATACCTTCTATTTCATTTGACGATATGGTTTTACTATTAGTGTTCAGTATCATTTATTTTTTGTCAACCCTTATCCCACCCAAAGTAGGTATTCACAAGTTTATCTCAAAGTGGTAGATCATTTTTATGCTTAAGTAAGAGTTATTGTTCTTTGCTAAAGTGGTCGATTTACAATAGTGTCCGATCTGGTTCTAAAAAAACTGAATCCATAATTAAGTTAATTGAAAATAACATAACTGAACAAATTTTGTGTTAGATCGCAAAAAAAATCACTGCACTGATTTTTTGTGATGTTAGGATAGATACTAGTAGTGTAAAACCAAGTTTGCAGTTTCGAAAGACTTGTGCGAACTGCGTGGTGCTCGAAAAGCCTCGAAATTTTCGGACTTCTTTCAGTTTTTGACTTATACTTTCTAAAAGGTGCATCCTACGTATTAGTCACCAAGTATAATTTTAAAGTATACAAAATTTGCTACTATTTGAGCGCAACTATAGCTCTGTACTGCCAATTTAAACATGAGATACCGCACTTCAAAAATTGGCAAAATTCCAAAAAGGGTGACTACGTAGAATGCACCTTTTAGAAGTTAAAAGTAAAGAACTGAAAAAAATCCGAAAACTTCGAGGTTTTTCGAGCACCACGCAGTTAGCACAGGTCTTTCGAAGTTGCAAATTTCGTTTTACACTACTGGTTTCTATCCTAACAACATCCCAAAAAATTAGTGCTAGGTATGTAATTTTTTGCGACCTACGATTTCTTAAATGACTGACCTACTACTATATTAGTAAAACACAAATACTAGAAAAATAATACAAGCAATAAAAAAACATACATTTATTAATTTCACATTTCAACGGTTGTTTATGATTTTTCGTTGACGGCACAATTGTATTTTTTTCTTTTGTATTTAAAACAAATTCCATGTTGTTTCATACATAATAAAATACCCATTGATTTACAATTTCACATCCGAATATTTTATTCTCGGAATTGAAAATGAAAAATGACTTTCGTTACATATTACATCCAGACTGACACAATAACTGTTCGAGAGAGAAACTTTTGTCCTTATGTTAAAGTTATGATAAAAGTTATTCCTACATTTACAACGCTCAGTTAAAGTCGGAAAATAGTATAGTAGGTATTTAAACAATTACAACTTACAAGTCACTTTACTCTAATACACTTTGAATGAAAGTTTTTATCAATTAGACACAATATTGATATAAGATCCACAAATTCATTTAATACTGTTTTGGCAAACGGAATGTATTAGGTACACATAGACGATTCTTATATTATGATTATATTATCAAGTAATCGGATAGCGTTTGTTACCACATTCAGGGTTGTTACATACCCTCGTTAGGTCATTATTCTTTCCGAAGTAATTTGTGTAACGAGATCACTACCCTAACGGATGATACATACCTGTCACAAATATTATCGAAGACAGATCCAATACCAACATTAATTATCTTTTGTTTGATTTGTTATGTTGTGGAACACTCAGTCGTTTTGTGGCGCCTTCCTCACACAACTCGTACTTACCTTACATATAAGTTAGAATAACTTTATTATAATCCTAGAGTATAAACCAGTCACGAATACCCGTCACTTCTACATTATCACTTTTCCCTACATTGTCACTCTGTTATACACTAGAACCTTAACTCTAAAGGTATATTTTGAATGTTGGCGTTATTTCCACTACTAATCTAGTTATACACATATAAAGTAGAAACATCACGAAGGAATGGACAAATCTTAATGGATTTAAGTACTTATATCACGTAAGAAACGTTTTTATTGCCTAACGTAATCGTTAATTAGTGGAACCATGAACTGGGCGGGGGCGAGACAGATGACGTATGCTTGTGAACATCACATGACACACGACACATGGGAAATATGGGACATTTGAAAATGAACCTAACTTGGAACCTTGTCCAGTTTTGTGTTCAATAAACTTACACTAATATTATGAATCATTTGTAATTTCGACACATCAAAAGTGTTAGTTTTATTAGTAGGTATAAGTTTTTGGAATATACAAAACAAAGTACCAAAAACGTTAAAATTCATAAATATTACCGTATCACTGATATTTATTTATGAGGCTGGCTGAAGAAAATAGCGATGACAGCGAATTTTCATGAACATCTAATACAAAGTCCACTTTAATTATATTTTATATAAATAGTTTTATCGGTACGTATAGAAAATTCGAAAGTTACCCGAGGTCCTTAACTAGCGGTGATACCGTGATACCGCGAAACACGCCGCGCAGTCGACCTAAGAGATGACGCAAGAGTTGCGTTTATTGCTGTGTCGCTCGCGGATCTGCTGGAGGTGCGCGAGCTGCGCCGGCGACGGTACGTGCGGTGGGTTGGCGGGCGGCGTGGGGCTGGACCCCGGGGGGCCCTGGGGGCCAGTGGGCAGCGACTGCCGCCGCCGCCGGCGCAGCGCAGGCGACAGGTTGTACTTCACCTTCGCCTGAACCAAGAGCTCTTTAAAAATCTGCGACACGTTCAGGTTATCCTTCGCCGAAGCTTCCACGAAACCGTTCTCCCAGTCCACTGTCACCACGGATTCTGTTGTGTGAAATTCCACCTGTAAAAGAAATCAAAGTTATAATAGAAATAGTTGGGTTTGCATTGAACTTAATACCCTGATCTCTTCGCTAGACTGTGACCTGAGTTAGTGGGGTGAGGATGCACACGTGTAAGTTATTATGGAAACTTTAAGCTTCAGATAATATAACATAGCGACAACATATTATATTATCTGAAGCTTAAAGTTCCTATTCGTATGTTGTTAATCATAAATCTTTCAGAAGCATTTTACCTATGAAGCAAATATTGAAGACTATCTACACCGCTGCGTCAACGTTTCCCGAGGCTCTTTTGCCTTTTGCCTACAATTTCAGTTACAGCTCAGAAATTGCGAACTTAGGCGAAAATGTCGTCCATGGCTTTTCATTAAAAGTACTCATTTTAATAGAAATGAAAAGGAAGTTTGTTTCCGAAATGAAATATTGGTCCATTAATTTGGAATGTTATCAAAATTGAAACAACATTCTTTTGAAAGTTCTATTCATTTAACTATTGAAGATTTAAAACATACGTAATAAGGACTAGATGGAAAAAAAAATTATGTGTACTACTTTCGTGAAAATCACATAAAGGTATTTTCGCTCATCAAACTTTCGCGAATAAGTCGTCAGTAATTAGCATAATATCTTTGTCGGGAAATCGACTTCTGTTTTAGTTAACCCAAATGAGTTTCGTACAGATTTATTACACTAAGTTTTGTTTTATGAGTTAAGTTTAAAGTATTCTCCAAATATGTGCCCCAAACTGCGCGGGAGATACCCAACTCTCAAGTCTGGTAAGTAGTATATTAATGAGAATTAGAATATCTTACACAAGACTTTTACTCGGGTATACCTAAGCTTCATCAAATATTTCTGTTTTATAAACGTAAGTGTTTTACTTAGTACAAAAGACACGACGCTTTTGACACAACCATAAAAAACGAAACAACGCGAAGAGTTATTACAATAGTCGCCAATAAAAATCAAAGACTGTTGGTAACGAATCTCCATTGGAGCGTCCGTTCTCTTTAATAAAAACAAGATTATGATAGTGCACAGTGCCGGTAGTGCGGATATTGAGAGCCAACGGACGCCTGCGGCTATTGTGCGCAGTGTTCCGGACACTCTCGCACCAGCACGAGACGTGTTCCGGCACGACCAACTAACTTCGTCACGCGGCTTATGAAATATACATGCTGCGGTAATACGCTGTTCTAGTTAACTACGAATACAGTTTGGAAGTTCGATGATACGAAATTAAGCCGATTATGCTCGATTGTCACATTGTTTATGTTATCGACGAAGTCTCCTAGCTGTTCAATTTTCGTAGTCATTTCTCTGAAAGCCTGATGGACAATAGCAAAACTAAGCGGCTTTACTTAATCGCCACCGAGTAACCATTGCTGGTAATGAGTTAATATATATAGTTCAGTCAGTCTAATATATGTATATGTATGGTAAATCAAACAATCAATCTGCCTAGCCTTTTCCCAACTATGCTGAGGTCGGCTTCCAGTCTAACCGGATGCAGCTGAATACCAGTATTTTACATGAAGCGACTGCCTATCTGACCTCCGCCATACAGTTACTGGTTAACACGATACCCCTTGGTAAGACTGGTTGTCAGACTTTCTGGCTTCTGACTACCCGTAAAGACTGTCACAAATCTACGAATGACAGCCGGGTTCTGCTTTCCGAGGCACGGACGGGTCTTGATATGTAATGGATGGTCACCCATCCACGAATCGACCGAGGCAAGCGTAGTTTAATCTTCGATCAACCCGTGCGGCTGTTATTATTTAGCCACAAACTCCTGTATGCACGGTAAATAACGTATCGTAATAATTAAGTCGGCTTCACAGAACATCACATGAAAATCCCTACATCATGTTGTTACCAACAAAGTTACAATTAGAATACTGGCGAGAAAAGTTGTAGCTATTGTGCCTGTATTCCGTACGTAAGCATGAAAATAAGTGCTCCAGTACTGTTTTAACAAATTAAATTAACTTTGTTTTACACACTGGGTATAAAGTCTATTGTATTAGACAGACAGAGAGTTCGAACTGAAACAAAGAACATTCTATTTCGTTTGTTGAACAACATAATTACTTTTGGCAAGTATTTAATTGAACCTCTAATAATTCCCATTATTCTTTCCTAAAAATATTATTGAACACTCTAATATGATGTATGCGCCTCTTTTTGTGAACCTCTAATGATTTCTATTTTTGGGTTCTAAAAATACTTAATAGTTAAGTAACAGCGACCAACTTGAATGTAGCGCTACCGCGGTAACGCTCGCATCACTTGCTTAGCTCGCGCGCGGTAGTTCACAGTTCTAACCTAACCCATTTTGTCGGGGTGCCCGAGCTTAGTTACTGCGACCAAATGTGAGAAATTCAAAAAGAGATTCATTTATAAAAAAAATATGTGCAGCATTAGAAGTCCAAAAAGTTTTAAAGCCGGGTCTCCAGCGCGTGTTTATTCGAAACATTACACAAAAAACCTTACACATAAACATTTATTTTCATACAAAATGTCGTGTTTGCATAGACAAATGTGTTTGGCCACGCCTCTTTGTTGCGATGTTTTTGTGTAAAAACACGCGCTGGAGACCCGGCTTTAGAGGTTCATTAATTTAAAAAAGCGTACGTTACTAAGACTTAGAGGATAAGTTAAATATTTCGAAATACATGGGTAATTATATAGTGCACGTGTAGTATCTACTACAACCAATTATAACAGAAAAATAGTATGGCTACAATATAAAATATATCGTTCCGAGATGAAAATAAAATAAAGCTTTTTCTAGAAAATGTTGAATGGGTACTGCACACGGTGTAAAATTTTTAATTGGCATTGTATCAGACCACGAGGGGAGCTTCGTTTGCTCCGAGGCTTAAGTGAAATACTTTTGCTAAGCTTTTTAAGTCTTTGTAGACAGAACTTAGCTTTATTCCCTAGAACACTAGGATATAAGATACTCGACACTACTCAAATGTTTCGTATTTTGCCCTCCAAGTACTAACTCAATAAAATACCTATTAGTCTGAGTAACTTTTGTGAAGCTTCAATTACTGTTAAGACTTGACGAATTTAAACATTTGTGAAGAAAATCGGCAGGCAGGTTTTTGCATTGTATAATTGTTCATTCATTATGCAAAAGTGGAGCGATAAAACCGCCCATTGTGCTTTATCAGCATAATAAATATATTTCTTGTTTTAATAACGTAGTACCTACGTAATAAACTGTTTTTTCTTACTTTTCATATACGGATAATAAAACTTTTTCATTTCTCCGTTTTCTTTTATTATGATGAAGGGAAGTAATCAATTATAATTTCCGTTTAGTTATAAGGATTCGGTACGTGACATTGTTCTTCCGCTTTATTTTTGTAAAAAGATTTTTAGATTTTTCTTTATAGAGATTCATATTATGTGACCATGGTGTCTCTAAAATAGTTGCTTTTGTGGACCATTACGTTAATAAATATAACTATTTTCAACAAATTGAGTTGTAAACATTTTCGAGTACTGTATTATTCCCAGGTACTTACAAGGAAGATGTGAGTGTAAACGCTGCCCGGGAGTGACGCCCTAGGAGGATATATATAGTGACCTTATTTTTACAAAAGGAGTATGTAAGGATCGTAGCAGGTGGCGCTCTATAGTTTCTGCCTACCCCCTTGGGAAGAAGCCGTAAGTTTATGTATGTTTGTATTATTCCTACAATATGTTACACAGCATTATAATTTCCGTTTCACAGCTGTTATAAAGTATAAACTACATGATTCACGTCAGCTTAATCACTTTGCAAACGTTATAAATCATTTGTTGGAAACATAAACAATGTATTGTTTGTTACTTAATGTTCTGGTTCCGGCACTTTGTAATAGTGTGCAACCACATAATATTGTTTACATATGTTTTATGTTAGAAATTAACAGCTCTTAACAAAAATTGGTATATTTTGGACACCTCTCCAACATAAAAATTGGTCTTAATGAAGTAAAAAGTTAATGTTAACGGGGCGACGTCATCGGGGTTTCTAGTTAAGATGGGCGTGCCTCAAGGATCAATTCTTGGCCCTTTCCTATTTCTAGTTTATATTAATGACCTTCCTTACATGATGGCTAATTTATCGGATATAATTCTATTCGCTGATGATACTTCTCTTATTTTTAATATAGATAGAAAAGATACGGATGTCTTACATGTCAACGATAGTCTAGCAATACTTTCGAAATGGTTCGCAGCTAATAATCTTTTGCTTAATGCGAACAAAACTAAATGTCTTAAGTTCTCATTACCAAATGTACCTCAAGTAGGTCTCAATTTAAAACTTGATGGCTAGAAACTAGATGTTATTACGGAAACTGTGTTTCTAGGAATTACTCTAGATTCGAAATTGCAATGGGGCGCCCACATTTGAGCTCTTTCAGGTAGATTAAGTTCAGCTGCATATGCAGTAAGAAAAATAAGGCAGTTAACTGATGTAGCCACAGCTAGGTTAGTGTATTTTGCTTATTTCCACAGTATTATGTCTTATGGCGTTTTGCTGTGGGGATCGGCAGCTGACGTAGATTCATTTAACAAAAGAGGGCAATTCGCGCGATCTACAAAATGAGTCCACGTGAGTCCCTTAGAAATAAATTCAAAGAAATTGATATACTGACTCAGCCTTCTCTTTATATCCTAGAAAGTATTTTGTATGTTCGCAAAAACTTAGGACTTTTCAAAATAAGAAGCGATTTCCATAATATAAATACATGTAGTAAACATGAAATTGTGATACCCGATTAACTAAAACTAGTAAGTCATTTCATAATTGATAATGTAACCATTTCAGATAAGTTAAAAGTTGCTGAGACACTAGAAAACTTCTTTACCAACATCCCAATAGAGGTTACGAAATCTCTCCCCTTATCATCTATACTAGCTGAATCTCTTTTAAAAGAACACTTCAGTAGAGACATTCCAAGTTTTGAATTCAAGCCCATTTCAATTGTCACAATTAAAAAAGCATTTAAAAGTCTTAACATAAAAAACACTGAAGACTTATGGGGGATTTCCGTTAAGGTTCTTGAAGATATCATTGACACAATTGCCCCTGTCCTAACAGGCATATTTAATCAATGTTTAGATAGCGGTACGTTTCCTGATTTAATGAAACATAGTAAAGTAGTACCAATTTTCAAATCGGGTAGTAAGAGTGATCCCTCTAATTATAGACCAATATCTGTGCTACCAGCATTGAGTAAAATATATGAAAAAATCATGCTAGACCAGATGTTGTCACATTTTAATTCTAATGGGATTTTACATAGTCACCAGTTTGGTTTCACGAAAGGTAGGTCGACGACTGACGCAGGAGTAAAACTCATCAGTCACATTTTGGAATCCTGGGAGAAGTCCCAGGATGCAATTGGCATTTTCTGTGACCTCTCAAAAGCGTTTGACTGCGTTGACCACAATACACTGATCTGTAAATTACACCACTACGGAATTCGTGGACAAGCTGCTGATCTTGTTCTTTCCTATCTATCAAACAGGCAGCAAAAAGTAAATGTTAATGGGGCGATGTCTTCGGGGTCTCTAGTTAAAATGGGCGTGCCTCAAGGTTCAATTCTCGGCCCTTTCTTATTTCTAGTTTATATAAATGATCTTCCTTACATGATGACTAACTTATCAGATATAATTCTATTTGCTGACGACACTTCTCTTATTTTTTAAATAGACAGGAAAGATAGAGATGTATTACATGTTAACGATAGTCTGGCTGTACTTTCAAAATGGTCCGCAGCTAATAATCTTTTACTTAATGCGAACAAAACGAAATGTATTAGGTTCTCATTACCAAATGTACCTCAAGTAGGTCTAAATCTAAAACTTGATGGCAAAAAACTAGATGCAATAACGGAAACTATATTCTTAGGAATTACTTTAGATTCAAAATTACAATGGGGCGCCTTAGAACTCTTTCAGGTAGATTAAGTTCAGCTGCATATGCAGTAAGAAAAATAAGGCAGTTGACTGATATAGCCACAGCTAGGTTAGTATACTTTGCTTATTTCCACAGTATTATGTCTTATGGCGTCCTGCTGTGGGGATCGGCAGCTGACGTAGATTCAATTTTCATTTTACAAAAGAGGGCAATCCGCGCGATCTATAAAATGGGCCCTCGCGAGTCCCTTAGAGACAAATTTAAAGAAATTGATATACTGACTTTGCCTTCACTTTATATCTTAGAAAGTATTATGTATGTTCGCAAAAACTTAAGACTTTTCAAAATAAGAAGCGATTTCCATAATATAAATACACGTAGTCGACATGAAATTGTGATAGCCAAATTTAGATTAACTAAAACAAGCAAGTCATTTCTTATAAACAGTATCCGCTTTTATAACAAGTTGCCAAAGTCTGTGACAGAACTTAGCGATGGGAAGTTCAAAACCCACATCAAACGTGTCCTTATCAAGAAATCATATTATAAAATTAAAGACTACGTTGAAGACAAGGAAATTTGGCAATAATTCCTTCTGCACATGTGGCTTCCCTGGTACCTCATTAACGGCATAAATAAGTAAGAGTCTATTAACAGCTCCCAAATTACCATGTTTATTTAAATCTTTATTTTTTATTTATTTTTACATTCGCCCTTGACATATTTCTATTATTTGACATTATATACCTACGATTTAATTTCAACTTTTTTTTTTTGTTTGTTTCTATTGTGGACATGATAATTATTCAGATTGACTACAGTTGTAATAGCAATCATATAATTGCGTTTTATTTAAAATAGGTTTTTTTACTTTTATTAATTAATTTATTTTTTTATAGATTTATTTCTACATATTTTGTGAATGTGAGAACGCTGTAGGCTTAGTGGATTGTAGACCTGTTGACCATTTTCTATTTTGTTAAGTACTTGGTACTTATTGAAAGACCTACACTGTCCTCCCATACCTAGAAACACTGTTATTTGAAAGTATTGTAAAAGCCAATTATTTTTAAAAGAGTAACCGTGGAGTTTCTTGCCGGCTCTTCTCCATAGGAAACGACCAATTGGAACCGTGCACCTAGCTTCTGACGTTTCATAAGTGCCCATGTAGGTTTATGTGAAATAAAATATTTTGATTTTGATTTTGATTTCATATAAACGCTATCCGCTTTTATAACAAGTTGCCAAAGTCTGTTACAGAATTAAGCGATGGGAAGTTCAAAACCCACATCAAACGTGTCCTTATCAAAAAAGCATATTATAAGATTAAAGACTACGTTGAAGACAAGGAAGTTTGGCAATAATTCCTTCTGCATATGTGGCTTCCCTGGTACCTCATTAACGGCACAACAATGTAAATGTCTATTAACTACTCCCAAATTACGATATTTATTTTACCTTTTTTTACATACTTCATTGACATAATCTTTTCAGTATTTGACATTATATATCTACAATTTTCTATTTTTTTTTAAATCAAATTAGATTTGTTACAGCTGTAGTGGCAATCAAGTCATTTGGTTTAAATAGGTTCTTATTTTTTATTATTTTGTTTATCTTTTATATAGATTCTTTTCTTTTAGATTTTGTGAATGTGAGAACGTTGTAGGCTGTAAACTTGTGTACCATTTTTTATTTTACTAAGTACCTGGTACTTGTTGTTAGGCCTACACTGTCCTCCCATACCTATTAACACTGTAATTTGAAAACATTGTAGAAACAATTTATTTTTAAAAGAGTAACAGTGGAGTTTCTTACCGGCTCTTCTCCATAGGAAGCGACCAATTGGAACCGTGCACCTAGCTTCTGACGTTTCATAAGTGCCCTTGTAGGTTTATGTGAAATATAATATTTTGATTTTATTTTGATTTCTTAAATCACCCACAGTTTTCCTTGTGCCTTAAGTCAGATTAATACGAATTTGGTTCCATTTTCATTGCAGCCATTCGACTGAGTAATTGAGGAAAACCAGAAGTGCATTAATAACGTCAGGAAAAAGAACTGACTTCCCACAATAATAAATAAAGGAAAATACTCAAAGAAATGAGAATCATTTTATTACATTGTCAGAAGCATTGTAGCCGATTTCGTCACATCCGGTTACTGTCGGGCACCAACGTTGGTTGTTAGGTTTCCTGCGACCTTTCGCTCCACATATTGCAACTTGTGACATCGCGGAAATTCAATTTTCCTCACAACACGTTGGAAACGACTAACATAGTTAAGGCGCAGTCAAGAGATTTGTGACAGTAATAGTATTTTATTTGCACTCGCTTGTGATACACGGTTTTCAATTATTACAGGTTCGCTATATTATTGCAAACGCTGATTTATGAATTCATTTTGTAGCAAATCCTGAAAAAGGCAAGCTTTTAACCAGATTTTTTTTTGTCTCTTTATTTACATTTTATGTACGCATTTCACAGGATTTTTAACTGTTTTCATCCTATAGATTTCTTGGAATATTTGAACATATCCCTCCGGGTTATCTGATACGTGATACCCGCTTGATCCGCTTCGCCCGTCACTTTGTTATCCAACCTTCATCTCACTAAACTGTGTAGCTCAGTACACACAGTCAACAAAGATGAGAGGTAAATATTTAAGGACTTGTCATACTGGTTGCGTTCTCCGTCCTACGGTCCGGTCAACTCGAATATTTATGTTATGTTCGATTTGACCGAACCGTAGGACGCAGAACGCAACCAGTGTGACAAGTCCTTTAGCACCGAAAACTAAGAACATGAGGCAAAGAACTATTCGTACGTATTTAAGACTGCTCACAGAAAAGACTTGGTGAAAATATCACGTGAGGTAAAACCCTCATTTCCAGTTATTATGATTCATCTTTGTAAAAGAAGAAAAGAATCGCTTACCTGTCTCGCGCCCGTTTCCGCCAGGTCCACCTTATTGCCAACTACGACAATAGGGACGGCTGTGCTGTCTTTAATTTCGTGAATTTGATCTCTCAAGAGTCTCACTTCAGTAAAGCTGTTGGCGTCGGTGATGTCGTACACAAGTATGAAGGCGTCTGCGGACTGCATGCACAGCGTCCTCATCGCGGGGAACTCGTAAGCCCCCGACGTGTCTAATATATCCAGCGTTAGTCTCACTCCGGACACGTTGAAGTCCCCGTGATGCATCTCCTCTATGGTTCGCTTGTACTTTGGTGAGAATGTGTTATATAGAAACTGTGTAATGAGCGACGACTTGCCAACTTTTGCAGCTCCTAAAACTACTATCTTGTGTCGCACTGCGTTGTTGGTGAGGTTGCCACTGCTTGACACCGTGTCCTCCGTCCGCTCGGTCCTGAAAATAAAAAGCTATTTACTACCTCGAATATCAATATTATGTTAATATGAGATTTGGTATAAATCCAATTTCACGGACGGTTTATACGGGTACTATTATCATAACACAAGTGAACATTATTACCTACATGAAAACAGATCACTGAATTTAGACCTAATTTAACTGTTGAAATAAATCGGGCCATAAATTTTACGACAGCGTGTAGGACGTATTTTGCAAAGAGAACGATAATCATGCAAATCAAGTTTGAGGCTTACGATATATCGAGGTTGTTCGATATAACCTTGCGAATGACATGTCTAGCTAATACATTCATGTTGGTGTTCGATAACTGGCGAGGGCACTAGACCCCTTATCAACGGAACTTGGCCGCATATGGCACAGCTAATTGACAAACAGATCGGGTAAACATTGGTAATTAGTGGAGTGCTGTACAATATGTTCTGAACGGAAAAGTTCTGTCATATGAAATTTTATCAGAATTTTGATATCTGGAATATCAGTGTCAACGTGTTGCTATCATTAATATAAATTAGATGTGTCATCAGCTTATCGGAAAACAAATCGATCAATAATGGCGTGATACGTGCTGTTTGGATTTTAGTTATTGACAAGCTATTATTATAGCGACATGTACTTATCGGTACTTGGAAAATTGTGGACTTAGATTAAGTCAGGTATGTAAACAATCTGCTCGGAGTTAGCAACGATGCTCGAGCGAGTATATACGATTCAACGGAGACACTGTGGCCTGTAACCCGTTATCTGCAACGCATTGACCCATTTCCTTGGATTTACTTTTCCTCTTGCGTGGGTGCGTACAATACATTGATGTACAGAGGAACATATTTGCCGATTTAATGCTTACATGTTACAATTTGATAGAAATAAATAGATGATCCTTGTTAAAGAAAGAGTTGGAGAAACTGATTATGTACTGGCTGAAGAACGAATCATCGACTATTTGAAAGCACATGTTGTGGTCACAAATTAGCCCGTCGTGTCGGCAAGTTGGCAGCGGGTCTGGCTACCCAGGGTGCGTCATTTAAGCATCACCTCTCAACAAGCCTAAATAGCCTTAATGACTGGCGCTCAAACGAAACGGCTGTGTAAAAGTCCCATAAGCTATTCTTAATCATTAAAATTATCTTTATTGAAACTGTTTCCACCATTGTGATCGAGTTTGACGCTAGTTACAATAGAACTACGTTGAGCAGTTATTTCCTTTGGCAGCCCGGTGCGGCCATTTAAATCGCTCATTATTATCAGAATGTTTCCGCTCGTGCTGATTGCGCCATTGTGTTCGCACCTTCGTTAAACAGAGTCGGGGAGGACGGAACAATGTTATGATCGGTTCGAATGGAATAAACTTTAATAGAAACTCTTATTGAGAATCGACAATAGGAATAGTTTACAACTTTTATAAGGCGATCCTTTTCTCAATAAGTGGTTTTTCACCTGTCGGAATCTAAATGAATTTACCACCTTATTGAACTAGGCTTAGAAAGATGATTTCATAAAAATTATAAACATGAAACTCTAGGTAATCTTTATTAATAAATGAGTAGTCATCCACATCGATCGATTTAAAAGTAAACCTGAGCTTTCTGTCCGTAAATAGGCTAATGGATAAGTTAAAACAATATGTAGGTACAGTAACTTTATTATCAGAATAACTTTTATGTATAGAATAGAAGCACATTGCAAACTCCATTTGGAATTTAAATTGTGTTTCTGCAAAGTATCGAGGTAAAGTATAAACTCTAGGATACCATGATAGCGAGTTTTAACTTCACTTTTAGTTCCACTACGCTGTATTGCTATGGTGGAATCTGATTATGTGTGTACAATAAATGTGTATGTACACAGTAGGGAGCAGTGCTTATAAATAAACATACATAGGTAGGTAGTTTGTAACTACGAGTTCCATTTACATTGCATAACTTTATTTATAAACTTGACATTTTGAGATAGTGGCCTTTCCGAGATAGTGAGTTTTCCTATTGCGTTTATGATGCTGAGTGTGAAAATATTTGAACAAACAAAAATAAAACTCAGCAAACATAAAGAAGAAGGTAATAACATGGTGATGGTCTCTCATTTAAAAAAGCAATAAGTACCTACCCTCAGATAAAAAAAAAAAACTAAGACGAAGCGCTGGCAACAGTGACGTGAGGCCGGTTTCGGAAACATGTGTATACTTAGTGAGATGTAGTTTGTTTGTAAATGTGTGCGTGTGAGCGTGTATGCACAGAGCGGAGGTGTAGTTTCGGCATGCTTCACTGTGTTGTTCGCAGCGCTATCTTGGTTATTTATTTGGTCTGAGACCTACTTAATTTAAGTAGTTTAAATGGTGAGTAGGGGCCAATATCCTTACCCTTTTACTAAAATATAACCTCTCTAATCGCCCCTATTCATAATTCCTTAAGCTGATTGCTTCCTATTATTTCTCCTGCAATTTGTTAGGATAAAGTTTATCCTATCTTAATTAATGGGTCAAGATATTGGTTAGTCAGGCCTGACTAAATGGCGGTACTTATAAAGAGCCATATTTTGTGTAACGGTTTTGGGTATAACGCTTAATTAGTTGATAAAATATTAGTTTCTCTGAAAAACTATCGTTTAAAAAACTATCGTAAAAAAAAAAAATTAATGACGACTGTACTGCAGGCCTTACTCCCCGCTCTACCCTTGTATGGAGGATTTTCTACGAAATGCATAAAGTTCTCGATCAAAGAAAAATATCGGTTTCATCAAGACCTTGCAAAATTTGAAATGCCATGCCGTAATAGTTATTCAAATGAGTACAAAGTGCTAATAAAAGCTTCTCAACGGTAATTAATAAAATTCCAAGTTTTTGTTTACAAGAAAATATGACAGAACAATAGAGCGGGGGCGAGTCAATTAAAATTAAACAAGGTTTGGTCACTTACAGGCGCGGTGTAGAATAAATAAGAAATTAATATTGTTAAACGAAAAATTAAATAAAAACATCAGTAGGCTCTGAGTGGCTGTCTGTTCTTCTTCTTTCTTGTTTTCGTGTGGTTAGTGATTAACCAGGTGTCAGAGTTTTAAAGCCGCCCATGAGCCTCTGACTTGGCTTCACATGCCGTCGAGAAATATCTCTCAGGCATCGGTTTCCTCACGATGTTTTCCTTCACCGTTTCTGAAGCAAGTGTTATTTACAAAACTATTTAAATAAAGGTTTGACTACGCTTTCCGCATGCCGGATTCCGGGGTCGCGGGAAAGTCTGAAAGGGATACTGTGGCCCCTGGCAACATACAGACAACTGAAGGAGCACGGGTGGGTTTTAGTCAGAGAAGTTATTTGATAATTTCTCACCCAAAAAAAGGCATGCTGGTTTCCTCACGATGTCGATGTGTCTGTCTGTCTGTTAATAATCCTTATAATTTTACAATAGCATTATGTTATCGATTTCGCACTGTTACTTCGATATCTCTAACCTGCTCTAAAGATAGGTATCGCTTCTGAATACCAATTTGGGCATCCGTTCTCCTTTCGATCGCTAAATCACAAAATACCTGTAGAGAGTTAAGTATCTACCTACTTAGCAAGTGTCCTAGTCTGTTTCACAATCATTTCTATGACTAGAATCAATTCTATTTTTTGTAAATTTTGACGTTCAAAAGTGCCTTTTTGTGCCTAATTGAAATAAATTATTTGACTTTGACTTTGATTTCCATCTTTCACTTCTTTATTTTATCAATTTACCAAAAATTTAAACGTTTTAACAGTACCTAATAACAACTAATATTTCGAAAAATCGAAGACATGTGACATCTACCAACCCGCACTGGCTGTGTCCCAGCAGTGGGAACATTTATAGGCTGAGGATGATGATGATGATGATTTCGAGAAGAAAGTTTTAAAACCTGTTTTTTTTTCAGGAACGGAAAATAGAAAAAAATAATCTAAAATCAATCTTAGGTTGCAGCTTTTTGAAGGCCGATGAATTAAATACAGCCCCAAAAACATCTCCTTTTTACCGCTCCCAGATCTAAGAAAAAATGTGAAACATTAGTACTAATAGTACGGTAGGTACTACATAGGTACACTATAAAAAAAAAAGCATTTTTTGACAATTTTTTGACAATTTTTTGACATTTTTTGTCGTAATAATATAGCACACAAATGTATTGCCAAGAATCTAATCCTAACCCCCAAACTAAGCCAGGACCTGTATTTTGGGGGCTAAGGTACACCTTATGCCAAAAGGTCACGTTGATGTTAGGTAGAATGTTCACTAAGACCGCAGCATCGAGTTTCAGTAACCAGAGCATCGAGAAATACCCACGCACTAAAATGTGAGCATGTAAGGAAAATGGAATGTTATAGGTCCTTTGATCTTTTATGTTATGGAAGTGGGAGTATTTTTCAGTTTTATTTTATAATCATTCTTTTTTGTAAATAGAACAAAAAACAATTGATATTATGTATTACCTACCTAAAATGTTTTGTAGAGTCAACATCAAAAGGATTTAACTGATCATAGCACAAACTCGCAGAAGTGGTTAATGTATTAACATTGTTTTTACGTGTTTATTAGGTACAATTACATTTAGGTAACTTTAGGTACAAACTACACATCAAGCTATACAATACCAGTTTAAGCTGATCTCGCATTGTTAAGGATTTCCGTACAATGCGAGGTCAGCTTATACTGGAAATGTATAGCTTGATGTGTAACCTTGTGTACCAACCTACATAAGTAGCATACGTTTTGTGTAGCATTTAGAACACCTGTTCAAAAAAAACAAATGCTACACAAAACGTATGAACGCCTAATCGGTTAACTAAATAGCTTTTAGGACCGATTACTTGGGTAGATCGACACACACACAATTAGTGGTACACGCTTAGAAATAAATAAATAGCAGATGATCGCGCAATCGTTGCCTTGTTGAGCTCTCAAAGATCACTTTTCTTGGCTTCAAAGGTTGTAGAGACCAATTATAAAGCTGTCCGGATCGTTTAAGGCAATTGTCGGAATTGTTGATGATTTGACCCAGTGTGCAGTGGCAGGTATTCAAAATATAGGCGTATTTAATACTAGCTTTTTCCCGCGACTTCGCCCACGTGGATGTCGGAAGAAATCCCACGGGAACGTACTACCGGGATTAAAAGTACCCTATGTGTTAATCCAGGTTATAAACTATCTGTGTGCCAAATTTCATCCAAATCCGTTTAGTCGTTTTTGCGCCAATCGGGAACATACATCCAAACAAACGGACAAAAATTCTAAAAACTATATTTTCGGCATCAGACTCGTTCCCTCGCAGCAATTACTTTTTTTTCGAAAATATTCAATGTACATACAGTTTTGACTTCGTGACTATTTTATTAGAGCTCTGTTTTGGTAAAAATAGAGAATGCTCATTTAATAGGATAGTAAAGTTCATTCTAATTCCATGCTCCTATGATAGTAGGTACTTATTAATTCCATGCTGGCATGTCACTATTCTAAGGTAGCCATCTTGTTCTAAACTTTGGGCGACTGAGCTCTTTTCGGGTGAAAATACGGAGAAAACGAATTTTCCCAGATATGAGACCTAGCTGATCGATTTCTCGCCCCCGTAAACCCCTATAATGCAACTTTCATCGAAATCTTTAGAGCCGTTTTCGAGAACCTGATAACAAATATAATATAAATAAGTAAATATTGCTCATTTAATAGTATTGGATAGGTATAGATGGCGTAGCGAATGTTATTTTGAAAATACCACATTTAGGTTTCCCAAAAGAAACTGCTCCATCACAACTACGAAATGAAAATTTCTATTTTCATAAATATGCTATAAGTTTCCTTTTTATGCGGGCTGAATTCTGCCTAACGTTTTCAATCACTAGTAGGTACTAAATTCCCACGGTCAACCATCGAGTAGTCGTGTTTTGCTTGTGAAAGGTAAACGGTACACCTGTGAAATGATGAAAACTGAAGTAGTGTCACTTCACGATTAAAGAGTTTTACTTATACAATGTCGCCCATCGGTATTTGTTTTTCTGAATATTCATGAAAAATTATCGAAAAATAACTTTAAATGACATGACATGACATAACATGAAAAATATTAAAGATAGACCCATTATCTCCTTGGATTCTGTTTTTATTTCTAAAAGCTTATGATTTATTTTATCGGATTAACTAACATTTTTATTAAAATTACATAACTATAAACTATGCAAAAAACGGACGTGAAAACGTTTTTAGGGTTCCGTACCTCAAAAGGAAAAAACGGAACCCTTATAGGATCACTCGTGTGTCTGTCTGTCTGTCTGTCTGTCTGTCTGTCCGTCTGTCACAGCCAATTTACTCCGAATCTAATGGACCGATTAAGTTGAAATTTGGTACACATGTGTATTTCTGTGACCCAAACACGAATGTGTAACGTAAATAATTTAATTTTGAATATAGGTGTCACTTTTGGGGCGCAAACAAGAAAATTAAAAAAAAAATGTTTTGCTAACAGTACCGTGTGACATATCAAATGAAAGGGCTTGTTGCGAGAATCTAAAATATATTTTTTATATAATTTTAAAGTAAATACTTTTAAAGATATTTGATAAATTCAATGAAAATTGACCATTCCCCCCCCCTTATCTCCGAAACTACTGGACCAAAAATTTTGAAAAAAATACATAGTATGGCTCTTTACTCATAGATTACAGGAAAACCTATAAGAAGTCTATAGTTTTAAAATAACATGGTAAATCTCTCAATATTGTGCGTAAAAACTTACATTTCGTCGCTCGGCATCCAAAAGGCCCATCTCTCTAGCTACTATAATATCAAAAGTGTTTGACCGTCTGCTTAATACACAAATAAATAAAACTGTAAATGTTCATGACAACCAATTCGGGTTTCGGCGTGGTTTGTCAACAGAAAGTGCAGTGTTGTGCCTTAAGCATACTATCACATACTTACTATACACAGCGTGGGACGCCGATTTATGCTAGGTTCATCGATTTATTCAAGGTTTCTGATCAGGTTGCTTATGACGTATTGTGGAGAAAGATGGAGAAGGATAGGTTGCCAACGGAGCTTATAAACATCTTTAAATAGTGGTATGGTAACCAGATCAATAGTTTACGATGGGCTGGAACTTATTCCAAGCCATACAGGTTGGAATGCGGGGTGAGGCAGGATTGGCGAGCTCAGCAGCACCAGAGTGGGTTGCTATATATGGTATTTGTGTAAATAATATTAGCTATGCAGATGATATGGTGCTTCTGAGCGCGTCAATCTGTGGTCTCAGAAAGTAATTGGTCGCCAAATGTGAGCAGTATGCCAAAACACATGGTTTGATGTATAACTCCAATAGGTCGGTGCTGCCCCGTTTTTGTAGCGCATCGGGAATATTCGCGTACGCACATATTAATTGCTTTTACGCAACGATGCGAATGAGGTGTGCATCCCTGGTACGCAGAGTACGGGCCAGCTCCAACAATATCGTTAGCAGTCTGGATTGCATGTACATCAATCACTGCAGTGCCGTCTCCCATGGGGTGAAATAAATTTAAACTAGATTACGTGGGGCACTCAGAAAGTTTTGTGATACTAGAAAAAAATATACTTACTACAGGTTATATTTTTTTTTATTATATCTTTTGAAAGAACTCTCCATTGGCATACACAGTTTTATATGTCTAAACAAATTTTCATAACACATTTTCCAGTCCGCATCAGACACCTCTCCAATCTCCTTCTCAAATGCACCCAGTGCATCTTCAGGTGATGAAAACTGTTTTCCTTTGAGTTGATTTTTTATTTTGGGGAACAAGAAAAAGTCGCACGGAGCCAAATCGGGACTGTAAGGAGGATGACCTATAAATTTAACCGGTGTGCTGTCCAGAAAGTCCCTTGTTTTGAGCGCCGAGTGAGCCAGCGCGTTGTCGTGGTGAAGCAGTAGCCCACGGAGGCCAGTGTTCGGTCGCTTGCTGCTTGCAGTAGTAAAAACTTCTGGCAAACATTTGGTACTCGTAACATACCATTCAGCATTGATGCTTCTTTGATCTCGTCAGGGTATTGACACCAGATAACCTGGTAGAAAAAAAAAAACTTGCGATCAACATTTTGCCTGCACTTCTGGCTCGCTTCACTTTGGTAGGCGTTGGTTCATTTTGAAACAGCCACACGGTCGACTGATGCTTCATTTCTGGATCATATTGATAAATCCAAGATTCATCACCCGTAATGATATCTTAAACGCGCCGAGACGAGCCTGCTACCAATTTTGCTATCATGTCTCGGCACCATTCTACCCGAACCTCCTTCTGACCCTGCGTTAGATTTTACGGTACCAGCGTGAAACTATCTTCCATAACCGAAGATGCCTGTGTAGAATTTCATGCACACTTCCCGATCCAATCGGCAGTATACACCGTGAAATTTTGAATCACAGTTTTGCTAGAACAAACTTTATTCAGACCATGGTCTACTACCATTCTACAGAATCCAATAAAAAAAACATAAATTGGTTTTTGAAAAAACGTATACGTGGTGTCTGTGTTGTAGGGAGTAACGATAATCTTGACATTTTAAACTTTGCTTTTTTTGTGTTATTTCAAAAACCAATTATGTTTTTTTTATTGGATGCTGTAGAATGGTAGTAGACCATGGTATGAACAACGTTTGTTCTAGCAAAACTGTGATGCAAATTTCACGGTGTATGCTGAACCTCTTCATATGTAATTCGCCTATTCTCTTGAATTAAATTTTTCACAGCCAGCACTTTTTCAACAACCGTCATAGGGCGGCCACTTCTTTCTTTGTCTGCCAAAATTACTAGACCACCCATAAATTCGTTGAACCAGCGAAAAACAGTCTCTTTAGAAGGCCTTTTTTCTATGAACACAAATCTTTCAAACGATTCTTCTGGTTTTAATCGACATTTGAAATCGTACAAAATCATCGCGCGAAAATGTTCTCGTTATAAATCCAGTTTTCAGTAAGACAGAGTATTTTGATTTTGCTCGTAAAAAAATGTGGAGGGAATTTCGAATTTGGAATGTTATGTTTTTTTGTAATAAATAGTCATCGTTTTAATTGACATCAAAACCAGCCAGTATTCTATAGACAAAAACTGTTAGTCGCAAAACTTTCTAAGTGACCTCGTAAAATAAGTTAACATAGTTCATAAGTTTACTAACGCAATGAGTCCTTGTTACTTGAATAAAGAAAAATATCTGGATGATAATTTTTTTTAACAACTTTTTCTAAAAATGAAACCTAGCTAGATCGATTTATCGCTCCTGAAACCCCCTGCATACAAAATTTTATAAAAATTCTTGGAGCCGTTTCCGAGATTCAGATTATATATACATAGGTATTATACAAGAATTGCTCGTTTAAAGGTATTATTATTATATTAATACCGCGAATGTGAATTTTTTTAAGAAAATCAGATTTTTGTTTTATTTCATTCTACACGTTCAAATAAGTGACCCTGTAATTAAAAAAAAAAGTCACAGTCGCGGAATACCGCGACTGTGACTACAAATCGTCGTATGGGAGAACATGTTTTTCAACTACAATGTTAAGTTTGTTCTTGGAATAAATAAATTCATCTCAACTACGGAACCCTTCATTGTGCGTAGTCCGACACGCACTTGGCCGGTTTTTTTTAAATACAAGTGAAAGATCTTATTCCGTAAAGGCTTTAGCACCGTAGACCACATACATACGCTGCGGCAGGTTATACAGAAGACCGAAGAGCCTGCCTCTCTGCTTAGCGTTTGTGGACTACGAGAAAGCCTTCGATTCGATCGAGACATGGGCCGTGCTGCAGTCTCTTCAACGGTGCCAGATCGACTATCGGTACATTGAGGTGCTAATGTGTTTGTACGAAAACGCCACTATGTCAGTCCGACTCCAGGAGCAGACCTCGAAACCTATCCTTCTGCAGCGAGGTGTGAGACAGGGAGACGTTATCTCTCCGAAACTGTTCAGCGCTGCACCAGATCACCGCTGCGCCAATCCAGAACCTTGAAGACATCCTCCATGTCTTCAAGGTTCTGGATTGGAAAGGGCTAGGCATCAACATCACTGGCGAGTATATCACTAACCTTCAGTTTGCTGACGACATTGTTATCATGGCTGAGACCATCATGGAGGACGTCAGTACAATGCTCGATGACCTCAGTAGACCCGTATTGCCATGGGTGACATTGCATATTTCAAAGGGATATTTTTAACGCGTGTCGGAGTGTGCTACCCAACACTTATGTCAAGTACTTATTTGGTGACAAAATATTTCAGTAGACGTCTACGTGTATTTTGCAGTAATACTCTTTAAGTATCGCTTGCAGTTTCGCTAGACTAGTCTGAGGCCGTAAAAATAAATAAAATGCTTGAGACACGATCGTAGATGAGCTGCTGTAAATTACCCTGAGTACGGCATTAGTGTCGTGGACGTGCTTATTGGCACTTTACGATCGAAGCGCTTTATTAGCAGCGGGTGGCATAATATTAATTTTATTAGTCCATTGTAACTCTAAGTAAATGTCGCGTAGGAAAGTTTTGGCGCTGGTAAGTATTATTTTACATTTATCCAAACTAATATTATAAAAAGATATAAAGAGAAGAGAAAATATTAGATTTTTTGTATGTTTGTTAGTAATGGATAAACTCGAAAAATTCTAACCGATTAAAAAAACTCTTTCATCTATAGAAAGCGATAGACTCGATAAATGATGAGCTGTGTTGATGCTGTTGTTGTTGTTGATGGGCTGTTTTATCGACATCCACGTGAACGAAGTCGCTGGCAGAAGCTTATTAAGAATACTGATAACGAATGCCCTTTAAAAGAAAAACAAAGTTTTATCACTTAAATAACAGTAAAAATAAGTTAAAAAGGTGTTTTCAGAAATATAACAATGGTTCTCCCTTCAAAAAAATTGATAGGCTTTATTTTTCTTTTTCAAGAATTCTTGTTACCGACTAGCGACTGTAAAAAATTGAAAATACGACTGAGAATACTAAATATTACGTTAAGATTTTTTCTGTAAAGTAAACGGCGGTAGGGAAAGGTCTGACTTTTTTATTTCTTCAAAATTTTGTGACGAGTTACATAAAAATACCAGCGGCACCGCAATGTTTTAGAAGTTTAAGAGTTGTCGCTACATTTTTAATGTCAAAAAACACGATTAGACCAGAGAGTGAATATTTTCAGAACCTAGGTACTTTCTTTGCCTAGCCTTGTTTCAACAATGTTGAGGTCGGCTTCCAGTCTAACCAGATGCAGCTGAATACCAGTATTTTATATGGAGCGATTGCCTATCTCACCTCCACAACCCAGTAATACGCGATACAACCTGGTAAGACTCGTTGTCAGACTTTCGGGCTTCTGAAGACCCATAACAACTGTCAAAAATCCACAAATGACAGCTGAAACCGACGGCTTAACATGCTTTCCGAGGCACGGAGGAGTCTTGGTTTGTAAAGATGGTCACCAAATCCACGGATCAACCCCGGCAAGCGTAGCTTAACCTGATGGATCGACCCGTGCGGCTGTTATTACTTAGCCACAAGCTAACCTAGATCCTAGGTTCTATAAATAAGGACTTCAATTTTGGATTTGATCATTCTTTTATTGGTTTTGCAAAATGACAACAATTTTTTATAGCAGATTTTTCATCCACCGACTCTTCTAGTATGCATAACTTCCTATTTTGAAGTCGGCTAGTAAGATCTAAGCTCAAACTGAAAGCCACATGACATCGAATCTATTATAAAATACACGAATCGATTACGAAAAAACGTAGCTCTGTATTTTCAATTCGGATGAAAAACATTCGGCGATTATTTTCAGTTTCGCTGAATCGGATACTATCAACGCGCCGGGAAATGTTATCACTTTTACAGGATTACCAGTTGAACGTGCCTTTTTTGTGTTCTGTTTATTTTTTAAACATTTATCTGTGGTTAACTACAATGCAGTTAGCATTAATTGTTCGGCGATAATTTTTCAATATAACAAGCGATTCTTATAAAACCATTTAATGTTGTCTCTGTTATAGATGGATAGAATATTCTTTATCTACTCTCATAGCGTAATATTCGAATTATAAAATTCAAAACGAGTTCATATTGACATACTTTATAAACACAATACCGAAATTTAAATATAGAATCACATTATAACATTTTTTCTCTAACAAAATAATACTATAAAACATTTTTTTTTTCTATTACGATACAGGACTATTCCAAGAAGTTAAAATCACCGAGGAGTTTCATTCAGCAGACGACATTCATTTGTTTTGTTGTACTGAATTTCGTGGGATTTTTCAAATTTATTCTTGTTCTTTAACTTTGATCTTTTATTTAGTATTAGGTTCAATCCCAATGTATGAGAGTAGATAAAGTAGTGTATGAAACTGCACATAACTAGGTATTAAAACATTCGTGTGATACCTACTATTAAAAACCTCGCCTACGCTCATGTTTTAATACCCCTCATTATGCAACAGTTTCATAAACTACTATTATTATGTACACTATAAAAATTACAGACATAAATTTAGAAATTTTACATTGGGTGACAAAATGGGTGGCAATTACACACAACAATGGGCAATTATTATGTGTATATGATACTAAGTATGGCTCTTAACATATTACACAGTAGGAGTATTTTCATTAAAGTTCAAAAATAGGATTGCATGTCTTTATTTGTGCACACAATTTATTTAACCACCTGTAAGGCAATTTGACTATTTAGTTTAAATCATGAAACAGTAAACACATCTTTAAAATATTAATTAAAGCCGTACCTTTCTAATTGTTTGAATATTTAATTTAATAACAGTTTGTTTTAAACTCAGCCCCGCACGTGTTCAAATCTCACAAAAGATATTTGCTAGTCAAAGGGGTTTGATCCCAAACACGTGTTACATCATTTTATGAATTCGGAAACTGAATTAGGTACTTACTTCAGATCCATTTGAATCCAAAATGTGCGGTTTTCGCAAGAATTTACTGTCAGTAATATTTGTTATGAATTGACTAAAGCATTTGTAACACCTGTGCTAAATTAATTTTAAAATATTAAATATTTATATTATTAATACTGCTAACTAGCTAGCTAGTTACCTAGCTTTTTCCCAACTAAGTTGGGGTTGGGCTGAATACCAGTATTTTACATGGAGCGACTGCCTATCTGACTTCCACGACCCAGTTACTGGGTAACACGATACCCCTTGGTAATACTGAAGGAGTTGGTAATTAATGTTGCTAACTGTAGTTTACTAACATGGTAAACTTGAATTGTATCCAAACAATGTACGTTTCTTAAAATAATATGAGTTAGGTTACCTATTAATAATTAATTTCATGTATATTACAAACATCTCAGTTGCTTTGTGAAAATATAAGAGAAGAAAATGAAGATCGCGATAATCTTTAGAGTAACTTGCTGGAGTCAATTAAGGAAAATTTTGAAAAATTTATAAAGTAATAAAACAAGCCGGCAGCTTGTCAGTTTTAATGCAACCTTTTTATTATTCAAACATTCGGATCATTAAGCGAAAGATTCTTTGTTATTATCTCAAACAGACTTCAGAATCACGAAAGATTGACATGTAATTATTGTTGAAACTGCTTTCTACGATGTTATTTCTTCACAGAGTGAGTTTCTTATAATATTTTAAGCTCATGTAGTTCGTTGATAGCAAAAGACGTTTAAAGGTACAACTTCATTCGACCTTGAATAAAAGGGCTTTGCAACTATTGTTTGTAAGGAAATGCTCTACACATCTAACAAAGTGGCGTTAGTGTGTGATAAAAAAGGCACCAAAATTGGGCATAGCCCTTTGTAGCATTGTGTAATGTACTTACCTGATCCCGGGATAACCTTACTTGCCAAAAAAATGTTGAAGAGAAAAGCACAATGTCGTAAAAAAACAAATATATCTTATCTCGTGATACATTAGCATTTAAAAACGGATAAAAACACGTACTTATGTTACCTCGTAACCAGTGCCTAGCGATTACTGTTGATTATCCACATAAAATGAAAGGGTCCTGTATTTCCCGGCGTCGCTCGCCGTACAGATACCAATGTTATCTCAATTTGTGCAAATATGGCCGACGAAGGTATATACCTAATTCTTTGGTTTCCACACTGATGTCGGTCCCGTACTAATTGTTGGAGAAACATTTGACTAAAACAAATGAAGCTCATTGTTATTAATGATTACTAATTTAAACAAAGCGCTCAAGTCCAAAACTTTTTGAAGCTACATCAAAATACGGTGTTTTCATGTAGCTTCAAAAAGTATTGCAAAGTTCAAAGGCCAGAATTATAAAACGGTTGTAAATGCTCCTCTTGGCTAGGAAGTATAGAGGAAGCCATGCAAACATAATACATTTTATTTAACTTTTGAACTTGTGCCAGATTGTACACTTTATCTCAAAGAGTTACTGTAAAATTATATGCGGTCAATACCCTTGTAATTTTCGTATAATAGGCTTGCTTTAAAGTTTTAACAAAAACATGTACTTACTCTGAAAAGATAATGAACCCGTTATAAGAACATTACTTAAGGTCACTTCATCTTTAAAGAAGAAAAGGTAGGGTCTTTAAGGTACTGAACGTAACAAAGTGTTAACATTTGCCCACATAATATTTAAAGTTACGTAAGATCATTAATGAACGCTTCATTAAGGTTTATTAGTGCGGGTAAGCGATAAAAGACATTAATGTGGGCGTACGTAAAGGTTTTACGATTTTTTTTTCAAAATTGACAACAATTTCCGAAGGTTTTCAGCCTTAAAACAAAAGATAGGAAAATCTGTTCTGACACGAAATAGTTCTATTTAACAAAGCAATCAAATAATTCCAAACTCAAGCTGACATTGACATAACATAACGAAATCACAATCTAGTGATTAAGTTATTCGCTTTATTTCATTATTTCAGTATACTCTGCATTTTGGAATTTATTGTTAGGTAAATGTTTAATATTTGATCAGTCAAGGATTTTAACGCAATAAGAAAAAAATGATTATATAAGTAGTATTTAAGGGGGCATCCCCCTTAAATACTACTTATATAATGGACAATACAGGCTACCTTAGCCCTTAAAAGATTGATTATATAAGTAGTATTTAAGGGGGATGCCCCCTTCGCGACCGTAACAAATATGGCAAATGTGATGATTTCATGAAATAATGATAGTTATGCTGCTTAGTTATATGCTTAGTTATGCTGTTAGTTATGGAGTTGTATTGCTGATTGTAATGATTATAATTATGTGAAGACGTATGAGACTTATTATGTGAAGTTTTAGTTGCAGGTAATTACAGTCAACAGAAAGCTCTAAAAAACCATTGCACCTATCAACAAAGAAACATCGAAAAATTATTTGAAAAACAAAACACTACTAGAACTGAGAACACTAGTTTGCTAGCTTAATTTTGAATGTAGTTACAACTTTTAGTCCAGAGTTGTAGTTAGGTGAAATTTCATTTCGGATGTCGTTCAATCTAATAAATAGGCATATTTCATAAAAAATATTTTGCACAAGCTGAATGTAGATACGATGGGAACGGCTAGACACTATATAAATATTCGAGTAATTTTATTATTTCACGAATAATTTCAATGAAATCACTTTCGAAATTCCAATATTTCTACGATTTCTTATAGGAATAAATTTTAGCAATTTAAACTAAAATTTAAAGAGCAGTGGTGACCCAATGGTTACGACCGCGACTTAAGAGTTGTAGGTCGTAGGTTTAAACCCTAACAGGCGCTTAACTTTGTGTAAATTATTTCATTACCACTGCTCTCAAAATGGTGAAGGAAAATATCCTGAAGCATCCTGAGGCATGTCTTAGAACCAAAAAATTAGAAGACATGTGACATCTACCAACCCGCACTAGGCCCGCGTGGTGGATTACGGTCCGCTCCCTCTCACAGAGAGGACGCCTGTGTCCCAGCAGTGGGAACATTATAGGCTGATTATTTATGATGATGAAACTAAAATTAGACTGCTTTACTAAGTAATGATAAAGGGCAAAATCAAAATTAAATCATGATTCGGTATTAGATTACGACTTCGCGTAAAAGCAAGAACCTATAATTCATCCATCTAAATACTAGGAATCAAGTCTGACATAGGTCACTGCGAGTTGGGTCTAGTCTTTCAGGTTGCGGCGTAGTTGCGTGATGGATGTATCCAATGATCGTCGAATTATTACGGCTCACTCCCGACCGAGTTCCACAAACCACTACGAAGCGGTTCCAAGATATTTGGCAGTTTATGCGATTGGACGCGATCGATACGTCGGCTTATTACGATTTGCAGACAACTTGAAATCCGGGAGCAACATAAATTTCACATTGAATTAAATTAGATAATCTTTTGAAATTACTTGAGTGGTTTTAGGAGTTTTGGATAGACACTCGGTTATTAAATCGTCCATCGTAATGAATTTACTGTTCAGAAATATCGGCGTCGTTACAGCGCTCCCTGGGCAATCAACCGTACTGACTGGCTAATCATTTTATCGCCGCGGGAGATAGATTCGTATATATCCTGCAGCGAGACGGTATAAGTTATTATAACGATCGTAGACAATGGCTTTACACTGACGAGTACTGGGCTAGTATCACTTAGTATTTCCTTTAATACAATCGTCCTGACGATGTCTATAATTATGTTTCCACTTTCGAGTCAGTGTCTGCGTTACTTTCTAATAACATAAGCGAACGCATCACCATTAGCCAGTCCCTTTCAAGCAAGACAAGTTATAACGAGTTTTATCTACCGACAAAGTTTAAGAAATAAAACAGTTTTCGCGAAATGATTTTATCAGGGCTTAGGTTGTATTATCGCGGGTGTCCATCCATCGGATAAGCCACTTAATCGCCTTTCATGACGCCCTCAGGGAGAAATGGGACTCCTTACTCTTTGTTATCAAGTGCGAAACTGATTTTCGATTATGAAGGAGGTTTTAAGCCCTAAATTGAATGAATGTAAAAAAAACTGTATTAGTAGTAAGTTGAATAAAATACAGCTGTCTAGTTATAGTAAATGGAATGTTTTATTCTGAAAATAAATGATTAATAATAATAGTTGTTCTACCTATATCTACAATTATCTAGCATTTTATTTTTAATTAGTTCCGTGACTAGGCAACGCCTCAACAACTGACCAATATGAAGTTTTAAAAACATGTTCCTTAAAGGGTTTAAGAAACACTAAACAGATGAATTTCTGAAAGTCTTCAGAGTGGCTCCAACGGGGGCTTGCATGGGAACTAAGTCGCAGCTAAAAAGGTTACCTCAGACAGTTACTAGTAATGAGCTTTCCTGTCACGTCGCCTCAGAGGCCCAACATTCATTTGGTTCACAGATCGTTCATTTCATTCATTTCGTTCGCTCCAAGCTACTATTATCCTGAAGATTTGCTTTGGAATGCTAGACTAAAACAATGACAGAGTTCGCTTTATCTCGGGATTTTGGAGCTACATAAAAGTCGAAATGTTGTGTTGTGAATATAAATTATTTTGTAAGAAATCTTTTATGCAAGGAACTATGATTAGAGTTATCTTTATATTCTTGGAACGCTCATTTAAAAGTATATCATTTACTAACACATAAGTAACCAGGGAATTTGGTTGCCATGGAAGTTTATTTTGATCACAAGCGTGTTTAAGAATCTATGTTCTCTATATAACTTTGGAAACATCAGTAGTCTACTTAATGAAATAATTTTTTTTCAAGCGAAGTTGGTAGGGTAAGGAAACCGGTAAGTTATCAACACTGGATAAAATACGGCGTATTGTTAAAAACGACATGATTAAATAAATGAAGTAACAGTATTATTATTTCCCCACAAACGCAATATAGAAACATTTTACATGTTCGAAAACTAGCATTTAATTTTTATTATCCCGTAAGTATTATTTCCGTGAAAAGTATATCAGAGTTGTTTAATTACTTATTACGATCCTCTAATGGGAAAGTTGTGGAGGCGGGAAACTGCAAGCGACATTGATGAGCCATCAACGTCGAAGGATGAATTAATCGTTATTATAACATTACCAATTTATATCAAGTTTTAAGTTAAAGTCTGTTAAATTTTCATTGATAATGGTGCCGATTCCCTTGTTCACAAACTAAACTAAATTTAAGTTCAGTGCATCTTTTTCTTTCTATTTCATTAAGAAAAGGACAGAAGATAAATTTTAGTTTAGTCCTGTCAAATTAATCAGCGTTTGACGTAAATTTACGTAATTTTAGTAGGCAAGTTTTTAATCACATCTAAACTTGTATGGAGTAGTGACAGGCGCTGAGTAATTTGACAGGACTAAACTAAAATTCATCTTCTGTCCTTTTCTTAATGAAATAGAAAGAAAAATATGCACTGAACTTAAATTTAGTTTATTTTGTGAACAAGGGAATCGGCACCATTGATGATGTAAATGAACTAGGTAGTTCAGAAAGATTGACACTATTTAAAGAAAGTTACTATGCGATCGTATAAAGAATGGGTTGGGCCGTTCGGCTGTATTGTGACCTTTTCAATAGAGTCGTGTTGGGTAAGAATTGTGTAGATGTTAGGTATACTAGGTACTGACTCATCAAAGTGAAGTTAGGACGACCCCAGGCTAGATTATTCCTATTCTTATTTCCATTGTGTAAGATGAAGTAATACTTTCTCTTTTTAAATGAACGATCTCAATCCCAGCAATGACAAAGAATTTAGAAACGAAAATTACACAATATTAGCTACTAAGATACGCCGCATACTGATTTTTATGCTTGAACAAATAAAAAATAGACAAACGATTTTCCTCCACATATTCTTCGCAAAGTGTTTTCCCCTTTTACATTCCGGTGACGTTTCGAAAAAAGCCTTTTCAAAGGCACTCGACGTCAAAGTACGCACAAAACATTTTTGTCTGTACATTTTTTTGTCCAATTTTGTTTCACGTCTGACTTTGGACTTAAAAGCGTCCCCTAGTGGCAATTTGGAGTAACTAAGGGTTACGATCATCCGACAGATACGTCGTAACTAAAGCATTGAATGTGAAATCCTGAACAATGTGTCAATTTAAAACGATTTCATGCAGTAATCCGCAGCACTCTGTTTTCAAAAGAAAATAAAAATTGGGGTACCTAGCACAATAGTGATCCGTAAATTGGATAGTATTGTAGTAAGATCTGATGTAGTGTGGAAATAGTTATAGTCTGCAAATGCAGAAGGTAGATTTCAGATGTTCATCTTCCCTTCTAGAAATAAATAATAAAACAATAACTTAGATAAGTCCAACTTGAAAGTTATTCAAATTAGTTCACAAAAGTATTTACCACTTTGATAATCTGTACGATCAATGCAAATTATTTTGTAAAAATAAACAAACGCCAGTTTAGTCATTTGGTGCTTTCCAGTTCCAAATGACGAGTATAAAATAAACGCATTAATGATGTATTAGCGAGTATTTTAACTATTTAACAAACATCGAAGTTAATTAAAGCACGTGACTAACTTCGCTGACCAAATAAGCTGGTATACTCTGCTATAATGCAGATAAATGAAACTTCTAACAATCGATTTGTTCATACGCGTCATTTTTTGTCTGTGCTCCATGTGTTGTATCAAATAGCAATTTATTGAAAAAAGAAACTTAACTTTTGTACGTGTTTGAGAATAATAGAGCCAGACTATGTAATATTGCGGAATATGATCCATAAAACTTATTCTTTTATAAAGGATGTACTTATATCAAATTATTGTTCCACAAGAGCAGAAAGTTTTATACAAGTTAAAAAGACATTTTATCGAGGCATATTTTTACGCAGCTGTGGGACATGACTGTATGCTAATGGTAGCAGAAAATATTTTGGGGATTGTCAGTGGCAAGAACAAAAGTTATCAAAGGAATATCGGTGAAAAATTGTGTTCAAACATTCGAAAAAACACTTTAGAATCATTGGATAAAAAAGTCAGTACAGCTGATGACAAAGTATAGGAGTTATTACAAGAAATTGAGATTAGGTAGTTCTAAAATAATGAAATCATCTTTTAAAAACGTGCAAACGACCGTAAAATTATTTTATCTTTGAATTCATGCATGAAATGACAGTGTGCGGTGTAGTATGTTGCAGTAACGTTATCATATAGAACACGACCTTAGGGAATAACCTCGCAAAAGTATCACCGAAGTTCTTTTCTTTTCAAAGGTTTTTCACAAAATATTCTCTTAGGTTTTTGTTAGAACTTTTTATAAGAATATACTACTGGTTAGTTTAGAAATTCTCAAATAAGGCATCACTAATTCATGTATCAGTAAGAATAGCTGACAATACAGCTTCTTATTTAAGTTTTTCGGGCGCCGTTCACTTTATTAAGAAGAATATTGCGAAACTTCCAGAAAAATTATGTACTCATCTACTATGATCACAGAAGGTCAGCGTTTGCTGTTATAATATGTATAAATAACACCTCATTTCTTCGAAGATGAAGTCTACTTACCTACTAAAATGTTACAAGAGCCCGCAATAGTAGATTGTTATACGAGGGGCTAAAATAACCCATTGTAACGAGGTAGTTTTACTCCCGAGCTTTAGCGAGGGAGTAAATAGAAACCGAGTTATAATGGGTTTTAGCGCCGTGTGTTACACTCTACTTTTCACTACGATTGCGAAAAAATAAAATAATCCAATACAACATTAAATAGTTCATTTAATTTAAATGTACAATTTGTACAATTCGAGATGTTTTTTTACGGCAACTTAATTTCAGTCCTCTGTGAAGATGTTCTCACTAGATGATGATATTTTCACTGTTATAAATTATATTACAATAAAGATTACCTACGGTCACCAATTCAATTCGTAATTAGAGAAAAATTCTAAAGATTTTGCACCAATGCCTTTTTTATTTCTTCTGTAGCCGCAACGCAATGCACGCATTCTACCGAAGAGATATCCGCATTTAGTTCCATTTTCAAAAATAAAATGTTCTTCTTTTTTTGTGAACCAGTAATAAGTCGAGTCCATAATCTCAATTATTCTACATATGAATAAAGACTTTTTCGTTTTTCAAGGCTCGTTGGAACAGACAAAAATTAAAAAGAAATTACTTTTTCCCCTAGAGCAAGAAATGCTATTTTTTCCCCGCTCTTGTACTCTACAATGACGGCCTTTTTGAGCAAGAGGAGTGAAAAAAATCTTATTTATCTATTGTACTTTATTTGTGCACATAATATATCGTATAGGTATATCTACGTATATGAATGATTGTGTATTGTTATCAATGTTATCTCCCATCCAAGATAGTGTAAGTTGATAAAGCCTGGAATGTTCGGTGGCTTTCTGTACAATCTCATAAAAAAAGCTTTGATATACAATGTAGACTGGCATTGAATATAAATAGAAATACACCGGCGTGCAATAACAATAAAGTATCGTGATAAAGGCAAGTATTTCTAGCTTCTATAGTTGTTCTATTTCTGGGAATTGGAGACGCAATGAACTCTAGTCTATTCTATATTTGTATGCACACTTGTTTTCAATGAGAAATTCCAATAAATATCTATTAACTTCGTTAATAACTTTTCACTCCTCCTGCTCAAAAAGTCCGTCATTGTAGCGTACCAGAGTGGGGAAAAAATAGCATATCTTGCTCTAGGGGAAAAAGTAATTTTTGTCTGTAACCAACGAACCTATAAAAACGAAAAAGTTTTTATTCTTATGTAAAACTAGCTTTTTACTACCGGATACCGGAATAAAAAGTTTCCTTAAAAATTCAGATTGAACAAATTGTATATTTAAAAAAATAAAATAAACTATTTAATATTGTTTTGGATTATTTTATTTTCTCTCAATCGTAGTGAAAAATAGAGTGCACGGCTTTAGCGCCGTGCACTCTACTTTTCACTACGATTATTACGATTTTGATTTTTACGATTATTTTGTTGGCTATTTTTTTCATTACCTACTGAGAATTTAGAAAAACATTTCATTGATTGGCTATCAGTAATCTAATAGGGAAGGATTTTATTTACTAGGACACGATCAGGTTTTATCACACGCATAGGTATATCTACATATTTATAGATATCACGAAAAAATTAAACAAATTCTCACGGAAACTGATATAACTCATGTAGGTACTACGCATGTCAAGAAATAAATATACAGGAAATAAACAAGGAGACCAATCGTAAATGTAACCAAAACAAGATAAAATATCTTGTATAATAGTTACAGCTTTCAGCAACTTACATAAGCGTCAAAATAAAACATTTAATAAGTTCCACCCTTTAACAGGTTTACCGACCCGGTGAGATTTAAATACGTCTGGCGAGTAATGGCTATAATATTCATAATTTATGGCGTCCATTGCTCCGCCACACCTCTCAGGCAATAACCGAGAACATGGTTCAATTACTTCTTTTTATAAATGGTTATTTTATGTCGGTCGATAGCCGAGAAACCCCTTTCATAACTATCGTGTTTTTAAATCCTATAGATGTTACGACATTAGATTAGCACCCTTACACATTATGTAAGTAGGAGTCGAAACTGTACTCAGAAAGAAAAAAGGAGGAAAGTACTCGTAATAAATACAGCGTTTTATGCGCGATAAGGAAAATGGGCATACAGCGTGCCTGATATGGAGTGACGTTCGGTAAACAATATAGTGTGGACATTTTGTTTAGGTGAACAACGGTGGCGTTATATAAATATTTATATTATTTTTAAACAAAATATTTTTGTTACGTGAATACTTTCTTCAAAGAAATATAGAAATCTAACCCACCATATCAGCCAGTGTGGGGTATGAAAATGTTATGATTTCGGTTCACTGTGTGAGAAACTACCCCCATCCTGAAAGGGAGTGCGCCGTTGACACCGCGTTTTATTCACACACATAAAACGGATAGTTTCCATGTATAAAACGCTGACGCATCATGTATTGTGTACTGCAAAAGGCTCGAGCCAGGTCAAACGACTCCGTATACCCTTCATAAAAATAAACTGTAAATATAAATAGCTCTATATTGCGTCTCTTTTCGAAACATAGACCAACGATAAATTTTATCCAATAAAATCCCAGAAGCAGTTTTTTTTAAAGAAAAACGCGAGCCTATTGAATAAATTGATACAAATCTTGTTAGGTCGATGCAGATGCGCACCGCAAGGATTTGTTCGTAAAATTCAGACTAAATAAAACTGGTTCTAGATATTCTAGAACCGTCTATTCGAATCTAAAGATTTTCTTCTTATCTGATATATACGAAAGTTGAAAAGATATTCTGTCTGTTCAGCTTTCCCTTTAGCTATTTTATTTTTTTCTGAGATAATTATGTATAAAAGAAGTTTTATTGCGTTGAAGCTAAATTGAGATCTTGGAGAACCGTACCTACTGCATCAAGATTAACTATGCAGCATCTTTAATTTATTAAATGTTTTTTTTTCCGACTGTATTTTATGAAGAAGGTTATTATTTTTACAAGCTTTATTTTATTTAAACGTTTGATATTTATTTAGCAAATCAGAAAAGTAATAGGTCAGTAACCCAAAGAATCGATTTCAGTTGTTTTTATATCAAAACTAGCTGACCCGGCAAACGTTGTTTTGCCATATAAATGTTTGGGGTGGACCACCCTTATCACTTAGGGGTATGAAAAATAGATTACGACTGATTCTCAGACCTACCGAATATACATATAAAATTTCATAAAAATCGATCAAGCCGTTTCGGAGGAGTCTGGCAACTAACACTGTGACACGAGAATTTTATATATATGTACAGAAGATAAAGATATTGTCTAATAATTAATTATTAATGAAACATTAATAAATTATTTGACAAAGTGCGGAAAGAAAAAGCAGCTGCTTGTTTTGTTTCCGCACTTTTCTGTTTCCAATATTTTACATGTAGGTACTCTTTTAATTCTCTTTTTTTTTGCGATAGCTATTCCGGTTTTTCTAAACTAAAAATAACAGAAAATGAATTTGCATTGTTTTTTATGTGTTTAGTATTATAATTATTTACATTTTACGCTATTTGTACCTTTTCAATTTCCTCATCCTGGGTACAAATAGTAACCGGAAATGTTTCTTAAGGTATATAAATACTTTGTAACCTATATCAAATGAACAGGATTCATTTTTTAGTTTAAGCGTTATGTATACTTACCAAAGCATACGTTTTATTATCTGGTTTTCGTTATTGTGTTATTCTGGTTTTATTATCTTCGAAAAAGAAATAAATACCTTATTTCTTTTTAGGAGATAATACAAAAACTACCGAACTAATGTAGATTAAAAGCGGCTTAAAGCTGAAGAGAAGAGAGTCATAATTGGCTGTTTTGAGGAAAACAAAATGGTGCGTGCCTAAGCTTAATATTTGTTGAAATTAGAGTTTCAAAGTTAAACTTATCCTACTTATATTATAAATGTGAAAGTTTGTATGTTTGTTACTCAATCACGCAAAAACGGCTGAACGGATTTTGATGAAATTTGGTATACTGATAGACCATGACCTGAGTGACATAGGCTACTTTTCATCCTGGATCGCAAACGAAGTCGCGGGCTACAGTTAGTAATTTTATAAAGTGACGCTGATTCTCATATTTGTAAACATTTCAAATATGCATAAATGTTTAAAGTAGTGTATCCTTGAATAGTGTATAAACATGTATCGGACGTAGATGTATCGGATAATTGCGAAATAAGCTATATTTACAATAAATAAAAATATTTTCCCCGAAAATATTCTAATAACGAAACATTTTTAAGAAATTATGTGACAAAAAATCACATCCTGTACCGTCGCGATCTTATCGGAATATTCATTGTAGAGATGAAGTCGAGCCGAAGGTAAATTGCAGAAAATTGGCTTCCCTTTTCTAAGATAACGAGTTCCCTGAAAGTGGGGCTTGTCGTATGAACATAACGCATTTTGCGAACGATAGACGATAAGAAAGTTATTAATGTTTCGCGCAAACACGACGCTTATTTTAATATTTGATCAGCGATACAAAGTGAGCGATTACGTTCATTAGATCATCTTAAACAAACAGTAACAAGAGCTTTAACAAATGCTCTGTTAAAGAATACATTAATTTTTATCAAACGTTTCAATAAAACGTCGTATGCTCTTCTTTCTAAATAACGTGACCTTTAAATTCTGGCTGCTAATTGGGTGAGTAATATTATAACAATATTTTGTGAGTTGTCGTAGCAAACCCAAACAAAACAGCTACGAGGTGCTACGAGACGCGCCCGTCTTCGTAGACGGAGCTACGAAGCTACCAAAAATATTCGTAGCCTTACATATTTTTGGTGAAGGATTGAATCTTATTTAGTTTTAATTTTGTATTTAATATAATTTTCTTTAATCATAATTTGAGTATAATGATCACCTGTGGGGTCTCCGCTCCTCCTCATGATCCTCTTTCATAAACGATGGTTGCAGACTGAATCTGCGCCTGAACTGGTGACGACCCTTCATATTGGCAATCGTTAATTCACTTAGCACATACTAGGTTCAGTTCCAATGAGTTCACAGCGCAATGTTTGAGTGCGTGTGCGGACAGCGCGTGGAGAGTCGCGGAACGTGCGCGGCTCGAGACGGTCGCAGGACGAGTGGCGCTGTGGCGTTGAGGCGCTGCCCGCCTGCCCGGCCGCCGCACGCCTTCGTGCCTTCAGCTGACCCGACGCACCAATATTTCGCAAAACCTATTGAAAATATACAACTCACCTATTTAGCTTCTTCTTCTTTGTGACGCTAGCACGACCCAAAACTTTGCCATTTCTATAGCGTCATCGGTGGTAGCGCAGATGACACTTTGACTGCATGTTTTAGGACACAGAGGGCAGGATAGGAGATGGAGCATAGTTTGCGACACAGCTCCACATCCACATTTATTTAGCTGAAAAAGAAAATCAAATCTCATTAACAATACGAATTTCAAAATAAATTTCTTGGATCTTCAACAACACAAACAAAGCATTTGAAATATTAAATCCTCGACCAATAAATGTTTATGTTACCAATTTGAATAAAGGAATCAAAATTGTAATTCTATTGCAATAAAGCGTATCGATCGCGCCGCAACGATAGCATTCAACCAATCAATATGTAATAAACGAAACATCAGAGCGTCGTGTGATACTACAATAAAGGGCTAACAGGCTCTATTTCATTGTGTCTGCAAAAAAAGCGATAGGTCTCGATATAAATAGAATAGAATACAATACTCTTTATTAATGAGAAAAATGTCGTCAGGAAAGTTTTGAGTATGAATGTGGATGGCTATAAGAGTTGGGGAAGACCAAAGAAACGATGGATGGACTGTGCAAAGGTGATATGGCTAGAGAGATAACCAATACAGAAGTATGGAAGAAAAAAAAACAGTGGCACTAGAAAGTAAAACTTGAACAAGATCGCCTTGGTGGAAGAAAAATACTTGTACAGAATATTGGTCCGTAATCTTATCTAAATAAAGAGCACAATCGCGTTTACAAAACCTTTAAAGTAAAAATACTAGCATAGAACATTGATCTGTAACTTAATATAAATAAAGAGCACAATCCCGTTTACAAAAATGAGGTGTCGGTAAGGTGTCGCGAGTTCAATTGTTTTTTCCCATTTCAAAAATGCCCAACGCGCCTAAAGAAGTTATCACTTCAAAAATACATTGTGTCGACCCCAAATAAATTGAGATGGAGAATGATAACTCTTTATTAATTCAATTAATTATTGGAACAGTTCTATTGACATTGTTTAACGTTTACAAAAAACTTCACAGCTGTTATTGTTTTGCATTACACATTGTTACTAAGAAAAGCTTAAGTACCTAACCTAAGACAATACCTGTAGATGAGGTATCTATAGGGACGCCTGTTGCTGCGCCCGCCCGAAACCCCTATAGTAAGTGGATAAAGTGTTCAGCGGGTTTTCCCAAACTTTCTCTCAGAGATATTGTGACTAGAGTGAGTACAGTACAGTCTAGTCTTTTATATCTTCGTCAGTTTTCAAATTCTTTCCTTTATTAAGTCAGGATATACATTTTGAAGCTACGGCATCGAGCAGACTATTGCATAGAAAACTATATTTAATTATCTACTTGATAACAAAGATCAAAATAGCATACACCTTTGACCAATGTTGACTTGACATCAACCTAAAACCTTTGAACGGCCTGGAAATTTTAAGAAATGTCAATCTTTTATTTAATTTTATTTTCAGAGTCTGTCAGTTTCGTATTTTTTCATCTGACATGTAAAGAAGATGGCTGAATGTCATTCTGCGGTACTGACATTACCACGTAATATATAATGCTGAGTCGATAAAGCAAATTCTATCGTGCTATGAGCAGTCAAAAATAGCCCTTAACGTAACGAATATATTTAGATGGGACTGTACATCGACACGTAAAATGTTACTGAATATATTCCACCGCCGCTCCTCTTATTGTCATCAGTAGATGGGATTTTTATTGCAAAGTTCCAAACGCACGGGAGTCATAATAGAAAGGAAATAAATTTTCTATGAGTGCGTACGCGTGATGAAAATACGTACGAAGTAATATAAGGAATGCTATCAAATCGTACCCTCGCAAATTGTTGTCGATGGCAGAATCTGACGGTTTTATATCAAAGATTTGGATTACATAAATTATTAGAACTATAAAATGAAATGTTTTCAAATAATTAGTATAAGTAGGTTGGTACCGAGAAGTAATCAGGTAAGATTTGTGTTGTATTCATCACGAGCAATTTTATGTGTCGCTGGTTTCGCAATATATCAAAATCCCTGTGTCGAAAAAAAGAGAAAAATGAAAGAAAATATATATTTTTGTTAAGAGCCTACCGTTTTCACGCTTATGAACAATTTTATTTTCACTTTTAGGGTCCTGTGGGCCCTAAATATCGTTTATTTATAAACTCTTGTCTTAGTAATAAATTGCTGTGTTCAATAATATTGTGACTAGAGACCAGAATTTCTGCTGTCAAAACGATAACGCTATTTTATAAATATAAAATGGCGTCTGTGAATACAATTTTCATCTTGAGAGGTCAAAACGACACATTAGGGCCATTGGGACCTTTGAAATGAGAGTTAATATTGGCATTAGTATTATCTGGTCCCTTGTTCCGTCCGGTATTCGTTATCCCTCTAGATTAGCGACCCTTTTCTCCAAATCTAAAAACCAGCCCTAACAACGAACATTTGATATTACCTAAACTAGAAAATACTTCCACTCAAAATTCACAATAACATGAGGTACTCTTGTTAAAATAAAATATTTATGACTACAAGACAGCGACTTTCTTTTGTTTTATTTGGGTAAGTACTTAGGATAATGATGTTTTTCTCCCAACGCTCCATCAGTACCTGTCTTGGTTATTTGATCGTAATGAGAACTTTAAACCTTGAGGGCGTGGGACTTAGCATTTAAGTCTTTTTATGGTTCCGTACCCAAAGTGTAAAACGGGACCCTATTACTGAGACTCCGCTGTCCGTCCGTCTGTCACCAGGCAGTATCTCATGAACCGTGATAGTTAGACAGTTGAAATTTTCACAGATGATGTATTTCTGTTGCTGCTATAACAAAAAAAAAAAACAGAATAAGGGAGCCCCCTTGAATATTTATTTTATTCTGTTTTTTTTATTTGTTCATACAACAAACGTGATTTTTTTGCACGATATTGATAACGGCAACAGATAGACGCTTGAAATATTTACAGAATATTTAGTTATATATTCACTTTAAAAATAAATAAATAATTAAATTAAAATAAAACAAATATTTAAGAGCCCCCCTTAAATATTTGTTTTATTTTAATTTAATTACCATACAACAAACGTGATTTTTTTGCCGTTTTTATAGATAATGGTACGGAACCCTTCATGCGCGAGTCCAACTCGCACTTGGCCGGTTTTTTAATTTCGCCCTCTTCAATATCTAAATGTGAAGATACTGGCAAGGGTCACGTTTTCAGTGACGCCCGAGCCATAGATGTTACCTCGAGTACCCAAGTGTCATCTGTCACAATATAGCGGTCAAGCAGCAGAATGTTGAAAACGTAATTAAATAATGTTTCGTTAAATCAAAGTCGGACCTCAGCCTAAACAAACAATTAAACGCTCGCTTGTGTGAAGGTGTTGTCAAACAACACTTGATGAAACAAGTGAATTAGGGTGTCTTCCGCAAGTGGTCGTATGAAGACGCAGGGGGTGAGGCGCCGGAGACCCGGGAATTGCAAATTAGGCTCGTGCGGCGTCGGGGAGGGGGGAGTGGGGGAGACGCCCTGCTCAGCTCGGAGCGAAAAATAACGCTCAACAAGTGAGGAACTAACCCTTCGTGACCACAGACACGGAACAGATACTGCTTTGATATAGCGACGTACATTTTTGTATAAATAGGCCTGCTTACTTGATGTTTAGCTATACTAAAAGCGCTAAAAATACATAGAATCATTACATTTCTGGCAACCGTTGGAAGTAAGATTGACTCGTCGAAAATCCCTGTCATTTTAAGTCCGCCTCTGCACAACATCTTAAATTTTAAATAAATACAAGGAAAAATAACAACATTTTATTCTATTTATCAATTCGTCGAGCGCAAGTGGCTACGTACCAGAAGCAATCCACTTTGCTATGATCTTGTATAATATGAAAATTCTAGGAAAATAATACGAGGTATTATATTAACCGTATTTATCACGGTAATAAGACCATATTACCGTGATAAATACGGTTAAAACAAATCATTTATTTCTTTGCAAACATGGGTAAATTTGTACATAGGTGTTGTCATTTAGTTCTCCATGTTCTGTCGTCACATGGACATGCAAATCTTAATCTATTAATATCATTTTAATCACATTAGAAATATTATCATAATCCCATTTTACAAATTTTACAGATTCATGTCAAATCATTTGAATCACAATAAATATAAAATGTCATAATATTACATCAAATGTCACTGGCTACAATATTAACTAAGTACCTATGTCAAATGGATACAATACAAGCATGTCAATCTAAATAAGTAAAAATAATAAAATAAATTATTTATTTTATCAAAATGTCAATAACAACCAATTACATTTTAATTTTATTCATTATTTTAAAAGAGCATGTCAAGAACAAATAAACTGAAAACAAGATGAGTACCAGGAAATCAATCATAAAGTCATTTAAAATTACAATAACGTCGATACTTAGGTCCCAAATTATAATACGATTTACTTATGAGAATGTTTTTTAAATGCCTTTTAAACAAATTAACATTTAAGATTTTGATTGATTCTGGTATGCAACCATATATAATTGGTGCAATTGGTTAGAGTCCCAGCCGATTCCAGTCGAAGTATTGACGGTGAATTTTTCAGGATAGACCAGGCAGGCAGTTTTCAACATGCATAGAAGAACGATGCCAGGTATATACGTAAACTTTTATTCAACTCGTTAGTCGTAAATTCTCACCTTACTCCCGAAGTGCCGAACTTAGTTAATAAGATCCGTTGCTATTAAACAACATTAGGTAATCATTACGTAAGTTTATATTATACGTAGAAGTATTTTGCACAGCTGTGTAGAGTTAAGTTTAGAGTTCCTATGAGTATGTAAGTTTATGTATTAGTTTAATTAGTCTGTCAGTTTTTTCTTGTCGAAAGATCATATTTTATTTAATAAATCGTTGCAACCCTATTTTTCAGATAATTTATTATTTATCGAACTGTACCTAATCCTACATACATCGGTGTATTTGGTTTTTAATATTTAATATTGCACAGAAAAATGCCGTAACAGATAAAATACTTTTAGTAGGAGCTGTGAAGTTATTTTTCTAGTGGTCGCAAGCGCTACTGCTGAGCATGAGGTCCTGGGTTCGATTCCCGGGTCGGGCAAAGTGTTATTGGGTTTTTCTATCTGAAATTTCTCAATAGCAGCTTGGAGTCTGGATTTGTGCCCGGTTGATGGCAATAGGCTCGCCCCCTATTACATGGGACTTAAACATAACTGGCGAAATGACGGTTAGCTTAGTATGGAGTATCTGTTTCATAAATATTGGGATTCTAAGAAGGGTTACAAAGACTCACATCTCTTAACAATGTATTACAGGCTTCGTTTTCAGTCTCACATTGTATGTTTACTTATAGCAAAATCAATCTCACAAAGGTCCATGGTCAGATAGACAAAGAGGATACATACAGTTGGTGTACCTAGATAAGTATCCACCTAACCAAGTAAACGGCTCTTCTTCTTTTCTTCTGGTTAGTGACTAAACTGGTGTCTGAGTTTTAAAGCCGCCCATGGACTTCGATTCACATGCCGTCGAGAAATAACTCTCTGGCATGCCGGTTTCCTCACGATGTTTTCCTTCACCGTTTTTGAAGCAAGTGATAATTAAACAATTCGCATATGAATCCGAAAATTCAAAGGTGCCTTGGGTTCGAACTCGAGACCTATGACTTGGCAGTCTGACGGTCACACCACTAGGCTAACCCTGTTAAACAAACTAGTACACTGCTTGGAAGGGTGGATACTTTTATCAGGCAACCGACCGTACGCACCACTAATAAATTACAAGAAGCGCCCACTCCTGTTTGTGATTCCAATTTTTAATCTCTTCAAGCAAAAGTAATATCGTTTTAATTATTTTTATTACTTTCACAAAACTCATTACAGCTTTTGTAATTAAGAAACTTTGGTATTCATCGGAGTCGCGTTAAAAGTACCTACCTACGCAAAAAAATACAAATAATTTTCAGTCCATCTTGTCAGAGGAAATCGAAATTCAATGGTTTGTTATTTATTGTCGGTCCTTCGATTGTGTATGGAGCTAGGCAATTGTAACACTAAGTTGCACCTTTATCCGTATGTAGGTCAGCAAGAGGTCATACAATTCCAAGGATCATATAATATACTAGGTACTAAAATAGTGTCGCAGATATTTGAATACAATTTCCTACTCCCGTCGTACGTGAATTTAAGGAACGCGTGATTGAGTCGCGTACGGAATCCAAGTTTAATCAGAATAAGTTCTCAAACAAACAAACAAGGGGACGGGGGGCGTGAGATGCATTCCGAAACCACATACCGTTGGCAGTGTTAAATCACACCCGAAAGGGGGAAATGTCTTAAGAGATTTATGTTCTCTGTATGAGTAAGCACGATATGAGTTGGTATACAGGGTGACAGGGACATCGACGCGAAAACTGTTAACATGGATTCAGTAATGGAGTCAGTAATGGAGTCAGAAAAGTTTCAACGCAGGGGTGTTCTGAATCATGTAGATTCAGAACCCCTGCGTTGAAACTTTTCGTCGGTTATTAAAAAAAAAATCTGCTGTTTCATAGAAAAGTGCAATACCTACGCAGTCAAAAAGTAAGGAAAGCTGATAAAAAAAAAATTACAAAAAATTTTAATGCAGGGGGTTCAGAATCGCGTACTAAATCCATGGTAACAGTTTTTGCGTCGATGTCCCAGCCATCATGTATATAAAATTGGTACAAGAGGAAAAGTTTCTGAAAGGCGTGATGTATGCTGAAAGTTCTGTAAAGCCTGACAAAGTGATTGCTGTTTTTAAGTGCTACAAACAGTGGATCGGTGAATAAATCGGTAGTTTGCAGAGGATAGATAAATGCGTTTCGGCAAACTTTTCAGCACTGCACATCGCAGTTTATATCGATATATTATATAAAAAATTCTCGTGTCACAGTGTTAGTTGCCATACTCCTCCGAAACGGCTTGATCGATTTTTATGAAATTTTATATGTATATTCGATAGGTCTGAGAATCGGTCGTAATCTATTATTCATACCCCTAAGTGATAAGGGTGGTCCACCACAAACATTTATATGGCAAAACAATGTTTGCCGGGTCAGCTAGTTTTTGTACATATTTTTATCTTCTAGTTGTTATCACAAATCTCATTTGTGATTCTCATTTCCTCGGAGTTATATCTATATCCATTTATCTAATCGGAACCTATGTGTCACCGAAAGATACCTAGATTGCGTCAAGTTCCTGCTTTCTTATACCCATAGAGCCTTACACCTATTTGCTATAAGTATTACATATCTGTACCTACTCATTATTGAGATATTGATGCAGTCAAGATGCACATATTGATGTGGAGGAGCTCGTAGCTAAGTAATAACAGCCGCACGGGTCGATTCTGGTGGTTAAGCTACGCTTGCTGGGGTCGGTCTGAGGATGGGTGACCATCTTTACATACCGAGACTTCTCCGTGCCTTGGAAAGCACGTAAAGCCATTGGTCCCAGCTGTCATTCGTGGATCTTTGACAGTCGTTACGGGTCGTCAGAAGCCCGAAAGTCTGACAATCAGTCTTACCAAGGGGTATCGTATAACCCAGTTACTGGGTTGTGGAGGTCAGATAGGCAGTCGCTCCATGTAAAATATTTTAGGTATTCATAAAATCCAAAATATAAAAGATGAAACGACAAATGAAAGTTAGTAAGTTTTATAAGTCTACTAACTACATCTACTAACTACATCTTATCCCGAGAATTTGAACTCACTAGCATTATTCAGGCCGAAGCTATGAGGGTTTGAAAATACGACGAAACGCTTTGAGAGAAGGTAAGCAGTGCTTTTTGTTTTCGGCTCGTCTTGGCCGGCGCTACCGTGCCCCCAGATTACGATTTCGGAAGAAAATCGTAGGTAGTGAAAATAATTTATGAACAACAAATATTCAAAGAATTACCAATCAAACCTTTCATTGAATTCGGGAAAATCACAGCTAACTTATTCACGGCATTTGGCAGCAAAAAGCTTTATTGCTTCCCGTAAAGATTTCATTTTATAGAAACGATGATTATTAACAGGGTGAAGGTCACAGAACATAAAATATCTTCTAGGAAATATTTGCTTCCGCACTCGCACACGTTCAGTAACGGTAATGATTCTTGGTACACACAGCTACACATCAAGCTTATACATTTCCAGTTTATGCTGATCTCTCATTGTCTAAGATTTCCGTACAATGCGAGGTCCACTTATGCTGGAAATGTATATCTTGATGTGTAGCTGCGTGTACACTTATAAAGAACAAGTGAAAACAACAGACTTTTGTAATAACCTTAGGAAAAACATCTGTCCAGCTAAGACATTGTAAAAAAATGTAAAAAAAGAGAAAATCAATCTTAACACAAATATCAACAGAATCTTGCTTTACAACTATTTCTTGCGTAGTATCAGACTTCTTCGTTACAAGAAACTTCAAGCAAACAGTTTATCTTTGTCGTAATTGAATGCTCGGGAACAGAGGACGGGGGGTGGGTGTGGTCTGATACCGACATCAACCCGTAATCGCTCCAGGTCACAAATGTACAGAATTATTGAACAATACATTTTTATTTCCACCAATGTACGTTTTGTGATCCATTTGTCGAGCAATATTGCTTTTAACATCGCCAGGCTTTATCATGTTCATTCAGTTTTATTGTTAATTAAAATTTTATAACTGGACGTTTATTCTGAGTTTTTTATTGGAGTGAGAGTGTATTTTGCTATATTCTGTTTTGATATTGATCGTGTTGTTCTTGGCAACAAATTAGACACTCCCGCTTCAGCCGGGTGCAGTGTCGTAAAGCGCCTCATCTTGATTATAGAACAATAGGGGTTCTAACTCGGAGATTAGTCTAGCAGGCACTTGTACGTGTGATGTCTTAATTTAATATTGATCTATTGCAAAGAAATACTATCGTGAATTCATGCAAGCCTAGTACTTTTTGTTAGGTTACTGCTCAGAAATTGTGCAGACCACGTCGTGAACAGAATACCGTCTTGTATGCATGCAACGTACTACTGAGATAAAAACTATCCTTTATCTTAACCCCTGGTTATGGTCTATCCATGAGCCAAATTTCATCCAAATCCATTCAGCCGTTTAGCGTGAAAGCGTGACCACCAAACCAACTCACTTTCGCATTTTATTATATTAGTTAGGATTATGAAACTTCCCGTTTGTAATTTTGGTCTCAGGAGCCAAAGTATAAGGAGAGTCAGGACTGCAAGCGAGCGTATGACGTACAGTTGTCCGTGTGAGAAGCAGCTCGTCTTTGGTCGACACCTGCAGCCTTTTTTTTGGGTGGCTATTTATCAAATAACTTCTCCCGCTCTGGGCGGAGCGGGAGGGCGTGTCAGACTCTTACTGGCTAAAACCCACCCGTGTTCCTTCGGTTGTTCTGTTGCCGGGGGCCACGATTTCTCTTTCGGTTTTATTCGAGCCCCGGCAGGCATTGGCCCTAGTGAACCCCGTCAATTCTGCTGACATCTCTTTGAGGCGCGCGTGGAACACCCGGGCACGACCCGGGCCTGGTCCTTATCGGACGGCGAGCTACCCATTGCTCACCGTCCGCAAGCCCGCGCCTACGATGGCCGGAAATCGGCCTGCGATTCCCGACGCCCAGGGCGTCTCCTCCTGCGGCGGTTAGGGGCGTGAGGGCGCGAAATTTCCGCCGATCTCCTCCACGAGGACATGGTGACACCGTATGCTCCACCGTGTCCTCCGGGCGACACTTGCAGCCTTCAGTAGCAACTTCCTAGTGCTTGCGAAATTTTTCTCAACATCAACGTACGTTTGTCAAAGATTCGTAGAAAATTTAAAGGGTCAAACGAATTGTTCATGCGATCTAAATACATAACACAACATTACGCCTGTGTCCCTCGAAGGGATACATATAGGTACTTGTGTACATTTCGTAAATTCTCCGAATCTGCTACCGAGAATTTACTATTTGAAAAACCCAATTAGACTGCCCGACCTAGTTTCCGCAACCACGCAGGACTCAGCTCTCAGAAGTCACTTGCGACAAATAACTAACTAGGAAGTCAAACAGTCAGTAAGTTTATAATCCCTCCAGTACTTGTTAGTCCTATAAAATATCCCGTTTTAATTATACAATAGTTTAAATTCGTGTCTGAATGCGGAGTTTTAGTTCGAAGTGTGCTTAGCCCTTAAGACTTAGGACTTAAGACCCACTTGATTTAATTCGCGTAGTTTAGTATCAAAACAGGTCGCCCACAGTTCCGTCTAACAAATTGAGTGGCAAGTTATAATGTTTGTTGGATTGTAGTTTCTTAGTAATATTTCGAAGTGTGCTGTTGTAATTTTTACCCTTTTATTATAGTTGTAATATATTGTGATCTCTCTAATTAATATACTAACTATATAATTATACATAATATTATAAATGCGAAAGTGAGTTTGTTTGGTTGTTATACTTTTACGCTAAACGGCTGAACTGATTTAGATGAAATTTGGCTCATGGGTAGACCATGACCTGGGTTAGGACATAGGATACTTTTTATCAGTACGTTGCATGCATACAAGACGGTATTCTGTTCACGACATGGTGTGCACAATTTCTGAGCAGTAACCTAAATGCGCTTTTAAGCTAAAACGGCTGAACAGATTTGGATAAAATTTGGCACATGGGTAGACCATGACCTGGATACTTTTTATCTTGACATTCCCACGGGATCGAGACTTATGCGGGTGAAACCGCGGGGCGCAGCTAGTTTTTTTTATAAATAAATAAATAAATAATAATTTTATTTCAGACTATGTCCATAAATTTGTTAGTAACAATATTCTTAACCTAGTATTAGTAAAAGTACCAGTTTAGTGGTCAGGCCCTTGCCCTCGCGTGAAGGCCTATCCAATGCGCCATCAGTACCGAGTCCCATCGGCCGGCACACGCGGCCAGGATGGCGCTGGGGTTGCCGCGCACCCGCGCCAGCATCGAAGCACAGCGCTTACGTATGATCGCGAACGAATGAAACAAAAAAACAAAAATGTAACGGTGTATTTTTTTATTGTATTGTGTTGTGGTTGAATCATCATCATCATTTCAGCCGAAAGACGTCCACTGCTGGACACAACCGGTCGAAGTGGCGGTGCTTGGGGGAGCCAAGCACCGCCTTTTCGACCGGTTCTGTGCTCCCCGCATCCAGCGGATTCCTGTAGCCTGGTTGGATGCGATGTGGTATTTCCGCATCTGGATTTTATTCGAAGCTAATATAGTGTCTTCGGAAAAAAAAAAAAAAAAAAATTATTTAACCATTTATACACACACATATAAGCTGACAAGAAGAAAGGAACAGAAAAATACGTACAAAGGCAATGCTTATTTCTAAAGAAATCTCTTCCAGCATACCTGCGATAGGAAAGAATACAAAAAGAGATGTAGACAACGTGTGTAACCGTATAAGAGAAAATAAAAACATAAATCAAAGAAGAAAGAAAAAAACAATTCACTAATTTCAATTTAAACAACATACAATTTGAGAATATACTTACATACATACTTCTAAAATAAATATCACTACAATATATATAATTACAATGTGATTTAAAATAACTATGCAACTATGACGAGTTGGAAAGATAGTGTTCTTTCACTCTTCGCTTAAATGCTTCAACAGTATGACAGTTCCTAATGTCAGGCGGTAGTGAATTCCACAACCGAACCGCATGCACAGTGAAGGAGTAGGAGTAGAAGTCGGTTGAGTGGGGAGGGGATTTAAGGTTTTTAAGATGCGACCTGCAAGGTGCATTAAAACAAAAGACAAACAAAGGACGTTGAATAGCAGACACAATATTTATTTCGGAATTTAGATGAAAAATTGTGAAATAAATAAATGTGGTCCTGAAATAGGTACCTATAACAACTTATTACTTTATAAAACGATTACGAGTAAAGTTTTTTGATTATAAGCAAGCAAGCTGTCAAGCCCGAAAACTAACTTTTGCTAAAATGTTACACAAACTCTCTTGTGTTATGTTTACAACAACAATTTGTGGGTAAGAGTTCAAAACGCTGCTGTAGGTATCATATACTTCGACGATAATGTAGGTTGTAAACCACGTTTTAAGATTATTTGCTCACTGTCGAGTTCCATTTTTACTGTTGAACAAAAAAGAGTGTTTATTTCTTGATGTTTAACAGCAGAGTTTACTGACCCTCTCTCTCTGCAGTCTTAGCAGTGTGCACACGTTATGTGAATAACAAAGTTTTATTTCCTAAGTTACAACAGTACCCGACCTGATGAAGAACAAACTACAACATAGTTTGTTTACTATCGTTACAAAGGAACCGTAACTAGGCACTGTATTCTTGTAGCGGTTACACCGCCACATACGAACTACGCATCATAGACATGACGTCACAAAAATCCTGCATCGCGCAGTTAGAGTTTACCGAGCGATCGACATACATACAAGATTTCAACTTCAAACCGATGGGCAGTTGCCCGCCAGACACAACACCCGTCTGGTCGGAGGATCCTCCCTTTTCTATGGTGGATGAGTGAACTTTACACCCTGTTCTTCATACCCTTAAATTCTCAAATACTCATGCATGGGACAGTGAGCTCGAATACTACACATAAAAAAAACGTTAAATGTTTTATAAGAACAATTTAGGTACCAACTTAACAAAAGACACGAAAATGGCTGCAAAAGTAAAATACTGTGGCGCAGCTATCAACGTTCAACACAAAATACGTGGAAGACATTTGTTCCAGACTCTTGGGTATGCTTTAAAAAAAAATACAAGAGAAAAGAAAAAAAAATCACTAAAAGTTTGTATGTAATGATGTAGAGTGGAAGTGAGGGTGAAAGTGTTTGTGTGTGTGTTTGTGTACATGTAGCCGTAGAATTCGCTCTTTTTCCCGACTACAATGAAGAGAACAATTTACTTCTTATTTTTACTTACTGCAGTCTCTTTAAATATTCTCTATCACAATTTGCCACGTTCAGTCGTTACATCTGCACCATTCTTTACATAGGCGTTTCCGAGTCGCACGTCCGCACAGCGGATTATAAAGAGGAAATACAGCCTCACTTTAATGCGGATCTAAGAACTAAACCACTAAACCGTCGTATTATACAAGTACTTAAACTATCTTCCAAACCGATCTTATCGTATCAAAACCACGATCGAAATGACATCGTTTAAAAGACAAATCGCAAAGATAAATATGTCACTGTTCTGAATATACGCAGGGTAGCCCACATTCATTACGTACGAGACAAAAGAAACCCAGGCTGTGGCTACACAAACCTCAGGATTTTTTACCTAAAATAGCTTACAATACACCTTTAGAACCGTAAAACATTTTTACGATGGTCGTATATAGAAGGATATTAAAAATGTGAAGCATTTTTTTTCCCTTTTTGCGCCCTGAGTATTGCTGGAAATAATTCTTCCTCTTTCCTGTGTAGTGATTCTTTTCCAACACTCGAGAGGGAGAATAGATATTGAATGAGGATTATAAAATTCAATAACTTGAATAGGATACTTCAAGCTATTGGTTATTGCCCGTGGAGATAATGCACAAATCTATAAAATTGCTGAAACGTGAGTTGGCAGAACTTTGAATGAAATCTGAAGTGGAAATTACAGCAATTTTAGTATTATTACTGTAACGTTTTCAATCGAAATCTAATGAGATTGTAACGTTTCAATTTTGATGTGACCTTTGGGGATATACTTGACTTCTTATTGTCGGGAGGTTTCTTTACCCTCGCCGTAGTGAACGAGTGCAAACATCAATCCTTTCTCTCGTCAGGTTTTATCGTTTGTTTGGAAGGGATCAAGCGGTACTCTCTGACAGTTCATTCACCTATTGTGTAGACAGGCTCTTACTTTCAGCGAACTGTAATTGAATGTGTCCTACATCTTGATGTAGAAACACTTGTGTTTCTGTGTTACCAAAACCAAAGCATCTTCAACGATTAACGACGACGTTTTAATAATTCATGTATCTATATATTATATTGCGGACTGACACACATCCTTTGATCTCACATTAGCTATTATTATTAAAGTGTTCATTACGGGCAATAAATGCTTCATAATAGACTTGACACACTCCAACGGCTGTCAACAGTGTGTTATCTAATTACGCAAATCCTGATTGAGCTGTATTGTGTCGTGATGTGGTATAGTAATTTATGATAGATGTAATTATTCAATTACAGTGCAGTTTGGCGACCACTCGCGCAGGAACAAGCTCCACTCATTAGTCAGTCGCTCGGCAAGACCTTTATTAATTGGGTTCTCTAGGTAACAGAGGACGCAAATTTTTATTAAATTACGTTATAGATTTTAAAGGTTCTTAGAAGAGACCTTCAACGGGTTGTATGTATTTCTACAGTTTGCTAGTCCTACCTAACAAGGATTTTTTAACAGGCAACTTATTTTCACAAGAACCTAGAGACAGTTTGACTTTTATACGTTACTGTATTTCTATTTTCTTAATGTCCCTCGGCAATCTTCATGTTTCGTCAGTTGTTGGATTTCTATCAGTTGCCTTTTGTACTTGGTGCAGACCGGACGCTCTCAATCGACTTGGAAATATATAGAGTTGTTAATACTCTTTTAACTTAATGTAATTTTTTATTATACATTATGAGTTGTTGACTCTATTCTGTAGAACATTTTAAATTTTTAAATTCTAATTTGGACTATAAATTATTTGAATAATGGATAAATTTATAATGATTTGATTAAATGTACCTACCTACTTATATTTGTACGCCGTTGAGGCAAAACATGACTGTGGTAAAATTTTATTGTAACATCTTGCATGCCATGTGTGTGTATACTCATGTTTTGGACAAATAAATTATCTTTATCTTTATCTTTATCTTTAATTTATTTAAAAAATGGGAGGAAAGTCGCTAAATTCGTAGGCACGACAGATAGAAAAATAGTTTTACAGCTCTATATAGTTCCCACGGAAATCAAAACAAAACAACAATAAAGTACTTAGTTCTGAATTCGTTTGTATTCGGAAATCCGCTGATACCCGAGGAACATTTCAATAAAATAGAAATACTGTATGTTTAGTTATGCAGAGGTATTTGTGAGCATACCTCGCAACATGTGTGGAAGGAAATTCCTGACACGACACGAAAGACAAAGGTATTAGACTGTGTAGCCTACCTGTGTAATTACTATCCATCGGATCAGTATGTCTACCCACCGTCTGTTTGAGCTGTCCCCCCATTGTCTAATCCTTGAATGAATGAATTACTATTTATTTGTAAAACACAGGTACATTGGTCTTAAATAACAATTCAGTTGGCTCTCTATGTTTTGCCAGCGGCGTAGAAATTGTATAGTTAATGCAGTACTGTACTTAATATATACTAACTGTTGCCCACAGCTTCGGTCAAAAATTATCCCACGGGAACGTATTACCGAGATAAATAGTATTCTATGTGTTAATCCAGTTTATAAACTATCTGTGTGCCAAATTTCATCCAAATACGCTCAGCCATTTTTGCGTGATTGAGTAACAAACAACCAAACGTACAAACTTCCAAATGTACAGAAGCGGACTTAAGATTCTGGGTGCTATTCCCAGCAAGCTTTTGCGCATTAGAGCTGTCTTGCATTTCCTTGCGCAGAAAATGTTTTGATATTGAGAACGTATTGGATGAATGAACGTATAAGAGACAGGTTTGTAAATAGTATTGCATTTTTTTGGACAAATGTTGCAATTTCTAGAATGTTCAATGATGGAAATGTTAATATTTCCAAAGATTTAAACATTGGTACACAGCTTTCTTTTGTTCTTAGATCGCACATAACTCGAATGCACCGTTTTTTGTGCTCTAAATATAATAAGTCGCTTAGTTGAGTTTCCCTAGAATATGATTCCATAGCGTATGGCAGATACTAGAGACCATGATATGCAGTTACTTACAACGATATCACGGCTGACCAATTTTGATAAAAAAGAGCATAATTTGCTTGGGTACCTTTTCGCATATTATGTTATCTGTACGAGCTTTCCACGTGCGTTTGTTGTATATCGTTAACCATAACAATTTTGTACTGTTTACTTCTTCTATAGAGATTGCCGTTTAGTTGATATTTAGTTTTCCAGGTGAAATTTTTTGATAAAATTGCATCAATTTTGACACCTGTAGATTAATGATTAAATTATTTTCATTTAACTATGTGATTATGTCATTGAGTGTATTAATGTCCTCTTCGTACGTAGGTATATCGTCATATTTTATTTTCGCTGTACTATCGTCCGCGTAAAAGGATCATAGAATGGCGAACTGCTTTTGGTAAGTATATCATTTATATATTATGTTAAAAATAATGGGGGACCTAATACGCTCTCTTGTGGGACTCCGTATTTTATATTTCTAGGTCTTTGTCTAGAACAGCATCACTTTTAAGATTCATAATCATAATCATCATTTATTGCATTCATGTAGTTTACAAGTTGTTATAAGTTTAAAATAGGTTTCATATATGAACCCTGCTAGGGCACAGCAATATAAATAGTTTAATTTGCTACAGTGTCACGTCACAATATCAAAACCACTATGCTTAATCAATTACCAAATACTAATTTTACATGGTTATTTAGTTCCTATAAAATATTCATCCATTTAAAACTAAAAAACTTATTCGTATATTCAAACTTGTACCTAATTGGTACCACCTCATCAGGTTGAATATCACTTGCACGTAATCAAACGTCAAGTTCGTTTACGTGTACACAATTTTTGCTATAAAATCAATGTGACAGTTTAGCTGGTTTTTTAAGTTTTACTATACTTAATACTAACATTTGTCGTTACATAGTCAACTTAGAAGCCCAAAACTCTGACAACCAGTCTTACCAAGGGGTATCGTATTACCCAGTAACTGGGTTGTGGAGGTCAGATAGGCAGTGGCTCCATGTAAAATACTGGTATTCAGCTGCATTGCGTTAAACTGGAAACCGACCTCAACATAGTTGGGCAAAGGCTAGGTAGATCGATTATAATACAAAGTGAATGCACACATTTCCAAGAAACTGACCAGAACCAAACTACTAGATAAAAGAAAGTCAACATTTAGTAATAAATAACTTGTGTGCCAATACTACTGCAAGATAAAGTAAATTACCCAAGAGCAAACGATACGATTCTCATCTATCACGAGTTCTTTTAGGAAAAGATTCGCAAACGCTGTGATAACGTCGGGGCTTTCCTTGTTGCAGACGTTTTGATAAATAGGAGTTATATACCGTTTTTACTAACACTAGGGAATACCGAAATGAATGCCTAAATAAAAATGCGCTGTTCGATTTTCAACGTTCGGCTCAGCGCTGAAAGTTGAAACTCCAAGACCACATTTAGGCATTCATTTGAGTGTCTCCTTGTGTCAGTGAAAATGGGCAATAATTTATATGGCTAAGGGGAGGAATACTGTGGAAGGCTGCAGCAGTTGACCCGCATTGAGAACGTGCAGAATTTAGGGAAATCGACAAGTTGATGGCGGTTTGCATATTAGGTATATATTTTGGCAAATATTTTTCAATATAACCATGGATGTCAGTCTAATTTATATGAAACCTAACATTGGTCGGTCTGCGTACCTAATTATTTTATGTGTACAAAAAAGAATTAGTTAACACTTTCCGGGACACTGAAAGAGACACAACAGAAGTTTTCTTGTTATGACATCTATGGGCGTTTATAGTGTGCCGGAAAGTGTTATGATGAAATAGGCCACCCTTGATTTAGAGTTTGAGTAATGTTCAATGTCCTTGACTAAAGTGGACCAATTATGACGATGTTATAACAATATGACTATTGTATAGGAACTTACTCTTTGCAAAACCATTATGTGAGCCTTGCCATCTTAATTATAGTAAGTAAGTACGTAGGCGATCGGTAATCCGGCGCTCGCCAATCCGGCCCGCTCAGTAATCCGGCCGTAGCGAATCAGGTAACCAGCTTGATAATTTTACATAGCCGAACGCCGGATTACAGAGCGGTTGAATTGTTGGTTTATGTATGATATGTAGAATTTATTTTACACTTTATGTAAAAAGCTTTTACTTCTCATACAAATCCAATAATCCGGCAGTTCCGATAATCCGTCATCGGCGAAAAAATATATATATTCCTATTTTCTGACAGCAAAAATAGGAAAACCATTTAAATGAAATTCATAATCACTCACAGATTATTGTTTGTCCAAAGTTACCAAATATTATTACCTGTATTACGAGTATATCACCAAACCTTTTCCGTTCCGATCTTGAGAAACAGAGAGAGAGCATTACCGTAATTATATTCACTAAGATATTTCTACTGGGACTGCATATCAATTTGATCGGTATAAGACCAGGCACCAATTTCCACGCAAACTCCGCCTCCATGCAACCCACCACTCCACTATGTGCTAAACGCTAACACATCAGTAATAAAGTTGAATATCGCGTGCACTCTTTGGTCCTGTCGAGCGCAGAACTAAATGTCGTAAGTCTCAATTCTTATTTCGTATATGACTAAAGTAATAATTGATCTAGAGAAAAAATATCTTATATCTGGATAGTAAACTATATTTTCTTACTGTCAATAATTATATATTTTAGACATAAAAACCGAGTAATCTTGTTTTTGTTTCAAATCATCTTTAAAAAGACATGATTTTCGAATAAAAAATGAATCGAGCGAAAATGTTCCAATTACGAAACTGTCTTATATATGGAAAGAAAAAGATCCAATAAATCATACACTAAAGTTCCATTTTGATTGTATACGTGATTTTTTCCGAATATTAATGCCAATTAACATACAATTTAGGGAGCTTCCTCTTAAAATTTCCTGGCTTTAAAGAATGAGGTAAAATAAAAGAGGATAAAATCAAATTTCTATCATACAGGTACACCTCTGCCCAGCCTTTCGGGGAAACAAGGCGTAATGTTTTATTTATTACAAAAGATACTTATTTGCTACATCGATACAACCGAAAACATAGTTTGTAAGGTAACACTGTGCTTCCCTCTCACTCTTCTATTATGAACTCTAAGCTTTCAAACGAACTTGATTGATTTCTTTTAAGAAAAGCACCTGAAAAAAAAAACACATCACACTAGGTATCACGGTTTGAACCGGGTATCGCGATTAAAAGAAATAAAAAAATCGGCCAAGTGCGTGTCGGACCACGCACAATTAAGGGTTCCGTAGATGGGATAAATTTACCCCAAGAACAAACAAAATATTGAAGTTGAAAAACATGGTCTCCCATACATTCCAACTGCAAATGTAAGTTTGTACGCACAATATTGAAAGATTTACCATGTTATTTAAAGATCATAAACTTATAGGTTTTCTGTAATTTATGAGTAAAAAACCATACTCTGTATTTAAAAAAAAATAATTAGGCTCAGTAGTTTCGAAGAAAAAGGACAATCGGACAATTTTCATCTATTTTCTTAAATATCTTTAAAAGCATTTATTTAAAAATGATAAACTTAAAATATTTGAGATCCTCACAACAAGCCCTTTAATTTAATATGTCACACGGTTACAGTTTACAAAACTTTTTTTTTAATTTTCCTGTTTGCCCCTGTGTGACCCGTATTCAAAGTTCATTCATTTACGATCCACGTCCGTGTTTGGGTCACAAAAATTCATTATGAATACCAAATTTCAACTAAGTGAATTGGTCCAGTAGATTCGGAGCAAATTGGCTGTGACAGACAGAAAGACAGACACACGAGTGATCCTATAACGGTTTTGTTTTTTGCTTTTGAGGTACGGAACCTTAAAACGAACTTTAAATTTAAAAAAAAATCAGAACCTAGTAATAAAGTTACAACACAGACAGACAGGCTTTGAGAAAACCTAATGATATATAAATATCCCAATAACATGACATTGCCTGATCTAGGGATGGAAACCAGGTTACCATACTCAACAATCAGCTTTATTTATTATTTTTGACCTACTACTATGCAGGTAACTAATGAAACATACCTTGAACATTATAACTCCTTCGTTTGAAGAAATTAATTATTTTTGTGGGTATTCGTTGCCAAACGAGTAGCAATATTAGTCCAGTAGTTACTATTACAAGTATCGGTATCCAAATAAACATTCCATGTTGTTGCATCCTGAAAAGTAAAGACAAAAAGTTAATCGATTTTTTGTGTCTCGAAATGGTACTGGAAGTTAAACAGCCACCAGTACATAGTAAAATAATATAATAATAATAGTAAAATTCGTGTTCAGCCAGCTAAGACAGCGCTACTATATCACTTCCACATAATAGGCATAACGGACAGTCCTCTGTGCAGGGCGTGCATGGAGGCTGAGGAAACCGTCGCGCATGTGCTCTTTGAATGCACAGGCGTCACCCAGATTAGAACAGAAACCCTCGGGTCACCCAGATCTTTTGCAGATGTTCTGAACAGACCAGGAGTTTTAATTAACTTCTGGAGGGAGGTGGGCTGGTTGGAATAACCACCAAACGGCCGCCATGGCCCACGTACAATGGTCCACCTTATGGACTAAGTGCGGAAACCAAAACCCCATAACATAGAACATAGACAGCGCTACTGTATAAAAGCGTTGTATGCAGAGCGCCAATAATTTATAATAATATCCCTAACTGTGTTAAGACATTAAATAAAGACCAGTTTAGGAAAACATTAAAAAAAATACTGACAGAAAAAGCTTATTATACATACATACATAACATCACGCCTTGTTTCCCCGAAGGGTTGGGCAGAGGTGTACCTGTAGTAGGTACACCCACATTTCGCCAGTTATGTTTAAGTCCCATGTACCTAATAGGGGGCGAGCCTATTGCCACCAACCGGGCACAAATCCAGACTCCGGGTTGCTACTGAGAAATTCCAGATAGAAAAACCCAATAACACTTTGCCCGATCGAACCCGATTATAATGTTAATGAATTTTTAAATGATTTGAGATGAGGATTTTGAAATTAAAATAGGTACAATAAACAAAAATATAAATAAATCAACAATTAACAATAATATTAAATGAAACAACGTCAATAGTCATGATTCAAAATAAATTGATTAGATTCAGTCAGTATCTTCACAGGGATTTCTGAAGATACTGACTGAATCTAATCAATTTATTTTAATTTCAAAATCCTATATTGCTTTCGACCAAATTTGTACACCAGCCATGGTCAAACATGTTGAGCCAAAAAATACCTATAATAAGCATCATACCATGTATATTATGCAAATAAATGAATCTGAATCTATAATGTTGCTGTGTCTGTAATGCTACGGCTACGTTGTCGCGATAAAGAGAATTACACTTCGCGCGCTCTCTGTTTAACAGCGAGACATCGAGAGAGAGCACTCGAAGGTTAGTTCTTCATATCGCGGCAATGTAACCGTAGTAATAGGATCTGAATGTGCTGCCCATTTAGGCCCGCTTGCACCACAAATCACTAAATATATGTAGCGCTAAACGTGTTTAACTCTTCAACTCCACCCACTTTTCATAGAACTCATACGCCATGCCGCCATACATATTGGAAGTGAACCCTCCGGGAGGGTTACTGGCATTACGTTTGTGCTAAAGTTAACCATCACGGATGGTCAACCGCGTTAGGTTTAAAACCGTGTTATAAAACACTTTAAAACGAAGTAAAATAGTATTTTCAGGATGTCTTGTCGCTATTAGTAGTTTCCGACCTTTTAAATTTTTTGTGAATATTTTTCCTTTTATAATAGTAACCTAAAATAAAATAAAAAATAACTTGGATTTTAAAACCAACGCATATACTAATAAATCTTGTTAAAATAAACATCAGATTTTATTTTCACGGTTTATAATGCTGTATTCGCTAAGAAAAACCTACATTTAAAATGAGCCCTCCGCGAGGGCTCCCGGCATCCCATATGCGACTAGGTGAACCCTCCAGGAGGCCGGCACTGAACATATTAAAACATCATTCTGTCTCTGTCATCTTCAAACGATTGACATAAACAGAACAATGCAGTTGTAAATTCGTTAAGTAGTACGTAAGTATAGTCATGTCAATATTCCTGCTAACGTTAAATTTCTTTTTTTTATTTTCTAAATGTCAATCAATAAACGTCTTGCTAAATTCTAAATTGAAAATAGTATTTTGTTATATTGTTAAATGTTATTTGTATCTGCAATACATAATTCATTAAGGTTTTGTGTAAATTGGCTGAAATTTGACGATTATTGTTGAAGAAGTCGGAAAAAATCATGCCGACTGGGAACTTTACTGGCGTGCGCTGCCTAAACCGAAAAAGATACATCAAATTTATGTTCTACGGTATTGTTCATCTTAAAAATTTCAACAAAAAATTCACGATGGCATATGTCTATCTTCTGAGGATGACGCACAATAACCATTTTTATCTTTCAGAATTTGATAAAAATTGAATTGTTATTTCCGAAGCTTTTTTGACCGGTATAGTAATAATCCTTATCCAATAAAATATGTTATTTAAATTGGACATTTAATTTAGATTAAAATATGCCTTGACATCATATCATTTAAATGAATAGTTTAAAAGATATCACAGTTTCAAAATTACGCGTTGCAATGCGGGCGCATCGGTAGGAGTCAAGGACAATTTCCTCGGTTATTAGGTATGAAATCTCGGTAGTACGTTCCCGTGGGATATCTTCCGACATCCACGCGGGCGAAGCCGTTGGCAAAAGCTAGTTCAAACTAAAATCAATCAATTGAACACAACTTAAACTTACCATGACTTTGCTATCGGATCTCCCGAAGTTACAGTAGTATTCGCATCATTGTCAACAACTCTAACTGTAGAAATGCTGCTGCTCACAAAATATGGCACAGGAGAAGTCGTTGTTGGCGTTGGTGTATTTATCCTGTTGTATGGATTATTTGTCGTCGTCGTTGTGTCTTCGTTGCTACTTCTAGATATGTGTTTTTTTACGCATGTGTCGTTCACAGATCGACACGTGTTCGGAGCGACACAGGTCCCATGCAAGCAGTCTCCTTCACATACAGGCACGCAGGTATCGTTACGTTTCGTGTACCCAGCAGTACATGCACACTCTTTGGGATGTTTACAATAGTCATTCGTACAATTTAATTTACATATTGGTTTACAAACTTCCCCGCTGAAAATTAAAATACGTTAAGTATGTAAGTATCATTGTCAATACTCCTGCTAACGTTAAATTAAATTTTTAATTCAAATAAATGACTTGCTAAATTCTAAATTGAAAATGGTATTTTGTTATAATTGTTAAATGTTATTTGTATCTGCAATAAATTATTGGCATGACCTGATTTGAGCACAATTAGTTTTTCATTCAAATTAAAATCAATCAATTGAACACAACTTAAACTTACCATGACTTTTCTATCGGATCTCCCGAAGTTACAGTAGTATTCGCATCACTGTCAGCAACTCTTACTATAGAAATGCTGCTGCTCACAAAATATGGCACAGGAGAAGTCGATGTTGGCGTTGGTGTATTTATCCTGTTGTGTGGATTCTTTGTCGTCGTCGTTGTGTCTTCGTTGCTACTTCTAGATATGTGTTTTTTTACGCATGTGTCGTTTACAGTGTTATATCCAGAGTCGCATCGACACGTGTTCGGAGCGACACAGGTCCCATGCAAGCAGTCTCCTTCACATACAGGTATGCAGGTATCGTTACGTTTAGTGTACCCAGCTTTACACGCACACTCTTCGGGATGTTTACAAAAGTCATTCGTACAATTTACTTCCCCGCTGAAAATTAAAATACATAAGTCGTTACTACATTCAAGTCAATGAAAGACATATTACACAGTACAGTTATCATACAGTAAATTGTATCTATACAAACAACACTCCTGTGCTATGCAGTTATATAATACAAAAGAGATTGAGTTTATACAATGCAAAGATAGACTTACAGTCTTCAGCAACTGTAACAGTATTTTCAAATGCTAATTATTAACGATTAGTTGTGGCGAGTTTTAAGTTCAAGCTGTATTGTATTTAGCATATATTATTAATTATTATTATTAATCATTTATTTCAGGAAATTATTCCCATATTAATCATCAGTACATAGAAATTATACATAAAATTATACATAAAAATTATTCATTAAAATATTACACATTAAAACCCACACATTAAAAATTAAACAATTACACATTAAAAATAAAATAAAATTAAATAAATGTACAATTAATATAGTTACAAGATTAAAATTCATTTGATTACATTAAATTACAATTATAAAACAATGTTCACTTAATAAATGGTGACGAACTGGCATGCAGGTGCATCCACCTCTCCAACATCACCGAGTCCCACCGTTCGGACAATACGCTCAGGATACTGTTAGTGCTGCATCGTAAGCGACTTAGTAGCGAGGCGCTCCGCTTCCTTATGATAGCATAAAAGTCATCAGTTTGCGCCTGCGCGAACATCGTAGAAGCGCTGCAAAACCGTGGCAGCCCCAGCAGCACCCTAAACGCATTGTTGTACTGTACACGCATGGCACTGTATGCTCGCTGCACATAGTTGGCCCATAGGCTGCACGTATAAAAAGACTGACAATAGGCTTTAAATAAGGTCACCTTTACTTGTCGAGTACAGCGTGCAAACCTACGTGCCAACATGTTACTGCGAACTATATAGTGTCATGTGGCTTCTATACCCATCGAGGAGAAAGGCGATTTGCATTTGGTGAAGAAAACAATGTAAAATAATTTACTTACATTTTGTGTGTAACACAGATTTGGGAGTGAACTTCGACTAATGACAACACTATAATTAAGAAATAACTCACAGATTTAACTAACATTTTATTTTATTTTAGGAACAAGTGTCAAGGATCAGAACGAACAATCAACTAAAACATTAACTGAAAAATAGGTATGTTAAAAAGCATTTCAATATGATAATGACTAATCACATATCCGGCGTGCGTAACCCAGTGATAACGTGGGATAATTTGAGTGTGGGATGCCCCCAGTTAGATGGACCGACGACTTTAAAAACGGGGCTGGTACAGATTGGATGCGGAAGGTGGAAGAAAGGATGTTGTAGCGCAGCCTGGGAAAGGCCTATGTCCAGCAGTGGACTGAGATAATTGATTGGATTTGAGTTATTTCAAAATTCTTCTTAATTATAATAATTATCGAACTTCATTACTACATTTCTGCGGACTAACAAGCAGGTTAAATTCAAAAGGTTGCTAAAAGTTGCGTGTTCTGCAGAGTTACAAATAGTAAGTTTGCACAACATTTTGTAACTTTAGAATAATTCGATTCCGTTTATAATGATTAGCTATCTATTTATGGTGTAATTGAAACAACTGAAAATCTTTAAAAAGGAAAATATAAAACCAAAAACCTTTTTTTGGAAGTCGGTTGTTTACTTAAATTACATACCTATATACTTTTTTTTTAAACGTTGCCCCACACTAGGAATTTCTCCTGTATTGTGGGTGCTTTACAAACATTTAAACTCGCATACACAAACAGCCAGACCCGGAACAACTACTTGTAGGTCATACAAATATTTGTACCGTGCGGGAATCGAACTCGCGTCAATCGCTTAACCACTGCGCCAACAGTGCCGTCAACTGATACTATAACTAACCGAAAACTAACTTTATTTTCTGACCAATGTTTAGTCAAACATTAAATTACAAACAATTTGTACATAGGTACCAGCATATCTAGACCTCGATATGATCTGCGTTTAGATCGCCATCCTTACCTTTTGACACATACGTTTATGAAAACGTATCTGCCACCAGATAGTACAGACGCCAGCACATCAAGCTACTACAATCTGTCAAATTTATTTAATAGATTTTCAACTTTACCGCTGAATCGTAAGGTTCAAAGTTGATTGGGAAAATTTGAAAGTTTCGGATAGCTTGATGCGCTGGCGTCTGTACTACATTAAGATTTTTTGTATAGTAGAATTAGTTGGTATTTTTACACCTATATTATACCAAAAATATTAGTAGTAAAAATGGGAAATAGTCAGCAATCGTGTCTGGTAAATGCCTAAGTAAGCGCGGCTTGACCGACTTGACTTGCTTACTAAAGGAAGCAAGGTACCCAGCTTACAAAACTTCAATGCTGCTTCGAAATTTGACGAAATGGATCGCTGTGGTTCTTACGCCGTGACCTCTGAAGCTCGTATTATCGCTTCAGTTGCCTAAGCATCTTAAGTACTTACATACGTGACGTCAGTAGCGGATCCAGGGGGGGCTAAGGGGGGCACGCCACAATTGCGGCGATAAGACCCCTCTTTGAGGAGTGGCTTGAGAGGCGCCACGGCGTCCTCACCTTCCGCCTGACGCAGGTTCTCACCGGACACGGCTGCTTCGGGAGGTTCCTGTTTAGGATAAGGCGGGAGGAAACACCCGGGTGTCACCATTGTGTGGATCGGCCTGAGGACACGGTGGAGCATACGGTGGAGGTCTGCCTGGCTTGGGCGGAGCAACGCCGTGTCCTCGTAGAGGCGATCGGCGGCGGTGATCTCTCGCGTCCGGCCCTGGTTCAGGCCATGGTACGGAGCGAGAGGAAATGGCAGGCCGTCACCTCCTTCTGCGAAGCGGTAATGCTCGCGAAGGAGGAGGCGGAACGCGTGAGGGAGAGGCAAATTTCGCGCCCTCGCGCCCCTAACCGCCGCAGGAGGAGACGCCCTGGGCGGGAATTGCGAGCCGATTTCCGGCCACCACAGGCGCGGGCTTGCGGACGGTGAGCAATGGGTAGCTCGCCGTCCGATAAGGACCAGGCCCGGGTCGACGGCACGTTGTGTTCCACGCGCGCCTCAAAGAGATGTCAGCAGAATTGACGGGGTCCGCTAGGGCCAATGCCTGCCGGGGGTTCGAAGAAAACCGATAGGGACATCGTGCCCCTCGGCAACAGGGCAACCGAAGGAACACGGGTGGGTTTTAGTCCGTAAGAGTCTGACACGCCCTCCCGCTCCACCCAGAGCGGGAGAAGTTATTTGATAATTTCCCACCCAAAAAAACAAAAACAAGGGGGGGCTAAGGGGCTCAAGCCCCCAAAAGCATCTGAGTTCTTACGTAACAAATCTTAAAGTGAACTTGATATTATTCTAATTAAACTTTTTAGCCAGTAATTCTCTACCTAAGGTACAATTGTCATCAATTATCTCTTTTTAATGGATTTCGCGACGAATTTTGAATCCACGTGCCTCTTATTCTGCCACCCATGCTGCCCGGTTTGGCCTCCATGTATATTCACCACCGAGATATCTCTGGTAGTCTACAACATAACGCAGTCATTGAGGAATTTGCGAAAAGTAAAAATCCGAATTGTTGTGTTAAACAAATTAAAATATTGTGCTTTTTAGTGTTTATTTTTCTAAAACCTACCCTCAGCGGGGTCAAGCCAAACGACAATCCTGTATTCGCCACTGCGTGACGTCGACGACCTTCTTAAGTCAGTTTGACTTTACATGACTGTCTCAATGGGCCGTGGATCATGCGGCTCTCGCCTAAAGGCGATGGACCTCCTACCGAGGTCCCACGAGATTAGGCAGATGTCCGTGCATTGCATCTTCGAGTGTTCCCATCTGACGGACCAACCTTTGAAGACTATACACGGTAGTAAAAACTGAAAAATATAATAAATCATGAAACTAACTCACGAAAGTTGTAATAAAATAGAAGCTAAAACTGTCAGAAACACTAGTGTAGCAAAGATACAAGTTACCTATCTACACAGTTTTTTAACATTTCGCGACTTTTAGATACGGATACACCGAGCAATCAACTGACAGATCAAGTAGATAATACATACATTAACATTGTTTAGGTTAATGTGGCTTCAATGTGTGTGAGTACAACAAAATAATCTAACATCATAGCGGATGTAAAATGGCGTGATTCTTCTTGTATGAGTAATTGTTTTACGCAGAACAGAAAAACTCAAATATGATAACGTAAGTTTCAAAGTAACTCTAAAACAGTCCTTACTCATATGATTTAATAGGTACCAACATACATGACCTGTCAAAATTTCATCTTTACAGAAACATGAATTATGATTTATGGTTGACCCTTTCGATTGCTGGTACAGAAAACATCGTAGCGTAGGTAGTTTTGGTAATAACTTGGCGACGAATTAACGCAACAGTGGATTTCGATACTAGCGTATCATTAAAAAAGTTTTTCGATATAGCGGTTTACGATTCGATGTGTTTTCGAACTGGCATGGCTTACCACTTGCAAAGGTTTTCGCAGCGTGCGTCGAAACAACGTCATTCGAATCTTCATAGCACTCCCCATATAGGTGTTATATAAGTATATTCCATCCTGTACACAATTAATATCGCAATCTATCCGTCTTTATGATCAAATGTTACTGAAGATTGACAATCTAGTAATTTATTGTATTCGTTCCTTTGCAAACTTTATAGAATGAAGAAAATTACCTAGAAATAGTTTATTTTGAATTTTTGGATGTATTCATTTCAGAATTACGAGATTATATTGGCAGCCCTTTCTGGCCGATTCACCTACTTTGGTTCTACAATGCTTTTCGTCTTCGTCTCTTTAAAACTGCTATGCGATTATTCGCAAACGCGAGGGCAGAGGACTTCCACAGCAGTAGTCGACTTGATGTTGCTCCCGTATGATAATGATATTCTATATTGATATTTTTTATTTCGTTTATTTGTATTCAAAATTGTGACTAAATACTGCCTATTTTGTTTCAGTGCCGTCTTAATTTATTGACATATTATTAACTATTAGTGATTGGCATGAAATTTTCACATCTACATACCTATCGACTTTGTTTTAAATTTTGTTTTTATTTTGTTAATAATGTGATACTTATTCGATTACCTAAGTTATTTTGTATACCTTCTGGCGGGACATAGTATGGACCATTATTTTTTAAATATAACATCTGTATTATTTTACCCTATGTTCACAAAATGAATAAATGAATTTGAATTTGATTTATCAACACGAATAAAATGTGTATTTTGTGACTGACAGATTAAAATAATTTTACATTTGTTTATAACATACAATTAAAATTAATTTATTATTTATAAGAATGAGATGATTGAATGATTGAACAGAAGATGTCAGGTACAGTAAGCGCTCAAAAGTGCATAAGCACGCTAAGAGTCGTATTGCTGTGAACACGCAGTGTAGTCCGTACATTTGCATGTGTAAACAGTAGGACGTCTGTGGTGTGAGTGCCTTACACACACCACAGAGAACGCAGTTTTGCACTACACACTGTCGTATCGTCACGGTTCGCGGGCGCCGCACTTATATTTCCATCACTTTCACATCATACGCGTGACCTTGGCCAGTGTATCGCATTGCTAAAATTCGAAAGTAAATCATATGTGCAGATAGCAGAAGGCGTTAAGCGTTGGTCTTAGATTCTAGATGGCTAAGGTTCTAATCTTGTAAATTACAATGCTGTTTTTGCAAATATTATTTTTGTTTAAAATAATAATATTTTTTTAATATTGCTGCCTTTTTATTAATGTTGTTATTGCAATAAAGGGTTTAGAATAAAAAATGCGTGATATGATATGTGATAATAAAATAAAAAAATATTTATTCGTTGTATTTATTTTACAAGTATAGTTAACAAACTGCTACAATTATTTATCATTACTTCAGCTGAATAAGATGTGAAATTGATGTCTAGAAACTTAGAAGCAATTTGTATTATTTTGACATAGGTATTTAAATTTTGAAAAGTTTTAAATTTGAAATGGATTTTTTTCACCATAAATATAAAGCTTTGATCATGGTCGAAGTAATTAAGCAATAAATAAGAATATTAGACTACTTAAAATGTAAAAAAAACTACTGACAAAATATTTGATTTTAAGGTTAAGTATAAGCAGTTTCGTTTACATTAATTATTTTAAATTTTATTTGGCTTTAGTAAATATTGGTTGGTATTGAGGTTATAGCTTAAGTATTCATTTTCTTTACGAAAAGAAGATTGAAACTAAACCTCAAATTTTAATCCTAAAATAATAATATTACTAAAATAATATTAAACATTGAAATACGACAAACACCATTTTGAAACGTGCTTAAAAAAATCGTTACCATAAATTCATGCAATAACGAATCTGTTGTTTATTAAGTTGGTATTATCAATACTTTAAAGTCAAAAACGGTTTTCTAGCTGGTCTTCAGTGATGCAAGCCTTCAGAGTGCATGGCGAACGGTTCATAATGACGTGTTTTTAATAATTCAGCAAAATATCTCGTTGGTATGAAACCATTTGTTTCATATTCATTCACCATTTGACGTCGCTGCTACTCGATAATAAGCCCCTTCCTCATATCTCTTAACCCTCACAGTATTTCTCTAGAACAAAGAAAAACATTGTTTTTATTACACATAATACCTAATTATTTATTATTCACTAATCGAATTAAACCTCATAATGAATTTAAAACTTTAAAGGCATCTTCTGTCTCAACAATACCTCTGTTCTATCAACAATACCCTTGATTAAGATTTATGTTTAGTAAAATATGAAATAAATAAATGATAACACTCACACTTAGTCCGGTTTCATTAGATATTCACTTCACTTTTACGCAGCGCAATAATATTCTCTGATCTGATCTGATCTCTTCAATAGGTAAATTTTATGCCTGCTTTTTGAAAATAATAACCACAACACTGCGCTAAATAGGTACTCGTCACCAATATTATCTACGAACCAACAAAGTTCTATTAAATGAATACTCGTAACGAACTGCATCTACCCCACATAAATCGAAATACTTAATTTACTTAGTTTTCTGTGGTCTACCTGCTAAACTTTAATATTTATGTGAACAAGACGAATGAAACAAAAAACGAATGATGATTATCGAACTAGTCATTGGTTGCAGACAAAGTGAGTGTGTGTGTGTAATGTGCATGTCTACAGTATTGTAACAACTTATAGAAGAAGGTCGTAAGTCAAACCGAAGCGTCAGTCTATTGCTTTGTGAGATTGCTTATGGACTTTTGGTCGGTATTGTACCTACTCGATTTCAAGCTTAGAATTGGTCTAGTCTCCAGAGGTTTTCCTCAACTCAGGATAAATTTTGCCTCCGAGTTAGATGCAGCTGTTGGGTCAATAGTATTGATTCACAACATTTAGTACTTAAATTGGACAGAGAGAAATTTAAATTTAATTACCACTCCACTTCAACCTACTCACTAATTACTTATTCCTGAAGTTCTCGCTACAATGATTAATTGCCAATGATTAATTACCGCAACTGTCACAACGCTTAAATAGTGAGTATTTTGCAAATGAATATTTGGGGCATGTAAAACGATAAAATTACCCTAGCATAAAAAGGTAAAAAAAATAAACTAGGTACGTAATTTACGGTATTTTACGGTAAAATATGGTAATTTTCGGTAAAAGACGTATAGTACTGTCATACCCTCTAAAACACTACAAATACGGAAGTGAGTATGTTTGTGTGTATCATGTGTAGGTATGTCACTACTTCACTATTAACGGATAAATGGATTTGAAAGAAATTTGCCAGAGCTATAAGCAGTATTGGAACTTAAAAAAAAAAACAGAAAACTGGGCTCATGCGACTCATGCGTACTAAAAATCCCTAAAACAAGATGTGAATCACACCATGTCATGGATTATAATAATATGATCTATCTGCAGAGGCAGAGCTTATGAATTTTACCGTAATTTATATAAATGACCGTAAAATACTCGTATTTTACCAGCGTTTTCCGTAAAATTACGTAATTTTGCAACCCTAGGCGTGCTTGAGTTTCAACTCGTGTTACGAACTTAAATTATTGTTTAGTTTTATACTTTCTTAAGACTATAAATGTGACAATGTTGAGATTAGTTTTCAAATCAACATCTATTATTAACAGAATTAAGCCAAAATGTTCACATATTAAACAAGAGCCACCCACTAATACCCACTTTATGTTCCAACAAAAGCTTTATGTTGAACAAGAAAGTTGAACGCTTTAACTACGGTAATTAATAAACGTGAACTTCGAAGTAACCCAACTATCTTAGCACAAGGTATTTAATCCGCAGGTATTACCTGGGTATATTGAATTCCGAACGTAGGATTAGCAGGAGTGAAAGTTTCTGAGTAACGAAGTGAAGTGGCCGGCGAGACAACTCAATTACGCAAGTTGTCTGCGCTCGCTGCTCGCTTGCGGAGACACCCGACACCCGACAAGTCGTCGCCGTGCGACACCCGTGTGATCACCTTCACTATATGCGCATATCGAAAATTGCTTTAATTTACATGTAGGTATTTACGTGTAGCTATTGCTTTCCTTTGTATGTCGAGGAAGCGTATTTTCGCCTTAGGCGTAAACTTTCCCGCCTATTGCAGTTGCTACTGCCACTAAAAGTATATTTAAGCAAAAAGTGATTAAAGCTTCTTATCCTACTACATGTATCTGAAGTAATTTTTAATGTAAATAACGTTTTCTCAAACATGCATGGTAATATTATCATTATTTTTGAAAAAAGAACACGCGAAGTATCGAATTTACGGTCAAAGAAAATCAAATCCATTGCAGGAGCGTTTTTTTAATTTGGAACATTACAACGTTCCAGCAATGTTGTATGAAACGGCGTGCTGGGGTTATTAAATACTCTTTGATTGGATCTCTTTTATTATTCTTGGCATACCAAAGTAAGTCTCTTTGCTTAGTACAAATTGCGTTCACGTGGCTGTATAGCCATAAATGCGTTTGCCTTTCGGCACAGATGAAAAATAGAAAATTGGCGGCAAAGCTGAAAATTCGTCTTGATTTGTTATTTATATTCATAATAAAGTGGCTGAAGGCTACATTGAGAACTCAATTGAAAACAAAACTGATATAAATAATAAAATAAATCAAAACATCACATTGCAACCTAATTCGGAAACAGAATCTACCACAGCCATCCACCTCAAAACAGCATATTCAGCCATCTACCACTACATCCAATGCCCACCTGCAAACCTCATCAGAAGTTCAACAAACAAACATAAATGTACCGGGGAAATCAATAACATTTTCTTTTAGTAATTGCCCCAATATGACTAACGTAACTTTGAATATTAATTAAATTAAATGCAATTGCCTATTTCACGGCCTTTGCAATAATGTACTACTACACTTCATATGTAATAATGTGTGAATATAATATGAATTTTTTAAAGATATGATGGTGCGTCTAAAGGTTTTACGACGCCAAACTTACAAAAATTGATTTTAGAACGATTATGACAGCTGTCAACTTGACGTAACTTCGGGGTACTGAAAAAGCGATTGAAAGTCAAAAAAGGAGATATCACAAAGATGGATCGATTAATGTATTATTGACGGTGATGTATGGCGACTGGGATAAAGGTGATCATGGCCTAGCAGTGCAGTGAGTTGATTAATGTGCGCACGCGCCTCACGTACTCGGGAGAACGTCGTTTACATTATTGTTCATTCCATAGTCTCTCACAAATGTTAACCCAATTTTTAGATTAAGCATTTCCTGTACAAATCTGCATTTGTGATGAGAAAATAAATAAATAATTTAATTTAATTTAATAGTGGGATCAGAGATTTGTGATTATTCAGAATATTATTGACTTTCATTTACTTACATCTCCTGATCTCCTCGCCCGCATACCCACACATAAGAGGCAATAAGACCTCTTCTGATAAAGACAACGTATTGCTTTTAGATATAAAACTCGATTGTGGATGTCACATTCTTCTTATTCATAACATTTAGCCTCAAGCTTGGATGTCTTAAACGAGCAGGATTATTTTACTCGTACAGATATCCATTGAGGTAAGATACTTGTACCTAATGTCATCATCATCATCATCTTCCTGGCCTTGTCCTATCTTACCTGGGGGTCGGCGCAACGAGTTTTCGTTTTTTTTTCGTTTTGTTTACCTAATGTAATAAGTAAATATGTAGAAAGGGTAGGTATTGGAAGCCAGCCTACTTTATCAGGTGAGAAGTTTCTTCATGGAAACCACGATATGAAATATCTGTTTTAATACTTCAATCTTTTATTGTTGAATAATATGCCTAGGTACTGAAAATACATGTATATGTTTAGGTATTATCATAATAATTTTTATAGAACAAAAGGGTTTGTTTAAAAAACGGTGAAGGAAAACATCGTGAGGAAACCGGCATGCCTGAGAGATATTTCTCGACGGCATGTTAAGCCAAGTCAGAGGTCCACGGGCGGCTTTAAAACTCTGACACCACGTTAGTTACTCACCACACGAAAAAAAGAAGATAGAAAAAAATATAGTTTACGAAATTAAGACCTTAGTATCTCAAAAACAAAAGTGAATTAAATGTTTTCGTACAGTAACTAATGGCTAAGATAAACAGTTGACGAATACAAACGTCCCGAGCCCCGAGCGAAGCCGACGGCGCATTATGGAGCCGAGAGCCTCCGAAAGCTTCCGAAAGCCGATGAGACAGGAAATAAACAATTTTCTTCTCTGTTTATATGCATGGAAAGAAATGGCGCTGGCGCAAAACCAGAGCTGCATAAATCTTTACAGATGAGGCGTGGAAACCGAACGAAGTGTATTGATTATATTATTTTGAGAAGAGATGGTAAAAGCATTGAATTTTGCAGATTGGTTGTCTGAGTCAGTTTTGTGGTTGTTTATACTAGCTCTATCAATCGTTTATGCCTTTTACTTGGTCAGGAGTGGTTGTATAAATATTCCGTGTAACCTGCAATATTATCATTGTTGTTAATATTTACAGATTAATTTTCTGGAAGATCTAATCGAAATTCTTATTTGATATATGAAATTAATATAAACAAAAAAGAATGTCAATTAACAAAAGGCGTTGGCGTAATTAATTAATTAAATTAAGGTTTTTTTTTGCATGTTTGGACGCTGTACTATTGCGGTTAACGGGGACGCTTTTCATTAGTTAACATACTATACATACCTATTCAAAAACCATTAACAGCCATCCAAAACCAAAAATAAATATATATCCCAACCCAAACATTGAGTAACAGTCGATTTAAAACCTTCTCGCAAGCCAGCGAAGTTTAACCGTGTTTCTTAAAGATACTCAGAAAATAATCACAAAACATAATATAGCTGTCAGAACAGTAGCCAATCGATTCGCGGTTTATAATCGCATCCTGCGAGAGACTCTTATCTCCTACTGTCGGCGACTTTTCCCTTGACATAGGGAAAATGTTATAAGAGATAATAAAAAAAAATCTAAGGTTTCACTCGGCGAGATCGACGCGCCCCGGAGATCGAACGCCTCACAGGATTTAATCAATTTGTTGGAAAAAGTCGTCGGAAACCGATCAAAAGATTTATAGACCAAAGGACTTTTCCTGCGGTGCACTTTGTTCCAAGTGTTCCAAGGAGCTTAAAGTAGTAATTTGATTCGACGATTTAAAGTTTTAAACACAATTGAATGCAAATGTGTTTGCCTAAAACAGCAATTTTAATTTAAATCCGGGAGACGTTTAGTATTCATTGTGAGTACAAAATAATCCTCGAAACCAATAAACCTACGGCTTCTCTGAAAGAAAATGCGGTATATTTTCGAAGATGGAGATTAGTTGAACTTGAGACATTATCTCTTGCATATTGATTTATACATACATACATACATAACATCACGCCTTGTTTCCCCGAAGGGTTGGGCAGAGGTGTCCCTGTAGCAGGTACACCCACATTTCGCCAGTTATGTTTAAGTCCCATGTAATAGGGGCGAGCCTATTGCCATCAACCGGGCACAAATCCAGACTCCGAGCTGCTACTGAGAAATTTCAGACAGAAAAACCCAATAACACTTTGCCCGACCCGGGAATCGAACCCAGGACCTCATGCTCAGCAGTAGCGCTTGCGACCACTAGACCAACAATTTATTACAATAATAAAATGTGAATAAGCATATGTGTCCGCAAAAGTAGGCTTCGTGCAACGAAATCGTGAAAAATATAGTGAACTTCGGCTCACCTAATATTAAAGAAACCGGAAATCAACGAAGTCTCTAAGTATAATATTAGTTATAGAAATATCAATTTGCCGTTTTACCAAAGGGTAGCCTTATCTAAAGCTGCAAAAGATAATCACATCAGTGACTTTTTTCCCTAGACTTCGACCCACTTTGTACCGCTGTCAAAGTGGGTTGAAGTCTAGTGAAAAAGTAATCTAACAAGAGTAATAGTTTGTGTAAAAACGCACGACACGGTCCATTATGTGTAGACGAGCAATAAATAGAGCTTGGCAAACTGTCCACTTGTAATCGACAGTCAAATGGAAGATAGCTTGATAATGTAAAGGGACAATGCATAATATCACTCGCTTGCTTTGGTCTTGAATTTTCGTTTGTCACAGACTTCCGAAATTAAAGTTATTTTTCACTTTGTAGTGTTTTTTTTTGAAGTCGGTTGTTTTTTTTTTTTGTAAAAAGTTTTTATTTTTCACTTTTTAGTTGTGGTACCTACCCCACACAAATTCGAATACCACTACCTGCTATGTGAATAACAGTGACAAGGAGTTATCATATCATCTACATACTAAGTGGGAAAAAATACGTATAATTGAAGCTAACTCAAGAACTACGCAAGCAAAGTTAATAAAATTTATATAGGACCACCTCTGAAGTATGATCTACCGAACAAAAAAAGAATCATCAAAATCTATTCATAATTGGCGGAGTAATCGCGTAACAAACATACAAAAAAAAAAAAAAACATACAGACGAATTGAGAACCTCCTTTTGGAAGTCGGTTAAAAATGGAATGAAACTGTTCATTCAGTAAATAGTGTATTGGAATCAATTTTACACGTCATAATAAAAAATAAGCTAGATGGAGTCGACATTTCCTATCTCTGAGAAGACATGGCGAAACGAACTCAAGGGTCAAAGTCTCTTTTAAAGTCCAGACATAATCTTGGCCAAATAAGACAGTTAGCACACTTGGCATTACAGACATTAATCTACAAGGTTCTCATGTGAGGAGCATGTAAATTAGTGTCTGAAATGGTCTTTTTAGGCAAGAACCACACGATTTGAGTGGACCAGTATAGTCAGTGCAAGCATTTGTCAGTAATTGTGTAGCTCAACTCAGAACATACAGGGCTGAACGACTCGACGAACAATACCAAAGTAAGGACATTTGGGTGGGCCGCATAAAATACTCAAACTGCCAGACAATCATTAAAACTAACTGAGACCAAAAAAAAAATACACAATACTCTCAAAGTAATACTTTACAAAGTAAATATTAATGTCATTTCGTATATAATATTCATCAATGTCAATGTATATATGTCGCAGGGATATTGTCAAATCAGTGATATTATAATTTCACTAATGAAATTAAAATTGCACGAAACTTTGTCAATTTCTCACAATCTAACGGGCTCATTTCAGTGACATTATAATTCCACTGGACCCATGCAGGGATATTGCAAGGCAGTACTATATTTTGACAAATTCACTGTATGTGCAAGCCCGTTAAATTGTGAGACGGTCAATGATTGGTCCGTTTCCAATGTCACGCCATACTTATATCATAAAATGAATAAACTTCTACACGTTATTATGCAGATCTTAAAGGCGGATGAAGAAGAGTTGACCAATCAAAATGCACGAAGTCCCCACTACAAATTTGACTCATAATATACCTAGGGTTATTATCAAATCACTACAGCGTTTACGTAAAATTACAATAACACTAAAAAAAGTCCGTTAAATTGTGAGAAATGGAGGCAGTTGACAAAGTTTCGTGCAATTATAATTTCACTAGTGAAATTACAATATCACTGGTTGACAATATCCCTGCGACATATATAAAAAAAGTGATTTTGCATAATTATTAAAATGCGAAGTTTTGTGGTTAGCAGAACGAGCAACTCAATCCCAAGCTTTTTAGTTTCGAATACTGTGGTTTAATGGGAATTTTAAAGCATGACCCTACATTTTTTTTATGGAATGTAACTGCATATATCAATGTGATGTCTTAAGTGGCTCAAAAAAGAGATAGGGAAGTTTATTTTGGTGTTAAATTAAACACTACTTTGATTTGCAAATTACTGCGTAACTTCAACATCCACTTGCAAAGGTACAATCTTCACATCATTATGTTCTTTTACAACCATGTATTTTGAGGGTTGAGGCTCGTTTTTAGGTACCTGTCCCACCGCCGGCGATCAACGAGAAGCGAGTAGAGCAAGCAATTAAAAACGAGTGGGCGAGCAACGAGCAGTGAGTGCGCCATGGCGCGGCGCGGCGACGACATGCGTATGTATCAAGCGTGAACTCTCAGCGTGTGTTCTGTCCTCCAAGCGAGCGTCGCTGAGCGAGTACTCTCTTTGATAGGTCTTGTCATTGCGATAAACGAGTACTCGCCGGTAGTGCGAACAGTCAGAGATCAATTATTAATATATTATGTATCTCTTTTACTAACACGGAACACACACAGGGAGTCTGCGCTCAGCGCTCGGTGTGGCAACACGCCGTGTTCGGGTTCGCGACAAGTCTATCGTCATCCTGAGGATGCCTCGTTGAGAGGTGAAACACGTGTCGGTGTCTTTAAGGAGTTTTTTATGGCTCTTTAGAAATAGCTAAGCGGAACAGGTTACTGAATATATCCTCGTCTATTGTATTTTATAATGGATTTCCGCAAGGTCACGCCTGAATCAACTAACTAACACGGGACCTACAACCTTTTGTACGTTTCTTGAGTGACAAAATGTCTACTTAAATAAATAAAATCGTCGATAGCTCTAGTCGCTAGCTTCTTGGCTGTGGGACAGGTTCCTTAGACGTATCGCGGGCAAATAGGATACCTGCAATTTATTTGTAATTGTCTTCGGCTCAACCCGAACTCGAACGGCTACGTGCAGCTTCCATTGATGAATTAATCCCATCCAATTTCGGGACGTCCTTTTCGTCACGGTATCCTTTCATTGCATATTATTCTTATTTATTTTTCAAAGCGTGGTAGGTAGACCTTGTAAAAAACGTTACTATTGGAAACATTCGTTAACGTGCCAAATAAAGTAACATAGGTATACTGTAGGTACCCTTTTTGGAAGACTGATGTTATTTCTACCTTTTCATTTTGTACTATAACATAACGTTAATTGCTTTTTGTAACTAACACGTACCCGAAGCCGTGCGAAGGTAACCGACATAGCCCGAAGAATTGTGAAAAAGAACAGATGACCGATGTGGCCAAAAAGTTCTGAAGTGTTGACCGCGTATCGGAAAACGTTACGTTGGAAGGCCTCCCACAAGGTGGTCCGATGACATTGTGAAGACCGCAGGAATCTGCTGGATGCGGGAAGCACAGAACCGGTCGAAGTGGCGGTGTTTGGGGGAGGCCTATGTCCAGCAGTGGACATCTTTCGGCTAAAATGATGAAGATGATGATGTGCCCGAATAAAGTTACTACGCATAAACAAGGAACGAATTTTATGTATCCTTTATAGTTGCCGCGTTTTATTATTATTTTACGAATGTGGGTTTTCAGATTTTGTTAAAGCTTAACAAGTATTGCTTTTGTTAACTAGGTACTAAAAAATCATTATGCTTTAAATATAAATAAATAAAAGTAGAGTATATTTACACCTGCAAGAAGGTTGAATATCGGGTACAGTTGATATAAGTTGGAAAATTAATCATGGACTCAATGTACCTACGCGAGTGATGTATATGTTTGTGTGTGTGTGTATGTACTTACCTTATACTATTATACTTACGTATCAACATGGCTAGCCTTTTCTCAACTATGTTGGGGTCGGCTTCCAGTCTGACCGAATGCAGCTGAATACCAGTATTTTACATGGAGCGTCTGCCTATCTGACCTCCAAACCCCAGTAACTGGGTAATATGATACCTTTTGGTAAGACTGTTTGTCAGACTTCGGGCTTCTGACGACCCGTAACGACTGTCAAAGATCCACGAATGACAGCCGGGACCAACGGCTTATCGTGCTTAACGCGCGTGCTTACTAACGTATACTTACTTAATATATGTAAGTTAATAATACAATTATTTTAAGCGCAGACAGTTTTCTTAGGCGTATATAAGAGTACTCTAAGTGTTACTCAGCGGGAGCTAAGTTAAAGCTAAGTGCACAAAGTTCCAAAGCAAGTGAACTCACTTAATCCACACTCGGAACATAAGAGTGAGTTCACGACTTTACGAAACAAAAATAGAGAAGAAATTACTTAATAACTTATCCAGCAGAGGGAGTAATAGTTACTAAAACTTAACTATACTCGCGACAATCTAAGAAGTCCGATTTTTTTTTTTTTTTAGTAGTATGGAACAACATAAAGTGCATTGGGTATTATCTCCTGGCTCCCAAACTAAGTTAATAGCCTGTGACTTGGGGACCAGTGATTCCATAAAGGTATACACATAGATGATCAAAATGTTTAAAAAAAAAACAAAAACTGCTTTCACCAGTAACATAGTGAACATAACAATACAATTACTTTTATGTGTTTTGAAACAAGAAAAAGTAAAAATAATTTGTAATAAAAGTAATACGTAATTGAGTGAGAATGAGTTGGTCGTGGTAGGTGTAGTAGGTGTGATTTGACAGCTATAAAAATATTTTGAGTAGTGATGGAAAAAAAGTTTGTTTAAAAACCGATTCTTTTTTTTTAGCACACTTAGACAGTTTGTAATCTACGATTTATCTACATTGCTTAAAATTGATTCTCGAGGCATATCGTTAAACACGTACGAGTACGAAACGTTAAATTGAACGTCTTAGATTGTCGCGAGTGTACATAGATTTATCTAGTATTTGACGGAAACTAGTTCATGATTAGAAGAAAGTACAAAAAAATGCTAAATACTACATAAATTACTTCCGAGTTCCGTGTGTTTCTAAACGATGTAAATATGCCTGTCCAGTATGGAGCCGATTTGCCCGCGCTAAACAGTGGATACAGTTCTAAGTGACACGTGCCAGATTATTACTGGTTGCTTGAAACCGACCCCGTTGAGAATACTGTACCTATCCACTGACTCATCATTATTTCAGCTGAGAGACGTCCACTGCTGGAGATAGGCAAGTACCGTCACTTGACCGGTTCTGTGTTTCTCGCATCCAGCGGATTCCTGCGGCCGAAAGGTTTAGGAAAGGCGACCGCGTATCGGAAGACGTAGCGATGAAAGAGCTCACACAAGGTGGACCGATTACCTTGTAAAAGCCGCAGCAGGGACTCATTTCATTCATTTTCAAATTAATATCTTTATTTATCATCAATACAACAAACAAAAAAAAAATGCACATTTCCTAAGACACATTAACTCATAATAATTAAGACACTTTATGAGGCTAGCGATACACCTTTCAAAGCTTTTAAAGGGATATTTTTATAACTGTTAACAACATAAACATAACACACAATAATAATGGGTACATGATGACATTTGCGCAAATTATTTAGTTGGTTATAATTTACTGATTGCATGTGGGTATGCCGCAGGGACTGGCATCGCGCTTCCAGAACTTTGCAGGATTATAGCCAGCTGACCTATGCCACTCAATGCACAACTATAAGCCAGTGCCCCAGAGGCTTAGCAGCTGCAAATATTTTCTTAGGTACGTGAGTCCAACCTCTCCACAAGAAAATGTGATCTTTGGCAAGAGCTGCTAAAACCACCTGATTTCTTTATTGAACCATCAGAGAGCTTCCCATCCGTTAACAAGTTACCGTGGTCAACTTGGAAAACCTTAAATAGACTTCGTAGCCAAGTAGGCAAGGACAAGTGGGGGCTCATGGACGGCTCAGTTCTTCGGTGTGTATGCGGCGTCTCTCCACAGACAATGGCTTACCTCCCATCTTGCAGCACATGCCCTGTCACCTGCACACGTGAGGACCTGCTGCGTCAGCAATAACGGTATTCGCGTTGCTGAATTTTCAGCCGAACAAATTAAAAAAACTTCGTATATTTTTCGTGTTATTTTTGCCATCGACAAGCTAAGAAGAAAACAGAATGACAAGCCGGTTTTCGCAAAACACTCGCGTCACGATGCAATAACATGGCCGCCCTGCAATATCTTCAAAGATTTTCGTTATGAAAATAAAGCAGGATATTATACATACATACATACATAAACTCACGCCTTCTTCCCATGGGGGTAGTATTTCTATTTTCTTAATGTTCCTAGGGAATCATCGCATTTCCGAATACAAACGAATGTTAATTTCTATGTCAATCAATTATTAGATTCATCGTGTATAATAATTTGAATTCAGAACTTACTTTATTGTTGTTTTGTTTTGATTTCTGTGTGAACTATATAGAGCTGTAAAACTATTTTCCTATCTGTCGTGCCTGCGACTTTAGCCGCTTTCCTCCCATTTTAAAATAAATTACATTAAGTTAAAAGAGTATTAACAACTCTAAATAATTCCAAGTCAATTGAGAGCGTTCAGTCTGCACCAAATGCAAAGGGCAACTGATAGAAATCCGACGACTGACGAAACACGAAGTTTGCCAAGCGATATTAAGAAAATATAAATACTGTACATTAAAACGAAACAAAACACTATACACACACTTTTCATGTTCAAAGTAAACAATAATGCTGAACTGACAAGTGTTGTTTTTTTCGTTATTTAGGTAACCACAGCGATACACATATTACGTTACAATATGTGTATTATTTATTATATCACAATTTTTTTTGTATTGGTTTCCCTTTGTCTATCCTAGGTTATGTATAAAACATGCGAACGTACGTTTACAAAAAAAAAAAAACAATAGCTTTTGGGACAGCAGGAACATTCCACGTTAAGATATTAATTGACAGACGTCAATGATGCTTTTTACATAGAACTCCTGATAGATGAATAATTTTTTTCCATTTCGTCTCGTCTTTTCCTGTATTACACTGAAAGTAAACATGCCTTTATTCCTATTCCGATCTCGATATCAAATAACTTAAGATTTAAATGAAATTACACAAAATCCTTAAGAAATGTTTAAAAACGCAACTTTTATAATATTACTAGCTTCTGCCCGCGTGGAATAGTTACTTTGGGCTAACGGTAACTTTTGGTTAGCATTAAAAAGGTTATAGTGAGCCAACCTTAAAATATAGACATATGCTGCCGCGGACTTTTTTTTTTGAACTTTTAAAGGGGAACAATTCTGTGATACATAAGTTTTGCGAAACTTTAACCGTTTACGCAGCGCACGCAGCGGAAGCTCTCAAAAGGAAAAAATACCCCGATTTTGAAACATTCATCATTGGTGCATCGTTCCTATTGATCTTAGCGTGATGATATAGCGGCTATATAATTGAGGAAGGCTATAGGCTATATTATAGCCTATAGCCTTCCTCGATAAATGGGCTATCTAATACTGAAATAATTTTTCAAATCGGACCAGTAGTTCCTGAGATTAGCGCGTTCAAGCAAACAAACAAACCAACTCTTCAGCTTTATATATTAATTATTATTAAAGTATACATAGATGGCTCAGCTTGTCTAAGCTCCGAAGGTCATTGACCGGAGGCGGTAATTCTGGGATCAAGTTGCCTAAAGTTGCGGAGTCAAGACAGATTATGTAATTAAGATACCAATTAGAAACTTTAAACTGCGGTATTATTAATGCAAGGGAATAGTTAACAAGTTCAGGCATAATTTAGTAATAGCATTAAATCGCTCAAGATTAACTACGAGTTTCGTTGAGTAGACGTAACTCTTGTTACCCAATAGCGGCTATGTTGTTTTAATAACATAACATTTGGGTGCTCTATCCTATTTCCTAGTGGGAATAGTATAGAGTACCCAGATATTATAAGATATTGGGGAAGACCCACATGAAGAGCTACAACAGAGAGCATTTTTAATTTTTAGGGTTCTGTACCAAAATGGTAAAAAGGAACCCTTATGGTGAAACTCAGTCTGTCTGTCCATCTGTCTGTCACAGCTGGATATCTCAAGAACTGCTAATGCCATCAACTTGAATTTTGGAATGGTTTTAGATGACGTTTGCCCAACTATTTTGCAATTAAGAAAGAAATAAAAATATGTTCATTTTTGTTGCATACAAAATATATATATATATGTGGGGTATCATATAAAAGAGCGCTATTTGCCCATTCTCAAACATTTTTTTTTCAGCCTTCCTTTTTTTCGACTTTTGACGAAAAATATGAAAAAAAAAACCGTTCCCCTCACCTTATCTCCGAAGTTTGCATACAGAAAAATCTGTGATAGAAATGTATTTAAAAATTACAGGAAAAATAAAACGATGTCTCTAAATATCACACTTTTTCAGAAATCATGAATTTTAATAACATTAGTTCCACTATCAGTCAAGAGATGGCACTGACCTAAAACTGCAATATTCTATACAGTAGGGTGCAGTGTTAAAATTCTCTGACGAATAAAGGCCTCGACGATGAAAATTTAAAATGGTACGGAACCCTCGGTGCGCGAGTCCGACTCGCTCTTGACCGATTTTTAATTTATTCAAAGGCAAGGGCAACTCAAGGATTATGTAAAAATAAAGATTGTGTGTTTATAAAGTAGTTGGACAGCACTGTCTTGAAGAGTGGCATTTAGTTCCTAATATTTAATTAGACAATGTTAGACCAGTCTTACCAAGGGGTATCGTGTTACCCAGTAACTGGGTTTTAGAGGTCAGATAGGCAGTCGTTCCATGTAAAATAAAGGTATTCAGCTGCATCCGCTTAGACTGGAAGATGACCCTAACATAGTAGGGAAAAGGCTAGGCAGATTGATTAAATTCGACTATGAAATTATATAAATAAATAATTAACAAGGCAATAAAACGGTGAACAAAAACATCGTGACGAAATCGACATGTCCTAGAACCAAAAATTCGAAGACATGTGACATCTACCAACCCGCACTGGGCCCGCGTGGTAGATTACAGCTGACTTCTTCTCACAGAGAAGAGGCCTGTGTCCCAGCAGTGGGAATATTACCTATGGGCTGATATGCTTATGCTAAGGCAAGTGAGAGCAGTGGTGGCGCAGTGGTAACGGCCCCGACTAACGAGTTGTAGGTCGTGGGTTTGAACCCGGGCAGGCGCTTTAGTTTGTGCAAATAATTTTATCATCACTGCTCTCAATTCGGTGAAAGAAAACATCGTGAGGAAACCGGCATGTCCTAGAACCAAAAATTCGAAGACACTTGACATATACCAACCCGCACTGAGCCCGCGTGGTGGATTACAGTCCACTCCCTCTCGAAGAAACGAGGCCTGTGTCCCAGCAGTGGGAACATTATAGGCTAAGGCAATAAGTGGGAGCACACAGAGTCTACTGGTTGAGCTACGGCCTACAATTATTCCTCACATTACGAAATTAACTCGCCAACTTAACCGCACGAGTATCTCTAACATATCCTTTGTGAACAATAGAACCTTTTGCTCTCAGATAACGCGTATAAGCACTCAACATTTCCACTTCATTCGCTGCGAAAAAACCTATAGAAAAAGTAATCCCGCCCTGATTTCCTTCTGACCTGCGGCAATTTGAACATGAGTTTTTTTTTTGCTAAAATTGAAAATATAAATTACTTTTCGTTTTTCATAACAGCGCTTATGTGAGTTTTGATTTAGTATCGAAATAAAATTTCTATCTGAAATTTCTCAGTAGCAGCTCGGAGTCTGGATTTGTGCCCGGTTGATGGCAATAGGCTCGCCCCCTATTACATGGGACTTAAACATAACTGGCGAAATGTGGGTGTACCTGCTACAGGGACACCTCTGCCCAACCCTTCGGGGAAACAAGGCGTGATGTTATGTTTGTATAAAATAATAAACGAGTTGGAAATTAAATCTATTGGATTTAAATTGACAGTTTGTTAAATGTACCTAAGCGATAATTGTTAACGAGTACAACTTCGCTTCATAATAATTATCAAAGTTTTTACTCAGAATATATGCAATTTTATTATTAAATACATATTAATTATAATTAAGATCCACGCGTAACATCTTAAAAGGTTCACATTTCTAAGGCTTCTTGTAATTAGTTAAATGCCATAGTTAATTTAAATATATCTTTAGATTAATTCGCGAATTATGATTTCTTGATTTATTTTGGCCAAGAGCTTATGAAAGTTATTGCAAACTTCATAAAACAACGAGTTTCGCTTCAAATAAACCTACAGATTTAACGTATCGGCCACTTATTTGTAAGCACTCAATAAACCTCACCTGCCATCTTACAACTTCTAACATTGAAATAACAAAAACAACATCCTTAACTCAAAGCTCCTTCTTATTACATTTAGAAACGAGCTAATTTAATCTACGTCTCATAATTCGTTTATTTGAAAATCAAGATTGCTTTATTAATTTGCAGAAGTCTTCGGCATTTGGAAATTGCCTAATTCAGTGAAAGGCATCAAAATATTTGAAGCTCAAACGGATAATCTTTTAAGAATAATATTTCTTTAGCATTACCATGTTGAGTCTGTTTTACTGGATGATGTATTGTTAGTTTGACGAAGGTGCTAACACAAATGTGTGGGTACATCATACATTAGCGGTGTAGCCAGTTTACACGCGGAGGCTAATGTCTACATACGTCAACTTTTCACTGGTTTATCACCACCTATACAAGCACACCAGAATCAACCATGTAGTTCTCACAATAAGAATCATTGTAGCTTGTTTAAAGTCTTCGCTAAAAGATAAAACCCGCCGCGTCCACCAACGTACTCAACACGCAAGTATTCATCATTCTGTAACTGGCTGTCGCGCGTTACAGCTGAAAGATTACTATGTGAAATTCACAAACATCCCGGCTAATATTTTACGCTAGCGTTTTTGTGAAATGACGAACGAAATACTAGACATTTACGAATGGCCGTCGGCGTGTGGCAATTAATAACGTTTATCTTAACGGAAACATTAATGCTGACTCGTTAGTTATTGTTTTTATGACGGACAAGGACTTCGGAAGTACTAGTATCTCGATTCTTCAAGCATATTCCGTTTGACCCATGTCAGACTTTTTATTCGCCGACTATATCTCATTTAAAATGTATTCGGTAATATTGAACTACGTATACAATTGATAAAAATTACAAAGCGAGTAACCAGAAACACATACGAACGCAGCAAGTTAATATAAAGCTTGTAATAAGAAACATCTTAGCTGCGCAGTTTGTGAGGAAACGAATAAACTTTACTACATTTGATACTCATTTTCAAGCAATTTTCCTAAAGTTATAAATACGCAGAAATACATCCAACATTTATTGAAACAACGTAATTACTTCTCGCCATCCGTAGGCCGCAGACCTCGGCGCAAACACGTTGGTTTGAAGACTCCACCGCCACTCCGCCTCCCTAATAAGTTAATCTTGGTGTCCCTCCGCTATTTAATGAAATAATATTACTTGCGAATCTAATTCGAGACACTCTAAGCAAAAGTACGCAATTTCTAAATGAGAAATAGTGGCTTTTCTAGAATAATTAAACCTCATTCTACTCTTGCGGTTCTGCACGGTTCTTGGATATGTAATTATTTTCTTTAGACATGCAATTTTGTAGTAATCTATTTTGTACCCTTTTCTAATAAAGTGTAGAGTGTGAGTGTGAGTGATGGTGGCCCAGTGGTAACGGCTGTGACTTACGATTGGGGTCGTGGGTTTGATCCCAAGCAAGCACTTTACTTTTTGTAAATTATTTTCTAATTATTGCTCTCAAAACGGTGAAGGAAAACATTGTGAGGAAACCGAAATGTCCTAGAACCAAAAATTGGAAGACATATGAAATCTGCCAACCCGCACTGGGCCCGCGTGGTGGATTACAGTCCACTCCCTCTCACCGAGAGGAGGCCTGTGTCCCAGCAGTGGGAACATTATTGGCTGATTATGTTATGTTGTATGAAATGCCGTTGAATTGAATGTGATATTTTATAATTTTATTGCTCTACACACGAATTATTCGATTCCTTTTAATTAAAAACTACGATTATTATTGTTATATCTAACAATCCGATTCAATTACAATAAAGTACTATTAGTATTAGCATTTTGAAGCATCATCGTTTTGGATTTTGAATGCATTTACGTAAAGTAATTTGGGAGTTTCTAAACATGTTAAACATGTGTTGTGTCTGTGGTATCGTTGTTTTGGCACGTTTTGTTGTATTTGATGACTTCATTATGCCAGTCAATATGTACCTCCATTCTAGTAATGAACTCATTCTAGTTTATAGCGTGCGTACTGTTCGTATCGGCACAAGTGACGTCATATAACTGATCAAATTAATACGATTAATACGTCTAGATGCGTAATAGGCCTGTGTTAAAAAAAAAACCCTCTTGTAGATTATCAAAAAATATTGAACACGTATTTTTTATTTTTTGATGTAATCAAAAGATTACGGCGATACATTGAGTTAAAATCTGGCATGACGTCACGCCTTGCTAGATTTAATACTGAGTTGTGACGTAGCAAGCCCCCACTCCCCAACTATAATGCGTGTTTTCTAAGTTATTTTTCATTAATATGATAAAGCAAAAAATACGTGTCTAATATTTTTTTATTATCTGAAAGACGGACTAAATAGAATTTCTTTTTTTTACTAAGGCAACTACCGTATTGAAATATAATCCTCGTTTGAGAAAATCTACAAGTATGGCACGCTCCTTTACTCATCAAAGTACCGCAAATTAAAGTCCCGAGGGTCTCAAATATGTATAAGTATCATTAAACCGCTGAAGAGTGATTTTCTGTGCGTAGTCAAACAGATTAAGAGTCCGAACCTTTAGGAGCGATTCATAAATTCGCTTAGAGCGCAATTTGACTGCGTGAATAATAAATAAAGTGTGTCACCAGATATCCTGGGTTTGCTCACCTTTCTACCACAAGTGACATTTGAGCATTTGTTGCTTCCACCATTTATTTTCCACCCACACAGTAAGATTAGATTTAGAGCCTATTTCACGCATTGTCACGCGATGAAAGCGGTATCTCTGTATGGATTTCAGGTTTCAGCAGTTCAGTTACAGTTTCTTCTAAATCCGAACATAGAACAATTTAAAATTAAGATTCTCATTTTCAATCGAAAGCGGATCTTTAAAAAAAACGGTTTTTCTAAAAAGGGATTTGCAAAAAAAATCAGTAACGTAATATGTTTACATATATGTATAGTAACTAGTGACCCAAATATTCAGATGGGGATTTTCCTCTCTATTCTTTTATAAAGGGTGCTCTGTAATAAGTACTGTAGCGACGAGGGTGGGGTGGGGCTTAATGAACATGTCAGTCAGAAATCTGATGCGCTCTTTGCGTGCACCGACAACCTCGTAATAAATTTGAACGACACAGCTGCACCGTCTGCAACACAATTAAATTTTTCAGCAGCCAACTAGAGACTAACTTACCTACTGAGTTTTCGCTTTGTTTCTTCCAAATAATTTATATTAACTACTAGCAGACCCAGCAAGCTTCGTTCCGCCTAACAGTCAATGAATGTGCATGTTTAGGATTTACCGATAACCCTACGAGTACCTGCCCTACCTACCCTACCTGCCCTACCTACCCTACCTGCCCTACCTACCCTACCTGCCCTACCTACCCTACCTGCCCTACCTACCCTACCTGCCCTACCTACCCTACCTACCCTACCGAGATATCAAAAAAGCCGATCCACACAAAATGTATGAGAACGTGAATTTTCTTCATTTTTTTTTCGTGAGTTTTTCCATATTTTCTCACCGTTTAAACCTGATCGAAGCCTTTCCTGGACTACGATAAACATTTCATAACCAAAATCAGCTAATCGGCCCAACCGTTCTCGAGTTTTAGTGAGACTAATGAACAGCAATAGATTTTTATATTTATAGATGTAATCTTGTAAATTGTATCTTTTTATAGGCTAATATTGTTACAAACAGCTTTGAGTTTAGAAGTTAACTTAAGCCTTTTAATTAAAAGTTTAGAAAAAAGGCATTGTTTTTGCCTTGGTAAAAACATTTAAAACATGATTTTATACTTAAGTTATAATTTTAATATACTTCAAAAGTAAATTACAAAAGTTATTAGTGGCTCTTTTATTTCGACTAGAAACCTGTCCTAATTGGGTGCCGAATAACTAAATTACCTTTCATTTAACTGTAGTGGAAATTGAAATATAATTTGACGTGTTCAAGCTACGAGCTACGCCGTAGCATTTCTCGTAGCAAGCGACAGTGACAAACGGTTTGTTAGAAGGGCCTCCCTTCGTTGAGTATTCACTAATGATGTACTTGTAGCAGTTAGCTACGGATCCTTTGAAAGTAATAATTACTTAGTCGTCTTCGTTTCTCTTTTCACAACTCGTAGGCCGTCGGAAATGTCAAACGTGTCCGTAGCTTGTGTTCTAAAAACTTGGAACGATGTGACACAAAGTCCTGCGTGTCGTTATTTTTTTTCAACACAATTGCTCGTAAAGTGGCGCTTATTGAACCGTTTTTAGGTTCGTAATGCAGTGTATTAAACACCCGTGCTTTTTACTTTATAATATCGCACGAGTGCGGTAATGTGCGCCACACATAACTAATCTAGATTTCGCCGCGACTCGCCAAAAGCAATAACATTGAACTTGCCTGGGAATTGAACGCGATATCTACGTATCACTGATTATATACATAATAAATAGGATACACGTATTATCACACCCACTTTTACATTCTATGCGTTTTTCTAAACTGTAATATTTAACAATAAAAGGAAAAATGGGATGGATTTTGAATTTTTACAAACGTCAAACGATCCACCATAGGCGACCGACATCCTTTTTTAAATCGTCTTAATTTTTCTTGTCATTGAAATGCCAATGATTGACATAACAAATATCGACTATTTGTTCAAGGAGTATTTAATATTCCTTTATTGAAAAATAAACCAATTTATTGTATTTATAATTATTATACTGACAACAGTCGTATTTTTCAGCTAGGATTTTCTAGATGCTGTTGGAGCTAGCCCGCGTTTAAAGATGCGATCTTTTTTTCCTTATTTAATAATGTAGGCTTACGTAGGTTACATGGGGACTCCTCAAGTTTTAGAATACTATACTGATTTAACACTGAATTTATTACGACTCATAAGGAATACCTTCAAAAACAGCACGGGTTAGCGTGAATTCAAATCAACGTATTGCCCAACGTCATGATTCAATACCAAATGTCAAAAAGAGGACTGTTTCTGGGAATTGAAACTCCAATCATAACCGCTTCAAGTGATCTTAAAGGCTCGTACAGAACTGTGCGATATCGCAGGCTCAACATGGGTCGTGCTGTCTGTCGCGCCCGCGATAGCGCACTGGTCTGCACCTTAAATCCTCCGAGCTAACTAGACGAATACAATATATCTTTACCTACTTGTCGAAACACTCATGAATTATAAAAATAATGTCCGAGGGAAGAAGTACGAGCAGAGAATGTGAGCTACATTAGGGATCACCAATAAGTTTTATGTAGGGTTTATATAAAAAAATAATATGACTCGTGGTCCGTTTGGAAAACGTTACCTACAAGCAACCAAGAATAAAAGATATTCAAGGACGTTCCGTATTTTTGTGTTTTCTTGGAATTCGATTAATTCGATCTGTGTAGTAACCACCTAGCTCTATACTCCCGAAAACATTTGCAGCTTCATATGGCTTGTGTCTCGTGTCGTCCATTGTCGTGTCGACGGCAGAAAATACAAAGCGTGGGCTTAATTCAATTACAAAAATTTGTAGGTTAGGTTTTTGTTAAATTTAACTGTTTAGGTACTTAAAGTCCGTATAAAATAAGGCCGGGGTCCGGATACGGACCGCGGTCCGCCATTTGGTGATTTCTGAGCTCATCTGTAAGCTCGTCTCGTATTATTTGTTAGGTAGGTATTTGGTTAGCATAAGCAATTTTTTTATAATCTTTGACATACCAAACGTACGTAGGTGCTGATATTTTTTAAGTCTTCAATATTTTTATCAAATTTATTTTGATAATAGTTTGTAACTACACGTTTTGCAACGAGTCCAAAATTGTATTGTGTTCATATCTTGATCGTTTTCACGATTTAATTAATATAGGGACATATTTCGATGGGTTTGTGTTTTTTTTATTAAAGTTACTCAATTTAAAAAATATTGATGAAACACTTCTAAAACAATCGGAACATCGATAACACCAAAACTTAAAGATTAAACTACCGCATCACTAAACCATAGACGATTTCTAGCGGCCATTGTAGTATGGCAAATTTTGAAACGGACATGGCAGTATGGAATTAGTAAGTACTATCATGGCAGCATGGAATTTGTATTTAATAGAAATTGACTTTGAATACATGGAACTAGTATGAATCTATCTATACTATTAAATGAGCCTTCTCTATTTTCACCCGAACAAAGATTTGCGATTTTTTTAATGTCATCAATAGGCTTTGGTTTTCGCACTTAGTACTTTAGGTGGACCATTATGCATAAGTACTTCTTGCCTTTTTTATGCCTACTGTGTAAATAAATAAAATTTGGTAAATTTAAATAATATTTCATCAAATTATATATTTTTCACTACATATTAATCTTAATTTGCGTATTCAAGATATTATTTTGTGTTTATTATATTTTTATATAGGCTGTTCAGCGGTTTTGCCAGTGCCTTAACTTACACCTGCGTGCGCATCGCTAGCGAAAAAAAAACCAGCGTGCCATTTTCCATAAATATTTGTATCGTTTTCGTTTTGTTATTATCAAAAATACGAAATCTAAAGTAATGTCATCAACCGAAAGTTTATAAAAGAAGCTCCGAATAGTCAGTACCTGGCAACAAAGGCCAGATGAACTTTATAAATCGAAATGTATCATCTCTATAGTTATGTTATTGCAGTATAAGTTCTTACAACAAGTCTGTTTTTTTCCTCGCAAGTGTGTTGAAAAACGACGTATGAAACGCGTGTGCATTGATCATTACACACTCGGCTACCTTATCTCCTTATCCTAATAAGCCCGCCTCGTGTGTAATTACCAACACAGCACACTCGTATCATAATGTATTTTTTTTTTGTAGTTTAGTTGTAAATACTTTACAGATATAGAGATTTGCTTTAGCAAACCGGAAGACATATAGCGTTGGACAGCCCACAAGGTAAACCGAAGACCTGGTGAAGGCAGCAGGAAACCGCTGGATGCGAGAAGCACAGATCCAGTTAAAGTGGTGGTGCTTGGGGGAGGCCTATGTCCAACATTATCTTTCAGCTGAAATAATGATGATAAGTTTAGCAAAAAGTTGCCTGGAGCGGATGTCCTAAAAATAGACAAAATCAAATAATTATTCCTACCACCTCCTTGTTACTGGGATCAGAAATGCAAATGATGATAAACGGAGATTCCTATAAATCCACTTAATATTAGTGTCGTGGAACTTCTTAGTTTGTAAGTGGGTGTGTGTTACCTGTGTAGGTTAATTACGGCTTACGCATCTGAGAGTTTGATGAATATTCAGAGTAGGGCTAACACCTTGCCAGACTTCACATAATTCGCATGATCGCTTCACGAGTTTGTATACGAAGAACAAACTGCGCAAATATAGCTTTCATAATTATTATATTAAACTAGCAACCCGCCCCTCTTCGCACGTTGTTTACGACTTGACAAAACATCTTTCTTTAATATACAGTGTGAGTCTTTATAATGTGTACATATCGAAATGAGGGAATTTATGCTTAATTTTATGGACGGTTTTTTTTAAATAAAAATCTAAATACCTATGTATTTTTTATATTTTTTTATGGAATTTTTAAACAAAACGGTGTAACTTCTAAACTAAATGATCTATCGCGATGATGATAATGATGAGAAGTAATTAGGCGCCCTCATAGAATGAAAACTGTGGAAAAAAAACTACCCTCAATTGAAAATAAACATGTTTTTTTTAGCAAAAATCTGTTATTTTTTCATAAATTTCTACAATAATCGTAAAATTTCTCAAACAGATTTCTCATTATGTACCTTTAAAAAAAACAATCTCAGTATTTTTTTCCTTCGATAATCTTAAGCATAGATTCCCTCATTTCGATATGTGCACATTATAAAGACTCATAATGTATGTCAATAAGTTTAATATATATGACTTTTCCTGAATAAATTCTCTGAAAAATGTATCAAATTCCGTTGCGTAATAAAGAAGAACAATGCACACAGACTGACACGAAAAGGGACTTTAGTTTACAATAATTATGTTTAGATATAGAAGTGTAAGTAAGGAACATAATTAATTTAACTATAAAGGCAAATGTTTTTCTTTTAATAGTGCATGTAACCCATTCCTCAGTGTTCTAGTTGGAAAACAACACTTGACATTTACCGGCAAGCGCTTGGATATGTAATTAGGACTATTACCTAGTTATACGTGTAGCGCTTGCTGGAAAGCTGATTAGTCAAGAAGACAATTTAAATCTTTATATTGTTTTGTAAATGTTGTTTATAAGTTAAGTCATGCAAATGAATTGTTAAGCGAATTGACTACCAACTAATATAAATTGTCCGTATATTCACTTTGACAGTTGTAAGGAATGGTTTGAACAGGCAAATTGACGTAGGGTGCCAACTTCCCTGACTGTACCTACCGCGCTCTTGGTTAGTCTTTCATTGACATTTAATAGTTGCTAGTAGTTGTCTTTGTGAAAGAGCTCGTTCGACGTTCGGGGAAATCCTATCACTATACCTCGGGGTGGAACTTGTCTTGCCAGATGGGTATGTGGTTCGTCGTCGTCAGCCGCGGTTGCTAGCGGTACCGCGCGCGCGAACTAACTTGCTGCGTGAGGCGACGAGTGCGCTCCGCACTCTCAATCTCATTGCTGATGACGTCGACATATCGTCACAAGGCATCAAATTCTTTTTAAATGCAGGATCACGTATTTGAACGTGTAGAATGAAATAAAACAAAAATCTGATGTTCGTTACAAATTTCACATTCGCGGTATTGGATGCCGAACGACAATTCTGTTGCGCTTTGGGTGAATTTTAAAAATAGCTACCTATTGAATTTGCTATGGTATAAGCAGTGGAACTATTTAAATTTTAAGTGTTCTAAAATATCGCATTGGTCTAGCCTGTTAGGATATTTGTATGTTTGGAATTAATAAATAAATAAATCTTACCTATTTCTGCCGCCAAACAATAGTACTTACATTAAGTATTGCAAAGGCCGGGAAATAGGCAATTGCAGGTTGAGTATGAGTTTGAAGGCCGAGCCGTAGGCGAGGACTTCACTAATACGAGATAGGCAATTGCCATTTCCGCCGAGGCAAATATAGTGCTTTTCTCAAAAGAATGCAGGCAAATAAAAGTAGTTAAATTTCCATAATTTTTCAAGTTAATGCCGTTTTTAACATGAACTGTACATTTTCAGCATGGAATAAATTGCCCATAATGTAGATGGCTTTTTAGTTTTAGTAATCTCATTAAAATACGCCAAAAATAAGTTTGTAGAAAATGTTCACTTTATTCTCGTTTTTCCAAATCATAAAATTTTCATATACCTACTTTCATGTAATTTTCTTTTGACTTCGCTGGAAGCAGGTTTTCCATTGCTAATTTGGTTTCTGATCTTAAATCTGGTGGAGTACAATCAAGCTCCATTTTACTCTCTGAACCGTTGGAACTCATTTTAATTATCTATTATATAAGTAAATAACAAATCAAGACGAATTTTCAGCTTTGCCGCCAATTTTCTATTTATCGTCTGCGCCGAAAGGCAAACGCATCTAAGGCTATACAGCCACGTGAACGCAATTTGTACTAAGCAAAGAGAACTTCGGTATGCCAAGAATGATAAAAGAGATCCAATCAAAGAGTATTTAATAACCCCAGCACGCCATTTCATACAATATTGCTGGAGCGTTGTAATGTTCCAAATTCAAAAAACGCGCCTGCAATGGATTTGATTTTCTTTGACCGTAAACTCGATACTTCACGTGTTCTTTGTTTGAAAATAATGACAATATTTCCATGCATGTTTGAGAAAAGTAGGTTGCAGTCGAAAAGTATGAATTCCCGGTGTGCACATACAGGCACACAAGACTTTTCAGCTTTTTCGTTCAGATAACCACACATCTGCGATGTTTTTGGTATTACTAATCTCCATAGGTGTCGGTAATTACTTATCATTCATGAATCATTATATTCTTCGTCACAATGTATTAAACTCAGATCCTTTTTTAAATTAACCGTTTATTTTTAGTAATGCATTCCATTTTGTGGCGGGAAAATCACGTTCATTTCATTCAACGGGCCAGTCCAGAGCTCAAAATAAATATTATTGCGAAATGGAATCCACAGAGATATATTTGAATTATAATTACACTGTCTGCGTATGAAACGTTCATAAATAAAATCTCATTTAATCTTGAGTGGGATGGTAATGTTTTATACCAACACAAAGATTTGTTTAAATTTTTATAGGGAGTACGTTAGTGTCTATGCCTCCTCAACCACCATGGCCGATGTTAATTAAGTTCGGTAACATTATTTGATATTAGTTTTGTTTATTTAACCACGCGTACTTAATTAAAATTGATCCCATTATAAACGGATGGCATTGCCACGTTTTATGGCAATGCTTAACCTCTGGCCAAGATAAAAGCCAGCCCTTGGGTCATGCTAATTACCTCTTCAAAAAGGGCTTAGTTAAATTGATAAAACTACCAAAAAATAAACAAAGCAAAACCTTTTGAAAACAGTACCTTTGTACTTAAATTATAATTATCTCGTAACTCTATGTATTTTAATTTAATAAATAAAAATGTAATTAGGTGATAGTATTATATGTATTTTTGGTTCAGTCTTCTTCTTTCTTCTGTTTTTCTGGTGTCAGAGTTTTAAAGCCGCCCATGAGCCTCTGACTTGGCTTCACATGCCGTCGAGAAATATCTCTCAGTGTGATACCGGTATAAATGAAGCGGTTTTTAAACGGTGTAGGCAAGGACATTGCCATCTTCTTAGCGTGTAAGTTCCTGTATCGTGCAGGCAACAAACGACACACTGGACACGATATTAGGTGCTGCTATGTTTGTGGAACAGCACCACATTTACACTCTAGGGCGGAGTCATCTATGAATTTCAAACTGAACATATTCTCATGGAGAAGGTGAAGTTGTCAGAGCCCATGGCCAGCTTCAAAACATTGCAGAGTGGACACCAAAATGACTAACAGATCTATACAATGTCGCCCATGGGCATGTGCCGCCCGTATTTTTCCTCAAAAGTGCGTTGTGCGGACACAACTTGAGTCATCTTTGCCATTCAAAACCGTCAGTTTCTATACCCATGTGCGAGTAACCGGTTTTTTTTTTACGTAGGTCATCTCGTAGTTGACCTTTGAGATCATGACTACTTCACCGGGCTTTCCTGTGGGTGCCTTAAGCTACTACACTTAAAACCTCCAGCCAGGGGTTATCCAACTATGCTAATTAAAACTAGGTGAACGCTCGCTAAGGGCACCCCCTGTGGGGTACGAATCTCGGCTTAGGGCGTCAACCGGAGGGAGGACATCAAGGATGGGACGGGCTGGATCAAAGTTTTGATCATGATTATTAATTGGGAAATTTAAGTTGTTGCAGCTGAGCACGTAGCTTTAAATTCCCCGACTAATAATCATGATCAAAACTTTGATCCAGCCCGTCCCATCCTTGATGTCGAGCAAGGGTCGGGGGGGAGTATTATTTACTCGGGGACGCGGTCGCGATCACAAAGGATCTCGGCGGTGAGGTCGGAATGACGGGAGGCGTCTTTTTTTGCACACTGCTGGTTTCCCTACTGCTCTCCTGGAGGATGGTAATGGGGTCGTCAGGGTCGGTAAGGATTCGCTTAGGGCGGCAAGTTCGATTGATAATAGACGGCGTGTAACTAGCGGCCTCGACAACCAGAGGGTTGTGATGTTTGGCGGCAGTATCGAAGTAACGCTTGGCAGAGCGTTTGAGAAATTGGTGGATGGTGGGGATTTTAGGTCGAGATGGAGGATCTCATTCCTAACAAACCAGGGGGCTCCCGAGGCCTTCCGAAGGCAACAGTTCTGCAACGTCTGCATTTTATGGATGTGACTGGGTCTTGCTTGTGCAAAAACAGCACCCGCATAGGTCATGATTGGGCGAATGCACTTTGTGTAAATACGCAATTTGCACCGTAGTGACAATTTGCTACGTGCATTTAGGATATAGTGAAGCCTTCGAAGGACCCATGCGGCTCGCGCGCGGGCTTGAGTTATGTGCTCTTTAAAGGAGAGATGGTGGTCAAGGACTACATCTAGGTACTTGGCTCGAGTAAACGGTGATAAGCTTAGTTTGTATGGAAAGTGTTGACAGTACCGCCTCAGCCGAAGCGTCTCCGTGCTCTGAGGTTCCCAACAATAAGCAAAGGGAAGCTAAGTACGGATTTCACCAATGAAACTGAACGCGATCAGCTCTTCTAAACTGCGTTCAAGACCTGTCAGTGTCAATATTCCATAACAATTTTAACTCTGACAGCTCTTGAACGCGTGCGACCTAAATGATCTAACCTGACCTAAACTTAAGACACAACATCTGTGTATCATACAATTACATTATGTTATTAATTACCATCGGGATTACAATTAACATAGGCACGGCCCACATCTCACCCAGATTGACTAACTATGTTAGTTTGTTAATAATATTGATTAACATTTAACTGACGGCTAACCGACCGTTATGACATAAAGTAATATTGGAAACAATTTCATGCAAATTCGACGACCTAAGATCTTTAACAACCGTTTTGCGAGGTGAATGTATAATCGAGAGTGGATTAGTATAATTTTTACTGTGACTACAGCTTCAAATGTTAATCAGTTCATCTAACCTTTTATTTAGATGGAATCTGGTGGAAGTGGTGGAACTTACAAAAACTCAAGTGGTTTTGGTATTTGAAGGCAAAAATCTAGGACCAACCTAAATTACGAAATCCAACGAGAGTGTATGAATAAATAAAAGTTCTAAATAAACGAGAAATGTAAATCAAACAAAAAGAAAATCCAATTACGACTTAATTCAATGAACGTGGGTGAAATGAATTGAATAACTTCCAACACCCACGTGAGACTCAAAGCAAAAAAAAAATCTTAACAAACATTTTCATTTACCTCATGATTGGTATTTCAATGAAAAACGCGGTTCTCGTTCTTCATAAATAGACACGACGCCGACGCGCAACGTGTTTTTTTTACAAAGCGGCTTTCAATTTATACCTGTGCTAGGTCCTGAATCGATATGAAAAAAAAAAACATTGATATTCGTAGAACAGCCGTGGAATCCAAGCGAACAATCACGATCACGACGCGAAATCCCGTCGGAATATGTTCGGAATTCAAATAAGTAGGTAACGAAATATCTGTGGTGTCTTGATATTTGCGCATCAAACAACAGTGCCTCTGATTGGCGAAATCACGACCGCTCCTTGTTCTTAGCTTTTCTTTGCGGCTCTAACCGATTGCGAGGCCAGTAGTTTTGAAAACTGAGTCTTTTTAAACAGAATTGATAGCAGTTTTATCACTTTACACGTAACATTTAATCATGTGTTAGAATTTTCAAATTCGTTGACATTTTCAGTGGAAAATGTTATGTGTAAATAGTAATCTTACAAAAATGTATTTCAGGAATGTAAAAAAAAACGATTAATGACGCTACGAGGATTATTAAATTAACCTCAATCACCGGAATCGGCGTAAAATCCGGCAAAGTTCAAAGGTAACAAACCCAATTGATTTATTATGCACTTGTTTACGATTGGAACAAATGTCCTTCGTAATGGCTGGCGCAGGGGGTAGTAAAAATACGTGGAGTGGCCTCTTAATGGGAGAGCTATTACCTGTCATTATGCTCTACAAGATACAACGCGATGGTTGTCTATTTACTGCGTGGGTTAACAAGTTCAAAGCGAGCCTCGTGGGGCCTGCGTACACCGGCTTTAATTGGCGCGCTCTAACGACCATGCCTCTCTGCGGTACACATGGTACTACTCCGGCAAATTGATTGTAATCTAACCAAGGGCAAAGCCAATGAAACTATTCGATTAAGGATTGCCTACCTCTATCGTAGTTACAGAGCCATGAACGACTGTTAACTTGAATTAGACACGTTTAATGTTCTACGTGACTTTCATTTGGTCTGTAAACGTGTTTGGTTAGGTCGAATCAAAACGTTAAAATCTGCAATGAATTGTTTTTTATTTCCTCTCCGTTAATATCACAAAATTGCATACCTAGAGATGAATTCGAAATACCTTATAGAAGTTGCTGTTTTATTAAAAACGCCTCCGCTCTGCCTCCCGCATTCGATACTGGAATTAAACACAAACAAAATCTTTTGCTACGATATTTATTGAAATATCGAGAATTTTGAATTTGTCATAAATAAATAACACTGTCTGACCTTATACATTGTAAGGATTACAGTGATATGCGTAGGTACATTGACTCACGCCTTTTCCCTTGAGGATCCATTTATATATTTTTCTCTTGCTTCATCCACGTTCATAGCACCATATACGTTTTATGGATTACAGACTCGGACTCTTACTGTCGGATCCATAAAACGCTTATGGTGCTTTCACTTCAAAACTTAACTGGAAGTAAGCAGAGACAAGACTTTAAAAAATCCTCTCATCTCAAGACATTCTTGTTGTGATTGAACGAACGAATTTTTCACTAAGTTCTAAAACAAGTATTGGAAATATAAACGTTTTAGGGTGAAAGAAAACCATGAGTAAAAAGTAAAAAAACATGTAAAATCTGTGGGTATAAACATTAATAACTCTGTGTCATAACTGGAAGGAAGGTGCAGCGCAGATAAGAGCGTTAGCTCCAAGTTGAAAAAGCTCACTGAAGAGCGAGAATCTCAGTGACAAATGAGTCGTATGCTTTTCCCTAATGCACAATTTTTCACTGTAAAATTACATTTCAGTTAGAAGTCAGAGAGAACAGGCAATCAGCTTTATGAATCTCCGTTATCAATCAATCTCTTTATTATAATTTAATCATTACCATAATTTTTACTTCATAACAACACAAAGTGGGAATGTGTACACACTCTAATAAATACAATTAAAGAAGGTACTGTTAGTCATAGATTTTTATCTGTGTGACAAGCCTTTCAACTGTCATTAACGAGACACAATAGAATTTTAATTGTTATCCACCTCAACGAGGCGTCGTAACAGATGATGAGATATGTAAAGGATTTACAAATAGATCAATCGTTTTGACCTATTCCAATAAAAACTATTTCTCTATTCTTGTCTCCTATCCTTGCCTTGGTTTCATACAGTCATGAGCTTATGCAATTTAACAAACTCATTTAGTTCATTGACAGCAGGCTTCCAAAAACCAGGTTATTGTTGAGAAATAAAGTAGATATTTCTGAATTTTCTAGATGTAAACAAACGTCCTACTTTTCACAAATATTTACATAGTAGTAGTTGATAACTTCAACACGGTGGGAAAGAGGCAATGTTGTGTCTTAACGTTTGAAGAAAAAAGTCGTTTGTTTACGTGCCAACAGATTTAATACTCTACAATAAGATTAGGCAGTTCATTTGATTACTTAAAAGTATAAACAATCACAGTTCTTATCTACGAGATACACAAGTGAAACTTAAAATAATTATAATTCAGCCGATCGAGTAAGATCGTTTAAACGCAGCATGCCTTCTGCTCCTACAGTACTTTCTTTTATACTTTCTTCTAGTATGAAAAACTTTTAATTTATCATTGTTCGACAACTCGATAATGTTCAGCCATTTCTGGTCTAAATCTTCTGGTGGTTTGTCATTCACTAGGATTATGGGTAGTCGGTTGTGTTCCACTTCCGTACGGGTATTCTTGTCTCCTTTCATGAGAGCTGTAGATATTTCTGTCCAGTTGGTAGCGCCGTCCTCGGGGCTCGAGGTGGAAGGCTCCTTGCCAGACACAACAGAGATCTCGACGTTGTTTTGCGTCAGCTCTGTTATGGCAACATCGCCGTCACCGTCCTCCAGCTCACCCTGCCCCACCTCCACGTCGAACAGGCGAAACTGGAATTACAAACAATTTAGATAATTAGGCAGCCGTTTTCTTATTATTTTAGAAAGAGGTCGGTCTTATTACGGAGTTTTAAGAGTAATTATGCTGTAAAAGAACACTAGCGACATTAATCTTTTAATGACTAGAGTAAAACCATGGAAGATTACGGGAGTATTTCCTAGGAATTTCTGCTATGATCACCTTGCCTGCCAATTAGAATTTTTATATTATTCTAAAGGAGACAGGTAGGTAAGCTCGAACCAGTACTGAAGCCAGCGCCGTGTCTTAAATAAATATACCTTTTTATTTACGGATATTTACAGAAGCAGAATAATATTTAAACTCCAGTGCACAAAACCTCTTGAACATGTAAAATTAATAACCCATCGGTAAAGCTTAAAATAACTTTATGTAGATTGAGTACAAACAAAATGTACAGTAAAATAATTATAAATGCCAACCAGAACGCTGTATAAATTGTAATGAAAATTCATGACAGCTTATATTTAGAGCACAACGAGTAACATTGTGGCGGTAATTGCTCACGAACAATCTATTGTCGAACTGAGAGCAAACAAACATCGAGCAAGTTCGTTTGAGACGTAAATATACAACATACACATTCCCACATAAATTATTATTTATCTACGTTAGAATTTACATGTATACAGGCTGAAAACTTTATGATGCTAACAGTAAAATCCTGTTAACAGGCATCACAAAACACAGTTTGTAAGGAAGGAACAAAATGATGAAATTCAAAGTTTGTCCGTACCAATATATTAAGGCCTATTCAGATATAGGTAGAGTTGCCATCCGTCCGGATAAAGCCGGACAGTGTTAGGCTTTTTGACTTCTTGTCCGGACATATTTGACTGCGTCCGGCTCATCCGGCTTTTGTTTCTCAATGGACGAAACAAAGAAACAGTTTAAAATCGGAAACTATTGCAAAAATGTTAATTGTGGAATTTAATTTGAGACATATAACTTGCAAATTTTTTGTGATAAAATTATTAAGGAGGTTGAGCTTTTAAAGCACGTTTCTACCAAAGAAAAAAAAAACATTTTTTTTGGCGTCCATCCTGCCGTGGGACCCAAATGTTTTTAGCGGGTTAGTTCGTTTTTCTGACTTTTAAAGATGGCAACGCTAGATGTAATCGATATCGCTGTCACGCTCGGTAGCGACTGGTCCGCTTTCCAAACGCTCTTCTCTGAGAGCATTTTCCACCAAAAACATACGCAATGCCATTTCGCTACAATTTTAATAAGGCACATTCACGTTAACACTTTAAACAATTACAAAACTCAAGATATTGTAATAATTCATTAAATTCGATACTTACGATACTCAAAAGGTAGCTATTTTGCTGTCGTGAATTTTGACATTTTCACAATGTAACTCTTCTCAAACTCAAATTATCGGTCGGACTTTTCTCGTTCAGAGTAGAGTTTATACGATACAACAAACGTCAAAATGAAGTTCGGTCAAATCCGAACCGACTGAACGATATAGGAAACGTCCGAACATTCGGCCCGATACTTCAGATTTGACCAGTATCGCTAACGAGCGCGACAGCGATATCGCTTATATCTGAATAGGCCTTTATTGACTAACATTTCCACCCTGTATGAACATGTACTCGCATGTCGGAAGCCACTAAGGCGTCGTAAAGCCGTAATGTGAAACAAATCTCATGAGTATAGTATAGCGCCATTTACGAGATTTACTCGAACTACCAAAATACGCGACTAATGAAGCTAAATCTTACTCGCGTTCATTATTTATTGATTACGGTTCACTAGCCAATTGTTAGTTAAACGTTCGTAATTAAGGGATAATGAGATTTATGTGGTTTCCGGTGTAGTAGAATAGTCTGATTTTTATCGTCCAGTACATAAGTAGATACCTCAAAAGTTGATTTGTGCATTATGTCATGAGAATTTATAGGTAACAGAATCATTCCAGGAAACTAATAATAACATCACCTTATAAATCCATGGTGATTATGGATATAATTATTTCCTTCATATTTTTTTTTTACGCTGACACGACATCTACGGGCTCATCTGATGAGACTAAGTCAAAATGTATTTGTCGCAGATGGATTACTTTATTTGCTGTTTTACATAACCGTTAGCTGTTTTACAAAACAGCTCCGTTATGTAAAACAGTTCAATAAAGTTCAGCTGGATTGTCATTGAGCTACGTTTAACAAACCTGCTTACCCACGTTTAGACGTAATGCAGAATGGTCTATCTGCAATCACAAATTCACAATAAGCCTTTGGTGTGGCTTAGGGCACCCTGACCTGGTTTAGGTTAGGTTATTACTGTGAAAAACTGCGCACGAGCCGTGCGAGCGGTACTAGTACCGCTCGCACGGCTTGTGCGCAGTCGGCGAACGCTACTTTCAAGTTAATCTTACTTGGCTATTTAGTATTTATAGGACTGACTTTCATAAAACTCTGATAACCTTATTAAAATTGTCCTTAAAATGACTGTTTTCTCTTGAGCTTGGGTCATTTTCACTCATAATATTCGTTTTATTTATTTCTGTTTCGAACGCCATCATTATTGTTATGACACACAGAGCCACGAACGACAAAATTTAGCACTAAAAACTACAATCTGACGTTTCATTTCACGTTCTTTTACATAACCTGTAATCGCGGACCCGCTGCATTGATAAATGCAAAACGTTTATGCAATTCTGCGTGTCAAAGTTCAGTAATTATGAAAAATCTCTAAACGCCGTTCAGCCGTTTAACATAACGGAGCTGTTTTTTAAAACAGCTAGTGGTTACGTAAAACAGCGGATTCGACAATCTATCTGTGACATACACATCAATATGGAGATAACTTTGAATATAAAAGTATTAACAAATAATTGAATCCTGCTCCCCTCTTCTTATTTGGCCCCTATAGAAAAACATGATACCATTAAAAATCATTGCTTCCCTAAATATTTACACATTACCTGAAACGTGAGCAAACATGTGTAAAAAGATAACTCTCGTTAACATCAATGAGAAATAAAACGAATATTTACAAAGAGATCTCTCGACATGCCACCATTCATGATACCTAAACGATTTTTGTATAATCTGAGCTTCAGTAAATCGCTGTTACTGCGAACGACAGATGTCCATTAATACTTAAAAAAAAAACAATAAAATCTCCAGTTCGTCCTAGATATACCACTGCTTTGCATTAAATAGAAGAAATTTTGAGGGACAAGAAAAATCGGGTTGTATTGTCTGGGGTGCTGTTTCATCCCGAGAAAGTTTTGGTGTCTGCGGTAAAAAACTTGACGTTAGAATTCTCTATAAAGTTTAAAGCACTTGAAAACTTAGTCACAGATTTGCATTTAATCAGAATGGGAGCCAACCACAACCAAGTTAGGAGGAAGCTAAGTTTATGAAAATAATGATGATGACAGACATGTTAGGTACTGCAATTCGTGGTTTTAAAAAATTGTTTACAATCAGTGCTGCAGCTTTTCATATTATGAGCATAAAGCACAGCATGAAATTTTAAAAAGATATTCAACAATCATTAACTGAGCAGCACGGTCACTGGTTACAAATGAGCGGAAACGATTAGTAGCGGTCAGTACCTATAGATGATGGCCTGAAGCCAACATGTGATCCGTGACTTACTAGTTACGACCCGTAGCATCGGGGAGTTACTTGACGTTCCCCTCACGTTCATAATAAAGTTCGTTTAGCCCAGTGATTTATTAGGGAATTTGTTATATTGGAACTGATTGTGGGCACTTTCTTTTAGCCATATGTAGCTCGTCTTTATTTCAGAATAAATCTTGCAGGTTAAGTAATATTTTATTAGATTAATGGTTACGTGTTTGGGTTTGATGATATACTCGGAGTTTTTCCTTTGGTATTTGAATAATGACAGTGATAATTATTTATATATAGGTACTTGCTATTCTTCTGTAAAATTAACTTGGAACCGCAATCAAGTGACCGGTCACAATTATTTGAGAGCGAGCCCAAATATTAGGATAACAAAGTGATGTTTAGAAAATCAAACTACTAACATTACTTATGCCTTAAGATTTCTGTGTCTATGTAGTTTGAATTCTCGTATGATGGAATTTGAATCGTAAAACTTTTCAAGATCTAAAAAAGGTTACACCGCTTGCACGTGTAGTAAAAGTCTATGAATGTATTTCCAAGGGGAAAAGGTCGATTCCGTCTTTACGATACATAATTAAACATACTTACAAACAAGTAAGATGTTTTCTTTTGTTAATCTACGCAAAAAAAAATTGATAGCAAACACACAGCTTTCATAAATACATGAGCCATTAATGCATATAACGTCCAGAAACATTATTTATGGCAAAAAACTATTTATTATCAGTAGAAGCAGATTTGCGCAAACGAAAGCAATTTTTATTTATACTTCTCCATTCTTCATTTCTGAACCGAAGTCAGTAAATGTTTGATTAAAAATTTATTGGCATTTAATTTTGAAAAGCAACCCAATATAATGGCGCTCTTGACTTTGTTGACGTAACCTTGCTGAGTTATTATAATTAAAATTTAAGTTTAATAAACAACACATTGAGATGGTAAATAAACTTTGCGCCTTTCAACTCATCAATGGAGTCTGCGAAACTTTACTATCGCTGTCAAAATGTTGGCGGAGCGGATATTGAGTGGTGAAGTACGAAACAATATTATAATTGTGAACCTTGAGGAGTTTGACGAACACCATCCATCGATACTAACAATATTTTGCAGTTCTTTAACACCGCATGTTTTTGTGTAAACAATCTTTCGTTAGTTTAGAAAGATGATTTCATACATTTTAGACAACTTACATAAATCAAGTACCGACGGTACACGTGCATATCTGAATTACGATGTTTAAGATAAACAGCACATTCCAATTTATTTGAAGAACCAGAAAGTTTTCAGCAGTTCTATAAAAAGTATGTTAATTACTGCATTTAAAACAGTTATCTAAATATTTTCTCTGGTTCAAGTATGTGCAAAGGATATGAATGCCTTGTAAACGTCGAACTTGAATGCGTTGTAAATATTGAACTGACTACGAGTTACGATGCTCCCCGCATTGTTATTAATAGATGCAGACTAAACACAGGGCTTTCAAAACCTTCAGCCCATTCCAGAATGTTGTGGTTTCTCATAGACATTTGAATTCGTCATGTTTGACGACCAGATTGGCAGTCTGAGCTGAATTTGGGTTCGATCCTCGCACGCAATTTGATGTAATATGAGCTACAGATGTTCTAAATGTCTGGGTTGAATTGTGTATGCTTGAAGGGTCTGCAAAAGGTAAATCTGATAAACCTACCTACTATGTACTACCATTACACTTGTAACAGCCTAAACCATCCCTACGAGCTCATTCTATGGTATATAGTCAGATAACAAGAACAGGTTGTCCATGGTTATTGATTTGGCATCAAAAATAAACCCCTCTTTATTTCTCGAGTCCACGAACAAAGATAAAAGTAAGTTTTGCAGTTTGAAGCTCCAAGAAACCAGGACCTGCAAACTTATAATATTACTTATATGCACTATCTTGTTCGTAAAACCTGATACGATACTGCTTTACCAAAATTTTCTGTTACACCAAGGAAAGAGAGTTTATGCACAGCAGACAAAACAAGGAGTATAAAACCTTCTTCATAACCTACACCCGATTGGATCGTATATTATTTATGGAATACATACAATTTTATGTTCAACTGTTTATGATGAAGCAGACCTAACCATGTTTTACATGATATAGATTTGTTTCATCCTTTTCGTTAAGTTATTGATTCCGGTTACACCTAGGAAGCTTATTTTAGCATTTTAACCTAATTCACAGGAAATATCGTGAATAGTCTTATAAAACATGACGGCATGAATAAGAAAATTCTAGACGTATTTAAAAAAAAAGAAACCGTATTCAACGAACCCACTAGGCAAATTGCAACACTGACGTAAAAGTTGTAAGAATCAATCACTTACGATTTACGAGTTTTCCGAAAAAAACTATCGGTGTAAAGAAAATGGAAAGCTTGGAAAAAAACTGAAAGCCGGTAGCGTTAAATAGGCAATGCGTCTAGTTTTATGATAATCACGTTATTTATTAGCCTATATGATGCGCATTTTAACCACCGGTCTTGACTTTGAATGGTTCACATTTTAATCGTTCGCACCACATTTTGTAAACATTGTGTCAAAGCAGCATCAATCGCGGGCTAACGCTAACGCAGATGTTTGCGTTCTCATGAACGTACGTTCGCGGTGATTCAGACAACGTTTACTGCCGACCATGCCGCGTTACCTTGCCCTCTAGTACTACTTTGATGTTGTTCTTTAATGTGTAACAGATTTCCTCTCGCTTTCCTGCAATCAAAACCAAAATCTAAATCTAAATAATCTAATCTGTGGGAGTGATTTCGTGAAAAGGGACGGAAGTGTGTCACAGGAAGCTGGGGAAGCGCGCGGTTTTTGATTTGACCAATGAACGCGCGTAGTGCTAGAGTTGGCCGTCAGAAACGACCTTGACGAGGACGCTCCTTTAATGTTGCTTACCAAATATGTCAGATGTTTCACATCTTATGCGACTACTGTAAGGCTCGCTCGTTTTTTTTTTTACAGATTTTTTAATTATTTCATATATTTTAAAATTTTCACTTGGGTGTCACCATCCTACTTATTCATTTCGTTACGAACTAATTTAGAAATAATCATATGAAGCTTTTGTAAAAAGCTTAGTATTGGAAGCATTTTTTACTCGAGAATTCAGTTTCAGTCGATTAGGTAGAAGTTTCGGAAAATTATTTGTTCAAAATAATAACTATTTTTAACTTCTCTGATGATATGGCACCCTGCAGAATTAACATTTCGTATGCTAATTAAGTAAAGCCATTGTGTCTCACGTGGATCTACGTTCCCCGAAGGATACGATTTCCAAAAAAAATTGTATCTGCAACACTAATAAACACAATTGCGTATCCGGTACTCCGAAGTTTATGACGAGTTCCTTTACAAAAAAGACATCAAAACTTCGTCGGAACAGGCAACAAAAAGGACTCGAGAAATGATGAATCATAATATAAATAATTCGTCGTACAAAAGTTGTCGTTTGACAAAATGTTCAGGATCGCGGGGGATATGTTTTGTTATGTTACGTTAAGTACCTATGTTGCGTCACGTCTGTTTTCCAACATGTTGAGTAATGTGCCGAGTGACCCGCCGTTATGCTTTCAAGTTGTGTAAACAACTCAGGTTTATAGAACTGGAGAAATGCTTCAATTCACTCAAGCTATTAGTTTGGCTGACTTACGGTGGAGGAAAACATCATGAGGAAACTTGGAATATTGCCTTTTTATTTTATGAGGGCAGCGAAGCCCCCGTCGAGTCGTTATTACACCTACTACTGTTTGTCTCTGCATCGCCGAAAGGTTGACTGGTAGAAAATGCGTTTGGCATTGAGTCCGCCTCTGTACATTCCTGTGCTTGAAGTATTTAATAAATAAATAAGCAAATAAATGACATCTTCACAGCATCAATTGCATCGTTAGCTAGAATATGGTATAATTAATAAGTTCTAAACAGTTGAGTGTGAATAACACTGACGCGGCTAATATCACTCTAGTAATAATACAGTGTGATCCTTCATAATGTGCACATATCGAAATGAGGGAATCTATGCCTTCTATGAATTAAAAAAAAAAATCTAGGTAAATATTTTTTTTGTACTTATTATGGAATTAAAAAAAAAAACAAAACTGTGTAACTTTTAAACTAAATCATCTCAACAAACTCCAAACAAATCCAAACAAAATCCATAATGATTGGAAGTAATTAAATAACAATTGAGAAAAAAAAACTACCCTCAATTGAAAATAAACATGTTTTTTTAGAATTTTTTATATTTTTTTCATATTTTTTTACAATAATTGTAAAATATATAAATGAGATGCCGAAGAGAAAAAACAAAAAAAAAATTATAAACCGTCGATAAAATTAAGCATAGATTCCCTCATTTCGATATGTGCACATTATGAATAATCACACTGTATAACTCACTAAGGAGATAATATAATGAAATAATAGTAGTCACAACCGGTCAGAAATCTGAAATTCAACAGCTAGGATATCGGGTTTATAAACACTAAGTGGGTTATGGTACCATCGCAGTTGCTTTGTGTAAAATATCAGTTGCAGCCGCATCTGATCAGACTGAATATCCGACTCCAATATGATTATTTCAGCAACGACACCAGTCAGATAGGCGATATTCAGCTACATCTGGTTAGACTGGACAACAAAGTTGGGAAAAGGCTAGACAACAAAGTTGGGAAAAGGCTAGGCAGATTTATTTAGTAACGAAAATCACCCGATCCCTTCAGTTTTAATATCAATTCATAATTAAACACAAGAATCTCTTGACCATAAAATGCTGAAAAGTGTCTTATTTTGTCGATTTAGATGTAAAGTGAAAGTATGTTTTCGTCACTGACCGTACAAACATAAGCTATTATTTATAATTTAATATCTTAAAATTATAATTTTAAAATCTTCATTAAAAATAAAGTTGTAATTAAAGAAAGCTTAATGTATCTGTTTGTATTTCAGTGCCTGAATGTTGATTCCACGAGTATACAGTAAACAATAATATTTACTGAAGCTGTAAAAAACAGTAAAGGTCTTTACGAAGCATTGTTTTTAACGTCTGCACATACATTTTAAATTTCATGGTTGATTCCATTATTAACATGATTGTACACTGACAGTTTTGCAAACAATAAATAAGAACTGTAGTTTTGATATTTTATTTCTTTATTATTGTTTAAAAAAAAATGTATTTTTTTTCTTTCTTTCTTTGTTTTCCATTTAAAACATTTCTTTAGATTTTACCCTTTAAGTTTCACTCGTGTGCAAATGGTTCCTTATCAATTATGTAGTCTTTTAAGATGTGGATGACGTCGTGAGCTACACATTATGTAATTATTTTTTTCTCGCTACCTGTTTATTATGATATTTGTGTAACTGTTTGTTTCCCAAATTAAATAAATAAATATATTTAGTGTTGGTGTGATATAAATGATTAAATTGTTTATTTTTTTATATTGCACGACTCATAATTGGAAGCATTATAGAGTGCTTTGCAATCGATTTTTTTTTGAAAAATTTAATCGTGCCGATTCTCTTGTACAACGAACTAAACTATCACTAAAATTCCTTATTTTGGACTATGAGAATCTCAAAGCTATTCTGCAAAATAAATTCTCTAAATTTAAAAATAATTTTGACACATCTAAATCGAATTTGACAATCGCAACTCCACACGTGATACCTAACCACGTGAATCTTTTTAGAGCCGGAGGCGCGCAGGGGGGGCAGCGACGTGTTTTATATGGATTTTTTTACTTTTTTTATGAAAAATAAGAAAAAATATTACCTACATGTAGAGTGTTAGGGGTTTAAGGATTTTATAAAGGGGGTTGAAATTTTCATTATTTTTGCGATTGGACACACCGTTTTCGAGATATAAGCAAAAGAAAAAAAAAATATTCAGTACTGTTTTTGCATCTGAAGTCGAGGTGTTGGTGTGAATCCAAAGTTCATGACAACCAATTTTATTCCACATGTTTTTAGTCGCGATTAAAAATAGTCAGATTTAGTTAGAAAATCTAAATTTTAGGTGAAAAACGTCAAATTCAGAATAGCAAAATTGCCATTTTCACTAAACTAATATCTCGGTACCATCTTAGTGCTGCCAAACTAAAATATAGTTAAGTTGTGTCATTTTAGTCTATTTCAGAATATTTCAGATTAAACTAAATTTTGGTGATTTTTAGTCTAGTTTAGAGGCATTTGTGACAAGAGAATCGACACCATTGTGTCTTGTTTGTGTGAGTGCTCGCCTCATATCGCTCTTTCAAAAACAGAAAAATATTTAGTACAATACTTAGTACATGAAGTATGTTATGACTGCTTTTTTACCCATCAATATGGGTAAAATTTCTCACCATGCAATCTTTAATATTCATTTTCTGCCACCTACCTACTGTACTTATTTACCTCACCAACCTAGCAAATTTTTAAACCTAATTAAATTAGTTGAACATAATAGCTTATGATTTTTGTACTTGTCCTTTAATTAAGAACGCATCAAAATGTATCTATGGATTATGGCCAAATACCTTAGCAATCACATCCCAGTGACTATTGACTTAAGCCCAACGGAGCACCATATCAGATGACTAGGCAAACATAACACGTTAGTTAGCCGTAAATAATTACCCTGTTCTTCTCCCTGGAGGCGGTGTAGAGTATCCATGCGACGTAGACAAACATGATGAGGGCTGGCACGACGAGGCTGGCCACGATGGGGATGCGCCGGACCCAGGCGTGGTACAGCGCCAGGATGAAGAGGGAGATGCCCACCAGAATGGCCATGTACCGACCAGTGCGGCGCCGCTCTTCCTGCAATGTTTGGTAGTGGTTTTAAGTATAACAGCTATCGCTAGACACTGTTTGAGGTACACATCCATCGCATCAACTGAGATATTCTGTTATCAAATGCAAAAGAATAAATGTTGGAACAAAAAAGGTCCTAATCATGTTTTTAAAGTGGTTTTATTCTTTACCTATTTATTTAGTAAATATTGCCTATTGACATTTAGATTTTGAGTTCAAATTTTTATTTAGAAGCAGTTTTTGACGTAAGTCATCCGCATTAAGGCAGCTACCCACGATGCGCGATATTGCGGAGGCACGCGTACCAACCCGTACGACGCACCGTTGGAAGAATAACGTGCGTGGTAACGCAGACACGTGCGTCGGGGTACGTCCGAGATTAGATACATTCCCTTACAGAAAGCACCATCCACTCAGACGCGCCCAACTCTTCTTCCTAATCGCTTAAGTACAGCTTACAGTCTAGATATCGCGTTTAGGAAAAAGAGTGGGGCGCATCTTCGTAGATGGCACTATCAAACAAAAATCAAAAAGGGTTCCTTCTTGATGCGAAAACTCGTATTGTTTTTGTTTACCGAATAAGATACCAAGTAAGGAAAAATACACTGGAAGTAGCTTCGTCTCCACAATGCGACAAAATAATTTCTCGCCACCCGAAGTCGCTTGCAATATGGCGCGAACACTGCAAAACCTCGCCCGACGTGTCTGACAACTCGTAAACGAAATGTTCCGCGACACGTCTCTCTGCGATTTTGTGCGATGTAACGGGCGACCACGGAAATTATTATCACCTAGTGAATACAAGGTTGAAGTACCTACTGTATTCCTATAAACTTATATTCAGCTATATACACCGCTGTATGATCGTTAGTCATCACGATTGGCAGACGGCTTGGTTGGTGAAAGGTGCTTGAAATTTGATCGTTATTTACTTAAACAAGATATGATGCCGCCTCTTAGCATCCCTAGTCACTTGAATGGCATCAGAAGAAAGGCCATGATGTTTCAGAAAAGGCCATGATGTTGCCTGTTCCTATCATCATCATTCTCCTACCCCAATTGACTTCATGAAAAGGAGGGGGTACTCAGCTCGCCGGTTTTTTTTTTAATTTATCTTCCCCGGTTACTCGAAGACGGCTGGATCCATTTAAAAAATTCTCTTTTTGTTTGAAAGGGTTATACTTTCAAGTTGGTCCCATTGTCATTTGGTCACGATCTGATGATAGGATCTTGGAGAAATCGAGGGAACTCTTCAAATATTATAGGCACATCTATGGTGATTTGGGTATTTTTGATGAGCAGTTGACATTAAGCTATTGTAACTTAGATAAATTACAGACCAACCCACTAAAAAGCGAAAAAAAAAACTTTTTTACGAAAAATACAACCGACTTCCACACTATAAAGTGGTTAATTTTTTGTAAAAAAGTTTATTTTTTCCATACTTCTCTATTCACCCCTTGGTAGTCCCCCCTTTTTAGCCATATTATCTTTTACAGAAATATAAACGTGCCTCAAAAATGTCTAACGTTGACAAAATAGATATATAACCTACAAAGACAAGCACATAATAATATATCTGAAACACAAACTTTATGTTTCCTCTCTGCAATTTTGAAACTTATTGCTCGCTTATTTACTTGCACGACTGATTCCTTTACAACGCGAAGAAGACAAATTGGAAAGAATTTTAAGCAAGGACAAAATGAAAAATACGATAAAATGATACGTATTTATTGGAGCTGAGTGCCACCGGATGTTTTTACTCTAACCCTTATGACGTCACAGGTTTAAAATTGCTTATAAATTAGTGGAAAATGTTTTTCTTTCTTGATCAAACAGAAATGGGACGAAACATCAACAAGAGTGATTTCATGATGGATTTATGATTAGTCAACGCCGATAATAGATACTGAGATTGAGGAAATGTAAAATAGGTACATACCTGCCTCTACCATGAGCGTTGTTAATCATTTTTTAAAGCCATAAAAACTGTCTTGGTGTCTGTTATGTTTGGGATATAATAATATGTAAACTTCCATCTACCAAATAAATACTAAATATTTAAAACAAAAATAAATCTTCAACACTTTTTTTGGTATCTATCTTGAGTTGCCACTGGTAAGGATATAAGCCAATTAATAATAATCCAAATAAAAAATAGGTAATCTATAATAGTAAAGCTAATTAATACAAAAGTAATTTCGGCGTGCGGCTACACCTAGTTTTAGCCGGCTACATCTAGGTGCGGCCGGTAGCAGTTGGTTAAATTTAATTGTAGCAAATGAAAATGGCTAAAAGGTAGGTTAGGTTAGGTTAGAACTGTGTCCACATAACACACAGCACGAGCCGAGCAAGCGAAGCGAGCGGTGCCGCGGCAGCGGCCGGCGAGTGCCAGGGTCCATTTAGGCAAGTTTAACTAACTGCTACCAGCCGCACCTAGTTGTAGCCGGCTAAAACTAGTTGTAGGTGTGCACTTCGGGTTTTAGCCGTAACATATACACAACACTAGATTCTGGTTATACGCCTGCATAGCATAGTTCCTACTACTATGTTCCTATTCCTCGCAAGACTAAACAATAATGTGATACAAGAAAAGATTATTCCAAGCCTTTTTAATTAGTTACCTGGTTTTCTATGGCTACTATCACAAACAAGAATCAACTCTAACTTCAACACCTTTGCAATCAATTCAGCACGACAAGAAGACAAGTGTCATCTATTTTTAGTCGCCGCCTGTATAATCCAAACATGAGGCCGATATAGCCCGTAACAATATTAGGGTTGTGATTAGATTGCGTCCGTCCCTGGGCGCCCACGGGTCCCGTGTGAGCACCGCATCAGCTATCAATCAGGAACCTGATTCAATCAGACGCAGATTGAGACAGCGCCTACACGAGGCGGTTAATGCAACATCAAACACCGATGTTTGTCTTATAATCTACTGATCGAAAGAAAGAAACACTTTTAATAGCTAATTGACGTTTATTGCTGGACGACTAGCGAGCCGCCTCTGCTTTGAACGGGTGTTACCTACAACTTTATAAAACATCGAAGTTTATTGTGTAAGTTTAATATTAATGAATATTACACATAAACCTTCCAGAAAAAGATCTCTTTGATATAGGTTTATAGAATTAGATATAGATTTTGCATGCAGTTTTATTTGCGTCAGTCAGTAGGCTTTAACGCGTAAGCAAATGAGCTGAAGAACTCGGAGTTATAATCATTTTCTTTGTAAAATCTGGAGCTTTTTACGTCAAGCAGATAACTGCGTAAGGTTTTATTTTAATTTCAATTCTATGAACTTTATAATGTGTACCTATTTTAATTGCATTGACATTATTTTTATTCTATTGGTTTTGTTCTATTGTGTGTTGCAGTATAGTTAAATTTTATTAAATGTAAGGTTTTGCCAGAATTAAATGTTTTTTTTTTTATTGTTGACAAGTCGTAAATTATCATAGAAACGTGCCTATTTCCGTTTTTAGGTATATCACACTATTTGTATGCCAAGTTTAAAAGCACTACAAAGTAACTGCACTTCAATTGTAGGAGACATGTTAGAAAGTAAGGATCCTATCTTTTATGCAAAGGTCAGAGCAGGCAACTGACAGTTACGTGTTATGTTGGGATAAACGTATAACATACCTATATAAGAAAAAAAAAATGTACTTGTTGATTTTACGGTTATTATCCTTTCGAACGCATTTCCACAAATTATCTCATTCATCCTGTAACCACTGTCTCGAGATGTCGTGGCTTAGTCAATAACAACTTCTGTAATAATCGTTATGTAACTCTGAGTTCGTTATTGTTTTGCTTGCTGGTTATGACAGATCGCCGTAAACCAAGCAAGCAGCTCTAATACTGTGGAGGGTAAGACACATTTTGAACGACTGGAGATAAAAACTAAGTTTGTTAGATGATATAAGTAGTGGTTCACGAAGAAAAGTGATTTTGAAACTCGAACCCCAAAGGATTTAATGAGGGGTTGAAGTTTTTTATGTGAACAAAGCAGCGACCAACAGTTTCCTATACCGAAACTGGAAAGGAAATCAATTTGCTTCAAAATGGTTGGTTTGTTGGATCTTCGCCACACACTCGATGCATTTGTGAATAAATAAACAAACCTCCTACTCGACGACTATACAGGGTGTTAGGCAGATGGTTAAACATACGAAAATGGCGGGTCCGCGGGGCCGTCTGCTACGTGTTTAGGCCCAATAACAAGACCCAGGTAACACGGAAATTTTTAAATTATTTTTAAAATTTTATTCGAAATTCGCTCAAACTTCAAAGGACAATAATTTCATCTAAAAATAACAAAACTGGCAACTTTTTTTTGCCTTTTTTTTTGGGCTGTTTATTGGGCTGGGTGGAAGGAAAGCGCGCTCAAGGCAGAGCACCAGCAAGATGGTCAGACGTGACCAAGAAGACTGTTGGAGGCAGCATTAACCGACTGGTCCACACTGCAGAAGACCGCATAACTTGGAGACGCGTCGTATGTGATCGCAATCCTCAGCATCGAGGGAACGACGAAGAAGAAGATTACTCTATTCTGTTATGTCAGGTCGAGTTTGCTTGTTCAAGTGGTTGCCGCTTGTTTGTTTAAACTTTGTGTGGCTTATTCTAGATACCTGTTGGACACTCTGTATCCTTCGAACAAGCGACGGCCTTTCGACGACCGGACGCTATAGTACACGAAATTAATTCTTCAGCGGCTGTTTATCAAGAAAAGGATAGAAAATGCGTTGAAGCGAGTAAATGTAAAGGTTGGAATGGAATAGACATATTATTCAACATGAACCCGTTGGACCCTGTAGTATCCGCGAAACAACTGACGGCCTTTTCCCATGGACACTATATTATCCAGAAATCAGTTCAGCGCGTAATCCTAGAATCAAAAACTCGAAGATGTATTGTGACATCTACCAACCTCTACGTGGTGGATTACATACCATTCCTTCCCGCAAAAGATGGCCTGTGTCCCGTCCATGGGAATATTAAAGGCTGATTGTGATTATGAATAGGTATGTCAGCACAAGCTGTACGAGAAAACTCATGTCTTGATGAAAAGATGAACCGGTCAGTAAGGTGGGTACTGGCTGTCGAGTCATCTTCACACAACAACAATATCACGCCCCGAATGGTTAGGCAGAGGTATCTCCATATTAACCAGTAAGGTCAAGTGAGAACATGTTCTTCTTGCATGTATAGTATCAAAACTATATTAATAGTGAGTTTTCTATTTATGTTCAGTGAGTTTTCTAGTTATGTTCAGTGAGTTGTCTCAAGCAATGTTATGAACTTTGAACCGTAACCTTGTTATGTTAGGTTCTATTAAATTGTTATTAGTATGAGGTACTACAATTGTGTTTTTAATATAGTTAGCACTGTGTATGTTAGCATGTAGTACTAACGTACCTCTCGTTGAGACCGCTTGGCGTTCTGCTCATCCTGCAAAAGAAGAGCAAGGCGATATATTCAGGTTTATAATTTGTCTCCTTTTGTCCTTCTGTATAATTTTTGCAGTGACCATAAGGCCAAACTATTCATGTGATTTAAACAACACAGAAATTAAAGGTACCAACGGTGTTACTATACTAAATTACCCTTTTAAACATGGTATCCCATGGATACCATTGCTAATTCGTCATAGCATAAGCATACATCTCGTAATATTAACATAAATGAACGGTAAATTATAGGCTTACTTGAAATTATAGTACCTAGGTAATTCAAATTATTCTGATCTCTCCGTAAAGGTCATAAGTATTGTGGCCACAAAGGAGATTATTCAGTGTTGTCTGGTTTTGAAAGTAACCCCGCGGCCACAGCTGACGGGGACTTGGACAGACGGCTTACGGAGTCCCCTGGGGTCCGAATGGATAGTGTCGGTCTCGGGAAATTCACCCCTATATAACTAACTTTACCCCGCTGTTGCCGTTTTTCTGAGTTCAACACAGACCCTCATTTTTCTCCCGCCATATTTATGTTACCTCTGATTCGCTTTCGACTCACTCAGGCGGCTATATTGTGGCGAAAATAAAGTCAGGGCATTATTTATAAAGGATATTTGTTACTTCGTTCATTTTTCTTGATCTGTCAGAGTTTATTGATTTGCACTGAAATTATGGGGACATGTGGGGCGGCTAAATGCTTATCCATGTTCCGACGAGCAGTTTGTTTCAATACGTATATGCAACGCTCACGCAGGCTCTCTATACAAAATAAACAATGTCCCATAAATTGAAATATTATCTATCAGCAACATGGTTTCTTGTCTCAAACTCATACACAATTTCGAACGACTTTTAACAAGAAAAGTTCATGATTGCGAACGAGTTTTCTCAAAAGGGCGCTTCGGGATTTCCTGAGTAATTCGGCTTCCAACGAAGACATCGATAAGATCACTGGAAAAAAACTTGAAACGATTTGGGATATCTTGGTCCGTGCGTGAGATTAATTGTAAACAATCAAAATGATGAATGTGACTCACGACATTTATAATTTGTAGTAATAAAAATGTAGTAAAGTTTATTAATGTAGTAAACCCATTGCCTACGAGGTCATTAAAAGTAAACTCTTTTAGTGAGATGATGTTTAACGATAAAAAGTTTTTTAATTGAATTTTGTAGAAAGAAAATTATTCACCTGTTACGTCTATTCAAAATATCTTTGAAAATGTGCTTCGCAGAAACATCGTCAAGGGTATAATACAATTTTAATAAAACTCAGAGGCATTGAAGCGATAAACTGGGGAATACACGAGCGAAACAAGTTATTAGATGTTTGATTTAGGTACCTACTGAATACAAAAGAATCTTAATGCCTGAATAATAATCGCAAAGTTTGCAAATTATCAATAAAAACCCGGAGTTTGGATTGCGGCCCAAAATGACAAGTCCGCTAATAGTAAAATGGAGGATATATAGGTTTACGAACGCGAACTAAGTTTACATCCACATTTGACTCCTAAACATTTTTCCTATTTCTTTAATCATGTTTGCGGAAGCGCGAATAGATGACTTTCATGCCATCATGAGCAAGCGGTGTGCATCGATGTTGCGGCGATTCAGGGGTAGCCCTAACAGTATTTTAGCTACACTGGTGGACAAGGTTGTTGGACCATTTACCATATCGTCGCTCGGCATCCAATACCGCGAATGTGATCGGCGGCGGTGATCTCTCGCGTCCGGCCCTGATTCGGGCCATGCTACGGAGCGAGAGGAAATGGGAGGCCGTCACCTCTTTCTGCGAAGCAGTAATTCTCGCGAAGGAGGAGACGGAGCGCGTGAGGGAGAGGCAAATTTCGCGCCCTCGCGCCCCTAACCGCCGCAGCAGGAGACGCCCTGGGCGTCGGGAATCGCAGGAAGATTTCCGGCCACCGTAGGCGCGGGCTTGCGGACGGTGAGCAATGGGTAGCTCGCCGTCCGATAAGGACCAAGCCCGGGTCGACGGCGCGTTGTGTTCCACGCGCGCCTCAAAGAGATGTCAGCAGAATTGACGGGGTCCGCTAGGGCCAATGCCAATGCCGGGGGTTCGAAGAAAACCGATAGGGAAATCGTGGCCCCCGGCAACATGGCATAGGAAGGAACACGGGTGGGTTTTAGTCAGTAAGAGTCTGACACGCCCTCCCGCTCCACCCAGAGCGGGAGAAGTTATTTGATAATTTCCCACCCAAAAAAAAAAAAAAAAAAAAAAAAAAATACCGCGAATGTGACATTTTTGACGAAAATCTGATTTCTGTTTTATTTCATTCTACACGTTCAAATACCTGCATTTAAAAATGATTTTCGTCAAAAATGTCACATTCGCGGTATTGGATGCCGAGCGACGACATGTAGCCAATTAATGAATGATTTTTGTATTTTTAAGTTATTGAGTTTACTAACATAGGCTAAGTTCAACTAACACTGGACAACAACATGGATCCATGGTCTGAAATAAAATTATTGAATTTGAATTTGAACTTAATCGAAAGATTTTGGTAAACACATGAGACAAAATAATCTGTGGTCGAAAATCGATTTTAGATAATACTTATTATTTAGGTACCTATATTAGGCACGGCATGGGAAAATATCTCTTTCTTTGAAACAGTATGTTTTTGAGCAATTTTTTTAGTCAGATGTAAATGTAGTAAACACAGATCTGTTTAGTAATTATGTTATTTTTTCAAGTTAGCTTTAATTTTATTGTTTACCATGTTAACATATAATATACACAAACATATTTACAACTAACTACTATTTATTATGTACAAGTATGTAAAGGAAAAAGTTAAAAATAAAGACAAGAGCTCATTGGGCGTCAAAAAATTCGTCCGCATCGCTGTCAGAGGGAAAAGTGCCCAAAAGGCTGGCAGCATTGCCACGTTGGGTGGCGATGCTGATTCTTTGGCCTAAGAATTGGCCAGCCTTCTGGTCACGTAAAGAGTCGACCAACCGCTTGGCGATGTCCCGGAATACTCGGTGAGCACTCGGACCCCATGGCCCTAGTGTTTCAACCTCAAATTTGTGCTATTTTCGAGTAGGTATTTGTGAACAGGTAGAGAGTTTTTTTTTTTTGTTACATGCGAAATTTATGCCTAACCATAAATATTTAAATTACCTTATTAAAATAATGTTGAATTATAATAAGCAAGGGTTAAAAAAAATGGATTAAAATAAAGAATTTTAAGAAGGTTTTAAGTTAAACTGTGCTCATCTTATTTCACAATGCGAATGCACTCCAAGTAATGTCAACCATCACATAGTATGTAAGTAATGGTAAAAGTATGTAAAACTTTGTTGCGGTCCCAACTTTAACGAAAACAACTATGTCGAAGTTAAAACTTCTACTTTACACACATTAGCACAACATACAAGTTACACATACCTACCTATTAAAAGCTTTTAGTTAAAATACCAAGTTATTTTTTAACTAAAACTTTTCAAGTGCATTACCTTCACAAGTGATTCTGATGACTTCTCCGTAGTGATCGAACCTTTGATGTCATTGTTCAGCTTCAGATTCATTGTTTCGTCGGTTCTAAAACACAAAACAACGACTCATTAGAAAAAAAACACCGAGACTAATAAAAGATTTTACCGCAAACTATTAAAAATGCGCGCGAAATGTGATTGGTATTCACGAAATAAAAGGCGTTACTATATCAACACACCTGTCACTCATAAACACAAACTATAAGATCGTAGCGATGTCGCAGCGAGCACTACGACAGTACGACAAGACGGAATCACGGATTGCGTGTGCGCGTATTACCGACACGCGGGCACGACTACACTGCAGACGGGATTAACGCCACTGCATAATCATTCCACGCTTTGCTTGCTCCGCTCGTTAAAAAACGAGTAAATCCCTACAAGCAGTCTATCACCTCGACAGCTATACTCACTATGGTTCCTTATACACCAGACACCGTAACAATGATGCCATTAATCACTAGCACGTAAATATCAGCAGCTGAAGCTTACCAGATCTCAATTTTATGGTTGTGCTAACCACATGCTGACTATAAAAGAATTTCGCTAAAAACGAAGAATTCGCGAGATTGTTTTTAGTCGATTTTAATATGTGAGATGTAAGATTAAATCACTCAGTGGGTCGAAATAACCGTAAAAATGTTCTCAGCACTGTTATCTGCTACCATCGATCCGCGGGAAGCACTTAGTTGATTAATTATTATGCCAAGGGAATGCCTTTGATCTATCGAGTGCTATTAATATCTATAATGTACCTTGTAACATATACTGGTAAACAGGTGTCAATGACAGCTAAATATACCTAATGAACTGGGTATAATTGACTATAACTGCTTCTGTTAACTTAATTTTTCCAAGCAGACTTACGATCTATTTTTACCCGCAAAAAAAGAGGGTTATTTGACCTGCATGTATGTACCTATGTCCGTTTTTATGTTCCCTCGTACCTACTAAACACCTGAATCAATTTTAATGAATGATATGTCGCGAGAAAATGGCGGTTTTTTGGCGCCAAAATGTATGTTTAAAATCCTTCATTTTGATACCTCAAAATGAAGGGTTTTAAAAGGTGATTACAAAAATATATAAAAATTATATGTTTAAATGTAATTTTGAATGCGAATCGATAAAATACTAAAAAGCAGAAACTAAAAACAGTTATTAAAAAAAAACTAAAAAAACCCGACTGCAAAAACACATAACTGAAAAGAGAAAAACAAGCATCATAATCATAATTTTAACCAGTTTTTAGTTTTTTTAATAACTTTTTTTATCGCATAGAATAAAGAATATTTGCTATTTCAAAGAAAGTTGAACCAACAGTGCTAGGTATATTTCAGAAACTTATAAGAAAGGCTATGCATGCACGAACCCTTAAAACCCTCCAAATCCGTAGTTCCTGAAGAAAATGATGGTTTGAGACTTGGGTGTCGTATATTACACAATACACAATGGACAGCTGTCGAAACGAGTATTTTAAGCGACCGTAAATACTGCATGGAAATATCAACACTGTAACTCAAGCCTATTTCCCGTAGGTACCTGGGCAGAAATTCAATAACAACCACTGAACTTTTTGAGAACAACACTAATAAGATCACGGTATGTTCTTCTAGGACAGTGGTCGGCAAACTCATTAGTCAATAGAGCCAAATATCAATATTATAACGACTAAGATTTCATATGAGAGCCAATCCTTTCTGTGTGTCCAAACTGTCTCAATACACTTTTCTTAATCCTTAAAACTCCCATCCTCTTTCACTCCACAACGCTTCCTAAAATTAACTTGCTAAGAAGTAGGATGCCTTCATCATCATATCGGCTGATAATAATAATGTGATAAAAGCATCTTATTTATTAAGAAGTTAACCTTGGAAAACTTTGAAAGGTACAGTAATAGATTAATTTTCGATGTCCTATTAATTTTTGGTGAATGAATGAATGAAAATTAATTTGTTAAACACAGGTAAATACATACATTTGGTCTTCAGTAAAAATTCAGTTGACTCTCTATGTTTTGCCAGTGGCGTACAAATTTTATAGCTACAGTAGGTACAATAATATTAAAAATAAATTCAGAAAATTATAAATTATTTAATTAAGTATTTACAAATTCGAAGTACTTATTTTATATTAATTAAAATTAAATTCAATAAACAAATCACACAAAATACAACAAAATTACACACATCGTGTAATATAGTTTGTATTTTGAATAAAATTTGATAAATTGCTTGATGACCGAAACCCCGACCCCCGCGCGTATTTACGCTCGCACTCATTGACATTTGTATAGAGCTGCACTCTATAGGCCAAAGAGCCGCATGCGGCTCGCGAGCCGCGGTTTGCCGACCACTGTTCTAGGGCGTTCCACCTACATAAATCTTATTCTAAACCGCAACGGTGTCTTATCACATCATAGCTCAATCTATCATTCAGAGTTACTCTACACCACACGAACGTACCTACCTACTTCTAAATAAACGAATATTAATGATACTTCGGGTAAAACAGAAAGAGCAGTAAGTAGACTCAACAAGTGCGAGTATACATAATAAAATAAAATCACGAAGCTTTGTTTGTGCTTACAATTAAAATCTAACAGCAAAGTTGACATAACGTACGCGTAATGCTGTAATGAAATGTCGGGGCGCATCGTTAAAGTCAATGACGTGTACCAGCGACACGCCGTTAAACAAACGCTCTGAAGTTTTCCATTACTTACTGTTAGGCCTAGAGAACGACGAACTTTTAACTATTTAACTGTATCAGCTGAAAATCAATACGTTGTTTGAGAAAAAGGCGATCAAAAAGGAAAATTAAATGAACCTGGCGTGTGGATGAGCATTAAATACGGAACGTTAATTCAAAAATCTTAGCTGAGAGTTGGAACTTTTTGAAGGTCAGAAGTTACTAAAGTCAGCCCTAAAATGACCTCTCTGTTACTTAACCTGGTTAGAACTGATTCACTTGGTTATTTCCGTTATTATGAGTGGGTTTGTGGGGTGTTAATACTTTATAATATCTATTAAACGAGCTATATTTGTTTAAATATTTATTTGTTTGCATATAGATTTCTTCTACTCACGTTCTCGAAATCGGCTCTAACGATTTCGATGAAAGTTGCAATATAGGGGTTTACGGGGACGAAAAATTTTTTTTCTCCGTATTTTCACCCGAGCAGAGCTCGGTCGCCCAAAGTTTAAAACAAGATAATGAATAATGACATGACATTATTGACATTAGAATAATGATCATGGCAGCATGGAATTAGTAAGTACCTACTATCATGGCAGTATGGAATTAGTAGGTACTATCCTATACTATTAAATGAGTATTCTCTATTTTCACCAGAGCTGAGCTCGGTCGCTCAGGTACTTACACACACACACACTGCTAAGTTGTTGAACGTAGCTGCGTAGGCGTGTTCATATTCCAGTACAACTCAATTAGGTATTGACACAATCTGTACCTACCTAATCACCACCGAAAAACAAGGTTACCTAAAATACCCTGAGAAAGGTGTAATTGCGGTGACACCCTAAACCCCTAAGTGTTACTAATTAGCTTTAAGGAATCATTTGAGTGAGTAGGTACTTAGGTAACTGGTCTGTTATAACCAGTCACCTTAACGTTGCCCTTCATCATTTTGGGTCTTCTTTAATGATATTTAAAGGAAAAGGTTAAACGCATTCTCATAATATGGTTATAGCAGTGATAGCCTAGTGGTCGAACCCAAGGCACGCATCTCTGACTTTTCGGATTCATGTGCGTATTGTATAATTATCACTTGCTTCAAAAACGGTGAAGGAAAACATCGTGCGAAAACCGGAATGCCTGAGAGATATTTCTCAACGGCATGTAACGTCAAGTCATATGCCCATGGGCGGCATAAAGACTCTTACACCAGCAGTGCTATTCTGTAAAAATCTCACCGTGAACGCTAAGGTGAAGTGAACTTGAAGTGAGCTGTAATGGGGATAAAAACTGCCATTTGCTCACTTCAGATGTCGCTATCATTGTCCGTCTTTAAATTTGACAGCTAGCTGTCAATATCCATACATTTTTTGTAAACAATCAACTTATTTTACGCCTAATTAAATAATATTCCCCCTTGCGCAGCTGTTGACTGCAAAAATCCGGGGGCCCATGTATTCCCCAAAGATCTTAAAAGAAGAAAAGTGTGGGAGAGAGCTCTCCGAAGAAAAAATTGGAAACCAAATAATTCGTTGAGGTTATGTACTATTCATTTTAAACCTGAAGACTTCTATCAGACGAATGCGTATACAGGTGATGCTATTTTTCATAATACAGTGAACTTAAGTGTGTTTTCATTATAGGCATTTGTGGATATTTATTTATATACTTTATACTAAGGTTGTGTTGTTAAGATTATCTTTTAATCGACCAAAATACTCGTATGTCTAAGTAGCAAGCATCTATGCAGCATTCGCTTTATTGCATTGTATTTAATACCTTCATACCAAACTACCTACTGCCTAATATTAACACATATCCTGCTCTGAATCCTACTGAAAGGACTGGCCCGCAGTGGCAGTGGACAAACCTGTGTGGAAAAGGGAATGGGAGGCCTTTGCCTAGCTGTGGGACATTACGGGCTAAATAGATAAATATATCTTCCACTCATCATATTTGTATTTAATGTTTCGCACAAAGATAAGTAGATCATAAATCCTTTTTGTCTGTTCTAGGTGATGAAAATATTTACAAAAGGCTCAGGAAGACTGCTGTACCCTAAATTTTTTCTTTTACTAAAGTCAACCAGTCCACCCCTTAGCTGAAGACAGAGCAAATAGACTGTTACAGAGAAATGAGAAAAAACAATGTTTTGATACATATAGTGATCAAATTGCTGGACCTAGCCATGTTCAAACCCGTGATAGTTATGAAGAGCCATATAAAGACGAGGAATTTACAATGTTTAACGAAATAGAAATTTTTCCTAGCACACCATTGGAGCCAGATGATGGGCCAGAGCGGGACCAACATACTGTATCATCAAGGCATACTCAAGTGAATTGTGTGTACATTTATGATTCTATAAAGAACTGTAGAAACAATGACAGTATCATTGCTTTCTACACAGGTTTTGAAACCTACCATAAGTTCTATTTTGTGTGTTCGACTTAAGTATAATGGCTCACAAAATAAAGTATTATGGAAGTCATGTGAAGAATATTACTATTGAAAATGTTATTTATTTCAATGTAATTTAATTTATTATTTAATGTAAACCAAATATTTGATCCTAGTTTATTGCATTATTGCTTTGTTTTTACATAATTCTAAATCAGCCATTATTAGAAATTAATTGCAGTCATAAAAATGTTAAATTCAAATATAGTGCATGTGGTGTTAGCTTTAAGTAATTGTTGCACTTATAAATGTATATCGTGTAGTTTTAAAAGAAATGTACTTAATGTGTAAACAATTGTAGGCTAACCTATTCATTAATAAATAAATAAATAAGTCAACGCGTTCACATTGAACGTTTGTTATGTTTGACAAAACATCACAATTGTGTGCCCCTCGCATCAAAGATATTTTTTGTTTGTCTTATGTGCTGTAACTTTAGGTAATGTATTATGTAATATGTATTGTGTATAAGGAGATAAATAAAACATTGTATATAATATTAATTTGGTTTTATTACAGTATCATAGTATTTATCGTAAATTGCTGGTTGGAGATACTCAGTATAAAATGATGTTGTTTTTGGTTGTTTGAACATCATTAATTTTTCTGTGCATACTGTATGCATAGGTAATTGTAATCTTTGTACAAACTATATCCTCTATACCATGGAGGACTGTGAAGATATGTTTACAGTGTGCTTCCAAGCCACTTCCAGCTGCACATTCACAATGACTTTCACATATCATACCAGTCTTATTCATTAATCTTTTCATTTGTGCCTTACATTGTGCATGAAAATAAGCATGGTTACGATCATTAGCTTGATCAAGCTCCTATTTTCATAGAGGATTTTCACTTTAGGAGATATTTGAAACCTGAAATAATATTAACATTAAATTAAGTATATTACACGTTTTTTTTATAGTTGAACTCACAAAGGAAGTAGTGAATGCATCATAAGTTGATCACTGTATGAAAACTTACCCTTCAGCAAACGTTTGAATGTGGGTTTTAGATAGCGCTGGAAGATCAGTGCTAGAATTGACATCCCTGAACTTTTCCAGGGCAGGAATGTTAGGGTTATCATCCTCAAGCTCTTCTTCAACTCCGATCAAGTTATTCCTGTCGTATGCCTCCAGTCTTCAACAAAAAAAGTAGTTTTAAATAATGTAAACAAAACAATCTATCAAATATAAAATGGTCATTATTTATTTACCTTTCCACTAAAGCTGCTTTTTTACCCGTGGTAGACGCATCTCTTTTCCATAACTCGGCTTTTAGTTGTACTACACTCCAAATCGCATACATTTTTGTCTAGTTTTCGTATAAACGATATCGACACAACAGTGAAAACATAAACAACAATGGCGGACTAAAGACGCACAACCGTGCTGCCATCTGCTATGAGCTTTCAGTTTTTAACCCCATTCCACCAAATACTAGGGATTGACACTGTTGACAGTTGACTTTCAAAGCGTTCACGGTGAGATTTTTACAGAATAGCACTGCAGGTCAGTCACTAACCACACGAAAAATATAAAGATTTGGTTATGACAACTACGGGCATATTTAATAAAGCCAACAGGAACAGGCGATAATCAGACTATTTTGTAAGTTTCTTTCATAGTTTTCTGTTTTATTATTAGCACCTGTTGTGAAAATATGCCAATTTTGATTGTTTTTGACAATATTTGTAGGCTATATAGACCTGGGCCCTATTCAATATAACTTTATTAAAAAGGAGCCAGCGCTACATATTCTACTAGGGCTTCGAAAATCATGATTGAACCTCTCATTGGTGAGCTCTATGAAAAGGGCGCACAATTTTAAATGATTTCTCTCTAAATGGGGATACCAGTACCCTAATTGCGTAACTTATTTTCATAAACGATTATGACTCATTTGTTTCATTTTGACAGTTCAACAACATAAATTGCATTATTGACGTTGTTGAGTAGATTTTTTTTTCCAACTTATGAAGCAATGGATTAGCAATCTATTTCAAATCGAAACAAATTGTGATTGATCGTGTATTATGCAATTAGGGTACAGATCGTAGGAAACTTTGCCGTTTTTTCTTTATTTATATGAAAGCTTTAATATAAAAGAATAGGAGTAAGATACTTCATAAAGCCTAAGTAGTATATCATCAAGTCAATATTAAACAGGAAGGAAACCACCCCAACAAGAGGTAATCTAGTCTGAAAGATAATAACATACAATACGTAGAAACGAGTCAAAGGGCATTTATTCCCTTTGTTATACGAGTACGTACTTACAATATCGTGTTAAAACGGTTTCGTCTTCCATACTGCGAGAATGTAGGTTAGGTCAATGGGATTTTATATCCAGACATAATTATACCGGTTTAAAAGAAGATGGAGTGACAAAATTTTTAAAGAGTATGCTTAGATGGTTTGGTCATGTTGAGAGGATGAGTGAAAGGCGACTTACAAAAGGTATTTAAAGACAGATGTGAGTGGAAACTCCCCGGGAGGACATAATTACTGACCTTATTGGTGATGTTCTTCAGATATAAATAAAATATTTTGAATTGAACTGAATTGAGTTTCTGCCGACTCTCATGGGAAAAAGGCGTGAGCTTATGTATGTTTGTACGTGTACTCTTGCATTAACGCGTTCAGTGCTGGGAGCCACTTTTTTTTTTTTGCTCGCGTGGAACACTACGCGCCCTCGACCCGGGCTTGGTCCTTATCGAACGGCGAGCTACCCATTGCTCACCGTCCGCAAGCCCGCGCCTACGGTGGCCGGAAATCGGCTCGCGATTCCCGCCCCGGGCGTCTCCTCCTGCGGCGGTTAGGGGCGTGAGGGCGCGAAATTTGCCTCTCCCTCACGCGTTCCGCCTCCTCCTTCGCGAGCATTACTGCTTCGCAGAAGGAGGTGACGGCCTGCCATTTTCTCTCGCTCCGTACCATGGCCTGAACCAGGGCCGGACGCGAGAGATCACCGCCGCCGATCGCCTCTACGAGGACACGGCGTTGCTCCGCCCAAGCCGGGCAGACCTCCACCGTATGCTCCACCATATCCTCAGGCCGATCCACACAATGGTGACACTCGGGTGTTTCTCCCGCCTTATCCTGAACAGGAACCTCCCGAAGCAGCCGTGTCCGGTGAGGACCTGCGTCAGGCGGAAGGTGAGGACGCCGTGGCGCCTCTCAAGCCACTCCTCAAAGAGGGGTCTTATCGCCGCAATTGTGGCGTGCCCAGCGCGGGGTTGCGACAATCGCACTCTCCATGACGCCATGAGATCCCGCCGGAGCTCTGTCCGCTGTGCCACGATTTCTTGCGGCATCGGAGTCAAGCCCCGGCGTTTCGCCTCCTCGCGCCACTCCCAGATGTGCGCGAGGACCTTTGCCTCTAGATCCCATGGCGGTAATCCGGCAAGGAGGCTCGCCGCCTCGCAGGAGACCGTGTGGTATCCTCGGGCCAGCCGGATGGCCATGACCCTCTGGGACGCGTTCAACCGGCGGGCTGGCCGCAGCCTCAATGAACGCGCCCACACCGGTGCCCCGTAGAGGGCCATGGACCGCACGATCCCCGCGTAGAGCCTCCGGCAGGAGGCATTTGGATCCCCTAGATTGGGCAGAAGCCGCTTCAAGGCAGCCCCGGCCCGCTCCAGTCTGGGAGCCAAACGTCGGAAATGTTCGACGAAATTCCACCGGCTGTCGAGGACGAGTCCCAGATACTTCATCGTCGACTCGACACCGATATGAACCCCTCCCACCATTACCTGGGAGCCCGACGGCGGCGCATTCCGAGGATCATGAAAACCCATGGCCTCAGACTTGTGCAGGGCCACCTCGAGTCCCAGCTGCCGGATCCTGTCAACGATTGTCGCAACCCCGCGTGTCGCTAAATCGCCTGGTACGACCTCCCCTGCGCCAGGACCAGCATGTCGTCAGCGTAACAAACGACGCTGACGCCGCTAGGGAGGTCGGTGCGCAGCACCCAGTCGTATCCGATGTCCCACAGATGCGGCCCCAGGACCGAACCCTGTGGGACACCGCACGACATCTCTTGCCGGTTCCACTCTCCTTGGTGACCGGGGTAGATGACGGCCCTGTCCGTCAGATAGGCCTCGACCACACGACAGAGGTAGGTCGGCATCCGGTGATACCGGAGTGCCTCCCTGATGCAACTCCAGGGCAGGGTGTTGAAGGCATTGGTGATGTCTAGAGACACCGCCAAGACGACCCCACCCCGGGCCACAGCATCCCTCGTCGTGAGGGCCTGCACGCGCATGATGGCGTCCACCGTAGAGCGCCCCCTGCGGAAACCGAACTGGCTCTCCGCCAGATCCGGCCCCACTCGCACCAGCTGCCCGACGAGGCGGTCTGCAATGACTCTTTCAAAGAGCTTGCCCACCTCATCGAGCAACACAATGGGCCGATAAGCGGACGGAGAGTCCGCTGGTCGCCCCGGCTTCTTGATGAGGACCAGTTTCCCCGTCTTCCAACGAAGTGGGAGCTGGGAGCCCCCTGGAGGGTTCATCTAGTCGCATATGGGATGCCGGGAGCTCTCGCGGTGGGCTCATTTTAAATGTAGGTTTTTCTTAGCGAATACAGCATTATAAACCGTGAAAATAAAATCTAATGTATATTTTTACAAGATTTATTATATGCGTTGATTTTAAAATCCAAGTTTTTTTTTTTTTACACGTTTACAAACATTCTCTAAAAATGTAAAAGGTTAGAAACTACTTATAGCGACGCCCCCTGAAAACACTATTTTACTTCGTTTTACAATGTTTTATAACACGGTTTTAAACCTAATGTCGTTGACCGTCTGCGATGGTTAACTTTAGCGCAAACGAAATGCTGGTAACCCTCCCGGAGGGTTCACTTCCAATATGTATAGCCGCATGGCGTATGAGTTCTATGAAAAGTGGGTGGAGTCGAAAGTGTTAACTTCCATCCAGTACAAAAACGTTGTAGGAGGTAACAGTATTGTATTTTTCAAAGAATATAATTTATTCCAGTTTCATGTTTTATTTATTTCGGGTTTACGATGTATTCTTTGAAATTAAATAATGAACCTAAAAACCTTTCAGATTTAGTTCAGTAGAATTTCATTTAGAATTGCTGTGAGGTTTAAAATAATGAAAACGTACAGAGACATGGGATGTCTCTCCCAGTCTAGACCTAGTCTTTAATAAAGCTTCTATTTAGTACTTACCCTACAATTTCCCTTCAAAAACTCCTTTTTAGGGTTCCGTACTATTACTAAGCCTCTGCTGTCCGCTGTCTTTCTGTATCTTATGAACCGTAATAGGTACATAAACAGTTGAAATTTTCAGAAAGTTGTGTATTTCTTTGTTTTCGGTGGTTTTTGCTTAATATTGTACGGTGGTACGGAATCCTTCGAGTGCGAGTCCGACTCGAACTTGGCCGGGTATTTTAAACTGCTTTGAAAATTATCGCAGCAAAAAACTGTCATTCCTAAATTCAGACAGGAAAACCAACTGTCAGACTTTCATGCTCTGATATCTGGAGGTCTCAATATCATCCAAGAAATGACTGCAGAGAATTCAACCTATTTATTTTCTCAGATATCAGCTATTCAACAAAACACACCTGTATCTGTAGTGGTTTGTTTACTAGGTACCCTGACGTATATATTATACCTGCAGGAGCTATAAAATGTTGAGTCACCCACAAATCGCAGACACACGTAGGTACGTTGTACCCGTCTCGAATACCCACACCGCAGTGACTAACGCGGGCTCTCAAAATACAGGCTGACTATTGAAGGAAAATAAGTATTTAGTATTGGATTCTCGTTCCAAATAAGTACCCAAACCATAAGACCCCTACTTATACCTACATTAATTTTTGTGGATACTCGCATTTTTACGAGCCCGAAGCCCAGTTTGAAGTGTAAAGTGAAAACGGAACATATCTTCTATCTCCATACCTTCTCAAAGGTGCTCGGTGCAGTTGGCACAAGGATGGCCTACACCCACATCACTTTGCGAATCTTATGGGAATGATCTAGTTATGGTTTTCTTCTATTTCTGATTAAAAATATCATCTCCCTTGTTTTTAGGGTTCCGTAGTCAACAAGGAACCCTTACAGTTTCGCCATGCCCGTCTGTCTCCCTCTGTCCGCGGCTTAGCTCAGAGACTGTTAGTACTAGAAAGCTGTAATTTGGCATGAGTATACATATTAATCACGCCGACAAAGTGGTAAAATAAAATCAAGAAAATGTGGGGATGTTTTTTTTTTCTCGTCTGTCCCTTGATGTGGGGTTTCGTTAGAAAGTTCGTTCAAAAATATCGATCCGTTGCGAAATATTAAGCTTTAAAATTCAAATTTTTGTGAGACTCAGGTATCGCCCTTCCCTGCCAGCTAAATGGTTGGTATGTTTAACACGTTAAGTGCGAAGCGAGGCCTAAATCACCCCTGATGCAACTTCCCTGTGGTGCGGCAAGCAAAAAAGTGAATTTCTCTGTCGTGCGAATGGCATAGCTTTGGTTTGGTCCAGTGTAGGAAAGAGATAAATATATATTTGAGATCACTAATGGTTCCGGACTCGGTGGTGTACCTACCTTGGTACCGGATGTCTTAGGCCTCGTGCCGCACTGAATTAATATAATTTTAATGCAGTGCGGAACGAGGCTAAAACGTCCCATATCCCCCCTGACCTCGTACCGCACTCAACGCGAGCTTCCCGCGACCAGTGTTGTGCATCACGTCGATTGGAGAGCACGTCCTTTTACAGCGCCGAACATGTCTAAACGATGTCGGAAGAAGTTAATGTTGTTTCAATGAAAAACACTCATAAATAAGTACAACATATATATTGAGATTTTTATAAAAAAAGTATATTGATACTGATTTTTTAATGTTAATTCAAGATCTAATAATTGTATTTTTAAAGCCCGAGGCAGAATAAATAGGACAGTTTCTTTTCTACTTCTGGTTGCCTTTTTTTTCTATTCTGTGAACCGCATTAAGATTTGCATATACAAATAGAAAGATAAACCTTATGCATAAACCGTAATCCATTATTTTCCAATAATAAGTCTGTAATAGGTGCCTCTTAATGGTATAGAATGGAACGCTTCGTGCGCGAGTCCGACTCGCACTTGGCCGGTTTTTTTTTCTTTATGGCGCCTTCAAGCACAATTTAGATTATTTGAAAAAAAATGTATCCTTTGATAGCTTTGTGTTGTTTTGCCAGGTTTTGCCCTTAAAACGATCTAATGAGATATAATTGATCAAAATCGGTCAAGTCGTTGCGTAGTTAAGACAGTTTAAAAACGTCGATATTATTTTTCCCATCACTAATCGCAGCGAAAATTTGCCCTATTTCAGTGCGTTACGAGGTGTATAAGATCCCATATTTTGTTTTGCTAATAATTCCTAAACTAGCCATCAGATCCCGGGGCGACGGTGGATTAGGGTTCATCAATTCACTGTCTATATCAATAAGGACCAAAATTCTCATTTATCTTTGATTTCGCGCCAGAAAATGGATTTTAGTCTGTAAAAGGAGGTGGGGTCTAATAGACCGCGTGTCGCCCTAACGTCTGGTCACGGTACGGGCCGATTATACCTCGTGCCGCAGGAACGGAAAGTATGCAAAAATTGGTGCCGCAGCTAACGTGTTAACAAAATTAAAAGGAAAACTATCACAGCTTAGTAGGCTCTATAAGTTGACGAGTAATAATCGACCAACTTACATTTGCAGTTGAAAAAACAAGTTCTTCCTTATATTCCGTATGGGAGCACATGTTTTTCAACAACACTGTTATAAGTGCAATCCACGAAGACGCGCCACACTCCGCGGTTACTGTACTGTAAGCTGAACTCTAGTACGGCGCGGAACGGAGGAGTGGGGCGAGTCTTCGTGGATTGCACTATCTATAAGTTTGTTCTTGGGAACCCTTCATTGTGCCTGGTCCAAAACGCACTTTTTTGACCAAATGACAAGTCATGTCACTTGTACTGTGTACGGTGCCTCTACAAAGAGCACATTACACTACATTGGTATCATACTACCTATGACGTCATCACGAATCTGAAATAAGCATTTTGGGCTTCACCAAAATGCTTATTTCAGATTTCAATATGTAGTATTTCGTTTGAAAATTCGCTGAATGCCTCGCTCTATGTAAATTATTGATATTCAGCAGCACTCCCTTAGTATTTCAATCGAATTGGATTAATATTAAAGACGATTCCATTTCAAGCATGTGGAGTTGGGTGTAGGGTAACGGCAGTCATTGGTTGGATAGTAATGATGATTTGAAACATCAATGATTGCGCAAGGGTTTTTCATAACACATACGAGTACCTAATCGTAAAAGAATCTAATACCGAAAATGATTTTTTTTAATTTTTTTTTTTTTTTTTTATGTTATATGCAATTTTTCCTGACGTTTTCCTTGCGTAATCCTGAATATATGTTTCACAAAAACAGCAATTTAAAAACTAATTCTAAGTTATCGTTACAAGCTTTCCTTTGTAAATAATAGCCAACATTTTTTCAATACGGGGCGGCTATTTAATAGTTGAGAGGGAATACCTTTCTACAATAAATACATATTACCATATATAAAATGCTTGTTTAAAAGTTACAGAAATCTACACTTATTTACTATCTATACTTATAATATTATAAAGAGGAAAGATTTGTATGTTTGTATTTTTATGTACTACCGAATAAACTTAAAAACTACTGGACCGATTTGAAAAATTCTTTCAGCAATGGATAGCTACATTATCAGCGAGTAACATAGGCTATATTTTATCTCTGTACTCCCACGGGAACGGGAAATACGCAGGTGAAACCGCATGACGTCCGCTAGTAATATTATAAAAAGGAAGGATTTGTATTTTTGTATGTAACGAATAAACTTAAAAACGACTGGACCAATTTCAAAAATTCTTTTACCGTTAGAAAGCTACCTTATCACTAAGTAACATAGGCTATAATTTGTAAAGAAATCACGCGGGCGAAGCCGCTGGCGGAAGCTAGTATTATACTTACAAACTTTAAAACTCAATTTGGAAATATTAATAGTCGCTCTTACAACAATTTATGTTGCGCGACTTGGCGCTTTGTTTCATTAATTACAAGCCTTTATTAGACAAATAATTGATCATTTGAAACTATCTATCTATCTATCTATTTAATACCAGCGCTGCGTCATTTATTTATTTTTTCTTAAATGTCGCAGCATATGCTGAGATGGGAGCCTTTTGGCCTCGTACAGGACTTTCTGCTTTTATTTTAATTGTTTTTATTTTTTAATGTTTTTATTTTTATTAATGTTTTAATGAGTGTATTTTAGTTTAATTTGTGGTTTCCTGTGCGAGTCTCAATAAATACTTTTTCTTTCTTTCTTTCTTTATCATCTACCTATTATTCGCAGCTCGAAATTAAATTACTTTAATGGTGACTCAAAATTTTGTAATCATGTCACCCAAAAGCAAAACGTGTATCTTCACTCTGGATTTGAAGAGAGAAGTAGTAGTCAAAAGGAGAGTTCATGATGGTCTATGTCCATGCACTGTGCATGGACATGGTCCACCATTACCTCTCCTTCTATGTCTGAATATTTCATAGAACTCTTTTTACCAAAACATACTCTTATTTTCTCGAAAAATTTCCTTATTAATCATTAATTATTGAATTCTTAGTCCTTGTCACTCGTCGCAATAACTCGGAGTTGGCACACGACACTCGACAAATCTATGTTAGGTACTGCATAGGTTACACCACCTGTCATATTGGATTATGAATTCTCGATGAGGTATGCTCAATGCAATGCAATAAGGTGCAATCTATAACTGGTTTTATAGCACTGCACACGTCTGGCGTCTTGTCTGCGAATTTTAACACCCCTCTATAAAATTATCATTGTTATTTTGTGATATTCTTGTCAAAGTATCAGTTGAATTCCTTTGTTCTCTTCTAGGTACTATAATTCCAGTTTGACCATTTTATAATTAGATATCAATTTTGTCCAGGTCGTCTTGAAATCTGTGTATCTACCTAGCTACTTAGTCTGACTCCATTATTAACGAATTCTTACTGCTTACATCTTCGTCATTTAAGGTGTGTCTTTCATTTTGTAGGTGGGTAAGTAGGTATGTATTGGTATCTAAAATTGAATGTTCGGCATTCCTATGACTAATACGACTAATTTAAAATGTACATACCATACCAAGAGATAAATAAGTAAGTATGCGTAATAAATCTTGTCTCGGAAGTTTAATCAATTGCTGATAGTTCCTGCAAAGTAACTGGGCTAGTGCGGTGCCGTTGAACTGTAGGTCCATGGCACAGTGCCCGTGCAGCCGGGGACGTTGCCAACACCGTGGCACCATAACTGTGCCGCGTGCGTGCCAACTGCATACGCCGCTATTGTCTGAACCACGCCGAATCACCGCCATTCATACTACATAGTAATTTTAGGATCGCGGCATTCGCAGCGACGCAGCGAGTGTCCGCCCAAATAGCCGGCAGTTTCGTTACGATTATTTTAGCCGTATTTTACCTAGAAATTTCATTACGAGTATACGAGAAGTTCTAGAAAATGTACAACGTTTGCACTATTGCCAAATCTTCTCTATTTTCCGTAGCAAACGGACCTCATTGAATCTTGGAGCAAGACGTTTTTCGATAGACTTGAGGCTAGCTAACCAAATATTACTTAAAACATAAAAAAGATGTAAACAATATCATGTGCCATTAGGTGCAGCTAAAAATAAACTATTGCTACCTAGCAAAATCATAATTAAACTTAGACAACTGCGCAATGATAACCATTCTGAGTTTTCACACGACTTGCTTGATAATGTCAAATTATAGGTAGGTAGATATATCATGGAAAACTGACAAGAAGTAAGTCATTATAGCCGGGGTCTAGCAGGGTAATTATATTGACAATAATCTTTTGAAATTATTTAAAAATTCTGAGGATTGTTTTAAATAATTACAACTCAACAGTCAATAACCTACCTATTTAAAATTCATGAATTATGTCTTTAAAAAAATGGTGGGTGATGGGAACGCCTGATGCCAGAAGCCTGGCTCCCACAGCCAGCAGACGGGCACGCTCAACAGTACCTATTAGGTGACGTGTTTACCAGGGTATTCCGTATAATACTGCAGAGCGGCAGGTCGCACCATCTCTGGGAGGACGGGTTGAAAATTCAAATTACAATCAATAATGTAATTTGAATTTGGAACCTCCAATAAAAATTCGTATGTCAGCTTTCACAATTAAACAATATAATTAATGTAAACGGCTTTGTATTATCTCGCAGAAGGTATGAAAAGCAGAGTATTCTCCTCAGGGATAAAGGTGTCTTCGCCTTGGTCTAAGTCTTAACTCCCTCGATGCGCTCGGAATTCAATATAGCGCCCGTGACATAAGACACTGCTTTATCCCCTTAATGACTACAACTACTATTCGAAGGTTTATTCGATGCAGAATCCTTGGCATTAATAGCTAACGAATGTAATACCGTCATCCATCGGCGTCATCGTGTGGTGACTGAACACACTTCTGAGCGCTCGATTGGATTAGAGGACGCGGTTGTTATATCACAAAGTGTTTCTGTATAAATTGTCAAACATTCTCTTATGTAGATTATACAGTACCTAATGATAAAATGGCGAATGAGTATCTATCAGAATAACTTCAAATCATCTTTTTATAGGAAAAGTGTTTTTGCTTTACCTTAAGAATTGTTTTAATTGCCTAATGAAATCAAGTGCATCTTAATTCGATGCACTTGATTTCAGAAAAATACAAGAATTTAAATAGTTATTTTAAATAGGGAGGTGTTTCAGAAAGGAAGAAAATACAGCTTCAAAAAGAACTTTTTTAGATTTCCAAGCGGCCATATTTTCTTCCTTTTCTTTTTACCCGACTACGGCGAAGCAAAAAGGAGGGTTATGATAATAACTATACTAATAATAAAGCCGAAGCGTTTGTTTGTATGAAAACTAAGTAATAGCGCGGGCGGGCGATGCGACGCGACACGGTGGGTCGGGGGAATAAGAAATTTATTTCTTTCTATTTTTTTTTGTTGAAAATAATAAAAGCGTTACATATTTATTTATTAAAACTTTATGCACAAGTAAAAAAAATATCGTACAAAGGCGGACTTCATGCCTGAGGCATTTTCTACTAGTCAACGTGATGCAGAGACAAAACATGGCAGGTGCAACATAAGGGATAGATAACTCGAAAATAATGTTTATTTTTGCTAAAAATTGTGCTTTACATTTCCTTATAGTCTAGGTTTACATTCTTTAGTGAAATAAGACGCAAAGGAAGTACATTGCTTACGAACTCCACACTAGGACGAGGCTGTCTCGTGGAGTCAGAATAAATAGTAATACCAAAACAATTTCTTACATATAAAAAAACTTGATCAGGAGAAATAACGATAGGTAGAGAGAAAATATCAACGCTGGGGTGAATTAGCCAACTTCTTACGAATACATACCCTACTTCGTAAACTAAAACTAAAGTCCTATCTACAACCACTTGAATATCTGAAAAAGACCCTTTTAATGCTGCATTTTCTTTCTTTCCTTTTTTCCTAGACTCCTCTTCTTTCCTATCTATTTAAGTTTTTAAGCTATTGCATAGCTTTTATCGCGGGCTTTGAGCGCGGCGACCGAATCAAGAAATTCCGTAACGTAACGAAAATAAAACCTAACACCCCCACTCCGCCTACCATGTAATGACGGTTCCCATGACAACGTGATGTTGACGTGATATTGTCATCGTAATTTTTGTTTTATGTCATCACGTCATCATCCCAAGTGTAGCGTTGACAAATAGGAAATGGAGGTTACAAATGCTATGCAATAGCTTTACCGCGGCAGTCCCCGAGTACCACACGTTTTTTTAATTTCTCCTTTTTATCTACAATCGGCTGTTTAGCCATAAAGATGTGGTCTGGGGTGGAATTTGTTTGATTGCCATTCCAGTGAATAGCACCATCTATAGTAGGGAACACTGTTCCAATATATGCCATCTTTTAAGGCGTTTTGTGTGGTCTTTGTCTTGAATTAGATCTCTAGCTAATGTGTTGCTGTGATTGTTAAGTCTTTCTTTGTACTTTTTGCTATAGTTTTTTTCTTCTTCTCTTATGGTCGGCATTTTTAGATATTCATGTATTTCTGTGTTTCTTACAAAACAGTGTGCGATTATTTTAAGAATGTGTTAAGTGTGTGTGTGTGTAATTGTGTTAGTGTGTGTGTAGTGTTAAGGGTAGGAACCTGACTACCTGCACACCTAGTAACTAACTAATTAGCTTGACACACATCTAGATAGAGGCGCTGTGACTGCAACTGAACGTGGTTGGCGCTAGACCCCAATTAACGTTTGCATAATAATATTCATGTAATTAGCGTCTGAATTGAAACAATTTGCGCTCAGACATTAATATTCTGTCGCCAACAGTGTTAGCATCGAATTGATAGCATTCCAGGAACATTATAATGTAGGTACATATTAAGATAATTCTGCATAGTTAATTAGTGACGATAATATAATTAATTAAAGCATTCTGAATAAGCAGACTAACTGTGTAGCGTGAGGGAGGGAAGATAAGTTTTAAATATTTTATTCTTGGTAAGTGTTGAGTACCTAGGTACTTATAGTACTACCTTTTTATAAAAGTTTGGTAGGTAGGTTTGCCACTTAGGGTAGATATCAATATTTTCTACACATCCCAACAATCCTATTATTTAATATTTCTGGCGTACTGTAAACACGGCTACATATCAAGCTATACATTTCCAGTATAAGCTGACCTCGCATTGTACGGAAATCCTATACGATGCGAGATCAGCATAAACTGGTATTGTAATAGCTTGATGTGTAGCCGTGTGTACAAGGTTTGCGAGTGGTTCGTTTTTTTTATTATAACAACTGAGCTTTATCTTTGCACGTTGAACTTCTACATCAACAAAACTCCGCCCACGGCGCGACGCCTCTTTATTAATATAACAGATAAAACATTCATTCATAAAAATAAACGCCACAGATTATTTCGCATTTCCCTAAAATATGCACCTTAATCTGTTTAAAGTTTAAAATATTTGAAACCGATCAATATAAAAGTTCAAAATGAAACATTTATTTTTATAAATGACCTTACAATGGAATCCCCTTCATAAAAGAGTTTCCTTTTATTATTCAATATCATTACTCAATTTTATAGTATTCATTTAATGGGCCATAAAATAAAGCGCATTGTTCACGAACGGATTTACAAAGCATTTAAATACCTACGTTCAGTCGTTCATGACCCGAATAAAGTTTCAGTATTGTTGTTATTGTAACAAACCATCAAAACGAGCTTCAGAGCTATACAAAATAGCTATCTTTGTCCTTTGTGGTATTCAAGAACATTAATCTAGGGAATCTGGCAGTTATTCACATACATACTCGTATAACTAGCTACTTTTTTATTTGGCACGTCCTTTTCAATAACGAACAGATGAATGGGAGAAATTCATATCAGTGGATTTATCATTTTGATAAAATAACATAACATCACGCCTTGTTTTCCCGAAGGGTTGGGCAGATGTGTACCTGTAGCAGGTACACCCACAAATCGCCAGTTATGTTTAAGTCCCATGTAATAGGGGGTGAGCCTATTGCCATCAACCGGGCACAAATCCAGACTCCGAGATGCTACTGAGAAATTGCTAAAATAATAGGTAGGTACCTATCAAAACCACAACTGAGAAAATTTGTTAGAAACAAAATTGTAAGAATAATGTGAGACTCCGTATCCTGAAACACAATACGCTGTAGTCACGGTTGTAGTGTTTTTAACCGACTTCCAAAAAGGAGGTTTTTTTTTATGTGTGTCCACCGATTTCTCCGTCAATTGTGAACCGATTTGAAAATTCTTTGAAAGGGTAAGCTCTCAAGGTGGTCCCATAAATTTTGTATTAACTTTGCTTGGATAGTTTTTGAGTTAGCTTCAATAATACGTATTTTTCCCCACTTAGGTAATATGTGGATGATATGTTAAGTTCCTGTCACTGTTATTTACATAGCAGGTAGTGGTATTCGAATTTGTGTGGGGTAGGTACCACAACTAAAAAGTGAAAAATAAAAACTTTTTCTTTATTTTCGTAAATTTAAAACAACTGACTTCCAAAAAAAACACTACAAAGTGAAAAATAACTTTAATTTCGGAAGTCGGTGACAAAAAACGAAATTTCAAAACCAAAGACACCGACTTCCGAAATTAAAGTTATTTTTCACTTTGTAGTGTTTTTCTTTTGGAAGTTGGTTGTTTTTTATTTGTAAAAAGTTTTTTCAGGTTCAACGTAGGTAGGTAGGTACTACTACTAAGCAAAAAGTAGCGATGTAGGCAATATGTAGGTTACATTACCTACCTACATTCATCATTTTTGCTTACTAAGATGCTGTATGAAGATGCAGCGCGAAGATATCCAACGTACACAAATCACATCTGTTTGTTTTCGCAATGATTACCAAGAATTTCGTCATTAACGCGATGAATCAGCGAGCTGCGTTACAAAGGAGAAATAATTAATTACCAGTAAAATGTGCTGTAATAAATTGTATCGTTCGACAGGAGGTGCGTTTGGGAACAAAACAAAATATTTTCGCCTGCTCAAAGCTCAAAGAGTGCCGAAAAAGGTTTCTGCTTTTTGCCTGTATCGGACTGTACCTACTGCGCTGACGTAAAAAACGGGAAATGTTTTGTTCGATTCAATTTGTAATTCTCAAACGAAGTCACTGCCTGCTACATTGGACTGGGGCCTGGCCACAGGCCTAGCGTAAACCTGTTTAGGGAACGTTCAAGTAATACGTAAGCACTTTAGGGGGGCGGGGGGTCTAAGCTTTGCTTATTTATGATGACATGGGGGGTCTAGATGGAGATTACGTCATTTACGTCAGCAGTAATTATTTACTTTTTTACATATATTGCAACCCACACATTGTCTATGCTTGAAAACGAAACGCATATTCGGGGATTCCCACAAATAATGAATACGTTTAGGTACTCGCTTAGAACCGAGTAGGGGAATTACCGCGTGCTATTCACTTGTCTAAATTTCTTCCGTCAATCTATTGCTTATGAATCAATAAAAAAAACAGAATAATTAAAAGGAAAATGCATATACCAATGTTTACGTAAGCATGGAAATTATAAGAGCTTTGCTTAATTTTGCTGACAAGGGGGAGGGGGGGGGGGGGGGGGGGTAAATAATTGTAGTAAATCTGCTTACGTAATACTTGAACGGCCCCTTATCCGACAACTTACTACTCCTAGACCTCCTAGGTATTAAGGCGAGAATAAATGATTTTAATGATTTTATACCGAAGATCACGTCTAAATGAGTGGTGTTGATGATTTGGAAAAAATTTATGTTAAATTAGAGCATTTTCTTAATAACTTAATCTGTGAATGTTTTAGATTACGTTTATATTACACGTGTAATTAATTTGTAAAGTTATGTCTAACACGGATAAAAAACTGCAATGAGAATGACGCAAAAACTATCAAACGCATATTTCTGAAACTTTCACCATTTTAAAGATAATTTAATTATTTATCTTTTAATATACGTGTTTTATTAAAATACTTTTTGTTCTATGTATAATAATGTTTAATTAATAATGCGTCTAATTTGGGACAGCGCTCCTTGATGGGCGAGTCCTATTACTGGATGGACTTACGAGGCGTTGCGTGAGCTCAGCACAGAACACGCAAGCTAACCACTCAAGGTCACTGGCATTTAGTCGCGTCTTAAGTACCTACCTAGACTACCTACTTACCTACCTTGGGATTACCTAACTTACCTTATGAACAATAAAACCGCCGAAGATTGATTGAATAAGTACCTATACATATACTTACATAATTATGATGATCAAAACCATTTGGCAAATTTTCACTCTCTGATGTACAAAGTCATCATTCTCTGGCCCTTATCCAAATTTATTTGGGGTCAGCACAACATGTCCTTTTCTTCCATACCTATTTCTCTATTGGTCGTCATCTCGGCAGCCACCCCTTTTCTAGCCAATCATCTTTCACAAAGTCCATCCATCTTTTCTTTGGTCTTCTTCTTTTTTGGTACTAAAAACATTCCTCACTAAATTTTTCTTATTTCTGCGCATCATAACTGATTCCCACACAACTTTTCAGTCACCGGTGCCATTTTCAGACTTCCTCTTATGTACTCATTCCTTATTATATCCATTCGCGTAACACCACACATCCCTCTTAGCATTGTCATCTCAGCTGCATGCAATTGCCTTTCATTCATCCTTTTGAAAGGCCGGGCGGGGACGCCCTAGGAGGACATATTATACTGACCTTATTGGTGATGTTCTTCAGAAAGGCCAGGTGCGTAGTACCTACTCGCAACCGGCGTGCGTGTATGACCAGATGTATGAACGTAAACGAGGCAAAAGGAGTATGTAAGGATCGTAGCAGGTGGCGTTCTGTAGTTTCTGCCTACCCCCATGGGAAGAAGGCGTGAGTTTATGTATGTATGTGTCATCCCTTTTGTGGCCCAACATTCTGATCCATACAAGACAGCAGGTCTAACCACTGTTTTATAAATCTTCCCCTTAAAAAGGGAATGCGGGAGTCGCAGACTGTTCCCGTGACCGGCCAATATTTCATCCATCCTGTGTTAATTCTGTGCTTAACAGGTCAACCTACTTCGTCATCGCTTTGCACGAGCGAACCGACATACTGAAAGTCGCAGCATACCGGGAAAAGCACGCCATCAACCGCTATGATCCCAAAACTGTAGAGACCACCGAAATCGCAGAACATATGGTAATTTGGTTTTGCTGATTTTCAAGCCAACATTCTCCAGATTCTGTGTCATTTCTCCAATCTGCTCTGGATCTCAGGTCCATTTTCACCGACAAGAGCATGAATGTCGTTGGCAAACAGCATCTCCTCTATGCCTCTCCCTGTATGTCCGACGTCAGAGCATCCATAATCAAATGATGAGGTAAGAACTTAAAGCCGACCCTTGGTGCAAGCATACTGAACTCCTTGGTATTGCCAGCAGCCGACCGGACGTAGGCACGAGATTGACTGTACATACTTCACGGGCAAACCTTTCTCTTTCAAGGCCCACCACAAGATATCTCGAAGTACCTTATTACGCTTTCTCCAGATTAATGAACACCATGTGCAAGTTCTTGTATGCACGTCTGTACTTTTCGTGCTATAGGCGGAGTGGAAAAGTTTGGAGGAATCTTTTCTCTATTTCTTTCTCCCTTAACTTCATACTATGTGATATGAGGCCATGAGAGCCACAGTGGCCTAACTGTCATTTTTACAAGACTAATTTTAATTGAAAAAACTGCTTTAGACGGTAAAAGTCATAGCGCCACAGCGGCCTACAACTTAGTTGTTTTTTTTTTTCATAGATGGCATTAGAATTACCATCTTACCCGTGATCCTTACCCTATCAGAAATTTAAAAAGTTTGGTAGCCCTATACTGGCATAAGTGAGTTAGTTATGCCACTCTGGCTGTCATGACCTCATATAAGCTTTATCCCTCGATAGTTCTTGCAGTCCTGTACATCACCTTTATTCTCGAAGATCAGGCACTAACGAACTATTGCACCATCGTGCGATCGCTCTTTCATACAACAACTTGTTGAAGAATAAAGTTCGTCACATACATCCATCCTCTTTTAAACACCTCTACACTTTCACCGGTATATATCACCTAGGCCTTACCATCCTTCATACTTTGAACTGCCTTTCGTACTGCATCCATGTTAATTTCTCTCACCAAATCCTTAATTACTTGTACCACTTTTAGCACACTATTCCATTCATTCTCTTCGTTTATTAACTTTTCAAAATAAACCTTCCATCGTTCTTTTATTTCGTCATCTATGGAAAGAACTTTACCAGCGTCATCTGTCATACACTTAATGTGAATTATATCTTTCGATCTCCTTTCTCTTGTATTCTGGTAGAGCTCCTTCTGGCCTCTTGGACTGTCCAGTGAGTTATACAGTTGAATGACTCACTGGACAGTCCAAGAGGCAAGTTTCACCTGCGCCTTAACCTTGAAAACTGCTAATCGCCTTTTTTTTGTCTTTCTCTTCCATTCTTTATAAACTCTCTTAACTTCTCTTCTTAATCTCTGATATACAAAGTAGGTAGTAAGTAGGTAACTTGGTACCTATTGTTTCGTTTCGTTAATTTATAACAGTTCAGTGAAGCCGTTCGGTAAGTACCTAGGTAGGTAATAGGTATATAGCTTTTCCCTAACTTTAGCAACGTCACAGCGTGGTCCTGCGCTAAAAGCGGTAACATTTCCCAAGAGAACATATTATTTTGTAGGAAGGATGTTGTATTTCGCGCTATAATAGCTTGCATGAATTTAGAGCCGTTTTCAGCGCTTTAGCGATGACTCGCGAAGCTTTCAGTGAAGTTTCGACGTTAACGTATGTTTTATGCTGATAATTTGTCTGAAAGCGATATATTTACAAGAAGAGGGTACTAAAGCCTTTCAAGAGGTTTTATCACGTTCTTAGTACATTGTTGCTTGTTTTGCTGCAGCAACGATGTTCTTTATAGCGGTAAAGGCGTCGTTAACATACAGCCTGTTCGGACAACGTGATGGTCTCGTCTCATGGTTCACGTACTAAAATTCTACTTTGATGCCCTTTTACCATTTTGTATTTAGGTACCTACATTTTAACTTTGTACCGCTACTTGTGAAAATACTTTCCTTTACTGGTCTCCATTTATTACAATAACTGCTCCACCCTGAAACATAGAAATCAGTAACAGCATGAGTGCACATTCTCTTTGGCTTTCACCTTCAGACAGAGGTTTTGGAGCTGGGTGTTTATGCAAGTTAGATTAGTCTATGAAAACCCACCCACGATACTTACAGGCCATTTCTAGAGTTAAAAAAAGTTATAAAAAAATACAAATAAACCCGACTGCAAAAATACATAACTGAAAAGAGAAAACAAGCATTATAATCAATAGAATTTTGCTATCGCAGGCGGGGACAAACCAAATAAGTTTATCGGTTCAGCCGTTTAGTAGTTGTGAAGAAACATAGAGACAGACATACATACATACAGGTCAAACACATAACATAACCCTCCTTTTTTGGCTTCGCCGCAGCCGGGCAAAAATAAATAATCGTACCCACCTGCAGTATCAGAAAGCAAACGCCTACGAACACTCGTAGAACTCAATGAACATAAAATTTACAATTAAAACGAAATCTGGCAATAAAATTGTCATCCCACGTCTGTAGCTCTTATACCGATTCTATTTATAAATCAATTGTCACAAAACCAATGATCCAGGCTGCGATCACGATCAAGATGGAGTGAAACTTGAAGTAATAACCTAGAGAATAAGGGACTCCATCAAAGCTTTCAACTACAGCGCCATAAGTTTGATTGAAGTTCGGCGTCGAGTTACCGAGCCGTTATCACTTCGTCTCTTGTACCTACATACCTACCGTAGATTAAGGATATCGTATAGAAGTGAAACTCGTGTAGGTAGGTATTTCTCTTTTTGCGTTCGCCGAAGTCGCTGAATCAATGAAATACCATTGCCACCAGCCACCACCCTGTTATGGGTCGGCTATAGGCAAATCGTGCTAAGGGTTTTGAATAAGTTTATATAGAAAACTTCGTCGCAGCTCACGTTACGCGCTACGCTACGTCGTAGTAGCTCATAACGTGAGCCTATAGCTCACACGCTCAGCGCGTAGTGGCTACGTGCTCGTCATCGGAAAAATTTACCCCACGCCCACGATATTTGTGCGGTTCGGCTATAGGCAAACCGTGTTATGGGTTTTTGATAAGTTTATATAGAAAACTTAAAGTAGTAGCCACGAAAAAAAAGTCTGGCTAGCTGAAGAATTTCACCTGTCAGTGACAAAATCGGATTTAGGATGAAAAGATCGAAATGACACCACAACAAAAATGTAACATTGACTTGACGGTGAAAATTGAGAAAATTTCTGAACATTTTATGCAAAACTGAAGTAGGTAATATTATGGAAAACAGAAAAAAATTGTGGGTTCACTGTTCTTTGTTATCTGATATTAATTGGGTGACTTCTAAGTTAACAAAATACGGCAGTGCTTTTTGCGCGTTTTTTGTTTTTTTTTTTTAACGGTTATCTACAAGATTTATCCGTAATCCGAATTTTTGACTGACTAGTGAAACTCTTTAGCTCAGCTAACCAGACGTTTTTTTTTCGTAGCTACTACTTTAAGTTTTCTATATAAACTTATCAAAACCCATAACACGATTTGCCTATTAGCCGACCGCACAACTGTCGTGGGCAATTGGGTCAATTGGGTCAATTTTCCCGATGACGAGCACGTAGCTGCTACGGCGTAGCGTAGCGCGTAACGTGAGCTGCGACCGACAATTGTTGAACGTTTCTTACGCCCTGCCACTCTGAAACTGTCGCTACTGTAAGCAATTATAATGAATGCGGTTCGGTGCGGGAGTTCCGTTTTCATTTATTCTTATTCTTTGCAGTGTATGCTCATACCTATGTATATCAACCCAGGCTATAATAGAATCAGTATCTACATGCTGTTAACTACATTCTAACAGGTGTTTTTAAGGGACAGTTTTCATAGACACTTTTACGATGTAGGCATTTCCAGGAACATACCTAACTACGTAGGTTGTAGGTTGTCAGAAAGAAAAACCACTCGGTCAAGTTGGTCATAAAATAAGCAAAGATTTGGGGCGTGTTGGACGATTCAATTGAAGAAACTACCAGGGAGCGCCGAAGTACTCCATAACGGGGGGGGGCAAACTTTTTTGGTCACCCCCGTCCTTCAATCTCCGCCCCGGCTCCCTTGATCAATTTACTGAAGATGAAACAAAAATGACTAGGTCAATCAAATTATCAGTGAAATTATAAAAATATTTTATTTATTTTGCGAAGATTCACACGACGACGTAGATGTAGCTGGCACGGTGAGGAGTAAGACTACAATCCTTTCTACTTTAAATAAATGCTTCATAAAAACATTGTTATGCTCTGCACTCTCCGACACTTTTTTTTACGTACAAGCTCTTTTTCTTGGAGGGGACGCCCCCCCCCCGTTTGATTTTAGGGGGGGGCATTTGGCCCCCTCTGCCCCCCACTTCCGCGGTCCCTGTAAACTACAACTAAATACGTGACATTCACTGTGCGTAGGTAACTCCCCCCGAACATTGCGAACATCCCACCCAAGTGATCAAACTTTAATTGAAGTAGGAAGTGGGCGGATCTAGATTATTTGAACTGCATGCAGGCGATAAGACTCCAATTAATTATTAGTAGTCATTTATGCATAAGTAGGTACGCCTTCTTTTAAACTTAGACAAGACCTAATAATTTATAACGTACCTGTAGGTAGGTACTATCATACCTACTGTGGACTTAAATTACCATAACACGGTCGCTAGCAGTATCCCCCGTAAGGGTAGGCATGGGCACGCCACAATTGCGGCGATAAGACCCCTCTTTGAGGAGTGGCTTGAGAGGCGCCACGGCGTCCTCACCTTCCGCCTGACGCAGGTCCTCACCGGACACGGCTGCTTCGGGAGGTTCCTGTTTAGGATAAGACGGAAGGAAACACCCGGGTGTCACCATTGTGTGGATCGGCCTGAGGACACGGTGGAGCATACGGTGGAGGTCTGCCCGGCTTGGGCGGAGCAACGCCGTGTCCTCGTAGAGGCGATCGGCGGCGGTGATCTCTCGCGTCCGGCCCTGGTTCAGGCCATGGTACGGAGCGAGAGGAAATGGCAGGCCGTCACCTCCTTCTGCGAAGCGGTAATGCTCGCGAAGGAGGAGGCGGAACGCGTGAGGGAGAGGCAAATTTCGCGCCCTCACGCCCCTAACCGCCGCAGGAGGAGACGCCCGGGGCGGGAATCGCGAGCCAATTTCCGGCCACCGTAGGCGCGGGCTTGCGGACGGTGAGCAATGGGTAGCTCGCCGTCCGATAAGGACCAAGCCCGGGTCGACGGCGCGTTGTGTTCCACGCGCGCCTCAAAGAGATGTCAGCAGAATTGACGGGGTTCGCTAGGGCCAATGCCTGCCGGGGGTTCGAAGAAAACCGATAGGGACATCGTGGCCCCCGGCAACAGGGCAACCAAAGGAACACGGGTGGGTTTTAGTCAGTAAGAGTCTGACGCGCCCTCCCGCTCCGCCCAGAGCGGGAGAAGTTATTTGATAAATTCCCACCCAAAAAAAAAAAAAAGGTTAGGCAGAAACGTATACCTACAGTATTTCTATTTTGCTATGTCCCTCGGTAATCATCGCATTTCCGAATACAAACGAATGCTAATTTCCATGTCCATCAATTATTAGATTTATCTTGTATAATAATTTGAATTCAGAACTAAGTACTTTATTGTTGTTTTGTTTTGATTTTCGTGTGAACTATATAGAGCTGTAAAACTATTTTCCTATCTGTCGTGCCTGCGACTTTAGCAGCTTTCCTACCATTTTTTAAATAAATTACATTAATTCAAAGAGTATTAAGAACTCTATATACTTCCAAGTCGATTGAGAGTCAGTCCAGTCTGCACCAAGTGCAAAGGCATACGAGGTTTGCCGAGGGACATTTAGAACATTTTTGTACTGTACACTTCTTGGTGGCAAGCTAATGTAAGCACTACTGTTAATCTACTTCTAGGTACCCGTAGCCAGTAGGTACCTGTCATGATGCACGGCGCTCCTCCACAGCAGCTCACGGCTATGCTACGCGCATATACTTAACTTCGCTTCTTAAAAATGTAGCGGGACGGGATCGTCCACTGCGACCCACGACCGCGCAAGAATGTGAGGCTGGCAAACAACATAACCACGCAGCTAACTTCTCCGTGCTCACCCTACGTAGCAGTGGACGGTCGACTTTAATATTCAAATACATCGGTTGGTCACAATATAAATATGGACAGAATGGAAACTAAGCCTGTTTGTTGAAATATATACCTACGCTCCATTTTTATAAAGATCGCGGCGACCACTTGTCTCGATACAGTATCTGCAACTGACCAAGTACTCTGTGCAACTGACAGCACTGCGACAATCGCTTGGGGTCTCGTCAATGTGCGCGGCTGTATAAGGCCACGCGCACTTTGGACACGAATTTGTATCGTACGTAAACGTATGATCGTGGTCGTACGAATAGAGTGCGCACACTGAATATGTTTTTCTCCGTCAAATAAGTAGTGTTCCGGTGATATCGCAATGAACGCACAAAAAAATCCAACAACTTCGGATTGTTTTCGGACGTCGGAACTACGTACGTTTACGTAAGACTAACTCGTACCCCGTCTGCGCGCTCCCTTAGTACTTGGAAGGTCGGGATCGTTCGTGCGTCTTCGTATGTGTTCGCCTGTGGCACGAGTAAAATTCGTACGAAAACGCATCCAAAGTGCGCACGGCCTTTGTGTGCCGTTTCGAACGTTTACTACGTAGCTTCTGTGCTTCCATATTTATACTGTGGCTTGGTTGAAACAACACCAATGCTACAAAATAAAAACAAATTGAATACTTAAAGCGTGTGTAGCGTTTATTATGATCAATTCAACAATGTTGTTTGTACATTTCGATACATTATAAATAACAGTGTAAACATTTAATTCATTGTAAAACTATTGAATACAACAACATCAAGCAATTCATATGCGTATAACAATTTCATAAGCTTAGTGTAGGATTTTTTAGTCCTTTCAAAGAACTTGCGACTTTTCGTCACAATGTTTTAAGTCTTTGCGATTTTTTTTGTTAATTGTTTCTTTCCTGTCATACTGAAGTTTTAACCATAACTTAATCTAGTAAAAATAACACTGGTACTTATAGTTTCCACTGGACAGTGACGTCATAAATATACTTTTATGTACTTAATGTACTGGGAATTAAAATTGTGCAATATGACACAGTTTATGCAGTGGCTTCAGCATCGCGTTTTGATTTTAGCGATTTGCATAGCATTACGAAATAAAGCATTCTTAAAAGCTTAAAAACAACCGAGAACTTTCACATTATAGATGGCCCATGTACAGTTAATCGCACATCAATGGTACTACGAAAAGCACCCTTAAAGGCCACGACATAAAAGTGCTGTCAATGTCAAATTGTTACGACTGATGTGCGGTCGAATGTACTATCTTATAAAATGGTTTGTGGTATCATCTTCTTTCCAACAATGTGATCAATTCATAGGCGTTTTTTCCCTCCTTTGCTCTCAGTAACATTTGAGTCAAGACTACACATATCGGTGTAGTCGCAGTTGTATATACTTTCGTGAAAATATTCCTTCAAATGCTCCAGTGGACATAGTTCGTGTTCACACATCGGAAGCTTAATAATTTTTTCTTGGTGAAGAGTCAAAACATGATCACCGTCCTTGCATCTGTGGACAGAAAAATTTGATTAATATTTTTTTTATGACATATATTCAAAAAGAGCTAGTTTGTTCTTCATAAACAGGGACTAAAATAGCTTTTTAATCCCTAGGGATTAAAAGTGATTTGAATTTGGAATGTGGATATTGTTAGTAAAAGTTCCAATTACCAAAGAGATCAAACACGAACATTGTTTGAACAAGTAACAGGCTGGCAAGAGAGAGACAAAGTGTGAAAAAATCCAAGATGGCGGCTTATTAAATTTTCAAATTTTTCATGGGTATCGTTTTCATGGTTTTTAAGGGTGCTAAAGCCGATAGTGAGGTCAAAATGAAAATCCAAGATGGCGGCTACGAACAATTTCAAATTTTTCGTCATGGGTATCGTTTTCATGGTTTTTAAGGGTGCTAAAGCCGATGGTGAAGTCAAAATGAAAATCCAAGAGGGCGGCTGCGAAAATTTTCAAATTTTTCGTCATGTGTGTCGTTTTCATAGTTTTCGAGGGTGCTAAAGCCGATAGTGAGGTCAAAAGTTAAATCCAATATGACGGCTGCGGAAATTTTCAAATTTTTCGTCATGGGTGTCATTTTTAGTTTTCGAGGGTGCTAAAAGCGATAGTGAGGTTAAAATATAAATCCAAGATGACAGCTGTAAACATTTTCAAATTTTTCATCATGGGTACCGTTTTCATAGTTTTCGAAGGTGCTACTAAGTCTATCGGAAAAAATACTGGATATTTTAAAATAGAATTAACACACCGAAAGCAAACCTACACGTTCGCGTACACACTCAAACTCTATACCGACACTAGATAAGATAAGATAAGATAAGATAATTCTTTATTGACAACATAACTTACAAAAATTTGTTTGAAGCCTCTGACTCCTGAACTAGGTGTACCTGTATGTCAGGAATCAGCGCCCTCTACCATTTTATTTGGCTTAGATACTAATGTCAACATAAATGGACAAACATAAGTGCTACAAAATACAATTTGAAAGCGGTAAAAACAAAATAAATACAATAACAGAAATTAAAAGTATGAAAAAATATAAACATTATTCTAAAGTTATTATATCGTGCTCTGTGTGTATAGGAGGTGTGTACGTGTACGTGTGGGTGGGTTCCCGTGCGTGTTTGTGTATGTGTAGGTGTATGAAAGAAAGGTATGTTCTATGTATGTGTTCCTTTGTAGAATGAGATTAATTATTTATTATTTTCTCTACATCCTCATAATCAAGAGTAAGGAGCCAGTTCTTTACTTTAAGTTTACATTCGTTTAGTGTTAGCGGATAAAAATTCAAGATTCTATTAATTTTGTTGTATAAATAAATAGAAAGAAAAACGTGTTGCCGTCTTGCAAAAGCTGTGCGACATTGAACAGATTCAATTACGTTTGGCGTTGTTCGCTTATTCTGAAGTTTACCTGAGTCATATGGGGTAGATACGTGTTTTTTTGTAATTATCTGGAAAATAAAAAGTTGTCTAACTGTAAAAACACGCGACAACTCGTATAATGTCTTTGTGGGAAATCTGTATGGTTTGAATGACATTGTTTTTAGCAAGGACCGTTGCGATCTTTCCAGGCGTAAGAGATGCGTTTTACATGCACCTCCCCAAACCCCAATACAGTAACCAATAACAGATTGTGCCAATGCATAATAAACTGAACGGAGGAGATCGCTGTCAGCTACATGCCTCAGATTTTTGAACACCCATGTAAGTTTCCTGACTCGTGACGAAACCATCTCGATATGTGGTTGCCAAGATATTTTCTCGTCCAGGAGAACCCCAAGGTATCTGACTGTCCTAGATTTGTTCAGAGTTGTACACGAGCACTGTTGAGTGAAAGGAGATTTGCATGTGTGAATCCGGACAGCCACATTGGGCTGTTTTATGCGAGCGTTAGTGAACTGTATAAATGAGGTTTTCGATATGTTAAGTGTTAACAGGTTATGCCTCAGCCACAAGCAGACTTTATGGAGCCCTAACTCCGCATTTTGTTGGACTACATCCCAAGTCTCTCCCTGAAACACCAAGGCTGTATCATCGGCATAGGTAAATATTTTGCCGTTATTCAGTGTCATTTGACATAAGTCGTTGATATAAATCAGGAAGAGACTGGGACCGAGAATACTACCCTGTGGGACTCCATAGATGACTGCGACATCCGAACTAATAGCACTACCCACTTTAACCCTCTGCAGACGGCCAGTAAGAAAGTCTTCGTAGATTTTAAGTACCGTTCCCCTTATTCCACACCTCTCCAGCTTGTCAATAAGAGTAGAGATCGAGACAGTGTCAAAGGCCTTGGCCAGATCAATAAAGACTCCGACACACTTTTGTTTATTATCTAGACCAGTTGTAATATAATCTACTAACGAGCTAACGGCTCCATCTGTACTTTTACCTACCCTAAAGCCAAATTGGGAGTCAGATAAAATGTTATTTTTTTCTAGGAATTTTATTAGTTGGTTATTCAATATTTTTTCTAGTAATTTAGAGAGCGCTGGCAATACAGAAATTGGTCTGTAGTTTGTTATGCTGTCTCGAGCTCCACTCTTATAGACAGGAGTGATGAGCGCCCTTTTAAATACACTAGGAAAAACGCCCTGCTCTATACATAGGGCAACGATCGTGGTAAAGTGTGGGACGATAATATGTTTTGACATTTTTAGAAATCTGTTCGAAATAGAGTCCCAGCCCGTTGCAGAGTCATTTTTAAGATTCATTATAAGAGATTCAATTTCTGATTCGTTTGGTGGGAGCAGTACCATAGAATTCGGGACGCGAGGTCTGCTGAAATCATTTAAAGTAGGCAGGGCGATTTCGGGGTTGTCAGAGCATTTTATCTTGTCGGCAAGTAGCTTTCCGGCATCCGCAAAAAAATTGTTCACAGTCTCAACAGCATCTTGGGGGTTATTACTGTTCTTTAGTAAATCATCAGCAGAAGATTTTTGCTTCGCAGTACCAGTGATTGATTTAATAGCTGACCACGTTTCCTTACTACTTCTTGCATTTTTTAAAAGAGTTTTTTCATGATTTCTTTTAAGCTTCCGCAATAGAGCGTTACAGAAATTTCTGTAGCGCTTGTAAGTGACTTCGAGAACCAAGTTATTGGGATTTTTCCTAACCTTAACATGTAGCTTATCACGGTTTCGAATACACCGAACCAACCCAGGTGTAATCCATGGCTTTATAATTTTTTTACGACCAGAAACAATACTAGACGTTGTGTTTGATTTGATTGCAGAAGTCAAGTTTACAGTAAAAAGAGTTGCAGCTTCTTCAGCATTAGCTGAAGGAGAGACAAAAGAGAAATCCATAGATTCTAATTGTTTTATAGTTGCATTAAAATCTGTCTTAACAATTATGTTCGATTTCCTTATTAGTTCACGCCTATACGATAGACTAACAAGAACCGAATCGTGATCTGTAACTGTGGACTCTATGACAGTGACTGTGGCTGAATTATTTGTTTTTATCATGATGTGATCCAAACAATTGCTTAATCTAGTTGGTAATGTATGCCCTGGGAGAAGACCCAGCTCTGCAGTGAGATTTAAATAAGGTGAACTGTTTCTATCAATATTATCAGGCTTAATGTCTATATTTACATCTCCAATAATAATGATATTTTTGCAATTAATTGGACGAAGTATGCTGTCAATTGAATTCAAAAAGTTGTTGATGCAATAAATTGACGGAGATCTGTACGTAGCCAAAATGGTGATGTCGTTGTTAATTGTAAGTAACAAAAAATTTGCTCCAAAAGGATCAGGTTCCTCCACAGCACACTTGATATCACTGGCGACATAAATCACAATTCCATCATTTTGATTTAGACTTTTCTTGGAAAAGTAGCATGAGTAATTATCTAAAAGTGGTGGTGATTTGTGCTCCCTCAACCAGCATTCAGTTAAAATGATTATGTCGGGTTTAAATGTAAGCCTAGCCAAATGAACAATAAAACCATCCATATTTTTGTAGATACTGCGAATATTTTGTGAGATTACAGTCAATGCTTTAGAAGTAGACTTGATTAAATTGCCACATGTTTCCGGGTCACATTTATAAGATTTAGCCACCGACACATCATCAATGTCTTGAATTATGTTATCTAAGGAAGCCATTGGTGAGGCGTAAGCAAATAAGTCACAGTTTTAGGCACGAGATTCCTCTTATAAATAATTAATGTTACGCTAATTGATTTAGGTGAGATGTACTGAACAAGGATATATTTATTCCTATGGTGAAGAATATGATGTTTTGTAGTCAATATTTCGTTTGTGTAAACTTGAGTGTGAGGGTGCGTATGAGAGTGTGATAAACGTTTGATATAGGTCATTGTGTGTTTTTGCTGTTTGTTTGTATAGAGTGTTTTATGTGTTGTAATGTATATATTATGTAATGGTGTAATGTATACATTATGTAATGTAGATAGCGCGAGATTTACATTCATGCAAAAAAGACATAAGCAATGGTTAAACGGTTTAGTAAACATACAACAAATCTTCCATGAGAGCAGTATTAGTCAGGCACAACTGGCAGGTCTAAGCCTTTGAAAATCCTCTTCTGAGTTAATACGGATCTGGGGGTCACCAACTTTCTTGCGCATATAAATTACGCCATATGAGGTCCAACAAAAGTCATACCCAAAGTTTTTGTGCTGTGTTCTGGCTAGGTAGTACAATTTCTGCGTATTAAACGTAAGTCTTTCTGACACATAAATTGGTTGTTTGTTCTTGAACTTCAGGTGGGTTGTATTGAGCTTTTCACCTTTGTCTTTTGTCTTATTCAACATCTTGACTCCCTTAATCACCTTATCTTTAGTTATGACGGAGTTGAATTTCACAATTATTGGGTTCGAGCTATCTTTTGATTTCACTCTGTGTACATCTTTCAGGTTCGTTTGACTAATATTTAGGTTTAAGGTTTGTCCCAAATTGACAATCAAATCACAGAGGTCATCTTTTGTCTCACCTTCGGACTTTGGTACGTTTCGAATTTCTATTTCAGTGGCCCTCGTGTTGCGCTCCAAATACTCAATCTTGTCCTCAAGTTGTCGAATAAGCTTTTTGTCCTCTTTTTTCTCAGCTTCCAAGGACGATATACGGCCTAAAAACTCGTCGTACTTGGCTGACATTACCTCAACACTCAATTTCAATTCAGTATTTTGTTTAATTATATTATTAATCTTGAGCATCATCCCCTCGAACTGAGTCTCCTGTTTACTGGAGAGGGTAGCAAGCATGGTCCTAGTAAGATCAGCGGATGCAGTGACACCTGTTCCCTTGAACTTTTTGTTTTTACGATCCGTGACGTTAGGATCGAGCGACAGGTCGGGCGCCGAAGCACTTTGGTGCAGCGATGAGTCATGTGAAGTAGTAGATCGTACGGATGTAGATGTAATGTTGTCTGCCCCGGTGACAGATATCACTGGCAGTGGGATCGGGGAGACAGGAGGAGAGCGGTTGACAGGCATAATTATTCACCACGCCAGTAACGAGGTACCAGGCAAGCAGAAACCGTATGTGGTTAGGCAATATGTCCAGGTGTCCAGACTTACATCGATTGAGTTATAGTTTTATTCTCCTTTAGCTTGCTATGATTAGGTAGTAGAGCACACTCGGATTGTGTCAGCGCAGACTATGAATGCGTGATTAATTTATTATAATACTACTCACCGATGATGCTTCTACGTCCGGTACCACAATAAACTTCTAAAATTTGTGCTACGGGTACTAGGCGCGCAGGTACTGAGTGGAGGCAACAGTTGTCCGTCGTTACTGAAGAGTTGGCGTGACGCAAGCAGGCGCAGGCGGGGCGTGACACGACAGTCCAAAGCAGCGAGTACCAGGAACGTAGGTAGTAAGCGTACACGTAGACGCGGCGCGCGGCGCGTGCGGCGTGCACGACGAGAACAGCAATACCTCGGGGCTTGCTCACACGCAGAGAGCTTCCGTGTACAGCGTTGGTGTGCGTGCGTACAGTGTTAGTAACTGCCCGTAGACTGATACTCCTTTGAGTTATGCACTCCTATTTTTTTGAGCACAATAAACTTAGATTTTTATGATTAATTAAAATTAAAATTAAACTGTGTGGCGTCTATTGCACGTCTGCTCGTATTCGAGGTCCAAGAGGAAGGGGGGCACTACACACACCACACACATTCACACCCTATACCTACACTACATACACCACACAAATTCACACCCTATATCCACACTTCACCCACCACACACATTCACACACAATACTTACACTTCACCCACCACACACATTCACACACAATACTTACACTTCACACACTCACTTGCATCACTCACCCGTCAAGTTTTAGATTTATGTAGTTTCTTTCAGTCTATAATTTTAGAATTTTGATGTATGTGATTTGTAAGTTTTTACACCTAATTTTGCACGGAGGGGCACTGATTTCCAAGATACAGGTTTTACCTAGTTTGGAATTCAGTGTTCATATAGTTTTTGCCGTCTACTCTTATTGAGTCCAAATAAACAAAAAAAAATTTTTTTTTGAACACTTGCTCACTAGTAAAACACGAAAGCGCATTCCTTTCTATTACATTTCCATGCCAAACATAAAACTAATTACATCAGTGTTCTGTTTTTTAAATTACAACGAAACAGTAAAATAAAATATTAACCTATTTCTTCATAACAGATTTTTCACAAGTTTTAAACATTCTACAATAAAACTGCGGTTCTATTTTGTTCGTCGGAGATTTATATGATGACTTGTTGCCCACATTCGAACGCTAAAGTGCCAATTAATCTGAATTTCACTGGCACGCTACGTAATCTGGATTTTAAGTGCTACTTTGACACCATAATGGTTTGATCTCATTTGTTACTTTTAATGGTACTACTAGCTTTACCTGCGGTTTCGCTGGGGTGTGGTTGTATTTACTAATAGGTAACTAGAATTCAGACAATAAGAAAATCAAGATAATTAATTGATTCAGGCGTGACCTTGCGGAAATCCATTATAAAATCACTCACTATTAGTCTGCACTCAGCGCTTGGTGTGGCAACACGCCGTGTTCGAGTTCGCAACAAGTCCATCGTCATCCTGAGGATGCCTCGTTGAGAGGTGAAACACGTGTCGATTTCTTTCAGGAGTTTTTTATGGCTCTTTAGAAATAGCTAAGCGGAACAAGTTACTAAATATATCCACGTCTATTGTATTTAATAAGAAAATCAAACAGGGTAAGTTGTTATGAGCGCATTAAGGGACAGAAACAGCAGCCCCGGATCTAGAATTTTTTTGAGGTGGGGCAAAATCTGTGGTCTGCCGCCCACCGCCAATCTTTTATGATGATGTGCTAAGTTGGCCCGCGAAATTCAAATTTTCTCAAAATATAAATTTTGCCAGCAACATATTAATCAAATTTTATCGATCGATAATGCACCAATCCAAAAGGGGCGCCAAAACTGTTGCGAAAATGAAAAAAACTGAAAGATTATAATTATGTGCTGCGCGTCTCATTTATTACAAAGAATTTGTCGCCCCCTGAAGTTGGCGCCCAGGGCACGGGCCCCGGTTTGCCCTCCCTAGATCCAGGGCTGAGAAACAGAGACAACTTTGACATTATAGGGAGTTAAGATTCCCCCAGGAAGTATAGTCGACGCAGCACCGGCCCTGGGGTAGAGTGAGTGGAGCGATCGCTCTAGGCGCCAGATGGAAAAGGGCGCCAAAAAGCCAAATGTGAAAAAAAAATCCTGCGCAAAATAAAATTTTGATGGCGCCTTTTGAGAGGCAGCATTTTATTATTTAGTGACTGATTGAAATTAACACCAAATACTAATTTAATTATATAGCAGTAAAAGCTTTCATAAGTTAAAGAAAAGAGTATAATAATTATTAGAGCTACTTAATTTAATTTCAATAAGTGTTGACATTTACAAAAAAAAAATGTTGTTTTTTAGAAAATTTGGGAATTATTATTTATTGAAAATGAAACCGAAGTAGAATTTACTTAAAGTGAAAGCGTCGATCAACGGGCGCCTAAAGACAATCTCACTCTACCCTGAGCAAGTGCTAGGGCCGGCGCTGACTATCGAACTCGTAATTACTTTACAACTTTTATCAAAACTCCCAGTAAATTAAAACTTCACTATCGTACTGTAAAATTGGTTTTAAAGCAAAAAAAAAAAACGTCAAGGTCTAGCTTGACGTTTTATGACGTGCAAACGACATTCTAATACAGGGTGACAAAGGGAGCGTTCAAGTATTACGTAACGCAATTTGGGGGGAGGGGGGGGGGTTCTGAAATGTTACGAAGCGTTACAGGGGTGGGAGGGGGGTTTGAACTACGTTTTACGTAATATTGTATTAACCCTTCAAAACGGTCGCGTAGATTTTTTTTCTCAAGCATTTTTCAAAACGTTTTTTTTTCTCAAAATTTCAAAAATCTCCAAAAATTGCTTTTCGTGATACTTGAACGCTCCCAAAGCAGGTATGAGGTCGACTCAGCCGGTTTTGCGCAAACACTCCATGTCCTGGATTATTAGTCCATTCTGATAATTAAGGATGTAACGATTCCAATTCCGATGCCGATATAGCGGAATCTTAAGTCCCTATAATGTCAAAAGTTGTCTCTGTTTCTCAGCCCTGGATCTAGGGAGGGCCGATATATCGGCATCACCGATTATGTGCAACCAATATTTAACAGTTAGAAAAGCGCGCGAAACGACAACGCGGCGCTCCGTCGCAGGCGGGACTGGCAGGAGAGCCGCGCAACGCATGCTTAGCAACATGGCAACACGGCAAACGGCGATATATTGTTTCGTGCCTGTTTCGCTTATTCGTGATTCTGTTTATTCACACAGTAAAGTGAGGACTATAACGCACTATTAAAGAGTTGTGCCCGAAATACAAAAGACACAAACGCCCGAGGTACACACGTCATTATTTATTTGATTTATTATCTACTAAGCTATCGATATCGGCATCGATATCTCCGATTATTTACTATAATAATCGGTATCGTATCGGGAAAATTATGTATCGTTAAATCCCTACTAATAATAATAAATAACTTACTTGAACAATACAAATGCCAAGTTAGCCGCAAAGCAATCTATTTCGGACAGTCTCCACTCCCTGTCTTCCAAAATGTGGTCCCCTTTGAGCGGCAACGGCGGTCGAAAGAGCTTCAGATGGGTCAAGATCTTCAGGACAGTGCCAGAGTGACTGAAGAGGAAGACTGACCGATAGCCGCGCTCTTTGCTGCGTAGAATGAAATAGTGTGTTTATAAACTAGAAGTAACAACACTACAAATAAATAAATTCGTAACTTTCTACAAGCTGTATTCATTTTTGAGTTGGCCTCAAACATTGAAACCCGCCGTACCTCGTTGACCTTAACTTTATCCTATTTTTGCCATTCTTCTTAGTAGTTGGTAAAATCCGTTATAATTAAAGTAATAAATAACCCAGCCGTAAATAAGGCACTAGTGCCGCATCGCAGCCTTTTTCTAAAGTATTATTTTTTTTTGATTATTTTTTTTTAATATTAAAAATAAATGAATAATTATTTACCTACCCAAAATATTCAAACATGTTTTTCATTAACAAACATGCTTGGCGATACGTTAGTTCGTGTCCATAGCCATCGAGCCAATATGCTTTCAGATCGTGATAATATTCAAACACCTGTAAAATAAACAAACACTTTCAAACTGAATGGTGTAGAAATATGACAAAATCCTTTATTTCTACTTGTATTATTTAAAATTCAACTTTATTACTATCGTCATCTTGAGCAGAAATTAAGCTGAAAAGGTTACTGTAAGTAATGGAGGTTTTTTTTTGTGTAAACTAAGTTTCTCAGTCATTTTATATGTCCCCTCCCCCTCGCCCCCTATTACATGGGACTTAAACATAACTGGCGAAATGTGGGTGTATTAAAGGTACACCTCTGCCTAACCCTTCGTGGATTACAGGCGTGATGTTATGTTATGTATTTATATGTAATTTTATTATTTGGAAGGGGCAAATAGAATCAATTCTATTTTTTGTAATTTTGACGTTCAAAAGTGCCTTATAAGTGCCTAATTGAAATAAATTATTGGATTTGACTTTGACTTTATACGCATGCCTCTAGGTTGCACTAGTCAATATTTTATCCATACAAATTTCGAGAGGGTATTACTCCACTGTTTGACATTGTACATCCAAAATTAACATGATATTGTTGTGTCTCATTATTAATTTTGTCTGTGCAGAAACAGAATTGTAAAAAAAAGCCATTCAAAAGTTATGAGCCAACAAAGACTCGTTTTTTTTGCTAATTTTAACGCAACTTTGGGCGTAAATAAGTAATAAAATAAGTGTAAAATCTCAAAAACAAAGTCGGCGCCGACAAAGCTCAATTATCGAAGAGTTCAATAAACTTGATTTGTAAGGGTTTTTTTTCATGAAACTTGATTTTCCAAAAAGCCCGGAACAGTGTTTATGTGCGTGCGAACTAGACTTTGTGGGTGTAGACTAGCGTCTAACTGCTCATCACTGATACTATCTCTTTCGGACACGATACCAGATGAGACAGCGTGCTTTTTGGCCACGCCCACCAGTGAGTTCGAGCCCGCGACTAGTTCAACCGTTGACTGACGAAATTTGTCATGTTACGCTGGCTATTTCAAGTTAAGGAAGTGATTACTTTTGTTGACTGACTTCTTTAAAATAGCACATTTTCCCATTATTTTTTTAAAAATACAATAGACGTGGATATATTTAGTAACTTGTTCCGCTTAGCTATTTCTAAAGAGCCATAAAAAACTCCTGAAAGAAATCGACACGGCGTGTTGCCACACCAAGCGCTGAGTGCAGACTGAACTCAGCGCTTGGTGTGGCAACACGCCAAGTTCGAGTTCGCAACAAGTCCATCGTCATCCTGAGGATGCCTCGTTGAGAGGTGAAACACGTGTCGATTTCTTTCAGGAGTTTTTTATGGCTCTTTAGAAATAGCTAAGCGGAACAAGTTACTAAATATATGAACGTCTATTGTATTTTATAATGGATTTCCGCAAGGTCACGCCTGAATCAATTAACTATCCATTTTTTTTTTGTCTATACTAAATTTCTCGAACTCAATTATTCGCATGCCTGTAACATCCTTTTCGCTACGAGTGCAAAAGTTACCTGTATGCTCTTTTCATCAAACGCGTAACACCAGGGCGATATGTGATGCTTATCCCACGAAGTTTCATATCCACAGTACTTATACATCAAATTCACCATCTCTGTAAATGAAAATGTAGGTCTAATTTTTGTTTAAAATATTCTTATAAAACATTTAAGCATGAAAAGTACTGCGTACATAGTAAATGCTAGGATTAATTCTATAATACCAATGAGGTTATGTCCGAACTGGGCAGAGCAGCGCGTTTATTAATGCCGACGGCCCCAAAGTGTCTTTGTATGTTAGGGTGATATGATAAGCTTACCCGTTAACGAAATCAGTCATACTTTGCGGCCATAAATTGCAAGACAACATATGCGTGTTAGCCTATGGTCGCACGGACGTAATAAAACCGCGGCGGGATTTTATCGCGCACTGGATTTTCAACTCTCGGCGCTAAGCAGAACGTTACACTTGGTAAAGTTCGATTCAAACTTAATGGCGGCTTGGAAGTGCGCTACTCGCTGCGCAGTACCGCACCCCTCACCCCCGCTGACCCGTGAATTCGTTACTGCGCAGCGACTCGCCTCATGTTCCGAGCCGCCATTAAGTTTGAATCGGGGTGTAAAACGCAATGCATAGCTTTTTGTACGTTACTGCCGCAAAAATCACCTTATGGCAACCCTATGCGCTGCTCCACTGGTGAAGTGAAGGGTAAAAGAAAAACAGTCAGAAAAAAAAAAATTAAGAATGGAAGGTTTGTGACATTCAAGCAAACTAAAGCAAGCTTCAGTGATACAGCACAGCAGTTATAGTCTTACAAACCAAATTCCAGTACTCTATTGAGGCCCAGTCTATGAGAAATAGACTCCAGCGTCTTATTCATTTCATGACTATGACTAAACAATTTAGTCTCCTTGTAAGTTTCTGGATTTCTCTTAACTTGTGTTAGCCACCTGTCACAGTGTTTGTAAAACTGAAAAATTGCAACTGAGTGAAGAGAGAAGCTAAAAGTTAACAAGTAATGGACTAATTTACAAAAGAAACTTAAGAGTTTCAGTTCGCGGCAGTGCCGGTAAGGTGATTGCGATGCGACGGCCATGCGACAATTCTAATTAAACAAACTCCTATAAACGCATATGGCCGCATCACGTAAGCGCTGTGCGCGCATCGCCATCATGTTGCAATCATCTGATTAGTGCATCGCGGCCAGAGGCGTACAGTACGCTCTTTGAGGAGTGGCTTGAGAGGCGTCACGGCGTCCTCACCTTCCGCCTGACGCAGGTCCTCGCCGAACACGGGTGCTTCGGGAGGTACCTGTTCAGAATAAGGCGGGAGGAAACACCCGGGTGTCACCATTGTGTGGATCGGCCTGAGGACACGGTGGAGCATACGGTGGAGGTCTGCCCGGCTTGGGCGGAGCAACGCCGTGTCCTCGTGGAGGCGATCGGCGGCGGTGATCTCTCGCGTCCGGCCCTGGTTCAGGCCATGGTACGGAGCGAGAGGAAATGGCAGGCCGTCACCTCCTTCTGCGAAGCGGTAATGCTCGCGAAGGAGGAGGCGGAACGCGTGAGGGAGAGGCAAATTTCGCGCCCTCACGCCCCTAACCGCCAAAGGAGGAGACGCCCGGGGCGGGAATCACGAGCCGATTTCCGGCCACCGTAGGCGCGGGCTTGCGGACGGTGAGCAATGGGTAGCTCGCCGTCCGATAAGGACCAAGCCCGGGTCGACGGCGCGTTGTGTTCCACGCGCGCCTCAAAGAGATGTCAGCAGAATTGACGGGGTCCGTTAGGGCCAATGCCTGCCGGGGGTTCGAAGAAAACCTATAGGGACATCGTGGCCCCCGGCAACAGGGCAACCGAAGGAACACGGGTGGGTTTTAGTCAGTAAGAGTCTGACACGCCCTCCCGCTCCACCCAGAGCGGGAGAAGTTATTTGATAATTTCCCACCCAAAAAAAAAAAAAAAAAAAATGGCGTACAGTACGCTTATGGTCGCGAATACGCCGTATAGTACGCCGCGTTTGTAGCGACAGAGCGTTCATTTTGATCATTTCATCATGAGATTTGTATTGTTTAAAATATTTTATATGAAAAAAATTTGGTAAGTACCCGTAACACTGGATCAACTTTTGTGGCTGGTGCAAATATGATGTCTTGTGATTCCTTTTTCTCAAACAAGCCATTAGTGAAGTATCTCGCGCTTTGCTGAGCCCTTTGTGTTGCTGTGTAGCGAAACTGGAATATGTTAAACAAAAGAAAGTTTAGTTGAGATAATTGTATCTGGGTTGGGTCTGTTGATGATATTGTTACCTAGTATCGAATTGGTTTATTCCAGTCATTAATTTATTTTGACTTTTAACATAACATAACATCACATCTTGTTTCCCCGAAGGGTTGGGCAGAGGTATCCCTGTAGCAGGTACACCCACATGTAAGTACCATGTAATAGGGGCTCCAAATCCATACTCCGAGCTGCTACTGAGACATTTCAGATAGAAATACCCAATAACACTTTGCCCGACCCGGGAATCGAACCCAGGACCTCATGCTCAACAGTAGCACTTGCGACTACTAGACCAACGAGACATTCATTATTTGACTTTTAAATTGTATGTTTAAGCTTTTTTTGCACCCCATACCACACTACTGCTACTTTATTTGTTGGATTAAATCATATTTTCTGTGCTAAAAAGTGTTACACATTGTATTCGCCAACAAACTGGTGCCCAAGTATGAAGTATTTTGTATAATGAAAACATTTATTTTAAAGACAGAAATTTAACTTACAAAAAATGTCTTGTTGCTATATCTCTGTTTGATAGCATTAGGAAATCTTTTTTGCATCCTCTCAGCTAGCAGTATCATTTCATCTCGACCTTCCAACGTCAAGTAACTTTCTTCATCAGCATCCAGATCTGTTCTCCAGTCTTTTAAATTGTTTAATTGCTCATTAGTTAATTGACCTGGAAATGATGAAAGTTAACAGGAAATTATGATTAGATAAAAAATATTTTTTGTTAGGTACTCTTTGTATCATCATTATAACAATGGATTCATTTAGTGCAGCAATAGTGTAGAATGGAATGTAAAGCCCCATTCGTCAAGTACTAAACAGTGACTAATAATTAAAGTGAATAACAGATGCATATAAGCAAGGCTATTTTCAGAGATGAGTAATATTTTAGTAAAGCCTGTAAAAGGTTTTCTTTCTTAAATAAAATAAGTCTAAATGATAAATGATGTTTATTCTGTAAATTGGTCTATACAAACACTTTTACACATCCAATAAATATTTTTTTAAACTAGATGAGGTTGGTGTTTCCTATTCAACTACACAGAGAAGGAACATAAAAAACAACTCATGGTCAGTCTCTTTTAAAGTCCAGAAATTATCTTGGTCAGATCATATCAGCAAGCAAAAAGATTATAAACAGGTCAGTGATATATATGCAAATGTAGAGGTGTATCAAAGAAGATAATTACAAACCTTTGCCATGTCTGTGTTGTAGTAACACTTCATACTTTAACTCTACAAGCTGTGGAGCAGCATGTATATCTTTACCACTTGGTAATCTAGTGCCATGACGAGTCACCATCCATATTTTTGTATCTTTGCAATCTGAAATTCAAATTGTAAGATTCTCAGCTACTCAGAAAAGTCAAATGGCATAGAATGCACATTTTTGAACAGCCCCAAACAATGTAGTACCATTCAAATTGCTTTTTTAATTTAAACCATCATTAAACGGGCGTAATCATTTATGTATAAAAAAAATCGGTTGAAAACTGGGTTACTTTAATAGGTAAGTAGGTTAGTGTTTGAGAAATCGAAATATGTACACATAAATGCAGGACAGACTCTATTTACTCTACCCTAAGCCGACCCACTGACCAATAAAGCTATTTAATTTAAACTTACTTGGATACTTTATTCTTGAATCATTCTTATTGGCTCTAAACCTGTAAGGTGTGCGTGAACCTAAATGATGCCGAATATAATTTGTTTTTATAGACCCCACTGATGCTAAGTCGTATATTAAAACTAAGAGAAAACCTGAAATTAATACATTCATAATTTATATCCAAAAATAGAATTTGTAATTGATAAACTTGAAAACGAACTTTTTTTTAGATTTACAGTTAAGCTTTCTCTCTGTGAATTTCAAAATAAATAATAGTTTTGACAGTTGAATGACATTTGACAAGATTTCTTTTTATCGACTTTTGCTTTTTTGCAGTTTGGATAAAAGCACATTAGGTAATTTTCCACGAATGAAAATCCCATGATATGGATTTTTTATGTCATGCCACACTGGCCAAGTGGCTAATCACCATACTAAGGCCCGTATTACAGAACGTCACTCAACACTCAAGCATTACTTAAAACTAGTTTCAACCAATCAAATGGCTTGAATCTAGTTTTAAGTAATGCTTGAGTATTGAGTGACGTTCTGTAATACGGGCCTTAGAGTTAGACTTCGAGTCTCGGCCGCGCGGCTTGGCCTCACATAGCCGCACGGCTTGGCCTAACGTAGCCGCGCGGCTTGGCCTAACGTAGCCGCGCGGCTTGGCCTCACGTAGCTGCATGACCCTAGTGGGAACCACAGATTAATAATGTGGGGACGCACTACGTGATTGACTAAGCTGATCATGATGATGTTATGACCAGACCCAGAACTCGGAAGCAGAAGCTCTTCACGGCTTTGATTTCGTGACCGTTTAGTTTTAGTATTAATAATTGGCTAATGCACAATGCAGTTTCTACCTGATTAAAATATTTCATACTAAATAACCCGACGCAAATAACGAGGGTATGGTCAGGTATGGTAATGGTCTCCATTAAGATGCAAAAACCTGTTGTGATGCTAGTTTACAATACTGCAGTTGACTTGGAAAATGCCTTGCATGGCTAAGTAAAAGTAACATCACAATAATTGATTGACAGCTTTATTTCTCAACATACAAAAAATCTTATTCTACTTGTAACAAGACATTTGATTGCTGTAATGTGGCTTTTAATGTAAATGGTTTATTTAAACTTTCCACATTGAAAGTTTCAGTAGCAAACTCTTCACTTTCAGGGTTTTCATGCAAAGAAAAGCTGATGTCTGTAACATCTCCTCCTGCATCAATACTTTGAACATTCTGTGCATAAGGTGCAGTTCCTTCTTTAAAAAGTTGAACTGTTTGATCTAAATACTTTAGATAGATATCTTTTCCTAAAAATTCAACTTCTGTGTTCAAGTCACTCAGAGAAAACTCTGGAATATCCAACAGCAAGCCAGCTTCCCGGGCACATCCAACAGAAATCACTTCGTCTGGACTTATCCCAGAAAGTACTTCAGCTTCAGGTAACAGATTTGCAATTGCAGACTGAAGTTTCGGTATCTTCATACTTCCACCACAAATAACTATTTTGTGAATTGTTCCACCAAAGCTTTCAATGACTTGTTGGGCAGGCTCCATGTATGCATTTATCTTTGATGAAATCGCATTTTCAAATCTTGCACGAGACACATTCTGGCTCCAGTCAACACCATCTAATAGTGATTCAATAAACACATGAGCCGAGTTCAGTGTTGACAGTACGTGTTTACAATTGTCAGCATGAACTAGTAATTTCGCCATAGCTCTTCTACTTTCTTGAGGGTCTAATTTCCATTTTTGCTTGAACTCTTGTGCAATATAATCAGCCAAATCTTTTGTGAGGCACTGGCCTCCTAAATCTGACCGGTAGATATTCTTCTCAACTGTCATAAACCCGCCGGACACCTTTACTACAGAGACATCACACGAGGATCCTCCTAGCCTATAAACCAAGACATTAACATCCTCTACTGTTTCTTCAATGTTATAGGCAAGGAGTGCAGCAGCTGGTTCGCTAATAACTTGTAGAACATCAAAGCCAGCTAGTTCAGCGCACTTCACAAGCCTTTCTGTACTTGTAGTAGACCAATGCAATGGTGCAGCCAGTACTAACTTCAAATCCCCTTCGTTATTCATAGCATGGCTGGCAATAGTAAACAATTTAGCATAGATTTTAGTAGCAATGGTATCAGGGTTAGAATACACAGTAGTTTCACTTGTTTCGAACTCATACACCACTTTGTCTTCATTCTGGATGCGACATGATGAGGATGATTCCACGTACGCGAGGTCATCAGCATTGAAGTCACTGTTCATGAGGCGTTTATTGTGCTTTATGATAGATTTGGAGGACGCCTGTCCAGATTTCGCGGTCAGTCCAATCTCCCATTCTGTACCGTTTAGTGCTACAATTGCAGGAGTTACTCGGTCTCCAGCATCATTGGCGATAATTAATGGTGCACCATTAGAATAAGAAGCTAACGATGCCGAATGGTTTCCCAAATGTATTCCGTATGCCGCAGCCATTATTTAAATTGGTATTACAACTGGAATCTTAAAATTACTCGGGTTCAATTAATATGAGTTATATCACAGCACCAAAATCTTCTAGTTCTTGAGAAACACTGGAATAATATTTTATTTAAAATTTATTATAACCTACACCGAGACCATTCCCAAACACATTTTTATGACAGACAGACGTCAGACAAGTCTTTGACAGTGACAAAAGGCAATGAACGCACACCATAGACATAATGACGCACATCCATCACCCATAGACAAGACGAAAAGACGCCCATAGAGGCTGGGAATAATACGTCAGAATTTTTCATCAGATAGTCGGGTCCGATAGTCTGATCCGGCTATCGGAAGGCGTTGGAGCCATTATTTTGTTTGAACATTCAACATACGTCCGATCCTATAGTCGAATAGTTTGCATTGTTCTGATTACCGGATCAGACTATCTGATGAAAAAATCATTAGGTTCCGTAATAGGTTTTTCGAAGTACTATTTTAATCAACATCTAACTGGCCAAAGTGACTCAAAAAAACAGATAAAATTGCTATTAGACTTGGAAGAAAAAAAAATGTGTTTTAATTTATTTAATGGCCTCCGTAATTATAAACTAACCAATTATTATTTTCTTACTTTACGCTGCGTATATGGCGTAGGTATATTATTAGTGCAGAGAAAACGACAAATAGTAAAAAAACCGAACAAGTGCGTTTCAGTTCACACACGCATAGTGAAGGGTTCCGTAGATGGAATAAATTTATCCCAAGAACAAACTTAACATTGTAGTTGAAAAACATATTCTCCCTTATGGAATGTATGGGAGAACATGTTTTCTTAACGGCAAATGTAAGTTGGTCGATTATTAAGGCTTGTCTAGACCAGCGCGACACGCGACGCGACACAAAGGCACAGCTCGTCGCGCGACGAGCGGTGCCTTTGTGTCGCGCTGGTCTGCACAAGCCTTTACTCGTCAACTTGTGGAGCCTACTTAGCTGTGATAATTTTCCTATTAATTTCGATAAATAAACTACTGCTGCGAATTTTTCCATATACTTAAAACCAACCATTTAGCTGGCAGGAGGGGGGATTCTTTACTCTAACAAAAATTTGCACTTTAAGCTTATTATTTCGCAAACGGATCCCTGAATACAAAAATGGTTTTCACAAACTCACAATATTTTTGAACGACATTTCCATACCATGGGATAGACAAGAAAAAAAAAACAGGTACAGACACATTAAGCTACCCGAAACTGTCAAATTTTCCCAATCAACTTTGAACCTTATGATTCAGGGATAAAGTTGAAAATCTATTAAATAAATTTGACAGATTGTAGTAGCTTGAAGTGCTGGCGTCTGTACGCAGTTTACGTGCAGGGGATTTTTTTTTCATGCTTTTATATTATCACTGTCGGCGTGATTATTTATTGCCAAATTACAGCTTTCTAGTACTAACAGTCTTTTGAGCTAAGCCGCGGACAGACGGACAGACAGCTTCGATCAATCGAAGACAGACAGTCAAGGCGAAATTATAAGGGTTCCTTATTGCCTACGGAACCCTAAAAAGGAACTTGCGTCAATTGCGTAATTTGTTACAGAAATTTATACAATTTTATTGAGCGAAAAAAACGCAGCGTAGAAAACTGTCATAACTAGGGCCCATAAACGTACTATGCTAGGGCCATATTTCTTTTTGTAATAGATTTTTATGCTTAGAAGTAACCAGAAATAACGAAAAAACTTGTTTTACGGCTTTGTTATGTGTTAGGTATTTTTATAAACAAAAGTATTTTTTTTTTTTTGTGCATTTTATTTGTTGGCACTACTAAAAAAGACCTCTACCGTTTAATGCTTTTGCCCAGTTTTCACCCACCAATTAAAACTAAAAGAAATTCGAGCGGGCTTTTAAACAACACAAATTAATATTTAATGTGGCTACTAACATTGAATAGGGTGAAATTATATTTCATGGAATGGATTGTAAGCAAGAAGAAGACGAAAAAACTTTTCTTGATGGTCGTTTACAAAATATACTGAATAGTTTGTCAAGATGTAAAATTGTGAGCACGTACACTAATTACAATAATTTTTAAGTACGAACTCAAATTATATCCTCTTGTTTAAAAATACCTGACAACGCTCTGTCTATCATAGGATTTTACGAACGAAAATGAAGAGTGCAAGAAATTACGTGATGCTAATTCGAAGTTGGAAGTGGAGTTGAAAGAAGTTCGTGAAATGGAGAAGTCTCATCGCTACCATTTGTTGACATCGCGGGAGATGATCGGAAACCTTCAGGAGACTGTGTCACAGCTGGTATACTTGAAGCGAGATGTAAAGAAGTTGAAGGAACAGATATCTTTAAAGGACACTAATATTGCGGATATAGAAAAGGTAAAGTTACGAATATTATTTTACTTTGTAGGTACTTGAAAGAGTTCTCTTCACCCACGGTCCTAACTCCTATTGATGCTGAGACTAGAGTTTCGCAGGTGCATACTTGATTTCTATGTACCTATTTATGCTATTTATGATTTTTAGCTAGCGAGACGAGCGTAGTAATGGTAGGCAGATAAATGTGTTTAACTTACGTCGCCCAAAATCAGTCGAGGAATTTTCGTTCCACTTCAAGCGGCATAAATTACGCTGGTTTAGGTACGCTCGGTTAGCCCCATCTATGGAGCAAACAAACAAATATGAACTATTTCTATAAGGACTATTTATATATATTTTAAAGCACGTAGCAATTTATCGAAACTAAAAAACAAATCACAAAATCAAACGCGTTTCGCGGTTTGAGACTAATAATGGCGAGAAAGTTCCTTCCTTCCAAAAACTTCACCGCCAACGCTCGAAGTAGCTTCACTCGGTGTTGCCAACGGTAAGTAGGTACTTACGTATAACTTTAAATTCAGTTTGACTGCTTTACAGGACAAAGAAAATACTCTACAGAAACAGAACGAAAATGTGATGAAATTGCGTAGTGCCTATGACAAACAGATTGAAGACCTGAAGGCTGATAAAAAAAGGGAAAGTTGGTATTTTTCATCATAATATGTATGTTATTTTGAGTTCAGTGGTTGCCCAGTGGTAACTTACGAGTTGAACCCAGGCAGGCACTATACTTTGGGTAAATAATTTTCATCACCACTGCTCTCAAAACGGTGAAGGAAATTTAAACATCGTGACGAAACTGGCATGTCCTAGACTAGAACCAAAAATTCGAAGACATGTGTCATCTACCAACCCGCACTTCACCCGCACTGGGTCCTCGTGGTGGATTAGGTACAGCCCACTCCCTCTCCAAGCGAGGAGGCCTGAGTCCCAGCAGTGGGAACATTATAGGCTGATTATGTTAGGCATATGCTTATATTATTTTACCTATACTTTGTTGGTTTCCTGATCTGCTGGTTTCCGCCGAAATGATTAAAAGGCACTATTATGAATCTTATCAATAATCCTTCTTCTAGGTAGAGGATACAGATTGATTGACATACACTTCTCTATGAGTTTATTATTCTAGCAAGATACTTGTGGGTTGCAGCTGAAAATCAGCGTCAGGTGGTGATCTGGTGACCTTGTGTTGTCAGCTGACTATATGCTGAGCTGAGGCCTTTTGGCATTTTAATCATTGTTTTCTGCTTTTATAATTTTAAGGTGTTTTTTTTTCGAAAGCGATACCTTGGCACCTGGTAACATACAGGCAACTGAAGGAACACGGGTGGGTTTTACTTAGTAAGAGTCTGACACGCCCTCCCGCTCCGCCCAGAGCGGGAGAAGTTATATTAAAATTTCCAACAAAAAAAAAAAGTTGTATTTTTCTGCTGTAGGTAATGCCAATTAACGCAATTTTCTTTCTTTCTTTCCTTATACTTATAAGTCACTTGAAACGTATCACTATCATATCATCCAATCACGTTTACTTACTTAGGTTAGGGGGTACCTACCTAACTCGTCCCACTTCGAAAATTCCACCTTTTCTAATTTGATAATAGGCAACTGGGCTCACGTTAGTTTAGGTATGATTAATAATAAAACTAAATACCGAAATAAATTGGATGTATCAAACTTTCTGCGAGTAAAAGTAACTAAAATTTAAGTTGATGTTACATTGGCAAAACAAATACACCCTTCTCATTGAAATAGCACTTGCTGTATTTTAATTACTAAAATTTTAGATTGTAACTAAATGTTTTATCTTATTTGAATGACCTTTCATAGTTAGTTAAGTCCTTTTTTCTCCATGACAACCGAATGATGAGTTCCGAATTTTGAAGTTTTTGTTAGGTAGGTCGCGATTCAGTCAACTTTGGGAACCACTGCTCTAGGGGTTTATTGGTCCCATACATCTCAATTGGAAAATAGGTACCTAGCCAATTGAATCAAATTATAAGTTTTACCATGCAGTATTTAGTTCAACAGATGCAACACGAATGCGACGCCCAGGTGGCGCAGTTCACGTGTGTCATCGAAGAGCTGAGGGCAAAGATGAGAGATATGGAAGCTGAGCATAGGGAGAAGGTTCGTACTATCAAAGTAATCACGTTCACGATACTGTGCTGTGAGGCCTAGCCTTTTCCCAACTATGTTGGGGTCGGCTTCCAGTCTAACCGGATGCAGCTGAATACCAGTATTTTACATGGAGCGACTGCCTATCTGACCTCCACAACCTGACTGGTTGTCAGACTTTTTTTTGGGCTTCTAACTACCCGTAACGACTGTCAAAGATCTACAAATGACAGCCGGGACCAACGGCTTAACGTGCTTTCCGAGGCACGGAGGGGTCTTGGAATGTAAAGATGGTCACCCATCCACAGACCAACCGCGGCAAGCGTAGTTTAACTTGATCGATCGACCTGTGCAGCTGTTGTTACTTAGCTACAAACCCCTCTCGTACGTACCTAAGTATCTACTTACATAAATTCTAAATAGGTAGGTACTTTTTGCCCACCTTACCAATAGTGAAGCGACCTCTCATGATAAGATAAGATTGATTGTCTAAGATAAGGTTGAAGGCAGCACAGAAGACCGCGCTTTCTCCGCAGCTCTTGAACATAAAGGCTTGTGCAGACCAGCGCGACACGCGACGCGACACAAAGGCACCGCTCGTCGCGCGACGGGCGGTGCCTTTGTGTCGCGTCGCCTGTCTCGCTGGTCTGCACAAGCCTTAATGTTTAGGGGCATGAGGAACAGGGTGTAAAGTTCACTCATCCACCATAGAAAAGAGAGGATCCTCCGGCCAGACGGGTGTTGTGTCTGGTGGGCAACTGCCCATCGGTTTGAAGTTGAAATCTTGTATGTATGTCGATCGCTCGGTAAACTCTAACTGCGCGATGCAGGATTTATGTGACGTCATATCTTTGATGCGTAGTTTGTATGTGGCGGTGTAACCGCTACAAATGCAGAAAATAATAGGTAGGTACGGTTTTCACGATGTAGTTTATACCCGCAGCATTTGCATGTGATGGGCACGGGTGGGTTAGCAACTTAGCACCGCTCCATGTGTTTGTAAATATAGGTACTAGGTTTCAAATTATAGTAGTACCTAGTCTGCCTGGGCCAAGCCCAAGGCAGCCCATGCAGCTATGTCCAGCAGTTAACTCCTCCCGGCTGAAAGGTGATTATGGATCTATCAATGGCTTATCTATAATGAATGCTCCAGATTAACATGGTAGTCCTGGAGTATGAAGAGAAGGTACAGCGCGAAGCTGCGCGTGCGACGCAGTTACAGGAAGAGTTGGCGCGGGAGACAGCGCGCACTGACCTGAACATTGACGCATATAGACGGGTTTGTATAGCTATATAAGTGTCACTTATGTAGGATCTAGATGGGAGGTCCTTAGATGATTAAGAAAGATATTCTGAACGAGTAGTAGGGGACTTATTTGCCACATGCATGAATAATTTATTATTAAGGTATTCATGTGCTTATGCTTTAGAGTTGTAGGTAGTACCTAAGTAGACACCGATTGTAGTTGCTCCATGGTATATTTACTTAGCCCGCTTTCACACGGACGTAAAAATATCGCAGCGGGATTTTATCGCGCACTGGATTTTCAAACTCTCGGTGCCGAGCGTTGAAAATTCAACAGAGTGCATCCCAGCGCGTCGAAAAAACACACTGTTGGATTTTCAACTCTCGGAGCTAAGCAGAGCGTTGAAAATCCAGTGTGCGAAAAAATCTCGCCGCGATATTTTTACGTCGTGCGAACGTGGGCTAAGTATAAACTGTTTTGCCTATTGCCTGCATAACGTACTCTATTATACATATAAGGAATTGGCAATAAACAAGACGAAAATAACTAATACACTGTCAAACTTACCGCTGAAAATCAAACACAAACAGTAGCCCTTCAAATTACATGATATGAGTTGACAGTCTGATAGCTATTTGTTGTGCTAATCAATCCAGCGCTTTAGTAACCGGCACCCTAAATGCGTAATACAAAATAATCACAATCTGTTTCGATTTGAAACAGATTGCTAATACATTGCTTCATAAGTAGGAAAAAAAATCTACTCAACAACGTAAATAACGCAATGAATATTGTTGGACTGTCAAATGAAACAAATTAGGCATAATTGTTTACGAAAATAAGTTACGCAATTAGGGTACGGGTTTTAGTATCAGTATCATGTCAGTCGTTTCCTCATTCACCATCGTACGGTATTCATATCGATTATATACAAACCTATGCATAAGCAATTAAGCATTCCATCTTCCATGCAGTCAGGGAAACATTATAAACCGCACCACCCATTTCTCTAAGGTAATGGAGCGTCTAAAGAGAGAGGAGACGGCAATAGCTTCCGGCGTTCCCCTACACTTAAATAACACAGACATTTATTACTTATTATAACTTACCTCAACGTAACACACCGCAGTTTTAGCTCATAGCGATATAATTACATATCTGTATCCCCGTCATTGGCCATTAAAACTGCGTTCAAACATAACATCATCGTAGATAATGCTAGCAATAACATAAGATTATAAAACGCTTTCACTTACATAATATACACATTTTGTAGCGACTTGAGGAATTAGAGGAGAAACTGAAACAGAGTCAATTCAAGCAATACTTGCAGAACAGTTACCCTTCGCAGTATGAAAATCACGTTGAAAGACCTTATTCAGCCAATAGGGAGTACACAGACTATCATACCATAGACGCGGACCCAGTTCAAGATGTAACAAGTAAATGTCCCTTGCAAGCTTCACAAAATAAGGCCCCGAAGACCACAAACAGTCTGCAAGTAATTTATTACGATAAGAACGATAGAACTCCTAAACCGAAAAGTTCTGAGAAAAAAAGTCTGTTCCATATAACTAAGAAAAGGAAACTTTACAACGATAAAGACTTTCAGGATTTTTAATTTGTTAAAGGGAAGTGGAAGATATTTAATTTTTTGTAAGTAATGGTTTAAGTTAGAATTGGTAATAAACTGCACGTTTCGTCTTCTAGTATTTTTTATTGTATCTATGGCATGCAGTATTCCTTTTCTCGATGATTCGTGATACAATATTAATTATACATTAGGTCTCGTATCTGTGTGACTGCCTCGTTGGTCTAGTGGTCGCAAGCGGTACTGCTGAGTATGAGGTCCTGGGCTTGATTACCAGGTCGGACAAAGTGATATTGGGTTATTCCATCAGGAATATCTCAGTAGCAGCTCGGAGTCTGGATTTGTGATGGCAATAGGCTCGCCCCCTATTACATGGGACTTTGTCATAACTGGCGAAATATGGTGTACTATAGGTACACCTCTGCCTAATACTTCGGGGATTACAGGTGTGATGTTATGTTATGATGCAGGTTGACATGACGATAACACAAACAATTTTGGTAATATCATATTATGGGATGGGAACGCAGGAACGAAAATCACTCACTTAGAGATAACAATAACACCTACGCCTACTGTTCAGTGCAGCAGCCATGATCATCTAGATCATTCTTTAAGACGTAAAGAAATAATGGAAGAAGAAAGAAAATACGTTTATTTGCGGTAAACATGACGCAAAGAAAGAACCTAAAACAAAATATAACAAGTTGGGGGTAAATATGCGTCACATCCACACAAAACGGCCATTGCTCAGCATAATGCTGCGACCCTATGCGAGACAGAGCCACAGCGTTGGTTTTCAGAGACAGTGGTTCAGCAGTTGACGTTATGATGTCAACTGCACGTCAGAGGCGGCTCTAGCCGATGTAGCGCCCGTGTGCAATCAATACCTTGGCGCCCTCTAGCAGTGGCGGACTAAGCCTGTCGGGGGCCCGGGGCGGCGAAACTCAATGGGGCCCCCGCCCAGGAATCATACGTTGAAATATTTAGCACACTGCCTCAAATAGGTTAGGTTTTCTTTTGACCATTGATACAGAAATAGGGAAACAGGAACTACTTTGTTGACCTACCTATACAAAATTGTTTGAAAATGTAAGATTCGAGAGCGAGCGAATCGAGCTCGAAAATTTAACAGCTCGCCCCAGATAGGTCAGTTTTTCTTTTGACCATTCATACGTAAATAGGAATTACATTGTCGATTTACACAGAAAATTCTCAGAAAAAAGAGAGTGTTGATGTTGCAAGAGCGAGCGTAGCGAGCTCGAAATTTTAACACCCTAAGTCATATTTAGCGTAGGGGGCCCCAACTACAAACTGCCTTTTTACTGAACATGTTTTAGTCTTGTTTGGGATTTGATTAAAAAGTTGTCGCGAGCGACCCTCGGCGCCCCCTAAGGCCCTGTGCCCGTGTGCGCTGCACACCCTGCACCATAGGTAAAGCCGGCTCTGCTGGACGTCGACCGGTGCAGCATACATTGAAATATAATAAATAAGATGAATGGCAAGATGATGATGATGATAGATGAAAGAATGGTCACTTAACAAGTAGGTTATGCTTAGGACAATCAAGGTACTTACCTATATGGTATTTGTCTAGTGCTGATGCATTGCTTATAATAATAATACCAGCCTATGAATAATTTCCATAATAAAAATAAACATAGATACTTACATAACATCACGCCTGTAGCTATTTCCCGAAGGGTTGGGTAAAGGTGTATCTTAGTAGGTACACCCACATTTCGCTAGTAGATAACATAAATGATGTTAACTTTTAAATCCAAATGATTCAACAATTTCAATCAAGTGTTATTTCAATAGAACTCGACCGATAAATAATAAACCTTTCAAAGTTGAACATTATAAACCATTATACAACAACAAAATGACCAGTAAGTAATTATTTCATTACATAGTCTCGCCACAATAACTATTCGTAACGAAAAAGCAATTATGTTAGCAACGGTGGCTCTTTCTAATTTAGCCGTTGCTTTATCTGATACCTGTTACAACGAATAAGAATGCGATTATGAAAATAACTACATGACTACATAGTACATATTCATAAGTTACCTCACGAAATGACCTACATATCGTCGTTTAAATCCTACCTACTTCCCCTGAAGCGTGAATTGCTATTAGCCACATTATTTGGTTAGAAATAATTTATGCCCTGTAATTACAAGTATGCACGAAATATTAGTGTGCCATCTAAACTGTTAGGACATGCGATTTATGGTTAATTAAGTAACATTGAACTAAAAAACAACTTTAAATTAGGGAAAACGTATGGCCACTTAGACACACAGCTTCGGTATCATCTTGGTATAAGAAACGTCACTAGTCTATTATCTACCAAGTTGAACACCTGCAGTTTTACTCTTATATCGAAGCATGTATGTACTCAATACAATGATTCTTATAAAACACTGGAGACTCACAACAGAGCTAGACAAAAACAGCATAGGAAAGTTATACAAATACAGGTATTCAGTTCAAATAGGCTCAGTGCTGTCCAACAGTGAAAGTGTAGAGAGATGGATGTATTGCCAAGCTTATATTAACTAGTCTAGGCTCTCGATCTAATGAAAATGTTGAAAGTTAACCACACCATAGGATAATAAACAGAAATTGCTGTCAATATAACATAAACGACAGCTCGTGCCATAAGAAAGCGCAATGTTAGCTCTATTATAATGAGGTAGGTAAGCACGTAATAGCAAGAATTTTCTTAAAAGACTTTCCTCCTCGGTCAAGTAAATTGGAAAAAGTTGGGAATTTCTAACATGATTTATAATGAAAACATATAATTTTGGTATCATTTTAATATACTGCCAGCTTTTTTCTTAAAACATTACAAAATATGAACATACAATTACATTTATAAAGTAGGTACCTATATGTACATGATAGTACACCTTAGAATGGTGTTTTATTGGTTACAGCCTCATAGTTAACAACAATAGTAGTTAAAACTTAAATGAAATAAACATAAGCATATATTTTATTATCTTTGGCTAGCACTTAGTTTCTCAAGATTACAAGAACGATAATAATTATAATTTAGCACCTTACTTACAACCATACGGTCCAAAACTGCTTACGTGAGGTGAGCAAGCAGCCACTCACAACCTAACATACCTTAAAGTACACAGATTATAAAATTGATCTTGATTATTAACAGAGCGAAAATTGCGGAAGTTACATTCCTAAGTCATAAAATTTATGAAAGATTGAGTAATTGAAGAGTAAATTGTCATTTACCAACTGGCTAAATTGGCAGTTAAGAAAACTTTTAGTTTTAAGGGACCAAACACGAGCGTATGATTGGTACTTAGAAGTACGGAAGATGCACATTAAATTACGCGTAACGGGATTTCAACGATTGCATCCGTAAATGTTCGTTCTAAAGTATCATGTGCTTGCGCAGGGATGCGTTCGGAGTTTTTAGAGAATCCGGAACCAACTTTCGATCCGTTCCATCCGTCTGACAGCGAGCGCACGAGTTTAATCGTAACTATTCTACATTTTTAGTTGGTTCAAAAAAATGCGCACGATTCTGCCGCGACCGAAACATACAAATTACTTTAAATAACACTATTATAATTTTGTTTGCACACACTGAGGAATGCATGCATGATGCACACAGTTGTCGATGCATTTCGGTATCTGTATTCAGTCCCCAGGTCCCAGTCGGTTTTATTTTTATTTAGTTACCATTTAGCCTCGGTGCTGGCTACGAATAAGCCTGTCGAGGGAGTTCCAGCTGCAGGAGTAGTCAATCTGGAGGTGTCCGTATCTGGATAAATGGAAGTTATCCGGAGCGGTCTTCGGAAAAGGTCGCGCCCAGTCTTCATAGTCAGGAGATAGGCTCTCATATGCGAATTGCTCGTAGGCATCAGTCATCCTGTTGGCAAAACAATTGAACGTCAAGGGACAGTTTTTCCTTATGCATCAAGTTGTGCCCGCGCTCTAGTGACGTCTTGGAAAAAGCGCTTAGGACAGAGCGCTGACCACTTGGTCCTGCTTCTGAATGGCAGGCTATAGGCATATTTACAGAGCAGCTCACACCTTCAAAGAACGCATAGCTTGGATACACATGTATGACCTACCTCAAGAAGCATTTAAGAATTTTGTTTTCATTTCGGTTTAATGCGACAGTAATGTGACTTGTTGTCCGTAACGGAAATGATAACATCTACCTAATGGACATCTGTTAAAATCAACATCAACGTAACGCACGCAATCTCCCAACCGTGTCAATACACGATCGGAGGCGGATTAGATAACAATCAAACAATTTCCTAGTGTCGCCGTCGCCACCTCGCACTATTTCACCTTATGACGATTATGAAGAATACGCCCATCATGAGTGGCATGACTGACTTTCTAGCTATTCGCTAAATTTACCTCACAAAGCTGCGTTCACGTAATCCGTGACTAGAAAGTGGTATGTTACCCGAATAATTGCTCTAATGCCTGTTGTTTAAAAGGTAAACTATGTTGTTTGACAGACTCTTTACCGGTTTTACCTGTACAACATTATTTGGTAGTCGCTGCCTATCACAAGTTATTTCGTAATTGCTTAAGGTATCTAATTATTGTTGAGGCGAATAAGGAAACGCACACCTAGCGCATACATACAACATCGTTGATCAGCTAGCGGCTCAGTGCATACAAAATAATGTTGGCATTCACAGGAATGGAAAGTGAAACTGCATCGACTGCCAAAATGAAGAATAAGCAAACGGATCTTTTAAAACAAATAAAACAACCCTTTTCCGACCAAAAATACTGGTTTGTGTTTACAACTTTACATAAATATTAGCATAAACCGAGTCACCGAGTGGTAAACCGCCATCGTTTCAAAAATTGATAGTCAAGTCGTAACTGCTGGCTGCAATCATGCAAGGTTAGCGGTTCCTTATTGTTATGTAAAATGTTGTGGGTGAGTATGAGTAATTACATAAATATAACGCCCACTAAGGTCAATGTTAGGGGAACAAGTTTCCCTACATATACACATAAGTGAGCCGAGCTACATTCTCACAAGTGCAACTTTCATTTGTAGGAAACAAAAAACTAGTGCGCGTTCACACGACGAATGTACAATGCTTGTTATTATAATACAGAATCGCTCGCCTCACACTGCCTTTACTAACGATGGCTGTTTTTGCCGTTGAACTTTCCGTGGAAGCTAAAGTCACGCCTAAGTGCTGGGAACGCGAACTTCCCATTCACAGATATGCAATTTGAAATGGCAAGTGGCAATCACGAGTCGCCTTTATTTTTCAATAAACATTACACTTTAACTAAACTCTTAATGCAAGGCTTAACATACAAATTAATGATGTACCTAGTTAGTGTTTATGTTAGAAGATAGTAGGTAATAATTAAATAGTATGCTCTCTAATTTGAGGCCACTCGAGGCGTAGATAATAATGTAGCAATATCTACTTATATTTTATTTTACTATCTCGACACTGACTGAGTGCTATTAGCCAGTTTCACTATCAGGAGAGTGTGAGCATATTCTATAATTACACACACCATCGTCGGCTGTATAGTAATTACATGCAGTATGTACAACAAGTGTAGAAATCCGCAGATGTTACCCGTGCATGTCTATTATTTTTCTCATTAGTGTGAAAACGTCTTCGTGTTTTGTCGTGGTGCCTAGCGGCTGGAGTGACGCGATGTCGTGATCATAATGCGTAACTCTTTGCCTGTTTACAATATTTTTACACTTCGTTATCCCGCTGATCGACGAGTGTAACGCAAGCTTATTGAGCATCTTCAATTGCATCTTTTTCTTACTGGCTAGGTCGGTAAGAACTGTATCTATGCGTATTGCATCAAAGTTATTCTTCTATCTATAGCATTTTTAAAAATTAAAACTCATTATGGACTTGATACAAGATTTGGGTTGATTGATCCATTTGCGCATGAGCAGGACAAATAGTCGGACAGTCAAACCGAAATCTAGATTCCAGATGCTTAGTTGCTTTGATCTGATATCGGCTCGAACCAAGTATTATAAATGCCAGGATCGTGAAACTCGCTTTAGTTAAAGGTTATGTAAATACACATTAAAGTTCTCATTGAATAGAACATGTGTCTCCACGTTTTTCAGCTTTTTGTTGCACTTTCGAGAGCTCAGAGCATAATTACATTCGCATTAATGAAGTAATCAGCTAGATACTTACCTTGGGCATGCAATGTAACTTGATATTATGCACCCCATTTGTATCTGCGGTAGGTAGATCTGTTTTTTATTATGTACCTACATGCATGTGTAAGTTAGGGAACCCTGGCCTTAAAATATTATGAATTTATCTTTGGAGTAAAAGTTGTTGTTTATTGTTTAGGCACTTAACAATAATAAACAACTTTTATTGCAAGTTTGAACTATCAAAATGGCACTTGTTTCCCACTAACTTTAAAAACTCGTTGGTTGGTCAAAAGACTGTGAGACCTTACCTGGAGTGTCTTCTACTGTTGGGATATCCAAGACCTGCCATCACATATTCCGGAGGATGTGTGAGCGACATTCGAGTCCTGGGAGGCGGAGGCATATACCCTGGCGGTATCACACCTCCGTAGAGTGGCTCGTACAACATCGGATGTGGGACGTATGTCGGCTCTTCCACGAACATGGACCTTCTGCGATCTCCTGGAATGTAGAGAAAAGTTTTTTTAATTACTATTATTGTCTTTCGTAGTTCTGCCATCGTCGTTAAGAATAGACCAAGTGGCCGAGTCTTTTCTTGTATGTCGTAAGTCAATCGTAGTCTCGTAATCGTAAAGTCGTAACAAAGAATTATGTCAAGGAGATGCACCAATTTCTTTTGACTCCGGTACCTAACAAGTAGGTATATAAACCGAACAGTCTACGGGCTAATTTGATGGTATTTTTTTTGTAATGCTTAGGGTTGTTGCAAGGGTCGAGCTTAGGACTCGAACAGACCAACTCAAAAAGGTAAGAGCCTATACTCAGCTATGGGTGCAAACAAGCCTTTGTAATGTGTATTATGAGGGCTTTGCACGCAGTACCTACAATATCGATCTATTTCAAAATAAGCGTGAAGATTAAGACGTTAGAAAACGATAAACGTGACTGATTACAGAAACGTAGCTAGATACAAGTCTGTATAACGCAGTGCCTATGTCGTGGCCAGATCTTAGAATTGTTCATTTCATGAAATGATCGACCATTTCATGAAATGGTTGTGTTTCATGAAATGGCCAGCTAAAATTGACCATATCGTTCAAACGTCAACGTTTAATGATATGTCAGTCGACGTTTGGGTAGTATCCATGCAAATATTACTGGCATTCATAAACTTTTAGTAATCTGGGTCAATGGATTATAAAAAAATACATTTTAAATAGCTTTAATTCCAGAAGAAAAATAATAATTAATAAGATTTGAATAGTTAAATACTAACCTGTGAAATACGTTCCAAACTCCATGGTTTTTTTAAGATTGCGCTCGTTTTTCGAGTAAATTTCATAAAAGCCACGTAGCTTGGAATAATAACGATACTTTACTGAACTTTCATCTTCCGTTTGCATATTTATAATTGCTTTTCCAATCGAATTATCGTTCGCCGCCATGATGCACAACAAAAACAAAGCGACATCAACGCCTCTACTCTACTCTACTCTACCAGTGGATAATTTAACTATTTTACGAAATGATCACTAATGTTTGGCCACATCATGAAGTAGTCGTGCGTTTAACTGTTCATTTCTATAAACGTTGAGTATTCAATGATCTGGCCAGACCACATCATGATGTGGCCAGCGTTCGATGTTCTATTTCATGAAATGCAACCATTTCATGAAATGGTCGTTCATTTCATGAAATGATCAATTCTAAGATCTGGCCACGACACGTACATTATGCAAGTACATTTTTAAAAGGAATAATTAAAAAGGAGTCATTTAGCTGGGATGTTCCCCAACTAAGTATTATAGTTGACTTCCTAGGTACCTACTACATGAAAGCGTGATCTTAGCAACCCCACAGAACGGTAGGCAAAAAATTGCCATTGTAAAAAAAATCCTACACAGATTAGCAGTCAAAAAAGACTAGACGCATTTGCATGCACCATCTGCGGGCACCATTTCCAGCGGTTTCCCAGTACTCCACGAGGTCCTACCACCTTTAGGTACTAGGTCGTCTGTCACCCAAAAAGAAGGGCCTCTAACTAAGGTCTACCCAAAGTCCGTAACGCTTGTGAATGAAAATTCCGTAGGGTCGCCATGCACAATGCAACTAGGTGCACGTGCATCGTCTCTGCGGCTGCGTGCGTAGCGTGCAGACTTGGACTTAGCTAAGACTTCGAGTATCTAGCCTTAGGTTTAGCTAGAGTGCTGGACAGTACTGCATGGGAGAGTTTGACTTTCGGCAGTTTGGTGCCTGTGTCTACATCTCTCATTTATTTAAGTAGATGGAACCGATTAAGTTTAAGTGTATGCAGGCGTGCAAAAGACCCTAGAAGCGAAATAAAGAGGAGATGAACATTGAATAGCAAAAACGAATAAAATAAATTCTTAATCTAGGTCATCCTATCTTATCTTGGTATCTGTTTTAAAACACTGTTCAAAAAACAGTAATGTTCTGGTCACTGCGTAATAGAGAAAGAGCGTAACGTTGTGGATCCTTTCGCATTGAACAGGTAGTTCATAAACGGAATATTTATTATGTCACCCATACCATAATATCATCCAACTTTTATTATAACGGATTGATACAATATTATGGTAATGTCAAATTATGGCTCAGTAGGTACAGCCAGCAACATAAGTAGGTTAAGAACGTTTATTCTGAAAGTGGGCAACATCGCAAATAGATGTCAAATATTTCGCTGTTTTGATTAATTTGGCAATATTACTGTATGGAAATAAGAAATGTGGCTAACTAGCGAACTAGAATATTAATAATGAATTGCAATTATAACACTGAATTTGATGCTGTAACCGTTTTTGGTGTAAAAAATATATTTGGAAAGTTTCCAAATCTAAATCTAAATATCTAAAACTAAATATTCGGTGCTAAGATATTAATTATTACATTTCATAATCAATATTTTAGTTCCATAGTTAGCCACATTTGTTAATTCCATACAGTAATTATACCTATTGTCAAATTAAACAAAAGAGGTAGATATTTGACAGCTATTCACGACGTTGGCAACTTTTAGGATAAACCATCCACATCCACCACTATCCACTCTCTTCTTATTTGTTTGTTTGTAATGAATAAACTCGAAAACTACAGGACCGATTTAAAAAAATATTTCACCATTAGAATGCTATAATTTATAAAAATATTACGCGAGCGAAACCGCTGGCGGAAGCTAGTGACATATGAAATGGGTAAAACAATTTTGAACTATTGTCGCTGACTGATTATCTACGTTGTCTACATATGTTCACGATTTGAAACATAAGTTCTCATGTAAATCACTAATAATACACATCAATGACATCAAGCTGGTTACATTATCTGCCATAGTGGCGAAAATATTTAAGGGTTTAAAAACCAAATTCCTGCACCCTAATTGCGTAACACACGACCAATCATAATCTGAATCATTTTGAAGTAGGTATATTGCTTCATATGTTCGAAAAATTTGTCTGCTCAACAACGTACCTAATTATCGCAATGAGTGTTGTTGAAGTGTCAAAATAATAAATCTAATACCTATAAACGAGCAATTCTTGTAAATATATAATCCGAATCTCGGAAACGGTTCCAACGATTATCATGAAATGTAGTATGCAGGGGTTTCGGGGGCGATAAATCGATCTAGGTAGGTTTCATTTATAGAAAACGTCGTTAAAAAAAATTCGATCATCCAGCTATGTATTAGGTAAATATTAATGGCTGCTGAGCTCTATAACTTTATCTACCTAAATTACGTAGATCGGCGGGAAAATTACAGTTGATCGCAATGAATTTCATTTTGACAGTTCACTCACGATCATAGCGTCAACGTTGTTGAGCAGACGAATTTTTTAAACCTATGAAGCAAATGGATTAGCAATATCCTTCAAACTCGAATTGTGATTGAAAATATGTTGCAGTTTTTATCGGATTGTATTCTATGGGCCATTTCAAAGTCAATGCTAACGATCACATTTTTAACTAAGTAGGTAATTAACAGAATGTGAAATTATACAAATTAAGAAATATTTTAATGAACTTAAGTAACTTCATTACCTACACACAAACGAAAGTTGGGTCCAAAAATTTATGTATATTGAAATATCAACTAATTCCTCATCGATCATTACAAAAACATATATCTACCCACATTAGGAGTGTTAATTATCGGTCAGTTGCTAATGATTGCATGATTACTAACTTATTGGTCTCTCGCCGTATATCGGTGCATCAGGAGGAAAGTCTGGCATGATTGTTCGAGATGCTTTGCGACCATACATCGCGTACTCCGGAGCAATAACTTCTTCAGGTGGAGATCTCTTCCACCTTGGAGGCGGCAGCGGCGGCTCTTCTCCAGAATCATAGTTTTTCGTAGGCACATAGTAAAAACTAGCACTGACTGGCTCGCCGGCAAACGAATTAAAATTGTCTCCCTGACTCGATTCCGCGGTCTCTCCTTGCATCATCCCGTAAGCCTCGTTGTCCCAAGGATCCAAATACACCCGGTGATTACTTAGAGGCGTTTGGGCTTCTTCTCCTTCGCTGTCGAAGTCTACGGCAGCCCAGTAGGGGCTCCCCGCGTGTCCTGGCATAGCTTACAACGAGGTGAACACAAGCACTGTCTGTTATGAGCCGTCACAACGATTCTAGGATGTTTTGCGCACTGAAGCACCAGTCATTTGGACACATAACTATCACCACACGTTTGCGCGTACCGTCCAGATATGGTGTTGTGTGTAATTTATATGCTTTGCTTGAAAACACTGTTTGTTATGCTCAGCACGGATCGCGTGGACATTCGACAAACGAACGATGCAATCGGCGGGAGAGTTACGAGGCACATATGCGCGGGCGCACGCCGCGGCACTTGTCTTCAAATGGCGAGGCGTGTGCGAGCCACCGCAACGAGCGCTAGAGAAGATGCAATAGATATTAGAAATGTAAACGAACTGAGGTTCACACGCAAACTTTGAAAGCAGTTTTTAACGTAGTATACTTACCTATTTCAAAATGATAAGCTGGTTAAATAGTTTGCTACCTAGACGATAAACATTCGATTTTGTTTATGCTTCCAACAAGGTCGATTATTGCTTGATGGTGCTGATGCTTATGATGACTATTTGACTAACAATTATATCGTGATTAAAATATAAGTAAGTGGTTTGTTATAACTTTAAGAGCAATGAATAATTGAAAAATCCAAGGACGTGTGATGACGACTCGAGTCCAATTAGGTATTAGGTAGTAAGTAGTGGGTGATGATGAGGCGTGAGGCATTAAAATACCACATTGTGGGCGGATAATCATAGAGAATTGCTAATTTAAACAATGGTTGAACTTGAGAGTTAGATAATGATTTATTCATCTTATTAAGTAGATGTTTACTTGTTAGGTATTAATTTACTTTAATTAAGTATCTACTTATGTAGTAGGTAAAGTGAAACACTGAATTAAAGCGAAGTTTGGGATTAAATTAAAGACAATATAAGTACCTACCTATGTCGTTCGTACCGGCCCGGCCGGCTGTGTAAATTGCGCAAAAATATTATAAAGGTATGAAAAAAGGTACCTAGATGCGTCAAAGTTTCTATACAGTTAACAGTAGTTTTAAATTTAAATAACATCAATGTTATTTTGAGCCAGAGAGACAAACGACCCTATTTGTAGAACAAAAATCAACGACGAGTCAAAATTAAATTCGTGTCAAGTTATTGTGCTGTTGATCATTCAACCAATCACAGGTGACAATTTGATAGGTAGCTAATTTTTGAGTGGATTTTCGTTTCAGAAACAAGGTGTTAAAGAGGTACTTATTGCTTGCTGGATGGTGACTCTAAGGAGACGTTATGCCAATTATTAGAAATCCCAGTTAACTAGTAGGTACATTATATTACGGTCTAAGTACCTAGTGCCAGGAGGAAACCGCACTGCGCCAACCTCCCATCCTGTGTCATTCAGTATTCATCGTCTATGAATAGAAGGCTGATTTGAATAATGGTTTCAGGCATTCAAGATTTGTATTAAAAAAATCCTAGCGTCTGATTATAACCAAGTATTTACGAATATCTCAAAAACCACCCTAGCATCAACGAAATAAAGGCGCTGTTATTGTCATACCTACCATGGACGTACGGTTGACTGTACCGCCTAGGACTGCTGGCAGTGCTGGCACTCTCGGCAGAGATGTGTCAAGTGGTTAAGGCCAGCGTGTAAAAAATGTGTCCAATGCTAGCTAAGTGGTTCAATGAACATATGAAAGGCGTCGCAGTCGCACCCTACTGTTTGGCTCTCAGGTGAAGCATGTACCACGCTCACGCCTGCCACTTCTTGCTTTCTCGTACTTTACCAATATATACGAATAAACCTGCAATAAGGTGCAATGGCAAAAGTAGGTACAGACGCCAGCACATCAAGCTACTACAATCTGTCAAATTTATTTAATAGATTTTCAACTTTATCACGGAAAAATTTAAGGTTCAAAGTTGATTGGGAAAATTTGACAGTTTCGGGTAGCTTGATGTGCTGGCGTCTGTACCTATATAAATTATTCTTACATAACTTTGCGATTGCACCAAGGATCTTTTCGCGCGTGGCCAAAATCAGAACAAACACCGCCATCTTGTTTCGACATTTTTACAAAATCATTAACGTATATAACCCTATGATATAACCATAGAACACCCCCCTGTCAATGTCATACAGGCGCTAAAAGATCCTTGCAGATCCTCACTCTACGGCTAAAGCTGGGAACACATAATCGGACGCGTCTATAGACTACGGTTTCATAGAAAAGCGGTTCCGTCATATTCTTAGAGCATTTAACCTATGCTCTAAGGTCATATTATATAAGCTGACATTTTAATGGTTGTTTTCCCGCGGCAGAACGGTTTGCCCCTTAGGGTCAACTCACACCGAAAGAGCGGCGAAGGGCAGCGAAGCGCAGCGACCCGCTCGGGAGAGAAGGCGCCCGTTTATGGAATTCGCCGGAATTCCCGCGGCGCCGCGGGCATCCGCGCAACTCGTTCGAGTTTCTCATGCGATAAATAAGTATAATGAAAATAAAGTTAAAATTCATATGACACTGAAACTGCGCTCCGCTTCGCTGCCCTTTGCCGCTCTTTCGGTGTGAGTTGACCCTTATTTATAGGAAAATAATATAGTTTGCCTTTAGTAGTACTATTGAATCATAGACTCAAAAAATTAAAATGTTTTTGTTTTCCAATTGTTCAAAAAAATATGTTTATACTTGAAAGCGTGAGAAACAATAGTATCCTCTAGACATAACGTAGGTACAGACGCCAGCACATCAAGCTACTACAATCTGTCAAGTTTATTTAATAGATTTTCAACTTTATTGTTGAATAATAATGTTCAAAGTTGATTGGGAAAAATTGACAGTTCCGGGTAGCTTGATGTGCTGGCGTCTGTACTTCTTGAACCGCATGTGTAGCGGCGCGCTTCCGACAAAGTGAAGAGCGGTTCGTAAATGTGCAGACCAAAATAAGCTGTCGCGCGTAGTGATACGGCATAAACAAGTCGTGCAGACTTGTTTATGCCGTATCACTAGGCGCGCGGGTGGGTGGCGGCGGCGGCGGTAGCGAGCCTCTCCCCACACAACCCTGCCCCACGCCGCTGGCGCTGGCTCGGCTCTCTCAGTTGACCCGTGATCGTCAGACAGAATGACGCGTAGTACGATATCTTAATTTGCAAAAATGGATCGCCATTAGTTATTCCAAGTTCGAGTACGTCGCTATTGTAGAATGTGTACGCTAGGGCTAGTTATAACTTTGTGCACATATGTGCACCAAATTTCAATTTAATTGGTCCATTAGATTCGGAGCAAATTATCTGTGACAGACGGACAGACAGACAGTCAGACACACGAGTGATCCTAAGAGGGTTCCGTATATTCCGTTTGAGATACTGAATCCTAAAAAAAAGCATTTGGGTCCATAAAATTAAGTAAAACGACCCAACTTTGGTAACTCGTCTCCCAAATTGTCCGCGGACGCGTCCTGATCCTCGTTCACATCACACTGTCCGCGGACGCCCGCGGCTAAAATCATCCTGCCTGCTAGATTTCTTTCAGACATCCGAACGGTCAAGGACGGCCCACCGGTAGTTACGCCACTGGGTTCCTTGGACCTAAACTTGTGAAGTCCAATCCAATCCGACCAACATAATTTTATTTATTTCATTGACATGATATTTTACATGGCAACAGTTTACCCGTCGTACTTCGCGCATACTTCGCGCCAGAAATGCGTTAGATGTCAAAATGTGTTAGGTTTTGTTTCGTTGAAATATTTTTACTGGTTAACGTGCATTTTTGGGACATTTTAACGTAAAATATACGTAACCAAGTACGTACTTATTCTGTTTTTGATATTTCATTAAGTTGTTTTAGTTCCGGGTACAGGCTTCCACAAAATAGCAGAGTACAGTGGCATGGTTTTGTTTCGTACTTATCTACGGCGATATCTTTTTGTATAACTCTGTATGTATAACAGCTTTGCTGACAACGAATTACGTTGTCAGCAAAGCTGATAAAGAAAGAATCCATTTGTGTGAATATATAAACTTTAGGTCCTTGTTTCCGACTAATTTGTGTTCAGAAGAGTCTTTTCCTTCGCCCAATCTTCATTGGAATCCTATTTCAGAAATGCCGGACGAAATTAACATTGGTACGGACGTGAAAGCGGTATTGGACAGATTGGAGCACTATTCGTTAAAGAATCACATAAGTAGAACCCAAAATTACAACAAAATATTTACTGCTTTGGAGAAGGATGACCTTAGCTTAACAGAAACTGAGAGGTTACTGGCAATATGTGTACACGACCTGAGAGAGGATATGAGGTACACTGCCACTATCATGAACATTATTCCTGTTATTATATCCAAAGTTCAGGTAATTGAGATCTATACTATCAATAGACTTATGTACTTACACATAAAGCACATAATGTTATTATAATGTTTGTAAACAACTTTCCAGATGGGTAGATATAGCCCTAATCCAGACTTGTTGCCATCGGCTTTGGCAGTGATATATATCATAAAAACGGCTGCTCTCCAGAGCAAAGTGGAGTCACTAAAGCAGTTATGCTTTGACACACTGTCCTCATACCCTAATGACACACTCATAGCAGCTGCAGAACAGCATCAGGAAATCATGGAGATCCTCAACCTGTACTGCCATATGAGAATACCTATCGGAATGAGATTGCAGGTATTATGCTTATTCACTTACTTCATGTCAAACTTTTAACTTGTATATACATGTTGGAAGTTATGAGTGGTGATGATGACCTGATAAGCTATGTTTTGTACTTATATAGGTAGAAAGCTATTTGTACTTTTCAGTATATTGGTGTTTTTTTTTCACCATAACTGCAAAGCCTATTCAGTTCATTACTTGGATCAAGTATAATAAAGTGTAAACATAAATAATGTATATTTATTTCTTGGTAGATTTGAGGTTATGATGAAAGTCATCCAGTACTTCAGTTTTATGATAAAAAACAATCTTATACTTTGTGTAAATACTTGTTTTGTCTCACAATATTTTGAATACATACTTCAAAATTACTATCAAAATTTTTGATAGTCATTTTGAAGTATGTATTTGTTGGATAAAAACTGAAGATGCATCACTAATAATTTATCACTCATTTTATTTGTGAAACAATTTTTTCTCAGGCATGTTTTCTAGTTACCCGATTAATAAAAATACTACCGTCAGAAAAAAAGAGACAGTTTGTGGATAAAGGAGTATCAGTTTGGTTCTCGAAGATAATTCCTACTTGTATGCATTCGGAAGTTATAGAACATGTAATATCAGTAGAATTACTTGAACTTTTGACTGAAGAACTCATTGCAATTGACTACACTGACAATCAACATTGGCACTATATTCTCGAGTGTATTTGTAGTTCACAAAAGTAAGTGTACAATAATTTCTGTAATGGTTATCATGCTTTTTAGAAAAGCTATTATATTATGTAAACCATAAAGATCTTTGTGTTTTGTATTGAAGTTATAATTTGATTTTGCATTTCATATACTTTTAGTTTTCTAGTGTAGTAACTATAGGATTTTAATTATCTTTTCTAAGTTTTTGTTTGACTTAACCTTGACAGTTGATTGTTTGAACATTGATGTTTTATTCACACTATTCTAACAACTGTTTAATTTCTAGGTACCCAGCTAGCATGAAGACTCTTTTGCAAAAAGGGAGTGATGTTTGGCACAGAATATGGATACTGTTCATTAGACTTCTAAAGCACCAAGTGACACAGCCACTGGGTAATGTAGGAACTCCTATAAATTCCATGCTGCCAGTTGTTGAGGCAGCATTCAAAGTAGATGTGGCGAACCGGTGTAAAGCATTCCAGTGCTGGAGTGTACTCATTGACAGTTTCTCCACTGAAACAAGTGAAAGTAATATTAACAAACGAATCAAGCTGCTAATAATACCACTGAAATCAAATAATGCTAAAGTTGAAATAACTGCACTAGCTAAGTTCAGATGTTGGTGGCGTTTACTCGAAAAGTTCCAAAACAAAATAGATAAGTTCATTGACACTTTTATAGTTTCATTTTTGCATTTCTGTTTTGGAAAACACAATATTACAGATAAATCACCATTAATACCTGGACAAATTTCCGTGGCAGTGAAAAAACAATGTATACAGGCTCTCGTGGAAATGGTTGGCCATGTCAATTGTGATGGTTGCACTGATTTACCTAAATTGAGTGGCAAATTGATTAACACTAAGAATTTAGTGGATAACTGGAACCATTGGGTCTTCTCTTTGACTTCAGCCATTATGATGTCAGCGAATCCTGATCATGGTTTAACAAAACAACAAATGACATGTTTGTGGAAATCATATCTAATGACCATTGGTGAACTACCTGAAAACAACATAAGAAAAGATCTGTTCTCTGAAATGTTATCCATATTATTACATTTGGTGAAGGTAATCTAATTTTCTTAACTAATGTTGAAAGTTTTTATCATAATTTTAAATATTTAATAATCATTTATATTGGTTCTTCAGGAATGTAAATCTAATGCCAAGTACTCTGAGACAGTGTTCAATGCATTGATACTCTCATTATTTGATGGAGACATAAGAATCAAACAACTTCTTAAGACCAGAGTAAATGATGAAAATCATCCTCTATGCAAAATTATAATGGTTATACTGGACCCATCATTGCATCTTGCATATCAAAGGTAATTTTTGATAATTTTTATTCCTTTGAGTCTGTGATTGTAAGCATGTTATGTATATCGTTTTCAGAAAAAAAAAAATACAAAAATCAGGCAGATTAGATTATCTCATACATTAAGGCTTTGTTTTCATCATGTTTATATATTTTTTTATTGTATTTACAGTTGCAGCTTTAAAGAGATGGTAACAGAACTTCGAAGAGTAACAGACGTGTTATTAGATCCAGTATACTCTGAACCCACTTTTGTTGTAGGCTTTGTTTTACAGAACTTGACTGCAAATGACATGTCTTTGACTTTTTGGACGGCACTTGCAGAGTCATTAATATGTGAGTCACAAAATGTCAAATGTGAAAAAGTTTTCTGTGAAACCATCCTCTGGCCATTGCAATTATTATATGGATTTACTGATGTACGTATCTTATATATTACTAGCGACCCATCCTTGCTTCGTACGGGTGCAATGCACTACGAGCAATAGCTCACTAGCGGCCAGGCCGCAGCGATCAGGTCGCAGACGCGTCGCTTCGATCTCGTTGGCCGCCGCAGCTCGGTGGGGCCGCTGGCTGCGTTCGGCCAAGTGCGCGTGCTCCATGGCAATTTCATAATAATTTATCTATCTCGCTGGCCACTAGTGCGCTATTGCCCTAAGGTTGCACGACATGTCAAAACATCGAGATTTCTGTGCTAAGTAGCTATATCTAAGTTAAATATTAATCATGTATTGTACACATAATAGGGTATGTCCAATGTCCAGCAGTGGAAGTCTTTCGGCTGAAATGATCACTCATGTACCTTCCTGTATAAATCATCGAATGATGGTGAAAACCATATCAAAATACAGTGTAGTTTGGAAGAACTAAGCGGTCACAAAGACAGACAGAATAGCGACTTTGTTTTATAATATTGTCATTTTACAAAAAAAAAAAAAAAAAAAATTATGTGTTTGTATAACTATTTTTATTGATTTTTCTGTGTAATGATCACATGCTCTTCTGCAATTTGTATTTCTATCAAGTTTTTACACAGACTCATTGCTGTGTACAGGAAAAATCTTAACTTCCTATATTATTTTCAGGTAAAATTTTCTGCCATGACATGGTGCACAATGTATGACTTATTACATCCAAAACTGAAATATAATGAGGTCTTTGAAAAGGCTATATCAACATTCCTCTTTAATGTGACAGAAGTTTCTCATTCCACAATATATTTCAAACTGTGTGTCTCACTTTGCGTACTAAAGCACAAAATGGTTGAACAGAGCTGTAAGTACAGGAAAATATGCATTATTCGAATATAGGTGTTGCGACACAGTTGCCGAAATTACGTGGCAGATGTTTGGTCTGCTTATGCTTTCAATCCTTTTTAAATTATCAGCAACACATCAGGCCGGAAATTATGATGTCTTTTGACGTAAGCGTAAAAACCGGTCGGGCTGAACTTTGCCACCAACGCCTTCTTTGCAATTTTTTATGGAAATTACGAGGAGCGCTTTTTCGACGTGGAGTGTCACAGTAACCGAATTCGTCGAAACTTACATTTTTGCGCCAAGTTACGCGACGTAATTTTCGGCAGGTGTGTCTTTACACAAAAGATTTTCTATGTATGGGCAACAAATGATTAGAAAAGGCATCCATAAAATCCTGTCTACAGCTAACTAAGCTCAGACTCAGCCCAAGACCCACTCACTGTAATCTTGGTGACTGTAGCTTCAATCTACTGATCATTGTAAAATCAGTGAGACAGAAATAACTTGAATGAAACAAAATTATTGGATTTATTTTAAAATTAATAACTTACGCTAAATAACTAGTTCTTATAAATATTTTTCATTTGATTGATTGGAAATGCAATACTCTTGTTTCTGTTAGCAACATTTTGACGTTTTCTAATGTAAAGTCTAATTTAGAATCTACCATATGTCGTACAGTATTTTACTCAATGAGGCAACTTGGGTTCAGCTAGTTACTTTAGCGGGTGTTTGATGATTCTTTAGTAATATGATGTTGCTCAAAAAAGTATTTAAAATAATTAAATATCTGTTTAAATATATTACATTGCAATTTATCTTTATGCAGGTTCAGCATGTGAAAAAGAATTGGAACTGCTACATATCGTGACTAGCCGTATTGATAATTACCACAACTATGAACAACTATTTCCTTTACTGGTTGACAGAGTTGTTGCTACAATCAGTATTATAGTAATAAATATTAATGAAACTGCTGCACGGTACATATTGTTCTGTATGAAGAAAATGATAAAAGTATTGACATTAACATGCAAGCAGGAGACTGATGTAAGTATCGTCATGTGGTATATGCCTTTTACATTTTTATTATAGAATATAGTACTTGTTAAACAACTATTTAAATTATTGTTACAGGCCTCCCACGTATTGTCTTTCATTGATAGTTTACTGAAGGCATTAGATTCATTAATTCAAGTTGAAACGTATCAAAGGTTTATTCCAGTTATTGTTGACGAAATAATAGATTGTTCTTCGTTTTTATCACAACAAGCTTTAACTAAAAGTACAGTTCTTAATGTTATGAGAACATTGAAGTCAAAAATAGTTGATGAAACTGATACAACTTTCAAAAAAATAAAAGTTGTAATAGATAATATTGAAAACGAAACAATGGCTAAAGAAAAAAATCAAACTTCCGATAAAAATAAATTCACAACACCGAGAACAAAAGAAGTTCCAAAAAGGACAAAGAAAAAAGAAGCAAGTATCGTGAATACTGTCGTAGAAAACGGAGAAGAGTATCTTGTAGTGAAATCAAATTGGAAATTCAATCCTAGAAAACTAACAGAAAACCAAAAAGAGAAACTACAAAGGAAGAGAGAAGATATTCCTGCTTTGTATCAAGATTTATCACAATCTCAAGATGAATTTAAACTTGTGTCTTGGAAGACAGACTCACAAGACACGTCTAATAGCAGTAAATCAGAAAGCAAATCTTGTAAGTCAGGCAGTAATGAAACTGCTACGGAAATGCTTTCAAACTTACCAAGCTCTAATGTTGTGCCAAAAATATTGGAAAGCTTCTTTGCTGAAAATATAAAGAAAGATCTTTCTATTGCAAAAGACATTCAGACACCTGCAGATAAAAAAGCAAACAAAATTGAGGCTGTTACTCCTAAAAATACTAAATCACCTCGTATGGCTTTGAAAGATCGTGTATTTCGCAATGTAAGAAATTTAATGGAAAATTCAGGAGTTCAAAAGGAAAATAAAAGTGCCTCTGTAGATTTAAATAAGACTGAAAGCATTATAAAGACCCCGACACAGTCTAAAAGTGATGATACGGCTAATATCGTAAATTCTGCACCTCCACTGATTTCAGCTGATAGGCCCTCACGAGTTAAAAGAAAGCCGAAAAAGTTTGATGAGCTGCAGTTACTTGCTGGTGCTAAAAAGAGTCGCCAATCTTTACAAGTCTTAAAATCTAAATGTGAATCAATGCAATCTAATCCTGACACAACTCCTTCGAAAACTGCCTCAGCAGAAGAAGCTAGTCCTTTAATAGATGCTGTGCCTGATAACGATGAGGTGAATAAACTAAATGATTTACAAGTTCCTAAACATGTTAACATTTCTGGTGTCAATGAGGTTATACAGAGTAATGAAAATTTACAGAAAGATGAAAGTGACATTATAAATGAAAAGGATGTAAATAAAGAGGTTCGAGACATTGACATCGAAATAGAAGAAAAATATACAAATTTTCATGTAAACGCCAGTATGGATACTGACAAAAATGATGAAATAACAGATGAACAAAAATTCGAAAGTTCTATTGAAAATAAAGTCAACGGGTCAGCGGAAAATAAAGTCGAATGGTCAACGGAAAATAAAGTCGAAAGTTCTACTGTAAAGAAAGTCGCAAGTTCTGCTGAAAATAAACTCGAAAGTTCTACTGTAAAGAAAGTCGCTAATTCTGCTGAAAAGAAACTCGAAAGTTCTGCTGAAAAGAAAGTCAAAAGTTCTGCTGAAAAGAAAGTCGAAATTTCTGCTAAAAAGAAAGTTGAAAGTTCTACTGAAACGAGAGGCGAATGTTCTGCTGAAAACAAAGTCGAAAGTTCTACTGAAAAGAAAGTAGAAAGTTCTGCTGAAAAGAAAGTAGAAAGTTCTGCTGAAAAGAAAGTCGAAAGTTCTGCTGAAAAGAAAGTAGAAAGTTCTATTGAAAAGAATATCGAAAGTTCCACTGAAAAGAAAGTCGAAAGTTCTGGTGAAAAGAAGGTAGAAAGTTTCAATGACAAAAAAAGTGAAGGTTCTAATTACAAGAACGGTGAAACGTGTAATGCCATTAAGCCTAAAGAATCTAACATAGAGAGGGAAAATTCAAATGACATCCAAGATCAAAGCCCTAATGATAACAAGGATAAGAATTGTGATAAAAAGGAAGAAACAACCAAAAACAAAAATGGTGACAATTCCAGTGAAAAACAAACAAGTCCTAACATAAACGATGCTATAGAGCCGTTAACGCCACAACAAGAATCAAAGAATAAAGGGATCGAAGAACAAAAGTCAACAACTAAAAAGACTATTAGAAAATCGAGGATCGAAAAAGAATTAGCTATAGACATGGTAGAGGGACACCCATATTTAAAAATGCAGTCACAAAAACGATTGACCAGAAAAGCTTTAGAATCCGCCGGCACAGATCGAAGAAAAAGTTTAGTAGAGAAGTTGAACAAATTAAAATCTGAAGCCAAGACTGATAAGAAAACAAAAGAGAAAAACAAAGACAGTGATAGCTCTAGTTCAAACTCCTCACTAACGGTTGATGATAGCCAAACTGGTACTGAAATAAAAGATCAGACTCCACTTACAGAAGATCTGCCATACTCGGACGACGTTATTGAGAGCTCACAAGACTCCACTATTACTACTATATCAGTTAAATCAACAAAGAAGGCTTCCAAGAGGGTTCCTGTCGTAACTTTGGAAAAAATTAACCTTTATTCAGATAAAGCTGACAAAATTAATGAATCTCAGAGCATATTAGATTGCGTAATGGTCGGCGTTTCAGAATCAGCAAAAGCTAATGAAGAGGGTAAAGATGATAGTGAATTTCCTCTAAACAAAACTGCTTTGGAAGGACAAAGTCAAGCAGATCTCACTGAGAGTATGGATACTGTACCAATTGAAGACCTTTCAGAAGTCGTTATAATAGTAAATGACGATGTCCCGGCACCACTGACTATAAGCAGTGACGAAACTGAAGTAGGACCGGAAACACAAGAAATAGCTGAAGCCGATACTCAACCAACCGATCCTAACAACTTTATGGAGGTTGATGTGGTACATAAGAATATAGATACAAGTTTAACTGTTGTAGACATTACTACTGATGATATTTGTAGTAGCAAAAGGAGGAAATCTCAGACTAAAAATAAATCTATCAGTGAAAGATCTGTATATCATCCTGAAGATATAACAATAACTTTATCAGATTCAGCAGTTGTGGAGTTAGAAAAGGAGAGCGGAGCTTCATCGCCCTCATCGTTTGGAGACGACGCTAAACGAAAACAAGATTTCTTAAATAACACGCTCGAGATATCGCCGATTAAAAATATGAGCCCTGATAGAACCAAAAAGTCACCATCTCCTGACACTAGCGGTGACTACGTGGTGATAACATTGTCGTCACCGGTGCACAGTAATGGAGAACCAATTGAAAAATGTGGTTCACCTGAAGTATTTACTGAGGACAGAGTATCTCCTGATAAAAGGGATCAGTCGCCGCCTAGAGTTGAAGTCACTGTGACCAACACTAGCCCTAGCTCTTCTTTGTCACTCAAGAAGAATAAACCTCAAGTGCGCGCAGGAGGTCGAGCAGCACAAATGTTAGGACTATGCTGCGTCCCTGATAAAGTCCAAGCTATTATTAATCAAGAAAAGGCTGAAACAGAAGAGATCAAGAAGAATAGTACGTCAAGTACTCCTGCTAGAAGGAACTTACGAATCTTATACAACTCTGTAAGTGAAAATGTTGAGCCTCTCAGTGAAAATGAAGACAGTGACAAATTCCTCAAGTTCAGGCGATCGCTGCCTGCGGTCGATAGCAGTCCAGTAGGTCCCATACTGAAGAGGAAACTTGTAGAGATTGCTGACGAAGCTACGATATCGCCAGCCAGTAAAGTGAGTATTATTGTTGACGACTGAAAAATAAACTTACAAAACGAAAGAACTTGTTGGTAACCTGATTATTTTTTTCAGAGAAAGAGAGTGAGTTTCCATGACCCTCCAGTGTCAACGACGGTATCAGTTCAGAAGTACATTGAACCGGGAGGTGTTCGATCTCCACAAAATTCGGCGCATAAACGCCTTGAAAGACAACTGCGCCAAAACACACCTATAAAATCACCTAAAAGATTAGACCATGCATTTAAATTAGACACCGTGTTAAACAGAGCAGTAGAAAGTTTCACAGTCACTACAGTGATTAGTACGCCTGATGACACTCAACTATCGTCACTAGATACAACGCCCGTTGTTGAAATTGTCAGAGCAAGTGAATTAAATGACACTGACCCCATATGCCCAGACTTAGTAGATTGTAAGGACGCCATAGACAACATTGCTGGTGAATTATCGTCATTTGCTATGAAGTCCTTACTCGTTAAAGAATTAGTAGGGAAGGTGGAAACAGTAGGTGATTTGGCGAAGATGACAGAACTTGAAGTGAACAGGTTATGCATTAAAGCACCTAAAGTGAAGGTGGCAAGGAAAGTTTTAACAGATTATGCTTCTAAGAGGGCAGAACAACCGCCTTGTGATGTGATGGTGACGATAGATGAGGCTATCTTTGACGAGCCTATGCCTGACCCGGACTTGAAGTCTTATGTTGACAGCGCAGCGCAAACATTTCCAAATGTTGGCGTCGAGACAGAAGTACAAACAGTTGCTACGCCAACCACTGTTACGTTCGTACAGACTGAGACCACTCCAACTGCGAATACAGTTGTGCAAACCGACGAATCAGGCAGTAAATCTACTGCAGATATTGTTAAATCATGTTTAGCAGAGGTAAGCATTTAGATCATCATCTAAACTTATATTTCCTTAAATCAAATTGAGTGTGACGAAATGTCTTATTTGTTTTAACAGTTGTAACCCATGTGGTGAACTCATTTTTATACTTAAATTTTCCCAGAGACGTGACTTCGTGGAGCAAGTTGGCGAACAGTTAGAAGATTCTTCTATACAGCACATTACTGAAAAACTGCCATTCAGTGCTATAACTGATGTGTTAATGAAGAAGATCACTACAAATGACGCTAAGGCTCTCCTGAACAGAGTGTTAGAAGACCAGTGGAATAAGACCACAGAACAGAACCGTAGTAGTAAGGAATTATCATTTATTCGAGAATACATGTGTGAAAGGTTTGAATCCAAAGATTTGATTCTGTTTTGTAGTGAGGTGCTGAAATCTGTGTATGATAAGCCTGCATTTCCTTAGTTAATGGCTCTACGGTGTTGTAGAGTCGTTTATATATTGGCTAGATATGGCTCACAGTAAGTGGCGAATTGCGAGTTTACTGGCTCCTTTGACTGAATGCATCAATGCGTAGAATAAACGCAAATGTACGACTGCATCCCACTACAGCCGGTCGTATCTAGTCGTGATATTCCTGTATTCTGATCACGTATTATCATATCATAATTTTTCAAAAATTTTAAACACGTGGTTGATTACACCCACAACAGTAACATTTAATTTTTAATGTTTCTACATTATTTTTTAAAGTTTTAAATCCAGTAGCAAATTGTATTGTGATGAATTGATGATGTGACTGTATGATACTGTTGTATGTATGTACGTTTTCGAAAGACGCATATTTTTCGTTGAATGCGAGTTATGTTTTATTATTAGCTTTTAGTTAACCCACATAGGTACCTAATTTGAGATAAGGATATCTGAATTCTAAAAAATAAAAATTAACTGTTAATAAAACTATTTTTTATTTAATGTAAAACAGGTAATATTTACATTATTCAGTCATGATGAGCAACCGCTAGCGATCACAAACATTAAATTCTTACACAACACACGGAACAAACACTAGAGTCACTTGCTGTTATCACCACAAATGCAATGACAGAACATGTCTTCACAGACAGAACATAATTATTTGTAAGACATAGAGTAAACTATTAGTTGTAAAATAGCATAAACATAAACGTAAGACAGGGATGGAACATGGCATCGAGATATAATATCACAACTAATATTTACAGCAACCCATAATAGACAGGTAATGGTTAAAGCTTTATTTGTATAAACATAAAGACTTAAAAGTTTCATAAATTGGCACAATATAAACTTTTGATTTGAGAAACTATTTCGTGATTAAAAAAAGAGAAAAGTGAAAAGTGATTGAAAATATTTTAATTACTGTTATGCAATGTCCTCTGTAGCCCCATGAAACATGAGGCTCCAGGGGCTAGTGCAAATCTTGGGGTTCATTCGATTTATCGAGTCTGGACCACGCTGAGATTGAATGAATGAATGAAATGCACCGAATTTCATTCATTCATTCAATCACTGAAATAAAAATGTCAAGAACAGAAAATACTCCCGAATCGCGCAGTTACTATAATTTTTTTCATATATTGCGTGTGTATCGAAATCCAGTAACAAATTGAGTAGTAGCAGTAAGTAAATCTCCATTTACAACCCAAAATTGCATCTGAATTTAGTATTTAGTAAATTTTTAAATAATTGAATAATTCCGAAGTTTCCTAAAAAGAAGTTTCTGTTGCGCCTTGGCCTTACACACCACGTATTTACACTCCTTTAATATATCACCCATCCCAATATTATTATTATCACACTAAATAGACGTCTTATATTATTTAGACCCTATTATTGCCAAATTAGGTATGATTGTCGAAAGAAAGTGTATTGACTGTATCGGTAAAGTAGGTATTTAATTTGTTTTGTAGGAACTAGATAAGTTGTAATAAATTATTTTGTAAAAAAATATGTTTCATTTGCTCCTTTAAATATTTGCATTTATTTAACTTTTGCTTAGATATACATTTAACGCTTCTGTAGATTTATAGGCCGCTCCCTCATTAGTAGACAGTGCCGTTTTTCTCGGTTGACTATTGTAATAGGTACCGAAATTGGTACCGAAAACTTACCGAGCGCCATTACAATGGGCCTTGTCTCCTTGCCTTGAGTTTAATACGGGCTCATTGAAATATGCGATAAGCTTGCAGTACTGGTATTAGGTATACCTGCCAGAACGATACCCAATACCGATAGGTACATAAAATGAGAGAGTGGCCTTAGATTGAATAGCATTTTTTTTTTGTAAGTAATTTGTGTTCTTTACTACTTATTACAATTAAATGTCGTATAACAAAAAGTATATAAATACACAATATCTTTTCGGCGGCCTTTCACAATATTATAATAGGCAATTAGCGATTAACAATCATAACCTCTCCCTATTCAGCCTTGTACCAAAATCTCGAAATACTTATTAAACTACTAGTTACATTTACTAACATTATAATAATTACATATTTTTTGTCTCCCGAATCAATAACTTACTTACAGATAATATCGTTATTGAACCGATCGTACTTTGGTGTACTACTGAGCTTTTTATTTATTCACAAGAAAATAAATCTTACGAGAAGACAATGTTATAGCAGTCTAACTCTATATGTCGCAGTAAATAGCCGTGATATAGTTATATCCCTAGGGATATAGCTAAATACCCTGTTATAGTTTTATGAAAGCAAATCCTAACTGTATTACTAGGAATATAAGTATGATACGAGCACGATCTAGTAATATAACTATGAGGCACTCCGACCAAATAGGTTAGGGTAGAACTGTGACCAACTACATTGAAATTGGTCGCAGTAACAAAATTAGGGCACTCCGACAGTTATGAACCGCTTTTACATAATAAACTATATTACGGTATATATAGCTATTTCCCTAGTGATATAACTATATCACGGCTATAACCATCTTACTGCGGCATATATACGTCTTACTCCAAATAGTTGTCAACACAAGCGTCTGCTGTTAATCTGTGGCAGGTATGGCTACTATGGTATACATACATACTTAAGTGAACACCCTGTAAATATGATAAAATAAAGGGTTTTTTTACTGAACACCTGTAAGAATCGTTAGATAGACTGATGTAATAGATTACTTATTTTGATTTTGGCATAAGGCTTTTAGACAAAGCTCCATTTAAATTTCTAACTACACGTTGATGGTGAACAGTTTTTATCACTCACGAAAAACACTTGACACCTTCAAGAAAAAGCGTTCATCAACTTATTGTTCTTCACTTTCTAGGAAATTAGACTACTGATTTCGTTTTTTACGAAGGTAGCTTTATACTTTGGTCCATAAATTGAGCACTCGATTTATTTTAAATATTATTTTAGAGAGGTTAGACGGTCACTGTCAGGGAAAGCGCATTTCTGCGACGTAGTCTAAATGTTCTAAGTTGTGATGTGAGTTGGAGCGACGGGGAGCGCGCGCCCGGTGGATGTTGTGCTGAGAATGGGCTCGCATCACCCTGTACGCGCCCTCACGACGCGGCCCTGCGTCGCTCGTTTTCCGCGTTGACGATACCCACTCATCATCGCGCGTCTTTGACGCTGGTGGAGGTTTCCGGTAATTGTCGAAAACCCGGCGATTGTCTTCATAGCGCTGTCGTTGCCAATTACGATCCATATCGTGGCCATAAAGATCTAACTCGCCGGATGGCTGAAACTGGCTCGCTGAGTTCTGACAATAACTGGATCGCTTCCACCCGATGTCGTATTTCTTCTGGCCGGTCTCATCGTCACCTATTTGTCGGCGTTGCGACTGGTTAGAACTGCTTTCGCTTGTGTCCTCGCCTGATGTGCCTATTCCAAGATCCTTGTCATCACCATAAATCTTATAAATACCATTCGGGTTTAAATTCTTGCCGTTATATATTTGGTCATTTAGAACTAGCTGTGGGTGTGGTATACAGTAGGGATTGGGAAAACTTTTTTCTAGCTTTGCCATCTTAATATCGTCTTTCCTTCTGGTACAAGAGCCAGGCCCGAATAGGGACAAAAGGACTGGTAGTAGGAATAGGCCATGCATTGCTCCAAAGAAAATGACCATGAACACCATTTTGAAGAAAACGGAGAATATGTAACTGTCAGTCAGGAGCAAAGCAATTACACCAAGAATAGTACTGAATGATCCTTGAACTATGGGCAACCCGAGGGAGTAGAGACACTCGCTGACTTTTTCATCAGGGTGTTTGGCTTTTGACGCCATGTAAGCATAACAGATATGTGCGGTAAAATCAACCGAAAAACCGATGCACATAATCAAGTTTATCATGGATATGGAATCAAGGTTGATATCCCAGAGGGCCATGTAGCCAACAACACCGATTTCAATGGATATTATACTAAATGCCACCCACAAAGAGCAGAGGATGTTAGGGATGAATACAAAAGACGTGATCATCATCATAAGAGCACCGTAGCAAAGATTCTGAAGAGATGTTGGCCTCACAAGTTCGAACTGAAATAAAAAAAAAATTATGTTAATTGAAATTCCTGGAAATAATGTATAATGCTTTCAAAATATAAATTGATCAAACATACCTGATCGAAAAATACGAAATAAGGATGAAATACAGAGGCGTTCAAAGAAGACTGAGCAACGACGTTTCTCAATGCTCTGACCATTTCTTTTTCATGGTTTGTTCCGCTGATATTAACTGCTTGAACTAGGAATCTCGAACAAACAATTCGATTTCCTTCCTCGTTGAATTTCACATCTAGAGAGAATGGGTTTGCTGGGAACAGCCACAACTGAAAATAGATTAAAAAAAAAACAATAATCGAATCGTTAAAACAAAATTTAAAAAAAATTGTGGTCATCAGACTTATCAGGGATGATATTAAAATCTTCTAGAATATTCTAAATTAAAATCATGTCTATTGAAAGACCCGTTGGAACAGACTGGCCCTTGTGCGCAGACGGCAGAGAGGAACAAAGCGTGGGACGCAACTAATCATACTTCTAATTCAAATTGTTCAACTCAATCCAAATTGTACAAACCTCCTTAAGATTCTCAATGAATTCATCCTCATTATCGATAGTCACGTTCAAGTAGTCGTTGTTTCTCGATACGTAGTCGACGAAGGTTCGAAGCCAAGACTCTGTGTACAGCGAGTTGGATATGTACGATGTGTTCTCCAAGCTCTTGGTCAAAGCTTCTACTTCATCTTGCACTTTTGGATCAGAATAATTATACTCGCCACTTATGACCACCTAGAAAAGAAAGAAAATGATTTAGTTGTTAGGATCGTAAAAATATTCTTAAAAAAAAAAACAACTACTAATTAACCAACACTTTATGGCATATTCCTTATGCGTAAAATTAAAATTAAAAAAAAAATAGGCAGAGGGCGGCGGGGTTTGGAAAAAAATTCAAGCGTATAATTTACATATTTTAAGGCATTATAAAATTCTCTATGCGTGTAATGGGACAGAGTGATGGGGGTGTTTTTGAGGGTAGTTCCCGAGTTCAAGAGTTGCTGGAATTTGAGTCTAAAAAGTAACATAATTATTAGGTATATTCTTACCTGAATTCTATATGGGAATTCTCTGTAATACAGATCTTCACGATCAAAGAACTCTACAGAGTATGAATCGACTTTGGACAGTTTTCTTCTTTCTAAGCCTTCTTTGAGATTGGTCACTCCGTACCCTGCTCCTGCCAGGTATGCTATGAAAACAACGATAACTAGGGCTTTCACATAGCCAATGTTCAGTAAATCTGCCATAGTGGTGCGGAAGAAGGCCATGATGACGTGCTCCTTGTTGTCTATTGGGTTATCAGGATCAGCTGTGTCTATGCCTCCGCTGCAGAACATTCTGTACATCCATGATTTTTCTTCTGAAAATAAAAGTAAGTACATCATTAGGTTTATATTATTTTCCTGACCTGCCCTGCTTCGCACAGCTTTTACGACTTGACAAAACATTGGGTTTTCTTACATAAACCTTCCGGAATAAATTCTCTAAATGGTGGTCATCAAAATCCTTTGGGTATTGTAGAAAAACAACGCGGTTACACAGACATACACGAAAATCGACTTTAATTAATAATATAGATAGAATAGAAGATGTAAGTAAGTATTTAGCTTAGATTCAACTTCGACTTGATCAATCGTTAGCCTAGCTACAGGACATGAGTTTCTGGGTGGTTCTGGTTCTTGGTAATGTCATACTGTGTCCCAGGCTAGTCAATGAAATTTCTTAGTAGCAAAACTAAGTCAATATTTTATCCTACTACTTAACGTGGCTATAATTAAGTTTTAAAAATATGTTGTATGTTAAGTCCTACCTTTCCTGGCCCTCGATTCCGGCAGAACTTTCATAAAAGTTATCGTATGTCGATTTTGTTTTTCGCGGTAGCCTGATATAGCTACACATCCGGCGAAGAATGTCAGATGCCACACGAAAGTGAAGCAAACAGCGAGACCTGGAATGTGAAGAGAAATTATAGTATATTGTTGCCATAACCGGTGACGAAATCTTCTCATCATCACCTTATTCATCAATTGTCATCAATCATCCTGTTCTCCACATATTACAAAGTACCTATGTCAGCTACAGGATGTGGTTGGACTTGTTTTTAACTAGCACCGAACTGATCGTTCATTAAGTAGGTAAGTACGGTTTTATTTTGTATAAATCCAAAGTTCATAAAATTTACCAGAGTACATGCAGAATATTTGCACCGACGGGAATGGAGAGAAGATACCGATGAAGAACGAGAGCATGTCCGTAACGGAGGTGATCGTGATGGACACCGCTGCTTCTGACAGCATGATGGCCATCCGTTCTGGCACGGGGAGCTTGGGAGAGGCTCGTCGCCATGCCGCTAACATCACGAACGTATCGTCGATTCCAATACCTGGAACATTGCAAAACAATATATGAAGAATTGTCACAAACATTTGGTTGTAACAATATTATGTGGTCGAAACAATAGGTTGTACAATGTGGTCTAAGTTAACAAAAGGTGGAAAACGTGACTAACATAAACCACACGTTTATAATAAAAATTAATTAGTAATACTTTCTGAGAAAGATGATAGATTTTATTCTGAAAGAAAACCTTTTTATTCTGAAAATCTTCACTCTACCAACAATCGTCTTCTACGATGTCCTCACCGTTCCGGTTTTATTCACTCTTCTTTCTTTGTCCAGGCGGTATTTCTTTGGAATGCGCTCCCTCTGAACATCAGGATGGCAACCGGTCGGTTATATTTCAAAGTGAAAGTAGGTACGTGAACATATTCGTAAAAAGTTGGCAGAATCTTTGCAGCGCTGATTTGCTGGATTTGTTTTCTCCTCTACCTATCGTTATTTCTCCTGACAAAGTTTATTCAGTTTATATGTATGTATGTATCTATGTAGTATTAGTATGTATTCATTTTCAAGTTATCTATCACTTATGTTCCACCTGGCATGTTTTGTCTCTGGATGACTAAGGTTGACTGGTAGAAAATGCCTTGGACATTAAGCCGCCTTTGTACAGTATTTTTTAACCGACTTCCAAAAAGGAGGAGGTTATATGTTCGTCGCGTATGTTTGTTTTTTTTTTTTTGTTTTTTTTTATGTTTGTCCACCGATTTCTCCGTAATTTGTGGACCGATTTTAAAAATTATTTTTTTGTTTGGGTATGTTCTCAAATTGGTCCCATATAAATTTTATTAACTTTGCTTGGGTAGATTTTGAGTTAGCTACAAAATACGTATTTTTTTCCCACTTAGTATGTAGATGATATGATAAGTTACTGTCACTGGTAGCAGGTAAAAAATTTTGTATTCGAATGTGTGTGGGGTAGGTACCACAACTAAAAAGTGAAAAATAAAAACTTTTTACAAAAAAAAAAAAAACACTACATACTGAAAAATAACTTTAATTTCGGAAGTCGGTGGCAAAAACGAAAATACAAAACCCAAGACACCAACTTCCGAAATTAAAGTTATTTTTCAGTTTGTAGTGTTTTTTTTTGAAGTCGGTTGTTTTTTTTTGTAAAAGGTTTTTACTTGTGCATAAAGTTTTAATAAATAAATAAAACCCACAACGCAGTGGATGTGTCGCAATTACCACTAAGAAGGTAAGCTGTCTTGTAGATATGACCTTAATTGTTTGGAAAATGGCAATAAAATCATTAGGGTAAAATACACTGTGCAAAAACTTACCAATCATTAAGAAGGGTGCAGCCAAATTAATACCAATGAACGAAATGCCCAAATATATGGCGCATCCGAACGCTGCTGCCGTGGCCATCACAGCCGAGATGTTGCCCAGCAATCCCAGCCATGGTTTCGAGCGAACCCAGTCGCCCATCATACAGGTTACTATAGAGAATATCCCCATGAGAATAAAAGTGGAACTGAAGAATGGTATAACGGCCCTCGTGTTCTTTTCTAATTCGTGGTCGAGGGTACGTGAGGCGAATCGAGCGACGGAGATATGTTTGAAGCGGCCGGTGTCTTCCGCTATGCCGACTGTGTCCAGAAAAGCGTCTTCCCATGCTGCACCTCTGTAATTTACAAATAAGAACTTATCTTAATCGTTATATTAAATGTATTATACATAGATATAGAGGATAGAGATATAAAACTAGTCATTTACGTAACACATTATTTCAGCCCGTTCACTAATGTATTTCTTCAAAAACCTATCAGGAAACTTATAGACCTTTCGAAATATTGACCCACAATTTTAAACTCTCTGCCTTTCTATTCGTATTCTTGTCCAATATTACGCAGTGTTTAGTATTCGAAACGATTTCTTAAACGGTGTCAAGATCGAAGTCTATTATCTAAGTTATAGTGTCGTGTGTTTACACAAAGTGTAATGCTATTGAAATTCAAAACAAGTCATAAAAAGCTAAATGAAGCAGAATGAGCGTAATAAGGACCTACCGATAAGTAAACTAAGTATAGAAACGTTCATTGTTTCCTTCCAAAACATAATCACTGCTACAATCATCTCTTCCTTGTATTGCATGCACGACTATTCTGCGTTCTTTACAGTTATTTTAGAGGATATCCTCTATTACATGTAAGATAATACTGATTTACCTACGCACGATCTGCGTTCTGACTTTTAGCTATTATTTAGTTGTTCGTTCTCGTTTTCAATGAATTTTAAGCATTAAAAATAATCATTAAAAAAAATCTCACCTTCCATCCAATTGCAATTTAGTGTCCGTTCTTACAAACCAGACTAGCTGGACAGCCGGCACGGACACTATGATGTCATCCACCACCTTTGAGCCGCCGAAGAATACCGGGAACGCATGAGCTTCCCATGTTACAGGATTGAACATTATGGGAAACGTCAGGTTTAGTTCGCCGCGCTCTACCTGTGGGATAAATAATAAATAGACGCTGTCATTAGACGCATGCTTTACAATTGCGCAGTTTGACTAAAGAATTTCTTTTACGCTACGCTTTTGCAAGTTATAGAATATAATCCTTTTACACGCAAGAGATGCCAATGACCACTAAGTAAAACCCTGGACAATGACATTGAAAACATACCAGGCTGTGAAAATGGAAATCGTGCTATCGACATAATGGAAGACATCTATAGGCTCGTTTGGCCTGTTTAATGTCTGCGGAAGTCAATCAGCGCTGGACAAAGCGACTCATCAAAACCTGGACAAATAAATGTAGTTTTCGTGCGCTTGCTATGACGGTCATGAGTAGGTACTTAGTTCTTTTACCTTGCCGACCTTGTCGGTAAGCCGGAAAAGTGCTAGGATGTAGAATGATTCTCTGCGAAGGTAATAGAGGCTAAAAGGTACTTCTCAATGCAAAGGTAAAGGTTCTTCTAGTTCCTCAAAGGACAGTCATGTTTTGTGGAGGCGTGACATTAGTCTAATCACACTTACAAAGAATGTCCATTAACTACAGCTCGAGACATGACGAATCCTTGTGGGTACCAGATCTCTCTAAAGGATACTAAGAATATAAATGACGGATGACACATTGTTATGCCTTTGAAACCGACTAATTGTATGTGTTTTATGATGTAGTGGTTTTTATTGTAATTTGAATAACAATAGAAAGATTGCCTCAAAAGTATTTGTGTAATCTTAAAGCGTGTATTTGCCTAATATTGCAGTAACTGAAAGCTATACCCGTAACAAAATTGCGTACGGACTACGGTGCTATTTGTCATTGTTCTCTTTATGGCCAGGAGAGGACATTATGATGGTATGATGTAAGTAGAAGTGTGTTACATTGTACATAATTATGTACATAATGTACCTACTTGACAAATTCATTTTGGCCTATGGTAAAAACTTTAGCAACTTTAGAATTTTAGCATATAGCTTGGATCTTTCTTATCTCATTATCTGTCACAATGCCTCATTGAGGTGGATAACAATTAAAATTCTATTGTGTCTCGTTAATGACAGTTGAAAGGAATACACGGTGGAATTGTGCCTGTTGGTAGATTTGTGCCTGAAGTAGAATTTCTGGAAGTGCGCCTAGATGTGCACTAGTAATATATAAGTAAAATAATATAACAAAATAAAATATTTTATGGTATTGCGAATTTTCAGTCGTTCATGTTTTCCAAACCGCAAAAGCCAATTCAGTACCAAGGGGATAACTAGCACCCTAATTGCGTACCACACGATCAATTACAATCTGTTTCATTTTGATGATTGTAGAGCAGGCAAATTTTTCAGCAATGGATTAGCAATATCTTTCAAAATAATTCAGATTGCGATTGATCATGTGTTACGTAATTAGGGTGCAGAACCCGGGGAAATGTTTATATTGACGTACCTGTTGATAATTACAATTACCTAAATTAACTGTGCAGAAGCATAACACATAGTACCTAATAAAAGTAAAATTGCTTTGTTTTCCTTTTCCTTAGAGTTCAACACTGCAAAATGGCTACAGCTCAGTGTGCGGTCTGCGGTTAAAAGCGCAAATACCAATGATAGGAACTGTTACATTAGCTCTAACTGACTATTGTATTTGAAACTTTAATGTTTAATTGTGGTGAATCATTGGACGAACTCTGACTTGCCTTGACTTGACGCAATGTGAGAATTCGGTATTGAATTGAATTTAAAGTAGGTAGGTGTCAAAAACCCATGGTATTGACGCGGATTTCCTGATGGCGGCCATGTCATTGACATGGTTCATTGATAGCATTTGTATTGTTCGGCACATAAAAACAGAAGTTTTTTTTTTGTTTTTCAAAAGTTTTGCGACTCGATACCTACTAAATTTTTATTCGAAACACGAAATCAATTCGGTTGATTTGAAATTTAATAAAGTTGTCGCGAATGTGAACTTTATTTCAACGTGATGGTCGCTGTAAAAATGCTGTAAACATTTTATTTATTTTCCATTTGTAATATTGAGTGTAATGTAAATCATGGAAGTTTTATTATTTAACTAGCTATGCCCCGCGGTTTCATCCGCAGAAGTCTCGATCTCGTGGGAATATCGGAATAAAAAGATCCTATGTGTCCAGGTTATAAACTATGCCCTGATTCGGGCCATGCTACGGAGCGAGAGGAAATGGGAGGCCGTCACCTCTTTCTGCGAAGCAGTAATGCTCGCGAAGGAGGAGACGGAGCGCGTGAGGGAGAGGCAAATTTCGCGCCCTCGCGCCCCTAACCGCCGCAGCAGGAGACGCCCTGGGCGTCGGGAATCGCAGGAAGATTTCCGGCCACCGTAGGCGCGGGCTTGCGGACGGTGAGCAATGGGTAGCTCGCCGTCCGATAAGGACCAAGCCCGGGTCGACGGCGCGTTGTGTTCCACGCGCGCCTCAAAGAGATGTCAGCAGAATTGACGGGGTCCGCTAGGGCCAATGCCTGCCGGGTGTTCGAAGAAAACCGATAGGGAAATCGTGGCCCCCGGCAACACGGCATAGGAAGGAACACGGGTGGGTTTTAGTCAGTAAGAGTCTGACACGCCCTCCCGCTCCACCCAGAGCGGGAGAAGTTATTTGATAATTTCCCACCCAAAAAAAAAAAAGAAAAGGTTATAAACTATCTGTGTACCAAATTTCATCCAAATCCGTTCAGCCGTTTGAGCGTGAAGAAGAGACAAACATACACAAACTTTCGCCTTTATAATATTAGTAGGATAATGTGATGTACCATGGAGTGTTTTTTATAGTTTGACGATAAGTCTTTACGTCTCAATTTAAATTGCTTTGAATAGAAGCGGGTTCCTTTAGGGTAAAAGTTATTATTCTTTTCGATATGCATAAAACTGAAATTGGTTTTCGGAAACATTCGTAGTTATTTTTATTATTACACGCTTTTCTGTTATCCAATTTTCTTTTTACTTTGACTATATTACTCGTTCCGCGTTATTACAAGATCTCTACGCGATTTGAAATCCCGCAATTCCACGTGTTTTGACGGCTTCCGGGGGTCTAAGATCATGCTAGGTCACTGAATGTATAGGAAAATATTGTTTAACATTTTCGACTCCACCTACTTTTCATAGAGCTCATACGCCATGCTGCCATACATATTGGAAGTGAACCCTCCGGGAGGGGTCACCGGCATTACGTTTTCGCTAACGTTAACGCTCGCGAATGGTCAACGGCATTAGGTTTCGGTTTGAAACGGTGTTATAAAACACTGTAAAACGAAGTAAAATTGTGTTTTCAGGAAATCTTGTCACTATACGTAGTATCTCTGGGGGAATTTTCATGTAGGTACTTGTGGGGTGGAGTCGTGAAATGATAAAAAAAATCAAAAATAAGAAAAGCATAATAACTCGCTCTGATCCCGAGACAAGGTGTCCAACATTTTAAATTTTTTGTTAATGTTTGTAACCGTGAAAATGGTTTTCCACACCTGAAATACTGGCCTCCTAACACAATTTTTTTTTAAATACAGTGTGTCTAGGACATCGACGCGAAAACTTTTACCATGGACTCAGTAGTACATGATTATGAACCCCCATATAAAAAAAAAAATCAGCTGTTCCATACATTTTGACCGCGTAGGTATTGCACTTTTCTATGAAATAGCTGTTTTTTTTTTAATAACCGACTCATGATCATGTATCTACTGAAACCATGGTAAAAGTTTTCGCGTCGACGTCCCTGCCACCCTGTATAAAAATGCTTGTATTTTAAAAACAACGCTTATACTAATAAATCTTGTTAAAATATATACAACAGATTTTATTTTTCACAGTTTATACTGTTGTATTAGATTAGAAAAACCTACATTTAAAATGAGCCAGGGCCAGGGCTCCAATACGACAAATTATCTTATTATAAGGAGCACTCTTAACATTTTAATGTGAGTAGTGTATGTAGGCGCCTGTTTTCAAGAAACGTCTTCAAAGAGAAAGTCCCAACTCCAAAGAAATCGAAAGCATAGTGTTGATGTTTGCGTATGTATATGGGACATTTGCACCGGTTTCAGTTTTACTTGACACATTTGCACGTGTTTTGTTAAACCGGTAACTACTATGCACTGACCACTCTTTATTGTTAAGTAAATACTTTTATTTGTGTTTATATTGGTTGAGAAGACAATGCCCCATCTAGAAAGCATAAAACGTTGTTTTTATCGACACACAATTTCATTTACTTAAATGGAATTCGGAAAATGTAGAACGTGGTCATAACAGCCGGCCTCACCGTGAATGTGGAGTGAGCTGTCAAAGGGATCGATAATATTGACAGCTTACTTCAAGCTCATCACTTAACCTAAGTTTTAATTGAGAGATTTTTACAGAATAAGTCGGCAGTTTGTCATTTTATTGAAACGGTATCTTTTTTTTGTGTGGGAAATGATCAAATAACTTCTCCCGCTCTGGGGCGGGAGGGCGAGTCAGACTCTAACTACTGACTAAAACCCACCCGTGTTTCTTCAGTTGCCTGTATTGCCAGGGGCCACGGTATCCTTTTCGGACTTTCCCGCGACCTCGGCAGGCATCGGCCCTAGCGGACCCCGTCAGTTCTGCTGACGCGCCGTCGACCCGGGCTTGGCCCTTATGGGACGGCGAGCTACCCATTGCTTACCGTCCGCAAGCCCGCGCCTACGGTGGCCGGGAATCGGCCTGCGATTCGCAACGCCTAGGGCGTCTCCCGCGGGGTTTAGGGGCGCGAAATTTGCCTCTCCCTCACGCATTCCACTTCCTCCTTTGCGAGCATTACTGCTTCGCAGAAGGAGGTGACGGCCTTCCATGCCCTCTCACTCCGTACCCATGGCCTGGACCAGGGCCGGACTCAAGAGGTCACTGCCATTGAAACGGTACCTATTGTCGTCGTCATGGGTAGTGCAAAAAAAGCATGTGAAGCAGCCAGCAGCATACTACTTCATAATATAATCTACCGTAATATACTGCAAAAACTAATCTATTCGTTAATTGTGAGTATCCCCTCAAAATCCATTAGTGAAGTTCCTGACAAATTCACATTCAACGGAGGACAATCACGGATCGACACGAGGACATAGACATGAGTAACATGTGCCTGCCTGTGACTAACAAAAATATAAATCAACTTCAGTATAAATGCAATGATAGTATAAGTATTTTCTAGAATTCTATCAGCGGGACGCGACTAACAAGCTCAATGACACAGAAGATGTTTTTTTATATCCATATTACGAGACTGCCACTTTGTTATGGCGAACTATTTCTCGTATGGAGAGTTTAGACTTGGAAATTATGTGACTTTGCAAGGCTTGTTTAAAAATGCCTTGTTTCCTAGTAACATGCGCTTATCAACATTCCAGTTGACATAAGTACCTAAGTGTCGCGAATCGCGAAGAATTTTATTTTTTGATCGAAGTGTGTGATGTTTAGATGTATTTTAACTTCAGTTAAAATGGTTAGTTTTCCTTACCTCGCCAATAATCTTGTCCAAATTAAGAATATCGTTGGTGAAACACTGTCCCTCCCATCGCGCGCACTCTTCCTTATAAGTGAAGGTGTCTCCATTCGGCATCGTCACCGTCATATTCTGTACCAGCTCGTCTAATTCTCGTAACTCCTTCCATACCTCAGTTCGCAGCATGTTCGTGGTATTGTCTTTCGCTACGATTATTACTCTGCCGAATCGTCCTGGGGATATACAAATTGGTTGAAAACTCGTCAGCGTGCTCAAGTACAAAAAATCTCTTCGAATATAATTTAAGGATGTTAACCCCAGTCTCTAAGAAGATTCAGAATGTTAGTAATCACAATGTCAATGTTTTATGGTAGAGTAAGAGCTCAACGTATCGCTAAATAATTATGCAAAAAATTACCTACACCGAAATGAGTTATGGCGTAGAGGCGTGTCAACTTAAATGACAAATGCGACCGGTTTCTTTTGAACTCACCTGCCTGTGGTAAACTAACAAAAACAAAAGTTCAATGTGTGTTTTACCAACCTGCCCGCGTTATCCTTCCAACATTAAACCTATGTGAATAGTTGACTTTAAAATTTTCTTCTACTATCCTCCTTTCATATTTGCCTTGTCCACTGACGGGGGAGAACAGGTATTCCGGGTCCATTTCATAGTGTATTCTTTGGTAGCCTGTGATCATGAGTAGTGAGAGGAGAATGGGGATGATGATGAAGTAGCCTGGCTGTCTGCCGACGACCAGGCCGAGTTTGTAGAAGGATCTGTTGAGGACATCGTCTACTATTGTTAGTCTGCAACCCATCTGTAACAAAGAGACAGGGAGTTAGATAAAGATGAAGAGTTAGATCAACATGAACACGATGTAGGTTACAGTTCATAATTTGCGCAATTTGTCGAGCCAGTACATCTTTATTATAGTTCAGTTACCAAGTGTAAGTCATCGATGACTAATAACTTACAATCAAAATTGTGGTTTTGTACAACGATTTACATATCTTTGAATGGCTTAGCTGTCGATAACATAGGAAAATAAAACTCTATTGTTTAAATTCGTGTAAATATATTTGTCATTTATGTTTATTAGGTAGAAGTCTTTGTTTTACCAAATACCTTCCTACATTTCTAAATTCAATTGAGCAATTGATTGATTTTTACCGGCTTTTAAATAAAACACGCGATTGTTTGATCTAAGTTTAGAAATTTGGTAAATTTAATGGAAAAGTCAAAATATTTAAGCTCGCATATGATTATAAATTCAACGATATAAATTTCTTCAACACATCTTGGCGGGTTAAGCAAACAATTATAACCTGTAAGGTATAGAAACCTAATTTCAGTGTTTGATCTCCGAAGTTAAACTAAGTAAGCCAAGACTTATCAAGTCCTAATATTCATGCATACCCAATTACCTGCAAGCTATTCATAATAATTACTCAAATTACAGCTCATTCTAACTGTTCAATATTACGTGGTAAAACTGGCTAAGTAGTTACAGGTACTAGGTTTTCAATCAATAGACGATAATCTGCCCCCATTTTAAAATTGTTGTATGATTTTGCATTCATATTAAACCTGTCGGTTAATGACGCTTGGGTATTTACTGTCTATCAATTATAATGCATTGTGTCGAAAAGTTATTAAATAACGAGCCATGTCTACGCATTTAAATTCCTTTAATAGATGTCATGTCCTATTGTCTAATGAGGGTTCTAAATGTGTAGGTAGGTATCTGTGTGTCGCAATCCAGTCCGCACTGCAATAAATAATCGCTCAAAAATTTTGTCGCTATTCTGAATCACATGGTATGGTATCTTATGTATATACGCACTGGCGATTTCAAATTCGCGCTCGTTGCAATGCCGTAAATGAATAAACCGCGCGAATAAAATTCGGAGTGCGTGCTAGACTAACGTTGCGTCGTGGACTTGATTTATGTATTTATTGGTGATGCAAAATGATGATCGATTGTTAGTGAAAAACACAAAATATACATCATTAGGTTGATAGTTCCACTACTTTTCCTTGTAATTAAATTGTAGAATAATATAATGTAAAAAACGGCCAAGTGCAAGTTGGACTCTCGCACACAAAGGGCTCCTTACCGTATTAAATTCGAGCATAAAACGCCGTAACGTTTCTTGTATGGACCCCCTTTAATTATTAACTTTATTTTTATTATTTGTTGTCATAGCGGCAATAGAAATACACAATCTGTGAAAATTTCAAGGGTCTATCTGTTATGCTCCATGAGCGGTCTGCGAGGATTGCGTATCCGCAGGATGCCAAACCCTTTTAACTATCTTCGCTGTCTGTCAGCAAGTAACTAGAGCCCGCTGACAGACAGCGGAGGCTTGGTAATAAGGGTTTGGCATCCTGCGAGTACGGAATCCTAAAAAGTTATTTAAGTCAAAGATTAGATGTCAAATATTTCTAAGAAGATTCGCCAGTTTATATTTAGAAGGTACTAAGTAAAAATAGTTTTAACACACGAAGGCAAATAAAGAATTAGGATTTTTGCACACCGGAACAAACATGGACATATTTTGCTTTTGTAACGTGTAAAAAAATGCCTTCAGATTTTTTGTATTAGGTAAGTAGAAGTAGGAACAATACAATAATAGGTTGAGAACTTGAGACCTTTGCCCAGGAGTTTGACAATACAGACAAACACAAGAATAAAGGACGTAAGCATAAGCATAATCAGCCTATAATGTTCCCAGTGCTGGGACACAGGCCTCCTCTCTGTGAGAGGGAGTGGGCCGTAATCCATCACGCGCCCAGTGCGTGTTGGCGGATGTCACGTCTTCTAATTTTTGGTTCTAGAACATGCCGGTTTCCTCACGATATATTCCTTCACTGACGTAAGGACGTAAGATTAAAGAGTATTATTACTGGCAGTTTATTTAATGCTGTGGCAGAAACACTGTGAGACTGATGTAAGTAATGTCTCTCAATTCCGAATTATATTTATTTTACCGCATCATAACAGCTGCACGCGGTTTTATAGTATAATAATAATAGTCTTTATTCGTCAATATTATAAAAACATGAATGAAAGTAAATTTAACTACAGTAAATGATAACAAATTAAACTTAAATAATCATAATTTGACACCGGTATCGCGATTGTCTTGCGTTTCCGCAAAGGCCTCCCCTAAAGCTTGCCACCCTTTCCAATTATGGGTCATCCTCCTCCAAGCAACACCAGCTATTTTCTTAATATCGTCCTCCCATTTCAGACGTTGCCTCCCTTTCTTTCTTTTATTTTGTCTTGGACACCATTCAGTTACGGTTTGTTTGAATGGTTTTATAGTACTGCGTGGTAATTCAGCGTTTCAGTCAGAAAGCACCAAAACGTCAAAACTTATGTGAAATTAGGTTTTTAGACCGTAGTTTTAACCTTTTCTGTTTTACATTAGGAATACATGTTATGGTAGAGTAAGTAGAGTTCAGTCAGGAAATGAAGAACTTGCGTATAGTATGTGTAGCATTTCCTGGTATGTCGTCAGCCAACCAGATGGAAAATGGTTGTCGACCTGCATAATCGAGTTGTTTTCCGAGGCATATCTAGTCTTAGGTTAAAGAACACAAGTTTCACGCATCAATACCTTCAAACCAAAGTGAAGCAATGTTTCCTTGTAATATAATAAAATATGGTGGTAGCAGGTTCTTTCCTGACAAGGATGTATGAGACCTTGCAGATTCCACAAGAAGCTATACAACATCAGATGCGATGCGATACAAGTTTAATTATGTTTTTGCGATATGGTCCAATGCCGTTCCAAGTTTGCTAGCCGACAGTATGCGGCAACTAGCTCTAGACTGTATAATAGAACACATAAACTTGGACCCATATACTCCCTGACTAAACACGAAGTTAAAATCAAAATTACAAATTGGTTACAGAAGTTAACGTATGACGAAACCGAGAATCTTATTATAATTGTCTCTTAATAGAACTATACTGTATTTAAATTAAGGCATTGTTTGTTTCATTTATGTTGTTTTTATAAGTACTTGCACGACACTCAGTATTAATTGTATGCCATTATACCTGGAGGAACTTGGCTCCTAAAACACAGGCTTCTGGCCTAGTTTAGGAGGCAGCAGTTCGCTCTTTAATGTGACTCTATTGTACAATATTTATATAATCCTTGTGTACTTATGTGTGTAAAAATAAACATTTTTATAATTTTATTCAATTTTTATCGTGTCCGTCAGTCTTATAATATAAACACCAATAAGTTCATAATTCATCATCATCATTAATATTGTAAGTGATTTTGTTGATTGGTCAATACAAATGATTTTGAAATCAGACGTCGCGAGTAAGAGGCAGCTTGTTCTCAATGCAGTTTAGGTCATAAATATTGCAACTATTGAAATGAGTTATATTTTTTCAACATGTCCAGTTACGAGTTACGACCTTTAACCACAGCTTAACGGTTTCAAAGCAGTATGTCGTAGAAGAATAAGTATCATGATTTACGGCGATTCTTAAAGGACCAGCAATAACCGTGATTATCTGCGGTTGAAGCACAAGTGTTCATTACAGTGTGGTTTACAACACAGCAGGTACTCATGTACTTGCGAATCTTAAGACATACTCGGTTATAAACCGTAAGAAAACTGTTAACAGTCTAATGGTGGTAAAAGTTTCAACATATTGCGGTACTGTGAAGAAAAAAGGCCTTACTACTCATAAAAGGCGATTATGCCATCAGGGTGGGTCCACCCATCTTACTTCAATACTCAACGATACTCCTGCCTTCCTTATGGAATATGGGCGAGTGTGGAGGTACTCCTTTCATTATCTTATCTTTTCTGCTAAGTATTACTAGCTTGGACTGAGTGCCTACTATTGTTTACACACGTAGTACCCATTCGGACAAGAAATGGTCATTCGAAAGTTGTAGTTTCTGAGCCTCAGCTCTTTCAGGTGTTGACTCTATTGTATTTATAGGAAGGTTTTATTTACACGAAGACATGGCTTTTTGGTATTTTAGTTAACATTTTGTGATTTGATTAGCGCTTTCACAGAAGCCGATGAGTATGTGTAACCTTCTATTTTATAAATGTGATAGATAACCTTCCATTTTTGATTGAGATTAAAACAACAACCATGTGCAGGTTCACTCTAATTTAAGATTTTACTGAAATAGCTCTACCTTTTAGTTTATCTGAACTAAAATAAATGAAAAAAGAACTAGTGTTTTAAGAAAAAACCTGAATAATCCGTTCTGCGGAGGTCACTTCACGGCCGCTGACTTTCTTTGCCAGACTTGTTGCGACACTGAGTCGTAATCGTTGCAACAACCGATAATTTACCTTTTAATATCACTAGTTCATACAATTATTAGGATTCGGGGTCATTTGAGTTCTAGGATTTTGGTGAACGGCTTGGTTTTAGAGAACGTTTTGCAGGTGAAATGCGACACTAATTACTGTACTGAGTACTATGTTGATGAACATGGTGATTCAAAGCCGTTTAAAACTATAAAATTGGCCTTATCAGATGCAACGTAAAATTACTCATTCTCTAGTGTTGTTGTCGTGCTATTAGGTATGAATTTTTGTTTTTACTCATGTCTCAACTGAAAATTCGAAGACATGTGATATCTACCAACCCGCACTGGGCCCGCGTGGTGGATTACGGCCCACTCCCTCTCACAGAGAGGAGGCCTGTGTCCCAGCAGTGGGAACATTATAGGCTGATGATGATGATGATGATGACTCATGTACAGTCGAACATGGTATTTCGTATACGTATTTTAAATAATCAGAGTTGTCAATTACTTTACATTCATCCACTTTGATAAGTTTTTAATAATATAACAATACAAATTTATTACTGTCCTACTTTAGGGCAAACACCTCTTCTCATACAGAGAAGACCCGAGCCCATACAGAGAAGGCACGAGCCATATAGAGAAGGCATGAACTCAGTATGGTGATTACTCGTCTGTTCGATGGTCTACGTTCAAAACCAAAAATATCATTATTACCTTGTCATTATCTAGTCCTGTATGGAAGAATCGGGAAAAAGTATTGGTTTGGAAGTTATGAGCGTCGAAACTTCCATATTTCAACTCAAATTTTAACTCATCTTTGGGCGTAAATAAATAACTTATGTCAGACAAAAACTTAAACAGACAATTTATTGAAAAGTCCAAATTATTTTATTTTGAGTAGATACATCCAGCAGTTTTTCTATGATATCTATACACCAAAAAGTCTGTTCATGAAATTTAACGCTCTCGTTTTCGTTATAAATCATCGTCTATTTCACTAAATAAATAAATAAATAAACAAATACAAATAAATAAAACTAAATAAATAACTTAAATTAATAACTTTACTAAACAGCATGCATATTAGGTACGCCACCAACGAGTCCAAGCCGTCGACTAGTGAAACCTTAAGAAGTCATCATGCACACAATAAAAAGAGTATTCGCAGTGTAGTGGAAAGATAAATATTTTGGCTTGTAGGTATACCAAATAGATTTTTTGACTATACAAAACTACGTTAAAGCTTTATATGACTAGTCTGTGTAATCCTACTGCTGAGCAAACGTGGTCCATTGTTTTTACTTTTGCGGTTCTCATTGATTTTGGCTCATTCGGTCAACAACTTTATATTTCGGCTTCTTTGATTTGGCTGTTTCGGTCAACAGATTTTATATTTTTGTGTGTTTAAAGAGCAGGCCACACTGGGAACGAAGCTGAGTTCGTTTAGCTTCGCTCATGTAGCTACCGTGTCTTTTCATTTCACGGTATGAACCGAAGTATGCAAACACGCACATGAGCGAAGCTAAGCGAACTTAACTTCCTTCTCAGTGTGTCCTGCGCTTTAGCATTTTTTTAGTAATGCAAGTCACAAAAATAGTCAGTCTTGAGAAGGTTGTGTGTAGTGAAGTCAAATGAGGCTTGACTAATGTAGGATCTGCGACGACACACAGTTCTTTGACCATATGTATAAAACGTCTAGTGTCTCCTAATGATGATCTTTTATAATCATTGTTGTAGCTGTCAGTTTAACTGATGACTTTGTGGTTGCTGCTTTATGTTCATTTATTTAAGTATTTATTAAGCAATATAATTAAGAAGTAGATATTTAAGCGAAGCAATTTATGAGAAGGACGAGTGTGGAAACGAAATAGAGTACATTAGACTGCGTCGTATCTACATATTTCAGTGTAGTTATTCAGGTTAAATATATGCATGTTGTGATTAATTGGCAGAACTTTAGAAGAGTACTTTGTCTGCTAGCATAATGTATTTCAATAGGCCTAGCCTTTTCCCAACCTTGTTAGGGTCGGCTTCCAGTCTAACCGGATGGAACTGAATACCAGTATTTTACATGGAGCAACTGCCTATCTGACCTCCACAACCCAGTTACTGGGAACATGATACTCCCTGGTAAGACTAGTCAGACTGCCAGCATAATGTATTTCTAAAGCTGCGTTTACGCTAGACGAACCGAGCAGGAGCGGAGCGCGAGCGGAGCACAAATTTGTATAGTGTGGACCGACTTTCAAGCCTCGAACGAGTGCACTTCGAGCATTTGGTTCGTGCTCGACTGTGCTACGTCAAGTGTCGGTTTTTTCACGAACACAAAGGGATTTGCATCGCGCTCAAACTACGTTCGAAGAAAGTGATCGTTGTAGGTTCGTTGTAAGTCCGCACTTGACGCCGCGAATGATGACGCAACGCCCAAAACGGCTCCGCTCGTGCTCGGATCATCTAGCGTAGACGCACCTTAAGGATTAAGGACGATCTAGCACTAGACTTGTATAGATAGCGTGTAAATGAAGAGAAATAAATGCCCACCATGGCCAGTAGCAGATAACATAGCAGTAGCTGAATACAATAATGATTTCTGCCTAGTGGTTTTTTTTGTATGTGAATTCGATGAATCCGAAGCTCACTGGTAAAATTAAAAAGCAAACGATATTTTCAGTCATCTTGGATGGCTTTTTTACAATGTTGCATATTAACAGCAAACCTGTTAGAAATATATATTATGCAAGGTTTATCTTTTTCTAAATCTAGATCATAGAATCTAAGGCAGTTAGTTAATTAGATACGGCCTTATCCGCTGGCCTTACCTTAGTTTCGATTAATATAATAGACGTTAATAACTAATAGTTGCTATTGAATCTACTAACTAAAGTATTGGTATCACGTTAAGGTAATTTAGAGAAGAATTTTGCATACAGATATAAAAGCAAAAATTCTATATTGTAACGGCAATGCCCAAATAATGCTATGTCGAGCGACTGAGGTCGTGAGTTCGAAACCCAGAGGTTTTACTATAGTGAAAGTGAACTTATTTCCGAGTGACAATTTAAATATAACATTACACCCATAATCCCCGGAACAATAAATGTGCAACATAGACCATAAAATAATCTCCTCCTTTTTTGAAGTCGGTTAAAAACGGTAACGGTCTTGATTTTTCAAAAGTTTCTTCGCATTTAGAGAAGAAACTAGCCCCAGGTTTGTCAAAATATAGGATTTTTCTGAACCAGTTTGGTAGACAAATCAATTTACAATAACAAGGTAAACAAATGAGTTATTGAAATGCATTCCGCATTTTAATAACTCATTTGTATTGACGTATTCGTCTCGTATCTTCTATTTATGATTACATGTACTTGTATTTACTACCTACAAGGGTTATAGATCAAGTTGAATACCTAGCTAATACGGAATTAACCTTGTACTGTGGTTTACTAGTGTTTAGATAAACAGATAGTTACCACAATGATGCATTTCTTCTAGAATTTTCTTTAGAATAGTGTTCCTGTCGTTTAAGTATGGTAAACATGTAGTTTTACATACATTGGTATAGTACAATGTATTTAACATACACTTAGAAATTAACTTCAATTGAATATAAATATATATAGCCTATCATTATTTCTTCATATCAAACTGAAAGATTGAGTCAAAAGTTCACTGCTAAGGAAAAAAACAAAGACGAGAGAAGCGGTCAAACAGATCTTGACACTGAAATGAGAATGGTCAGGTCCTATTCAGAAAGCTACGGATGAAAGATGGTCACAAATAATTACAAATTGGTATCCAATATACAAAAAAAAACAGTGGCACTCCGGGAGTGCCGACAAAAGTGAAAACTTGAAAAAGAATCGTACCGCGGTAATCAACGCGTTGATGTCTTTTACTCCACGGTGTCGGTAACAGGTCGCGAAATCAATGTTTTAGTCCCATCTCGAAAATGCCCAACGCACCTAAATAATTTTTCACTTCAAAAAAGAAGGAAAGGTAGACAGACATTTAAAAGATTGAGTATCGGTATCGTACAAATAGCCGAAAACTTATGGCCCAGACGGGCAAAAGATAGAGCTACCTGGAATGGTTTTGAGGAGGTTTACACCGCAAAAGGCGGCTACACCTAACAATACTAACCTTATAGTACATAACTATAACATTACTAAATTTATTTAGTAAGTACACAAGTTGTATAAGTACACAACACAAAACAGTAGATAAGAACTACATGACCAAGGGATAAAATAAAGCTAATAAATAAATAAATAAAAATCATTATCTCTACCAACTTCTGGAATGAATAATAATAATAAATAATAAATTTATTTTATTTCCAAAAGTAAATTACAAAGAAGTTATGCGCAGCATTTACAGCTTAGGACTTACAAGTGCACAGAAATTTGATCAATGACCACCATGCTAGGTGGAGCCTGTGTTACAGGGGTCATCCATCCGTCCATTATACAAAAATTACAGGTAAGTAAATAGTAATTATTTTTTGGGGTACAATTATGTAATATGAATATTGTATGAATTTCATAATTATTTCAGGAAGTCGCTCTCTATAGCTTGAAAGCCCCAAATGATAACTGTTATTGTTGTTAACAAACAGCTGATTTCACTGTATGGTTAGATTGAACATAATATCAGAAGCGGAAAATGCTTTGTATAATATAAAAGCTTTTAAGACGCTGATAATTATATGCTAGTGATCTTGAGTGGTTAGCTTACGTGTTCTGTACTGAGCTCACGCAACGCGTCGTGCGTCCAGTCAGTAATAGGACTCGCCCATCAAGGAGCTGTCCCATATTAGACGCATTATTTTCTTTATTATTCATAAAATTAAATGTATTTTAATGAAACGCTCATACTAAAAGATCAACAATTAAATTATCTTTAAAATGGTAAATGTTTCAGAAAAATACGTTTGATAGATTTTGCGTGATTCTCACTTTTTTATACGCGTTAGACATAACTTTACAAATTAATTTCACTATGCAATATAAACATAATCTAAAATATTCCTATATTAGGTTATTAAAAAAATGCTTTAATTTAACATATATTTTTTCTAAATTATTAACACTACTTGTTTAGACGTGATCTTTAGTATAAAATCATTCAATATCCTGTTATCGTCGCCTTAAAAGCTCCAAGAAAATTCCTATGGTAATTTATTTTAATTGTGTTTTTGCCATATTTTCCTCACAATTTTCCTTAAACACAAACCTAAACGGTAATAACACTGTACCTGATTAAAAAACATAAATCTGATAAGTATGTATGTAGACCATCGTTGTGGACCTCCTTGACCGACCGTACAGCTACCTTTCACTTATATACACTTCATTTATGTAGTGTAAAACTTTATAAAACACTGACTGGTCATAACTCGGTCACATTGTACAAAAAAGTTAATAGATGAGACTGAATGTGTGTCAGCGGTCTGTGTCTTAATTTTTTATAAAGACTTGTAACGTTTGAGTTCAACAGTATATAGATGTTTATAACTAATAAGACTAAGTTCGACTAACACTTCATCATAGACGGAACTGGGACATTATTTTGGAAAGGAATTTCGGTTAAATACGAAAATAGTCAGCCGATGGAGATAAGTCATGTCGTACATCGAAGTTTTGTCCGTTCGATGTTGGTCAAACTTCGGTCTTATAAAGAGTACCAAATTCTAACTAATATTATAAATGAGAATGTGAGTTTGTTTGTTACACTTTCACGGCTGGACCGATTTTGATGAAATTCGGTATGGGGTACTTTGAACCTTGGGGAAGGACATAAGCTACTTTTTAACAACATACCACGCGAACGAAACCGCAGGTGGAAGCGTATAATTATCTATTAATTGCTGAAAGGTTAAGTAATCAATAACAATACGTAGGTGTTGGTAGAAAAACCTTTGTTTTCTCCAACTTATGCCAAAAACCGTTGCTCCGCGGATCTCCTCAGCACATAAGGAAAGATCCATATTTATTGAGGACAAAATCTACTGTTTGCAGTGTTTCGCTACAGCAAGGTGTTCCCATCCAAGTTTCCCCGACAAAGGTTTTTCACAAGGATTTTTCCCGTCCGGACGAAAGACATCAACGCGAAATCTTGCATTCAAACCAAATTCAAACGAACTTTGCCGAATATAATCATTTGCAAACCCTCCCATCTATTATGACAAATGATTTTCACAACATGTTTTTGAAAACCAATCGCTTGTAATAAAGATTGAGCCAGTAGTTATCATACCCATTGTTACATAAATTTATGGTAATGAAAAAGCAATGTTATTTAATGTAATCACTTCAAAAATGTGCAAATGATGATAAATGAGTGAGGTAACATCGTTTCAACATGAGTCTTTTGCAAAACATTAACAGTAATGGATTAGTAGCTATCGATCGCTATGGTGGCTTCCGTGTCATACAGATGTAAAGGCTCCCGCAGACTTTTTTCATAGAAATTGTTCTACTAGAGTCGAGTCGTGCTGTCGCGTCGAGCTTTAATTTAGTTAATTCCGATTAGTTATGAGAGCTGTGAAGATGGCTAGTAAACTTAATTTTGACAAAACAGTTCCAATGGCAGAAGGTACCTACATTGTAAAACGGGATTTGAGTTTCACAACACTGTTTGTCTGATAGCTTTTGAAACATTTTAGGGAACAGTTCTTAAATAGCATTAGAATCGGATAAACGCAAAATAATAAATAATTCGTTCGTTCGTAATAATAATAATTCGTTTGCAGAGGAGTCGGTTTGGGGTTTCGAAGAAGCTCCTACAAACCTTTTTTATGCCTAAATAAGTAAATATTGAGTTGACCAGACCAGTGACCTCCGCCACGGTCATGAAAACATGTGTACGGTTCACTGACGTATTGCATTCTCTACTAATGAGGTCATACCGAGCGGTAATTAGGAAAGGATAGTAAAGGACAGTAGGCACCTACAGATGAAGATAGTTTGCATAATAATCTTATGACGTAATTAGTTATGTAAGAGGTTGTTACTCTTTAGCACAATAATGGAAGGTAAGTCAAACTGCGCCTCATAGAAGGTTATGTCGAATACGCGAGATGAGTAGAGATTGCGTTTGTGAACGGTTTTGTTGGAACGCTTAATCTGTATTTACGGGAAATTGCCTAGAACTTTATGCAAACGCACTTGAGCTGAGAATAATTGGAGATTTAACAGTTCAAATTGTATTTTTGATTTGAACTTAGAAACTTGGGATTTAGGAAAAGACGACTGTAACCCAGCGAAAATTATAATTCTACTCACTTTGAAGTGAGTTGCCGAATTTATGGTGCATTCAGAATTAAAGAATATTGTGGTTTGCGATATATTTGACCCGAAATACTTAGGTTCTAATAAAATCAGAAAATAAATATGGATCCATTTAGAGCGCCCCAAACTAAGATCGACTTCATCAGAAATAACACAAATAGCGTAAAAAAAAATGGCAGTGGCACTCCAGGAGTGCCGACAGAAGTGAAAACTTGAACAAGATCGCCTTGGTGGAAGAAAAATACTTGTATAGAACATTAGTCCGTAACCTAATCTAAATAAAGAGCACAAACGCGTTTACAAAAAAAAAAAACATCCAAAACCTTTAAAGTAAAAATACTTTCATAGAACATTGATCCGTAACGTAATATAAATAAAGAGCACAATCGCGTTTACAAAAATGAGGTGTCGATAACGGCGTCGCGAGTTCAATTGTTTTTTCCCATCTCAAAAATGCCCGATGCGCTTAAAGAAGTTATCACTTCAAAAATCTACTTTTCATCTGCAGTTTGTTTTCTATAAATTATGAGGTATTTAAGTAAGAAGTAAATACATATTCGCAACTACTAATATAAGTAGATTGCAGTTGGTGTTGTGAAAGTGCGGCCCGGTCAACGGCTCTTTACGTAGTTTACGTCATGTGTCAAATGAATCGTGCGCAGCGGTGCGCGATTGTCCCGTGTTTGTTTTCCTTCAGTAGTTAATATTAATAACAGAATTAGAATTAGAGGAGCTTGTGGCTGAGTAATAACATCCGCACGGGTCGGTCGATCAGGGCCGCGGTTGGTCCGTGGATGGGTGACCATATTTACATACCGAGATCCCTCCGTGCCTGGGAAAGGACGTTAAGCCGTTGGTCCCGGCTGTCATTCGTGGATCTTTGACAGTCGTTACGGGTCGTCAGAAGCCCGAAAGTTTGACAACCAGTCTTACTAAGGGGTATTTATTGTATTACCCAGTAACTGGGTTGTGGAGGTCAGATAGGCAGTCGCTCCATGTAAAATACTCGTATTATAGACTGGACGCCGACCCCAACATAGTTGGGAAAAGGCTAGGCAGATTGATTAAGATGATTCTTTATATGTCTTACTAGCTTTTGTCCACGGAAATTATCCGACGAGAACATACTACCAGGATAAAAAGTATCCTATGTGTTAATCTAGGTTATTGTAAACAAAATTTCATCTAAATCCGTTTACCCATTTTTGTGTGATTGAGTAACAAACATACAAAACTTCCACATTTATACTATTGTTATTATATATTTGTTGTATTTTATACAATTTTAAATCGATTTTTCTAAAACAAGAAAATCAAAGTAGTTAGGTAAGTACTTGATTTTACATAAGTTTCTTTTATATCGCATCTAGACAATCTCTGTCCTGCCAATTTTACGGTCTGTGTAGTTACAAAACAATTTTTCAGTCTATCATAATCGATTAAAACGGTTTGGCATTGATTTCATATTGGAAAAACTGATTGATATTATGTCGATTATTGGTACCCAGTATAAATTTTATTTGGTACTTATATTTTATAGTTACGTCAATGTAGCTTTAAGTAGGCTCCTATTTAACTCTGTTTTATGTGTATATTTTATTTACTACTTTAAATTAAAAAAAAAAATTACATAACAAAAAAAAAAGAACGATAAAATTAAAGAAAGAAAAAAATGAAAAGAAAAGAAATGAAAAAGAAATATAGACAATAGCGCTGCCCCGATAGAAAAAAAGACGCATCTAACATTTTTTCCAGATTTGAGTTATATACATTGCCGGAATCAGAAAAAAGAGGTGCATTTGTCTGATATACAACTCAAATCTGGAAAAAATGTTAGATGCGTCTTTTTTTCTATCGGGGTAGAGCGTGTGAGAACTCTTGTTCTCTTTTCGTAGAGAGGTCGAGTCTGCTGGAAGAAATTTCTTAAGAAATAAGCAGTACCTATACTTTTGCACTCACATTATAATTTTTTATAATTCCTTTATGTTTTATAAAAAATATATTTTGAATGGTTCAAATAATATTATTTTTGTTAATGTTTTTATTTAATTATGTTGTATCTATATGTATTTTACTGTGTATCTATAAATAATAAAATAAATAAATAACATCACGCCTATATTCCCCAAAGGGTTAGGCAGAGATGTACCTATAGTAAATCTACATTTCGCCAGTTATGTTTAAGTCCCATGTAATAGGGGGCGAGCCTATTGCCATCAAACGGGCACAAAGACAGACTGGCAGGCTGCTATGTGCTGCTGCTGAGAAATTCCAGATGGAAAGACTGAATTACACTTTGCCCGACCCGGGAAAAGAACCCAGGACCTCATGGTCAGCAGTAGCGCTTGCAGCCATTAGACCAACGAGGCAGTTTTATTACTATTTATTTAAACATGGCTCGCTGTGACTCAAGTAAATTTTCTACAAATTGCTTTATATTTATATATAGCTAATAATGAGATCACGTACCAAGTGCAGGTACAAGGTAATCTCACCTACTTACCATATCCAGGTAGAATATAATACATTTTGTTGACATTATTAATAAACTGGCTTTATTCCGCCCTACGCCATACCTTACTTTTCTGACATTGAATCTAATAGACACTTAACGCATCTTGACCTCGTAATGACACCACTTTTCGGCATTTTCTCACCCTGACCCGTCTCCAAATGGCTTTATGATTTCAGTCTATTATTTTAACACCATTAACATTTTTTCAGCGTAAAATGTTTGATTAATTACAAGTTAGAAGTCATTGTCAGACTATTAAACCTTGACACAGGTTGAAATAATCGTAGACTATAAAACTTGACGGCGACACTTTCGCATTTACGTATTTCTTACGGACTTGCGAAACGGTTGTAAAATTATAAATGCAGTTATTTTTGTCCGTAAATTGCGAAATTGTGTTAGACCATGCAGAGATTTAAAAACGCAAATATATTAATATACCATCGTCTATTAGAAGTACTTAGTGCTCCGTGCAAAAGTAAAAAGTCAAAGTCAAATCATTTAAGAGCTGGTTGAGCTGAATAGTGCTAATCCCTGCGTCATGTTCGTGAACGGGCGCTGCCAGTTGGGACTGGTCAAGTGGTCATCTCTTAGCTGCCATGACGTATTTTAATTTATTTTAATTTTTGAATTGTTCATTGTTTTATCCTTTTATTACGGACGCTTCTAACGTGCACGTCTTTCTACATTGTTCTCACATGTATAATTTCAACATGAATGATGTAACCAATATTTTGTAACAATTTTTTTATTTAAAAGAGTGTCTGTGGAGTTTCTTGCTCGTTTTTCTCCATAGGTACCTACTACGCTTTGGAGTGGGCAACTAGCTTCATATTTCTGACTGACCGATTCCTTGACAGTTCAAAAGTGCCTGTAAACGGTTTAATTGAAATAAATGCTTTGAGTTTAAATCAAATAGGCCCTTGTATGGCAATTTTGAACGTCAAAATGTACAAAAAAATAGAATTGATTCTAGTCGCCCCTTCCAAAAGGTAGTTTTCGTATGGAGAACAATGGACAAGAAACTCCACCGTAAAGCCGAGTCTGCTGCGCGTGTTTTTTCGAAACATTACACAAAAACATCGCAACAAAGAGGCGTGGCCATACACATTTGTGTAAGCAAACACAATGTTTTGTATGAAAACAAATGTTTATGTGTAAAGTTTTTGTGTAATGTTTCGAAAAAACACGCGCATGAGTCCCGGCTTTACTCTTTTAAAACGTTTTACAATATTTTGTACAGGTACCTATATTAGTTAAATAATTATATGTGAAGACGATGCACCTAGAATAAAATTACAATACCACAATAGGTAAAAAGAATTAATAAAAATTAAGCAACGACAGATAAATTAATTATTTGATAGATACATGGTGCTCACATATTTACAGACATTGTAAAAGTAGACGATTTTCCTAAAATTCTACAATAAGTCAGTGTGTGAGGAAGTAATCACAGAATGTAAAATCTATTACAAATTTTTTTAAATGATACAATTCAATTAGCAACTAAATTCTAGATATTTATGCCTAGGTTTTGTCTAAATTCTAGATTACTGCTGAGCTACATACATAACATCACGCCAGTTTTCTTTGAAAGGTTAGGTAGAGGTGTACCTACATATAGTACACCAACATTTCGCCGGTTATGTTTAAGTCCCATGTAATAGGGGGCGAGCCTATTGCCATCAACCGAGCACAAATCCAGACTCCGAGCTGCTACTGAGAAATTCCTGATGAAAAACCCAAAAACACATTGCCCGACCTGGGAATCGTACCCAGGACCTCAGCGGTAGCGCTTCCGACCAGTAAAGTTACGAGGCAGTTCAGGGACCAAGCTGTGCAATTCGCTTGAAACTTCAACCAAGTGACCGCTAACAATATTGACTAACGAAAGTCACTGGTTTTTAAAACTGACATTTAACACTTTCAGTGCCGGGAAACCTCCTGGAGGGTTCACTCAATTCGCATAAGGGATGCCGGGAGCCCTCGCGGAGGGCTCATTTAAAATGTAAGTTTTTCTTAGCGAAATCGGCATTATACACTGTGAAAATAAAATCTGTTTTATTTTATAACTAGATTTCAAATCTAATGCCGGTGACACTCCTCGAGGGTTAACTTAAGCGCAAACGTAATGCCGCTGACCCTCCTGGAGTTAACTTGCAATATGTATGGCGGCATGGCGTATGAGCTCTATGAAAAATGGGTGGAGTCGAAAGTGTTAAGTAAATTATAGCGAAATTTACATTTCGTCTAGCATTGATATGATTACGAAGTAAATCTTTGCGAAACATACTGGTTTTGCTTTGAATTAATTAATGTTGGGTACAAATGCACTCATACGGAAAGAAGTCGGCCTTGTCTTTAAAAGATCGATCTGTCGCGGTTGTTGACTTTTAATAAGTTGGGTCATAGTTCAAGATGTATATTATGGTTTAAAGCAGATAAATGTAGGTACACACGGCAACATATCAAGCTATAGATATCCAGTATAGGCTGACCTCTTACTGTACGGAAATCCTATACAATGCGAGTACAGCTTATACTGGAAATATATAGCTTGATATGTAGCCGTGTGTACCTTGGCCTATAGTATCATAATCCCAGCCTATTGTGCCACTGTTTTGCAAAGGTCTCTTCTCATTTAGAGAATAATAGTAATAAAATTAAAATCTTTATTGCCATAAAAGGGTTACAGAAAAATTTGAGACCCTCCTCCAGAGCTAGGTTAGAGTTCCTGTATTTCAGGAGCCAAAAATGCAAGAGCATTGATTACCAGTTCACCACGCTTGCTCAAGACGGTTTGGCGATTTCAGAATTATATTAACTACCTACTAGCTGCGCCCCGCGGTTTCACCCGTATAAGTCTCGATCCCGTGGAAATATCCGGATAAAAAGTATCCTATGTCTTAACTCAGGTCTTGGTCTACCCATGTGCCAAATTTCAACCAAATCTGTTTAGCCGTTTTAGCGTGAAAGCGTAACAAACAAATAAACAAACAAACTCACATTGACAACATTAGTTGGGATAAGTCCAGGTTTCCTCACGATGGTTTTCCTTTCGATGACAGTAATGTTCAAGATATCCAAGATGTCTATAAAGATTCTTATTTTGCAGATAACAGCTATTGGGTTTCATAAACACTCAACAATATAGCCAATAAAGGGTGAGTTTCCATGGTACAAGATTTTTATTAAAATTGAGAAGACAACAAGAGTTGAGTGCGTATACTCTGACTTTTTGCACGTGACTGTAGGTATCTATTACAAAATTGATGTGTAGGTCTGTACGATATAAGGCTAGACGCAAACGAGCCACCGGCCACAGCCGAAGGCCACAGCCAGTAGCTCAGCGAAAAACAGTTCAAATGCTTTTTCATACGTTTTTTATGTATTCGTCGCACACGTGTACACCCACCCGCTACAGCACAGCAGTACTTGCAACACCACGGCAAGAGGCGACAGCCACCGGTGTTTGTGGCCAGTGGCTCGTGACGAGAACGCGAACCTATTTTCAACCGTTTCCGCCACAATCCACGCGCTTCCAACAAGGGCGAGTCGACGTTCCCGCTCGGTCAACAAGGGCGAGTCGAAGCTTCTAGAACATTCTAGAAGCTTCCTGATAAAAAACAGACGACGCGCGCCCTTGTTCTATCACCCGTACCTACATTCTTACACATGTACTTGAGTGTACGATTAAATATAATAGCTTCTGCTCAGTGGCGGACTAAACCTGTCGGGGAGCCCGGGGCAGCATACTAAATAGGGGCCCCCTGCTCAGGTATGTAGAAAATGTTAAGAACTAGAAGAAAGTAAAATATAAGAGCGAGCAAGCGAAGCGAGGTCGAAATTTTAGCACACTGCCTCGAAAAGGTTAAGTTTTCCTTTGACCATTCATACAGCAATAGAAGATACTTTGCCGACTTATACGGAAAAGATGGAGCATTAAACGAATACAAGATGCTAAAGCGAGCGAAGCGTGCTCGAAAACTTTGCAGTCTGGATAGGTTAAATTTTCTTTTGAACTTTTGTATAGAAATAGGAATTACTTAGTCAACCTATACAGAATAGTTTGAGAACATGGGATGCAGGAGTGAGCGAAGCGGGCTCGAAAATGTTGCACTCTACATTTATATTTAGCATACGTAGGGTGGGCCTCTAACAAAGACTGCCTTTAACTTACTTAACATATTTTGGCTTTATTTGGGATTAAATCAAAAAGTATTTCTAAAGATTTGGGGGCCCCCCTAGACTAGGGGAGGCCCCGGGGCGGACCGCACCTGTCGCCCCGCCCTTAGTCCGCCAGTGCTTCTGCTAAGTGTTAATTTTTCGTACAAACAATTTGGAACTTCTCACCACTTAGTACACAGTTAAATGCTATTGTTAATTACTAAACGCGTTATTGATTCACAAGATAAGTATTGAGGTTAAACAAATGTTAACGTGAGTAAATAAACATAAAATTAACTGTTGACACATCATTATAAATGTACAGTAGCTATGTAATGTACATATACGTTGTTACCTATCGAAATTAGTAAGATATTTACGTCTATCAAAAACACATATTATTGTTACGAAAAATCAAAAAGAGTATTGTAAGAATCGTAGCAGGTTGCGTTCTATAGTTCCTGCCTTCACCCATTGGATTTTATTGTATTTATTATTGTTCTGAAAATAAACCAAAGTAGTTTATAATAGAGCTGAGGAGCTCGTAGCTAAATAATAGCAGCCACACGGGTCGATCCATCAGGTTAAGCTACGCTTACCAGGGTTGATCCGTGGATGGGTGACCATCTTTACATACCGAGACTCTTCTGTGCCTCGGAAAGCACGTTAAGCCGTTTGTCCCGGCTGTCATTCGTGGATCTTTGACAGTCATTACGGGTCGTCAAAAGTCCGAAAGTCTGACAACTAGTCTTACTAAGGGGTATCGTATTACCCAGTTAACTGGGTTGTGGAGGTCAGATAGGCAGTCGCTCCATGTAAAATACTGGTATTCAGCTGCATCCGGTTAGACTAGAAGCTGACCCCAGCATAGTTGGGAAAAGGCTAGGCAGATTGAGTTGGTTGCTCTTTAGGAGCTTTTTTGGGGGAGTAAAGTATTTCTGTCGCCAAGCAGCGTTGCTGTGTTCTGGTTAGAGGGGTGGCGCGGTACCACCCGTAATACCCGTGTGCCTGTGATTTACAGGCACATGAGATATTCCAGCTTTGTCACTAGGATATCAATACAACTGCAACGTCTCTGATATTGAAGCCCATCAGTGGGATGAAAACCAGGTGGCCCGCATCGCTTGCCAATAATAAAAATAAAAATACCAAGTAAATTTTAAGTCAAAAACCAAACAAGTCACAACGCACTTAAGCAGTTTTCCAACATCAACTTTTCGAATATAATAACAGGTTTAATAACTAAATTATGTAAGATTAGGGTCATAGTGTCATCTGCGATGTTACCTCGTTCCTAAAGAATGGCTAGGGTTGTCAATGTTCTTAATACGCGTTTCTAATTATGCGCACGCAATATTAACGAACGTGGTTTGTAATGGCGAGGCTTCTAATGTCCTAATCGTAACTACTGGCCGGCTGGCGTGCTTAACTGTTTAGAATTTTAATGACCATAACACAATTTGGACTTAATTGTATTGTTTTAGATGTTTCGTAAAGCAGTTATTGTGTTTTTTAATTGATTTTAATCGGATCAATTTTCCAAAATAAAATGAAATACTCATGATTTTTTCTTCATTTGTGAATTTATAATAAAGAACTTCAAAACAAGAATAATACTTTGAAACTAGACCTTGTGATGTAGGTACGGCATTTTCAGGAACTAAATTATAAATTAGGAAACAATTAATGACAAACTTTTTTTTTTTTTTACTATATAAATATTAAATATAATTAATACGTAACTAAAAAGTATCAGGAGAATATAATTAACAAATGTTAAGTAAGTTTCTCAGATACTTTTTACTATTTCTAATTATGACTATTTTTAAAATGGTAAATACCAGTCAAAAGTCAAGTTATGAATGTCATTATTAATATATGTAAATACAAACTTAATTTGATTTACACATAGAAATACTGCTAAAGCTTCTGCAATACATATGTAATTATGTATTTACAATTTTACATACATAAATAAATAAGATGAAGTAATATACCAACTATTTAGTAAAGATTCAAAAGGCCACGGCAATGATACTAGACAATTAAATGTAGAATTACAAAAAAAAAAACAGAATATATTATAAAAAATTATCTTGACAAAATGCATACTACTTAGGTACCTACTTAATAAGAAAAGTACGAAACTTAATAAATAACATATTGAATAAATTCCGATTTAAATACTGTGCAAATCGTATGGTTTTGCTTGCTGTTATGACAATGACACTGAAAGTCAGGACCATAGATATCCGGTCAGGACGATAAAAAGATTCATAAGTCCATTTTAAATTCCGGATGCAAAGGTTTTCAACGATCCCTACCATTAAAGGAAAGATATCCAATTCAAAGTTTTTAACCATTAACGTTGGGTAAAAAATACACTGACAAGCAATATAAAAAAGCCACTTACAAAGCGCCAAAAATCTAAATAAATATCTCCTAAACCACACAAGTTAGCTACATAAGGTATTTTTTTTAAATAAAGGTGTTTTAATGTTGCTTATTACTTCAAGAAGCTATCTTGCGTGGTTTCAGAAATATTTCATGATAAGTCAGTGGCTTTTTTATAATGCTCATCAGTGTATGACTTGGTACTCCCTTGCAAAAAAAACTGTGGCACTCTCACTGCCGACAGAAGTGAAAACTTGAAAAAAAATCGGCACCGCGGTAATCAACGCGTTGATGTCTTTTACTCCACGGTGTCGGAAATTCTGTAACAGTGTCACGAAATCAATGGTTTAGTCCTATCTCAAAAATGCCCAACGCGACTAAAGAAGTTTTCGCTTCAAAAAACACGTGCTCTTCCCTCTGTAGTCATAAATCTTACTATCAAATAAAGTTAAAATAATAATTTAATGATAACTATGTCACGAACAAGCACGTAAGAAACAACACTGTGCTCAAAATATACCTATTTTACATAATATTTGGCATGCGTATAAAGATCATCTGTTACGTGAGAGTATTAAAAATCCCGGCTACAAACTGTTTGACAAATGTTCTCGCAACCATCTTACACAGTCTTATTGGTGGTACAATGGGCAACAAAAAATTAATGAAAACTGCCATTTGTATAAATTGAATAATTTAAACAAAAGAGAAGAAAGCACATCAATTGATTAAAGACGGATAAATACTAAACAAAAAAACAGTATTTTATCAATACTTGATTAATTTGAACAAATCAACTAAATAACATTGGCTGCTCACTTTACCTGCCGATCATGAAAAATACTCTTTTACTCATAAAATGGCCTGGCAAGATATGAAGGTCACTGATAATCTCGATGACATTAAAAAATCTGAAATTATCATCGAGATTGGTAGGCAATGACGTGGTTATGAACCCGACTGTACAAAATTACTCGCTTAATTACTATACAATTTCGCAGTAGGAGGGTCTACCGAGCTGTCAGAAAATTTTAAACCGCAAAAATTAAGCGGTACTTTATGTTTAACAATGTTTGATTTTTCTTGCAACTCACGTGCATCTTATTCCGAATATAATTTTTCATATTAAAAAGCCTTGTTTTTGAACCTTGATGTCATGAAGGATTTTGACAGAAGTCTCAATATTGCATGCGCAAGGGCATTAACAGGTAATCTACAGGCAGTTAAGTATTGCGTTATACATTTGATATAGTGATAGTTATGTCGAAGGTCAAAGCGTGTTAAGCTTTAAAAACTAATAATATTCAAGTTATTGCCAAACCTCACGCTTTTAGACAAAGTGCTCAATGCTCAGACACCGGACGACTTTTAAATCTGTGATCCAATAATATCACTTAGATAAAATTGCGCAAACGCTGCAAACACAACTAAATAATATGATTTACTAGCCGTTGCTCGCAACTTCATCTGCAATCCAGGATGAAAATAGCCTATGTCCATCTCCAGGCCATGGTCTACCCATGTGTAAATTTCATCCAAATCTGTTCAGCCGTTTTAGCGTGAAAGCATAACAAGCAAATAAACTCACTTTCGCATTTATAATATTATTATATATTAGTAAGTACAGTATGGATTAGTTAGGATTATCGGAAAATGTACTTGTAGAAAAGCTTCAGCAGAATAAGGAAATATCTTTTTCAATAAACAAAGTGGTGGATTTAGAAATAGAAATAGTTTATTGTCCAGGTAATACAGTAAGCAGGTTTACAGGTTAACACCAAGTTGAAACGACATGAGTAGCTTAAAATATTACCTATAGTTAGGTTACAAAATATTATTTACCAGTGAGCCCCAAACTAGACAGTTAGTCTGTATCTTGGGGCTCGGGGTACGAATTACATAGTGGAGACTAGAGAGGTGATTCCAGGTGTTGTATGGTATATCTGGAGTGTTTGTGTACATGTGATGTGAGTGTGGTGTTTGTGAGTGTAGTGTGTGATGTGTGTGAAAGTGGTGTTTGGTGTGTGTAATTGTGTTGTTTGGTGTGTATGTTTGCGTATTTGTTCCCATTCTGTAACGTTTGATTCAGTGTCAGGTCAGGGTATCTAGATTAATTGTTCCGAGTCATCATAACCAGAGTTTTGCAACATTTCCTTTATATATTTTTTGAAACTGAATGAGGTAGTATTTTTGATATCACAGAGTTTGCAGACTTTATTGTACGTATTAATAAGAGAGTAAGCTGGAGAGCGTCTAGCTAGCAATGAGGTGTTGTCAGGTGTAGGGATTCTATAGTTTCTTTTGCTTATGATTGATGTGTAATCGGGTCTGTTTTTAATTATTTTGTGAGTTTTGGTGCAGGCAGAAAGAATAAAAAGCTGGCGGACTCTGAGAACTTTCGTTTCACGATAGAGTAAGTCAGTAGAAAACCGATAAGACTTCTTAAAAGTTACTTTAAGAAGCGCTCTCTGTGCTCGTTCTACTTCAATCAAGTAGGTCTTTCCAGCACTACCCCACACTAACACACATTTAACTAGGTACGTACGAGTTTATTATGTCCTTTCACGTATTTTATAGGAATTTCTACATGAAAATTTCTAACGTCGCTCAGACAGCCGGCGGAACGAGGTCGCCTCCAAGGCTGGGTCGTGGCTGAGTCGAGGCAAATGGAGCACACGAGGCTGCCTCGAGGCTCCGCACCGATGGACTTTCCTCATTCACCAACCACTTCCGTAACACTAATTGTAGGCGATTGTTATGCTCCGCTAGCCCTATTTCCATGTGTCCTTTTATAAATATAGACATCATCATTTTCTTTTCGGTTTTCCTCTTTTAGTAACTTCATTGCTCTTCCTCATCTTTAAAATATATGAATCAAAGTAGGTTATGTATTTATTTAGTATGGTTTCTAAATTATCTTGAATGATTGCAGCGCACTTGAGAGGCTAACCGGATTATAAAATGGTTGTTACTTTCTGTTAACTTTCATAAACACAGCTCTAATTAACTCAGGCTTAATTCTACAGTATGAGACTTTCACCTCATAATAAAAGTTGACAAATATTTTTATTAGCTCTGTTATTACCTATGAAAAAATGAGATCTCATTATTTGTGTCAATAACGATGCTGGTTTCGAAATTCTATTGTCCCGGGTAATGTTCGGTAGTTGTAGTTTATTTGTTGACACATCGTAATTGTGCTTTGTTTGTTTCGCGGCAATTATTCTTAATCGCGATAGAGCAATGCGCTTGCGTCGCGTCGCGTGTCGGCGAGTGCGCGCGCATCATCGCATGCACCCTGCAGCCGCTTTCTATCCACGATATACGAACAATATACCGTAAAAAATAATATTTACTCAACAAAAATTAATCACGGTATGAAAGTATTAACGATACTGGATTTTATCATCGTATTTTTTGTGAAAGTGGCAAAGTTCTAGAAATGCACGTGTTCACCACGATCGAAATACCGGACGAAGATGGCGGGTTTCGACTAAGTCATGCGTGCAATGCATTCACCAATTATGTTCGTATTGAAACGTTCCTTGGTTCATAATTTAGCCCACCGTTTTCACAATTAACAGTTGTTAACTTTTGTCCATGTGAAGTGTAATATCTCCGCCGACGGCAATGAAAGTCATCCTGTTTGACCTACGACCGGCGCACGCGATTGCCAAGAAGCCGTAGTGACCCGAACTTAGAGAATTTGTGTCCATTGTTAACCGTACGTTATGTAAGTTAACCTCACTCATGTATGTCATTCATACCTTTCTTTGTTGGGTCGCGGTCGTTTTCTAGATGATGTTGCAATAATTCTTGAAGAATGTTTGTTAAAGAATGTACCAAGAGTTGGACATTATCATTTTGTCATTAACTCTGTGATTTGCTTGTACCTAATTTACTTTATTGTTTCGCAAGACGTATTCTGAACTCATTCTCTCTTTGCATACCATTCTACTTCTTACAACTATGTTAGGTATTTATCAATCTTTTATGTGTAATATCTGGCAGATGCCTTTCATTGCAGCTACAAACTTACGGCCATCGGTTATGTGTGCCGTCGATTGCAGCAACCAGCGTTGCGATAACTCTGGTTACAGCACATTCGATCCACCAACCGTTTCCGCTTGTTACTCGCTGGTACGTTAAACTACGTTCAGTTTCCGTTCAATATACAAGTGACACAAGATTTGGGCGTGTATCTTCAATTCTTCTTGTTCGTCAATTGTTTGAGCTGTTATTCAAAATTGTGACTAATCGAGGTCGAGTTCCAGTCACACTTTTGGAGACATTGACCTGTAAGTGTCCCCAACTTCTTTTTTTTCATAACTTTTTAGTTTTAAAATCGCAACGTAATATTTCACAAGCACCATTAAGTTTGTCAAGGTATTTTGTATACATTCTACACAGAAACAATAAAACAGTTAGCCACCTCTTTGTTATACTTTCCTGGTATTTTTGTATGACAAAAGATTTGGACAGTGCTACGTCTGTGTGACTAATTAACACTGCTATGTCACTTGCAGATATAAATAATAGTTTTTTTTCAGTTTTCTGCGTATTTGTATTAATTGGTACAGTACAGGTTCCTATACCACAAAACTTTACAATTACAATTTACAAGTTACAATTTTATAAATCTTACAAGTGCGTGTACCACAAAAATCTAAGCCACATAATTGTAACGGAAAACCTTACAAATATGTAAATTGTAGTGACAGGTCTACAATTTACATATTTGTAATTTCTGTGTTACAATTTGACAATTTTGTAGAATTGTAGACTTGTAAAGTTTTATGGCCCTAGTTGTAAAAATGGCACATGAGTTTTAGAAGGCTTTAGAGGACTTTGATCATTGTCTCCGTCACTTACACCTGTGTGACCAATGATATTATAAGTTAAAAAAAAAGCGGCCAAGTGCGAGTCGGACTCGCTCATGAAGGGTTCCGTAGCAGCATGTAACATTGAATGAAAGGTAAATTGCGGTTTACGATTTATGACGTATTAAAAGAAGTTTACATGGTAATGTACATTATATATTTTTTTTAGTTTTATCATTCTCTTATTTTAGAAGTTACAGGGGGGGGGGCACACATTTTACCACTTTGGAAGTGTCTCTCGCGCAAACTATTCAGTTTAGAAAAAAATTATATTAGGAACCTCAATATCATTTTTAAATACCTATTCATAGATACCCCACACGTATGGGTTTGACGAAAATTTGTTTTTGAGTTTCAGTTCTAAGTATGGGGAACCCCAAGATTATTTGTTTTTTTTCTATTTTTGTGTGAAAATCTTAATGCGGTTCACAGAATACATCTACTTACCAAGTTTCAACAGCATAGCTCTTATAGTTTCGGAAAAAAGTGGCGGACGGACAGACAGACAGACAGACATGACGAATCTATAAAGGTTCAGTTTTTTGCCATCTGGCAACGGAACCCTAATTAGTTAGAGAGGTTATACGCGCGCCGCAAGTGACACATCAATACTTGGCTAAGTAGCCAAGCTTTCTACGTCATGTCTCTTTTTCACTTCCGATAATTACGACACTTCCACGTGTCTTCTAATAATGTGACATCAAGTGCCATTTTTGAAGATAAAATGAGGAGGTTAGGAACAAAAAGTGTAATTTACAGTTTTTAACTTTTTGAGAAAATTTTGAAAATAAATATTCAAGTTGATTTAAGCAATTTTTATTATTTTTATAAACCATTTATGTGTCAATTATTGTATAAAATTTAATTTAATAAAAGGTTATCTTGCTGGTTTTGAAAAATGGAAAAAAATTAATAAAATACATATCAAATGACACCCTTTGATCCAATAGCTTGTAAATTTTGTAACTCACTGTCTAAAAAATTTTACCTTATGAAACATTCAGTATGAAAATAAAAATACATTTATAAGAATCTACTCTTGTTTCAGCCCCAATCGTGTACACTTATCGAGTCTACTGTATGTCACTTTTTGAATTCAAGTCTTAATAATTACTGTGATTGAATAAAAATGTAACTTTTTGATCCGGAAGCAGCAGTTCAGATCGATTTTTCTATGAAACTAGTCACTTTTTGAACAAAATCTTGGGAGTTTTGAGCCGATTAAAAAAAAAATCGAATGGAGCAAAATACGTAAATGTCACTTTTTGTTCCTAACCTCCTCAAATGTTGGGTAGGCAACTTTTCTACCTCTTCTTACTTATAATATCATTGTGGGTGGCAGTCTCTTTCATTGTCATATTTATTTAGGGGCCAGGTACCTACCGTACCAGCTACTGTCTAGTCATGTCCAGGAAGATAGTGCCGGCGGGAGGGCTATTAAGCAGTGTTGCAATTCGCTGTGGTACGACGGTGTCGGTGCAATATTGTGATGTAACGTGAACACTGTGAGTTGGTCGCTAATCGCTCACTTTTGCAGCAGTAACCACAATATATCTTTCGAATGGACGAAGTAAAGCGCAGTACACCGTTAAAAAGAGGTCTTAAAAGTAGGAAGAATAAACAGTGTGTTCAGTAAAATTGAGTCAACTTCAACTTTGTCAAATAAATGTATTTTCTTTCTTTATTTCTTTCTTTTCTTTAACTTAAGCTCTAGATTTATTACAGCAGAACGATGAACCTTTTTTTAAATACGAGGAGCAAGCCCTTATGGATCTCATCCACTATGGTTAGAAGGAAAGCTTATGTCGAACTCCTTACGTCTAAAACCTCACGGTGTTCCTCCTGATACCAAAGTAAGGAACGCAGGACCAGCAAACGACCTAATCTAACGTGTTTATCTTCCAGAAGAGTGGCAGCAGTAAATGTTTATAAGTAATGGTTTTATAGGTACTAGTAGCAGATGCCCGTAGTTTCGCTCGCGTGGGATGTCAGAAAATATTCCTCGGGAACGACGTACTACCGGGATTAAAGTGCCAAATTTCATCCAAATCCGTTCAGCTGTTTTTGCGCCAATCCGGAACATACATCCAGACAAACGAACAAAAATTCTAAAAACAATATTTTTGGTATCAGGCTTGTCCCACACCTCTTAGCAATTAATATTTTTCAAAAATATTAAATATGTATACAGTTTTTTTGTTACTATTTTATTATTTGTATAGATATTATGCTGTAGTGAATATGGTTTCTCCAACAAATTGTGACATAGGTATAAATACCTGACCTACGTGACCATTTGTCGCGTTTGCGAAATAGATAAACCCGTTTCTTAATTCGAAGATTTAATCAAATCAAACTTGCGGAGAACAAGTTAATGGCGAGGACAGGTTAACTTAAAAGGACCGTAGGAATTTATTACGAGTACTTATTTACAGCAATTTCTGTTCTTAACTAACTCTATCTAACGTAATAAAGGCGTTTGATTATAAAGTATCTTATTTTAATATTTTACGGAAAATTTTCTAAATCTATAATTCTAGTATGGACGTGATGAAAGTGTCGTCGGGCTTAGTGTAATTGGGTTTTTCTATCTGGAATGTCTCAGTTGCCCCCTATTATTTAACTAGATACATAAAGTCGATGATGTACCTGCCAACTATAACTAAAAATACCTACCTTCTACTTTGCGGGTGACTCGGTGATTATTGAAACTTTATGCTAAAAAAAGTTATAGGAAAATTCGGTCTCTAAAATTACAGATAATTAAAATAAATATTCTTCTTTTCGTGTGGTTAGTGACTAACCTGGTGTCAGTTTTAAAGCCGCTCATGGGCCTGACTTGGCTTCACATGCTGTCGAGAAATATCTCTCAGGTTTTCGTCAAATAAGGACCAAGCTCGAGTCGACGGCGCGTTGTGTTCCACGCGCGCCTCAAAGAGATGTCAGCAGAATTGACGGGGTCCGATAGGGCTGATGCCTGCCGGGGTTGCGAAGAAGTTCAAAAGGGAGATCGTGGTCGCCCGGCAACATGGCAATCGAAGGAACACGGGTGGGTTTTAGTCAGTAAGAGTCACGCCCTCCCGCTCCACCCAGAGCGGGAGAAGTTATTTGATAATTTCCCACCCAAAAAAAAAAGGCATGCCAGTTTCCTCACGATGTTTTAAATAAATATTTAACACGTTATATTATAATTCATATACTTGTAACCACTGCTCTAATATATCAGATTTCTAAATCGTTGCAACATCGTGACGATATCACAAGCCAGAAGCTATTTGAAACCATTTAATATTCAACACGATTCTTTAATATTTCAACAGAAATCGATTGTACGCCACAATAATATTTTAGCATACACTGGATCTTTAAATCACAGGATAATTAGAATCTGAATCATGTACCTGAAGAATAATAACTTAGTAATTTACACGCTTAATTAAATCGCGTAATATTCGCGTATTCAGGAAACCAAACACATGCTATGCCGTTCACTCCACCACGGCCTTTGATATAAATAGGTTTTGCACCTTTATCGAAATATTACCTACCCAGTTTAGGCCCGACAGCTTAATTATATTAAAGTGAGATTTGCATTTGAAACTGCTTGTGCCTATGATTGCATAATGTACGAACGAAGCATCGTATGAATGCCAAATTGTTTTAAGTACATTTTTAGGAATAAATGTTTTTAAAAGAGGTTGTAAATTAGAGGAGGTCATTAATCTTCTTGTAGTTCGACAGTTCGACTGGTCATTGTTTACTGAGAATATTTCAAACGGAATCTCGATACAAAATGTGAAGACGACAATACGACAATAAATGAAAACAATGACAATATGCATGGGAGTATTTTGAAACTTTCAAAACAAATCCTATTAATGTCGACAACAAACAAACTAAATAGTACTGATGAGCCGACTATGGATTTGCCAATCTTTGATTAGCTATAGTGACTAAACTATTTGGTTGAATTTTTGTATGCAGATTAGGAACGTCATTAGATGTACAAAGTTTAATTTATTGTCGTATAATCGTATCCACCTTGTCGCTTCAGACTGTGGACAATAAATTCAAAAAATGTTCTATCTATAAGTCTGTTAATGTAGACAGAACAGTTTTCTCTTGCGTCAAAACCGGTTTTTCAGTAGCTTTTTGTCCACTTTGACTATGAGACTATTTTCATAGAAACTCAGGTCCTGCGCACTGCTTATCACCTATATCAAAAGGTAGATTTTAACACGCGAATCGGATAATTTACATAAATTCGATTTCACAGATCATTCCCATAACATGCAAACGTATTTTGGCGGCTCAATAAATCATACTTTGTTGAACCGGTTTAGTCGAGTTCCTTGTAAAAAATTTTTTCATATAAAATAAATTGATGTGCCTTCTGCTACTTTATAATAAGAAGCAAAATAGAGTAAGTTATAGAAAAAAAACGAGCGAGCCTTACTCAAACTCAAACTCAAAGCATTTATTTCAAATAAACCAATTACAGGTACTTTTGAATTGTTAAGGGGTCGGTCAGTCAGAAAGATGAAAATAGTTGCCCATTCCAAAGCGTAGTAGGTACCTATGGAGAAGAACGGGCAAGAAACTCCACGGACACTCTTTTAAATAAAAAATATTGTTACAAAATATTGGTTACATTATTCATGTTGAAATTATACATGTGAGAACAATGTAGAAAGACGCGCACGTTAAAAGCGTCCGTAACAAAAATAAAAACAAAAACAATTCAAAAATTCTGACGGCGCCCGTTCACGAACATGACGCATGGATTAGCACCATTACAGTAGTCCCATAAATGTGTAACATCTTGGCTGACAGTACCAACCTCTCGGAAAATAGGTTGGTACCATCTGACGGCCAACTCTAGCACAACGCGCGCTCATTGGTTAAATCAAATAGCGCGCGCTTCCCCGGCTTGATGTTACACACTTCCGTCCCTTTTCACGAAATCACTCCCACACATTGCAGGTATGCGAGAGGAAAGATGTTACACATCAAAAGAAATACGCTGAAAGCTTCACGTAGAACCTTATTAGGCAGGTAAACCTGAGTGTAGAGGACAGGTACTACTTAAAGAGCTTAGAATTTTCTGGTGTATAAGTAGCTTGAATATATAGGGACAAGCCTAACTTGGTATTTCATTTTAAGGCAAAAGCGTCATGATAGCCCGCGAAATTCAAAATTTCTTGAGTTTTTTGCAATTTGCAGGTCAGTATCATGTTGTATGTTGATCTTGATTTCATGAAATCATCACATTTGACACTTTTGCTAACTTATGGAGTTGCATTGCTGATTGTAATTAATAAAAATTGAGTAAAGCCATATTTGTTATGGCCGCGAATCATATTTTAATTAACATAAAATCTGACACTGACCTGCAAAATGCAAAAAACGTAAGAAAATTTGAACCTCGCAGGCTATCCTGACGCTTCCTCCTTAAGCCGAACAATTTGCCCAAAAACCTAACGTGCAAGCGAGGCTGTAGGCAGCTTTGGTTAGCGGTAACTTGAATTTAGGTATTCAAAACTTAACCGACTTTTTTTGGATATTTTGACAGACGACTCTAAAAAGTCAAACATGTCTAGCTGAAGTTTGACCTAAGTAGTCATTGGTGATTATGTCTTATGGCAATCAAGACTTCTCAAATGTTGGAGATTATTCAACAATAATATTGTGTATATTCAAGTAAGTAGGCTAGTTAACTTATAAACCATAATTTATTACACATAAGTAGAATAATTATATATTTATGTAATAATCATCTTGGTAGTAATTTTGTATGAGTTTTTCGTAAAATACATTCCTAGTAACAGTTGAGTAATTTAAAACACTATAATCAATGACCAATATACCATTGAATACTTACGTTTTTTATATTACTGTTAACTGGTTTAAACGCCTATCTGGTACAGCTTTATTGGCGATTGGACCTTGGCTTTATCATAAAGATTGTAAATTGGTAATAATCAAACACATGTACCCATATAAATTAATTAAGTTTATTTTTATTACATATCTCTGGGAAGAACTTTTACTTACGGCACATTAAAGCCATAAACTGGTCTCATTCAGTTAGTCACGTTTTGTGTGTCTTGAGATTTTTGCATAATTATATAATTACTAGCAGCGCCCCGCGGTTTCACCCGCAGAAGTCTCAATCCCGTGGGGATATCGGGATAAAAATTAATATGTGTTACTCGTAATACAGGTCTTTAACTATCTGTGTGCCAAATTTAATCCAAATCCGTTCAGTGGTTTTTGCGTGAAAGAGTAACAAATCCATCCATCCATCCATCCTCACAAACTTTCACGTTTATGATATTATAATTAAGTAGGATTATTATTAATTTATTCATCAGATATTAGGGATCCATTTTAACAACACATACTTACGACATTTCAACAATAGTTCTAACCCAGATTAGTACTTAATTACTAACAGGGACTCTACAAAATGGGCTGTATATTTCTCAGATATAGCACACGTAGAATGCCGTTTAATGATAATTTGTCTAAATAAGTCTTATAATATTAATTGCGTTATTTTGAAACTTATTGAAAATATGAAGGCTGTATGATCGACACTCCTGCCTATCAACATTGAACGCGCAGTTACTTTTTTTTGAACTTGGAATCAAGAAAAACCAGAATGTCCACTGAGTGGCCAGTATTTCTTGGCTAGTGACGAAGTACGAAACAAAAAATGTTCTGATTTTAAACATAGTTGAGGGTTATCAGGGCCGCTGCTTTAGTATCAAGTTATACTGGACAGGCAGTTAACAAAAGTGTTTTTATTTTTTTAATCAAGGACTACATCTCTTGTAACCAGCCTATATATTATTTCTGGTTAGTTTTATTCCACAAGGCATAATTAACGTATGTACAAACAATGAATAACTTTGTTTTATCATTGTTACTTACTAAAGAGCTTTTGAAGTTAACGGAAAAGCCTTCACTAAGGTTGTGATCGAGTTACTAGATAACTAAAAATATTTTAATAAAAAAACAGTACCACAAACCTATTGTATACGGTTAAAAAAAATAACAATCGAAAACGTAGAAATCCGCCATTTTTAAAGCCGTTTCACTCAATAATATCTAAAATGACCTGAAATACATTCATAGTTTTATTTTAATAGCGTGTTATTGTATGTAGCGTGGTATATGGAAAAAGTGATTGTACATACCTTTATGTGTAGTCTATCTAAATGAGATCTGTCATTGTTTTCGATCTCTGCATCGCATGCTTATCTGACGACGATCGGAAAGCGAGCAAGCGTGAAATTGGACCATATTATTTTTGCTACATACAGGTTTAACATCGTCGATTATTATTTCAGTAAAAGCCCCGAAACGGATGTAAAACTGAAAATGTATATATTTTTAACTAGCGACCTGGCCCTGCTTTGCACGGTTTTTACGACTTGACAAAATATCGAGATTTCTTTATTATATGCAAGTTTAATATGCATGCATAATACATATGAATCTTCCAAGATAAATTCCCTAACTGATAGTGTAAACTGCATCACAATCCGTGGCGTAGTTTAGAAGAACAATGCGGTCACACAGACAGACATAAAAAGCGACTTTAATTTTTAATCGCTTTAAAAAAAGGAGGAGGTTATTATAATATATTTATGTTCGTCGGTATATTTTTTTGTTATATGGATAGATTCGCTGTTTTAAGGAATTAATGATGTGACAAGGCACTAAAGAGGCGTGTAGAGACTATAATGACTCTAGCTAGGTAAAAAAAAACAGTGGCACTCCGTGCCGACAGAAGTGAAAACTTGAACAATTTAAAAAAATACTTCCAAAACCTTTAAAGTAAGAATACTTGCATAGAACATTGATTCGTTACGTAATATAAATAAAGAGCACAATCGTGTTTACAAAAATGAGGTGTCGGTAACGGTGCCGCGAGTTCAATTGTTTTTTTCCCATCTCAAAAATGCCCAACGGGCCTAAAGAAGTTTTCACTTCAAAAATATCGTATGAAAGAATATAATTGTACTTTTTTTTCTCATACGAATTAAAGAGATTATAAAGTTTCGAGGGTGAAGTGAAACAACACCCCAATTATGTATCCCAGTTTCTATCACAATCCTAAGAATTTTGAAAGAAACTCCTAATCCATTGCTTTATTTATGTTTGAAAAAAATCGTCTGCTCGACAACGTAAATAACACAATGAATTTGTCGAATTGTTGAAATGAAAGGCATAGTTAGGGGTTAGTGTGTTACACAATTACCCCGCCAGGTGTGAAAGATGACATTTAAGTAATGAATTATGGGGAAACAAGGTGAAAACTTCCACATTCTCTTAAAATGTGTTAAACCGTAAACTAAATGTCATGGAAACTAGACACTTTTGTCAGCGATTAACTTTTACGAATCTTTTTTTATGACGTCAAAAAATCGAAAGGCGTTATCCTTCAAAATAAATGCACAAACTTACGTTGTTGTCGTTGACAACTGATTAAGATTTTATATGAAAATTTATGGCGAATTCAATAATTAAGTACCTCCTATTGTATGAGCTTCCGTATACATGAAATATCAATGAGTATTATCGTAGTATAGGTACTCGTCATACTTCATAGGGCGTTACCCTTCAAAATGCAAAAACCGACGTTGTCAACAACTTATTAAGATTTTATATGAAAACTTATGGAGAATTAAATAATTAATTACTTCCTATTGTATGAGCTTCCGTATAAATGAAATATCAATGGGTAGTTTATACACTATACTTCATAGTATGGCATAGTGGTGTTATGTTTACCTTCGACGTACGTCGATAAAAACGTCATGACACGTTGCCGCGTTGGTCTCTTTAATTAAATAAATGCGGATAATCGAAATTCGAATATGGAAAGTCGAAAACGTCACGCACTAGAGATCGAATCGAATTGTTCATTTAAAATATGTTGGTACATAAAGATTAAAATATGACCTTGGATAATTATGTTGAATTATTTTTTGTAATGGTAGATTGGGAAATGTAAATTACTATTATTGTTATAATTTCTTTGTATGTAGCGAGACGACAGACAATAACATTATAAAAGTTGAATACTATACGGCTGTGTGAAAACATGTCATAACACACGTAACTTAACATCACGCTTGTTGTCCTTAAAGGGTTAGGCAGAGGTGTACCTATAGTAGTACACCCACATTTCGCCAGTTATGTTTAAGTCCCATGTAATAAGGGACGAGCCTATTGCCATCAACCGGGCACAAATTCAGACTCCGGGCTGCTACTGAGAAATTCCTGATGGAGAAACCCAAAACATTTCTATGAAAATATATATGTTAAGAATGGACAGATAACTGTCTTATTGAATAAGTACATTTAAAAATTTTAAATAGGGACTTTCCTATCATGAACCAAATAAATATTTTTCTTTCTTTCTTTCTTTTATTTGTATACGATTTACACAAAGTACTTTCCTTTATATTGCGGAATTGTTTATGGTTCATCTTTTATGTGTCTTCACCTGTGCCTAAAGATGCTCAGGTTCTATAATTTAGTACTTAATTAAATTATTGTTTATAGCAGTCATAAAGATACATACGCAGGTGTGGTATGTTTTCCGCATTCTATGATTTAATTGCAAAAAAAAATCGATAGGTGCGAAAGAGGTGTTTTGGCTTATTAAAAGTTTTTACTAATATAATATAATACATAAATAATCCTAACTAATAATATAAATGCGAAAGTGAGTTTGTTTGTTTGTTACGCTAAAACGACTGAACGGATTTGGATGAAATTTAGCACATGAGTAGACTATGACTTGGAAAAGGACATAGGCTACTTTTCATCCTGGATCGCAGAAGAAGTCACGGGCAACAGCTAGTAAGAAAAAAAAAGAGTATAAGGAAGTAAAATTTGTGAGTTTGTATGTAGGGGGTAATCTTCGGAACTTGCACTAATGGGAAGTTGCAGTATTTCCGAATATCATAGGCGTGAAATTTCTTGTTTTAACATGAAATATATCATGTTAAAACTAGAAATTTCACGCGGACGAATTCGCGGGCAGAAGCTTATTATTAATAAATAGAGAAGAGAATTATAATTTTTATCTTTTTTACGCTGAGTTGTCTTCCCTATACATACTAGTATAACACCATGTAACGCGTAATAAATATTTATTGTTTTGTGGATTTATTAAACAACTTTTGTGTCGAGGACATAATATAATAAGAGATACATCTTTATTATGTATACGTGTCATTTTGAATTAAGCAAAAATGTTAATTCGCACCTTCCAAGATGATGTCGTAAATCATAGTTCATAACCCGAAGGGTTGGCTTTGAAGTTATATTTTATTGATATTTTATAGTATCTGTCATATACTTGAAATATTTGATGACGTCATTATGCTTTGGTACACGATTTTATAACGACAGCTTATTAATTTCCTACCGAAATTAATTCTAAATAAAACGTAACTAATTTAAAAAAAAATCTGGGTCAAAATCACTTACATGTACACACGGCTTTACATCAAGCTATACATTTCCAGTTTAAGCTGACCTCACATTGTATTACGGAAATCCTAAACAATGCGAGATTAGCTTATACTGGAAATTCATAGCTTGATGTGTAGCCGTGTGTACCACTTTAAGCAAAAAGAAAAATATATGAATAACACTGTAAAATTACAAATGATTCTTACAATTTTACTTATAAAGAGATAACTTACATAATACGACAAAAATAAAAAAATACACCACACAAATACAATGCAGTAAAACAAAGCAGTCTGGGATGCGAATGCAAAATCCGACATTTAAAATGTATTAAACAATAGTATTACATAATGCAGCGATATTACCTAACGGTGTAACTGCACGTTGTTAAATGTACCACTAGTACGGCACACTTTTTACTGTTGTAAGTCACCAAAACGGAAAAGAATCGCAATATTATGTACCTATTATACTCACAGTACTTTCTTGTCTCGAATTAAAAGGGAACAGCTGCACGGGTCGATCGATCAGGTAAAGCTACACTTGCCGCAGTTAATCCACGGATGGGTGACCATCTTTACATACCAAGACCCTTCCGTGCTTCGGAAAGCACGAGCTGTCATTTGTAGGTCTTTGACAGTCGTTACGGGTAGTTAGAAACCCAAAAGTCTGACAACCAGTCTTACCAAGGGGTATCGTGTTAATCAATAACTAGGTTGTGAAGGTCAGATAGGCAGTCGCCCCATGTAAAATACTAGTATTCCGCTGCATTCGGTTAGACTGGAAGCCGACCCCAATATAGTTGGGAAAAGGCAATGCAGATGATGATGAATTAAAAGGGAAGGTAATAAAACATATCATCACGCCAGTTTTCTCCAAAGGGTTGTGCAGAGGTGTATCTAATAGATAGTACCCTCCGCTAGTTATGATGTTTAAGTCTCAAGTAAAAGGGGGCGAGCCTATTGCCATCAACCGGGCACAAATACAGACACTGTTACTGAGAAATTCCTGATAGAAAAACACTTCCCAGTAACATTGGGAAGTGTGAAGTCGCTTGCGTTGGTGGCATGACAAATGACAGCTGCAGTAAACAGTTGGTATTGTAACCACTTTTTTGCTTTTAATGACATCCTTATGCCTACAGTATAGTGGTGAAAATCGGATGAACGGACTGTAAAAAAGGTTTCTTTAAATGATCTTAGTAAGTGGGTGTTCTATTCTAGTTCGAAACTTATTTGTTCGAATTTCATTAGTTCGAACTTGTCCCGATAGATGCTTGTTTTATCGAATCACTGCAGTTCGATGTTATGTTACTTCGATGAACTCTTATGCGAACAACGTTACACCCATAAATTGATACCTCGATACTTATTGCATCGGTATAGTGTATTGTGTAAACCTTTGCGATTGAATAAACGTTGTTAGAACCATAGCAGACACGATGCGATAGTTTTGCATGTCTTTGAAAAACACTATTTTATAGGCGAGACTGTTTTGTTGAGGTGTGCGTGCAACATCACTGTTTCAATGGACCGGTAGGCAGTTTTGTCTAGGTCTGCACCCAGCCGGTTTTAAGTAAACTAAATTCATGGAGTACGAGCAAGGACAACATGAATATAAATACCTATCTACCAACTAGAATATAAGAATTCGAAAATCAACGACTCAAGTTTTTCCGGGGTCAATTGCTTTGTGAACTTTAGTCAAACAAAATACCATTTTTGAAACCTGTTCCTATGCCATAAATTAAACAAATTCATACATAGTCCGCATTCAACTTCCAAAACATTGCCGTTTTACAATTATTGCAATTCGACAAAGATTGGTATATGAAACGCTACAATTATGGCTGTACGTGGAAAAGTAGGAAAAAGTAACTATAAGAGACGAAAATGATCTAAAATCATCGACATCTGCCTAGCCTTTTCTCAGCTATATTGAGGTCAGCTTCCAGTCTAAACTGCACGCGTAGTATGACAATAATAGAAACGGGTTTTCTACGGGTTTTGTCGACGGTAGAATAGACAAAATGACAGATTGTGATTGTTTATCTGTCATTTTGTCTATTCTTCCGTCGACAAAACCCGTTTCTATTGTGGTCATGCTAAGCCTGCTGATGCAGCTGACCACCAGTATTACAGGTATATGGAGCGCAGTAACAGACGACATCCACAACCCAGATATTGGATAATAATAATAAATAATAAACCCATTTTTTCCCAACAACCTTAAAAAATTAATTTGCCGGGGGCCACGATTTCCCTATCGGTTTTCTTCGAACCCCCGGCAGGCATTGGCCCTAACGGACCCCGTCAATTCTGCTGACATCTCTTTGAGGCGCGCGTGGAACACAACGCGCCGTCGACCTTCCTGCCTTCTTGCCGTCGATTCTTTCCCTGCTGTGGCTATCATGTCGTTAATCTATCTATTCTTTGGACGTCCTCTGCTTCTTTTACCAATTGGTCCTTTCCATGTTGTTTTTTTTCTAGTGTCCATCTTTTGTCTCTGTATCTTGCTAGGTGCCCTGCCCAACGCTACTTTAGTGTTAAAGCGTGTATTGGATAATACGGTACCCTAAAAATACCAATTACCTATATAATTTTACAATTTTGTTAAAACTATAAAGAAGTTGAAAACATTTGCAGGCATAAGCCATCCCTGAATTCGGATTAATCCCTCTAACCAGTACGACCAAAGCCTTCCAAAAAAAAATAAGAGTTCTATTCCAACATGGAGTGGACTTATCGCACGACCGTTAAATAAATAGTGACCGGTAGACGGACATTGTGATCTTATTTCACTAGTTATTGAGCAATTTTAACGCTCACTATGTTGCAAATAAACAAGTCTTTTAAAATGTTACTCAGTTTTGCTTTATTTGTAGAACTTGATATTTGTTGCGCAGTCGTTACGGAGAAATATGGATAAAGAGTGCACGAGATCTAAACATATGATTAGGTATAGGAAGACCTTGGAACTTTCTGTAGAATATAGCCGAGAACTGTCAAAAGAAAGGTGAAATAGTAACTAAAGAAATTACTGGATACAAAAACCACTGCAAAAATTACTGAAAAAAAAAACAACAGAAACATGAGGACATAAGCTTCATAAAGTAAACTATTCTGGTTATGTTGTTACAAAAATACATTATTATTAGCTAGAGTTGAAAAAGAGTATGAAAAAAAGAGAGATAATAAAACGCTTATTTCATAAGGAGGTTGAAGAGGGAGCTCTAATGCAATGTTTGGCATTATACTCCTTTTACTAATTTTGCAATGCAAACGGACTGGTTCAGACCAAAGTTACCCGACACCAACCAGACACACTACGCTAAAGTTGATTAACCTTAGAAAATTGCATAAGTTTTTAGAATATAAATAAGAATATATAAGAAATCTTTTATAAAATAGAAATGGTTAAGTAAAATGTCGCTTTCAATGATACAGAACTACAAAAGATGCCCGGTAAATCATTTCAAAGCAGTGTAATTTATTCAGAATTGATTGACTAAGTAGCTATTACTTCTATTTTGTAATTTCCTTCATGTTAAAGAAAATAATAAATAATTACTTATAATTTAAGTCACAACTTAAACACCATTTACACGTAAGTTTCTTGCCTACGGCCTACAATAAAATTGAAGGAACATATGACTTGAATCGTCTAAACACTGTTTAGACGGGGCAAGTTTTATTGTTACTTCAACTTATGGTATGAATACCGTGTGAATGAGGCTTTATTCGTCCGTATTCGATCAATTTCAAACCTATAATCTGTTTGTCAAAATCAATTTAAGTTGCTCTTTACCACATGAAGGTTTGTTGTCAAGAAAAAAACGACCCTGTATGCATATGGTACCAATGAAAAAGTGAACAACTACGCACCTCCCTTGCCTTTAAAGGATTTTTTTATCCATGCAACAGATGCCATAAACATTTGGCACAAAACGAAGGCGATCTCTCTCGAATTCACAACACCAACCTTGATTCACGAAGCTAAAGTTTTCGAAACGGTCAGGTGTGCGTGTTAGCTCTTAACTAACCAATCACAATTTATGCAAGAGGACGTGACACGGGCACCGATCATGATGTATTGTTCCATTAATTGTATGGGACATTACAAACCATAATGGTGTGGGTATATTTGAAGACGGCACGTGAAATGTTTTGCTATAAATATTTAGAACAAGCGAACCTCTTTTTCAACGACCCCAGCGTAAAAGGAGGCAGAGAGAGACTTTCCGTCTGTCTTTGGCGCATCATAACTCCTAAACAGATGAACCAATATTATTGCGGTTTTGTTTGTTTGAAAGGTAGTTTAATCGTGACGGTTGAAGTTATACTCGATTTTTAATATAGCCATTTCACGGTTATGTTTGGTCCTATACTTAATTAAGTTCTTTTTCAAACCGAAATGAACCTATGTAATTAAGTTAAAACTAACTTTAATTTTTATCGGACAGTATTATGAGGCCTCGGTTTGGCTGAGTACGGGCTGAGATCAATTCGTTTCATCGCGTCATGAAAGATGTTTTATTTGCTGAATTTCATGCTTCATCAACTCTAGCTAAGTAAGTATGAGTCGGTCAGTTGGAACAATGAAATATTACAATAAAGTTTATCTACACATAGTGACTTGTTTAATAATGTAGTTGTGGACAGAACATCCGTTTATAAAAGAAATATTTTTCCACATGAAAAAACTTATCGAAGCCATGACTTATTAAAGCAACAAAACATTATATGTCCAGCAAAAAAAAAGGTTACTTTGTAAAAAAAATATTACTAATAGTATTTAATTATTTTAACATCCATGAACATACTTCTAAATTAACATCACATGGAACTAACATGATTGAGATTAAAGCTAAGAAACATGTAGTTAATAACGACTAACAATAGTTACACGCACGTGTTCATAAAAATACTAATTATGTTAATAACTGCAATTTTACGATTAACACCATGAGAAAAAACCATCACTAAATATCGAATCGGTGCCTGAAGCCAGGTGTCGCGTCGCGTCGTCACCGAGGCAGGTGAAATGGTGTCACGACGATTTGGAGTCGTTCCTGACCAATTGGCTGGAAAAGGCACAACATGAAGAAAATTGGCAAAGTATGGGGGAGACCTTCGGACCTTCGGCCAACAGAGGGACAACAAAAAAAAACAGTAGCACTACGGGAGTGCCGACAGAAGTAAAACTTGAAAAAAAAAAAATCGTAGCCGCAGTAATCAACGCGTTGATGTCTTTTACTCCACGGTGTCGGTAAATTCGGTAACAGTGTCTCGAAATCAATGGTTTAGTCCCATATCAAAAATGCCCACCGCGTCTAAAGAAGTTTTCACTTCAAAAATTAATATCGAGTCTTGAACTCATTTAGCTGAGCAGGTGTGCCAATTGCCAACATAAAAAATATATATATTTGACGTAATAAATAGAAGACAATACAACAATTTCCATCAGAATTTGGGAACGAGAATAACAGCGACTGCAACGTTACGTGAGTTGGGTTGATTAGACACTTAGGTAAACACACACAACAAGTGGAACCGCGAAGCAGTAGAACTGTTGCATATCTACCCATAATCCGACGTTCGCTGAAGGTTTATTTTTCAAATCAAAGATACCTAGCCTTTCTTAGTCTTCAAGTGTCTCAAGTATTTTTATGAACGATTTTGACCTTCATATGGATCTGCGGCATACTGGCTTTCTGTCTATATTCTCTACTAAAAGATTTGATTCTTGCACTTTTCGGACTTTGAACCTACCCTTTATTCTTAAGAAAAAAAAGACAAAGGCAAAAAATACTTTAGTATAAAGTTAAAATTGGACGTCGCAGGTAACTACGTGCTACGGTGCTACCCTTAAATGTTGCACAAAAAACCCGTTGTTCAGGTACGAGTGAACTAAAAATACATGTCAGAGAGATATTTTTCTTTTTCTGAATTACCAGAATTTACACCAGGTGTAAATTCTCAAATCGATTTACAACCTTTTTTGTATTGAGAAAACAATATTTATCGGATCTCTGGTGGTTATATTTTGTAACGGCAGAAAATATACGTACCATCGAAGAAACCTATAACTAAGCAATTTGAAAACAAAATCCCGTGCACACAACCCTTTTTTTTCATAGGTAACCATTACTATAGTGTCCGAGCGCTGCAAACAGAAATAGTCCTTATGGTGTATAGGTATGGATTTCTTCGATGGTACGTACATAAAAAGAAACAGGTAAGTAAATTAATCATCCAAAAAATTCTTGATCTGTAGGTTTCATATAAATGGGTACATTTTAAAGTTAATTAAACGTTTTGCATTGTTAATTAACTAATAAGTACGTTATTATTTGAAGAGGTTCTTTTCAAAATTTAACTATTTCACTTTCGCCAACATTTTTTTTTTTTTAAGTTTAAATTCATATGCAGCGAAAACAAAAGTTTGCCAAAACGTGATTGATCCAGCAGAAAAAAAAATGCATGATCAAAAGTAGTTTAATCCACTTCGTAAAAATACAGTTTTGGAACAAAACATGATTAATCCAGAACTAATTTGCTAGTTTCATATTAATTGCAGCAAAACGTGTTTTTTCCTATATTTTTCAGTCAGTTTAGTTTCAAAGTTCTTACATTTCTTCAGAACAGAATTTATTATTTTTATGACGTGATTTAAAATTGTGTTTGAAATGGCTTGGAATGGCGTGGCTTGAAATTATTCCTCTAGAGCACGTAACAAAACATGATTATTCTAATAAAGCCGAGTCAAAACTAGATTATATCATTTCAAATTCTTAATTTATTCAAAATAGATTTTTGAAACCTGGTCAAAACAATGGCTATTTAATAATTCAACAAAATATAGGACCAAATAAAATTAGCTACATTCTTAAAAAACTATATTTTCAAATTCTGCAAAAAATTATTCTGCATTTGTTAATGATATTCGGATTTTTTGTAAAATAGTTATGAAAACATTGTATTGGTAGTTTTCTTTTGCATTCTGTGAAATGTAATGAAAAATGCTTGAAAATGCCTATATTGCGATACGGTAATGAAAAATAAATAAAAGAAACTATTGTTCACATATTTGACACGAGTTATTTACCACTCAATTTTGGCAATGAACATTGTACAAATGCAATTTTTCTCCATGCGATACTGATATCAGTATACCTACTTAATTATTTTTATATTTTTCTTAGTTTCTCAGTTTTCCGTGGGACACATTCTGGGAAAATACATCGTCGTTTTGTAAAAATATTGGTGGAACAATTTTTTTTTTAATATTTAGACAGCCTAAAATTTAAATAAGGATATCATTGAAAGGTTCCTTTCATTAAAATAGTGGATTATGAAAAAACACAGAATCTAAGAACATCGTAGTCATTTTAATTAATTACGATTTTTTTAAATCGACGTGGAGATAATCCAAAGGTTACAAAAATTACTTCAGTAAAATATAATATATATTGCGTACACGATTTGGTGACTTTACGAGTGCCTTCTATTGATGTCTGAAAGCGCCACACTTTACAGATGCTTACCGAGTTGCCTCTGTTCTTCAACTGTGCCATATAGTTTTACAACAACCTTGCTACACACTTGATTTAACTAACAATTTTTTTTTTACTTCTCGCAATAATTTTACTTACCTACATAATGTCTTATTTTAATGTTACGGTATTTTAAATAAATAATATTTTATTGGATGAACTTCACCTATTTTTTCGTATAAATTAGTAATTAACAACAACATGCATTATATATTTAAATATTAATTGCGACAATATGTTAAAAATATAGGCACGATTCACATCGTATGCTAATGAAGAAAATGATAATAAATCACTTGGAAGAAAAAAAAAACATTTTAAAAGTAGAACGCTATGGCAGCAATTGTATTTTTTTTACTATTTGTTCACACGGTCATAGCATCACCTACTTTCTCTATGATCTAACTGATGGGATAAAGCTACATATCGTAATCTCAGATTTCATATCTAGTTTCCACGTATGTTACGTATTACTAGAATATCACCTGTCGTATCAGGACCATTTCTAGTGTTTTAATTTGAATTCCGAATAACGGGCATCACTAATAAAATGATTGAGCTTGTAAGATGAATAAAAGTAAAAAAAAAGACATGATGCCTTAAAACTTTAAAAATAATTTATAGTTGCAAACTTTTTTGCCTGAAAGCAACAGAGCGTAAGAACGATTTTCTAAAAAAATAAAATACTTTTTACTTAATCTAGAGTTATAAGAGTATTTGGTATGGTTTAAAAATGAACTGTTTTTTAGTATATTGTGCTGTCATTTCGAAAATTCAATGACTTACATATTTCCTCTAAACAAAATCAATAAATCTGCTTTGGTTGTGGTCGGCTTCCAGTCTAATCGGATGCAGCTGAATATCAGTATTATACATGGAGCGACTGCTTATCTGACCACAACCCAGTTACTGGGTACCACGATACCCCTTTAAATATGTTCTCCAAACATATACAAGGATGCTCTCGTAGTGATGTGCATTAGACACTAACTGAAACTTTCCCTAGTCATCAATTATGGAAAACTGGAGAAAATCGACACGAACACGAAGATATTATGACAAGATTTATTTAATTAATATCGCTTCTATTTTCCCACATATGGCTCATTATGTCTCTGTAACAATCAGTACTCTTTCTTAAATTAACAATGATTAATTTTAGAAAGCGTGTCGATTGTTTATTAGGTATTGATTGTTTAATTATTATTGCCTACTGTTTTTATGCAAATTATCACTGGTTTAGAATCTACATTTGGGTGCACCCAAACGTGGATTGCGTCTAATACAAAGACGTAAAAGCTTATTTTCTCAGAAAGAATTCATAATTCATATATACATATTTATAATTCTGACCTATATTTATAAAAGAAAAAATATTCTTACCACAATACAGTCAGTAAGTCTAGTAAGTACCACGATTAAGATAATGTTGCCCAAACAAAAAGATCCACTTATGACAAAATAGGAGATTTGCGCACCCTACTTGTGAAACTAACCATAGAGTAGGTGACACACTACACAAAGGGACTTAATCTACTTATTCAACAATCCAAATAACTTTTTTGTTATAAAAAGATATATTATACAAGAAAGCGTGTCAGTACCCGTGACAAATTGACAATTATTAAAGTGAATCAAGCTATTAGGTAAGCATTCAATTAGTCGCACTTAGATATGTAACATTACGTAAAGTAATGACTGTTTGACAACATTTTCTTAGTATTGTTAAATTAGATTTTCTACACTTACGCTGAAATTGCGCTATACTGGTTTGGTCATAAAAATATACATTTTCTTTTATTTGCTCATCATACAAAATTATAGCTGAGTGGTAGTAAAGCGGCCCATTTGTTACAAATGTTTGTTTTGATATAGTTAAACGGTTCGCGAAACACCCGCGAGAAAGTCTGTCTACAACCGGACATTCCAACGACGTATGTTGTAAATAGGTAGCCGCAAAACGAAACTGCACTTTGCAATAAGTCGCCTCGACATCGTTGCTGTTGCTGCAACACACGAACGGACAAACAACTAAAATAACAAAACAACGAAAATTACCTTGGATTTGTAGAGGGTTGCTCCTTAACAAAAATAAATCCTTCACAAAAATTTGTTCCAAAACACTTGTTTTTTTTTCACTTTGTTATTCACTGAACAGTTTTGATCGATTCACCTCACTTTATTCGAATACATTTTTAAAATTTGAATATCGAAAATGGCTCGTTTGAAAGTATCGGTCGTGTGCGCGGGCGCGGCTTGCGTCAGTCGCGATGGAGCGCGAAGTGGTGGCGCGGCAGTACCCCACTACGCTGTCGACTGCGCTGTTGAAACAGTCTCAGATAAGGACCACCTCCACTTACCGCTTCCCGCTGCGAGGGCCCTAATCCTTTATGAGATGGGAGAGGAGTCTATGAACTTTGTCAAACAATTTTTTGTCGTATCATTGTCGGTGGAATTCTACGTATTCTCTTCAATCTTTCGAAGTGCATTTCGACGTTACCTGACCCATTATTGTGACGATTTACTAAAGTGGTCCTGATTGTGGGAGTCGAAAACACGAGTTTCGTCAAAAAGTTCTTTATAGACTTGTAATCTAATCTATTGACATTTTTAGGGTTCCGTACCTCACAAGGAAAAAACGGAACCGTTATAGGATCACACTGTCTGTCACAGCCAATTCGCTCCGAATCTAATGGACCGGTTAAGTTGAAATTAGGTACACTTATCAATTTCTGTGGCCCAAACACGAACGTGTAACGTAAATAAAAAAAAATTAAAAGGGGGGTCACTTATCGGGGGCAAATTGAAAAATTTAAAAAAACAATTGCAAACTACACTGTGTGACATATAAAATGTAAAGGCTTGTTGTGAGGATCTCAAATATATTCTTTTTATCATTTTTAAATAAATACTTTTAAATATATTTAAGAAAATTTATGAAAATTGACCGGGAATGGTCAATTTTCATCAATTTTCTTAAATATATTTACCTTATCTCCGAAACTACTGACCCTAAAATTTTGAAAAATAAGCAGAAAATAGTTCTATACTTATGGATTACAGGAAAACCTATAAGAAGTCTATGGTCTTAAAATAATATGGTAAATCTCCCAATATTGTGCGATCAAACTTACATTTGCAGTTGGAATGTATGAGAGAATGTATTTAAGATAAATTCGTCCCAACTACGGAACCCTTCATTGTGTGTGGTCCGACACGCACTTGGCTGGTTTTTTATTTAACGACCGAAGGATATTTCTGAATTAAGTTAGAAAATTTGTTATAAAGATATGCTTGAAAATGCGGAACGTGATCAAGAGGCCGCCTAATGGAAACTGGATACTAAGCCTTTGTGGGTTGTTTCCTCTAGTGTTGCCATGTGGGCTTTCAAGTGAAGCCCTTAGTTTTATGGGATTATTATGCTATGGTAATGAGAGGCTTGATAAAATATTCTCTAATTTAAATTAAAACAATATTATTTAATCTCTTTGATGGACATTAACATGGAATAGAAAATGTATTCTACGTAAACAGAACTATTTTAATCGGTTGTGTCTTGTAGCTTAATTCAAAATCGAGTTGCGTAAAGTCGATTACGCGTCAACTAGTCTCATTACTAACGATGTGACCCATATCGCTCTAAATATCCACTGATCCACGGTACAAACGTAACGTACTTGTACAAACAAGGTAAACTAGTATAGGCTTGAAATGCTCGCTTCATTTCATCATGACTTCTTAGAACGAACATTTTTTTCTAGGACAAAAACAGGTAAAAAGCGCTGTTAACTGTGTCAACTTCTTTATATGGAGATCGAACGTACCTATCCTAGTTTAACTTTTGACAAGCTGTTATGTCTAACGGATGGGTTAAATATCTCACTCTTGCTTCGTTTGAAATCATAGTAAACGTAAGAGTTACGTTAGTAGACTGTTATATCCGTTAGAAAGATTAACAGGCCAAATTGGCAAAAACCATTTGGTTTTATGTTCATTGCCAAAACTGCTATCAGTAAAAAAACAATTGCTTTTTCTCAATTGTGTTGGACAGTTAAACGTCAATTAATATACAATCGACAATAAGAAAGACATGAGTAAAATACAAGACAATATAAAAAAACTTTTCTGTCTTTTTTACGGAACCCTTGTTTAGAAAACACCCTGACACCCCACCTTATGCCATCCTCATGCTAAGTGGTAAAAGGCTGCAACTTCCGAAACAACGGACAATGTCTCCTGACTCTATAGTACATATACATTTGGTAAAAGGCTGCAGCTTCCAAGACAACTGACAATGTCTCCTGACTCCTGACTTCATAGTACATATACATGTGGTAAAAGTCTGCACCTTTCAAGACAACTGACAATGTCTCCTGACCCTATAGTAAATAATATACATGCAGTACATCATTTGCTGTAATTTTAATTTAAAATTCAAGGTAGCCACAGAATCAACCTAATGCTTCTTCTCTGACATAAAACGTCTGCCAAACGCACTAAGAAACAGCAAAGTAAATGAAGTTTGACCTTACCACTTGTGGAATTGTCTGGAGACAAGGATCTTCATCCTTGACTGACGGAGCTATGTGCTAATGTTTATTGTAATCGTTGAATCATATTTAATATTTGGTCTACAGGGTCGCTCCACCCACGTGGGAAGTTAAGATGGGTGTCCAAGATCCAGACCAAAGTAATTCGAGACTAAAAACAAAAAAATCTTAACTCTTTATTGCAAGTAACTACAGCTGACTATGGGGTCAGCGGTCAACTTGAAATTAGGAGTTGTCCTTAGATATCGATGTCTTTAAGTTTCGCTAGCTATTTTAATTTGACCCTAGTAAAGAAAGGATTACGGCAAGATCCACCCATTATCATTAGATTTAATAGTGTTATATTTGTGAATCTAAGCAGAATAAGATAGAAGAATCGATTACAAATCAAGTATAAATCATTAATACTGGAGATTTTCTTTCACACATAGGTAATATTTAATTTCCTGAACTTTTCGGCATTTGTATAGGTACCTTTTATGTAGAATTATGGTTTAATTTATGTTGGTAATAATCATTAAATTTTTATGTATTTAGGTCAAAAACTGATATTGTTACGAATATAAATATATATACATAGTATGTATATCACGTAATCTTTTAAGGGTTACAATGTCAAAAATGTTGCTTCTTACATAAAAATAAAACTTAAGTATTAAAATAATGACAGTACCTACATAAGTTCATAATGCTCGTTTACAACACATGAGTATTTTATTATACAAAATTGAAGCTCTTTGATCTTACGGAATATTGTAAGCATCCTTAAACTTAGGTCAAGATTATCGTGTTTCTTTTAAAAATCAGTCTGAGTTTAGATTTAATTAAAATTAATGTTTATTTATTTAGTACATGACCTACAGCTAGTAAAAACAGACAAAAAAGGATACCATAGTCACCAGTTATGATGATAACTCTTTCAATAATCTATAAATAGCCCAAGTAGTGTGAAGTATTCTGCGTACGGATTAAAATCCCCGAAACTAAAAATAAAATCGAAGGAAATATTGTTACCACTAGCGACCCGCCAATGCTTTGCACGGGTGCAATCTACTTTCCGTGCAACTTTCTTAATTTTTTCTTTCATAAGAACCTTCTCCTGTCAGGAGAAGGTTCTTATGAAAGAAAAAAATAACAAACACTAAAAAAAAGAATCGGCGAAATCGGTCCATCCGTTTGCGCGTAATGCCGTGACCAAGGGAAATAGGGATTCATTTTTATTAACCGACTTCCAAAAAGGAGGAGGTTATATGTTCGACGCGTATGTTAGTTTTTTTTTTATGTATGTCCTCCGATTTCTCCGTCATTTGTGGACCGATTTTGAAAATTATTTTTTTATATAAATTTAAAACTAAAGCATCAAGATTATGGAATTAGATACTATGGAACTAACGCAATATTCTACTAACATCGCATTTTTTATCAATATCTTTCAGTACACAAATGTATACAGCGCTTAACACATGAGTTTAAAAACTTCTATTATGTTATTATCTTAATTCCGAGTACCAAGAGTCCGCGTGGTCGTAAACTTGCTCTCCCACAGAATAGAGTAAAGCTCACAGGTTCCAAAGTAAAAAGATAACAAAAGATAGAGCTTGAATTGAAACTCCTTTGTTATCTTTTAGTTATTGTTTGGTCTTGCGTATTGTCTGCCTTTCTCTGCTCTGCTGTGAAAAATTGTGTCATTGTGAAGGATTATTTTAGAAGATTTATAGAAAGTCAGGATGTGCTTGTGTGATTGTATGTACATTTAAACATTATATAGATTACGTTTTTAAATATGTAATATAATATAAAAATTATAAAAACATTTAACGAAAAAATAAATATATTTATATGGTCCACCGGTATCGGGAACAGGGTACAAGTTACCAGGTAGTAAGGGCTCCAGAGAGAGGAACTCAGTGTCCAGATGTACTGCTTTCTGAATCGAGTCCTTCAATTTATTATTAATTTATTACCAATATTCAGATTCAGATTATTTATTTGTAAACATAGGTAACAGATACACAGGTGTGTGAGATGTTACATTTTTTGTAAGTCCTCTATGCTTTGCCATTGGGCGTACCTACAAATGTTAGTATCAATTTTAATTATTTCATTATTCACTTCACAATATAAAATAAAAATTATAGAATGAGCTAGAGTGTTGGCTAAATCAATGTAGTGAAATGTTATCATTTGTAAAGTTACACATTCTCGCCTATCTATAACATTCTTTCCTTATAGGCTTATACGATGAATGACAATGGTCCTGTGTTGTACTTATAACTTTTTTGTTTTGAGTACAAAGTGATCACTCATTCATTAGGACTGATTAATGCTTGCAAATCATAGGAGTTTTATGAAAACTTAGGTGTAAAATAGGTATGTTTACCCCATGGGAAGAAAGACTTGCTGACGACTCGGACACAATATATTCCGACATAGTGTCCGAATTAAAACATTATAATTTCAATATTTTTTTCACTGTTAATTCAGACACTCAAATTATTGAAGCTGTTTAGTACAGTCAGATAAAAAAGTTTTAAAATATAATATGTGGAAAAAAAGCGTTACCAAAACTATTTTAGGGTGGCTTTAAGGCGGCATCTTTCAGTAATAAATAGCTTTGTGGACGTTTATCACTGTAAGTCACCACATTAGACTATTAGATACATGATGAAAAAAATAAACAAAAATCATTCAAAACGTATATTTAGTATAAAAATCAACATCTTATAAATATTGGTTTATATTAATATACAATATAATCACATAAAAAATCGCGTGTCTGTGTATGTGGGTTTGCAATATTATAAAGGTTAAAACCGGTTAAAAACTGTTTTTTCCCAACTACAGACTGGGCGGAGGACGGATTTCTACAATAAAATTAAGGTATCGTTGAAAGTTTTTTATCTGACTGTACAGAACAGCTTTTTTATTGGTGTCCGAATTATCAATGAAAAAAATTCGGATTCGGACACTGTGTCCGACTAGTCAGCAAGTCGGAAGATGGCGTGAGTTTTTGTATGTGTAGGTAGGTTTATCATCGATAGTCAGATTTACTTGGCGTATTTGGTACTTGCTTTTGCCTTTTGGATATTAATAAAATATCCTAGGTCAATTTCACAGTGATATGGCTAAGTAACACATGTACATATGTAAATGATCCACAAACAAACCGGGGCGTATCAATGTCCCGTTGTTTTTCAATTTCATAGGGTTTGAATACTTTGACTTATTATATTAATGAAAGTAAATAATTTGAACGCAGTCTTTGAAACGAATCCACCGCGCCTTGCAAAGTGGAATACTCTTGAGCAAAGTAAAATTCTTGCAAACTTGGATATGCAATAATGTGTAAACTAGTTTTTATAAACTAGTTTTTATAAACTAGAATAAATATCCCTGTCAGTCAGTTCTGCTGGACCCTTGCAGATCTATTCTAAACATTTCCTTTAGCAAACCACAAGCAGAGTCTTAGTGCCATAATTTGAGCCACTAGTAGACGACGGCTCGAACTCATTGGTGGCGTGGCTAATATGCATGCTATTTAGTAAAGTTATTTATTTATTTAGTATTTATTTATTTAGTGTTTATTTATTTAGTTTTATTTATTTAGTTTTTATTTATTTATTAAGTGAAATAGACGATGATTTATAACGAAAACGAGCGCGTAAAATTTAATGAATAGACCTTTGGGCGTATAGATATTATGGACAAACTACTGGATGTAGATACATCCAAAAAAATTACAAAATAAAAGCCGTACCTATAGATAATTTATTGAAAAGTTAAAATAATGTTTTTTTGAGTACTTATCTACTCAAAATAAAATTATTTTAACAATAGAATGTCAGCCATATTCAAATAATCATTACCTTTCCTTCAGCATCTGCCTATCCATTTGGAAATAGTTCATGCCATGATAAAGAAAAGTAATACCCAATCAGTGAGGTCGAAAGTTCTGAACCACCAGGGTTAAATGCGTCGAACGCACAGTCGCGAAGTGAAAAGGTGAAGTACCTTTTAGTTCAGTATCAAACATGGGAGCCAGAGGAGCTCGTGGCTAAGTAATAACAGCCGCACGGGTCGATCCATCAGGTTAAGCTACGCTTGCCGGGGTTGGTCCGTGGATGGGTGACCATCTTTACATACCGAGACTCCTCTGTGCCTCGGAAAGCACGTTAAGCCGTTGGTCCCGGCTATCATTAGTGGATCTTGGACAGACTTAACGAGTCACCAGACGCCCGAAAGTCTGACAACCAGTCTTACCAAGTGGTATTGTATTACATTGTTACTGCGTTGTGGAGGTCAGATAGGAAATCGCTCCATGTAAAATACTGGTATTCAGCTGCATCCGGTTAGACTGGAAGCCGACCCCAACATAGTTGGGAAAAGACTAGGCAGATATACAACGTGTAACGTTAAATGCGCAAAACCTCAGACACCCCAACTGATTTTTAATTCAATTTAATTCAGAGAAAAAAAAAAACATTAAAAAAATTGTAAAGGTTTTATGTGCTGTTTTAGTTCGTAAAATTCGTATTTGCATTGAAATAAAAGCTATTATTATCCCTCGTATGAGAAAATTTAAATTGGTCGACAACAATTTGTGTTTGTTTACCTATTTTGGCGGGTTTGCGCATGTGATGGCTTGACCTATTAATAAATAGACACGGCAACGTATTTAATTATAATTTTATGAAAAATTTGACCTATATTAAAAAGTGGTTCAGTTGATTCTGCCCGTTATTTTGATCAAACTATTTTCAGGTTTTGCGCATTTAACATTACACGTTGTAGATGTACCATACTTACATGAAACTTATTATTTTTCCGACAAGTAACATCCTACTTGGATATTTTCATTCAGTGAGTTAAAAAATTGCAGCCCGTGGATATGCACTTGCACCGTATTACGAGGTCTATGGTAAGTTGGAATCTTGGTAGCATCATCGAAGTCTCGATTATTTAGTTATCCGCTCATGACCATCTTCCGGGCGCCGACCGCACATTGTTACATTACATCATCCTACGTGCTGTTACTATTACAATAATCTTAAGTAGTCGTAGGACTTCTTACGACTTGTCTTAAAAGGATCGTGAGCAAGATGTACTGTTATCATAATCCAAATTTAATACTTTAATTTATATAATATGTACTAGCGGACCCGACAGACGTGGTCCTGTCCGAACAGCGCCACCTACCGGGTCTAATTGTATTTTAAAACCATCCAGGGACAAACTCAAATATACACACAATTTTTTTTATCGAAATCGGTCCCGGCGTTTAGGAGTTAGGTGACAAACACATTTACAGAAGAATTATGTAAATAAAGATATGCGAAAGTAACTGTCTGCCTGTCTGTTACCTTCTCACACCTTAACGGCTAAACGGGTTTGAATGTTTGGCACGCGGATACTATGACCTGGGTTAGGACATAGGATACTTTTTTCGAAGGCATGGTCCCGTGGTATAATTTCCGACCTTACGCAGGCGAATCCGCGGGAAAAAGCTTATTAATGAATGAGGAATTCAATCATTAAAGGCGAAATCTTTTCTTTCTGGGACAAGAAGTCATTTTAAGTAATCAATCATCCTTAAACTACAGTTAAACATGCATTCATCACATACAGTTACAAATATTATGTTGAATTCATAAAATTTTAACGGATTCGACGAATGCATGCAAGTCATCCAAATTGAATGTCAAAAAACGTGAGAAAAACATTTAAATGAAGCAATATGCTAAATTGGTCATTGGCGATGTTATTTAAAACCATCCACAGGTTGTAACATCGGTCGATAACTTACACAAGATGTATTGCGATGCCGCGGTTGAATACGTCTTGCGTTCGTTCTTTGCCCGGTCTGACGATGGTTTCGTCGATTTTTATTATATTATACTAGCAACCCCGCACGCTTTGCACGGGTAACAGAGCATTTATATATGGCAATATTTTTTTCTGTCGCTGTGTCATATCAGCATGTTCATCCTACTTGGAGTATTTTACATTGTCATATTTCAGCCAATTTACACAAAACCTTATGAATTATATATACAGCTAACCCTTCCTCATGACATAAATCACTTCGTCCATTTGTGAAAATCGTTATGAAAAATCCGTTCGGTAGTTTTTGAGTTTATCGCGTTCAGACAGACAGACAGACATGCCGGGGGAATTTTGTTTTATAATATCTATTGATGAGATTTATTTACACACTTGAAGCATTATACACCGTGACATTTTAGTCGTCTTACAAAAGCAGCCCACTTCATGTATCCAATGACTATTAAAAATTAATAAAAAATAATTGTTATATTGTAACAATTTTTTAATTGCTCCTAGAGGTATTTTATGTATTTTACATTGAGTGGCCCTTTGTACTAAAATGTAACGGTGTATATCATCATTTTTTTTTAATGAATGTTTAGTAGTCATTGGAGACATGAAGTGGGCTGCTTTTGTTCCAGCCCGTCCCATACTTGATGTCTTCCCTCCGGTTGACGCCCTAAGCCGAGGTTCGTACCCCACAGGTGCCGTTAGCGAGCGTTCACCTAGTTTTAATTAGCATTGTTGAATAACCCCTGGCTGGAGGTTTTAAGTGTAGTAGCTTAAGGCACCCACAGGAAAGCCCGGTTAAGTAGTCATGATCTCAGAGGTCAACTACGAGATGCCCTACCTAAAAAAAAAATCGGAAGCTTGCTATAGCGACTTTAGCATCAGCCATCAGCGCAGCGATTACAACAACTTTATCTTCAGCGGGCTTCGAGATCTGTAGAGCACGGCTTGATTTTAGGTAATCTAGTTATCTAGCTAAAATCACGCCTTATTTCCCCGTAGGATTAGGCAGAGGTGTACTGTAGGCACTAGCTTGGCTGCGGTACCTGGGACAGTGTGTAAATCAAAGAATTCTAGAAGGGCGTAATTATATTTAATCCATCAGCACACTATAATGACAACACCAGCGCAACCGACGCCTGGGGCTAAACTGTCATTTTATTATCGACAAGTGAAAACCATATCAAAATCCTAATTTAAATATATCTTGTCAGATTGTTCGGATGACACGCAGCATTCTTGCCAGCCTGTACAGCATGAGGTTGCATCTCATGATAAAACCTTACAGTACCTATGTAGGTACACCCACATTTCGCCAGTTATGTTTAAGTCCCATGTAATAGGGGGCGAGCCTATTGCCATCAACCGGGCACAAATCCAGAATCCGGACGCTACTGAGAAATTCCTAATGAAAAGACCCAATAACACTTTGCCCGACCCGGGAATCGAACCCGGACCTCATGCTTGGCAGTAGCGCTTACGACAATAATTAGACCAACGAGACTAATCTAACTAAAATCAATCATTTACACATATAAACACACTGTCTTACCTACTCCTTTGTCAGTGCAATCTGTGACTTCATCATCATCATTTCAGCCAAAAGACTTCCACTGCTGGACATAGGCCTCCCCCAAATACCGCCACTTCGACCGGTTCTGTGCTTCCCGAATCCAGCGGATTCCTACGGCCTTCACAAAGTCATTGGTTCACCTTGTGGGAGCCCTTCGCACGCTACGTCTTCCGGTACGCGGTTGCCACTCCAGAACCTTTCGGGCAATCGGACACTGTGACTTAAACCTATTGAAAGGGTGTCATGTGGCTAAAAATTGTTTCTGCAAAACTAATAAGGTACCTTTAATTAGTAAGATCATAATTTATACGATTAAAATGCAAGCTACTTGAATTTCGTCCTTGTAATAAGGTTAACGATAAACACGAATTAAGATTTTCTCTCGCAGCCATGAGTCATCTTTGCAATCGACACTCGATTCAAGTTAACGGTATTTTGAGATTCGCTTTTTAGATTCTGAGAATTAATGTATCCTCCCGATGTTTGTAGGTCAACGTCTGATTAAATAGTTTATTTGTATTTATTTTTTGTTTGGCTTGAAGGATGCTGGTCTTTAAAAGATATTGGAGCCAGTGGTTTGAATCCCTTTTGATCATTCCGCTTCATCAGCTTTCGCTTCGGTAAATAGCAGCCTAAATTTTTTGTCGTCATTGCAATCTTTGTTATTATTGTTTTTGCTTTGTTTGTTGTTTTATTGAAGTTTTGTGATAATCCAGGATTATTCCGGCTTACCCATCATTATTAATCTCAACTGATGGTAGACTATTGTGATGTTCATATTTTTGTTCACTCTTCAACTATTTGTTCAATTATTGTCTAGCTGATATTGGACAGTATTATGTCAGTGTATTTTGTCAGCACACTAACCGCTGGCACTTTTATGTAATAGGATTACGAAAATTGCGCGAACGATAGGCCAGCCTGCCTGATTCATTAGTGTACAACCGCCGGTCATTATGGAGAAATGATCGTCCTATTTTGGGTGCCACTATTGCATGAAGAGTTGTGAAAGTGATTGGTCGAAGTAAGTGTAGCTGGCGCTATATCCTTGGTCCCTCAAGGTCACTCAGTCTGCTTCTTCTTTTCGTGTGGTTAGTGACTAACCTGTTGTCAGAGTTTTAAAGGCATAGGCCTCTGACTTGACTTCACATGCCGTCGAGAAATATCTCTCAGGCATGCCGGTTTCCTCACGATATCTTCCTTTACCGTTTTTGAAGCAAGTGATAATTATACAATACGCACATGAATCTGAAAAGTCAGCGGTGCGTGCCTTTGGTTCGAACTCGAGACCTATGAACCTCGTGACCTCGTGACCTATGGTCACTCGGTATCGAACGATTTTCGGCAAAGCATAAGCCCCTTTACACCTGGTCTGCGTCGTGAAATGCGACAAGTAGATAAGATTGCTCTTTGTAAAGAAGCTTGTCCGGGGAATCACTGCTGATTCTTATTGGTGCCAGGGTAGTGTTTCTGTGTTCCGGTTTGAAGGGAGGTGTAATACAGACTCGTGGCACATTTCAGCTTTATCTCTGGGATTGCACCTGCAACTACAATGCTTCTGGTATTGTTGATGCCTTCACAATCTTTGTTACCACCAGCTTGGTTGCCACCAATAACAAAAATACCAACAAAGGGATTATGTCAGAGCGATGCCCATTATGCAAGGTCTATGACAACAACAAAACTCCGACCACTAAACCGTCTTTCAAGGTGGTGATTATAGCAATTTCACCTTTGACCGTCCTAAGGAAGGCCCTACGTGCACAGTTAATAATGATGACAGTCTATAACTACGTTGTCTGCCATTGACAAGCTTGGGCCTCCTTATTATGCAACTGTTATTTAATGGGTTTCGCCTCATTCCGGGTTTAAAAAAATATTGACCGTTCACTATAACTTGTCCCTTGCCGTCATTGCACCATTGCTTGTCAAGATTAGTTTCAATACTAAGATGTGTAGAGTTCAAATTGGCAACTGACAGAACAGTGCTAGCAATCGCGTCACGGGACAAGTTATAATGAACGCACTGTAGTTACTCTTGAAGCAAGGCTTGTACCAATGTCACTTATATAAGACCTACCTACCTAGACAAAGTGACATTCTATCCTGCAAAACTAAACAATCTAGATAATGGATTGACAAGCTACCAAAAAGCTATCAATCCTGTTGAAAGTCTTTGTAGAAATACGAAATGCTTTGAAAGAGATTGCCACTTGTCTAGGATAGAAAGAAGCTTTTTCTTGCTCGAAATTCAGAATAAAGAAGGTACTATGTTTACAATTTACATTAATTTCTTCATGGTCAGACTCTCATAGTCTCTTATGAAATCAAGGTTCATTCATTAGAGTTTTCATCAATGTTATGGGTTAGTTTATTATTTAATAGTGTTATTCGATATTTAAACAAATAAGACAGTGCGTTTCCTATTTTCCGTATAGTGACTAGTATTGCTAGGTAGCTATTGTTCATATTAGTGTTTATAAACTTGGACATTGTGAATGATTCACGTTCAATATGTTTATATAAACTGAAGATTGTATGGCTGGATTATTATAAACTGTGACTTTTTAAATTCATATATATTTTCATTTCTGATTTCATCTTGGTCATTACTGACGTCGATAAAGAAGAACATCGTGAGGAACCTGAACTTTATAGTTAATAATATATAAAGTCTTAAATCGCCAACCCGAGCAAGCGTGGTGATCAATGCTCGTGCCTTCTCTGTATTAGAAGAGGCCTTACCCTGCAGTGGGACAATAATATGCTAGTATTATTATTATGACAGCAGCCTAAAAATACATATATTCGTGTTTGACATAGATATACCTAAGAAAATGTTTGGTGCCCAGAAAATAAATCTAGGTAAGTGCTAAAATATAGAGCAATAGGAAAACATGGCACAAAAGACAGGAGGCAAACTCAGCAGTGGAACAAGGCATTGATGATGATTATCATGAAGTGCTAGAATGCAAATGCAGATGGGTGCAGTTATATTAACAGCGTAGATTTATAGAAGAAAAAAATCTGTGTGACTGCCTCCTTGTTCTAGTGGTCGGAAGCGCTACTGTTGAGCATGAGGTCCTGGGTTCGATTCCCGGGTCGGGCAAAGTGTTATTAGGATTTTCATTTGGAATTTCTTAGTAGCAGCCCGGAGTCTGGATTTGTGCCCGGTTGATGGCAATAGGCTCAACCCTATGGGACATAAACATAACTGACGAAATGTGGGTGTACCTGCTATGGTTACACCTTTACCTAACACTTTGGGGAACAAGGCTTGATGTTATAAACATGTGTAACATGTGTTTAATGTCTATTTGTAATATATGGATATATTAGAATTAAAAAAAATAAACACCTTTTACATATATTACTTTTCGAGGTGAACGAAACAACAAAAATGTAATTCTGCTTTCGAATAAAAGTATACAGTTGACTATGAGGAACAGTATGCATCGTTTAAAAACCCCAGACGGGTGTCGCCACCTAAATCATTCATTCCTCACGAACGAACGCTTTAAATGACAAACTGCATCAGACGAAGTTTCTAGACATTCGCGCTGCGCTCACGCATGTGAAACGTGTAGAATTTTCTAGATCGATGGACTGTAGGGAATCTTTATTAGAATCGGACGTTTAAATTGCTTAATCTTGTAAGGAGTAGCAATGTTAGAATGATTTGTCATATAATGATTGCCATTCGGGGAATCGTTTAAATTTTAGATCCTTTTCAAATTAGTGAATCTATTTGTAAATGATGAGTCTGAATGAGTAATGGTTCGCTTTTTATCTGAGCGTTCTTACCTATATGGAAAGAGAATTAAAAGCTAGGTTTCGGAAGCCCTCTTCCGAAACCTACTGCGTTTGAACGCATATACGAAAGTATCCTCTTGAATTTCAGTTAGCTAAAAGGACGTATGCAATGTCAAACGCAATTAATATTGTATTGTGAGAGTTAAAGCTAATAACTGCAGAAATATGTCCTGATTTTTTTTAAGCTATCCCCGTAAAAATTCTAAAACAGACTGAACTGAGATATCACACATTGATTAAAGCTTTCGATAGAAACTACAATTTCCATTTTAAACAAAAATCTACTTAGTCATAGGTATAATTTAGTTTTCCCAATAGAACACACAAACATTACATATTGACGGATATTACAAATCTCTACCCCAATCAGGTTGATGTGACCATCAAGCGATCAAGCAAGATAAAGCGGATTCTGTTGCAACCGGGCCTGCGCGCACGCACACAGTCCAACAGTGAAAGTAATCGAGGAAAATCCTGGTGCGTAGCGATGAAACTTGTTCATTTAGTTGTCAGTATAACATTACTTGACCACCTTTCTACGTACACCATAGAATTTTGCAATATTATTATTATAGTGGATAGTTGGAAAATATAAGTGAAGACACTTGAGGAAACGGTGTTTGAATGTTGTGTCTGTCTGTGTGTTTCCACATGCTATATTTTATGTAAATGACATGTTTAGTAGCGAGGGAAATATGGGAATTTCTTTGTTGAAAAGCAGGAAATTGTACTTGGCAAATCTAATGATCATGAGCTTACTAAGCTGTTTTCTATAGATAATTGATATCAAACAGGAAAGGTGAAGAAATGAAGATGGAAAATACTCATTCCTACTTTTCATGGTCCGATTTTCTTTCTACGTTAGTGAAGCATATCACAAACGCTTAATCTCATTATGTGTTATTTATAGGTAAGTATGATGTACCATCGGGGTAACGCATATCTAACTACTTTGAAAACAAAATCCCGTGCACACGACCCTTTTTTTTTCGTAGGTAAGCGATACTATAACGGCCAAGCGCTGCAAGCAAGAATGGTCTGTACAGTGTACAGATATGCATTTCTTCTGTAGTACCTACACAAAACAGTTTTCTTTGTATGGCCACTTGCACCGCTAACAAGAATGTTTTAATGCAAAAAGAAATGGAATGTTATTTATAAAGTAAACGAATAGGAATTAGAGTAGAGAAATGATCGTCGCACGCGCCGCTGCGCACACGTCTCGATTGCAAGTGCATTCACGCGCAGAAGCGGACTGTCGATAAATTCTGTTTTTTCTTTCTTAGAAGAAAACTGTACGTCTGCTCTAGTTGTTTCAATGGTCAACTATGACAGTAGACAGATAGGTCTTTATTGAGACAGATCTTTCTTCTATTTTGGAGGTGATACGATATAGAAACGGAAGAAACGAAAGGCAGACAGATTGTAGAAATATTACTACGGTGCGATGTCAAAAATGATGAAAATAAATGTCACTTTTTATTACCTGACTACGGCGAAGCAAAAAGGAGGGTTATGATTTTGACCGGTATGTATATATGTTCATCTGTTACCTCATAACTTCTAAACTCCTCATCATAAATTGACAAATGAGGTATCGCTGGTGGGCTATGTGATGTCATATTAAATTAAATATGGCGCCCTCTAGAGGACACAAAGTCATGAAAAAAATAAAGATGCCGTGTTGGGTTTCAATTAGCACATAATTTTTATTACAGCCCCAAAATAATTTGGATAAAATAAAAGTTATAAAACTAAAACCCAACTACGAAAAAAAAGTCTCCTAAAAAGGTATAAACAAGACGTCACAGACACAAATAAAGAAAACAGAGTCACACGTAATCTGTTCGATTTATGCCCTAACACGTGTGACTCCGGATTTTTAATATGTCTGAATACGAATACACCGCGGATGTCAAATGTGACAACCGCGGTGTATTCGTATTCGATAGTAGAAGACGTTGTCCCGGACAGCAAAACGTTGCGCAAAAAATTTGTTCGCGGTATCTTTATATATATGTTTTGGTAGTAGCTGACCTCGGAGTTCATGACTACTTTACCGGGCTATCCTGTGGCTGCGTTAAGTTACTAAACTAAATTTGTATACTAGGCTACCGCTCGATAAGCTCACCTCCTGTGGAGCACGAACCTCGGCTTAGGGCGTCGCTGGGGGGAGGACAGCAAGATGGGACAGGCTGGATCAAACATGGGTAATTATTATTGTCAGGGGAATTTAAAGCTACAGGCTCAGCTTCGACGTGGGCTGGCGCATCGTCGAGCAAGGATCAGGTGGGGGATTTGCGGTGTTTGCTACCTCAATGTTTATATATGTCTGTTCTTCGTAGTTGATGTTTTAGGGTTATGTCTAGCATTTTCCCAACTATGTTGGGGTCGGCTTCCATTCTAACCGGATGTAACGGAATACCAGTATTTTACATGGAGCAACTGAGCCACTCCACAACCCAGTTAGCGATACCTCTTGGTAAGACTGGTTGTCAGACTTTCGGGTTTCGGACGAACCGTAACACTAACAACTGTCAAAGATCTACAAATGACAGCCGGGACCAACGGCTTAACGTGCTTTCCGAGGCATGGAGGAGACTCGGTATGCAAAGATGGTCACCCATCCACGGATCAACCCCGGCAAGCGTAGCTTAACCTGTTGGATCGACCCGTGCACCTGTTATTACTTAGCCACGAGCTTCTCGGTGTTTTAAGGTTATGTAATGCTATACTAAAGTTACACGAATAAGAAGTAACAGTTGCCTTGTCATTGAGAAGTCATAATATGTTAACATTTAACTCATTAACCCATAAGTAGGTACATGAACTTTAAAATCGCAACATTGCCTGACCTCTTAAGATCGATCGAGGTTAAAAGCCAGCTAAGTACAAGACATTTTTACTTAAAACCAGTCGCGTGCTAGAGCTAAAGTAGGTAGTTTAGAGCCATTTACTTCGTTATTAACAAGTTTCTAATTAAATGAAGTCTAACGAACTTTGTAAGACTTACTTTAATTTTGTAATTCAAAGTGGTTATACTGTTCTACTCACAGCCAAAGTTATTCTGTACTGCTGCTCGAAGCAGTAGGTCGTGGGTTCGAACCCAAGCAGACGCTTTACTTTATGTTATTTATTTCATCACCACTGCTCTCAAAACGGTGAAGGAAAACATCGTGAGGAAACCGGCATGTCCTAGAACCGAAAATTTGAAGACATGTGACATCCACCAACCCGCACAGAGCCCGCGTGGTGGATTATGGCCCAGTCCTTCGCACAACGAGGAAGCCTGAGTTCCAGCTGTGGGAACATGATAGGTTGATTAGTACTCTTTAAAGTTCACCTCGATCTTGACCCGACCCGTACACAAACTCTCTTGTTTTTTAACCCAAAGGATACATGTTTGTAAATCCGCAATTTTCTCAAAAACGACTGCTCCAATTTTGTTGTTTTTCAAACAAATCGTTGCGGATTTACAAATTGACACTGTTCGAATTTCAAAGCATGGTTGGTGGTAATACACTACAGAGTTGTCTTTAGTAACAACTGTTACATAGTTTCTTGGTAATGTACGGGGGATTCTACTCGCATCAAAACTTCGATGAAGAAATGAGGAAAGTTTAGACTATGCGAGATTTACAAATATGTATCGAGGTTACTGGAGTAGTATTACATAATTTTAAAAAACCGTAAACAGATGCCTAGTTAATATAAATAAATTAGTTTACATACATATACAGTTTAGTTGATGCATCATTGCTTGTTATCTGTTTCTTAGGTTAGTTGCATCTGAAAAGGTAAGTGCAATTATGCATAAGTCTGAATATTTCATTCAAGAAACTGGCCCGTTTTTGCCTCAATTTTCCTTATCAACAACAACATAGAATTCAATACTTACGACTAAGTTGTACTGTAACTTGAAGTAAATGCTTGAAGTTTCGTCGCTACATGCACTGGCCCGAATTTGCATTCGTGCGTTAAACGCGATGCGCTTGCGTCATTATGGCCACCTGTTTCATACCAACACCAATGTCAGGTGATTAGTCAATTAAGTACTTATTATCTTTATCTTTTTAGTGTTCCGTAGTAAACAAGGAACCCTTATAGTTTCGTCATGTCCGTCTGTCTGTCTGTCCGTCTGTCCGCGGTCTAGCCCCGAGACTCTTAATACTAGAAAGCTGTAATTTGGCATAGGTATACATATACGCCGACAAAGTGGTAAAACAAACTTATGAAAAAAAAAATTTTTTTTAGGCTACACGTAAAGTGGTGATGTTTTTTTTTCTATCCCTTTGTGTATCATTAGAAAGGTCCTTCAAAAACATTGTGAGTTTGTAAAACTATTTTTGGATTCAGGGATCCGTTTGCGAAATATTAAGCTAAAAAAAAATAAAGTGCTAATTTTTGTTAGAGTCAAGTGTTCCCCCCCTGCCAGCTAAATGGTTGGTTTTGGATGTGGGAAAAAAATCACAGGAGTAGTTTATATAACGAAATTAAAAGAAAAACTATCACAGCTAAGTAGGCTCTACAAGTTAACGAGTAATAATCGACCAACTTAACTTTGCAGTTGCAAAAACATATTTTCCCATACATTCCGTATGGGAGAATATGTTTTTCAACTACAAAGTTAAGTTTGTGTTTGGGATAAATTCATCCTAGCTACGGAACCCTTCATTGTGCGTGGTCCGACACGCACTTGGCCGGTTTTTTTCTTTTCTTTTTACCGTTAATTAAAGGGCTGTGACCACTTTTTCTTCATCTAAATCCATCGGTAAGTGAAATCGTTTGGCATTGATTGCCTGCCGTCACCGCCACACCAAATGTGTCGAAGGAGAAACCAAGTATGGCTCGTAGATCAATTCTATTTTTAGATTGGTTCATAAAAATTAAATGGATTTGTGAGAGTTTTTAGTTTAAGAAAACACCTCTTTTGGTAAGGTAAACTCGACAGCGGCAGTGCAAAGATATCTAAATCGATTAAAAATGTAACGGCCAATTTGTTTGAAGCCGAATAATCTGTTCTCAAATCTCGTGGCCAGTTATTTGACTGACTGTCGTTATTTCCGCCAACAACCTAAAGCAGCTATAATAAGATTTGACAGGAGATTTACCGATCAACCTTTTAGAACCCTCTCACAAAAAAAAAACAATTCCTATATACCTATTATTGTGAATTGATAACTTTATGTATTTCAGTTACGTAACTTTGGTTTGCAGTGTACGTACTTTATGATTTTCTTTTTACTTCCTACAGTTACATTATTTTCTGTGTTATTTAATGCCTTCAGTATAATTTACGCATGTTCACGTGCAGTTATGCGAATGTTTGGCGTGTCTGTTTCTTTAATATTGGTATTTGTATCAGAATCGTGTTTTTTGTCATTGATATGAAGGTCGATTTGTTGTTTCTTTGCATTTAATTTATTCGTAACATTTTTTATAAAGAAAATAAAAAAAGTATTTATTGAGACTCGCACAGGAAATCACAAACACATTCATTAAAGCATAAATAATAAAAAAAAAAACAATAAAAACAAAGTTAAATTAAAATAAAAAACAAAAAGTCCTGTACGATGCCAAAAGGCTCCTATCTCAGCATATAATTCGACATTAAAAATAAATGTCGCAGTGCTGATATGCAATTTAACATTAAAAACTGCAATGACGTTTTTTTTTAACTAATCTAAACTATTAATATCTTGTAATATCAAGGATATCCTAAAGCATTAAAATTAAATACCACTAAAAATTATCATATCAACTATTGCAGATGAAACAAATCTACTAATTTAGATTTCATCGCGCTAAGCTGTCGAAACACACAATTTATATCTGCATATCACTTTTATTAGCATACTGCTTGTTACTTTCAACTGTGACCTTAAGTACGTATGGCGTAGTCGCGTAGTTTGCCCGTACATGTGCCCAATTTGATTAGAAAGAGCGGACATCACCAATTTGGCCGGGCCCCCCTCGACGGTCTGTGGCGTGGCGTGGGCAATGTGGGCATGTGTTTTATACACCCATACACAAATAGGTTGGAAAATAAATTAATATTACGTCGCAATAGAAGGAAGGACTAAAATAGAACTAGGGCGTTGATCAGCGTGAGGAGAAAATGTATTATGATGCTTAATTAGAGAGAATTTAGGGCAGAAAATGAGATGAAAATAAACAACATTCGTTTTGTGTGGCCCTTTTTCCAGTGTCTGTGAAACGCAAGAAAATTGTGGGATAATATTATTATGTGCGGTCATTGAAGATTATTGATAAATATTACGATTTAGTTGATAATGTCTGCGGGAAAGGAATTTGGAAACTGTTCGAAATTGATACGTATTGAAAATGCACCATCGCGGCGTAAGAAAATTGTTAAGACTACAGAAGACATATTTAATTTAATTTTTTTTTTCAAAGACTGATAATTATTTGTTTCACTTGCTTTTATTTATTAAATAACGTGATTTGCTTATACCTGGGCTTGCTTGACCTGGGCAAAATAGAGAAAACGAATTTGCCCAGATATAAGACCTAGCTAGATCGATTTTTCGCCCCCGTAAACTTTATTGCAACTTTCATCAAAATCGTTAGAGCCGTTTTCGAGAACGTGATTTCAAATATATTTAATAATGTAAACAAATATTGCTCATTTAATAGTATACGATATAGGATAGGATTAGTTACAATACGTGGCCGTTATAATATGACACATCGAATATTTGAAAATGTTCGATATTTTAGAGCGTTGTCTCTTTACCTCCTACCATTGTGACTGTTCTCTTTTTAACAGTATTAAAAAGAGAACAGTCACAATGATACCTAGATGTTGACATATCAACGCCCGCGGTACTGTTCCACCCCGTATTTGATAAGCGGTGTTATGTCACTGAATGCCTTGCTAAGCAAATTCCTGCATACTTAACTATTTTGCCCAAGAATGTCCATTTTATAAACAGTGCCTGTTCAATCATCACAAAAACTAAATGATCTTTTGCGAAGATTGGTCACGCATCGTCAACTTGCGGATATTATTATGTCCAGTATTGACAGTATGTATTATCATCAGTATTTGTCATCAAGGCGTTGACCAATTGGCAACAGTCTGACAGGGTTCCGGTACTCATTTGAAATTCCGAATAAAATTGATTTACATGCACCTGCAGAATGGGTAATTAAATTTATTCTGTACAAATAGAGCTACTTATTCAATACAATTATAATGCAAATCGATAGACGTGATGTAATTCTAAACAAGTATAAAGTTTTTCAGATCTTTTGTAATATAGTGGGCTGCAAAACTCTAAGGAGTGACGAAATCTGTGTTAACTCATACACTTCCCATATGGGAAGTGTATGAGTTAACACAGATTTTAAGAATATATATTCTTCAGGATAATTTCACCGTGCCGGGGATACAGAGCTGTCTACATGTTTGATAACTACATTATTTTCGAAAGCTATTATACCCGTCTACCTCATGTTAGGCCATACATACCTAAATAACTACGTCTCTTTATGCTGGTTGCGTTACTAACAAACTATTAGATACAGGTTATAATGTATGTAGGTAGACTAGCTTTTGCCCGCGGCTTCGCCCGCGTGGATCCCACAGGAACATGCTACCGGAATTCAGAGTATCCTATGTTCTAAGCCAGCCTAGATTATCATCTAAATACGTTCAGCCGTTACGGTATTAAAAAGTAACAGGCAGATAATAAATCAAAATGCAAAATTGAAAACGTTAACTTCGTTATCTGTCAAGACCCTTTTTCTCAGAATTTCCTGGAGGCATCAAGTTGAAATAGATATCAAAAACTTAGATCTACGGTCCCTTGGAGCTGTAAAGAAAATCAAAACTTCCAAGTCAATTCAATAAAAAATACGGCCATTAAATTATACCGCATATCAATATAAATATGCGGTATAATTTAATGGCCGTATTTTTTTAGTGTAGTGTCAATACACTCGCAAATAAAACAAAGCCTATATGGTACTTCCCGTTGTCCTAGCAGCATTAAGTTTGGCGAGAAAACTTTCATTACCTATATATCACCTCCTTTAGGATTATTTTTGAGACAAAAAGTAGCCTATGTCCTACCCTAGGATGCTGTTTATCCCCTTGGCAAATTTGATCGAATTCGAATTTGGAATTTGATTGTGGTTTAGGCGTGAAAAGTTAACATACAGACAGACATTCTTGTACTCAAACCTCAGTAGGTTTGATATAGTTTTTGGAAAAGTTTTTGTGAAAATTGGCAATTTTTAAGAAATCTGTGAATGCAGATCAACCTGTTTCAAAAAGTTAAGAACACGGTAAGTTAAGGTCGGTACGGTATTGTTTCGGTACCGATTCTGTACCGTTTCGGTACTGCTTATGTCTGATCTTCAATGGTCGGTAAACCGAAACGATAACGCACGCGCGCACTGCTTTCATTTAGAATTCCAAATTCAAATTCATTCTATTGGTTGGCGAGCCCATGACCAAAATTTTTGCCTCATCGTTTTACGAACAATTTTAGATACCGAAAACACAATTTTCAGAAACCAGTAGCGTCACACGTACCAAGGAGATCATAATTTGAGAAAATTAAAAATGAGGCACAAAAAAAAACCCATAGCATCCCCGTCTGAAAATCTTGTTTTTATGTGAAGATTGGTCAGTTGATGCGAATGTTGGCAACTTGCGACGTTGCCAACATTCGCATCAACTGACCAATCATAGCTGTCAAATGAACCTGTTTTGATTAATTTGTCAATATTACTGTATGGAAATATGAAATATGTATAGCTTTAGTAGTGTTAGGAGCGTTTTCATGTGGCGGCCGTTATTTGGCAGCGGTTGTGTCGGCCGCTATGTGGAGGCCGTTACTTGGCGGCCGCTATGTGGCGGCCGTTATTTGGCAGCCGTTATCTAGCGGCCGTTATGTGGCGGCCGTTATGTGGCGGCCGCAATTTGGCAGCCGTTATCTAGCGGCCGTTATGTGGCGGCCGTTATGTGGCGGCCGCAATTTGGCGGCCGTTATTTGGCGGCCGCTATGTGGCGGCCGTTATTTGGCGGCCGCTATGTGGCGGCCGTTATTTGGCAGCCGCTATGTGGCGGCCGTTATTTGGCGGCCGTTATCTAGCGGCCGTTATGTGGCGGCCGTAAAGTGGCGGCCGTAATGTGGCGGCCGCTATGTGACGGCCGTTATTTGGCGGCCGTTATCTAGCGGCCGTTATGTGGCGGCCGTTATCTAGCGGCCGTTATGTGGCGGCCGTTAAGTGGCGGCCGCAATTTGACGGCCGCTTTTTGGCGGCCGTTTTGTTGCGGCCGTTATTTGAAGGCCGTTGAGTGGCGGCCGCTATGTGGCGGCCGTTATTTGGCGGCCGCTATGTGGCGGCCGTTATTTGGCAGCCGCAATTTGGCGGCCGTAAAGTGGCGGCCGTAATGTGGCGGTCGCAATGAGGCGGCCGCTATGTGGCGGCCGCTATGTGGCGGCCGTTTTGTTGCGGCCGTTATTTGGCGGCCGTCGAGTGGCGGCCGCTATGTGGCGGTTGTTATGTAGCGGCCGCAATTTGACGGCCGTAAAGTGGCAGCCCTAATGTGGCGGTCGCAATGAGGCGGCCGCTATGTGGCGGCCGTTTTGTTGCGGCCGTTATTTGACGGCCGTTGAGTGGCGGCCGCTATGTGGTGGCCGTTATATGGTGGCCGCTATGTGGCGGCCGTTATTTGGCGGCCGTTATCTAGCGGCCGTTATGTGGCGGCCGTTATGTGGCGGCCGCAATTTGACGGCCGTAAAGTGGCAGCCCTAATGTGGCGGTCGCAATGAGGCGGCCGCTATGTGGCGGCCGTTTTGTTGCGGCCGTTATTTGACGGCCGTTGAGTGGCGGCCGCTATGTGGCGGCCGTTATGTGGTGGCCGCTATGTGGCGGCCGTTATTTGGCGGCCGTAAAGTGGCGGCCGTAAAGTGGCGGCCGTAAAGTGGCAGTTGCAACGTGGCGGCCGCTATGTGGCGGCCGTTTTGTTGCGGCCGTTATGTGGCGGCCGCTATGTGGGGACTGTTATATGGGGGCCGTTATTTGGCGGCCGTTATCTAGAGGCCGCTACGTGGCGGCCGCTATGTGGCGGCCGCTATGTGGCGGCTGTTGTGTTGCGGCCGTTATGTGGCAGCCGCTATGTGGCGCCTGTTATAAGGGGGCCGTTATTTGGTGGCCGGTATCTACGTAGCGGCCTCTAGATAACGGCCGCTACGTGGCGACCATCATGTGGCGGCCGTTATGTGGCGGCCGCTATGTGACGGCTGTTGTGTTGCGGCCGTTATGTGGCGGTGGTTATGTTCTTCTGACTATTCTTTTCAAAATCTGTGAATGCAGATCAAAATGTTTCAAAAAGTTAATGACAGTCAAAAACTGTAGCGATAACGCTTAAGGTATGTGGCGGCCGCCACATTACGGCCGCCACTTTACGGCCGCCAAAGCCATAATCTTTAAAAAAAAAACCAATATCCTTAATGTCTTTTGGCTAGCCTTTTTACAATTTGCGGTAAACATTTAATAAGCATTTGCTCATCCCCCATAACAAATAGCACGATCATAATTTTTGAAAAGTCTACGAGTATTGTGACGTTTCCATTATTTATTTATACCAATTGGGACTTGAAAATTTTCAAGTTAACCAAGCCACACAGTTAAATCCTCTCCTGTAAAAATGAATACCCCTTTTCACCCAGTTAGGGGTAGATTTAAAAAAATACCTGATTCACGGTTTTATTTATTTTCAATCTCAAGTATAAATATTGAGTTTCGAGTTAATCAGAACGCGCGTTCAAATTATTCCATACAAACTTTGATACCCCCCAATCCTCCTTTAGGGGGTAGTTTAGAAAAACTAAAATGGCAAAGTTTATAATTTACATAGATAAATATTCGTGCCAAGTTTCAAGTTTATTAACTCAAGGAATAAGATTTTTCATACAAACAAAATTCTCCCTTTTCACCCCCTTAAAGGTCGAATTTCCAAAAATCCGTTTTTAGCGGACGTCTACTAACTATGAACTACCTCCCTACCAAATTTCATCTTTATACGTCAAGCGGTTTTCGAGATTTCGTGATGAATGAGTGAATGAGTGAGTGACCTTTCGCTTTCATATATTTAGATATATAATAACTAGCTGACCCGACAGACATTATATAGAAAATGCACAAGACTTACAGTTTTCCCGAGGGCGTTTCTCAATTTTATTTCTGTAAAAGCCTGATTCGGACTATTTCGAACATTTTAAAATAAATATTTGCTAAACCGGTCCACTTACCAACGAGCAGCATCTAATATTTATTATACAACGTGTAACGTTAAATGAGCAAAACCTCAGACACCCCAACAGATTTTTAATTCAATTGACCTATTTCAGAGCGAAAAAAAATTATTAAAAAATTGTAAAGGTTTTATGTGCTGTTTTAGTTCGTAAGATTCGTATTTGCATTGAAATAAAAGCTATTATTATCCCGCGTATGAGAAAATTTAAACTGGTCGACAACAATTTGTGTTTGTTTACCAATTTGGCGGGTTTGCGCATGTGATGGTTTGACCTATTAATAAATAGATACGGCAATGTTTTTAATGAAGATTTTTTGAAAAATATAACCTATATTAAAAAGGGGTTCGATTGATTCTGCTCGTTATTCTGATCAAACTATTTTCTGGTTTTGCGCATTTAACGTTTCACGTTGTATAGACAACGTTCTTGCAATATTTACTTAGTTACGGTAGAAGTCTTCTATGCAACACTTCCTAACTACCCGAGACCATGATAACATGTCGTTTATGGCTTCGCATACTTAAACAATTCACGAATATGAACACATAGGCAGATACATCAGCAGTAAGAACATTTGCAATCACACATAGTCATAGAGGTATCGCAGGTGTGTTGACATTGCCAGCAGAACTGACGGGGTCCGATAGGGCCAATGCCTGCCGGGGTTGCGGTTTTGTCCGAAAGGGTTACTGTGGCTCCTGGCAATACAGGCAACTGAAGGAACACGGGTGGGTTTTAGTCAGTAAGAGTCTGACACGCCCTCCCGCTCCGCCCAGAGCGGGAGAAGTTATTTGATAATTTCCCACAAAAAAAGGTGTGTTGCCATTCCAGAGAAAAATCTGAAATGTTTCCTGTTCCTTACACCAGCATTAACGTGACGGTATTATCGCGGACGTCCACGTCTACGTTTATAAAAAAATATGGATGTACACGTTATAACGTTATCGTGAACGGATATTTCAAATCGTCTTCATATATTTTCATACATTTTACTTCTCTATGTTATCGTGATGCCGTGACGTGACGTCCACGATAATATCGCCACATTAAGCAAACATTAATTACACTGCTTAATAGTGGAATTAGAAATGGTAGTAGCAGGTATTTCCCCTTGACGAGTTCCTCTACAAAAAGCTCTACTGCTGCAATCTGCCTAGCATAACTATGTCGGGGTTGGCTTCTAGTCTTACCGGATGCAGCTGAATACCAGTATTATACATGGAGCGACTGCCTATCTGACCGCCACAACCCAGTAATTGGGTAATACGATAGCCGTTAGATTACTGGCTGTCAGACTTTCGGGCTTATGACGACTCACCCGTACCGACTGTCAAAAGCCACGAATGACAGCTGGGACCAACGCGCAACGGCTTAACGTACTTTTCGAGGCACGGAGGAGTCTCGGTATGTAAAGATGGTCGCCCATCCACGGACCAACCCTGGCAGGCGCAGCTTAACCGGATGGATCGACCCGTGTGGCTGTTATTGTTTAGCAATGTGCCTTCAAAAAACTCTACTATTAAACCCGTTATTTACAATCTGTCGATCAATCAAACTTTGCTGAAATAGGCTTTAATTGTGACTTGCAGTTTATCTCCTTTTTCACCGTATAGAATATAAATTACCGTTGTATTTATTGTATGAATTTAGTTCTCTCTGATACTATAATTGTTTTTGCAAATATTATTCGTCAGTAATATGTAGGTTGGGTAACTGTTTATCTGCGGTCAATGTACGAACTAAATAATATCTAAATGGGGACACACATTATTGTTTAACTTCGACAATGCCCTACTGGTACAGAAAAGTAACCTAGTGATTTTGAACACGTGAAAGGCTATAGGTATTTGGGATACATAAAGCCTTCTTCTTCGTTTCTTGCCCGTTCTTCTCCATAGAGATATACGTTTGGAACGTACATCCACTGACTGACGGACTCCTTGATGCATTTCGTAAATGTGACGTTCGTCTTCCAGATAGCCATTTTCTTGTTGGTTTTGGTTAAAATTCTTGTCCTTTTTTCCCAGCATTTACTTTACTAAAACTACAATTATCTTTCTTATTAAAAACAGAACTGGAAAATATCAGACTTTGCAGCAAAACTGCTACGATCAGCGGTAAGTACCATGACATAACTTAAACTCGCAACACGTTAGATTAGCAAACACCTTTGGCTGCATATTGCATTATTTATCTAACGATTATAATTGAAACCGATTTATCCTCAAACAAGATGTTGCTTGAGATGTTGAAAAGCTGTTGATTTGTTTTTAAATTATTGAACCTTTCATCAGCATTCACAAATTCAGTATGAACTTATGTTTCTATTTTGCAACCTAGAGTAGTTCAGCTGCTGGGCGTCTTCTCCTTTCTTCTACATCACACGTGTTACGCCTTTTCTGGGGAATCTGTCGCCAGCGCTGGGGCTCTGTTTGGCATAGGGTCGCAGTATTATACTGAGCGATGGCCGTTTTGAGTGGATGTGACGCATATTTGTTTTGTCTTTTTTTGTTTGCGTCATGTTTACCGCAAATAAACGTATTTTTAACCAACTTCCAAAAAGGAGGAGGTTATATCGCACGCTTAATAATATACTGACCTAACTAAAAAAATCAGTTTTTTGGGAAATCGCATAAACATTTTGGCAATCATGACTTGTCTGACGTAATGGCTTATAACTCAGTCAAAAAGCAAATAATGTAGCAAATAATGTATTGTAGGAATAATTGATGAACTGATTATTGATACAGAAATAAAATTTTGAAGAAATTTTGTTTATTGATTATATTTATAAACGTTTAAAAATGATATTCATGACTTAAGTCTGTTTAATATTAAAGCCAATTATATGTAATTCTAGTACTGATGTCATATTTTGTAATAAGTCTGTATTTTATGATAAAACAGGCTTAACTCATAGTTAGTCACCATAATTTTGTCACATTTTTTTTAGACACAGACCTAAAACTAAAAAAAACACGAATAATTTGATATTTTTTATGCTAAACAGACCTAATCAAAAATAGGTCATGCTTTTATGAATAATTTAAATAAAATTTACCTTCGATTTTTACACTAAACAGACTCAATTATTAATCGGTCGCTTTAAAATAAAAACTCCACACGTTTACTATGACAGCGCCTGACACATAATGGTTTACGCCACTGTCTTGTTAAATCCTTGTGAAAACGTATTAGAGTGAAAGAGACCGATAAAGTTTTAACTCGGTCTAGGAACGAGATATCGAAGAAATTCCGAGATAGAAAGATAGATGACGTTAAAACGAATTTCTTTGTATGCTTAACTCATTTTGGACCTAAACCGTAATCGGTCAGTTTATTATTAAGCGTGCGATATATTCGTAGCGTGTTTGTTTTTTATGTATATGTCCACCGATTTCGCTGTCAATTATGGACCGATTTTGAAAATTATTTTTTCTTTGAAAGGTTATGTTCTCAAGACGGTCCCATATAAATTTATTAACTTTGCTTCGATAGTTTTTAAGTTGGGTTCAATAATACGTATTTTTTTCCCACTTACTATATGGATTATAATTATGATAAGTTCCTATCACTGTTATTTACATTGCAGGTAGTGGTATTCGAATTTGTTTGGGTGGGTACCACAACTAAATACTGAAAAATCTAAATTTATCATTAGTGTTTCGTGTACGACCACAGGTATCTTCTAATGATTTAACTCATTTGTGTGATAGACACAATAGATTTTATTTCTTTTTTTCTTTCATGAACGTTTCCTAGTCCTCACTAGCAAACATTTCCTATACATACCTATGTTATTACTATCAGTCAAAATGCATAAGTCGATAAAGATATCTATCTTTTTCTCAGGAACTGAATGACGTAAAATTTGTCATAAGCAAGTAGTTGATAGGTTCCCTGGAAGTCTATCACACAAATGAGTTAAATCATTAGAAGATACCTGTGGTCGTACACGAAACACTAATGAGAAATTTTCTATTCATTACTCATAGGGCTTGCTAAAGTTTTCCTTTGAAGATTTATATGTTTGTTATGAAAGATATGTTCCTAAGCATGCCAAATAATTAGCGAAGAAAAGAAACTAATGTTGTTTTTTCTTTTTCGGGTATTACGGATGACAGGCAGGCCTTTATTCCGTAATATTCGAACTAAAGCTCTATAGCACTTGATGCACATTTTCCCGATAAAAACCTTAAGGTATGGTAGTTAAGGAGTTATGCAAGGTATTTTACATTAGAAATTGTATTCGTTGACAAATTTTTCAGGACGACGTTAATTATAACTTCATGGCATAATATGAAGCCTTAAATGTAAAGATATTTATTTCTCGAAAGAATTACAAATTCACTTATAGAGAAAATATAAATAAGTTTAAACAATCAAATCAAATCAAACTTTATTTGTGAACATAGGGTACAGAAAAGTCTTAAAATACACATTTTAGCGTGATCTCAATGTTCTACCAATGCAATTGGTATACAAATAATTTGTTATTTTAATAAATACTATAACATGCAATGATAATAATCAAAATAATTAATTAAGATTAAATAAATGACTTCAAATGTCTAAGTCAATTTCTAATATAAATGTCAAAGAATAAAATAAAATGTCAATAGCCGTTAATTTATATTATCATTTAAAAATCTTCTATGGAGTAATAGGTCTTCTCTACTAGAAATAAAAATAATTTACTTTTAAATTGGCCAACGTTTTCTACACTTCTTATGCATTTTGGTAATTTATTATAAATTTGTAGAGCCATTACAAAGATGCTTTTCTTAAATAATGCGGTTCTAGATCCAACTAAATTTAACTGGTCACATCGACGCTGACTTGATACTCTAGAAAATTTATATATGTTATTTTTAACAAACATAGGGCATAGTAAGGATTTTCATATTTTTTAAATAAGGCTTGCAACTGTCAGTGGTTCGTAGATTACAAATAGCTCTTATACATCTTTTTGGCACTTAAATACCATTTCTTGGCCTGTGGCATTACCCCAATGTTGAGGCGACTAGACCATGATATGCTGTTAAGACTGTTGTTCTATTTGCCGTTTTGCTTAACATATGCAAGGCATAGGAATACTGATTAAGTTCACTACATACTTTATCGATCTGTGTATACCATTTTAACGTGTTTTCAATATTTAATCCAAGAAATTTTGTCACATTGGTCTCATTAATAATTTTGTCATTATATCTAATATTTAATACCAAGTTATTTTTTGGTCTTTGTTAGAATTTCATTATTACTGTCTTGTCTAAGTTTATTATTAAATTATTATTTTGCAGCCAACCTACGACCGATTTTATGTTAGAATTAATTTACGTCTCTAAGGTGCTTAATTCGTCACTATTAAAAGTAAAGTACTATCGTCTGGAAACATTGCCATTGGGTAAGTTGATGCTGTTGGAAAGTCATTAATATAGATAATGAATAGGGGCGGCCCAAGTACACTCCCTGTGGGACTCCATATGATACAGTCCTTTGGCTAGATTTATACGTTATTTCGTTTTTTTTACACATTCTACTAACTTTTGTTATTTGCTGCCTATTACCAAGATAAGATTCGATTAAATTAGATATGTTTCCTCTTATTCCGTATGCATTCAGTTTATGTATAAGTATGTTATGGTCAACACGGTCAAAAGCTTTTGACATGTAAAGCGCTAGAGCTGGTAGCCTCTTATCCACTCTGCGGCTAACTATTTGTAAAAAGTCGTAAATGGCCATGTCAATAGATTTGTTCTTTCTAAAGCCTTTTTGGTTATCAACGAATAGCTTATTTTGTTCAAAGTATGTGTTTATATATTGCTTTTCAAATATTTTTGAAAAAATGGGTACCAAGGCCTGTAGCACGACATGTTCTCTTTGTTGTCTTTTTTGAAAAGCGGTTTTATAACTGTAACCTTTAATTCTTCCGGAAAAATGCCATGAACTATGCACACATTAATCAGATGGCTTAATACAGACGCAATCATTGTAGAAACACTTTTCAAAATTTTTGTGCTTAAATCATCATACCCAGTGCTAGACGTATTCCTTAGTGACATAGTAATTAGATGAATATCCTGTGTACAATGTATTGTGTCATCAAGCGTAGTTCAAAATAAAATATTGCTACACATAGTACGTAATTATCTTAAAACTAACATTATAGCTAACACCTTGGCATAATAGTATAGTCATATAAAAAAAAAAAACAAATCAGAAGCAGGTAGTTAGCACAAGGAACAGCAGAATATTAAACGACGCGCGTAGGGTGTATTTTGACGGTTGTAGCGTGTTTACTAAGGCCTACACCACAGTGCAAAACAAAAACTTGAAACGAAAAAATAAAGTAATATTTTGTTTCCTCATTACTTTTTTTTATACAACATCGCAAACGTGTAACTACGATTTTTTTATATGTTGTTAGGTCCCCTCAGAGTAGTTTATATCCAAGTTTGTAACCCTGAATACCTTGTGCTACTCCCATGGTGCTCGAAAAACTGCGAAATTCTGGCACCTGTTTCAGTTTTTTTGAAAAATATACCTTAAAAATGCGTATATATTTTTGTGAAACCAGCCAATTTTGCTATAATCTGAGCCCAACCCAAGCACTCTAGGCCTATTGGCTGCGAAGATACCGCTAGTTAAAGATGGACATTATTTTCCAAAATGTGAAAAATTTGCGATTTAGTATGATTTAGTGCTCCTCATAGCCTGCATCTTGTGGGTATCCATCGAAATCCTAGCTACGTTTTTACCAAAGTGGTTGAAAATTTTGCTAAAGTATCCTGCCACAATTGCTCTGACTGAATCATTTCGATCGAGGAAACGGAACGTTCACATGTCACGTTACATTTACTTCCTTGGAGGTAAATGTTAGCTACCGATTAAAATTAAAATAGATAATAAAATAGTTACAATTAAAATTAAGATTAAATTAGAATTAAGATTAAGGGTCGGCTTCGCGGGACGTGGGATGCTCAGGATAGGCGGGGTCAGGTTGACAGATGGGTAGGCAGGCACGGAGACAGGTAGGCAGGTAGGCAGTCAGGGAGTGTGGAGGAGCCGGGCTGTGGCGTCACGAGTCGAATAGCGAGCCCTGTCGAACGGAGAGGTGGGTGTGAATAATAATTAGATGGTGGAGGCACTCCGTGGTACCTCACGCTAACGAGAGGCGTGTGTCAATGTTGGCAGGCTATGATGGCGTCGCTTGGCATCACACCGCTTGACGTCGAAGAGTGTCAGAGGCCTCTCTTGGAGGGTGGCGTCGCTTGGCGTCACGCCGCTTGGCGTCGGAGGGTGATGGAGCCCTCTCTCAGAGGGTGGCGCCGCTTGGCATCACGCCGCTTGATGTCGGAAGCCTCTCTTATACCGCTGACCGCTGTATACGTGTGGCGTCTTGCGCCACGAAGCCAGAAGGGTGTAGCACAGGGGTTTGTTAAATGATATACGAAAAGTTCAGACGCACTCAAGAGTTAATTTATTTTTAGACTCTAGGGTTCCAAAAACACGGCCTTGCCAGTATAAAACATATAAATAGATTAGATTATGTGGTTCTGTGCAGCAGAATACCACACACAGTGGTCGATGGTGGCATCAAAATGATTCGCAGTTTTTCAAGCATCTTGGGAGTAGCACAAGGTATTCAGGTTTGCAAACTTGGGTACAAACTACTCTCAGGGGACCTAACAATCGGTGGAGGTCTGCCCGGCTTGGGCAGGGCATCGCCGTGTCCTCGTGGAAGCGATCGGCGGCGGCGATCTCTCGCGTCCGGCCCTGATTCGGGCCATGCTACGGAGCGAGAGGAAATGGGAGGCTGTCACCTCCTTCTGCGAAGCAGTAATGCTCGCGAAGGAGGAGACGGAGCGCGTGAGGGAAAGGCAAATTTCGCGCCCTCGCGCCCCTAACCGCCGCAGGAGGAGACGCCCTGGGCGTCAGGAATCACAGGAAGATTTCCGGCCACCGTAGGCGCGGGCTTGCGGACGGTGAGCAATGGGTAGCTCGCCGTCCGATAAGGACCAGTAGTGCTATTCTGTAACCATCTCACCGTGTTATCTTAGGTGAAGTGAGCGTGGAGTGAGCTGTCAGTTGCTAAGGATTGACACTATTGGCAGCTCACTTCACCTATGATATCACGGTGAGATTTTTACAGAATAACACTACAGGCCCGGGTCGACGGCGCGATGTGTTCCACGCGCGCCTCAAAGAGATGTCAGCAGAATTGACGGGGTCCGCTAGGGCCAATGCCTGCCGGGGCTGCGAATATGGGCCGATAGGGATATCGTGGCCCCCCGGCAACATGGCAACGGAAGGAACACGGGTGGGTTTTAGTCAGTAAGAGTCTGACACGCCCTCCCGCTCCACCCAGAGCGGGAGAAGTTATTTGATAATTTCCCACCCAAAAAAAAAAGAAAAAAAAAAGGGGACCTAACAACACATAAAAAATCGTAGTTACATGTGCGTTCGCGACGTTTGCCTTTTTTGTGTTGATTTTGATTAAGCTATTATTTCAGTAGCTGAATTACATCGTGGAGTAATATTTTTGAATACTCCAATTGATCTCTTATATCAATGATTTCCTCTTTTTCAGCAGTCACTTTGTTTAATGCACATTAATCGTAGGACATACCACGTCTTATAATGACTAATTACCAAACAATTACAGCGATGTGCGGATATATAAATTACATGTACAGTAAGCGCTCAAAAGTGCATGAGCACGCTAAGAGTCGTATTGCTGTGAACACGCGGTATAGCTCGTACATTTGTATGTGTAAGCAACACGATACACACACCACAGATAACGCAGTTACACGAAACAACAATATATTTCCGTCGCTTTAAACATGCTAGCACACACGCACTATGCGCGTGAACTTGACCAGTTAATGGCATTGCTAAAATTCGATGGTTACTTAACAAGCGCAGATAGCAGAAAGCGTTAAGCGTTGGTATGGAATTCAATCTGCCTCAGGTTCTAATCTCGTGAAACACAGTGCGGTTTTTTGCAAATATTATTATTTTTGTTTTCGATAATAATATTTTTTAAATATTGCTGCTTTTTTATGTTGTTATTGCAATAAAGGTTTTAGAATAAAAAATGCGTGATATATGATAACAAAATTAAAAAATATATGTTTATTCGTTATATTTATTTTACATAAGTTAATAAACTGCTACAATTATTTATCATTACTTCAGCTGAATAAGATGTGAAATAGATGTCAAGAAACTTAGAAGCAGTTTGTATTATTTAGACATATTTAAATTATGAAATATTTTAAATTTTTAATGGATTTTTTCACCATAAATATTAAGCTTTGATCATGGTCGAAGTAATTAAGTAATAAATAAGAATATTAGACTACTTAAAATGTAAAAAACTACTTACAGAATAGGTAATTTTAAGGTTAAATATGGGCAGTTTGTTTATATTTTATTTGTATTAATTATTTTACATTTTATTTGACTTTAGTAAATATTGGTTGTTATTGAGGTTAAAGCTTAAGTATTCATTTTCTTTACGAAAAGAAGATTGAAACTAAACCTCAAACTTTTATCCTAAAATAATACTATTACTAAAATAATATTAAACAATTTCGGTATATCTGCAAGAAATACGACAAACACCCTATTGAAACGTGCTTAAAAAATTCGTTACCATAAATTCATGCAATAACGAATCTGTTGTTTATTAAGTTGGTACGGTCAATATTTTAAGGTCAAAAACGGTTTTCTAGCTGGTCTTCAATGATGCAAGCCTTCAGAGTGCACGGCGAACGGTTCATAATGACGTGTTTTTAATAATTCAGCAAAATGTCTCGTTGGTATGAAACCATTTGTTTCATTCACCATTTGACGTCGCTGCTACTCGATAATAAGCCCCTTCCTCATATCTCTTAACCCTCACAGTATTTCTCTAGAACAAAGAAAAACATTGTTTTTATTACACATTACATTACCTTATTATTTATTATTCACTAATCGAATTAAACCTCACAATGAATTTAAAACTTTAAAGGCATCTTCTGTCTCAACAATACCTCTGTTCTATCAACAATACCCTTGATTAAGATTTATGTTTAGTAAAATATGAAATATATTAATGATAACACTCACACTTAGTCCGGTTTCATTAGATATTCACTTCACTTTTACGCAGCGCAATAATATTCTCTGATCTGATCTGATCTCTTCAATATATTTTATGCCTGCTTTTTGATAATAATAACCACAACACTGCGCTAAATACTCGTCACCAATATTATCCACGAACCAAAAAAGTTCTATTATTTGAATACTCGTAACAAACTGCATCTACCCCACAGAAATCGAAATAATTTACTTAGTTTTTTGTGGTCTACCTGCTAAACTTTAATATTTATGTGAACAAGACGAATGAAACTAAAAACGAATGATGATTATTGAACTAGTCATTGGTTGCAGACAAAGTGAGTGTGTGTGTGTAATGTGCGTGTCTACAGTATTGTAACAACTTATAGAAGAAGGTCGTAAGTCAAACCGAAGCGTCAGTCTATTGCTTTGTGAGATTGCTCATGGACTTTTGGTCGGCACTGTACTTGCATTATTATAAATAATAACTGTTATTACGCATTTATACAATGCTACTTACTACCCATACGTAATTCTGTGTTTAGGCTGAGATCGAATGAAATAAGCGGCATTACTTTTATATAATATAACATACATACACTACACACACGCACTATAGTGTGTGTTGGTTACAAGTACGAGGAAACAAGATAGTCTACATTCATAGTGTGATGACAAGAGCATTAAATCGAATCAAGTCATAATTTAGAAAAGTCGGTGCAGATGCAGTTTTAATTTTCTGTAAAATCGAGCTCATGGTTCCATTGGCCACTTTGCTCTACTGCTAAAACTACTACACAATAGAATTAGTTTAAAAAAAAGATCCGTTTTGGTGTCATATTTGGCAGTCATACACAGGTATCTGTATGACAGTATATTTTTAAAGCTCAATGTGTCATCTGTTTATCTAGTTATCATAAGTACACAAAACTTTAGAACTAAAGCAATAAATAAATATTGTTATCTACGGTACGTAAGTACGCATGCCCTTGCGCAGGGTTGCCCAACACCGCGCAACTACGCCCGAATTATTTACTAACATGATTTCTACGCGAAAGAATTTAATTAAAGTTTCCATTAATTCGTATTTAGTATACGATTATGTTCATCAATCATGGCGTCTATTGAGTATGTTGCCATTAAAATATTTAAAAGTAGAATAAGTAGTTTTTAAATATGTTTCGATGAGGTAAGGTTTCCTTGATAATAATTTTCGATATACTTAATGTTTTATGAGCGTTTTGAAAAATTGTATGTAATTTTAAAGTAAGTGCCCTTGTTGGAAGCGGATATTTTGCAAGTACCGTCGGTTTCTTCACATCCCAGTGATAAAACTTTGTGATTTTAGTTTGAAGCGAAGAAACAGTCATTGAAGAAGTTAAATGGATTTGCGTGAAACTAAAAGAGTAATAAATTATTAATTATTTTGTTAAAATATTTGATAAAGTTTGTCATGTTTATCAATCTTGGTTTTGCGACTGAGAAATAAAAAAAGAGTTCTTTGCAATATTTTTAGAAGATATTATAAGCAAAAGCTGCAACATCTCTGGAAATAAAGCTAGCAGCTAACTGTAACCTAAAAGAGTAATAAATTATTAATATTTGATAAAGTTTTCACGTTTTCGAATCTTTGTTTTGCGACTGAGAAATAAAGAAAAATTTCTCTGCAATCTTTTTAGAAGATATTATAAGCAACAGCTTAGGAAATAAAGCTAGCTGCTAGCTTGGCTAATGTTTTATTAGTTTATTGTAGCATGAGCTGCAAAACATGAAGATGTTACACAACGCCTGTGTTATAAACACAGCATGTTTCATAACTAATAGGCATAATTTTACAAGTATGCGCCGCTCTCTGCTAAACACAGTTATTTTGATAATCGTTGTAATTTATCTTATCTTATTGAGTAAAGATAATTTCATGTTAAATGCGAATATGGTAAGTGTGATGTGACTAGAGTTTGACGTCCGGTTCCTGTCCGAAAACATAAAATTTGTATTATATTTTTTATACTTTAAAGTGTTTAAATTGTATTTATGCCAATAAAAGCATTTTCTTTCTTGATTGATTTTGAAAGCTGCCCGGCTATTTGGCATAATTAAACTTATTTCTTTATCGTGTGATTGGTGACTAACCTGGTGTCGAGTTTTTATGCCGCCCATGAGCCTCTGACTTGGCTTCACATACCGTCTAGAAATATCTCTCAGCCATGCCGGTTTCCTCATGATGTTTTTCTTCACCGTTTTTTAAGCAAGTGATAATTATACAATACTATTTAAAAAAAACCGGCCAAGTGCGTGTCGGACTACGCACAATGAAGGGTTCCGTAGTTGAGATGAATTCCAAGAACAAACTTAACATTGTAGTTGAAAAACATGTTCTCCCATACATTCCAAATGCAAATCGTCGCTCGGCATCCAATACCGCGAATGTGACACTTTTACGTTTTTTTTTTTAATTGCAGGATCACTTATTTGAACGTACGAGTATTGAATGAAATAAAACAAAAATCTGATTTTCGTAAAAAATTCACATTCGCGGTATTAATATAATAATAATCTAAATCTAATACCTACGAACAATTCTTGTAGGTATACCTATATGTATATTTAATCTGAATCTCGGAAACGGCTCCAAGAATTTTTATTAAATTTAGTATGCAGGGGGTTTCGGGAGCGATAAATCGATCTAGCTAGGTTTCATTTTTAGAAAACGTTGTTAAAAAAAATGGTCATCCAGATATTTTTCTTTATTCAAGTAACAAGGACTCATTGTGTTAGTAAACTTATGAACTATGTTAACTTATTTTACGAGGTCACTTAGAAAGTTTTGCGACTAACAGTTTTTGTCTATTAGAATACTGGCTGGTTTTGATGTCAATTAAAACGATGACTATTTATTACAAAAAAACATAACATTCCAAATTCGAAATTCCCTCCACATTTTTTTACGAGCAAAATCAAAATACTCTGTCTTACTGAAAACTGGATTTACAACGAGAACATTTTCGCGCGATGATTTTGTACGATTTCAAATGTCGACCAAAACCAGAAGAATAGTTTGAAAGACTTCGAATGGTGTTCATAGAAAAAAAGCCTTTCTAAAGCGACTGTTTTCGGCTGGTTCAACGAATTTATGGGTGGTCTCGTAATTTTGGCGGACAAAGAAAGAAGTGGCCGCCCTATGACGGTTGTTACATAACCAAACGTGCTGGCTGTGAAAAATTTAATTCAAGAGAATAGGCGAATTACATATGAAGAGGTTCAGCATATACTGCCGATTGGATCGGGAAGTGTGCATGAAATTCTACACAGGCATCTTCGGTTATGGAAGATAGTTTCACGCTGGTACCGTAAAATCTAACACAGGCTCAGAAGGAGGTTCGGGTAGAATGGTGACGAGACATGATAGCAAAATTTGTAGCAGGCTCGTCTCAGCGCGTTTAAGATATCATTACGGGTGATGAATCTTGAATTTATCAATATGATCCAGAAATGAAGCATCAGTCGACCGTGTGGCTGTTTCAAAATGAACCAACGCCTACCAAAGTGAAGCGAGCCAGAAGTGCAGGCAAAATTTTGATCGCAAGATTGTTTTTTTTTGCCGGTTTATCTGGTGTCAGTACCCTGACAAGATCAAAGGAGTATCAATGCTGAATGGTATGTTCCCAAATGTTTGCCAGAAGTTTTTACTACTGCAAGCAGCAAGCGACCGAACACTGGCCTCCGTGGGCTACTGCTTCACCACGACAACGCGCTGGCTCACTCGGCACTCAAAACAAGGGACTTTCTGGACAGCACACTGGTCAAATTTATAGGTCATCCTCCTTACAGTCCCGATTTGGCTTCGTGCGACTTTTTCTTGTTCCCCAAAATAAAAAATCAACTCAAAGGAAAACAGTTTTCATCACCTGAAGATGCACTGGCTGCAATTAATATGTGCGTCCGCGAACATTCCCGATGCGCTACAAAAACGGGGCAGCCCCACCAATACCCTGAAAGCGTTATTGTATTGGACACGAAAGGCGTTGCACGACCTTTGGGTATATCTAGCCCACTGGTTGCACGTGTAAAACGTTGTAAAAAGCTCGAAACAGAGTAATTTTGACTTTTTAAGTGAGCAGCGTGCAAACCTGCGAGCCAGCATGTTTGCCCTTACCGACAACGCCCTTCGTTGATAAATGATTTTATTTCTGTAAGTAGGTTTGTACAAACACTTTTACACGTCAATCATATTTTAAAACTAGATGAGGTCGGCGTTTCCTATCTGACTACTCTGAGAAGAAAGGCCGAAACAAACTCAGAGGTTCCCGCTCAATATCGAGTCCGTCATTGAGGTCAGGGGTCAATATATGACCAAGATATTTAAACGTAAATACTCTTTGTAGTGGAGTCCCATTGAGTAATACAGGTGGTACATAACCCGGTCTACCCCCAGCCTCAAAGACCATGATCTCCGACTTATTGGAGTTATACATAAACCCATTTGTTTTGGCATACTGCTCACATTTGGCGACCAATTACTTTCTGAGACTACAGATTGACGCGCTCAGAAGCACCATATCATCTGCATAGCTATTATTATTTACACAAATACCATCTATATAGCAACCCACTCTGGTGCTGCTGAGCTCGCCAATCCTGCTTCACCCGAATTCCAACCTGTATGGCCTGGAAAAAGTTCGAGCCCATCGTACACTATTGATCTGGTTACCATACCACTATTTAAAGATGTTTATAAGCCCCGTTGGCAACCTATCCTTCTCCATCTTTCTCCACAATACGTCATAAGCAATCAGATCAGAAGCCTTGAACAAATCGAGGAAGCTAGCATTAATCGGCGTCCCACGCTGTGTATAGTAAGTATGTGATAGTATGCTCAAGACACAACACTGCACTTTCTGTTGACAAACCACGCCGAAACCCGAATTGGTTTTCATAAAAATTTACAGTTTTATTTATTTGTGTATTAAGCAGACGGTCAAACACTTTTGATATTATAGTAGCTAGAGAGATGGGCCTATTGGCTGCCGAGCGACAAAATGTAAGTTTGTACGCACAATATTGAGAGATTTACCATGTTATTTTAAGACCACAGACTTCTTATAGGTTTTCCTGTAATCTATGAGTAAAGAGCCATACTATGTATTTTTTTCAAAATTTTTGGGCCAGTAGTTTCGGAGATAAGGGGGGGGGAATGGTCAATTTTCATTGAATTTATTAAATATCTTTAAAAGTATTTATTTTAAAATTATATAAAAATATATTTAAGATCCTCGCAACAAGCCCTTTCATTAGATATGTCACACGGTACTGTTAGCAAAACTTTTTTTTTAATTTTCTTGTTTGCGCCCCAAAAGTGACCCCTATATTCAAAATTAATTTATTTACGTTACTTATTCGTGTTTGGGTCACAGAAATACATATGTGTACCAAATTTCAAATTAATCGGTCCATTAGATTCGGAGTAAATTGGCTGTGACAGACGGACAGACAGACAGACAGACAGACAGACAGACAGACCGACAGACAGACAGACAGACACACGAGTGATCCTATAAGGGTTCCGTTTTTTCCTTTTGAGGTACGGAACCCTAAAAAGGTTTCACTACGCTTTGATATTGGATAAGATATGAAACTATCTGTAAGTACACACTAATGTAGACAGTCAGTTTCAGGAACTAGGCATTCGACAAGGCAACACTGACCTAGTATGGTGGTATTTTATGTGTAAGGATATCGTGCTATCTCAGCCGACAAACACTCCTAGTTGCATCAGTATAAGTACTAAGGTGCTCCAAGATGACTAAACTCTTATTTATAATCTAGAAATAGTGCTCTAACCCTACGTCCTAACCAAAGCGACGGTTGTCGCGAATTCGCGATCATCGCGTTCATATATCACTCATTTGTTCGGAAAACCAGAAGGCCGAACAAAATTGAATGCAACGGTCGTGTTGTAAGCGTGTTCGCGCGACGATTGCTTTGGTTAAGACGCGGCCTAAAACATTGTCAAAAATGGCAGCTGTCAATTTCATAAATTATACTTCCTTCCAATTTCCGTTAGATTTTGAAAGGTTTTTCTTAATAGATTTGACGTTTTATTATATTTGCAAGTAGCATGGTCAAGTAAGTACGACATTGAAACCTCAAGGAGATCAGCTAAAATTGTACTAATAATTGCCAACATTCACTCGCATGAATTATTTTATTATACCTGCCTTATAGGCTGGTTGATAGAATTTTTTTTTAAATATTGTTGAATAAGTATAGGCCATAGTTGAGATGGGACTTTTCAGAGAGTCGCTGGCAACCCGAAGATGAACAACAAAAAATTGAAAACAGAAACATATTTTTGCTCCGATGACTTAATAAATGTTTTCACTGGATCCGTTATTAATCCAGTAGGGTTGTAACCACACGGTCATAATTTTACAGCAAAATAATACTGGAATTAAACCTATTTTGGCACTTTGCACCAGAGATTCTGGAGGCCCAGAAATGTGCTGAGGAGAAGCTTGATTCGAAGTGAAATGATATTGTGAAAGTCCTTCTCACACTCTGTCATTTGATGACAATTTATCACAGTAATGAATACGGCCTTTTGTGTCGAAAGTCTATAATACATTTTCGGAGTTTGCATTATGTATGTCGTTTTCCCTTTAGGACGATACGAACTTTCACTTTGCATCGCAACAAACGAGTCGGTGCATCTTTATCCACCATTAACGGGGACGTGAAGAAATCAAGGATTTATTTATATGAACAACGCTATATGTAGTTGCAAACTTTCATTTTAAAGGGAACTTAATGTTTGGTAAAACAATTGAAAAACGAAATACTTATTTAATTTTTCAATTGTTTTACCAAATTTAGGATCCCTTTAAGATAGATGCCAGCCAGCATAAACTTCTAAAAATATTCACCATATTTTTGAAAGTTGATGCTGGCTGGCATTTTTTTTTTTAACTAGTGCATATCGCAGTTGACCTATGAGGTCTTGGCTGCTTAACCGGACTTTCCTGTGGTTGACTTAAGCTTCTACACTTAAATCCTCCAGCCAAGGGGTGCTGGCTGGCATCTATCTTCTTGATTATGGCACGTTTCAACACGATTCCTTTTGGATTATTCTTTCTAAATGTTGCAATATGATAGATTTTAATATTAGTTTTCATTTTGCTTCATTTATTGCTGTAGTTTCATTTGCGCCTTTGCCTCTAGTTTCTCTAAACTTAAAAATCCTAACAAAAGGAGTCTAATTTAACATTTGAAACGAGGACAAGTCCCCAGTTCATGCGTATACAGGCCACACGCGTTTATTCTGATTAATTAAATGTTGTTTTATTGATTCATCCGTTACAAAGGGCGCAGATAACAAGTTGATATGACGGCTTAGTAACACTGTACCGATGTACTACATACTGATTGAGCTATGCAAAGGTGTATTGATGTTAGAATTGGTTTTAATTTTCAGGTTATGCGAGATGTGTTAAGTGATGTAGATAGGTAAACTGTAGTGCTATTCTGTAAAAATCTCACCGTGATATCTTAGGTGAAGTGAGCTGCCAATAGTGTCAATCCTTAGCAACTGACAACTCACTCCACGCTCACTTCACCTAAGATAACACGGTGAGATGGTTACAGAATAGCACTGCTGCTATCATCTCAGTTATAGCAGTGCTAGCCTAGTGGTGTGACCATTGGACTGCCAAGTCATAGGTCTCGAGTTCGAACCCAACCTCTGATTTTCGGATTCATATGCGTATTGTATAATAATTATCACTTGCTTCAAAAATGGTGAAGGAAAACATCGTGAGGAAACCGGCCTGAGAGATATTTCTCGACAGCATGTGATGCCAAGTTAGAGGCCCATGGGCGGCTTTAAAATTCTGACAACAGGTTAGTCACTAACCACACGAAAAGATGATTTCAGTTGTAACTGTTATACCGTTTTATGCCTAACGGTTCGCATCCGTAGTTTTGGCGAATTGCCATAAGGGTGATGGTAAGTAGGTAGCCACGAAGGAAAATCATCTATAAGTTTAAGTGTGGTTGAGTTTTTCCTTTAAAAATTTCTCAGTAGCGGCCAGGAGTCTGAATTTGTGCCCGATTGATGGCAACAGACTTATCCCCTATGATTTGGGACACACATAACTGGCGAAATGTGGCTGTACTACAGGTACAACTCTGCGTAATCCTTCCCACCGTGTGACAAAGGGTTGCATTTTTAACCGACTTCCAAAAAGGAGGAGGTTATATGTTCGACGCGTATGTTTGTTTTTCTCCGTCATTTGTGGACCGATTTTGAAAATTTTTTTTTGTTTGAAAGGGTATGCTCCCAAATTGGTCCCATATAAATTTTATTAACTTTGCTTGGGTAGTTTTTGAGTTAGCTACAAAATACGTATTTTTTTCCCACTTAGTATGTAGATGATATGATAACTTCCTGTCATTGGTAGCAGGTAGTGGTATTGAAATGTGTGTGGGGTAGGTACCACAACTAAAAAGTGAAAAATATAAACTTTTTACAAAAAAAAACAACCGACTTCCAAAAAAAAAACACTACAAAGTGAAAAATAACTTTAATTTCGGAAGTCGGTGGCAAAAAACGAAAACACAAAACCCAAGACACCGACTTCCGAAATTAAAGTTATTTTTCACTTTGTAGTGTTTTTTTTTTTGGAAGTCGGTTGTTTTTTTTTGTAAAAAGTTTTTTTTTTGCTTCTGTTATTTGCCTATACTACAAATAGGTCCTCTAAACAAATCCTCGATTTTCAAGTTTCTTATCAGTGCAACAATATTTGCGTTGTAATTAAGTACCTAAATAATAATATTCCTTCGAATTCAACTAAGTAATGATATTATCAGCAGGAATCATACTTTTTTTTTTGGTTGGGAAATTATCAAATAACTTCTCCCCCTCTGGGCGGAGCGGGAGGGCGTGTCAGACTTTTACTGACTAAAACCCACCCGTGTTCCTTCAATTGCCATGTTGCCGGGGGCCATGATTTCCCTTTCGGTATTCTTCGCAACCCCGGCAGGCATCGGCCCTAGCGGACCCCGTCAATTCTGCTGACATCTCTCTGAGGTGTGCGTGGAACACAACGCGCCGTCAACCCGGGCCTGGTCCTTATCGGACGGCGAGCTACCCATTGCTCACCGTCCGCAAGCCTGCGCCTACGGTGTCTCCTCCTGCGGCGGTTAGGGGCGTGAAGGCGCGAATTTTGCCTCTCCTTCACGCGTTCCGGCTCCTCCTTCGCAAGCATTACTGCTACGCAGAAGGAGGTGACGGCCTCCCATTTCCTCTCGCTCCGTACCATGGCCCGAATCAGGGCCGGACGCGAGAGATCACCGCCGCCGATCGTCTCCACGAGGACACGGCGATGCTCCGCCCAAGCCGAGCAGACCTCCACCGTATGCTCCACCGTGTCCTCCGGGCGATTCACACAATGGTAACACCCGGGCGTTTCCTCCCACCTTATCCTGAACAGGAACCTCCCGAAGCAGCCGTATCCGGTGAGGACCTGTGTCAGGCGGAAGGTAAGGACGCCGTAGCGGCTCTCTAGCCACTCCTCAAAGAGGGGTCTTATCGCCGCAATTGTGGCGTGCCCAGCGCTTATTTACCTTTATATTAAGAAAACACTTCTTGAGTATTTGTGTCAGTTATAAAAATAGCTAGCAGACAGACTTGGCCAGAGTAGCATTACATAGAAGCCAAGAAAGGCATGTAAGGTCGGCGACGCGAATCGCAAATACGAGGAAAGTCGCAGAAATATATCGCTTTTCGTGGAAAATATAATCACATATGATTTATGTTTTCAGTGTATTTGTTAATTAGAAAGGTTTTTTATTGAGATATTGTGTCGACTATTAGCTAATGGGTAATGAAATGAAATTGTTTATTCTGTAAATAGGATATCAGAATCACTTTAAAACAGGTCATTAAAAACAAAAATAAGGTGGATTTGAGAAGAAATAGCGAAGCAAACTCAGGGTCAAAGTTTATTTTAAAGTCCAGACATAATCTTGGTCAGGCCACATGAGGACTATTTCAGTCTGAAATGGTCTGAGAGTTTTGCACTACCTTTGAACACGTCCATAAGATATGAATTTTGCGCCTAATTTTAAGAATTTACGCGGTGCGATTTAATTGCATACGAAATTGCCGCAGACAAGAAACTTCCATCATGTAAATGGGACTTTATAGGGACCGTGTATCGTGTGTGCGTTTCCAGTTAGAAATCAAAATCAAAATCAAAATATTTTATTTCACATAAACCTACATGGGCACTTATGAAACGTCAGAAGCTAGGTGCACGGTTCCAATTGGTCGTTTCCTATGGAGAAGAGCCGGCAAGAAACTACTCTTTTAAAAATAATTGGCTTTTACAATACTTTCAAACATTGATGTAAATCACTTTCAAATAACAGTGTTTCTAGGTATGGGAGGACAGTGTAGGTCTTTCAATAAGTACCAAGTACTTAACAAAATAGAAAATGGTCAACAGGTCTACAATCCACTAAGCCTACAGCGTTCTCACATTCACAAAATATGTAGAAAAGAATCTATACAAAAAAAATAATTAATTAAAAAAAGTAAAAAACCTATTTTAAATAAAACGCAATTATATGATTGCTATTACAACTGTAATCAATCTGAATAATTATCATGTCCACAAAAGCCACAAAAAAAAAAAAGTATATAATGTCAAATAATAGAATAGTAAATATGTCAAGGGCGAATGTAAAAAAAAATAAAGATTTAAATAAACATGGTAATTTGGAAGCAGTTAATAGACTCTTACTTATTTATGCCGTTAATGAGGTACCAGGGAAGCCACATGTGCAGAAGGAATTATTGCCAAATTTCCTTGTCTTCAACGTAGTCTTTAATTTTATAATATGAATTCTTGATAAGGACACGTTTGATGTGGGTTTTGAACTTCCCATCGCTAAGTTCTGTCACAGACTTTGGCAACTTGTTATAAAAGCGGATACTGTTTATAAGAAATGACTTGCTTGTTTTAGTTAATCTAAATTTGGGTATCACAATTTCATGTCGACTACGTGTATTTATATTATGGAAATCGCTTCTTATTTTGAAAAGTCCTAAGTTTTTGCGAACATACATAATACTTTCTAAGATATAAAGTGAAGGCAAAGTCAGTATATCAATTTCTTTAAATTTGTCTCTAAGGGACTCGCGAGGGCCCATTTTATAGATCGCGCGGATTGCCCTCTTTTGTAAAATGAAAATTGAATCTACGTCAGCTGCCAATCCCCACAGCAGGACGCCATAAGACATAATACTGTGGAAATAAGCAAAGTATACTAACCTAGCTGTGGCTATATCAGTCAACTGCCTTATTTTTCTTACTGCATATGCAGCTGAACTTAATCTACCTGAAAGAGTTCTAATATGGGCGCCCCATTGTAATTTTGAATCTAAAGTAATTCCTAAGAATATAGTTTCCGTTGTTGCATCTAGTTTTTTGCCATCAAGTTTTAGATTTAGACCTACTTGAGGTACATTTGGTAATGAGAACCTAATACATTTCGTTTTGTTCGCATTAAGTAAAAGATTATTAGCTGCGAACCATTTTGAAAGTACAGCCAGACTATCGTTGACATGTAATACATCTGTATCTTTCCTGTCTATTTTAAATATAAGAGAAGTGTCGTCAGCAAATAGAATTATATCTGATAAGTTAGTCATCATGTAAGGAAGATCATTTATATAAACTAGAAATAAGAAAGGGCCTAGAATTGAACCTTGAGGCACGCCCATTTTCACTAGAGACCCCGAAGACATCGCCCCATTAACATTTACTTTTTGCTGCCTGTTTGATAGATAGGAAAGAACAAGATCAGCAGCTTGTCCACGAATTCCGTAGTGGTGTAATTTACAGATCAGTGTATTGTGGTCAACGCAGTCAAACGCCTTTGAGAGGTCACAGAAAATGCCAATTGCATCCTGGGACTTCTCCCAGGATTCCAAAATGTGACTGATGAGTTTAACTCCTGCGTCAGTCGTCGACCTACCTTTCGTGAAACCAAACTGGTGACTATGTAAAATCCCATTAGAATTAAAATGTGCCAACATCTGGTCTAGCATGATTTTTTCATATATTTTACTCAATGCTGGTAGCACAGATATTGGTCTATAATTAGAGGGATCACTCTTACTACCCGATTTGAAAATTGGTACTACTTTACTATGTTTCATTAAATCAGGAAACGTACCGCTATCTAAACATTGATTAAATATGCCTGTTAGGACAGGGGCAATTGTGTCAATGATATCTTGAAGAACCTTAACGGAAATCCCCCATAAGTCTTCAGTGTTTTTTATGTTAAGACTTTTAAATGCTTTTTTAATTGTGACAATTGAAATGGGCTTAAATTCAAAATTTGGAATGTCTCTACTGAAGTGTTTTTTTAAAAGAGATTCAGCTAGTATAGATGATGAGGGGAGAGATTTCGTAACCTCTATTGGGATGTTGGTAAAGAAGTTTTCTAGTGTCTCAGCAACTTTTAACTTATCTGAAATGGTTACATTATCAATTTTTAATGACAATTCATTCTGATCTCGCTGTTTTGTGTTTCCAGTTTCTTTGTTAATTACCTGCCACACAGCTTTTATTTTATTGTTAGAATTATTAATTTTGTTACTTATTAATTTAGATTTAGCTTGGGCGCAGACTCTTTTAAATATCTTTGAATAGTTTCTTACATAATTATGAATTACTTGATCAGAAGTCAATGATTTTTCGTTATATAAATTATATAAAATATCTCTGCTTTTTCTAATGCCAGGAGTGGCCCATTCATTAAATTTTGGTTTGGTATTGATTGTTACTGTTTTTACAGGACATGCTTTATGGAATTCTTGGCACACTGTAGAAAGTAGTGTACCATAGTTCATGTTGGGGTCTTGTGAATCAAAACTAGCTGATGAAAGATTGCTAAGAACATTATTATTAAACATTTTTAATTTATTTTTAGTAAGAGGTCTTAACTGAATAGTTTTATCTAAGCGTAACTTTTTATCTGATTCAAATGATACAAGTTGACCAGTATGGTCAGACCTAACGCCACTAATTAAGGATGAGTCTTGTATTTTACAATTAGTAAATATATTGTCAATGCATGAAGCTGAGGTTGCTGTTATTCTAGTTGCTTCATTAAATATACATTTTAAATTGAATGATTTAAACAATGATATAAGCTTATATTTATCAGGTGAGTTAACTAATAGATCAATATTTAGGTCACCACAAACAAAAACTAATTTATTATCTTTAAAAAGTTTACTTAGTATTTCTTCCATAATGATTAAAAATGATGACAAGTTTGAAGCTGGTGGTCTATAAACACATAAGAAAGTATGGCCTTCAACCTCTGCACATGCTACCTCACATAAGCGATCAACAGAGCAAGCAGTGATATCCTTCCTTTCCTTATGTCTGAAATCTTATATGTAAAAGCTTTTATAACTTATTCTTTCTAACAGACTTAAAAAAAAGGAGGAGGTGTTCGTACGTCGGAATGTTTAAAAAAATTTAGATTCTTCAATTACTCGAAGACGGTTGAACCAATTTGGAAAATTCCTTTTTTTTTTTTAAAGGGTATACGTCCTTAGTGGTCCCATATAAAATTTATTAACTTTTCTTGGGTAGTTTTTGAGTTAGCTTCAATAATACTTATTTTTACCACTTAGTCTATGTGGATGATGTTATAGTAACTTCCTGTCACTATAATTAACATAGCAGGTAGTGGTTTTCGAATTTGTGTTGGTTAGGTACCACAAAAAAAAAGTGAAGAAAAATAAAAACTTGTTTACAAAAAAAAACAAGCGACTTCCAAAAAAAGAAACACTACAAAGTGAAAAATAACTTTAATTTCGGAAATCGGTGGCAAAAAACGAAAATACAAAACCAAAGACCAAAACTCCGAAATTAAAGTTGTTTTTCACTTTGTATTAAAAAAAAAATCAAACTTTTACCTTAGTTCTCTGGATTTTATTGTACATTGTATAAAATACACCGCACATATGACACCAGTTACGACCACATCGACCCGAAACGCGAACGTTTGACCCGCGGACCCGTAGTGTCGCAACTATGCGCGTGCGCAGTACTAATCATCAACGAAATAACCGCAGAACTAAACATTACATTTAGAATTTAACGATAATTTTAATGAATATTAATCTAGTGTAACACTGTAATTACTTTACATAATGAAAATCTTTATCAATACCTACTCTTTTAATGACGTCACAGTTTTTTTATTTGTCGTTTGTGCGCTCCATGCTAATCAGAAAAAGGAAATAAAGTTTAAGTTTGTGGTAACGTGATTCGTGTTCAGAAAATAGATTCAGAGATGTCTTCTACGAGAAAAGCATAGCTTGTAACTTTATCAAACCTCCCATATCCAGCTGCACTGCTGTGCCCAAGAAGATAAGTCAGGTAAGTTGGATGTTGGATGTACAGTTAACCCCACGTCGGTGGTTACACTTTGACCTTGAGCTGGTCAGCAAACCTACTGGTTTTGTACCCACTGACGTGTGGAAAAAATTGGGCAGGGATTATGACTAGCTGTCAACTTAAATAAGCTGTCTTGACAATATACGAGTAATACTCGTACATAACATAATATAGATAATTTAACACGTTTAGTCAACCATTTATGACGGGGATCGGAACTGTTTCTCCTAAACACAGGTTATTTTGTAACCTATCTAGGAGAACAGTACGGCACCCACTAACAAGATTAAGAAACTTTATGCTTGTGCTTTATATATTATTACCTTGCCATGTAATTTAGTCCTAGTTGAAGAATAAATCTTTATTATTTATATATAGACACCGAATTTCGTTTTTTTTTTTGGGACTAAACCATTTAATTACCGCGGTGCCGATTTTTTTTCAAGTTTTCACTTCTGTCGGTACTCCCGGAGTGCCACTGTTTTTTTTTATAATTTCTCACAATACCCGATGTTATTGAAATTACTGAAAACCAATACCAAACCTTCAACTCCACACCACTACCATCTGAGCACATTTCTGTTCGCACAAAGCCGCGTTTCCACGACCCTGCCGAGCGAACATTTAGTTCGCTAACATCAGTTTTTACTACAACGAGAAAACAAATGCTCTTTCGCCGACATTCGTTCGCCGAGTCCAACCGATCATCACTAAACAAACATGTTCGCTCGCTCAAGTGTTTTCATTTACCGCGCAAACAAACGCTTGCTCGCTCAGAACTGTTCAGAACGCTAAGTGAAAACGCAGCTTAACTCGGCAAAATGTAGGGAAGCGCTGATTTTGTTTCGTGATTTAAGTTGTTGGTCTCATAGTAAAATTTGTTCATGAGTAAAACGACCCCGTAAAGTGCCATCCTATTTGGCTCGCGCGGTGAAGCGATGCGATTTCATCGTGCGATGAAACTTAAAAGAAAAAATCGCATGATCGCGCGACCGTCAGTCAGAACATTCAGTAGATGGGTAGCTCGCCATCTAATAAAGACCAGCCCAGGTCGACGGCGCGTTATTTCCACGCGCGCCTCAAAGATATGTCAGCAGAACAGACGGTCGGTGCCGGGTTTGCGAAGAAGTCCGAAAGGGAGATCGTGGCTCCCGGCAACATGGCAACCAAAGGAACACGGGTGGGTTTTAGACAGTAAGAGTCTGACACGCCCTAGCTCCGCCTAGAGCGGGAGAAGTTATTTGATAATTTCCCACCTAAAAAAAAAAAGGACATTCAGTAGATACCAGTATGTTCGATGGCACGATCGTGCGAACATTTTCATCGGATGCACGAATCAACGCACGAGCGACAGCCACATAGGATCTTAGAGGTTTTCAGTTATTTAAATTAAAAATTATACCTTGTATGTTAGCAGGAGTTTGAATTTTCGCAATAAATCGTAATTGATCGCTGGTCAAGCTCATAATATTAGAAACGTAGTTATGAACCCATTTGGGTTTTACTATAAGCTGTTAACTAACCTCAATAACCCTACCCTAAGGGAAATCAAGACTTTCGCAAGCAAATGTTAATAATTAGAACGTCTCAATTGCTTGGCCGTGCGGCCTCGGGTACCTTTGAATGAATTAATATAAGTACACACTACATAGGTATATTTCTTGAAGGTGTCGAAAGGTGTCGGTAGGGCCAGGTCAGGTTAGAGGTGGGTCAGAGGCTATTGGAAACTTTGACAGGGTAGTAGGCGTTGCTACTCATACAAGGGCTTCCCAAGTTGTTTAGGTTTCGGTTAGAAAGACCTCACGGATCTCCTTCGCATGTGTTGAACCGACGGAACCCTCCAGTCAATTTAATTTTCAGATAACGATTCTATCATGCACAATCGCTGGTTAACTGTTAGATAGTTCTGATAAATGCTGAAAGTTCTGAAAATAAAATTGCTCTTTAAAGAAAACCTGGCAATATTCGGACCAGCTGGCCAATCTCTATAGGTATATGTATGGGTCCGGAAAAATCTAGTAACGTCCGTATACGCATTACTCTTTTGGAGTTTTTGCCAAAACCGGCAAACAGTTTTATTTAAATTTTCCGTGCTCCAGTCGTAACCTAACAAGAGTTACATCAATCACTGGCATCAGGTATCATCAAATTCTCTAAAATATTGTAATGTTAAACAACGAAGTGTGGCTATGCATTTATTGATAGCTTACCTCACAGCACCTTAGGGCAAGGTTACAACAGCACCATTAAACCCTGGCTGTATAACGAATAAGATTCTCCTCAATTCACCGGGCAACCGACATAACATGTTAGGTTTAATTGCGTGAATTTTATTCATACATCTTAGTTGTATCCTGTTATTATTTAAATTAAATTAAATTGTTTATTCTGTAAATAGGATATCGGAATCAAGTTCACACGTAATATAAAAAATAAGCTAGATGAGTTCGGCGCTTCCTATCTGACTACTCTGAGAAGAAAGGCCGAAACAAACTCAGTGGTAGCAGTCTTTTTTAAAGTCCAGACATAATCTTAGTCAGGCCATATGAAACAATGTTAACACCATTATCGAAAACCATGAAATGATGGCCTTAGATATGTATTTTTTTATGTTTGACATTCATTGATTCTTTCTGCAAAAAAACGACCGGACATAATTAAAAAAATCAAGTTTTGATTGACTACTTCCATTTCAAATCAATGACCTTTCATTTGGCTTAGATTCTGAAGTGAGATCGTGTTTTTCATTTAAAAAACGCATAGGTCATTTCAGTAAAAGATAAAAAGAAAAAAAAATGTGTTGCTCAATTGACCTTTCAATTTAAATAAAATCTGTTAATATCCATCTACCTTTCTAAATGCTACCTTATAAACTATTTATGTTCATTGGTTCTATAATGAATAACATAAATGATTAAGGATACAGTGCTACATAGTAACATGTGCATCACGTAGAACCATGCTTAGTTTAAACTTGAAGTCGTATGCAAGGAGAATTACAATTTTAGAACTTTATCTTTTAATTCTACCTTGAACTGTTATATAAAATTAATGAGCGTAAAAGTGAATGCATCGTGCATATTAATTTGGTCTAATTTTATAAGATTTAATAAATAAATATGGTGTTATAAAATAAATCATATGGAAGGCCATCCGTTAATTAGGTTGCTATTTAACACCTAACAAACACCACAAAACACACACACACACACACAACACAACACTTAACACACAACCCTTAACACTAACACTTAACACACACACACTACACTTAACACTTGGTGGTTGCCTGGGAGCTTAGACTAAGTGACATATATCAGCGATAACGATTATGGAAAAGTCGGTTGGATTATGCTACTGAGAACTTGGAATCCAGTTGAAAGTCGTTTTAGAAAAACGAAACGCTTTGGAAGCTATTACCACTTGTCTAGGCCCTCTGGATATCTACTGCTACTATCATTTTGTTGCCAGGTTGTTGCAGGATCACGGCGTCTTTACCTTCCGCCTGACGCAGGTCCTCACTGGACCCGGTGGTTTCGGGAGGTTCCTGTTTAGGATAAGGCGGGAGGAAACGCCCAGGTGTCACTATTGTGTGGATCGCCCGGAGGACACGGTGGAGCATACGGTGGAGGTCTGCTCGGCTTTGGCGGAGCATCGCCGTGTCCTCGTGGAGGCGGCAGCGGTGATCTCTTGCGTCCGGCCCTGGTCCAGGCCATGGTACGGAGCGAGAGGGCATAGGAGGCCGTCACCTCCTTCTGCGAAGCAGTAATGCTCGCGAAGGACGAGGCGGAACGCGTGAGGGAGAGGCAAATTTTTCGCTCTCACGCCCCTAACCGCCGCAGGAGAAGCCCTAGGCATCAGGAATCGCAGGCCGATTCCCGGCCACCGTAGGCGCGGGCTTGCGGACGGTGAGCAATGAGTAGCTCGTCGTCCGATAAGGACCGGCCCGGGTCGACGGCGCGTTGTGTTCCACGCGCGACTCAAAGAGTTGTCAGCACAACTGAAGGGGTCCGCTAGGGCCGATGCCTACTGGGGCTGCGGGTTTGTCCGAAAGGGTTAACGTGGCCCCTGGCAACATACAGGCAACTGAAGGAACATGGGTGGGTTTTAGTCAGTAAGAGTCTGACACGCCCTCCCGCTCCGCGCAGAGCGGGTGAAGTTATTTGATAATTTCCCACCCAAATAAAAAGGTTGTTGCAGGATCTTATAACTTCGATTATTCGTCGATCCTTTCATTCATCCGACGCAAATGGATTGACGATCAATCGTCATTCTTCGTTCCTAGTCGAGTGACTAGTGAGCGTGGTAAGTGAGCAGATGGCCCAGTGGTAACGGCCGTGACTTACGGGTTGTAGGTCGTAGGTTCGAACCTAGACTGGCGCTTTACTTTGTGTAAATTATTTCATCACCACTGCTCTAAAAATGGTGAAGGAAAACATCGTGAGGAAACTGGCATATCCGAGAACTAAGATTTAGAAGACATGTGACATCTACCAACCCACACTGGATCCGCGTGATGGCTCACTCTCTCTCAAAGAGAGGAGGCCTGTGTCCCAGCAGTGGGAATATTATAGGCTGATTATGCAGCTCCTAGTTAGAAGTCATTTGTCTGTAAGCAACGACGTCAATAAATTCTTAGAGAGCCTCTGTTGCTTACAAAAGAGTCGTTTCACCATGTAGGTACTTAAAAGGAACTCAGTTTATGACGTCAATTCTTTCAAGACACGTCATACATGATAACTACATTTTTAAAATTGTTTGTTTCTATATTTTCGAGGAAAATCCTTCAAAAACGGATGCTATCCCATTTAGGGCTGTAGATCTTCTTAAAATTATTGCGAAAGATTATTTTTAATTTTAGGAATGTTTTCCCAATCTTTTTGTTGGAACCAACTGATTGCTATTGGTTTTATGTGCGCGTCAAGAATGGAATACTTTTTTTGAGATTGGGTTTGACAGTGGCTCCATGTACTACATAGTTGGGAAAGCTTGAGTGCTAACTTAAATTGTCCGTACATTCAAATTACAACAAACTATCAAGCTTTCACAGTTGTATGGAAAGGCTATAAACACGGCAAATTGACGTAGGGAGTCTTTATTGATTTGCTTAAAAAAATATTTCTCAGACTGCATTTGGCATGTAGAATCATCTTGAAGCGATCCGTCCATTCCTGGCTGAAGTGAAAGTAATTGTGGACTGACAGTTCAGTCAAATTAAGGTGATAAGTAAAACACAGTGGACAAGACCGATGATGATTATCACTGCTTTTTGAAAGTGACATAGCAGTTACAAGCAAAGAGATATAAAAGTTGATAGTACTTTCGTTATAACTACTTCAGTTGGTCATAATCATTAGATAAGAAAAGTTACGCAAATGCTACTTAATAAAAATCTTTTTATTCATTCACTGACGAACAACGCACAGCCTAAAGTGCTGGGCTTAGAAGCGCGAGATTTTGCACAAGATTTCTCTATATAATACTAGCGGACCTGACATACGCTGTCCTGCTAGTACAGCGCGACCTACCGGGTCCAATTGTGAATCTAAACCATCCAGGGACCCATTCATTCACATACAAAAAAAACATCAAAATTGGTCCAACCGTTTAGGAGGAGTTCAGTGACTTAAATACTTACAAAAGTAGAAAGAAGGAAGGAAATATTTTTGAACATTCATCCCAAAGGGGTTAAAATGAAAGTTTGATTTGAAGTTGGTAATTTATGCCGACGGGATTGGCAAAAATGGCTCGTATTGTAATAAGGCAAAACCTTTTCTTAAGGTATTTGTTTGTGATCGGAATAAGGCTTTGACGGAGACGAAGGTTGATTGAGTGATAGATACGGTTAGGTAAATGAGTAAACTGAACGTGATGTGACTAGATTTTATTGGAAGGAATGTTTTAGAAGAAAATCTGTAAGGATTATTTTATAGGTGCCTATAACACATGTAGGAAGGTGATGGAGTTATATACAGGGTGGCAGGGACATCGACGCGCAACCTTTTGCCATGGATTCAGTACATGATTCTGGACACCTTTTTTTTCTGGTGGGATATTGCCAAATAACTTCTCCCGCTCTGGGCGGAGCGAGAGGGCGTGTCAGACTCTTACTGAATAAAACCCACCTGGGTTCCTTCAGTTACCATGTTGCCTGGGGGCCACGATTTCCCTTTCGGTTTTAGTCGCAACCCCGGTAGGCATCGGCCCTAGCGGACCCCGCCAATTTTGCTGACATCTCTCTGAGGCGCGCGTGGAACACAACGCGCCGTCGACCCGGGCCTGGTCCTTATCGGACGGCGAGTTACCCATTGCTCACCGTCCGCAAGCCCGCGCCTACGGTGGCCGGAAATCGGTTCGTGATTCCCGACGCCCAGGGTGTCTCCTCCTGCGGCGGTTAGGGGCGCGAGGGCGCGAAATTTGCCTCTCCCTTACGCGTTCCGCCTCCTCCTTTGCGAGCATTACTGCTTCGTAGAAGGAGGTGACGGCCTCCCATTTCCTCTCGCTTCATACCATAGCCCGAATCAGGGCCAGACGCGAGAGATCACCGCCGCCGATTGCCTCCACGAGGACACGGCGATGCTCCGCCCAAGCCGGGCAGACCTCCACCGTATGCTCCACCGTGTCCTCCGGGCGATCCACACAATAGTAACACTCGGGCGTTTCCTCCCGCCTTATCCTGAACAGGAACCTCCCGAAATAGCCGTGTCCGGTGAGGACCTGCGTCAGGCGGAAGGTGAGGACGCCGTGGCGCCTCTCTAGCCACTCCTCAAAGAGGGGACTTATTATGAAAAAGACTATGGTAATAAGGGGGTCTCTACTCCACTTCTTGAGAAAGAGTTTGTTTGGTGAGAGTAGTGTGTACCACCAGCAAACCAGTTTCTGCCGCCGGGTATAATTTTATTCTTGCGTTACCATGTTGTGTTGGGTCATGATACTTTTCTTTAACTGTCTATGGTTTGCAACGTACCCGGCCTTGTTATGATCTGAGTACATGAATAAGGATCAAAGAGGGCAGTATCTAGAACATGAAAAAGGCAAGAACTTACATACCACCTAACATCTTAATTATCATCTGCCTAGCCTTTTCCAAACTATATTGGGGTTGGCTGCCAGTCTAACCGGATGCAGCTGAATACCAGAATTTTACATGGAGTGACTGCCTATTTGACCTCAATAACCAAGTACCTCGGTAAAACCCCTTCATAGGTACTTATGTGCTAAGGTAGGTACGTATTAACCTAACCTAACAATGTTTACCAATTCTAATTTTAAAATAATACCAAAAAATTCGCACAACCACCTTCATAATTATGTTAAGGGTGCAGCGTGAGTGCCTTATAACACATTTTTGTCAAACATTGCAAAGGTCAGAATATTATCTAACGGCATTGTGGCGCCCGAGCCCCCCACCTGCGCACACGCACCCAGTGACACAGATCCGCGTTGGCCAAGATTTCAGTCACCGTACCATCGCGGATACTGGTGGTGAACTAATTTTCAACCTTATTATTAAAGGCATAAGGTTAAAAAGTGGTTAACTGCGATTGTCCGCAGTCGTATGCGTTGGCCCACTGACCGGTTCGTCGATGTTGGCCGGCCCTTAGTTATGTAAAACGTAACAGTATTATAATTTACTTTGACGAAAACGACGTGACCACATCACTTTTATTTTTGTTTTTTCTAAATCACTTTCGTTTTTATCCGTTGTTTGCTTTCAACTTTTACTTTTTATTGTATTTTTATTGATAATAAATAAAGACTTAAGTTGCTGTTGTAAACAGCTTCGATTAAATAATCTGTTATAATGACTTTGGTTCTCAACTTATGTTTGTTTATGCATGCGTGTGCGCAATGAGTTACGTTGTGTCAAATAGCTTACGAGTATGACATTATATTACCAAGAAAAACATTCTTAATTAATATTTAAAATATTCCTGAACATGCGTGTAATAAATCATAGAGATGGTTGTTGCTTATTGAAACGGTAATTCAATGTACTAAGAGTATGTACGCAATTTACCTATGATGCTATGAATTTGCGCGATGAACATGTTTGATGAATATTGTTACATTTCACAACTAATAAATACAGGGTTGACAACTTAATTGAATAAAATATAGGAATGTAAAAATACAGCATCTTATTAATCAAATATTTGAGGAGAAAACTCTCTATCATCCTTCACTCCAGTGTATAATTTCGCAAATATAAAAAATTAACAACACACAGACCCACTTAAATAAAGATTAAAGATGTCAACTTACGGATCATGTTGATACTAATTACATTATAACTGGAGCTAGCAATCCATTATATTCAATCGTGATGCAAGTTGAGTGTTACATTATAAAAATAATGGAGTTTTAGCAAAATAAAGCAAATTGATCTGTCAATGATTGTGATGGTAATCTTAAGATGGAAGTGTCATAATCTGCATATAAGTAAGCCAAGCCAGTATTACATAACATGAAAGAAAGAAGCGTGGTTTTAGATAGAACAGAATATTATGTATCTTTTTTGTTTTAGAGCCAGTTTAATTTGCTGTGGTAGCAAGTTGATAGAGGATGATGATTCATATAACGGTTCAACTCGATTGCAAAAACATGACATAAACACCTTCATTCATGTTTTTAACACGAGACAAACGTATCTACTACCGAGAGCCAATAAAAACATAGTTTAATGAAGCTATTGATTGTTGTAACACTATTTTGCCACAATTAACCACATTCAGGACTATAATGAATAACGTGAATAACGATGAATAAAATTCCAAATGTAGCAAACACAAAAGCAAAACCGAACAGCTTCATTCTCATACATAATAAGGAAAGGAGAAAGGTGACAATGCAAAATGTGCCAGACAAGCAGGGAAAGATAGAACAGTGATACCTAGAGCATTAGCCTTAGTAAGTAGCTCACTAAATAATGATGCAGAAGCCGATATCAGGAGGAAGTGAAAGTCTTATAGAATGTGTCACGAATGGGGAAAGTAGTAACTGGGAACGACAGGAATGTGTTTACTTTTTATGGAGATGATGATGCAATGCAATAGTATAAATGAAAAACAGAAAAATATGGTAACAACGAACCCTAACACAGTTGTAAAAATAATATGCGTCAGCTGGATGACTGACGAAAGCGCTATAACTGTAGCAAAAGTGTAGGTTGAGCTCAAGGGCTGAGCAATACAAGTATGTCATCGGCATGTTTGCAGTTGATGCCACATTTCCGTGACGTATTGTCAGGGTTGCTACATCTTTTGTCACAATGTTGTGTATCTTTCTCTTTCATATTTGTATTGTAAAATCTGGTAAGATGTTCCAACTGATGTTATACAGTAACCTGTGCCTGTTACAAATGTAATTCCTCTACTGTCTGCGCGTCACCCGCGGTTTCCAGTTCAATCTTTTCTTTTAAGTGCATGTTCTCTCAGGCAGGACATGCCAATGCAGATCTGTGGTAGATATTTGCTCGATAGTGCTTCTTAGACGAACTTTTGATCATGGAGCATTATTTAAATTATACCTACTTTACATTTTAGTGTTTTGTATCCAAACAGATTATTATTAATTATGGCATCACAGTACAGCCTGCTTGCCTGCATGTGACACCCATCGATATAAAAAAGAAACTGGTTATAATCAGTTTCCTCGGAGTTCTTCCGACATTTTTTTCTTTAGTTGGGTTCCAAAAAGGCTGTTCTGGCTTCACGGTCCCAAAAATTATCCATCATACAAGACATTTTCCATTTATTTATGTCATTTACCTGTTATGTTTATATTTGTTTTTGTTTTCTTTCATTTTCGTGTGGTTAGTGACTAACCTGGTGTCAGACTTTTTATGCCACCCATGGGCATCTGACTTGGCTTCACAATTTTCTTTCGGTTTCTTTTGATCAAAGGCAGAAGTCATACTGAGCGTAGATACGTTAGCTCTATAGTGATCATACCGGTTGTCTTGAAAGTGGTCATCTCGAGACACGTTCAAGCATCCGCAGATGTAGCAGATTTACATAAAGACGAGTTAATGGCCGAGATTCCTATTTCAAGGCCTATTGGGTGATCTTTTCTAGGATTTATTTGATTATAAAATGCCAATCTGATTATAAAAATTATATAATTTAAAGACCTTGAAAAAATTATGTCAAGCGGTCGCTAAAACTATGTTTATCTAAGACTAGCTTCCGCCAGCGGCTTCTCCCCTATGATATCTTTATAAATTATAGCCTATGTTATAGTCCGTGCAATCCACGACGACGCGCGCCACTCCGCGATTACTGTACTGTAAGCTGAACTCTAGTACGGCGCGGAGCGGAGTGGAGCGCGTCTTCGTAGATTGCGCGGATTATACTCGGTGATAAATGTTACATTATAGCATTATACTGGTGAAATCTTTTTTTAAATCGGTCCTTTAGTTTTTGAGTTTATTCACTACAAACAAAAATACAAATCCTTTCTCTTTATGAAATAAATGTAAAAATTGTTTTTTTTTTTTTGTAGTAGGTATAATATGTATAGTTACTGATTAGTTTTTTTACTTTCAAACCAAATCAATATCATGTTGGTTTGTCATGAAAGTCAATGCAAGCGGACTTTTTAAATAATTTTGACGTATGATTTGCAATTTTAAATTACCAGCTACCGTTTAATAAGCAGTTATAGTTATAATAACAGACATCTAATTAGTTGCAAACTATTAGTTTATATCAAAGAAACGGAATAGAGTTCATCTGTTATCGATTACATAAACGCTACGTTTCTTCATAAGATTATGTACACACGGTGGGTAGCTAACGATCGTGTTACGTCATCACCTCTCTATTGCATTCCATAAAGGTAGTGGATCCGTCACAATACGTGTGCAACGAGCTTTATGTGGTTGATAGAAGATTCATGGCATTTGCGAACAGTTCCTTATGGTTTGGCTTTTAGTGGTGGTTCGCAATAAGGAGGTTGTATTACTTGCATTGCAATATCGAGAGATTTTAGAAATGGGATATTTTTATGGTGCTACAATATACAGGGTTTTAGGCAGACGGTTGAACATACAAAAATGGCGGATCCGTGCAGCCGTCTGCTTTTTTATGACTTTTTATTTATTTATTCGTAATATGTCGATCCTCAAAATTCAAACGTCAATAATTTTATTTAAAAATAACAAAACTTTTTTTTTTCATCTATAATAACTAAATACGTAGCACGCGGCCCCACGGATAGATTCGCCATTTTCGTATGTTCAACCGTCTGCCTAACACCCTGTATAGTAATAAAACCTATTTGAAATTCTGTGATATCCTAGATAATTGTGGTGATTGACGGTGGTAAGCAATTGCGTAATACAGTTTTATTGTAAAAGAATTTCCTGAATCTTACACTACATAGTCTCGACCTGTTATTACAGTACTTAAACTTTGAAACTTTCTGTATTCACGAAGTTTAAAATTGGCCAAAGAACTAAACCTGTGGCCTAATTCTTGAAACAGATACATCTCGGGACGTATTTATTTTTTCTGATTATCATTCTAAATTTTCCACACAAAACATGGAAGCAGGAAGTCCTTACAGTCATTACACTGATTGGACACTATCGCGAATCGTGATCTTCTTTCTGCTGCCCTAATTTCCGCCTTTAATCTTGATGCTTTAACAAGATAATCACTTTTAGGAATTAAGTAGGTACCTAAATGACTCATGCTATGAAATTGGTGGTGAAGATTGACAACACGAGACCCGTAATGACTGGCCTTAATGGAACCTGGATGTTGCACATGTCTGGACTGTAATCTGAGGTCCGAGACATACCTACTTTATTTGCCTTAGTACTAAATACTGGCTTGTTTGGTTTGAATGGCAAGAACATAAGCCATTGTCATTTTGACGGCACGGTTGGCGCAGTGGTTAAGCGATTGACTGCTGGGCTGCGTGTCGCGGGTTCGATTCCCGCACGGAAAAAATATTTATATGACCTACAAGTAGTTGTTCCGGGTCTGGCTGTTTGTGTATGTGAGTTTAAATGTTTGTAAAGCACCCACAATACAGGAGAAATTCCGAGTGTGGGGCAAGGTTTAAAAAAAAAAAGATTGAAGGTTAAGTTTAGGACGTTAAGTGCCGGCTTCAAAGGACAGGACACGGGATGCTCGGTATAGACGAGGTCAGGTTCGGGTAGACAGACAGGTAGGCAGGCAGGCAGCAGGGAGTGTGGAGGAGCCGGGCCGTCACACGCCGAACAGCGAGCCCTGTCGAGCGGAGAAGTGGATGTGAGAGGTAGCGAGGTCACTCTGTGGCACCTCACGTTAGCGGGAGGGCCGTGTCAACGTCACACGTGACGGCGGACTGTGATGATGGTGGAGGCATCTCTCGGATGGTGGCGTCGCCTGGCGCCACGCCGCGCCTCTTGACGTCGGAGGCCTCTCTTATTTAAATAGTATATGTCGCTGTATATGCTGTGGCGTCTTACGCCACGCTGCCAGAAGGGTGAAGTAGGGCCTCCTACAGGAAAAGATTAAATGATACACCGGTATAGTACAGACACTCAAAAGTTTATTAATATAAATCACTGTTTGAAAATTAGGTTACACAGTACGTAATAAGTACACGCTAGACCTATTGAACTGATCAGGCTAAAATTCAAGTACTTAGATAACTTTGTTTGAAAAAAATAGACTCAAGGGATCCAAAAACAAAGGCTTCACCAGAAAAACCAAAACGAAACTGAAAAACTTGAAGGCCGTTTTTATCGTTCTGTGTCATAGATATATTAACCTTTCGTATGGCCGGAACGTGGATCCACGCGAGACAATGGTTTTTTAATTGTTTCTGTAATTATGGCATACGAGAGGTTAAACGTTTCAAACATATATCAAGTATTAATGATGGCCAGAACTAATAAAAACGGTTCACAGAGAGGGAAGCCTACAGATGCTTTTATTGCGAAGGTACCACCGGCTTTATAAAAGGTCTAGAAAACGATAAAGTATATGTATGTGCTTAAAGCATGCTTAAAGTATTAAATAAATAATACGTGTCCATGGTTTAGAAAAGTAAATTGGACAGATAGGTAACAGTTTAGAATGAAAATGACAATATAAAATATTCTAAGATTTTTTACAAAGAGGGAAAATTTGTAGTATATAGTAAGTTTTGGATGCTAAAGCAATCAGAGGGTAATTAAAAGTATGCTTTTCAGAGGTAACAATATTAAAGGATCTATAAAAGGTGAGTAACATGAGTGTCATAGGATTTTAATAGGTATAAGGTAAATAGGTCAAAAGGTAGTTTGTTTAGTATAACATAAAAATGATGTGGTTCTACGCAGCAGAATACCACAACATAAAGAGATTAAATCTAAAGACAAATAAAAAATTGCTGGATTTTTAATTTGTCTGTCTGTGATGTCTTGTTTAAGTATACTTTTTAGATGACTTTTTTGCTTAACTTTTTTGTCGTAGTTGGGTTTTAGCATTATTTTCTGGTGTACAATAAAGTATATTTAGTTAGATTTATGAAGCAACTAGCAGTCCGCCCAGGCTTCGCGCGGGTAGCAGAGCAAATATTTCTGTCGTAGTGTTTATCAACCTTTTCATCGAGTATCAGTTGATGAACATCAGAAGATACATTTTACCTCGTACGGTTAGGTTAAAATGTAACTCATGTTCATCCTACTTGGAGTATTTTACATCGTCATATTTCAGCCAATTTACACGAAACTTTACTGAAATATACATCTAAACCTTTCTCATGAATCACTCCGTCCATTGGCGAAATACCGATATATTGTTGGTGGACTGTCTTACTAGGCAGTTCAGTAGTGGTGAATCCTTAGGAGGGCGCCACAGCTGGACAAAGACAAATTCTTGAGACATTTGCCCCTGCACGCACGACACTTGGGAGTACCTACTTATCGCAAGTTCTTAGCTATAGCGTTTAAACCATCGTGCAGGTTGTTTCTGATTCATGATCTGTGTTCACGACAAGGATTCTTCATGGAATATTCGGAGGCAATTAAAAAAAAGAAACGGAATTATAGTTACTTACCTAAGTTATCGAGACAAACAACTTTGCGTACAAGTATTAAGCCTTATTAAGTTGTTTTTCTAGCTCACAATTAGCTATTAAATGATGACCTAAATAAACAGAACATTACTAACATGACGCAGGGGTAATCGGCTCTGTTCCAAAGAAAGTGTTGCATAAGGTGGAGTCGGCGCCCGCGCACCGACACTCGTTTGCGAAACCCCACTCCGCTGTTACGTCACTATACTTTAATCTGCAGACCATGAGGTGCATACCATCGTTATATTTTGGACAGCAATGGAAGGATTATGACGTTAAAAGCGTTTTTTTTTTAATTTCATCATACTAGTTAGTTATTTTTTATGGGGTGTATTTAATAGCACTTTAAATTTTAAAACAGTTATATAACTGTATAATAGCACTTTAAAATAAAAATACATCTACATATAATTTAATATTATCACTTCAAATTAATTGAATGAACTATAAAATAATGGTTTGCACTATAACTGTGTTGAACTATCTAAGAAGATTGTTGAAATGGAACGCAACCAAATTTGAAAGAACCGTTGTCATATTGACATTGCTTTTCTTTTTGTCTTGTGGTATGTACCTTTAATTTGTATTGTTGCGATTATACTGTTTATTCCAAGTTCCATGTGCATCATTTATAATTCACAATCAGTTAGTTTCCTTCAAAGATTTACCCACATTAGAACGACCATACAAATAAAATTGCTTACGCTTAAAACCAACAGTACGCAAATAATCATTATATCTAAAAATAGAAAATAGGGCTGTGACATGCGCTCGCTACGCTCGTATTAAAAAAGCTGCCCTATCATCCGACAAAAATATCGTCGTCGCTCCACAGGCCTTCAGCCTACGCTCCTCATGTCCCCATGTCGGGGTTAAAAAATAATAAAGCTAGGCATAATTATAGTGGAAACCATTATTTTTATAGTTCATTCAATTAATTTTAAAGCTAAACATTTTAAAGTATGAAACATTATTTTTAAAGTGCGTTTATATATTCTCCTTTTTTATTACGGAACGGGTCTGCATTTGCCACGATCTTGCCTGAAGGAAAGCAATGCAAGAGGTCTACAAACATTGAAACGAGTGTACCCCGAAGATGCTAGCTCACTCTTGCTTTGAAGACGAACGGATTTTAGGTAAGGTAGATCAGTAAGTTCTTACAATGTTGGAAGGATTTGTCTCATTCTTCCATAGTATAACGTTGGTAACTTAGAAGGACAGCTACAGTTTTTCATATAACTGAGGTGTTTGTTATAGCATTTAGATCGTGGTAGGAGTGAGTCCACGATAAGCCCAAGCCCAATAAGGTCGTGATCAACCCGCCTATTGTATTGATTATAGTTATTTATGTAACTGTTGTATAATAAGGGGTATTAAAACACGAATGTGGGTTTATCACATGAGTGTTTTAATACCTAATTATAACAGTTGCATACAAGACTTTATCTACCTACACCCATGATATGAATCCTCTATAAAAGGTTCTGAAACCATTGGGTGTTTGTAATTCAAGATCAAGAATAAATAAATTCCTACGAAATTCAGTACAACTGCACGTATGAATGTCGCCTGCAGCAGCACATCACACACATATGCGTGTAGCGGGTGCTGCTGTCCCCCGTTTGAACGTTGAAACGAGTTGCGTAATAAAATTTAGTACAACATTATAACACTCGTTTGGATGATGTAATGCTTACTATGACACTGGCTGTTATAATGTTGCCAATAAGCTAACTGTTTCAGAAACTTTTATAGAGGTTTTATAGCATGAGTGTAGATTAAGTATTTGAACCCACTTGTTTTCTAGCACTTTTGTATTTAGTTTACTTAGAAGTAAACAGGTAATACCAAGATACGAATTTTGAAGTATGAAACGAGCCGTATTATGCGTTTTTATACCTAGCGTACAAAATGAATTCAAATAAGTATTTACCATCCTGAGCATTTAGCAATTAAAGGCTGAAAATGAATCATGATATTATTCATGATATTTCTCAACGGCTTGTGAAGCCAAGTCAGAAGCCCATGGGCGGCATATTTCTAATAGCAGAGTGTATTGAACAACCTACGTTGTTTACATTAAAGTTAATCGTCCGTGGCTCCATTGGTCATTTGATGTTTGGCCTCTGGCAACCATGCATGATAATAAAAACTTTTTTACAAAAAATACAGCCGACTTCCAAACTACAAAGTGAAAAATAACTTTAATTTCAGAAGTCGGTGTCTTTAGATCAGTATTTCAGTTTTTTGACACCGACTTCTGAAATTAAAGTTATTTTTCACTTTGTAGTTTGGAAGTCGGTTGTATTTTTTGTAAAAAAGTTTTTATTTCTCGCTTTTTAGTGGGTCAATTTGTAATTTATCTAAGTTACATTAGCCTAATGTCAACTGCTCATCACCTTTTACAAAATATTGCTTTTCCCGATTCAGAGACGTTCATCGTTGAGGAGTTCTCCTGGTACTTCATCATCAGCTCCACTTCTCCATATGCATTGTGGCGAGCATTACAACCATATTAAAGTCGTCGAATCGCAACCCGTGAAATACTTATTATTGAGTAGTTCCGGTGGCTATTTGTGGTCTACATCATCAGTTCCACTTAACTAAATGGTGCTTTCCAAGAGCAACTGCACGAGTTACTATAAAAAATACCCAATTCGCTATAGGTATGCCTGTAATATTTGAAGAGTTCCCTCGATTTCTCTAGGATGCCATCATCAGATCCTGGTTTTCTTATCATGGTACCACCCTTGGGATATCTTCTTTCCAACAAAAAAAGAATCATCACAATCGGTTCATAAACGACGAAGATATCCGCGAAAACACATAAAAAAAAAAAAAAATATATATACGGTCGAATTGAGTAACCTCCTTTTTTTGAAGTCGGTTAATAACCTCCTTTTTTTGAAGTCGGTTAAAAAGTGCCGCCATCGATTACATAAATAAGATTATTATGTACCATCTAATTATGGCTGTGCATTTTAAAATGCTTTGCCAAAACCTGTACGCTGCAGTGCATGGGTATTGTTCGAGCGTTGGAATATCAGAATCTATTCTTGGAGTCAATTATTATGAATTGATTATAGTGATTTAAGTTATTGACGACCCTAGCAGTGATAGCCTAGTGGTGTGCCCGTCGGACTGCCAAGTCATAGGTCTCGAGTTCGAATCCAAGGTACGCACCTTCGAGATTCATAAGCGTGTTGTATAATTATCACTTGCTTCAAAAACGATGAAGGAAAACATCGTGAGGAAACCGACATACTTGAGAGATAAATATCTCTCAAGTATATCGGTCAACGGCATGTGAAGCATTTTTATGCCGTCGACCCTACAACTTCTAGAAATATGATGTTATGTTCTTCATTATATTCTGGATAATGAAGAATATAGTTATCGTCCACCCGAGTCCTCAGGATTGTCTGTGAAGATAATCTTTCCTACAGGATGGATATTATTTTCGTAAAGTGGGTGGTCGAAGAAAGGTCTAGAACAGTGTTTGGGAGCTATTACTTAAACGTAGTTTGGATTAACAAGAACTCAAGACTATTCAGTGTAAGTCTAAAGGTAACCTTCCTGCGTTCGTGACTGTGGACACAGTTTTTATCATTATATCCGCCTCTTTGTTTGGAGTCCCAAGTAAGGCACCGCGACGAGCTGATGACTAAACTATATATCCTTAAGGTCACTGCACTACGACCTTAAAATGGTTTTGTCAATATACTATGCCATGTTCAAATGCACTACAGTAAACACCATTTATTATTCCAAGTTCGTTTGTTGGGGTCTGGCTTCCCGTCTAAGCAGATATGCTTTTGCTGACAAAAGCGTACGCGCTTGGTTACGTGACCACAGATCTGAATCTATGGTCACGTACACTAGGTACAATAATAAATATTGGAGCCGATACGTATTGATCAGACTGGTCCAAGGATTTAAGATCTTAGACTTCCTCACCCTCTGCAACTTAGTAGACTGTCATCCTTTCTCGGTCTACCGAGCCTAGGGATCAAGCACCACCATCCAACAACGCAATAAGTCGGTTTGATGCAATTGGCACTGATCCCTGGAAAGTGGCATTAATAAAGAGGGCCTGTAAGGCCCAAACTCCACCAAAACGGAGATGTGCGGAGATATCCAAAGCGGGGACGAGAAGAGATGTTTTTCAGCTAGGGTGTATCTACCGAAGCTGTGCGGAGATGTGTACTGGCTAGACTGGAGCGGAGATGTTTGCTGGCTAGAGCGGAGATGTTTGCAGGATAGAGCGAAACTGAGCTGCGCGCGGTGAGTGTTGGATGTTGAGATGAACGAACAGTTTAGCGCGATCTGACACGAAAGGTAGACGTCTCAGTCATGTCACTGTTATAAAAACTGTATCTTCTTTTACTTGAAGAAGAGTCTGAAGAAGCAGAATCACGCCGCTCATGTCTCTTTTCATCTTCGCTGCGCGCTGTCGCCAGCTTGCGAGGCACAGCTCACATATCCGCTTTGTACCACCGCCCAGCTTCTTGGCCAGATACAGGCCACATCTCCGCTTTAATCGCGCCATACAAATGTGATACATCTCCGCTCAATGGTCTCCACTGAAGCTAAGGAGAGACGAGATGTATGAATAACAAAATTCTATTGGTTGTTTAAAACACATCTCTCCTCTCGTCTCGTCTCCGCTTTGGTGGAGTCCAGGTCTTATGCAACTACACTAGGACACACTACATTTTCAACAATCTTTCCCTTTTTGTATTCTTTAAATGTAGTTATGCGGGCCATCTAGAACACGATACAGAAACTATCGAATGCGACGATGGACGCGCAACTTAATAAGTTCCTGGTACTTTCAATAGATGGCATTACTGTAGAAATGGATTTAGTTCCATATAACTCCGGTAGTGAGCGCTTATACGAATGAGTTTTAACTATTTTGTTTACTTTTTTATTGTAATCGAGGGAATGCAATTGCTTATGGTTAAAGATTATAAATGCAATATTTATTCGCCATTCTTAAGATTGATTATTATACTTGGTTAGTTATTAATTTGGTAGGTACTAATTAGTAAATAAATCCCTTTTAACCGTTTAACGGAACTCTCGGATGAAGGAGGAGTAGGAGTGGAATGAGAGTCTTTATTTTTGGCGTACCTTCTTATCTAGACTTGGGTATATAAATAAAAATTTGATGCTGCTCATTGAGGCTCTCCGTTAACAGACGCGACGCGATTCTAATAAAAAAAATCCTTGAAATCTTCACGGTAGAACAGAATTACCGGCGTCGCGTCGCGCGACATATCGCACCAGTCTGCACGAGCCTTTACTTAAGAATGGCTGGAATTTTTTTGGTTATTTTTTTTTTGTGGGTGTACTGTATAGGTACACCTCTGGCTGGAAATTTTTTGGTTATTTTTTTTTTGTGGGTGTACTGTATAGGTACACCTCTGCCCAACCCTTTGGGGAAACAAGGTGTGATGTTATGTTTTTATAATGTTCGTCTTTAAAACTATGGATGCATCTATTAAGTTTTTAGGCAAAAATTTTCCGGAAAAATTTGAAAATGACGGGACACCGCCTGTCGGGTCAGCTAGTAGGTAATATGAGTCTATTTTCAGTGGACCAAGCCCGGGTCGACGGCGCGTTGTGTTCCACGCGCGCCTCAAAGAGATGTCAGCAGAATTGACGGGGTCCGCTAGGGCCAATGCCTGCCGGGGCTGCGAATATGGGCCGATAGGGATATCGTGCCCCCCCCCCGGCAACATGGCAACGGAAGGAACACGGGTGGGTTTTAGTCAGTAAGAGTCTGACAAGCCCTCCCGCTCCACCCAGAGCGGGAGAAGTTATTTGATAATTTCCCACACAAAAAAAAAAAAGGCTGTTTTCAGTAGGTACCCAAATAATTTATTAGTTATTTTCTTCACACTTTCAACCTTCACAACATAAAAAGTCACAGCGGGCATCGAGATAGACATTATCGACCAATTGGAACCGTGCACCTAGCTTCTGACGTTTCATAAGTGCCCATGTAGGTTTATGTGAAATAAAATATTTTGAATTGAGTTGAATAGCCGTAGCTATCTGCCTACTAATAAAAAAAACTGAGTTTAAAATGAAATAGTATAGAAGTCTACTTTTACTACACAGAAAAACTAAAGCCTGAAGCTTTTTTAGGTGGTGGTGGTGATGGGTTTTTTTTAGGTGGTTGTAAAAGCACCCACCTAAACCTTTTTTCTATTCTTTTGTAAATATTGGGAGTTGTAAAAAGTTTTTATTGACCTTCATGGCAATAAATATAATACGCTCTTTATACAGTATGTTAACTAACAGAGGGCATTCCCGTTAACCCGCAATAGTATAGCGTCCATACATGCAAAAAAATATTAACATCGAAAAAATTTTTTTTTTTTCTTAATATTTTCACCAAAAAAATATGCAACTGTACATAGTTAGGTATATATTTTTTTTACAGTTTTTAACACAGCTGACTATTTATATTAGGTACTAAATTAAAAGACTAACTAACTATCTGTATAAATAAAAATAATAAAAACAAAACGACACTTAAGCGTCGAAGTATTCGTCCGCATCGCTGTCATCCGGAAACGTGCCCAGAAGACTGGCAGCATTGCCACGTTGAATGACAATGCTAATTCTTTTGCTAAAGAACGAGCCAGCCCTCTGGTCACGTGAAGTGTCGACCAGTCGACGAGAAATTTCCTTAAAAAAATATTAAATTGATACGTAAAAGAAACACTGTATACACGCACTTGTCTTTCAAAGTAGAAAGAAAAGTGCAGGTATGCAGATTGTTTCATTCTGTATATTAACATACCTGCTGTATATCTATAACTAGTATTGGTTTTAAGCGGGATCGCGTTTGAAAATACCTAAAAGAATTACTTGTAGGAATCAATGAATGAACGTAGAACCTACTCTCAAAAAATGTTTTAAAGTTCTGATGGCATTATTGAATAATTCATAAAGGAAAGGAATTTTATAACGAATGAAAAATAATCCTAAAAATTCTAACAGTATTATGGTTGAGTGACCACAGTAATAGGCTTTTGCGTGTAAAAAACTCGATATCTATCATTTATCATCATCATGGATGAATAATTGCATCGCAAGCGTTAAAGCGGGTGAAATATTCGAAAAATAAAAATACTATGCGAGTAATTTAGGGACTAGGGAGATACTATACATATTATAATTTAGGTATAAACTTGACGTAAAATACAGCTAAATGGGCCCTGTTTTCCCCCCTCACTCAACGCATACAATGCGTCTGCCAGCGGCGATTTTTCTGAAATTCACCCCCCCTCCCCCCTTACGTGGGGGTGGATCGTTAAGGGAGTGCAAGTTAGAGGCATATTTTAGAGGGTGTGGGGTCTACCCGTGTCCCTGCCAATGTCATAGGCGTTCGTTGGCCGTCCTCAACTCCTCCAGAGGTCGACCGAACCTAACTCTAGTAGTCGAACAATATTTTGATGTAGAAAGACATTTAAATTTGATCCGTATTCAAATTGTGTTAGAATTGATTATGGAGTAGAAGTATAGAAAATTGAAAGATACGATATTGTTACAATGATAAATGCATTGAAAACCTGAAGTGACAGACAAAATGGTTTGATGTAGGTTCTGAAGTGAACTGTCCTAAGTTTTTGCGCTAATGGAGTTAGTGAAAGGCTTCGCTTACTAGCTGGCATGACAGCTTTGAAAATGTTAAATTGAGGTCCTTGTTAGTTTCTTCGTTGAAGTACTGAAGTTCAGTTTCAACGTATAAAATATTTTTGACGACGGTTCCGCAGGTCCCGAAAAAATAATAGAAATTCTATTTTATTTCCCGCTGACAAATTAAATTAGGAAAGTTAGCAAATAGAAACGTCCTTCTTGAAGAGTCGATATAAATGTCTAGTAATAAAGGACTGTTTGGCTCCTACTATTTTAAAGTTTAATCACCGAACAGCCTTAGATAAATGGATTACCATTAGATTCATGTTAATCTCTTTAATGGTCATAGGATCAAGCTTTGGAATTCAATATGGGGGAGACCACAACCCAATCAATTTAATCTAAATCCAATGTTGGGACATCTAAATACGGAGATAGTTATGAAGCCAGTGTAGCGACTAGCATGACCTCGGTGGAGGTATTTTCAAGGGAGTCTAGTTGTTTTTAAGAATAGTAATTTATAGGGCTCAAAGTTCATCAGTTACTGGCTTCCAGTAACCTTCTTACGTAATACACTTTGAATTCCAACCTGAAGGCTTTTGAAGGAAATTGCTAATCCATCGCTTCACATGCATAAAAAATTAATCGGCTCAGCTACGTTATTAAAGCAATGAATGTTGTGGAACTGTTAAAATGCAAGGTGTTGCCATTGTTAGTGTGTTACCCCACTGGTTACTCTCTTTATTTCTGCTGTATTTTTGTTATTTTTAGATACTTTTTGTGAAGTTTTTCGTACATAAATATTTTTTTAAGGGTCTGTAGTAAAATACAATAGACGTGGATATATTTAGTAACTTGTTCCGCTTAGCTATTTCTAAAGAGCCATAAAAAACTCCTGAAAGAAATCGACACGTGTTTCACCTCTCAACGAGGCATCCTCAGGATGGCGATGGACTTGTTGCGAACTCGAACACGGCGTGTTGCCACACCAAGCGCTGAGTGCAGACACGCCTGAATCAATTAATTATCTTAAACTTGCAGGTCTGTAGTATTTTAAAGGTACCGCTTTCCTTGTTTGTCGCCAATCAAAAACCGTTTGATTGTGAGTTTCGGATTTGTTTACGGAACTCCGTTTCGTGATTGAAATTTGAGTGTTCCATTACAGTATACAAAGGACACATTTAGAAGGATTCGCTGTGTTTGTATATTGGAGGCGTATTGATTTACTTTGTTGTTGAAAATTGTGTACAGAAGTACTGGTTTTGATGAAATTATTCACCACATTCGTGAGTACAAGTCTGGCTCGAATAGGGCAACCTTTTTGCCTGCTACCTATTTTTTCTGACGGCAGAAGAATCTCTGGACATGTTATTAAACTCTCTTTATTACCCAAAATAAGGAAAATATGTAACAGCATCCATCCCTCTCTCTATTTCGTTGTTATCGGATGTTCGAATTACCGATCCGCATGCCAAGATGGCATCGCGGTTGTGGCAGACTGGCAATGTCCCATCAGGATTGTTGGAGGATACGATCTATGTCGGAGAAGATAGCTATAAGAAGGCTGGTATGCGGCTAAGAAAATAGAAATACATAACATCACGCCTTGTTTCCCCGAAGGGTTGGGCAGAGGTGTCCCTGTAGCAGGTACACCCAGTACCTGCTACAGGGACACCTCTGCCTCTGCATTTCGCCAGTTATATTTTAAGTCCCATGTAATAGGGGGCGAGCCTATTGCCATCAACCGGATACAAATCTAGACTCCGAGCTGCTACTGAGAAATTTCTGAGGAAAAACCCAATAACACTTTGCCCGACCCGGGAATCGAACCCAGAACCTCATGCTCAGCAGTAGCGATTGCTACCACTAGACCAACGAGGCAGAAAATATAAATATTAATTAAAAAAATCTGTTTATTATGTTTGGTATTTTGTATGGTATTTTTATCTGATTATCAAAACTATTAAATGCAATACAAATAATAAACACAAACATTCCAGACAATCAAGCTCCAACCGTAAAAAAAAATCAAAATAAGGATGCAATCAAAATTAAAACCGTCGCATAGTTCTGTGATTAAAATTTGAATATCGACCTCTGCCCATCTCCTATTACACCCCCCTCCCCCTCCCCGAGCGCCGCACGCTGTTATTCAGTTAGAATTTCAGGCATCAGACGACCCTCGCCAAGGTCGCAGACAGCGCACGCACACACGCAGCGTTACGCACACGCACGCCTCAATATACCTGCACCTCGTCGGTACATGCGGTCGGCCGTTAAACTTTAGGCAGAAACATAATACACCCCGTCCATACATACATACATACAATGTACTCCACCTACCTGCTGGTGTGGTAGTGTGCGTAAAATACGATGAAAGGGATTTTGTTAATATAAAGTCGTAAAGAACATGAAAATGTCAGATGAATGATCGTACGTTCAAATATTAAATGATATAGAATGAATTAAGAGTCTGATTCACTGGGTTTTTAATTTTTGTTGTACACTAAAATACTTTGAATCATCTTTTTGAAGATAAGTAGATTTCTGATATGAGATGTAAAGCCAAAATTAATTGAATATAATAACGGGCAGGGGACCTACCACCAGCTCATAAACAGTATTATTTTAATATTACTTCAGTGGGAGAAAGAGATAGAGCTATACGACCTGTAGAGCTTCATCTCTTTCCCACACTGAAGTAATATTAAAATTATACTGCTTTATGAGCTGGTGGTAGGCCTCCTGGTCACCGCTGGTGACCGCAACTCCACGTCAAAGCGCGTATTTTGCATACGGGTGGAGAAAACTCGGCTATTCGATCCACTCCAGCTCCTCAAGGAAGGCCGGCAACGGCTTAGTGTTACTGAAAATCTCACGTAGGGTACCTGGGTTACCGAAGTACTTTGCCCTGTGTTTGGCGACCACTGGGCAGTTTAGCAGCACACGAGCTGCTGTCTCGTCGTCCTCCATGCAGACCCTGCACAGCGGACTGTCTGTGACTCCTATGAAAAAGATGTGTTTTTTAAATGACCCATGGGCAGCTGCTGTAACTGTACGCAGCTGTTGTTTGGTTAGTCGGAAAACCTATTTCATGAGCCGGCCATGGCTTGTAGGAAGTGATTCCTTAGCCTGCCTGCACTCACCTTGGTTCAACCATAGTTTGTGATGTTGGTCCCTGGTTTTTTTCCTTACCAGAGTGCGTACCCCAAGGGGAGTGGCGCGATGGGTTCAGGTCCCACTGGTGCTATGCTCAACCCCCCTTCTGGCAAGTTCGTCGGCTGCATCGTTGCCTAGCGAACCGCGTGTCTTTTGATCCATTTAATGGTTATATTAAATGTAATTGACTTTACATTTAATAATATTTACGCTAGGATTTTGCATGTATTTTAGCTGAATTTCCTTTTAAAAAAGATAAACTTAATTGCCTATTTTTGAACAGTTTTAGTAGCCCAAACGTTTCCAATTCTGCTTGTCAGTTCTATTTAAGAACCAAGTACTTCAGAACATCAAAACTCTTACTTAAAGAAAGATTCGCTTTGATTTCTTTTCACACAAATATTTTTCATATACATAGGTACTAGAAAAATGAATATTCATTCATTTTTCTGTTTCTGTGTAAGTCAAGAAATATTTTAGCAAAAATCTTTACAGTAAATTGGAAATAATGTTTATGTAATTTATTTACTGAATACTAGCTGTTACCTGCGACTTAGTCTGCGTGAAATTATATACGTCAATTTTATTTATTTATATAGCTATCAGTGAAAGTCCCGTCAAAATCGGTCCAGCCGTTTCGGAAATTAGCCGGAACAAACAGATAGACAGACAAAAAAAATAAAATAGTGTTTTTGTTGTATGTACTGTATATACTTACTTTCATACGCATTTAGTAAAAAGCAGTTATTTTAACATTACAAACAGATACCTCAATTTTATTTATTTGTATAGATTTCATCGTATGGAATATTTTCTTTGACATGTTTTCACATTATTTTTCTTTTTAATAAAAATTACAGTATCGTATAAAGTGAGCTTGAAAACATAAAAATAGAAGTGTACCCCTGGTGGGACTCGAACCCACAATCCCCGGCTTAGGAGGCCGATGCCTTATCCATTAGGCCACAAGGGCGATATTAGGTTGCAGTAAAATTACTCTCAATTAAAACCCTTACTTGTGGATGTTGTTGTAACAAAATCCACAAATAAGCATCATTTTTAACCGAATTCAAAAAAAGGTGGATTTTTCAATTCGGTTGTATTTTTTAAATGTTTACACGTTTCTTCAGAACTCCGACATTTATAAACCAATTTAAATTATTTCTGTTTTGAAAGTTCTCATGAGTGGTTTTTGAGTCGGCGTAGTAATAATACGTATGTTTTCCACTTGGTGTATGTTGATGATATAATAGCTTTCTGACAGAAAGCTGTTATGGTACACACGGCTACACATCAAGGTATACCTTTCCAGTTTATACTGATCTCGCATTGTATAGAATTTCCGCACAATGCGAGGTCAGCTTATACTGGAAATGTATAGCTTGATGTGTAGCCGTGTGTACCTTATCCCACACAAATTCGTATACATACCAACGTATACGAATTTGTGTGGGGTACTAAAAAGTGAAAAATAACAGTGACAAAAAAAAACAACCGATTTAAAAAAAAAAAAAACGTTACAAAATCAAGTGACGTCGGTGGCAAAAAATGGAAGTACAAAACCGAAGACACCGACTTCCAAAATTAAAGTTATTTTTCACTTTGTAGTATTTTTTTTGAAGCCAGTTGTTTTTGAGCTAACCTTTCAGGCTTTTTTCATTTTGAAAGAGAGCTGGCTGTTCCTCTCTGATAGTGATTTGGTGAAATGGTTAGTGAAATAGTCTGTTTTCATAAATTCTAAGGCATATAACGATTACTTGAAAAAAACTGCACCTACTGAATATTTTGTGTTTGTTTAAAAAAATATTTTTTTACATAGTAGGTACAAAAGTTATAGGGAATTCAAATAGCCACAATACATACCAGAACATTTCCTACTAATTTTACATAGTTGATAAGTACCTACTACATTTCCTTGAACTACTGCACTGAAACAAAATCGAAATCCTAACTTCACAAAAAGTGTCAAGTTGTCCAGGTTTATCGCCGCTGACGTCACCAGGGCTGGCACGATAGATGCAAGCAATACTCGAGGGTTCTCAATGAAGAGTGCTTGTCGGGTGCATCCCTGACTCAAAGAGACTGGATTCAGGTCAATGGATAGGCCGTTTTTGAATGATTTTTTTTCACTGCAACGGAATTTTCATTTGATAGATTTCTTTTCTAAATGCTAACGTTTTGCGTACATTTTTAATAGGGAGTTTTTAAAGCACAGATAGTTTAGTAATCAATACCGACAGTAGGTATAGTTAGAGGCTTTGACGATAGCTAAGTAGACGTAGAACTCGTTTTAACGAGTGTTTGGGATTAGTTTAAGTTGAATTTCTCCTCAAATTGTGTCCTACACAGTAGAAATTTTGTGTCAAATTACTCTGGACATAGCTGGCTTTACACACTCACTTTATCGCGTGTGAAACAACAATCGTGCGTGAAAGAGCCCGCGCGAGATGTCGGAGGGGAAGGGAAAGACTAAGGGATTGCGCTCATCATTCAGTCTTGCTGGCGTGGTGCGCGCATCTAGTCGCGCCAAGTCGCTGTAATGTAGGTAACCATCAAATTCTTTCGCGCGCACTTACAATACAAGATGGCGGACATACGCACGTGGAACAAAAGGATAGTAGCGGAATTAATCACACTATACAAATCATTTCCTTGCTTGTGGAAAATTAAATCCGAGGAGTACAAAAACAAATACCTTAAAGAGGAAGCTTACAATGAACTAATTGATTTTTGTAAGGAAAAAGGGTTTCACGATGCCAATCGAGATTTTGTAGCAAAGAAAATACAGAGTTTACGTGGCTCGTTTAGGAAGGAACTGAGGAAGGTGACAGACAGCCAGCGCAGTGGAAAAGGAACAGATGACGTATACAAATCTACCCTTTGGTATTTCGATAATTTGCTGTTCACTAAAGACCAGGAAATACCTACGCGTAGTATATCTAACATCGATGAAGATCTAGAGGATGAAAGCCTTTCCAATGACGATGAAACTAATGTGTTATCAGAGGATGAACAAAATACGGTAAGTTGAATTTCGTAGCATTTAGGTATTAATTTAGTATTACTAGTAAGTACTTTTAAAATACAGATAAGTTATCTTTATTTGGTCTAAAGCCTCGTGCAGATTGGCGCAACGTGACACCGGTAATTGTTCAACCGTGAAGTTTTCTTAAAAATTGTTTTGTTACTCTTTGCACGAGGTTTAAACTCTTCCACTTGGGCCTTTATAAAAATAATTCTAATAATTGTCTCGGTTTTGTTAAGCTTCCAAAGTTATTTGAGATTACCCAAATAATTAAACAGTAAGAGAATTTTCGAAATCCTCCCCATGTTACACTGAGTTTGTAGTAACAGCTTCTTCTCATCAATATCCTTTAGATCTTATCCCTATCTTCTTTGTTACGTTAGAAGAATAATAATGTGATAATAATAATTATTATTTTCAGTGTGATGTGGCTACAACAGTGACGGCCACGTCATCACTTCAACGAAGAAAAAGAAAGGCTACATCAAACTACCGAGAAGAATTTGAAGACAGTCTGAAAGCGAACGGCAAGGAACTTTCAGAGTTTGACATTACAGGAATGAATGTGGCCAAGAAACTAACAAAAATGGATCCACTCCAGGCAATTTATGCGGAATCCGTAATAAATAATGCCCTGTGCAAAGGTTTGCTAAAAAAACTAACAGAAGATACTGATTTATGTGATAATCATTGTAACTGGAGATTTCCCTCTCGTTCAAGGAGTACATGCGAGTTACCAAATACAAATACATTGCGGTTTGCTTGTGAACCTAGCACACAGATGCTCCAGTCAGGAGACAATCAAGACGTAAAACCATTTTTTTATGAAGGTACTAATGCTATGTTGAGGGAGGACCCTCTGACTGAGGATTGAGATTATTGTTGTTACAAATCATTTATGCTGATAATAACAATAAAAGTCAGAGATAGAACACATATCAACTCGGTAAAGGATAGTCACCATATCGCCGTGGTTCATGAGCTTGTCCGGAGGCGAGGCGGGGCGATTATGTTACGATTCTGATTACTGTGCTTTGCAATAGGGAGTTTCATATAAAGAATACTGAATGGCCGGTGACGATCTCTTTCCGAATTGATATGTGTGCATCCTTAAGTCTCAAATTCAGTACATTCTGTGATCAGCCTCATGGGCAAACTCAAGATTTTTTTTTTCTTTTCTTTTATTACTAAATAAAAATTAATCAAGACATGGTGGTTTATTTTCCCAAATCTGTTGCCGTCGAAGTTTGAAGAAATTATGTAGGTAACACAATCTATCAACGATCTTTAGGATATCCTCGACAGCCAGATCCTTGCTCATTGATTAATATTTTTGCCACTTTGAGTTATTCTTATAATTATTGCCGAAACGAGTTATGATCAGTATCAATTACTGGTGGAGTCTCCTATATGGGGGATGCGCTAAGGCGGCCCGCGAAATTCAATTTTACTTACGTTTTTTGCAATTTGCAGGTAAGTGTCAGGTTGTATGTTAATTTAAAATATGATTCGCGAACGTAAATAAATATGGCTTTACAGAACTAAAATCATTAGAATCAGCAATAATTGGCCTCAAATGTCATGATTTCTTGAAATAGTCATTTAATAGGGTAAATATGAACTTAAGAGAGTTGTATTGATGATTTTTATGATTATTACAATTCTATAAATAAATATTTGAAACGGTCGCAATCATAAGATCAACATACAACATGATACCGACCTGAAAATTGCAAAAAACTTAAGCAAATTTGAATTTCAGATGCCAACGGGCTCTTATTATTATAAATCGGAGCTATACCTACCTATTATTAAAATCAATTCATAATCAATTTAACTTATAATTATCTAATTTTGAAACACAAAGGGACGCTGTCATCGATAGAAATTGACAGTTCCTTTGAGAAATTAAATTAATTTTGATAACCCCAGTTTCACGATAAGACTGTAAGCGCTTAAGCCTGATTGATTGCTCGAATGTCCTAGATCTAATTTAAGGCTGGAATTTCCTTTTAGGCCTGTGGTCGCCAGATTCTATAGTGAGATTAGACAAACATTATGAAGTAGACTACTATACATAGATCCCTTACACCGTATATAAGGATTACTCTTTGGTCTTAGGATAAAGCTTAGCTGATCCACAATTATGGTACGGTATAAATAGGTTTTGGATTGATGAAACGCTGTTCTTTTCGTTTAGTTTTTATGGTTCTAAATGGACGGCTAAATATTATTGCACTGTTGGATTTTCAACTCTCGGCGCTGTGAATCCGACAGTGCGCTTTTGTTTAGGCATTCATTTATGAGCCATAATTGGTAACGTCTGTCCGTCCGTATTCAATGAAAGAAGTAGATACGCAGTTGTTTTTGGAGACTTGGGTACTCACCGATTAAGAGCTTTCCATATACGCCAGTGCAGATCACGCCCGGGAAGCAAATGTTGCTGGGGTTTGACGAAGTCGAGAGGTGGTGGATGCTTGTCTTAGTTGTCCGTTCATTTGCACCTTTGATGACTTAAAGAAAGCCACTGATGACGCAATCAACGTGGCCACGAATTGGGCTCAAACAATATAATAATAATTAATGAAAGTATTTGACTATTTAAAGACTGCCTCGTTGGTCTAGTGGTCGCAAGCGCTATACTGCTGAGCATGAGGTCCTGGGTTCGATTCCCGGGTCGGGCAAAGTGTTATTGGGTTTTTCTATCTGAAATTTCTCAGTAGCAGCTCGGAGTCTGGATTTGTGCCCGGTTGATGGCAATAGGCTCGCCCCCTATTACATGGGACTTAAACATAACTGGCGAAATGTGGGTGTACCTGCTACAGGGACACCTCTGCCCAACCCTTCGGGGAAACAAGGCGTGATGTTATGTTATGTAATGAAAGTACTACACGTAAAGAAAAAGAATAAAAAAAAACAGTGCCACTCCGGGAGTGCCGACAGAAGTGTAAACTTGAACAATTTTATTGTGCAAAGTAAAAATATTTGCATAGGACATTGATCCGTAACGTAGTAGAAATAAAGAGCACAATCACGTTAACAAAAATGAAGTGTCGGTAACGGTGTAGCGAGTTCAATTGTTTTTTCTCATCTCAAAAATGCCCAACGCGCCTAAAGAAGTTTTCATTAAAAAAAAAAAAAACACCTTTCGATGGAACCTGAAACTTCATGCTTAGCAGTTGTGATACAACTAGATTAAATCGACCAGGCAATAAATAAAACAGACATCAAAGGAATTTTACAGCTTTAGGCAACTCCACTTCCTTTTTGCCCCAACGTACAGTTCGGAATTCGGGCAAACTATGCCTTCATAGTTTGGTTCCATTCAATACAGAGTTTTGGGAAAATTTGGTGCACCATGAACCAAAGGACCAGCACAAAGAGTTTGGACCAGCACAAAGAGTTTGGACCAGCACAAAGAGTTAATTAGGTATATTTAAAAACTAGCGTTTGCTCGCGGCTTCGTCCGCGTGGATGTCGGGAAATATCCCACGGGAATGTACTACCGGGATTAAAAGTAGTAAAAAATGTAGGTAATTTTTAGGAAGTTTAGTGCAAAAATTTTAGGAATATCGTAACAATTTTACAATGTTTGTAAATATGTGAGCACCATGTATCTATCACATAATATTTATCTGTAATTGCTTCATTTTGAATTATTTTTACCTATTGTGGTATAGGTAGTAATTTTATTCTATTTACAAAATACTGTAAAACATTTTAAAATAGTATGGTGGAGTTTCTTGCCCGTTCTTCTCCATACGAAAACTACATTTTGGAAGGGGCGACTAGAATTCTTTTTTTTTTATAAATTTTGACATTCAAAAATGCCTTGTATGTGCCAAATACATTAATTATTTGATATGTTAATCCAGGTTATAAACTATAAATTAGTACTTTTATAAATGTTTATCCATCATCTCCCTAGCCTTTTCCTATGTTGGGGTCGGCTTCCAGTCTAACCGGATGCAGCCGAATACCAGTATTTTACATGGAGCGACTGCCTATCTGACCTCCACAACCTAGTGACTAGATAACACGATACCCCTTAGTAAGACTGGTTGTCAGACTTTTGGGCTTCTAAGTAACCGTAACGACTGTCAAAGATCTACAAATGACAGCCGGGACCAACGGCTTAACGTGCTTTCCGAGGCACGGAGGGTACTTGGTATGTAAAGATGGTCACCCATCCACGGACTAACCGCGGCAAGCGTAGCTTAACCTGATCGATCGACCCGTGCAGCTGTTATTACTATGTAAATGTTTATTTTGACAAGAATACATAGTTAGACGTATAGCCTCGCGGACTTTTTTGTGGGTAATGATGAGTACTATAAACATGTAGGAACTCCAGCCACGTCCAGAATAGAGACGTTTTTCAGAATACGCCTCTTTGTCAAAATAGTTAAAATATGGCCGTCAAAAAATTGTTCGGAATAAAAATTATGCGACTCACAATTTCGTGGATAGACAGGCAGCTATTTACTTATCACAACCGAATTGAACGTCGTAGCACTTTTAGTTTCAATATTTTTAGATTGCGGACATTTATCGCAATTTGACCTTGTTGGGTGCAACCATAACAAAACAAACTATTGTTATTGTTTTTAGTGTTTGAATGTATAGCGATAGTAGTGTTAGAGCTAGTGGCATCGTGTGCTAAGTCGTTACTAGTTTTTAGTATGCTTACTTACGATTGTAGTAGGTTATACTACTTCTACCTCCGCCATGGACTCCTCAACGTGTCGCAGCTTGCATACCATCTCGTCGAGAGTATTTACCGACTTCTGTGGTAAACGTTTGCGAATCTTACTATATAAGTATGAGTCCGTTCACTATGCCCACCTTAGCTTCCTCACACAACGCATACAGTAAGGTACTAATGAGAGCCCTTATTTTACACGCGAACACTTCACTATGCTAAGGAACCGGGTGCTCCTCAGTAAACATTTCGCGTAATACTTTGTACGTGGGTTTGACGGTGTTGTACATCCCACGTAGATGCTTGATGGCGTCGTCCCAGTCTCGTACGCTTTTTGTGACGTTCTGCCACCATACCGCATCACTAGCGTGGGTAGCCCACGCAGAACATGCTCGTCGCTGACCCCGGCACAGTTCTTGAACAACTGCACCGCGTCATTAAACGCTTCCAAAGCCTCAACTTTTCTCGTCTCGCCGTTGAAGCGGACCAAACACATACTGAAGGGGTTGGTCCCCAAGGTCGTTATTGCATACCCATCGGCAGTCATCGCAGCGAGCGACCGCGCGATTGACGATGAAAGAAGCGTCTCTATTAACTTTCTGTTGGCCTCCACCTGAAACCTGTGCAAAGGCTTCTATAAATGCCGTGAGCTCGTTGATTACCTGCGACCGTTCCGCCTTTGGTGCTGCTGCTGCGTCGGCGCCTCGCCGGGCGCTTCGACAGCTTCCACCTGTACGGGCCTCGTCGTTCATGTGGCTCTGCTCCTAGTCATCGGTACGAGCGCGGCTACGGCCTGCAGGCCGTATCGGCACGAGCATCATGATGCAAGAGTAGCAGCGTTGCTTTCCAGCAAAACCATTGGCAATCGTCACAGTTCGAACGAAGAACTCATGAAAATGGCGACTGGTGTCGTCGATGATTCGTGGCCACTAGTTGGGCGCCAGTATAAAAGATTATCTTCAATAATACCTCAGAAAATATAAACAAACACTTTATTTTATTAGTCACACACGAAAATCAAAGGTCACTCAATCAAATGTCGCCGCCATTCTGACGCATCACTCTCCCTCACACGCATGCGCGTCATCCGCGCATGGCACGCACGCTTTGAAGTGCTGGGGAGCCGAGCTGGCACGTTACAAACTGTATTTAGCGTATTGAATAACAAAAAGTGTACTGAACATTTTTTAAAAAATTGACTGTCCATTGTCCAGTCATAAAAGCACTTGTATAACAGCAGCACCAAAGCAACACCTTCTATAACTTTCAAAATCATTATCACTGCCCTTCATTTGTCCTTTGCACAGAGCTGTTTCTAATTATCATAGAGAGAGGCATTAAAAGATATGCAATGCGAAACAATATTCTATTTTTCTTTTTTCTATACAGAACAACCTGTATGTTAGAAAGAGTACATACGCTTTAATACTTATTTATGTGCCTTTTTTTTGACATAGATACTATACGATTCGATGACCGTGGTGCCCCACGGTCATTATTAATATTTTTGGAATCATCTCTTTGAGCCCTTTATTTCTATGTACTAAAAACTTTTTGCACGACTTTACTTAATGTGTTTCTAAAGTTCGCCATATTGATTTTTGTGAAACGTCACCTTTCACCTATTGGATTAGGAATTTCCTTCAAAACCCTTTGGATTTCTATTGAAAGTGAAGTGCTTTACGCCGGGCGGTCACCACAAATCTAACGACATGTCAATCATTTAAATGCATCGAGCGAGACGTCTGGATGCTATGAGAGAATAAAGAACCTTAAATACATGTGGCATAACTTAGATAAATGATTGGTCTTGCTGTCGAGCGCAGCGAGAGCAATCATTTATCTAAGGGCATAACTACCATACAAAGACATGCGCCAAAAACATTACCCCTCTTGTCAGTCGGGTTCAGTTTACCTCGGCTACAATGGTAACTCACATCTCGGACCACTCTGATTTTTTCTGGTGTCCAACGGAGATCCAACGTTCTATAAACTGGTGCATAGCAAATTAATCATTTGGTATCCAGTGGTTATATCTGCTGGAAGACAGTGGATAACTTCGCGGTCGACAGGTTTGAATGATTTTTTTTTATGGCATCAGATTTGGGAAGGGTCATTTATGTCCCGTCACAAAGTTTTACTACGAAGTTTAATATAGGTCAAGAAACATTATTGTAACGTCAGAATTCATTTTATTTTATTTGTGTTCATTTCAGGGCCGAGCTTGTATGATACCGTTATCCATCTCCTTTTAGGCTTTAAAATGCTGCAGTATTAAATCATGGCTAGCTCAACCACCCGGTCGAATATTTTACACTGCAGTTTTAGATGTTATTCTTGCGAGTTTTTATGTACAATATTTTCCTCTTTTGTCTGCCAAGCGTGAGAATTAGTGGAATAAGGAGTTTTTCTTCTTCTTCTTCTGGTGTCTCTCCCATTTCTTAGAGTTGGCCATCTACTCCTTCCTTATTCGTTGCTCTCCATGATTAATGATTCCTTCTTTTAGAAGCATACTTTATCTGTATTAAGAGAGAGATTTTTGCCGATGGGAAATCCCATCGAGCAATCGTCTTGTCGATTGCTCGATGGGATTTCCCATCGGCAAAAATAGCGAAATTCCATACAAACTTTCATACCGAACTTCATCCTCATTCAGGGGACTAATTTAAAAAAAAACCTTTTTATAGCGTAATTTTGCACAACACTAATTGTGCAAAATTCGCTTCTAGAGTGCGCGCTACGTCAGAAAGCCGGCGGAAAACTGTGGAACAATTTTTTTTTAAATGCAATGTAATGCAGTGACATAGACACTAGCGCCACGTCAAATGGACTTCAGTGGTGCGCGGGCTGCATTTATAGGCTGTACGTTGTCTGTCAGTAAGTGAATAAAAATAAAATGTTTAGTTTGTAGATTGTATGTCATATCTTCCACATAAGATTAACAGCTTTTAAAGCTTTGCATTAGCAACGCATAAAATGCAGCTGATAGATACATCAAATTAATTTCCGATTTAATTTTCAGCTTGCCACAGAAACCTGTTATTAAAATAATTTGCATATCAACGCGTACAGCTGCGTAAATAACTAGATTTATTAACATTACGTTATTATGAAATAAACATCAATTAATAACTGCCTGCATAGGTCTGAACTATTGCAATTAGTAGGCAACTGCTACTGCAAACTGCAATTAAAGACCAGGGCTGCGCGCGCGCTGATAAATGGCGAATTTGTTGGACGAATCATGCATGAAATAGCTATCGTAGTTTTATTGCGTTGTAAAATATTTTGTAAATGGATAAATTCACGTTGGTCCCGGCTGTCATTTGTTGATAATTAGTTTTGCTGGCAGTCAGAAGCCCCGACACCCTTAGGGGTAACATATCTTATTACCCAATATAGCTTGTCCACTCTGATGAACTGACGCGCCCTACTACCGCATTTTACGCGAACGGTAATGCGTTAGTAGGACGCGTCATTTTAGAGTGGACAAGCTATAACTGGGTTGTGGTGGTCACAGATAAGCACCTCTCCGACCCAGATGACCCCATAACACTCCTCCAGGAAAAGAATAGGGCCACCAGTACAGTGCACAGACGACACCGTCATTCCGACCCCGCCGTCGAGGTCTTTCGTGATCGCGACCGCGTCCCCGAGTAAATGATACTCCCCCCCGATCCTTGCTCGAAAACGAGGTGCCAGCAGTTGTTGCAGTTATGCACGTAACTTTTAATAATCAAGATGAAAATCTAAGTTTGATCCAGCCTGTCCCTTCTTGCTGTCCTCTCTTCAGCGACGACCTAAGGCGAGGTTCGTGCCCCACAGGGGGTGCCCTTAGCGAGCGTTCGCCTAGTTTTAATTTAGAATAGTTTATGCCCCTAGCTGGAGGCTTTAAGTGTAGAAGCTTAAGGCAGCCATATCAAAGTCCGGTTAAGCACCCATAGCACCTAATTCGGTGTAGCACCTAATTTATCCTGTAGACTCATTATTCGAGCCATAAAATCTCCATTTAAAGGCGATGCTTCAATAGCGCTTCGTAAGGGATCCATCGTAGACCGTAAAAATGTAAAAGTAAGCTTTTTGAAGAGTACTAAACATATAAACAGATGATAGTCGCAAAAGCGATATTTTTTTAAAGTAATCATAAATTCGAAGTTTTGGGAGAGAATTTATCCGTCGTCGTTCTCAACCTAGCCCTCTCTTAAATATGTTGGATTATTGGGGTCGGCTTCCAGTCTAACCGAATGACTGAATACTAGTATTTTACATGGAGTGTCTGCATATCTGTTTTTTTTTTTTACCTATGGCATCTCGCAGACTTATGTGGACATGGCTGCTTAACCGGACTTTGATATGGCTGCCTTAAGCTTCTACACTTAAAGCCTCCAGCTAGGGGCATAAACTATTCTAAATTAAAACTAGGCGAAAACTCGCTAAGGGCACCCCCTGTGGGGCACGAACCTCGCCTTAGGCCGTCGCTGAAGAGAAGACAGCAAGAAAGGACAGGCTGGATCAAACTTAGATTTTCATCTTGATTATTAAAAGTTACGTGCATAACTGCAACAACTGCTGGCACCTCGTTTTCGAGCAAGGGTCGGAGGGGAGTATCATTTACTCGGGGACGCGGTCGCGATCACGAAGGACCTCGGCGGCGGGGTCGGAATGACGGTGTCGTCTGTGCACTGTACTGGTGGCCCTATTCTTTTCCTGGAGGAGTGTTATGGGGTCATCTGGGTCGGAGAGGTGCTTGCTTATCTGTGACCACCACAACCCAGTTATAGCTTGTCCACTCTAAAATGATGCGTCCAACTAACGCATTACCGTTCGCGTAAAATGCGGTAGTAGGACGCGTCATTTTAGAGTGGACAAGCTATAACTGGGTTGTGGTGGTCACAGATAATTTATCCTGTACTAGCTGCGCCCCGCGGTTTCACCCGCATAAGTCTCGATTCCGTCGGAATATCGGAGTAAAATGTATTCTATGTCCTAACCCAGATCATGGTCTATCCATGTGCTAAATTTTATATAAATTTGTTCAGCCGTTTTAGCGTGAAAGCTTAGCAAATAAACAAACAAACTTACATTTATAATCCTATGTATTAGTTAGGAATTATCATTACTAGGGTTATTTATGGTATTTTACTACGGATCTCTTTAGTAAAATACTTTATTTTATTGCGTTATTTCAACAGGCTTTATTATCTTTAAAATATTAGTAACCTATTTATACCGCATGTAAGCGGAGTAAAATCAAAATTGCATGTTTTCATAACCAAATCTTACACATTTTTATAACCAAATCTTACACATTTATTGTTAAATTGAGAAATACAAAAAAATAAAAATGTGTGTACCCCTGGTGGGACTCGAACCCACAATCCCCGGCTTAGGAGGCCGATGCCTTATCCATTAGGCCACAGGGGCGGTACGTGTAAAGTGTGAATTCCCCTTCAGTAACTACTTATCCTTAAGAATTTAGATAGTGTGGAATTCGTAAAGATTTTCAGGAAGAAACAATGTATTTTAAATAGTAGGTGTCAAAAATGTATTAATAGTTACGTACGTTATCCGTGTTGTTTCGTGTCGTTTCAGATAGTTCCACTGATGTGAGAATGTGAAACAACATGTTTTGGAGATATGTTTTTGTAATGGTTTCTAAAAAAAAATAAGTTTGCAAAATGTACTAATTAAAAAAAAAAACTGGGAATTGACCTTAACAAACAATACTCATACCCATCTTGATGAAATAATAATTATATATCTACAAGAATGGACACGGTGAAATGTTATCGAAGCCTGATTCATACCTAAAAGATTTGCTGATTCTAAGGGCGGATTTTACCAAGGAAACTGAACTCGATTAGCACATCTAAACCGCGTTTAAGTGCGGTTAGTATCATCATTGATGAGGGATATTGCCACCGACAGGTCCACAAGACTAGTGAATCCGTAGTAAATCATTCAATAAGTAATGTTATTGAAAACAGTGCGATCAAAAAATTAATGAGGATCGAGGACAAAATATTGAGTTACATTGATTTTATTCAAAAGGAATTGGGGATTCTTCACATATTTGATAAATAAAACATGTCTGAAGTTAATTGAGTTACAGATCACGAATAAATAATTGATATTGTACCCATAGAATACCTTATTTTAATAAGATATCATGAGACTTAAAACGTTCCAGTCTATTGTTGAAAGTGTCTAATTGAGTTATTTTTCGTGATAAATCTTCTCTTCATTAAATACTTACAAAATGTCGAATCAGTCACCGACAATAAGCTTTGGAATTAGGAGAGCCAAGAAGAAAATAAATAAGAACTATTTATTCATCTTCTCTTGTCGTAGCAAGATCTAAGACTATAATCAATAAAGATTAGCATACAATTATTCTCAGTTACATTAAAATTAATCACTAAGTTAAAGTAATGAGCGTTGTTAAGTAATTCCTGGCTTATTGAAGCATGTAGCTGGCTCCGTGTCATGCGATACGTATACCGACATATCCAAACTCGTAAATATCAATCAGCGGCCATTAGCGGCGATGTACTCGATGCATATTCCTGCAAGCACCAACAAACCATCTTAACATGACCCTTCGATAACCACACAACTTCATAAAATCCTCCTTTAAAAGTGCACGTAGCGGGGGGTGTAACAGCTCCATGAATATTTGACGAATCTCGCAAAACAGTTTGCCTTGGACTCCTTCCATCTTTCTCTCCAAGTGTCCATCATTATAGCCATAAAATATTGTTTCCGACGGATTTCGACACCTTTAAATATCATTAAATGGCGAGTAAATTGTGCTCGATTAATTTAATACTCGACGACATTCTTGGTAACATGGAATATTCAATTAGTGTACGATCGATAGTAACAAAGTTGATAGTGTATTTAGTTATATTTTTAGACGGTTAATAAATACTTTCAGTGCTTAAAGGTCTTGCCTTTTAAGTAGAGTCATAATAAATTAGATACTTTATTCAAAACATACGATGAAACCGGGCTAATAGAAGCACCACCCACCTGAGCTTTCTTATTAAGTTGCGAACGAAAAATGCCAAAAAAGTATTACAGTTTGAACTTAAAGCATATTTATGACGTGTCATGTTTATCATGGGACGGTATAACCTTAAAAACTGCGGGTTTCGGCATCTTATGTTTATCGGCGAGACCCGACCGACCATTAGTCGTCAAAATGCATCCAAAAATAAAACGTAAAAGGTGAAAACAACGCCTAAAGTATTGGGCAGACTATTCGTTGGTCAGCCCGCCAGACTGACAAATTGCCTTGCATTCCGCTTGACAGCTACGCGAGGTACGAGGAATAAGACCTTATATTTTCAAAATAAGAATTTTAATTTTGAAATTCCGATTACGATTTAACGATAGTTAAGAAGGATATAATTTTCTTTAAATTGTTTTTTTTTTTTATTAGCCAGGGATATTGGTAGACAAGTTTTTATTGTTATATCGGCTCTTGGTTTACTTTTTGCGCACTGTTGAAAGTCTGTAATGTAATGTAGAATACAAACAAATCGAACTGATAAAAAAAATAAAAAAAAGAATTGTACTGATTTTTGAGTATGATTAATTCTATCAAGTCAGGTACTTAAACAAGTAATCCGCATTAACCTTTCCTAATCGTAAGCATCTTATCTCGAGCCAGAGGACATGCCATAATTTATTTAAAGTTGTCATGAATGATGACAACTTCAGTTTTCTAACGGACAAAATAAAAAGTGTTTAGGTAAATCTTGCAAAGCCTGGGAGGCGATAAATTAGGGGTTCGCGTCGTTCCTACAGAACAAGCCTTCATTTTCATAATAATTAATCATTTTGCGCTAATGTTCAATGCCAAAATGATCGCCTGGCCTGGTCAGTCCAGAATCGCCCCTGAGCTTGGACCCTCATCAATTTGATAAATTCGCGTAGGTAAGTGCAACGTTCCACCGAGTGTCCACTCGATAATCTTGTTAAATCACGGTCGGATTCGAAGATGAATAATATCCGTTCGAAATCAAAGGCATTGTGCGGACTGTACCCAAATTATTGAACACGTTTATTTACGAAGATAATTAAGGAACGAAATTACAATGATTCGACGCTGTTAAAATCTTGATAAATTATATTATTATACTTACTTTTTTTATATCGAAGTCTGATTCGACAGTAACGTACCGCAATTACTTATTCATTTCCAATCCTTTCAATACCCTTACTTTTTCGATTTGAGTATTAAAAACGAAAAAAGTGAAATTGCTATGAACTATACAAAAAAATAAAAAGAACGAGCAACATCTTGAATTTAAAGAGCACCCAGCCAAGAACGTAGTAGATGTCCATTACAAAACTTGTAAATATAGCAGGCTAAGCGTAAGTTAGGGCAATCGTAAGTCGGAGGAAAGCGGTGTGAGCGTGGTGCTAAATGGGGAGAGGGGGGAAAGAGGCGGGGGAGTTGGCCGAGGAGGAAGGGGGAGAAGGGGGAAAAGAGGGTAGGGAGTATAGAAGTGCAACATCTCAAGGTCGGTGCGTCTCGGTCGGTACCTCTCTGGCTCCGTTTGCCATGTGCCGCGAAGTAGATATGTATCGGCGGATATACGAGCAGTCAACACGTGTAACAAATGGTAATGGTCTTGCACTATCGCTTTTATAGATGCGTTTCTTTATTTACGTACACCGTTCACTGTGGATTCTTGGACGATTTTCAAATGTCAAGTTCAAGGGTGCAGAGATTAAATGTGCGAAGGGATTAGTGCTTTCGTGTTGGAATTTTAATGAGTCGTGTAAACAGGATTTAGTGTGTATAATGAGCGAGTTAACTCGTATAATGGACTGGTAGTCAATCTCTGTGATAACGCCTTCGTAAATCTTATGAGAAAGGGCTTTATTTTATGCGTGTACAGTAATCTTGTTTGTAGTGATTTGCGTCCTTTAATGTAATCCTTTTATTTGTTAGTACCTAGGCGACCGAGCTCTACTCTGTTGAAAATAGAGAATGCTCATTTAATAGTATAGGAAAGTTCATACTAATCCATGCATAGAAATTACTAATTCCATGCTGCCATGTCATTATTCTCAAGTCATTCTTCATTATCTTGTTCTAAACTTTGGGCGACCGAGCTCTGCTTGGGTGAAAATACGGAGAAAACTAATTTTCCCAGATATGAGACCTATATAGATCGCTTTTTTTTTTTTATATGTATTAAAATATTGCTCGTATTGGATAGGATAAGATACATACGATTACAAGTATACGTGTACCTATAAAGGTCAGAGTTATAACTCAGGTCAGATTTTTGTATCAGGGTTATGCATCTCATAAAGTTCTAATTTGTGAAGGGAATGTAGAAATCTAATAAGGGGAAGTAGGGTTGAAGGGAATGGTTGTGTCACGAGGATTTGCATTATAACCATCATATTTTATATATGACTTTATATCTGTTGTGAATTCGTGTATTCCTGAATTAAATTAATAGAATTTGAATTTTGAATTATATCTCATACCGTCACTATGTATGTTTCAGGATTGCTTTATTTTTTGATAAGTTGTTTTTTGAATGGAAATGTTGAAATTGACAATCTTCATATTCTTAGAAATACATGTTATAACTAGCAACACGTTTCATATTAAATGTACGACATGTGTGGAATGATAACTATCTGGCACCCTCCTACTTTTTGTGCCAGACGAGTATGGAAATTGGTAAGAAGGCCTTTGTATCCAAACATGATATTAAGCTGTTTACAGTGTATTTATACTGTAGGGTATTGTTGTTGCATTGGAAGTTCGTCGATTTCTGTAAACACATAAAAAAATTAATAAAGGTACAGGCGTCCTAGATTGTGCCACTATCGCGATTGAGATTTTTGGATTACATATCTTTGTGAAATGTTTTTAGATCTACCGCAGTATTTCCGAGGACACCTTCAAATATTAAGCGCCAGTTCGCTATTTTGATTAACATGAATGTGACAATACTCGTAGTAGCTATCATGACATTTGGTTTTAGTAAGTCCTTATTTTTTATAATGTTATCTTTTAGATAAATTCTTTTCTTTTAGATTTTGTGAATATAAGAACGTTGTAACTTGTGGACCATTTTAAATTTTTGTCCTCTCATTTCTTTTAACACTGTAATTTAAAAACATTGTAAAAACCATTTATTTTTAAAAGAGTAACCGCGGAGTTCTTGCCAGCTCTTCTCCATAGGAAACGACCAATTAGAACCGTGCTCTTCTGACGTTTCATAAGTGCCCTTGTAGGTTTATGTGAAATCAAATATTTTGAATTTGTATAGGGTTGACTTTTTGTAGGAAACTTGACTGAAATCGTCAACGCCCCGTGACTTATTCTGGTGAATAGGTAATATTGGATCCATCTATGTATGAGAATAGAGCTTTTTGCTAATCTTTGCATATTGTGGACAGACAGGTTGATATCATTAATTCATTTGTTTCGATGTTTTTCTTATGAGCCATGTCAATTCATCCATCATTGCATCCTGTACCTAATTCATTATTCGCAAATCACAATAGCTCAATAATTAACTTTCCTTTTTTTGATAGGAATAGAAAGTGACTCAGTCCCTATTATGTAGGTATCTTGAACGATAGTGAATAACGTTTAATTTACAAAGATACCTTGGTACAGGGTGGGTGAGCCGATGCAAATGTCCGGACCGGCGAGCGGCGGGCCAGGCGATTCGGCGCGATAAGCCAGACCTACTCGTTAGCCCAGTATACTCGCACTTTCAACTAGACATACTTACTTATAGGTAGGTAGGTGAATAATATAAAACGTGTAAGAGAACTAGCACACACGGCTAGCGCGCGCGGCGGCTATGGCTAGTGTACACGGCTGCGCACACGGCGCAAACTACCCTACGGAAATTTAGTTAATACCGGGATAATAAAGTATCCTATATCCTAAACCAGGTCATGTTCTATTTGCGTGCCAAATTTCATCGAAATCTGTTCAGTCGTTAAGGTGATATTATATTGAAAAAATGTGCTTGATCTTTGTCGTGTAACTTTTTAAGTGTATGGAATACGGATTTAACATTTTGGTGTCTGTTTTTAATATATGGCCTACCATCGTAGAAAAGGGAAGGAAGGAGAAGGAAAGATAGTACCTACAATGAAATTTCTCGATATAAAAAATTTCAAAGTTCTGTAAAAAAAATTTGTTTACTCCGATGGGTTGTTGTTGTTGTTCAATAGAGTTTACTTTAAAACATAGATAGTAATTTAATTGTATCAAAGTTTACACAAAGCAGTTTTAGATATAATAATGCTTTTTATTTAGAAAAAAAACGGCAATTCCTTTTGTTACATCGTGTTTTCAGCCAAAAAACTTCCACTGCTGGCCATTGGCGGCACAAGCACTGCCACTTCAACCGGTTCTGTGCTTCCTGCATCCAGCGAATTCCTGCGACCTTCACAAGGTCATCGGTTCACCTTGTGGGAGGCCTTCGAACGCTACGTATTCCGGTACGCGGTCGCCACTCCAGAAACTTTTGGCCCCATTGGCCATCTGTTCTGTGTGCAATGTGCCCTTTCCACTGCCACTTAAATTTGGCAATTGTTTTGTTCCGAACGCACATACATTATCGCCATCCCTTCTTTTGCCTGTTAAATATAATGTCATCTCTCTCGTTCGTTCTTAAATCAGTCGCAAGGGAACTAACAGACAGGCAGAGTTACTTTGCATTTATAAAATTAGTATGGTCTACTTTTGTGTAGAATTTGACGGACATTTTTTTTCGTGTATTTTATAAAATGACAATGTGAGATCTGTAATAAAAGCTGCTGAAAGAGGTGAAAAAGCCCACAATCAACTAAAAGCAATAAGACTTGTGCAATCCAATATTGCAGCTTACAGTGTATAAATAAAAGAAAAAGAAAATGCATTTCTTTCTAAATGAAAGGTGACGTTTGCTGTATGATTTCTAGATGCTGCATTGTGCTTTTATACATTATCTATTCTAGTTCTAAATCTATCTGAGGTCTTGATCTTATTCTATTTCACGTACAAGAACAAAAAAAACTGCCGTTCCATACATCCGTTTGAACAGCTGTTTTGTTCAACGCAACCAGCGTTAACCTGGGACTAGAATCATGCTGAATTTAAATTTGCTCGTCGATGTCCCTTACACCGCGTATAGTACTGTGGTAATATGGTAACCAGGCATAAAATAGACTGAGTATGATAATTTTCTAGCTATTTCGGGTGTGGTGAAGTGGATGACGTGCAAGCGAAGTGATATTGTGAGTCAAATGGTGTTTTTGGTAAGCATAATGCTTCCGCAAGTATTCTCGGAGTACTTTGATAATGCCAACGTTGTAAACCGCGCCAGAGTTAATGTGGCGTGGCACTTATGTATCGCTGCTAAACGCGGCTATAAGTGCCATATAGCAGTTTGAAGTCTAAAAAAATCTGGTCCTCTTTTGTCAAGCAAGACCCTGCCGTATTTGTACGCGGTATCAATTTGATCGTATATCATTTTATATTTGCCAGTCATGTTTTTCCTAAGTAAAACCCACAATCCTGACTACATCTAATACCTTTAAACGAGCAATTCTTGTAAATATGTATATATATAATCTGGATCTCGGAAACGGCTCCAACGATTTTCATGAAATTTTGTATGCAGGGGGTTTCGGGGGCGATAAATCGATCTAGCTAGGTTTCATTTTTAGAAAACGTCGTTCATAAAATAAAACCGAGCAAAGATCGGTCATCCAGATATTAATATAATAAATGCGAAAGTGAGTTTGTTTGTTTGTTACGTTTTCACGGTAAAACGGCTACACAGTTTTGGATGAAAATTGGCACATAGATAGACCATGACCTAGATTAGGACACGGGATAGTTTTTTTTTTCGATATCCTTACGGGATCGAGACTTATGCGGGTAAAACCGCGGGGCGCAGCTTATAATATAAATAATAAGGCAACTGTATGGTCGAACGTCGGTGAATTTTTTAATCACACATCGCCAGGAGCTCACAGGAAAATGCAGATGACCAGCAGAAAAAGATATACTTAATTAACATTCGCGTTCTCTTTCAATGAAAAGGTGGCAATATCTTGTAGCAGTTAGTGTTTTAGCCTTCGCCACTGCTACCTGTGTTCTTGGCAAGTCACCATTTACAGCTCGAACCAACCTCGGGCGATCAGCGCCATTGAACTGTTTCATAAGGACGTATAATGAAAGCCACTCTTGCTTCAATCATCATCTTTTCCAACACGCTGGCTCAATCATCTTTTACGGCAACTTGTGGATTGCTAATTGATTCTTTTTTAATTCCATCAGTCATAATATTGTTCTGCATTTTATTGTTAAACTTTTTAATTACATTATTTAACTTTATTTGATTCATTAATCGTATTTTAATTGATTTATTTGATCTAGTTATAATTATTTTTTTCGTTTTTATTATTATTAACATATTGTTTCTTTTTTAAATCACTTTAAATATAAATAGGCAAAGTTCGCTGTAGTTTATAAGTTATAATATGATAAATCTAAATCTCTGTAAATAAATGTTTTTGTGATCTAGTCGTTCGAGTGCCATATTAAATAAATAAATAAAGTCACATTTTTGATAATCCTGATATGAGGTATGGCATATTCTCGAGATCCTCAATTTTGAAGTTTGTTTGCAGAAACGGGAATATTAATCCGTCTTTCGAATAACATTTTCCTTATGTCTACGAATTTAAGCCGATACCTATTGAGTTCCAATAGAAGTTCTGAAAGCCTTTGTAAGTACTCGTTTGATGTACCTGCGTATAACAATCACAATTCCATGAAACTTTAGCAAAACTTATTAGGTAGGTACCTACTAACAAAGCACGTCTTGGATAGGATTTACAGCCTATTCCTATACTATTAAACGAGCAATATTTGTATATACTTATATTTGTTTGTATAATATATATTTGTACTCACGTTCTCGAAATCGGCTGTAACGATTTCGGTGAAAGTTGCAATATAGGGGCGAAAAATCGATCTAGCTAGGTCTCATATCTAGGAAAAATAGTTTTCTCCGTATTTTCACCCGAGCAGAGCTTGGTCGCCCAAAGTTTAGAAAAAGATAATGAATAATATAAATATAATGACATTGACATTGGCAGCATGGAATTAGTAAGTACCTACTATTATGGCAGCATGGAATATGTACTTATACATGGATTAGGATGACTTTCCTAAACTATTAAATGAGTATTCTCTGTTTTCACCAGAGCAGAGCTCGGTCGCCCACGTAGCCAGGTACTGTTATATAATATAGTTAAACATTATAACATAACATCACGCCTTGTTTCCCCGAAGGGTTAGGCAGAGGTGCACCTATAGTACACCCACATTTCGCCTATTATGTTTAAGTCTCTTGTAATAGGGGGCGAGTTATTGCCATCAACCGGGCACAAATCCAGACTCCGGGCTGCTACTGAGAAATTTCAGATAGAAAAACCCAATAACACTTTGCCCGACCTGGGAATTGAACCCAGGACCTCATACTCAGCAGTAACGCTTGCGACCATTAGACCAACGAGGCAGTTTAACAATATACAAGTGAATTAAATTATCTGGCGAAAGTTTATAAATGTTATGGGTACCTACCTACTAAAATAAAGATATAATTGATCTCATCAACTACTGTTGATTAAGAGGTGAACTGCCGCTGAATACTCAAGAGGAAAAAGAAAAGTCATCATCTGCATAGCCTTTTCCCAACTATGTTGGGGTCGGCTTCCAGTCTAACCGGATGCAGCTGAATACCAGTATTTTACATAGAGAGACTGCCTATCTGACCTCCACAACCTAGTTACTAGGTAACACGATACTCCTTGGTAAGACTGGTTGTCAGACTTTTTGGGCTTCTAACTACCCGTAACAACTATCAAAGATCTACAAATAATAGCCGGGACCAACGGCTTTAACGTGTTTTCCGAGGCACGGAGGAGTCTCGGTATGTAAAGATGATCACCCATCCACGGACCAACCCCGGCAAGCGTAGCTTAACCTGTTGAATCGACCCGTGCGTCTGTTATTACTTAAGGTCCTCGAAAAAGAAAGTATTATATGAAAAAGAAAAAAAAATACTTATGTCATTAAGTATGTATTTGTACCATAATATCCGTGATTTGTACAAAGATTTTTTGGCGTCTGACCAAAATTTGAATTAACGCCGCCATCTTGTTTATTCATAACTATTTCCCACAACAATTGCAAATGCTTACTAGTAACGCCCTCTATCAATATCATTCAAACGTCAAAAGAACCTTGCAGTATACCAGCCCTGACAGCAAGTAATAGACAATTATTATGAAACTGTTGATTTGTCGAATTTTGGGCTTCTGGCTACTATTTGTATAATATATGTTATGTATGTTTTATAATGTGAGTTATATTTGTGCAGAATAAACTACTTTTCTTTCTTTCCTTCCTTCTTTACTTTAGATGCTTGAGTGAAGACGAGAATTTAAGACGTATTCTTAAATTCTAGTCTCCACTCAAGCATCTTCTATTACTAGTTCGAAACAGTCAAGATGAGTAGTGTCAGTACCATACATGCTTAATATTTCTACAACGTTAAAATGCAAGTTATAGACGACAATTAGATACTTACATTTTGACGTAACGAGAAACGAATGATGTGCTAAACTAAAGTATAAGTGATTCTGGTCACGCAGCGCAAGCGCGCGGATTACCCATAACGACTGAGCAGTGCTGGCAACAAGTGTCCCGATTTATAAGTGATTTTGTTACAAGTTATAATGTTATAAAGTGAAGATAATGGATAAATTATAAGGGGATATTTTGGAGTTAAATTTTCAGACCACTTTGGGAAAGAAGAGCCAATAAATCTAGAATCTACAGCGTAACAACACAGACCTGTACCCTAATTGCGTAATACAACACAATCATAATCGTTTTCGATTTGAAACAGATTGCTAATCCATTGCTTCATAAGTTGGAAAAAAAAATCTGCTCAACAACGTAAATAACGTAATGAATGTTGTTAAAAACTGTCAAAATGAAACAAATTTGGCAAAATTGTTTACGAAAATAAGTTACGCAACTATGGTACAGTTCTCTTGAAAAATGTCGGGAGATGTTTATACTTTAGAGCCAAAGAACAGAATTATTTTGAGTTTCAAAAAAGAATAAAAGTAGAGGTACCTCTACCTTTCAATATTTTATAATTTTTTTGAAATATTTCAATGTCAATCTTGATGTTGATAAACCATGATTGTATACATTTTGCATGCTTTACGGTAGAATCACTTGAAATATGTACATTTAATAACACCATTGTAACAGTATTTTCTGCAAAAATAAAAAAAATAATTATGAATTCCCTAAATGTTTGGCAATATGTGCATCAATATCTTTTTAAGAATATTCGGGTACTTTAAAGAAAGCCCTAAATAGTTATGATATTGAAATAAAAATCGAAAACATAAAATTCAAGAACATTCCTTGGGGCCTGCGATTATTTAACAAAAATTAGGTATCTAGGAACCTACGCATATTTTACACAAACTTTTAACTTAAACCTCATAAAAGGCAAATTACCTTATAATTAGCTAACATTGCTAACAGAGATTAAAATTAACAAAATTCTCTAGTGATGTTTTATTCAGTCGGTGTCATAATTAATTCTTGTCACGTTCTCCATGAAAGATTATATTGTACTACCTATGCGTATGAATATTCAAACGGCAAGTCATTGACGTGTCACGATCTACTGATATAAATATAAACAAGCTAGTCCCACTAAATCCTTGCGAAAATGTACATAAAATTATCATATAATATATTACAATCTAGTCTCGATAACTTTAGAACTAAGTAAAGCGGGCTATCTTTCCAGCTTATTCTGAAAACGGCCGCGAGTTAGCTGCAACATGCAGTCGTGTTTTATTTTGTGGTCCGTGAATAGCCAATAATATACAAATGGCAAGTTCATTAATCTCCATTGTCCACACAGTGTTGTGGTCGAGAACAAACGCATTGCATTCGACATGAATAGTCAGCCGCGAACGCACTGTAATGTAAACAGAGACGTAGCGACGAGACATTCCGCTCAGTTCGCATGTTGTTACGGCATAATTTTATCTAATCTCGCATTATCTAATATTCGATGTGGCGGGTTCAAGGTTGGTCGCGCTGAAAGCGCTGCCGCTACACCGTACAGTGTCGCGATCGCATCCTCTCGTCCCAGGCCGTCGCGCGCCCTTTGCGCTTTTATCAATACGCGACGAGCGCAGCGCCGCCTGTCGGCCGCCGCCAGTACCCACCCGGACTCGAGTGCGCACGCTCCGTGCCCCGCGACAATACTGCATTTACACCATCTAAATACTTCTTTCTTCCTCAAAACAAATCCCTCCAAAATTATCCAAATCCCTGTTCGATAACGCATGCCGTGACGCGTCCGCTAGCATCACAGGCCGCATCGAACATCGCGCGCGATCCTCAGGAACTTAACCTAAAACTGCGTTACGATTACGTCAATAACAGGCGATCTCCCTCGCCTCTGCTCCGCTGTTATTGTTTATTATTACATTATAAACACTTATTTCCTGATGCTGCTGTAAACCGGGCTGAGTCGCGAAGCTCACAAACGGTAAGTGTGAACGAACCAAGTGATGTTATTGTAAGCCTGGTGCTTGTTTATGTTCTGAGACTTGAAGCAGGGTATCTGGTAAGTATTATCTAGGTAATGTGAGCGCATGTGAGTGGTTACTTTCGCTGGGCAGCGCGCTCAGGAATGAGGACACTCTCTAAAATAAACTCTGATTTTTACCGCGGGGTTTCAGCAACATCGTATATGCATATCTTTAGACGTTCGTGTAACCTTTGCCTGTAGATTATTAGAGTATTTATGTTGAGTGAAATGCACCAGTATAAACAGTGTGCAGCATATGGTTGCAGTTTAAGACCTGCAAGCGATTGATATAGTATTAAATCGTGTCGCAAGTTATTAAAAAGTAATAGTTCGTGTTACGAAAACTAGCCAATAACTGCATGCCTGCAGCGCTGTGCACAGATACCATGTCTGCTTGCACTACGCGAATCGTATATGGACATGATTCGATTCGTGAACGTCAGTCGGCAATTTTTTTTTCAAATTTTAAATTAATGCATGCACGGTAGAATGTTTCAATCCTCGCAATGTTTAATTCATTATCATCATCAAGCCGTGCTTATTTCTTGCTTAATTACTGTACTTGGTATGTCAGTTATGCATATTATTCGTGAGGTATTTTAACAGTTATTAGAAGAGTTAGGTATTTAAAGTCCAATTACTTTATCTACAGTGTTTGAACCTGCGTGGGTTGTATACTTATAAGGAAGACTTATTGAAATCTAACTCGTTCCAATATTGTTCATGGAATCGTCTATAAATAGTTTTTTGTCGAGCTGTTTAATTAATATTTATAAGTCTTTTCAAAGCGTTGATTAGAATTTGATAGTTGATTAGAAATTAATATTCGCAGAAAAAAACGTAGGCAGTAAAACAAATCATCATAATAATAAAATAAAAAAACTCGAACTGCATAATGACTTTCTCCACACTCTCCCCCTCTGCGTACGATTACAATAAAAACCCAAAAACTTGGGACGTAGTGCACAGTGCACACGATCGCAAGCTTTTGTGCGCCAATAAAACTTATGGCGTTTAGGCACAACACTCATTCTTTTGTGGCCTGCCCTTCGCATCGTGAGAATATGGGCCAAGTTCAGATGCAACCATTGTACTTGTCCAATGAGTGCATTCCCTTTATTTCCGACATGAATTTGAGGGTATTCTTATGAACCGGTTTCAGTGTGAAATGAACCACAAATTGCCTCCGTCATTACGAGTATTTACTGTCGACTGAATCTTTTTCTTTCTGAAAAGATTGCGATCTAGTTACGGCAATGAAAGGAACGAGTCTATTGAAAGAATCTATTTCGTCTGTGAAAGTAGTTTTTGTTGGAGCGTATCTATTCTGTGAGTACTATGTGTTTGGGTCTAATATTGTTATTAAACGTGTAAGTATTATTACTTTAGTTTGGTCGATTCGAATGAAAAGGAAATAGTACAGAATTTAGAGTAGAATATAGTCGGTATCAGGAGTGCTATACTTACTATATTGTAATATATACTACATCTAAATATATAAAAGCGAAAGGTCACTCACTCACTCATCACGAAATATCAAAAACCGCTTGACGTATAAAGATGAAATTTGGCTGGGAGGTAGTTTATAGTTAGTAAACGTCCGCTATTAACGGATTTTTGGAAATTCGACCTTAAAGGGGGTGAAAAGGGGGGATTTCGTTTGTATGAAAAATCTTATTCCTTGAGTTAATAAACTTGAAACTTGGCACGAATACTTATCCATATAAATTATGAAGTTTGCTATTTTTAGTTTTTCTAAACTACCCCCTACAGGAGGATTGGGGGGTGTCAAAGTTTGTATGGAAGAATTTTAACAAGTGCTCTGATTAACTCGAAACTCAGTATTTAGAATTAAAACTGAAAATAAATAAAAACGGGGTGAAACGGGGTATTCATTTTTACAGTGGAGGATTTTGCCGTGTGGTTTGATTAACTTGAAAATTGGTATAAATAATCCATAAGTCAAATAATGAAAACGTCACAATAGATTTTTCAAATATTATTATCACGTTATTTGTAATGGGGGATGAGCAATATTGCATTATGGTCGTGTTCTTCTATAGTTTGCCGCAAATTGTAAAAAGACTAGCCAAAAGGTTAGAATACTGCAGATAGTTACGGATTTAACCTTTTAAAAGATCATCATCACGCTATACCTTTTGGCTAAGCAGCTAAGCAGTCAATCATGAATTCATTCACTCTTTACTTGACCTTGCTTCTCGCCAAACTTCATGCTGCTGGGCCAACGGAAATAACCAAATAGACTGGTTTATTTGCGAGTGTCAAAATATGCGGCATAAATGCACGGCACGCCTAAACCACTGAGCGGATTTCGATTAAATTTAGTAAAGAGATAGATTTCATCCTGGGGAAGGACATAGGCTACTTTTGTCTCAAAAATAATAAATAAATATAGGGATGAAAGTTTGTATGGGAAACCCAGCATTTCTTAAGGATCAAAAATATTAAAATTCAAATTTATGCTTTTGGTAAGAATGAAAGAATTAAGTATGTGTCTCAGCGTTTTAGTAAAATCATCCCCCAAAGGAGGGATGATTTCTAAATTAACACATTGATTTTTTTTGTGTATTCTTTTAAAAAGATTTAAGTTGAAGTAACATTTAGTCTTTATTTAATTAAAATCGGCCCATTCGGTCAAAAGTTATAGGAATAACGTAGTCAATGGTGGTACAAGAGTAGGCATTACAAATTAGTAATTGGTGATAATATTAAAATGAATAATAATAATTATTTTAAGTAAGACATTTAGAATCACAAAAACCTGTTTTTTTTAACCGGTTAAGTGTGAGAAGGACTCGCGCCCTGAGGGTTCCGTCTCAAAGCTGTGTTCGCTCGGCTATCCGAATTTCTAATTCCGGATTGAAGGGCAAACTTAAGTTTCAGTTGAAAAAAATGCTTTTAATAGAGTGGAGTGGACCGATTTAAATGAAATATAGAGTAGGTAAACTAAGATAAATTAAAGAACAAACTTAACTTTGCAATCGATATACTGAACAGTGTGAATCTATATAATGTGTACACATAATTATCGAAATGAGGGAATCTATGCTTAAATAAATCGTGTTTTATTCAATAGTTACGTAATGGAAGCGTCTTACCGAGAAATTTTACGATTATTGTAAAAGTGTATGAAAAAAAAAACCCGATTTTTGCTAAAAAAACATGTGTATTTTCAATTGAGGGTAGTTTTTTTCCACAATTTTCATTTATGAGGACGCTTAATTATTTCCAATCATTATGGAGTTTGTTTCATCGCGATAGATCATTTAGTTTAAAAGTTACACCATTTTGTTTAAAAATTCTATAAAAATGTAAAAAATATTGAGATTTTTTTAAATATTTTCTCCGGATTCTAAGCTTAATTTTATCGAAATTAAGTATAAATTCCCCTCATTTCGATATGTGCGCCTTTACTTGAACAGTAAGACCTTCTCGCTTCTCGCCAAACTTCATGCTGCTTGGTTAACGAGCAGTACTATATAGGTTTTGGTGTATTTACGAGTGTCAACATATTGCGGCATAAATGGCCGTATTTTTTTATTGCGTGTCTTGGAAGTTTGATTTTCCTTACAGCTCCAAGCGACCGTAGATCTAAGTTTTTGATATATGTATATTTGAACTTGATATCTCCACGCGCTCCTGAGAAAAAAGGTTTTGACAGACAACGAAGTCATTCTTTATGGGTTACAATTTTTCATTTTGAGATACGGAACCCTAAAAAGTTTTTGAATTAATTATCTGCGTCTGGTTGTCTGTTACCTTTTCATGCCGTAACGGCTGAACAGATTTAGGTGAAAGGCACACGGATAAGCCATGGCCTGACATGATATATTTAGTACTATGAATTCCGGTAGTACGTTCTTATGGAATAATTTCCGTCCTTTACGCCGGCGAAGCCGCGGGCAAAAGCTAGTTTGAAATAAATGATTTGACTTTGACGTTGACTTTGACTTGTTCGAGTGATTCGGCGCCGCCCGGGAGGCAAAATCGAATAGATATATTTTGCTGCCTGGATGTGTTGAATCATGCCAACTGGCCTGACCTGACTGGCCGCCTGGGCCGGCCTCGGCGGCGCCGCGTCCATCCTCAGGCACTCACCCGAGTGGAGACTATTGCCCAGCGGTCACTTTGCATAGTAAAGTACCTAAGCATAAGAATAATTTAATTGATGCCACCGTTCCAATATTCTATTATTTAAAACTGTTTCAGCTGCCACTCAAATGTTAAGTCAGCAATAAAATCAATAACACACTTTTATACTTCAAATTTCACGTAGAAGCTTTTATTCACGTTGTCGAGGAGGTGCTTCGCGAGGTAATCTTACCATAAAGTAAAAATATACAGAAGGGTCACTTTTAGCAAAAAAAAAAAAACATACCCAGTTTACCCGAAGGGTTGGGCACAGGTGTACCTAGTTCCGTTTAATAGGTGGCTTAAGAAATTCCTGATTGAAAAAACCCTGGACCCCTTGCTCAGCAGTGGCGCTTGTGACCATTAGACCAACGTGTCTAACTTGTTAATTTTGTATTAAATTAAGAACTTAACCTGTGTCGGAATAAGGTTCGAAATAAAAAAACCTGCTCGAAGGTTTAACTTTCAATGAAACGAAACTGAAATGACATATTTTTTAATAATTTTTTCTTTGTTCCTCTCAAACAAAGCACCTGCCATCTAATTTCTTCACCACCCTTGGTTGAATGGTAGAGAATGCCTAAGGCATTAAGTCCGCCTTTGTACCTTTTTGAATGTGAAAAGTTTAAATAAATAAATAAATGTGCAACCTTGCCTTAAGTCACAGATTGCTCGCGCACAACTTCAGGCGCATGAGTTTTCAGTTGGTCAGGCTATGAATGTATGTGGTTATGTGGAAGTAATGAGCCTTCTGTGTCCATTCCATAATTTTGCGTAATAAAAGCTCTTGTGTAGTGACGTCATTGCTTGATGCAGCTCGTGAGCTATTTTGAGGAAGCGCGTCATAGCTCGAGCCTCGAGCAATGCCCTTGTTAACCGGCACGTTTTACAAATACCGTCAATTCGCTTGTTTAACTTGTAAGTAATGAATTGCTGAAGCGATATATTTATGATCACATTGTTCCATATTGGTCTTCGTAAGCTGGTTAATAGCTAGCATTATTGAACATTACATTTAAACTGAAAGAAATTTCGATTTCGCTTTAACAAAAACCTTTTTAACTACTGGCCATTGGTATAACTGTCTCGAAAATAAAACTATTATCTACTACCTAGTAAAATAAATTAGATTTCAACCGTCCAGCGTGACTTTCTATTGCCTAGGTTCTGTTTTTTTTTTCGGTCGGAGTAGATGACAGAAAGAAAGCAAGAAAGATTTTTTTTTTGGGACATGTGACTGACGAGTAGGCATGATTAGTTCTTTCTATGTAAATGGAAATGCAACATACTTTCGGTCGGTAAATTTTCTCTTCATGCTAGGTACTATGTATTCATATTTTTATTAACCGACTTCCAAAAAGGAGGAGTTTCTATGTTCGTAGCCTATGTATTTTTTTTAAATGTATGTCCACCGATTTCTCCGTCAATTTGTGAACTGATTTTGAAAATTCTTTTTTGTTTGAAAGGATGCTCCCGAGCTCGTCCCACATACATTTTATTAACTCTGCTTGGATAGTTTTTCAGTAAGCTTCAACAATACGTATCTTTCCCACTAAGTCTATGTGGATGATATGATGATAAGTTTCTGTCACTGTTATTTACATAACAGGTAGCGGTATTCGAATTTGTTTGGGGTAGGTACCACAATTAAAAAGTGAAAAATAAAAGTCGGTTGTTTTTTTTTTTAAAACGTTTTTACTTTCCACTTCAACATAAAATTATGCCTTATGCCTGCTTATGCCTTATTGGAGCACCAGGCTTATTTCAGCAAAAAAAAAATACACAGACTGCTATTAAGTACTTAAGCATCTAATTTAGTCAGCCACAACTAGTGACAACTACTCTTTAAAGATACAAGGAATGTAGTGATTATTGATAATTGCAATTTTAATCAACGCTATAAAAATTAAATACGCCAAGAACCACAACTGAAAAGTTTTTCACTAAAAGAGCTTTTTCAATTACGCAGCAGACAAATTAAATGAATACTTATCGGTAACTGCCTGAAAATGTTGAAATATAAATCAGTTTATTCCTTTGTTTCCGAAAATATTTTAAGGTATCGTAAATCGAAAATATGGTATCGACATAATTCCTCACGTATCATAAATCTGTTAATCTCGATCCCGAATTTTCGAGAGCTACTGTTGTTAAGCTAAAATTCGTGGAAAATGTAATATATTGATAGGTATAGTCGTCTATCTATGTGTATTTAAGTCGTTCATAACAAGTAAATCCGACTGTGTAACTAATATCTTTAAACGAGCAATTCTTGTATATATTATATATAATCTGAATCTCGGAAACGGCTCCAACGATTTTCATGAAATTTAGTATGCAGGGGGTTTCGGGGGCGATAAATCGATCTAGGTAGGTTTCATTTTTAACCGACTTCCAAAAAGGAGGAGGTTATATGTTCGACGCGTATGTTTGTTTTTTTTTTTTTTTTTTTTTTTTTTTTTTTTTTTTTTTTATGTATGTCCACCGATTTCTCTGTCATTTGTGGACCGATTTTGAAAATTCTTTTTTTGTTTGAAAGGGTATGCTCCCAAATTGGTCCCATATAAATTTTATTAACTTTGCTTGGGTAGTTTTTGAGTTAGCTACAAAATACGTATTTTTTTCCCACTTAGTATGTAGATGATATGATAAGTTCCTGTCACTGGTAGCAGGTAGTGGTATTCGAATGTGTGTGGGGTAGGTACCACAACTAAAAAGTGAAAAATAAAAACTTTTTACAAAAAAAACAACCGACTTCCAAAAAAAAACACTACAAAGTGAAAAATAACTTTAATTTCGGAAGTCGGTGGCAAAAAACGAAAACACAAAACCCAAGACACCGACTTCCGAAATTAAAGTTATTTTTCACTTTGTAGTGTTTTTTTTTGGAAGTCGGTTGTTTTTTTTGTAAAAAGTTTTTTTAGAAAACGTCATCAAAAAAACGAGCAAAGCTCGGTAATCCAGATATTTTGTGATTACCATCAAATTAATTTACAATCAAATTGAAATTAGTTAAAAGTTAAATAACCAGTTCCTTTAATGATAACATTTAAAAAAAATATATAGACAGAGTTTATATAGACTGAGATTTTAATCTTATTTACCTCGACTTGTTTTAGTTTTTACTTAAAAAAGTTATCTGAAAGACGGAAAAAAAAATACCGATGAAGTTACTGTAGGTAGGTAAGACTTCTTTTTAAATGAAACTTGTTCTATCCTCTTTTATAAAAAAATATGTTTTCCTTTTCATAATATGATAAATGAATGAGCTTTTCGATATTTTTGTTGGTAAAACTAACGATTGATTTATTTTCAACGAAATTAAATTACCGGATTGACCTGAAAAACATCAATCTGCCTAGCTTTTTCCCCTACTATATTGGGGTCGGCTTCCAGTTTAACCGGATGGAGCTGAATACCAGTATTTTACATGGAGCGACTGCCTATCTGACCTCCACAACCCAGTTGCTGGGTAACACGATACCTATTGGTAAAACTAATTGTCAGACTTTTGGGCTTCTGACTACTCGTAATAACGCTTTAAGATCTACGAATGACAGTGAACAGTGCTTTCCAAGGTATGGAGGGGTCTCGATATGTAATGGATGGTCACCCATCCACGGACCAACTCCGGCAAGCGTAGCTTAATTTGATGGATCAATCCGTGCGGCCGTTATTACTTAGCCACGAGCTCTCACCTCCCCTCACCTCGAGATGTATTATAAATAAAATAAATTTATTATCTAATCCATTTATTTATCTATTAGTAACAAAATAAAAAAATATAGTGCTGACGACAAAGAGGAAAGGCTGAGCTGAAAACAGGCTGAAAATGATGACGCAACAAAGCAAAGTGTCTTCGGCATAGATAATAGTAACATTAAAAAAATACCTTAGTAACAAAACCCACCATTTTAAAATATAGAAATAACATTGACAATAAATATAATAACTTTGTTGTATCTACTGTCACAATGTTTATAGTATAGTGGCCATAGTAAAACCAACGAAAGCACGTTCATTTAAAATTCTATTGTTGTTAAGGCCAAGAGACCAATTTTTATACGAAATAAATTAACATAACATAACATAACATAACATCACGCCTTGTTTCCCGAAAGGGTTGGGCAGAGGCGTCCCTGTAGCAGGTACACCCACATTTCGCCAATTATGTTTAAGTCCCATGTAATAGGGGGCGAGCCTATTGCCATCAACCGGGCACAAATCCAGACTCCGGGCTGCTACTGAGAAATTCCAGATAGAAAAACTCAATAACACATTGATCGACCCGGGAATCGAACCCTCAGACTCTTACTGACAGGACGTGTCAGTAAGAGTCTGACACGCCCTCCCGCTCCACCCAGAGCGGGAGAAGTTATTTGTTAGTTATTTGTTTCCTGTGCGAGTCTCAATAAATACTTGTTCTTTCTTTCTTTCTTTTATAATTTCCCATCCAAAAAAAAAAGGATCTCATGCTCAGCAGTAGCGCTTGCGACCACTAGACCAACGAGGCAGTCAAAAAAAAAAAAACACGATATAAATTATTATGTTAATATTAATTATTTCAAAATAATGTACAAAACCTGAAATATCAGTTGTCAGTCCGCTTTAACACAAATCGCAAAAAAAATATTTATGAGTATTCTTGGATAGATCAAAGAGAATTACAGCTCCACCAATACCTACTACCTACTTATCAATTAATAAAAATACTCCATAAAATAACATCTATGAAGGTTTTAAGTGTGGACCACTACCATCTAAAAAAAAAAATAAGGATATATAGTCTGTCCTAAAAGTATCAGATGAAAGTGTAAACAACCCTTTCAGGCTAATTTCTTACGCAATCACTCACTAAACGGAAATAGTAACTAACACATTCATGTGTATAAAAGTTTTGTTTGTTTTGTTTTGTTTTGTTTTGTTTTGTTTTGTTTTGTTCAGTTTTAATTTTAAGTTCTGATTTTTTTTTATTTTTCTTATTTTATTTCTTATTTTTTATTTGATTTGTTTTAGTTTTGAATTTGTCTCGAACTTTTTGGAGGTGGGCGTTAATGACTGCGACACAGTATTATACTAATGCAGTTGTTATCGAACACAGAGTTTCTGTAAACTGAGTTTTTTTTTTTGTTTCAATAAAAGTTTAAAAAAAAAAGTAAAAAAAACCGGACCTGCCACTTAGATACTGTTTATTTGAATTAAATAAGATACAATAAAAATGCAATTATTAATATAATATATTATTAAATTAAATTATTATTATTCTGTGTCAATTATTATTAATTATTACTAACACTAGTTTGTAAGCTCGCAATTGTAATAACAAATATGGATGTAATCGTAAGATGAATCTGAAATAAATTATTATTTATTTTATTTATTAAGAAGAGTTTAACTTTATATCTCACTAATTTTTTAACAATTATTGTTTGCACAACTTTGTGAAGTAGTAAATAAAAAATCATGGACGAAAATTGAGGTTATTAAATTAATCTTAATTGTCAAATGAAAAACATCTTTAAGGTGATTTAAAATTAAAATTTCGTGTTTAAGGAATCTTCCTTAAACATGAAATATTAATTTTAAATCACCTATTGCGGATCCCCCCCGCATTGGTAGCCCAGAAAATTATTTTTTTTTACGTTTTTTGCTATTTGCAGATCAGTGTCAGTTTGTATTTTGATCAAAATACGATTGGCGACCATAACAAATATGTAATTACAGAATTATAATCATTAATACATTTGTCTAAGTTAGATTTGTTCCATTAGAATTTTTACATAAGGGATTTGATCTTATGAAACGAATCACACCCACCACTGCGGATCCACCTATCAAATCAAAGCACTCAATTTGTAAGTGGCACAACAAATTGCCATCCACAAGTACGTTTTCTGATCCATTTGTTTATTACATTTTCCTCAGATAGGTACTTTTGGGACACAACATACCAGCCTTGATTGTGCACTATATCTACACTACTTAAGGCGCAAATATATGCCAGTGACCTTGAGTGGTTAGCTCGCGTGTTCTGCACTGAGCTCACGCAACGCGTCGTATGTCCAGCTAGTAATAAGACTCGCCCATCAAGAAGCGCTGTCCCAAATTAAACGCATTATTATATTACACATAAAAGAAGACCAATAATTAAATTATCTTTAAAATGGTGAAGATTTCAGAAAAATACGCTTGGTATGTTTTGCGTGATTCTCAGTTTTTTATCCGCGTTGGACATCATTTTACAAATTAATTTCACTATGTTATATAAACTAATTTAAAACATTTATATGTTAAGTTATTAAGAAACTGCTCTATAAATTAGAGCAGTTATATACATATTTTTTTTCCAAATCATTAACACTACTCGTTTAGACGTGATCTTCAGTATAAAATCATTAAAAGTCGGTTATCGTCGCCTTAAAGAACTACCTACATTATTGTATCACGAAAAATGAAGAGCTACCGAACTACCTATAAGTTAGATAAACATCTATCAATCTTTTTTCATATTGTATTTATTCGGCATGTTTCTGAAAGGCATGTCCTCGAGGCTACAAGTTTCGACCCCTCAGTGGGCGTTACAAAAACTTCCACAAAATTATTTCCGAATATAGACAAGTTTTTTTTTTCTTTAATAAACTTTAACAACGTGGACGAATGTCATTGGTTCTTACATCAAAAGAAATAACAGTTACTTGTCATGTTCTGTATTTACATTTTCGTGCCCACTAACAAACAACCTTTGAAATATGCGTAATATTGCCCTTTTTAATATGATAGCGTTTAGAAGTTTGACCATCTTATAATAACGCACACAAGAATGCAAAAGAATAGCCATCTTTTGAGGAATACAGCAGAACAATTATAGCAATTAAAGTTTATAAAAAAAAAAGATTTAATACCTACTCAACGCTAAGAGAGTTGTCATCTGTAAAGAAACAGAACCAGACAGAATATACTGACCTCTAATAACAAAAACAATTCGAGATAACAGAGAAAACTGAAAGAGTAATAATATAGGAAACGTACAACATTTAAAAGCTACAGTTAATTCCATCAAACGCTTATATAAATGCAGACAAAAAGATTCACGCGCATTTATCTCAAACAAAGACTTAGGTCCATTTCCTTCCTGGCCCTTTCGACTGGCGATTACCTTTGAATAGCTAAACACTGGTTGGGCCAAGTCTAGCGAGAACTTCGAAAAGGGGGGGCTTGTTAGAAGACTAAGGCTAAGAACCGACGGAGCGATTTTCACCCGCGCCCGCCGCGGTGGCAGGACCGCAAACACTCGTACGAACACGTAGCACAGACGCCAGCACATCAAGCTACCCGAAACTGTCAAATTTTCCCAATCAACTTTGAACTTAACATTTCAGCGATAAAGTTGAAAATCTATTAAATAAATTTGACAGATTGTAGTAGCTTGATCTGCTGGCGTCTGTACATGGAAATGTAGATGTAAATTTCACGGCGCGGTTTATGCACGCGACTTGCGCGATTGTTTGCGGGTCCCGCTGCATCCGCCACCGCGGTGGGCGCGGCTGAAAACGGCTCCGTGAGTTCTTAGCTTTAGGCTTATCGTCCACGACGCGGTTCAAAAGTAGCGCGTTACAAAGGCAAATCACCAATGAGTAGCCAGAATGTAACAGCAGTATTTCATTGGTTGTCCGGTCCGTATGTACACGACGTGACTTAAGGCGGAGGGCGACGCGATGACGCGACGCGACTTTGTTGGAACAATTTCTATAAAAACTTCACGGAAATTGTTCTACCGGTATCGTGTCGCGCCTGTCTGCGGAAGCCTTTACTAGCGCGTTATTAAATAGTTTGTGATTGGTTGCGTCGTGTACGGACTACGATAGAAATACTAGTTTTGTTGTGACGATCTTGCTATCTCATTGGTAATTTGAGTTTGTACCTGGTTACTTTTGAGAAGCGTCGTGGGCGATGGTTCTTACAATCGGGTGACAAGTTGCCAGCAATAGTCGCCCCACAAACGCGCAACTGTTGCTCCAAAATAGGCCAAGTTGGAAGCCCTGTAAACGTAGCTATTTTCGTCAAACTGTTACTATAGGAAGCCCTCTTTAGTTTACAAGTATAGATTGCTTTGTTAAGAATTATTGTGAACTTTCAAAGGAAAAAACACAAAGCCTTGGTTCAAGGTTTACTGCTATAGAAACTAAGTTCAGTTCCTGTACGATTTCATTAGAAATTTTGTAGTCATCCTGTATGGAAATGTACATAAAAGACGGTTTGTAGGTACAGTTTATAATTTGATAAGGTTAAGTTGGTTCTTTTGAAAAAAAAAAAGGAAAATTCATACTCACTTTGTAGTAGAAATTTAGGTAGATAGTTATTATTGCCCATAAGATATCATTTGAATTGGTCCAACCTAACCCCGAGTGTTATGTGCTATGAATATTAATTCTAGAACTTCCAACAAGACTATTTGCTTCTTCATAATAACTGGCCACAACAATTTCATCAAAACATCCCTTACCCAATAAATTCCAGGAAGATAAGATTAATTACAGTGACAAATATCTTCCAATAAAGGCACCTAGGGTTGGTATCAATCTCTAGTGAATAACTTGATTGGATTTTGCGGTCACCCACGTCAAGGTCATAGGAGAAAGTGTCAAAACCTGAATTACGGAATTTCATTTTGGCACATTTAAAACAAAAACTTAGTGGTATTATTTTCTAGAATGAAATCGACAAATGTAAGAACACAAAAAAAAAAAAAAAAAATTGTAGTCTTAAAGTTCATACAAAAGTTTTGATAATCTAGCTGCTTATCAGGGTAATCAAGTTAGTTATAAATGGTGCCCGAAAATTATAGAATTGACGCAATATCTATGCCATAGTAATATTTTTAACTTAGGTTGGCTTTAAATTATATACCTAAATTAACAAAAATGAATTTATAAAAACTTACACATTTTTAGATACGAGCATTTTTTATTTAAAAAAATCCAAGTTGTAGCGTCAGTTTTTCTCCAATCATATATTAGCAATAATTCAACTCACGAAGAAATCGCCCTAATCTTTGTATCTACTAAATTATCGCTAATTAACTTGTTCTCCATTGTTATTTGATTTAGAAGGCGAGATCTCCACATTAATCTGCACACAATTACGGCGGTCCGTTTGCAAATTAGATTCGACCAATGAGACGGAGCCTAAATGTAATTTACTGACCGCACGGATGTTCATATGAACAAGTTCCTATACCCGTAAAGGTTTTGTCTTTGATCCCTACAGCCCATTAGTATTGAGGCATTGCGGATATCAGTATCCAATTTTAGGTACCTAAACAAGAGGAGGCTCGCTACGGTTGGAGCCATCGACCGCTCAACTAATGTATTCCTTTCAAACTCAGCCCCATTGTGAGACAATAATGTATCCGACAAAAAGTTTCAAAGCCAAAAAACCATTCACGATGTCCTCTAACTTACCGCCAAGGTTACTTTTCGGGTGTATTGATACTTAAAACAATGTGGGCTTGCGTCAACTAAGCCTGCGAAGCAACAACCAAAACGTGATTCTGCTTTGTAATTGTAGATTTGACTTATATTCGTCCTGTCCAAAAAAATAATTACACTCGTACTACCTACTCGCCAGAAGTGCGCAGCGACCAAAAATGTAACTCGCTAACCTAATGCACCGCGCCGCTTGCAGGCTATACCTAAACTTTGAGTCAGACTTGTTTCATGCGCGTGCGCATTGAATAGATTCATAGCGGTTGTTTCTAATGAAATCGAAGGTAACTTGAAAGATGACAAGAATCTAGGTAACATTATATCTAATCTTATAACATAACTTTCAGTGTTTTTAGAATTAAACGCAATAAAGTTACCTATTTTTAGATGCTCATCGTTTACTTTGTGAATTAAAGTCGGCCTCAGAATCCAAGGCATTTAATCTATCAAATCATTAAGCACATAGAAGCCAGTTTCTCCTAACCAATTATCCAAGTTACCGACAAAGGCAGTCCTACGTGTAAACCTGCGTCTACGCGCACTAGACGGTGAAGTTTTTCCATCGGTCATTTTCCTACAAACTGGTCACAAGTCACAACTGAGCACAAATTCTTTACATTCCATAAGTCTTTGTGGAAAAATGCGCTTTTAACACTTTCTGTGAGAAATGCTTGGACTTCACATTATACCTGACATATTTCTGCGAAAACATGCGCGAGGTAGGTGAGCTAAATTTTTATTCGTTCTGTACATAAATAAATAAAAATAAAAGATCTCGCGGTCAACGTTCCCAAAATATTCGGAAAGTGGACTTTTGCCCGATCCAGTCAAAAATCAGTGTTACGTCTCTTTTCGATTCGACACGAATTCGGGAACCTGCTCCTGTTACAACTTTGCAAAAAACGGATGAGCTATTATAGAAATCGATTTTATTGATCATGAACAACCCGACGGGCATAATTCGGATGTTGCACGTTTTTCTTTGATTGCACGAATAAAAGAAAGAAGAAATAAAGATCATAAGTTCTTTAACAGGTCGCGATTTGAATACCTGACATTCATTCAATTGTATTTTATTACCGATTCGATACACATTAACTACGTGTAACGCTGACATCATGACTTACTTATTCAAATTATTTTCAGCTTTGACACAAACAGAATTGCTTCAGGGTTGCAGCGAATTGTTGCCAAGTGAAAAAACCTTGCCATTGACTTAATGAAGTACCTAAATGAACTTGAAAAAATTTGCATTCGAAATTAACAACTTTAAAAGGTTACGAGCCCTAATTAGTGATTCATAAAACAAATGAAAATATACTATAGGTAATAAACATTAATAAGAAACTTGTAAAGGAACATAAAGAATCATTTGAGCTATGAATATTCAAGTGTCTATCAGTTGTAAAGCAGGATAATAACTTTGCAGCAGGCAGTCACAGCCCTAGTATTCGCATATTAACGTTCATCAGTCATCGGCCCCCGTCTTCCGGTTATATTTCATAGTTCAATGCCTCGCTAGAACCACGTCCCAATTGACGACCTTCAGCACATTTGACGCACACGACAGCATAAACAAATTTGAGTTAAAACACGAATACTAACACCATCGCAGTTTCAGAATGAAAAGTCACTAAAACTTTACACGCAAATACAGCGTTGTATGAAGAATTTTACGAAATGATCTTCAATAATATCGATCGAAGGTTTCATAATATTGCAGTCCGTGATTAGGAGGTGGTACAATTTTTTATATTGTTTTCAGGCCTTGCTAGTGTATAATTAAGTTTAAGCATTAAATTACAGTTTTGTATTGGAAATGTTCAATAATAGTTGATCTATTATAAATTGTACAAATGTAGAAATATAATTATTACCTACTCGTATAATGCAGGATGTGTGGCATTAATTTTATTAGTCAATAATTTTTTTTTTAAATATATCATTCAAAATTAAACTCTTCCGGTTTAATACATACTTTCAGTAAGTTTAGGTAGGTAATTGATATTTCAACATATATAATACTTTTAGTAGATACATAGAACTTCCTGCGTGTAAAAAGAAACGCTTTTTCTGAAACTTCCTCTCCGTAGATGGGTAAAATTCATCGATCATATTCGGATATGTCACAAAAGTTAAAGTTTTTTGTGATTGATGATATCTAGCACTTAGTTCCCCCGTTCTTTCTTTACAAGTAATGTCAAACATCATGTTTTTAGAACTTTTTGTACATTTTCACGGCGTTCGAAATATTTATTGCTTACGATAAATCTATGCAAATGAGTTCAATAAAATACTAAGCATCATTAAAGTCTACGCTCCAATTTGGAATGGACACGATACGGCCAATAATTTGTTTGTTGAGATGTTTGCTACGGTTGTATAAATTGTGTAATTTATTTACAGCATGAACGATGCAATTCACATAATTTATAGCTCAACTTTTTATTAGATCTTACGTTTTGTTTGAACCGCCTTTTAAAGATTTTTGTTGAAACAATACATTTTCTTTTGGAGCTTTCCAGCGTATTCGCAGTTTCGTTCTTTGGGAAGCAAACAATTGAATTGGAATTCAGCGCTTTTCTTTTTTTGGCTGTTTCCCAAGTGATCCGATTTGGAACAAAGCGGCGGTTACGACGCGACTCGGTTGCCGTGGCTGTTCAGTTCAAATTTTGTTCGCGCCATTATGTTATTTACTCAGACGCAAATAAATTATTTTTTTATTGCGTTGGTGCAGCAGACAGTGCCGATCATTGGTTTGACATTCAGACAGTCTAGCTACTAACTCATTGCATCGGTGTATCCACTTGACGGCCAAATGCAGGTCCACGACATACTTGTGAACGAATTACTACCCAAATCTTGTTGGTATTAAAGCTTATTTTCGTTGAGCCGAAAGTCTCCGGAGATTGCATTCGATACTCGAGCTCACAGTTCATAATGACCGTGCATTTCGTACTCAAGGGCAAGGGTACGAATTATTCGTTTGGATCTGTTGACCGTTTCGTCTCTGAAAGACTTATTCGCGATTGTCGGCGAACAGATATGAATTCGCGGTCGAACCCATTGTTTCGTGGTCGTCATCACTTTCAACATATGTATTTCGTGGGGCGGCATCGCAATAGACGCTATGCATTCGCCTTGATTAAAAGGAACCGCAGAATGCCTCGCATGACATTCAATATTTCGTTTTATTTTTATTATGTGGTCGGTTTGAAATTTTATTTTTATCATTTCTAAATTGAGTCGTGAGTAGACTGAAACTTTCAAATTTTTTTTAACGAAATCTTCTTTTTGTTTCAGGTCTAAACATTCATCGGTTTCAAAGTCGAGTGTATCGAAAAAATTATATAAGTAATATTGTGGTAGTAATAATAGGTATAGTTATCAGTCAATTCCCTAAGTGTAAGGTAAAATTTCGCCCGCGGTTCAGTACAGAGTGAAAAGTGGAGAATATAACGGCAGCCAAGAGGAACGCCGGTTTCACCCCGGCGACAGACAGGTGAGCAGTATGACTATGGCACAATTTTTTTATGAAACATTGTAGGAATTCTACTATAAATGATAAATGAAAAAGAACAACTGCTTTAACTACATAATTTTGAGTAGCATCGGCGAGAATACTCTTCAAATTATAAGGATAATCAAATTTTCCAAATTGTAGGTCTGTACCTCATTACTGACTTCTCACCGCCCCCCGCTCCGCTTTCAGTCTGACACGAGCCTTAATCGTGACCGGCAATATCACGAACTCATAATATACGGAGCATTCACGACATATGACCTCGCACTTTTTAAACTAATCACTCTAACATTCACGCCTTTGCTAAATGCTTTTAATTTCCCCTTTGCGCTGACATGTGCTCAAAACTACGTAACATTATATAGTTTACTATAATTAAATTGAACATGACGCATAATCATATATCCGCCAATTAACGCGTTCCCAAAAACATTGTAACTTGATTTTAATGTCTCATAAACAAATTAGCAAATTAGTACTTAGTAAACATCAACTAGTATTTTAATTAAGGAAATAGCTGAGGGCGGCTCGAATGGTGTGATTAATTAGCGAGTTGCTCACGTATCCAATTTTATCTATATTCATTATCTAAGCGGCAGAGGCACGATTTTGTAGATCTACTGAACGGAAAAAAGATTATTTGCATATTGCGCTAAGGGTCTGTTGGTACAGTCAAACATGAAATTTCATTTGCTTTTGTATTCTATCGCAGTATTAGTTGCAGTAATTTTTAAGCAACTCAATATAAAAATATATTTTTGTCGTGTTTTTTTTAAATGTCATTCGGTAAAACACCTTTAGGCATCGAAAAATCCTATTCATTCCCTTATTAAGTTCATATTTTACGTCCTCATTCTAAATTTATAGTCACGTCAACAATAATTTGATGGGAAACGAATAAAAAGCATGAATATTATGAGAACTTATTATGGGCATCTTATTTAAAGCCCGTGGTGACAGGATGGGCCCATAAACTTGGCACCGTTGGCCCATGATACTCGTATATCATACACATGCAATTTAAAATGTCATGTTATTCCAGGAAGATCGTATATTCGACAACCTAGATAGTTAGTTATACACCGTGAAATTTGAATCACATTTTTGCTAGAACAAACGTTATTCAGACCATGGTCTACTACCATTCTACAGCATCCAATAAAAAAAACATTATTGGTTTTTGGAAAAACACAAAAAAGACTTAAGTTTAAAATGTCACGTGACCATTTCTACATACCGAGACTCCTCTGTGCCTCGGAAAGCACGTTAAGCCGTTGGTCCCGGCTGTCATTCGTGGATCTGTGACAATCGTTACGGGTGATCAGAAGCCCGAAAGTCTGACAACCAGTCTTACCAAGGGGTATCGTATTACCTAGTTATTGGGTTGTGGAGGTCAGATAGGCAGTCGCTCCATGTAAAATATTGGTATTCAGTTGCATCCGGTTAGACAGGAAGCCGACCCGAACATAGTTGGGAAAAGGCTAGGCAGATTGATTGATCTAGTTTTAGAAAAAAAGTTCAGCGTTGAAGAGCTTTATTTCTGTCATTCATACTTAAGTGACAGTATTTTTCAAAAGCTCTCTTCATCTTCCTGTCCTTGTCCCATGTTACGTGGGGTTGGCGCATACGTTTTCTCTTTTCATTTTCCCCTGTAAACCGTCACGCTATCATTCACTCCCTTCTCTTTCATATTATTCCTCACACAATCCTTCCATCTTTTCTTTGGCCTTACTCTCCCATCCATCAACATTTGTATTCATCACTCTTTTAGTCACATAAGTTTCCTCCCTCCTCATCATATGCCAAGGTTTTTTCTAAAGTATTAGTTTAAAAAAAAGTTGTACTTTCAGTAGAATGAACAGAGAAAAACGGAGTCTTTCCGCTCAGCAACCTAATTGCTATGGTAGTGTTAATTGAATTACCGGCGTCTGTTAATTATTACCTTAGTTGTATGCGCTTTTGTAACTGATTACCCAGATAAAATGAGGTGAAGTTCATGAAGGTTGAGAGATGAATTTAAAGAAATAATAATTATAACAGATATGTTTTTGTCAGTCTTGGCTTTGGTACTGATCACAACAACTTTGTTTTGAGATCAAAGTTAAAGAAAAAAAGCTAGCAATTATACAGTCTATCCCTGGATAAAGTGCACAAACGAAAATGGGTGAAACTAGACCATTGTTCATCAACAAAAAAAAATAAAAAAAAACGTAACAATTATTAACGATTTTTAATTTTTTATACCACAATATTATATAATACATTCTAACGAGCCTCTGCGAGTTGGCTTCGGCCCCTCGTACGCCTTCCAAAGGTCCGGGACCCTAGGGTTCCGAGAAAAGAAAAGAAGTAAAAATAATATAATAAATATATAAATATATAAATTTTCTTTCTTTCTTTCTTCTAATAATATAATAATTAATAGAGACAATTTCGTTATAAAAAATATGCTTTATAATTGATGTTGCATAGCATGCACAAAGAAATCCTTTAAAAACAGTAATAAAGTAAAAAGAACACGTTTCTCTGAAGAAATTTTGAAATTTTTGTCTGATTTTTTAAATATATTTTTTTTTAGATTGTTTGGCTTCTTTTTGACTTTTTTCTTTTTAGTTTTTTTAAAGTTTTTTTCAATTTTTTTTGGGTTTTCCACCCATAGATAATTTTTATCTAGGGATACACTATACGAGTATAATAGGAAAAAACGAGGTAAATAATTGAAATACCTATCAAATTCAATTATAATTATTGATCGATTAGAGATCGAAATATAAAACTTAATCTCAGACAAACTTCACAAAAAATATTCGGTTCAAAAATGAACGCACGATCAACTCAGTAAACCATATTTTAAACTGTCGTTTTGCTTTCAATGACAGACTCTGCTGCCATTGTCACGATTGCGCACTAAGCCGGTCGTTTGCTAAGGGCCTAACAGTGGGCTGAGGGAAAAAGTTCACTCAGAAAGCTGAAAGTAATGGACTCGTGATCTTAGACTGTTTTATAAATGTTTTTTTTTCCTACTTTTTAGTTTTTAAGTTTTGCTTACATATCCTTACATTCCAAAAAAATCTTCGTTTTGAATAATGATCGAAGAACTCTTCAAAAGTCGCTTATATTTAATTGAATAAATACCCTACTGAGTTTGTATTTCACCGATATTAAAAGAATTATCCATCAAGTTCAAAATACCAATAATGATATTATAATTTATTTACAACACAAATCACATATTAAAAAAATGATTATGATGCAGCAAAAAACTGATTACAAATGCACCGAGACAATAATAAAGCATTAATAAAAATAAACATTGATTCAGGTATAAAAGCGAAGGATTGCAAGCTTATTAAATATTCTTATCTACCTACACTGTCGGAGGCTGATCTTCATCAAGCTGTCAAAAGAACAATAGGTGGCGAACAAGGGACGGACTGACAGGAAAACAAAGGTTTGTTAGCTCTGGCGAATGACAGATCATACACACGTAGGTATTCGTGATACGTATTTTAAGGGACATGATCGAAATTAGAGCTGAAAGATGGAAATATTCAGAAAAGAACATGCGGATGTCAAGATATCAAGGGTTTAAGAGACTATGTATGCAGTAAGATCAGTAACATCCTACTGTCTACTATATAGTTATAAACTACGAGCACCAATCCACTTTTAGAGCATATTGATTAAATACCTCAAGATCATGATTTAAACATGATCATATCCCAATCCCCTCATAAAATCTATACTGATTTCAGATTGTATTAAATCCCACATTTAATTTTATCCAAAACGCAACATAACATTAATCATTAATTAAAAGATTTGGGATCATCCTTTTTTTTTGGCAATTCTTTAATAGCTTCAACACGATATCTTGTTACAAAAACAGGTCCATGACAAATTGTATTAGATTTTCATTATTTTGACATTCACAAAAAAGTATCGATTATAACATTATTGATTTGGCAAGATAAAACAAAATTAATTTAATTGGATTCAAAAATATGAGTTTGTTTTTTTTTTTGGTCATTTTGGAATAAAGAAATCATTGGGTCATTAATGGCCAAATTACATTTTTGGCTCAAAGATAAAAGATGCAAGGCTTTATCGACCTTCTTTCACCGAAGAGATTAATGTCGAGGTCACTATAGAACAAACTAGGAGTTCACAATTCAAGATGAGTTAGATGAGTATTAGACGACTGCGACGAATTTAATTGATGTCTATTTTTGAAAGAGAGCATTTTAGATCTAGATTGACTTTTATTATTATTAGATACTGTCTCAGAGTCGGGCAAAGAATTACCTTCTACCATACTAAAGAAAATGTACGTTAGAAAACTATCCATGTTCTTATAGTTCCTGCATGCGACCGTGCATTTTAGCTTATATCTTCACACGTATTTATATTGAAATAATCCTACATATTGCAAAGATATTACTGTTCACAGCTCCAACCAATATCGATGCACCCACTACTAACTGCCTTGAGACTTACCCTTTATTATATATAGTCCATGTTAATACCAGACGGTGTTACCCACAACATTTTAAATAAGAACTTAATCTACGTGTTAAATTAGTATGAAGATTCTGTCTCGCGATACCAAGTTTCCACGACATGTTTCTTACATTAGCAATTTAAGGTCGCTGGTAGCCTGGACTTCATCGACTTTAAACGATGGAGTTCTCAAATAGTATTTACATTAAATATGTAAACAAATTGTTTAGCACAAGTCTTTTCATTTTATTTGGATGAGAATTAAGACCTTCATGCAGTGTCATCTAGTGTTTCCTGACTACACATTCTTCTTTCTGTTTGGACAGTCTCTCTTGTTACTCCTGATAGAGGCAAGGTTCTTTACTGTCAGTTATTTGAAGTCATTGAATTATCAATAACCTTAACTGCTAAACATGGTTCTTCCAATGGCCTCGACGTTGCTATTTATCATCTGGGTGACACCTCAGTCTAGTTATGAAACACGCATGAACGAGGAAAGAATGATACGCAGTCTTCGCCAATCTGGTTAGTGTACTAAGTGCTTTATTTTTCTACTGTCTTCGAAGACGAGGTTTTGCCAATCTGTATGTTAAGTCGAAAGTTTTCTTTCTCCACTGTCTTCTAAAAAGATATCTACGTCGAAGAATGAAAAATGTTGCTCTTCATTTGATAATCACGCATGATATCATTCTGAGTATTTGAATCAGTCTCAAATTGGATACTTACATCGTGTATCTCTATTTACTGACGTGTCATTGTAATCTTCTTCTTCCTAACGTTTATGTTCTTTGTCTTATCGTTTTCTCGGCTTATTGCTATCGTCCGTTTTGTAAAGGATGAGGAAGAATACGGTAAGTATGTTTCCATCCTTGCATATATATAATTATTCTGTGAAAATCTAATTTCCTCATTGGGTTGTTTGACTCGTTTAGTTTGCCGTATGTAGACTTCGTGTCCGACTTCGACTTTAAATTAAACATATCTTATTATGTCTTCAACCAGTTTTTTTACGTATGTTGCTTATTCGGTCCCCATCGTTATATTTTTATCAATTACATTAACATCAGTAACAGTATTGATCGCAATATCCACTGCCATCATCACGTCATCATCACTAATGAAATATTTACGAAACGAATCAGTATTCAATTTCGACAATATTCCATTGTGATTGCAAATACATAAATCACTTTATTGCGGACAATCGTAAAAGCGTTGTCGCTCGTAACTTATTAAATAACGTCATTTTAATCAAAATGGAGGAACCATTGTGTGATTCACAATTGAGGGCATCACTTTAAGGTAACCTGTCACTTGACAAAGTAATATTATCTTATTAGAAAGTTAGGACCGATCCAGCCCCAGATGTCGATTTTGTTTTATTTTCTTTAGCGACATTTGAAGAAGCATTTTCATAAATTGTCTCGCAAGTCAAGCTTTACTTTGTAAATTCTTGTTAATATGCATTTATAATGCTGAGAGCAAAGATTTTACACGACACGTAATTATCATAGTTTCTTTGTTTGTAAGCATTAGGTATTCTATCTATCACTATCAAATATATAGTACATTATGTTTGTCATCCACGCTCAGATCAATAAAAAAAAAGCTTAGCTAATTCACCTAAATTCACATCTAATGGAGTACTGAGTCTCTGCTAACCCTTATATCATTCAAACATATTCCATAATATTCAGCTTCGCAATTCGGCCTAATGCCAGCAGATAATTCAACTAGACCAGACGAGTATAGACATTAGCTCGCGTGCTCACAGTTAGAACTGAATCATATTATTGCATAACTCGCAAACATTCGCGTGTAGTGCAGCCTTGCCAGCCGTTATCAACGCTTCCCGGGCCGATGTCTGGGTGACCTTTGGATTCGCCGCTCGGAAACTAGGTCGTCGGCTTCTGACCTTTTTGTTTGTGTTACAGCGGATTGAAAAAGATAAACGATCTAGCCCGAGCGCTGACGGAGATGCACGAACTCTATTTCGAGTGCAGCCGAACTGCACGGGGAAGCGTGTCAGTCTAGCGCTGATATGAGTTTGACTGAGGTCTGCGCAGACGACGGATTTAATTATCGTTTAATATTAACACAGCTTTAATCAAAATGTGATTGTTTTCGAACGCGTTTGTTGTATAGATTATTTTCTGTCATTCAGCAAATCTGACTGTAAATCTAATGGGTAGGTAGATACAGTTAGGAAAATTATTTATTTATTTAACCATTTATGTACACACAAATAATACATAGACAAGACAAAAGGAACAGAAAAATACGTACAAAGGTCATTAATTGTCATGTCATCATTTGGTCAGCCATTTCGTACAACTGTCAAAGAATGACATTTGTGATAAGAATATTTATGGACAAGTTGGTTGACAATTTGCTTAACAAATAATTTCCGTGACTTTACATTATATTCGTCACTTAACATTCGTGTCTACGCATTTTAATACTTTCTCAATTTTCATGGGAAGATACAGATTAGATTCCAGTTGCAACTTTACGCATTACAACGATTACGATTTCGTCACGCCACATCGAGTAAATGAGCATCGCGTCTTGAAAACAAAAAATGTTGACTACAATTAATTTAGCAATGTTTTATGGTCCAAGTATTTTTAAAGGTTTACGGTTTTTCAAATAGGTACAACGTACTAAAGGCAATTAAGCGGAAACTTTTGTTATGTCAAATATCTGCTGGGTTGTGTTATTTCCACTTAAGTTGAAAGGAAGTAGAGTTCGTGCTTACTTTTAGAGACCCATGGGGCTCGTAAAAGAAAACTGAAAGTTTTCGACAGAGCTAGAAGTTTTTTCCTTTGTGTTAACAACAAAATCCGGCCACCGTTATCTCATTGCCAAGCGTCGTCCATCTAGCTAGCTAGAACATCCATTGTTTATAGTGGCAGTTCCACAGTGGAAATGAGTTCTACCTGATTTTGACCACCACTTGTACAATCATGTTTAGTGTTTGAATAACTTTATGTGTTTCTCTTTATACAATAAACTTATTATTTATTTAGAGTTAGCTAATGTTTTACATCTTCATAACTTTGACATTTATACTTCTTTACTTATAATATCTGGATGACCTTTTTGGTAGTTTTCTAAAAATTTAACCTAGCTCGATCGATTTATCGCCCCTGAAACCCCCTGCATACAAAATTTCATGAAAATCGTTGGAGTCGTTCCCGAGATTCAGATTATATATATACATATATACAAGAATTGCTCGTTTAAAGGTATTAGATTTAAGTTGATGAAGAGGTCATTTTGTTAGAATAACAAAGCTTAACATCACGCATGTATTCCACAAGGGTAAGGCAGAGGTTTTCCTATAGTACCTACATCCACATTTTGCCAGTTATGTTTAAGTCCCTTGTAATAGAGGCGAGCTTATTTTACTGGTTGAGAGATTCCGGTTGTTAGAATGTTTGTAACTAAAGGGTATAAATCCTGGAAACAGTGACCCGATTGCGAAAAATTTTTCGCTCGTAGAAAGTTATACTATTCCCAAGTGACAGAATATTTTTCCTGTTTATTGTTCTGTTCGAATCTTTATGCGAATAAAACCGTGGGGCACTGCAGCTATTAATCTATAAAATAGGTACACAATACAATAATTGTTATCATGTTTTCAAACCTTACAAAACGAAATATACAAGCAAAATACTCATCAATTAAGTCCATGTTCGGAAGCTTCGTAAATTTTGTAGGACGGCCGGGTCTTACCGCCTGATTGACTGCGATCGACGACATCTTAAACGATCGTATAATTATTGAGACGACCTACAAACTGAATCTCGCGGGACTAATGGACGATTCAACTTCTTAAACAACATTACTGTTGGCACTGTTCATTTCACTGAGAAACTGTTTTTGCACCGATTTTAAATGGTGTTACAGAATATAAACATTACCAAAAAGAGAATTGCTGAAAGCAACAACAAAAACTAAGTAGCAACACTCGATTTCAGATGATTTTTAGCTAGCAAAAACCTAACTGACACAAATAGAAATCCTACAGACTTAAAAAAGCATAAGGCTATCTAAGAAATAAGCAAAAACATGATCACGGTACCCAGAAAACAAATGGTAATGATTCTAATGAAGCAAAAACTAGCGTATATAGATGTTCAGAGATAAAATAGATAATTAGGCGAAGTAAAAAACCGAAAATAAGAAAAGTATGCTCGGTTGAACTGAACAAAGATTTCGGATTTTTTGTACAGCTAACATTAGTAGGTCAGCTGAAATGTATGTAAATGTAAAACTATTAATATCAAGATACCTTAGAAAAACAAGTATTTTTTTCCAAGCATCTCAATAAAGCCTGCGTCACACGGTAGGTGGAGCGGGGGTGGATTGGAGGCGGACCGCTAGCGAGACGAAAGCGGATGGGAGCTGTCAAACAAAAGTATCGCACAACATCCAGCCGGAATCCGAACGAGCGCCGGAAGGATGCGAATATGGTATTTGCTATCAAAATACCGTCCCTAGGATATTTCGCAGAACTACTTTATTTTATTAAAGAAAATGTTGAATAAATAACTAGAGAGCACCAATGTTTTTGAACTACGTTCTTGTTATCCCGAAAAAGTCAACTGCTAGTGTAAGCATATTTGGCTTTGAAATTACCACTTTTATGTTTGGACAGTGGACATTATTGGATAAAGTACCTACCTATTGCCATAATATTATCACGTTTGGCTAGAGAATACTTAGAAAAAGGCTGGGATGGGTGTCGATCAATAAGCATAATCAACCTGTAATGTTGGGAACATTATAGGCTGCTTGGACACAGACCTCCTCTCTTCGAGAGGATCTATAAGTAATAATGATAAATTCGGAGAAGCAAAAGTTTAACTAAACTACATTTTATCCACTCTCGCTATTATATTGTCAACAAAGAAATTATTTGGAAAGTGGGTACTTGTTTTCTTGAGTCTTAAGCTACCTAGATTAAAACCGAAACCAACTAAGACCCATCACGCTAACCTACTTATGTCACAAAAAACTAAAAAAAACAACATATCGTGTCGAAAACTTATCAAAGTTTTCTTATCCAAAATAAACACACTATATAGATTGAACACGATGTTTTGATGACATTTGGGTCACGTCAAGAACGGCCGTGACCCAGGGTTTGAACTGTTCGAGCCCAAATGTTGTGTGAGGAAGGTTAGCCACACATTTATGACTACTGAACACAGCGGCCAATGTTAGCCACACATGTTGGTATGATTTGTCAAAGAGATGTAGGTTATTTGTAATAATTGCTTCTCAATAGGAATTTGCTCCTGGGCATCATAAAAATAACATTAGACGAATAAAGTAAATCGAGAATGTCATCTAGTTGTTATCGGAACGTCCATACGTTCATTGTTGAAAAAATTTGTTGAAACACAAATCAAAGTGAATAAGTTACTAATATTGGTCACGTTAAATCAAAGTTGGTTACAATCTTCCAATGTATACTGAAGCTATACGTTAGCTTTGAGTAAGGGAGCTTTTATGGGCGTCGATTGCAAGCTTGTTTACTCCAACAAGAACAACACACGTGTATATACCCAAGCTATAGACTATAGAAGATATACCGTCTACAAACAGAGACAAATTGTTAGCCTCTCCCGTCTGTAAGTGTCATTAAGTAACCCTCCTTGATCCTTGCAAGTTGCGTGGGAACAGTTCTCTTTTCCCTTCATTTCGTCGAATAGACATTTATTTTTGTCACAGAGAAAAAGACATGGTATTCCGGTGGTAAATGACAAAGATATTGCGTGTCAGTTGATGCAATTGCTAAAGTCGTGTTTCATGTTGACGACGAATGCTAGCTAACCTAAAACAGCATGATTGATCTAGTGGTCTCGAGCTGATGCATAGGCTCCCAAGTTGGAGCGTAGCAATCTGAGTATTTTGAATCATGCTTGATTGGTTGCTAATGCTCTTCGAAATGTTAAATGCAACTATTATGTAAAAATGTCAAACAAATAGATGTAACCTGTGGTTTCCAAAACTGTTTTCACCCTAACCACATCTGGGGTGACATGCGTCATTATGCATGTAAAAATGCACATTAGCCTTCTATGATGTTCGGGAGCGACGTTAAATCAGGCCACATAGAGGCTGTGGGGGAGCTCCATCGAGACTGCGGGAGGGGGGGGGTGACCCAGTTCCCGTGACCAGGTCGCACGCAGGCGCTCCACACTCCACCTGTAATTAAAGCGAACTAAATGTTTGTTTTATTCAATTAGCCGTTAATAACGTACGATGCAGAAGTTGATACAATCGAAATTAATGGAATGCGTTGATTGGTTCGTCGATGGAATGCTTTATTTAGAAGTTTATTGGTTGGATTCTTGGAACAAAGGATGCATGGTTTACAGTCTATCGGACAATGTGGTTGTATGAAATTGATTGAAACTGAACTGTTGCTATGCGAGTTCTGAAAGGCTTGCTAGATTGTGTAAACTGCATGGGCAAGAGCGTTCTCCTTTGTGCTCCTAACAAAAGCCTCATTGTCCTAAACTTTAACTAGCTTCATCTTTTTGACTGACCGACTCCTTGACAATTCAAAAGTGCCTGTATATGTTTTAATTCAAATAAATGCTTTGAGTTTGAGTGTTCAGCTGATACTTCTTCTAAATGTATTTTCTTCAACTTTTTGGTTATTGCTGGAACAGGGTTAGTGGCACCTCTGATCCACTACCAATAATTGTAAAAACCGTCCCCTTTATATATTTATTGCTTTGGCCCCCATGGCCATCAGCCTGACTTCGAGAACTGTGTCGAGAATGTATGCAAGATTCTTGCCTAGGCAGTGGACACAATGGGGGAATACATCCTTTGGGGACCTTTGTGGTGTATCAGTACCTTTAAAGCTATCTAAGGTAATTTATCAAAAGAATAAGCAGCACCATCCTCCTGTTAACATCAACAAATTGGGATAAGTAACCTTTGATGATTTATCCCTCGCTAAAGGTTCAGTCCTATTATTTTAACATTTCGTACCCATCTCTGTATTTCATTATTTATTCTTGTTATTAAATATAATAACCTCGGCAAAAGGTTTGATAATGTAAATAGGTCCTTAGACATTTACAGCTCTGCTACAATTACATAGGGGGAAGGTAATTTTGGACTTGGCATTGTTTGCACATAGAATTAGGACTATAAGATAAGATAAGATAAGATAATATTTATTTGCTTAAACATGTGTCATACATACAAGAAAATACATGCATGCAAGATGATAAAGTTGCTTGTTATCTATACTTACTGTTACTCTTAGCCTATATCATCCCAGGGCAAAGGCCTCTCCCAATGACTTGAATGAATGCGGACCACTTATGGTTTATTTTGTATCTATCATCATCATCAGCCTATAATGTTCCCACTGCTGGGACACAGGCCTCCTCTCTGTGAGAGGGAGTGGGCCGTAATCCCCCACGCGGGCCCAGTGCGGGTTGGTAAATATCACATATGTCTTCGAATTTTTGGTTCTAGGACATGCCGGTTTCCTCACGATGTTTTCCTTCACCGTTTTGAGAGCAGTGGTGATGAAGTAATTTACACAAAGTAAAGCGCCTGTCGGGGTTCAAACCTACGACCTACAACTCGTAAGTCGCGGCCATTACCACTGAGCCACCACTGCTCTATTTATACTGCTGTATCTATACTTCCTCAACATTAATATCTCTTCTTATCTATCTATATTTTTCTACTGTAAATGTGTTTGTCACTTAACACCTCCGAAACGGCTGGACCGATTTGGATGAAATTTTGTGTGTATATTTGAGCGGGTCCCTGGATAGTTTAAAAATACCATTGGACCCGGTAAGGGGCGCTGTTTGGAGAGGACAACGTCTGTCGGGTCCGCTAGTATACTAATAATAAAGCTGAACAGTTTTGTTGTTTGTCTGAACGCGCTAATCTTTGGAACTAACAGGAGGATTTGAAAAAATATTTTTGCACTTTGATAGCTCAATTCTTGAGGAAGGTTATAGGTATATATAAATATTTAACATCACGCTACAACGGCAAGGAGGCGAGCAAAAAAAAAATTACAGAAAGAACGCTATGCAAAAACGACGGATGCGCGGATGGGCGATACGATGCAATGCGAGGAGGGCCGAGGTAGTTTTATAAAAATATGGCTGTTATTTTAGTGTGTATTGTGTATCTTACGACTTCCGCGCGAACGTAGTCGCGGGCAGAAGCTGGTTGAATATAAACCTCAAAGTGCGGCTATTACTAAGTTCATCTCTAAATGTCAGCTGGTAGACGGTCAGGGCCGGACAAAGGGGTCTTTGTAAGTAGGTAACAGCCACATTGAACAGTCAAAGATAGAATTTAGACATTACGTCAGTATTCCCCGAAGGGTTAGGCAGGGTTGCACCTTTAGTACACACACATTCCGTCAGTTATGTTTAATAGGGGGCGAGCCTATTGCCATCAGCCGGGCACAAATCCAGACTCCGGGCTGCTACTGAGAAATTCCAGATGGAAAAACCCAATAACACTTTGCTCGACTCGGAAATCTAACCTACGATCTCGTGTTCGCTTGTGCAGTAGCGCTTGTGACTACTAGACTAAAGAGGTAGTCATTTGCAATAATCACTACCATAGCAAGCGAATCCCGCGTTCCCGGTCAAAGTATAGCAAGAGGAACATCCTAATTTTTTGTCTGTAGAATGGGCCATGAGTTCATGACTCTCCGTTTTCCCCAGATGGAGGGTTGTTTGTATCAATGAGGATTTTCTCAAGAAATAAAAAGGCGGATTTTAGACGCCAATTTGTTTTTACGAGTTTGAAGAAGCTGCTTTAGTTACACAGCAATGCTTCATTCTTCAATTCGAGAAAACCATTAAAATAAATGCTCGTAACTCTGAAGTTAATTGCGTAAAATGTTAATTCGCCGACAGTATGAAGACATCAAAGTATTGGAAAACCGTTCGTGTATTAAGTTACTGTCTGGCAGATGTTGTAGAAATTATAGAATTACTCCAATGTGTAATAATAATATAACTTAGAGTAAAACATATGCGTAAAGAAACGCCATTCTAGCACGCACTAGGTAAAAAATTAAAAATACTCAAATAGAAAAATGAATTTGGACTCAAATAAAAATTCGCAGAAAAGAATTCAAAGTATTTTTTCATGTAGGTACTTAGCGACTCTTGGCCTCCTTCTGTGAGACCGTGATGGTTCAGAACGAGGCTGCCGAGCGGGATCGTGAGAGGACTGATCCCGCTCGTAGGAGAAGGCGTCGGGGAGGCAACCGCCTCGACTCCTAACACGCCCAAACCTCGTCTGCAACCTTTAGGACAGGCGGGATTTAGGGATCACGGGCGCTTAGAGTGGGGACTCTGTCCGCCCACTGAGTGACCTCAGGGTAGACGGCGCACAGTGGTCACGTGCTGTCTTGCACACTTGCATAGTTAGGTTTCGGGAGACCCCTTTACAGTCTCCCCAGAGATGTGCCCTAACAGGCGCTGCACAGAGGGGGTTCCAGATTGGTGTTTTGAGAGATAACAGTGCCCCTTCCATGTGCAGATGGTGACCAACGGGGTGGTTTTAGTGAGGTAAAAATCCCACACTCCTCGGTCTTATCCCCAAAGTCCGAGCGTCTTTTGAAGGTTACCCCCGAAAACAACAAAAAACTAAGCGATTCTACCTTCCCTTTCAAGGAATACGAACGTGGTGTTGTGATACTCAGCAGCAGCCCGGGTTCTGAATTTGTGACCGGCGGTGGATGCCAATAGGCGTCCCCCTATTACATAAGGGCTTAAACAAAACTGGCTGAGTTCGGGTGTCCTATACACTTATTTCTTCTAGTTCGGAGATTATCTACGGGCGTGTTGGCAAGTAATGAAACAGTAATTTAGCCACATTCAATTATGTAAGGAACTTCGGACCCAAAGACTGTTTTCTCCCACCTAAACGTCTTCGGCAGTAGACACATGTTGAAGTAATATTTCTGAATAATCTATTCACATCATTTCCGACCATCCGTAGTTTACCATGGTGTAATTTTCCGACCTGTAAACACAGTAATTTCGTTTAATTTCGCTTTTATTTAACACCGTTATCTTTATCATGGATATCTCGCATCAAACACGTTAATTATGTAAGCGAAACGTAGTGTCGATTCCAATTTATTTTTGCTCACCTGTAATGTGATGTGTGGGATGATTTCGGTAATGAACTCTTTACTTCAAAATGTTATACAGGTGTTATAATTGCCTTTTTAGAAGATATTAGTATCCTTATTACGCAGTCATCTGCAGTTTTGTTTCTTTTCAAAACACTCATCCACAGGCTGTTGAAGTAGATATACCTCGAGCTGAAGCGAAAGAAAAAGAGAACGGATAATGTACATGAAGAATTAGAAAAAAAAAAATGTTTTTTGATTGTTAATCTAAATTGTAATTTGCACATCTGCCAATATAAGGAGCCTAAGCCATGCTTGTTGCGGTCATGTCTTGGTTTTCCTAGTACAAAATCGAGAATTGTCCATGCCTCGGAGTTATTAACCGCAACAGGTCAAAGTCCTTGTTATTTCGGTGTCCCTCAGTAATTGGGTCTTGGTTTGCGGTGGTCAGCCACATTCAGCGAACTTTTCGACCATAACATAATTTGAATAAGCCTAGGTTTAATAATGACTCACAGTCGTAGCCAACCAAACATTGTTTTTATGAGCGTTATCACACTGACGATTTGCATGCGTGTTTTCAGCGGGGCGATTAGTGAACGTGCTCTCCGCAGGTGCGAAGCAAGCTTGCCGCGACTACACGACGTTTACTCCGCGTTTTCACAAAATTATACAATCACTTGTCTCACTCTCTCTAGCATTCTCAAGTCAATCGCTCTCGATACGCATAGGCGCCGAATACAATGCTCACACGTGGCGTGGTACGTTACGTACCCGCAGCGAGTGCGTTGTACAATCACCTCGATGGAAACACGCTTGCAAATCACAAGTATATTAAGGCCCTAAGGGTTGAAATACTATTATTTTCTTAACCTATCTCACACTTCTGAGCATGACCCGCGTGATTTTGCTCAGAAGTATGAGCCTGATTCTTTTTCCTGAACCATCCGAGTCACCACCTTCTTCTCTTTTTGGGCCGCTCGTAGTGGAAGACCACTAAGGCCACCACTCCCATTATGCAGTGGCACTTGCCACTCGGTCGTTGTGCAAGTAGCTTAGGTGAGTTGAATGACCAAACGCAAGATATTCTGGCCAAAAATACTATTCGACTAAATTGTGCTTTCCACAGATATAGAGCGCTAATATAGAAAGCAAAAAAGAGCGCAGTATTTCCTCAACTCGGGTAAATTCTTCTGAAAGGAATTAATCTACCGTTTACTAAAGAGGTCCTTCATCCATGATAGAGTGAGTTTCTCCGAGGTAACCGAGACATGAAGGGACTACCGTTAAACATGACTATTAGAGACAGCAAAGTCTTGTAATAGGAGGTAGTTTCACTGAATTTTGAAAGCGAATCTTGTCATTCAACTATCTGAATCTATATATATATCTATTGTTTAGAATCAATTTTATTTATTTTTCTAACTGAACAGACAGCTGTGCCCCTGGGGAGTTTGTTGCGCCACTTCTTCTTCCCAGCTAAAGCACTAGGAAGTGGTAAAGGGTGGGCGTTTTGGGGGACTGCCTTATGTAATTTTGACGTTTGAAAAGTGCTGATTCTCAGCCTAGTTTGAATAAATTACTTTTGAATTTTGAAGGTAGTTTTTACTTTAACTAGATACATATCTTATAGCTAATGAGACAATAGTGTCAGGTCATCCGCAAAAATGTATCAATTTTGAACATTCAAAGGCAAACGCCTGGACCGGAGGCGTTAAGTGAGTGTGATGGCCGCTTTCAACCCCAACTGGGTTCTAATTTTCTTGGACGGCTCTTAAGGCTGACAAAACCAACAGTCTGCTACTTAGAATAAAATAAAAAAAACATGTCGTGCAGGAACAGCACGTCATAATATTATTTGTGTCACGACCATATCTTCCACTATTATACGCTGACTTATGACTGAACAGAGAAATCTGCATAGTACGCGTTGAGAAAGTTATGTTGATATCGAGAATATGTGCATCTAAGCCACGAGTGTCACGTGTCTAGGTTAGAGATCACGGCGGTACATCAACATGATTTATAATGTAACATTAACTACTATTTCATAAACTTCTAATAGGCCACATCACGTGTATGTAAACTTAACTAACGATAGGTTAAAGTACTTTCATACTGCTTTGGCTTGCTGTCAATTTAACAAGTCCATAACCGTCCGTCCCTGCGTCCTAATTGAAAGCGGCTCGCGCGAATACGCGATTACGCGATCAGTTACTTGAATAATGGCGTGTCGTTGACGCATGCTCAGTCTTTGTCGACTTTTAAGATGATGACAAAAAAAACTCTTCTTCTCTCCAATCATCATTATTTAGAATTCTTTTTTACTCCTGTTTCATGATTATTATTGTATACTAGCTAACCTGAGAGACGTAGTCCTGTCTTAACTATTTTTTCAGCGCGCATTCTTTCAATCGCGCCATCTGTCAAACGACTGACAGTTATGTCAAAAGCGCTTAGGTTACATTAGAAAAGTTATTATGGGTGTTAAGTTTTCTTAAATTTTCTAATTTTCTGCGTAACTTTCTTAATTTTTTCTTTCATAAGAACCTCTTAACAAACACAAAAAAAAAGAATTTGCGAAATCGGTCCAGCCGTTCACGCGTGATCACGGCATCAAGGAAAATAGGGATTCAATTTTATACATATATATTATATAGATAAACAGATAAGTAGGTATATGCTTTCTGTAGGTATGTATTTATTGTATATGTAAATGGTACACCACAGACTACCTATACTATTGTCTCTGCTTCTCCCTTTAATCCACCCAAAAGTAGTCTTTAAAAGGCCGTTTTTAGCAATAAGACCGCTAATCGTGTCACCCTGTGTAAAATTTCTAAATGGTGTTCCTAGTAAAGACTATTACCTATATTCTAATGACGTTGATGCGAGACTTAATTGAACGCGCGAGTCGCGAGTATGTCATATTCATAATAAAGCGTGCGACGATTGCTTTTGGCTAGGACGCGGCATGCAGTCATAAAACTGTTTGTCATGCACTCTACTAGTAACAGAATGATGAAGTCGAAAAATAGTGCGAATCTCACTGACCCATCAATGCTGATGCCAGTAACATCGTCACCCGTGGCGACTGGAATGACTCAATATCCGATATACGATCACCAACCCGCTTGGCGATTATGGGCATTATCCTTTTGCCCTATTTCCAAATGTGAACTTTAACTGCGTTACTCTGAATACGTAGTTTTTTTTCTATTGTATTGATTTTATCGATAAGACTTGGCACATCCCTAGCATTCAAATTTCACGTCCTAGAGATCACGTGTTTGTCCGGATGTCCCCAGGCGATTCTAACACGAATTTCGTCCTGACATTCACGGATGATCGCATTGCCTCCGCTTCGTTGGACACGCCGATTTCGGATATCCGTTATAATTTGTTACGTAATGCTCAGCTATGCTGGATTCGACACTTAAAATTGCAGCTTTGTGGTTATATTTTTGAATAAAAATGGCCTTATTTTTTTATTTGTCTGTGGTTGTGACAGAGTTAGATTTATTGTCCGCTCTGTATTTTGTTTCCATGCGAATGGAATTTTAAATCGTTTACGTTTGAGCGAAAAAATGCTATCGAATAAACGGAATGCTTTAAAAGAATTTGATGAGTTTTGCATCATCGTTTTTTGTTTAGAAAGACGTTTCTATTTCGTCAGTGAATCTATTTTGCGTCGAAAATAACGTGTCGTGTCGTCTCGGGCATGCGTCGGAATTACGTTCGCACAAGTCCTTGGCTAATGACGTGTGAGTCACAGTTCTATTTCTTATTTTCTAAGAATAAATTCAAAACTGCATTTGAATGACTGACTCACGGCGACACTAAAATGATGCTTAGAGGGCGATGACCCGATGATCTTGTGCACATTTTATTTTATTTTGTTTGTACGTATTCTCTTTTTAGGCAGTTGTTTATTTATGTCTTTTTGTCAGGTAAATGTTAATTTGTTTTGGAGTATGAATAATGATGTATGTCTGTACCCAATTAGAAAACAAAATCAAAGCTAAAATTTTCCCAAATTAAATGCAGAAGCCATTGTGATATTTACGCGACTCGATTTCCGGAAAATTTATATTGACTAACTCTCGCACATACGATTATTTAGTTGGAAGTGTGCGTCCCGACAGTATTTTTTGCTCACAGCAAAACTTTTCCATTTTACGTTTGCGTATTATTTTGTTTACTTTTTCCTGGAATATCGAAGAATCAAAACAGATTTAAATAAATATAAAACACGTAACTTATCACAGAAAATTCACTACATGTAACAGTCGCTAACATTAACACCCCAAGAGAATTGTAAACGATCGTGAGGAAAACAGGTTATTATTGAGATGGGATACTGTGGGTCAACAACCTTCCTCTAATTAAGGGCTATAAAGGTTTAAAGGTCTCTGGATAAAAATAGGATACCCCGCAACTTGCCGTAGGTACAGGGCATAATAATCAGGTAGGTATACTGGTATTGGATGTATTATAATTGAGGGCAGGGGTAAGTAGGCTTCTCTCAGAAGGCAAAAATATTAGGTCATCGTGTTAAGAATAGACCACGACTTCTCGTGGGTCGTTTAAGTGTGTCAAAAGGTTTTTGTGATTCGTAAAGTTAAAAATGTACTGCGATCACCAATTCCAGCAATATCTAGTGCGGAAATGCTTCTAAAGGAAATTGGTCTTTTTGTCGTCTGGCGTATTACAGCTCGTGGACTTAATCGACACAAAGGACCGAAAAAATCTTGTTCAACAATTAACTTTAATAACTGCTGTTAACTCTAGTTCTAAGTAGAATTCACATGAATCTTTTCCTTTACAGTGAAATATTAAATCACGACACCAAATGAAGTCACGTCGCTTCGGCAGTCAAAAGTTACTATCTTGAAACTATCACTGCACTGAATTTGCATTCCACCTAGCACTTCTTAATTACAATCGGTTAACTTCGGCGTGTGGGCGGAGTTTCGATGTTTCCCGAAGTGCTCCGAAGTGCAGCTGTCAAACGACGGAGTTAGATCCCTTGCGGCTTATCGAATGTAAAACTGAATGGTTTTAAACGAAGGTTAATATTGTCTAATCCTGTAAAGTTAAATGTTTTCTAGTTAAGACTTTCAGAGTCGGATAGATAGAGCTAAGTAAACTTGTATAGCATACGTAGACGACAATTTGTTGCACGTTTTCAAACTTCTGTGACTATGAATTCAGAGCTGTGCAATTAATTATTAAAATGAATTTTAGACTACAATTAGAATTTAGATCTTCCAAAATAGGACATAATTTCAAAGGAGATAGAAAATGTTGGGCCCAAATGTAACAAGTTGAGATATGATATAAAAATTAATCATATTTTTTATCCTTGAATATCAAAAATCTGCTCAATTCTCAGCCTGGAAGCGGATCTTATGATAAAGATAGTTTTCGTGAGATCATCGTTTAAAGTAATCGATTACACAACTACAAAAAGAAAACCTACCCACTAGGTAGCACTAGGTAATATAATTAACTCAAAAGTAATTAAATGCACTATATACACTTTTATACAATGTAGTGCATTTAATTTAAAAAAATATAATTAATTACTGAAAAACCAAAATAATGATTATCAATTTCATATCGATTAAAATCAGTTTTATTTTTTTGTCTATGTCACTGGCAGTACATATTCTGCACTGGCAGACTGACATTGACAATTTGACACTAGACATTAGTGGTGGGTCATTGTCGAATTTTTGGCGACCGAAACCGTTTTCCCGACGACGAAAACGGTTGCAGAAAACGGTTAAAGGACGAAACTTATCCAACATGAAATAGAATTGCGTTTACGTCGAGCGCAGTTTCTTAAAACTATCAACGATTTGAAATGTTTGAAATGGTTTTTTCGCATCACGAACGACAGCATTGACAACTGGTAATACATTACTGACTGTATTTCATTTCAAAGAGTTCACTTTCTTATTGGAAGGACTGTTTAACGAGTGTGATAGATAGTTGAATCATTGTACCCGACTGTATTTTCTTAGATGTAAAAATCGCACCAAGTAATTCGAAGACTGGTTTGTCCAATGAAGACTGTTTGAAGTTGAACTCAGGACGTAAAACGGTTTCATCATCACAAAACACAAAACGGTCTTTGTAAACGGTTCGTTGTCGCAACGCCCACCTAGACATCTGTCACTTATTTCGTGTTTTCCGATGTGTTTTGAGTGCTTTCCCAATTATTTTAATTTTCAACGATCACTGCTTTGTATTTTACGAATTCTGACCCTGCCCACCTTGTACGACCCTTACTTTCACACTGGACACCGAAGATCGCTCACACGATTGACTTGGAATTGTTATTTTGGATTTTACGCCGCTTTGTGGATTGGATATTGTTGAAACTATGGACCGTTGTGTGAATTGTGGGATAGCAACTAGTCACTGCAATACACTAATGTATGTTTGAATCTATAAATTCACACCATTTACATCTCGTTACATTCAGGCCCAAGAGTGTATGTAATCATTTCCGTCTCCTTTGATACTAATTTCTCTGATGTAATAAGTTTATTCCTGAAATATTTAAATTTTCAGAAAACAAAGGAAATTAAAGATCTTTTGCTAACTATAAATTAAATTGATACTGTTTTAATAAAAGTAATTTCTGTTGTGATATTAATATCGTTTAAATTTTATAAGCACTAGAAGCTGTAATTTTGTGCCAGAATAAAAAAATTAGAGGCAGTGACTCCGTTTAACAAAAGGCTCACATTAAATTGGGTTTTCAAAGAAAATTATATGTTGTAAGAGTAATTTATAGGTTTTATCAAAAAGTTGAAAAAATAATATATATTTAAACATAGGTACTTACATTATTTGTTGTTTTACAATCTCACTCGCCAAACTTTCCAGTTTGATGGCGAGAAGCGCTTGAATAATAGGTATACACAAATAATCTCGTAAAATTAGCCTTAAAACTACCAACTATGCACTAACTTCAGTCAAGGATCAATCACACTGGAACGGACAGATTGCAGACGAGTCGCGGACACCGGAAATTGACAAATTCTAAGTACGTACCTATCCGTCTGGAGATGTCCGTATCCGGAGCCGCGTCCGAAACCCACCCGCACTGGCCCGACCAAACCCTTAGTGTGAATCACAGATTACTCATAAAATAATGATACTAGTAGGTGTTAATTTATTTCTCGATACAGGCAGAATCCTCTTTATCGAGAAATAAACTCCTTAATGCTGACTTTAACATGTATCAAGTATAGCCCATTGTTTTGGCTCTTTATTTAAGTTGGGAAATAGTGTCGGATATTCTCCGCTCTAGGGCAAGCAAAGGAAAGCTTAAGTACTTATAGCCGGAAATCCTCCAGCTGTGGTAACAAGACGGTGGCTAGGCAGTTACCGTTCTGTTACCAAAGCTTTGCGGTTTGCTAGATTTGCTAGGCAGCAAACACGAAGGGGGTTCCAGGATCTCCTATTGTTTAGTTTTTAGAGGCATGAGGAACAGGGTGTAAAGTTCACTCATCCGTTTTAGAAAAGGTCCTCCGACCAGACCGGGTGTCGTGTCTGGCGGGCAACTGCCCCACGGTTGAATTCGGGATCTTGTATATATGTCGATCGCGCGGTAGGCTCTAATTGCGCGATGCAGGATTTGTGTGACGTCAGGATCTTGTGTGACGTCAGGTTTTTGATGCGTAGTTCGCATGTAGCGATGTAGATGCCGCCACAAGTTCCTATTCATCATCATTCTCTTGCCCTTGTCCTAATTAATTTGGGGTTCGTGCTCCATGTCTTTTCCTTCCATAACTCTCTATTAGTCGTCACCCCCTTTTAAGCTATATCGTCGTTCACATTGTTTATTTCCTCACACGGAGTCTTTGTATATTTGGATATCATTATACCTACTAGGAGTTTAGGGGGCATGAGGAATAGGGTGTAAAGTTCACTCATCTTCTATTGAAAAGGGAGAATCCTCTGACCAGACGAGTGTCGTGTCTGACGGGCAACTGCCCAACGGTTGAAGTCGGAAAGTTTGTCGCTCGCGCGGTAAACTTTAATTGCGCGATGCAGGACGTTGTGTGTCGTCAGGATTTTGTGTGACGTCAGGTCTTTGATGCGTATTAACAGGAACATCTGCCACCGTCTTTACAACTAGGTCCCACTTGCGTAGATAAACCACGTTGGCGTTACTACTTCATATAAGGAGCCCTCATCTGATAATCCAAACTGAAAAGCCCATTTTCATCAGTCTCAGTGACTTTCTCAAGCACCTACAATTGGTATTCAAAAACAACCTTCAGAATTTCTCATCCCAAAGCACACGTTCAGTCGTCTCGTATCTGCAAGTTCTCTGCCACATAATCACACAAATGTATCTAGTTAGTGTTGTACCACATCTCAGCGCTAGTGTTGTGCATTGTCTTCCAACTTATTTGCTTACTTGTTTGTTCTTTGCTTCAAGGTAAATACTCTGGGTCGAAGTACAGTCTTGTTCACAACTGGTTTTCTGGGAAAGTCATTAAACTTCAAAGACACGTTTTCTTGTTGATAAAAAAATTGCAAGTTATTATAAAGCAATTATTTCAATTAAAATAATTTGCGTTCATATATCTAAGGACCATAAAATATTAATAGATACACAACATGTACTATTCGAGTACAATTGAGCTTTCGCCTTGTAAGAAATTATTAGAAAATGTTCTAAATAATAATCGTAATTTTAGTATGAGTGAGCAATGCATAAATAACTATAGCTAGGAGTATATAATTATTGTTTTAGTGTTTCCTGTTGTTTACTAGTGCGTAGTGTTTAGTTGTAAATCCACTTTTATTGGCGACGTTACCTATCGACTGTACCGAGTTTCCAAGGAGAGTGTAGTTAGTTTAACTACGTGGGCAGACGCGAAAGATAAACCGTGGTTGTGTATGATCGTGTTTTTATTTAGTCTACCTCGAAATTTTGGATGTTGGAAATAGTTGCATTAGATGCACGACTGCACGATGCACTGTTTACTTAAAAAATATGTAGAAAGTTACTCAAATTAGTGTACTTCTAATATTATTATTTGATAAATAAATAATGAAATATTATTATTTATTATTTTAATAATGTATTTTTCAATATTATTCCAAACGGTGAAGGATGACATCGTGAAGAAACCGGCATGTCCTAGAACCAAAAATTCGAAATATGTGACATCTACCAACCCGCACTGGGCCCGCGTGGTGGATTACGGCCCACTCCCTCTCACAGAGAGGAAGCCTGTGTCCCAGCAGTGGGTACGTTATAGGCTGATTATGAATTACGACAATATTATCAAAACTTAAAGAAAATATAACTTTTCCTGTATAAGCTTACTTACTTACTTGCCTATAGATTTACTGGCCAACACATTTTTATTATAAAAATGTTCTAACATTCTAAAAATGAATTTACTCGTAAAATACACTTCAAGTTCAAAAAAATCAAAAGCGTTCAATATAACAAAGCATTAAATAAAGCAGTTACTGGAGTCCAGTAGTATTATAATTTTGTCACCTTTGTACCATGTGATGTATTTAACATGTTATCTTACAGTAGCGAAGGCTCACGTTATGGAGGAGGGAAGCCGGAGCAGAAAAAAAAAAAAAATCTGTTCCTACCAATCCCGAACTCATAAAACAGCTACGAATATGTTTTAAAAACCCTATATTCTATAAACAACTACAATCTATGAAAAGTAAACACGGGAACAATACATTTTATTAAATTTACGACTGCCAGTCACTCATTGATATTTATCGTCAAGGGAAACAACAAAAAATGTTTGAACGAACCATCGCGGCGTTTGTAATTTATAGTCACATCTGGGCGAGCATGTATTTTCAAAACTTAACCTTGAAAAGCATGTTTCTTCACAAAGTAATTGTCAAACGACATTCTAAAACTATGAATGCCGCCATCCTAATAAGATCGTACTAATTATTTTCAAATCTACTCTAAATAAGTAATTTCAGCTTATTAAACTATCTACTTACCCCAATACCTAATTACAACGTACTTTATTTTCACATCCAATAAACTCAAAACACTATGTTAATCACTGTCCTATGACTACAAACAAATATTAATACTACTAGTAATGATAAACTAATGAATTCAATAAATACTGTGCGAAAAACGAGCAAATTAATATGGTTCTAATGCGATTACGTCAAAAAGCAACCACACATTGTCATACGAATAATGAAATGTTTACGAACTCCGAACTCCTACCCAGTATTACGAAATTCAACGAAAACTACCGAATCAAATGCGTGTGCCAGAAAGAGGTGGTGCAATAGCAATAATTCCTTCTCGCTCCCGCGCGCACGTTTCTGCTACTCTGTGCCTACAATAACTCGCTACAGACCGGCTTACCCGGCTTATAGAAACCGCGGTATCACGTGACCGAAGTGACGTCATGATGACTTTATTTTTTGTAAGGAAATTGAATTTAGCATAAGCCGGACGCGCTTACGAGTTATTTTAGCGCAGTGTTTTGTTGTTGGGTTATTAAGACAATTTTTAATGTATGTGGGCGTTTTGTAATAGGTATTTTAATTTTATGGTGTATCAAATACTTATAGTTTGATTATTCAATGACGATAGAGTGGTTGTGTTCCGAATTTCCAAAGGGAAGCCGGTAGGAATCGGCTTATATGGACGTTTCGCCCCTGTATCTTATAATTAAACTGTTATAAAACTACACAACACATTACATCAAGCCTGTTTTCCGAATAACTAAGAGAGGTTTTCTGTAACATTTCTTATAAGTCAACCTGCTCCGCAAAAAGTTTATCATTCAGCCCCAAACTAGGAATGCAAGAAGTGCCAAAAAGTGTCGATATTTAATAAAAATATCAATATCGATTTCGAAATTTGGAAAAAATATCGATATATCGATATTTTTTGGCACTTCTTACATTCCTACCTGAAAATCACCTTGAAAGAGGAAAATTCAAAGTCTACTTTTTTTACTTCTCTGATTCCCAACGGTTTTAGTCAGTGGCTAAAATAATGTTGCTATTGAAAATATATCGAATTTGATACATTTTCGACACTTGATATTTTATATCGATATAATAAATATCGCCTAAAAATATAGATATGTCGAACAAAAAATATCGATATATCGATATCTTTTCTGCAAGCCTACCTACCCCAAACGACATTTTTCTCTTTGATAACCTGGTTAACCTAAACACTGATTTGGATTTGAGAATAATACTGTTTAGTGCACGACTCTTAAGCAAACTTTTGTATTACTAGAAAAGTAGTTCACCATGAATAGACTTTACAACAAAAAGTGTAAGATCGCAAAATTTCATTTTCGGGCATGATTAATCAAAAACATGTCACCATTACCAGACGACGCGCGACTGAGATGCTTCGCACAAATGAGGCGGGGGGTACCGTGGTGCATCCTCTAGTGTTATTAGATGACCCAAAACTCGTACTGCTGACGAGTTTTTCGCAGTTAGTCCACCTTCCCCTACAGGCAACTAGCTCGCAGTCACCCCTACTAACGTTCCCGTACTAAACATATACATTTAAAAAAATACAATAGACCACATCGGTGTGGTCTATTGTATTTTACCGAGCGCTGAACGCAGCACAGTGCGCTCTGCGTTCAGGGCTCGGTGCGGCAACACGTCGTGTTCGGGTTCGCGACAAGTCAATCATCATCCTGAGGATGTCTCGTTGAGAGGTGAAACATGTGTCGATTTTTTTTCAGGGTTTTTTACGGCTCTTTAGAAATTGCTAAGCGGAACAGGTTACTAAATATATCCACGTCTATTGTATTTTATAATGGATTTCCGCAAGGTCACGCCTGAATCAGTTAACTATCATATACATTTAAATAACATCAAGCCCCTAGGATATCTTACCCATGGAAAGGCAGCTTTCAGCGCACAAAGTCTTTATTATAAACTTACTTAGTGAAGCCAAGCGTGGATATCTCAATTTCAAAGATAGAGCATAAGCTTTAGAGGTCCTCTCTGAAGGACGTTGCAACTGCTATAAAAGCATAAAGGAAGATCGGGGACTTGATGACATCGGGTGCAGCTCGTTAGACTGGTTTATGTATGAAAATGTAATTGCTTTGTTGGAAAGTGTGTTTTTATAGTTTAGAGAATTTTTGAAGCAACCGCCTTCTAAATATGTTTTTATTTCTGAATGGTGAAGTATCAGTATGAAGTATCTTTATATTGTTTGTAAATAAAGTACGGAATCCTAAACTTTAATTGCCAGCAACTTTCTAAAAAACTCTTACATAAAATCTTTGAGTTCTACAATTTTTTCAATGTTTTTTTTGTGTTTTAATTTAGGTTCAATCAAAAATAGAAGCGTATTTCAATAAGAAATTTTATTTTTCCTTTTCAGCTAAGTTATGAAAAACATTCCAGCATCATAAATAAAAATAAAAAACAGTTTTCACAAACCATCATCATTTTAGCTTTCACAGTACTGATAAAATTGGTATCTACCTGCCAAAATGGAAACAGTAACCAGTAACCATAGCCACCTAGCAACCAGAATTATGCACACGAGTTAACATAATTAAACCATCAATATTCAAGGTACTGTCTTAATTAGAGAAGAAATTTGAAATTAACCTGATCCCACTGTCGTACCCAACACACGTTACAAAAAGTAATTAAACTTCAAACGCAATAACATTCATAGCAGCTATTGCTTAATGTTTATAAAACAGTCTACCTAATTACTTAACACTTGCACAAATTATATTCGAACTCTGTGCAACTTGGTACAGTAAGCAAAAGACATTAATTTGCAAGTAAATCACCATTAACATATTGTGGTGGCCCCGTGGTTAAGGCCCTCTCATCGTGCATGAGAGGGCCTTAACCACGGGGGCACTTACCCGAATTTGGACCCATAACCTCGTGAGGTTATGGGTCCAAATCCGGGTGAAAACCAATGTGACTTTTTCAATTCATGTAAAGTTCTTTCTCAGTTTATCTTGGACATTACTGATATCGGTGAAGGAAAAACATCGTGAGGAAATCTGGACAGCCTGGACTTATATAGTCAATACAAGTCTAAAACAGCCATCTCGTCTTGAGCAAGCGTAGTGATCAATGCTCGTACCTTCTCTGTTTGAGAAGAGGCCTTTGCCCTGCAGTGGGACACTATAATGCTGGTATTATAACGAGAAGTGTGTCAAAAATCTGTTGCATTTTAAACGTAAAGGACATCTCTCATTATTACCACCGCTCCGACACGGCAAATAACCTGTTATTTAAGTTAGGATTTTAAATAAAATACATTAAAGTCTGTTTTACGTGTGACGGCTCGCGGGCAGCAAGCGGCTAGCGAGCCGTCCACTATTCTGTACAGCCATCGTAAAGTAGACTTTATTGTTTTTGATTTAATACTAAACTGAATGACAAGTTACTTGCCGTGTCGGAGCGGTGTTGTTATAATGAGCGATGTCCTTTAGACGTAGGACGATACCAAGTTTTAAAATCCCCTTATCCCGCAAAAGGTGTTGAAGATAGATATACGTATGGTGAATATATGATTAAGGCCCTTTCATAAATTGGATGAACGTGTAACGCCTTAGAAACCACCTCCATTTTCCTCTCATGTGGAAGATTCTTTATACTAGATTCGGCGTGTCAGTGGTAGAGCTCATTACCAACTTTTACCTAATTAAAACGCTTTTTATTCTTATTGATGTAAACGTTTCTCATGTACACAATTTCAATGTCAGTCGTCTGCATAGATGTTCCTAATTTGCCTTAACACTTAACTCCTTAAGTCGTATGTACTTCATGCAACAACGATACACATATGCAATTTTATATAGCTCGGTGCATAACACCACCGCGTCTCCATTTAGTAATTCGCCAGCGCGCAGTGTATATCGTATTATTATAACCCCCGGTTACTGCGCAAGTTGCACCGGATTATTTTAATGAATAGCCCGCTTTGTTCCTCGCGCAGCCAAAGGGTTATTTGAATAAGAAAGTGGAACTTTCGCTGCGCCATCACTGGTATTTTCTTTCGTAATTGAATTGGATAGATGAGTGTTCCAGCGGAATCCTTAAAAGGGAACATTTTACGTATCCATTCAATTTAAATGTGCACTTAATCTAAGGAGATATAAAACGGCGGTCTTGGAAGAACTGCTAAGAAAAACTTTAGTAAAAAATATACCAGATACTATCAAGCACTAAGTACACTCATATCCGCTTAAATAAAAAACAATGCATGCAACCTCTAATTTAGTTGTTTAACCCGAGTCTAATTATAAATCCATTTAGGATGTTTTTCGACGAGACCCATCTTAATAAGTGTGCTCCATACAGGATACATTGACTTCCTGCCAATATCATAAATAAATCGATTTATCATCCAGTTCGGCTCATTCCCCATGGACTCTCCGAATCCCGCGCCCTTGTCCTCAGGCCAGCATCACGACTGCCTAATGACGCGAGATAAGCGAATACACCCTGATTTCCCCTGCGAGCCACACTAAATAGTTGTCAATTTTGACCTTCAAGGACTACTATATCGACCGTTGACACGCAACATTGATTGCGACCCCTTGTTCCTTATTCCTTTTGTGTTTTTGGCAATAAAGGGTAAGAGGATCTTCTGGAATAACAGCCGGCTCTATAGATTTACCAACACCCTTGCTTGTCCCTAAGGGATTGGTCAAAAGTGTTCCGTTCTGATTACACTCTTTCGCGGTTATAGTGTTCATAGTTCTGTGTGGATTCTGATAAGTTACCAAGCACAAGTTCGATTAGAGGTTGAGATTCTTCAGTTCTAGAATTCAAAGGACGACCCTCCGCCACGGCACCCACATTCGGATCCAATAATTCATAGGGCAGTGAGCATGTTCTAAAGTCCCTATAAATATTGGTCTAACAACTTATGGCTGACTACACCAACAAACAACATCCAACTCGCCCAATTAAATTCCCGTTAATGTATTGACTCTTAAAACTCGTCCAGTTATGTGCCCATACCCAATATAATTACTTAGGTACGCAGCTTTAAGATAAACGCGTACTTTACGGTCGACTTCGGGACGATTTATATGAGTCCCATACGTTTTCTCGCAGAAACACACGCATTTATTTGCTGAAATTACCAAACTGGCACACTTGCTGCGGTCATTCGTTGGACGAAAAAAATACGCTTAATGTTCGAAAAACGAAAACTAGAGCTACAAATTGCGCGTAATTAAGGCCAGTCGTGGCCCGAGACTATTACAGGGTCAGGGCCGTGCACCTTTGTTCTTGCCATGCAGTACCCTTCGGCTATCGTGTCTTAAGCACGCTCTATCTACTTGCACCGCAGGGGGGCTGGGGGGAGGGAGCATAGCACAGGATAAGGAGCCCCGCATCGCTCCGGGCTATTCATCCGTCTCGGACTGATAAAAGCCGTGTTTTACCCAAACTATCCTTTTTACTTTGGTTTCAGACAACGAGCTTCAATTTATTTTTATGATTGCTCCTTTGTGCTGCAAAAACCTGGGAATTATTGATGTGTTTAATACTAGATGAAAATTGTGCAGCGTGCGAGTAATCTATTCACGTTGTAGTGTAGAGCAACGTCTCGTGACGTTACATCAAATGGAATTTAATATATGGGGTTTATGTAAAATGTTGTGGGATATGAGGGCGTGTGATGTGTTGGCACGTTGGCACGCTAGAATGGTTTGAGCGTTGATGATTGATGTGCGGTGGCGGTCGCGACACGCAACCTCTCCGCACCGGCCATAGCGAGCTGAATAAGTTAATAGACGTCGCAATTCGCATCGTCAGTTAACTATGCTATCAGTGAGTCGCTGGACATGTTTAGGTGGACAAAAGGTCCAGAGGACACTAACTATCATGCCGGAGTTGTGGGTGACGGATACATATTTGCCTACACATAAGGTGATCAAGGGAGTGATTTAGGGCGATCATCACCACTACCCCGATATTGCCACTGATATTAGGGCCGTGTGTAGACGCTTTAAAACGATTACTTCCAAAACTGAGAAATATTGAGCACATGCACAATATGTTGTACTAGCTTCTGCCCGTGACTTTGTTCGCGTGGAAGTCGATAAAATACAGCGATAATGTAGCTTTCTATAGGTGAAAGATTTTTTTAAATCGGTTAAGTATTTTTTAAGTTTATCCATTACAAACAAACATACAAAAAATCAAAGCTTTTCTCTTTATAATATTAGTTTAGACAATGTAGTTTGTTACTGACATATTCAAATCGCTGCAAAGAGAAATCCATCCTTTTGTGAGGCTTACGCGAAAACTTTGGGTCCGAAACGCGGGCTTTTGAAGGATTTCATCTAAAATGATTCGGATAAAACAATTTTTTTTCCTACATTGTGTTGTATATTACATTGGTTAGGTTACACCTTTTTTTACTGAAAATCCTGATACCATTTCTATTACCTTCCATCGATTCCTGTGGTACCTACCATCATTATGCCTCGAGGAACTCGACGCGGGCGCAGAGATCACGGCCGTACGTACAGCGGTGCGTGTGTTCTTGTTTATATTTAGATCGTCAACATGATATAACAATGGTATTGCACATTAGTATGTGTCTAATGCGTATTGTGAGGCTCCTACAGGGAAAAATCAATAGTTGTGTAGAACTTAGAAAAAGTGCAGGGAATCATAATGACGGTTTTCTTCAAATCACAGCATGGCATGACTTCTGACGTAAACAGGAAAAAAAATTTTTTTTTGGTGTTCTACAATGAATGTTTATTTGTATTTCGAAATAACGACCCGGTGTCAAACTCTTCAACCTTAATCAAACTTCGTATCCGACCCAATATCCTCACAATATAGGTATATAATCTTGCCAAAGTAGGCACCTAACACATATTGGTATAGAAATCCCTCAAGTCACAAGGGATCAATTTCTTCAAAACATGTTTACTTACAGTCGTCACAATACATTTACATAATGGCAAACTTAACAATGCCAGTATTTGTTTGCTTATGTTAAAGTTAAACAAAGTCATAGAAGCCCACGCGTTCGCGATTAACTTTGATATACCTATTTAGTTTTCGATTTACATATGTAACCCAAAACTTACTTCTGCCTGCTTATATATAATATGGGGAAGTGGATCTATATATAGTCACAGATTAGAACAGATGGGACACTCCGCAAAATCATTTAAATAAAAATAAAAATATAAAAAATAACAAAAATCCCGACTGCAAAACCTCATAACTGAAAAAAAACAACCGACTTCAAAAAAGAAACACTACAAAGTGAAAAATAACTTTAATTTCGGAAGTCGGTGTCTTTGGTTTTGAATTTTCGTTCTTTGTCACCGACTTCCGAAATTAAAGTTATTTTTCACTTTGTAGTGTTTCTTTTTTGAAGTCGGTTGTTTTTTTTTTGTAAAAAGTTTTTATTTTTCACTTTTTAGTTGTGGTACCTACCCCACACAAATTCGAATACCACTACCTGCTATGTAAATAACAGTGACAAGAAGTTATCATATCATCTACATACTAAGTGGGAAAAAATACGTATAATTGAAGCTAACTCAAAAACTACCCAAGCAAAGTTAATAAAATTTATATGGGACCACCTCTGAAGTATGATCTACCAAACAAAAAAAGAATCATCAAAATCTATTCATATTTGGCGGAGTAATCGCGTAACAAACATACAAAAAAAAAAAAAAAAAAAACATACAGACGAATTGAGAACCTCCTCCTTTTGGAAGTCGGTTAAAAAGAGAAAAACAAGCATTATAATCTATAGGACTTTGGTATTGCAGGCGGGGACAAACCAATAACCTGAAATTTTGGTAAAACTTTTGTTTGTTCCGCCTGCAATATCCAAATCCTATAGATGCTTGTTTTTCTCTTTTCAGTTAAGAATTTTTGCAGTCGGGTTTTTTTAATAATTTGTTTTATTTCAAACTTTTTAGTTTTATTAATATATAAATATGTATATGTATTTAGAATTGACTCATTACTTACTTTTATTTGATACCAATAATGTGTATTTTTAAACCTACCCCTCCCTTTTTTTTGTATTTGCATATGCAATATATAAATATTATATAGCCTATGTCACTTCCACTATCAAGACGAACCTAACGACACCTCATATGTTAAAATCCATCAAGCCGTTTAGGCTACAGAGCGTGCCAAAGAAACATACATACAAACATACATAATACATACAAACATACATACAAACATACATACATACATACAAACATACTTATTACATACATACATACTCTCGAAAAACATTACCCTCCTTCTGGGGCAGTCGGGTAAAAAGCGACTACCACACAATAAAGTGCAATTCAGGTCGCACAGCGCTAATTACGTACAGTTATATTTACCTAGAAGTTGCCTCTCTTTCTATCGCATAAGCCGACGTTCGCACGGACGTAATAAAAACTCAGCGATTTTTTTTTTGGTGTACTGGATTTTCAACCTCTGCTTAGCACCGAGAGTTGGAAATCCAACAGTGTGTTTTTTCAACGTATTGAGACGAGAGTGCGTCCCAGCGCGTTGGATTTTCAACACTCGGCTCGACACCACCACCACGGTTGAAAATCCAGTGCGCGATAAAATCCCGCTGCGATTTTATTACGTCCGTGCGAACGTCGCGTCGGCTAACTCTTACATCCTCTGACTACGTTACGCCCACTGAACTCGACAAGTCGAGCCCGCCGTACCTACTTGTAACTTCAAACCTAAAACGCGGAGTGTCCCATCTGAATTCATCTGTGGAATAGCCGAACTCGTAATTGCTTTACTACTTTGACAACAATTCGCAGTAAATTTGAAACTTCAGTAAGGTTGAAAGTATCTAACTGTCACATACACAAATCGATCTTGTAGTTTTATGACGCGCATGTAAAATTCAACCTTATGGTGCTACGAGTTACTTAGACGTACCAATTACGAGTTCGACTATGCTTAGTTTCAATAGCCATTCTATCTGATCTCTTCTCAGGGGGCCTACCACCAGCTCAAAAGCAGTATTATTTTAATATTAATTCAGTGGGAGAAAGAGATGGAGCTATACGTCCTGTAGAGCTTCATCTCTTTCTCATACAGAAGTAATATTAAAATAATATTGCTTTATGAGCTGGTGGTAGGCCCCCTGGTTTTCAGTGGTATGGACTGCTCGGTACTTGCTGCCTCCGATATCCTTTTTAATTACATCCGACAATCATACCAGGGTAAAGATAAGAGCGAGTTTTCCACCATGCTATTATCTTCAACTGCTGAACAAAGATCTTGCAAAGACCGCTACAAACACTACCATGGACAGTCACGCACGGCGATGGTCAAACGAGCCATTTATCACCAATTCTTGGCAGACGATATATCTATTATGGCGATTGCAATACATGAACTCCTACCGCACTTATAGGTAGAAAGGAGATGAAGCTCTGCCCACACTCTTGACGTTCTGACAGTCGACCGCATATCAGTGGTAACACTGACGTTGAGCTGGCCAAGCGTAGTACGAAATTTCAATAGAAAGAGAGTCCAGCTTATACTGGATTTCTCACCACTGACTTCTGACTGTTGTAATTGTTTATAGCAGTGATAGCCTAATGGTGTGACCGTCAGACTGCCAAGTCATAGGTCTCGAGTTCGAACCCAAGGCACGCACCTCTGACTTTTCGGATTCATGTGCGTATTGCATAATCACTTGCTTCAAATCGGTAAAGGAAAACATCGTGAGGAAACCGGCATGTCTGAGAGACATTTCTCGACGGCATGTGAAGCTAAGTCAGAGGTCCATGAGCGACTTTAAAACTCTGACACCAGGTTAAAACCAGGTCACCACACGAAAAGAAGAAAACCACTGACTGACTTGTGGCCTACTGTACCTACTGTAGGTACCAACCAGTAAATAATAACAAAGCATTATAAGCTCAACCAAAAAACGAAACAGCCTTAATTTCCGACACAGGCACCTAGATATTTTTTACCAAGAGATAATCTCTTTTTTGTACCGAATATTAAAACCAGTAGCGGAATCGGCGGTTTTACTTTAGGTTACTTGAACCTCACTTAACTCGCTTGAAGAATACTTAAAAATCCTGGTAACTATAGTGACTAAGACGAAACATGACGAAATAGCGAATGTGGAGACAAGAATCCTAACTTTAATAATATTACAAATGCGAAAGTGAGTTCGTTTGTTTATTTGTTTGTTACGCTTTCATGCTAAAACGGCTGAACGGATTTGGATGAACTTTGGTACATGGGTACCCCATGCTGGGTTTGGACATACAATATTTGTATCCTGATATTCCTACGGGATTGAAACTTATGCGGCTGAAACCGCGGAGCGCAGCTAGTACGATAATAAATGAAAACACTAGCAATAAATAGATCGTTTATTTGGTGCACACAAAAGACATAGCACCCAACATACAAAAACACGATTAAATAATAATTAAATATATGAATAAGGTGCCAATATAAAAAGTACTATATTTAGCAAAAATAAACATAAACATTAAAAAAGAAGTAAACATGACATTGTGATGACACTATTGGATATGACACACTTTAAAATAATGAAACATACAAAGTGCGGTGTGCGTCTCAAGGTTGTATTAAATGGGAGTCCAACTCAGCATGTGTCAGGCAAATATACCTACCCTGATGCTGATATTTTGCTGGATCCCTGCAGTGATATACGGACGCCTACATACACATACCTATGAGTACATATTTTGGAACTATCAAATAAAAGCTAGTGTCGAAATTAGAAAAAAGTAATTTTTTTCAAACAGTAGTGGTGATGGGCTGATTATGGGTTTTGCCAATGTTTAACTAACTATAGAGATTAAACTATTGAATATATTATTTGAGTGAATATTCGTATGCAGACTGGTAACGGCATTAGATATACGCAGTTTAATCTATTGTCATGTTGCCGTCTCCAACTTGTTTAAGTAGAAGCCGATTGTAAAAATAGTTTCCATAAAATATTTTCTTTGTTATACCGTGATGTTGACACTTCTTAGCACCGTGCTTTGTTTTATAACTGAGTTTATATTTTCCATTTTCTACGAATTCCATAACATTCTTTATTTCTTTAGTTGGTGTCTCCATTTTGCTTATGTTTATGAATTATTTGTCATGATTCATTTAAAAATTAGATAGTGTATTTTGCATTCCATTTTTAGAATTAATTAACCTGCTAATTACGGTCTTGAACTGAAGTAACCAAAACATTGGACTACCCAAAATATCGCTGAAATATTTTTCTTAAACTTAAAAAAAAGCAAAAGCAAACATCATCATCTCAAGTTTCTCTCACAAATAAGGCGTGTTTCAGAACAACTGAACAACAGTTTATTTACGAGTCCTCAGCAAATGTCCGACTAAAATCAAATAACATCAAAGGAAGCTTATGTATCGTGTTTCGGTGTGACTAAATGAAACGCGCCGCAGATCACATCGACTCTTGCGCACATCCGGCGCTCGCCCTTACAGCGCCCTCGCCCGTCAACTGGGACTAGGGTTACCATTTCGAAACTTGACACACATAACATAACATCACATCACACCTTATTTACCCGAAGGGTTGGGCAGAGGCGCACCTATACTACACCCACATTTCGCCAATTATTTTTAAGTCCCAAGTAATAATAGTAATAGGGGGCGAGCCTATTGCCATCAATCGGGCACAAATCCAGACTCCGGGCTGCTACTGAAACATTCTAGATAGAAAAACCCAATAACACTTTGCCCGACCTGGGAATCGAACCCCGGACCTCATGCTCAGCAGTAGCGCTTGCAACCACTAGGCCAAAGAGGCAGTCAGAGGAAACTTGATAAGTCCTGACGAATAGCCTATTACCTACTGTCCCACTGCAGGATAAAGGCCTCTTCTCATACAGAGAAGCCACGAGCATTAATCACGACGCTTGCAAAACGGGTTCGCGATTTCGGGGTTTCCTCACGATGTTTTTCTTACACACTGTTAGAAATGTCCAATATAAACTCAGGTAGTACCTACCTGGGCTGCGATTAAGGGCCGAAAGGGAAATCATGGCCCCCCGGCAACATGGCAACTGAAGGAACATGGGTGGGTTTTAGTCAGTAAGAGTCTGACACGCCCTCCCGCTCCACCCAGAGCGGGAGAAGTTATTTGATAATTTCCCAACCAAAAAAAAATTAAATATAAATGTAGTACCTACCTATGAATTGGAAAAGTCATATTTCTACGTGCCAGGATTTGAGCCCAAGATTGGAACCTCGGGCCGGAGAGGCGAAGCTTACTAGGCCATCATGAAACACGACAAAATTCAAATATTTTCAAAAAAGTCCGGACTTTTTACTTCTTAATCTTTCTTTTTAGGATTCCGTACCCGAAGGGTGCCAAACGGAATCCTATTACTAAGCGTCTGATGTCCATCTGTCTGTCCGTCCGTCTGTCTGTCAGCGGGCTGTATCTCATGAACCGTAATGGGTAGACAGTTGAAGTTTTCAAAGATTGTGTATTTCTTTTGCCACTATAACAACAAATAATAAAAATTTAATAAAGTTAATAATTGAAACGGGTCCCCATAAAGTATGCGAGTCCGACTCGTACTTGGACGGTTTTTAGTAAAGTGTTCAATTACCTAATTACTTTGACTTTCTTAAAAACATCCCCTTAAAAGGCCGGACAAGTGCGGATGGGGATCCAAAAACCCGGACAAATTCGGACGGATGGTAACCCTATCGCACAGAAACAAGTGAATATCATGTTAAACGCGGAGATACGTGAGATTGTGACTATCGCAAGATCTACGGAAAAACGTACATGTTGAAGGTGATATTACACGCTTTTTGTTCGATGTTTTCCTTGTATAATAAGTTTCTTACGGAGTTATTTTTGATGCTTTACCCTGTTTATTTTTTTATCTTTCCTGTCTTACTAAATGTTTTCAGCTGGAGAACGCTACGACTGATAAATACCTCCTCTGTCTACCATCTCAAAAAAGTGCCTTAAACACATTTTTACTGGTTTTGAGCTTCGATCAACAATACCAACATTGTTGATCGAAGGTTTTGAGCTTCAATGTTCAGTCTGAGAATTTAATTGTTAAGCAAATTGACTTCACACGGGAAATCGTGGCCCCCCGGCAACATGGCAACTGAAGGGACACGGGTGAGTTTTAGTCAGTAAGAGTCTGACACGCCCTCCCGCGCCACCCAGAGCGGGAGAAGTTATTTGATAATTTCCCACCCAAAAAAAAAAGGACAAATTGATGTAGCGTGTCAAACAATTTCTCTGACTGTACATAATGTACAAACACATGTGGCGGCATCTACATTGGCACATGCAAACTTCGCGTCACACTGACGTCACGCAAAAACCTGCATCGCGCAAGCAGAGTTTACCGCGCGACGAGTATATATACAATATCTCGACATCAATCGTCGGGCAGTAACCGAACAACACCCGTCTGGTCGTAGTCTCCTCTCTTTTCTATACAGGATGAGTGATATCTATATCATACCTCTATATAAGCATATTCATTCAAAAACATACAAGAAAATTCAGGACTTGATTGAATATATTATCACGTTTTCAGTTAATAAAAGGCGCTTGGTAAAATTAATCGCCTTCTTGGCAAAGAAAAGTTTATTGTGTTTAACAGAACTAAAAGCTACTAACCGCAGAGTCATGGCGTTAAGCAGAACATTAGTATTATCAACCTGACGTAATTAATTAGAAATTATGTAAGCACACACACATTGAAATATCATTACAATAACAAAAAGCCTACGACAAAAACCAGCAGTCACCGCCTTATATTAAATAAATAAAAACGGCATGGTAACAAACCGGTTAATTGATGCAAAAAATCTTTTAAAACCAGCAAAATAAATCTGATAAGAAACCGGTACGGAGGTATCTAACCGTAGCGAGTACTAAGCAAGACAAAAAGGCAAAGAATGCAAGAGCGAAATCTCAACACTGAAATAAATATAAAACAAGCTAGGGAATAAAATAAAAAGCGGCCAAGTGCGACTCGAAAAAACACAAAGGGTTCCGTACCAATCAATCTACCTAGCCATTTCCCAACTATGTTGGGATCGGCTTCCAGTCTAATCGAATGCAGCTGAATACCGTATTTTACATGGAGCGACTGCCTATCTGACCTCTACAACCCAGTAACTGGGTAATACAATACCCCTTGGTAAGACTGGTTGTCAGACTTTCGGTCTTCTGACGACCCGTAACGACTGTCAAAGATCCACGAATGACCACCAACGGCCTAACGTGCTTTCCGAGGCACCCGGCACAAAGGGTTCCGTACCACCGTACAATATTTAACACTACCTCGTATGGACTTTTCATTATTAACTTTATTTTAATTTTATTATTTGTTGTTAAAGCGACCATAGTGGTACACACTGTGAAAATTTCAAGTGTCTTCCTATTTCGGCTCAAAAGATACAGCCCTGTGACAGACAGACGGACGGACGGACAGCGGAGCCTTAGTAGGGTCCGGTTGGTACCCTTTGGGTACGGAACACTAAAAAGTACTGAACGCTTGCTGCGCGCGACTGTACAAAACCTTGTTTGAACTTGTAGGGATTCACGTAGAAAAGTGAAAGCGAATTCTTTGAGATGTTTTCTTCATTACTTCGGTATTTTCAGCAACGACTTAACACAAATAAAGCTTACGTAGGTTTGTTTCTTAATAACACACGAAAGCTTATTAATGAATACTTTGCGATTGAGGAAAATGAAAATACCAGCATACCTACATATTTATTTTTGGCACATTATATTAGCCTAAAATATATTTTGTTTTAAATAAAGTATCAGGTGAATGATTTTACTGCTTTTCTACAAGAATTTTACTGAAATTTTACTTTTCATATTATTTTATCTAAACTAATTAATATAATAATATTATAAAGAGAAAATATTAATATTTTTGTTTGTAATTAATAAACTCAAAAACTACTAGACAGATATAAAAAAAATCTTTCAACAATAAAGTAAAGTCAAAGTCAAATTTCAATTCGGCACAAAAAGGCACTTTTGAACGTCAAAACTTACAAAAAATAGAATTGATTCTAGTCGCCCCTTCCAAAATGTAGTTTTCGTATGGAGAAGAATGGGCAAGAAACTCCACCGTTACTCTTTTAAAATGTTTTACAATATTTTGTATACATTAATTATATAATTATATGTGAAGACGATGCACCTGGAATAAGATTACTATACCACAATAGGTAAAAATAATTAAATATGAAGCAATGACAGAAAAAATAATTGTGCAATGGATACATGGTGTTCATACATTTACAAGCATTGTAAAAGTAGGTACCTATACAATATTCCTAAAAAAATTACAAGTAATACTAATAAGTCAGTGTGTGAGTTCAAGTAATCACAGAATGTAAAATAAATGTTATAATAATTAATTATGCAATTAAATTAGCAACCAGTTTGATTTTATCCAGACTCTAAATATGTCCTATGGAGCTAGACCAGCATGCTTCCAAGCATTCTTATCTAGGATGTAATCCTCCAATTTATAATATGTTTGTTTGTAGTGGTAGAATGCTATATTATCACTGAGTAACATAGGCTATAATTTGTAAAGATATCACGCGGGCAAAGTCGCTTGCGGAAGCTAGTAATTCATATTTACATAAAAAATCAAGTAAAAATCTATCTGACATTTCCGCGCAGTTGTCACGGTCGAACGCTTGTGATGATTAGCACCGAAATCGCGAAAAATCAGGAAAGGTAGTTTGATTTCACGGAATATTTTAGCGGTAGGATCAGAAAACAGTTTTAATTTTTATCATTTTAAGAAGCACAATTATAGAAGATACAAAAAAATAAAATGGGGTGTGACCACAGATATAGATAGACCTAGATAACGCAAGTATCACGATCTGTATGAAAACCAAGCGTGCCATTTTTTGACTACCTACTATTACGTCACAAGCACTAGAAAACGTTTATTTTATTGTTTCTCCTCGCATTTGTACAGTTTTTACAATTTATAACAGCGTAATTAACTATTTTCAATTTTTTAACTGACTTCCGACAAGCGTGGCACCGATGCAGACTGAGCGCGAAAGTGGCAGCTTACGATTATTGTACGTGAGCCTGGGCACGAAAATGGCACGCGAAGTAGTTGCTCTTGCGTTATCTAGGTACATCTATATCTGTGGGTGTGACTGTGTCGTGGACACGGCCGTGTTTTACGTGAATACGTGTACGTTACGAATAATATTTTATTTGAGATGAATTCTTTGATCCTTTAGCTATTGATTGGTGTTATAAAATTTTGGATCTAGATAGAAAGAAAGAAAAAAGAAAATACATTTATATTTATAAGAAAAAGTGTAAAGTGCGACAGAGACAGATAGAAGGTGATAGATATGTAGCTGCAGCATGAAACTGTTTTCCCCGATATTGTTATCATCAGTTTTTGAATTGCCTCCCACTATGGAGCTATATTTAAAGATGTATTCACGTCAAAATTACACTCATTCAATGCATTCAAGACTCAATTAGTTTAATGTTTCATGGAAAATAACACCCTTCCTAAAAACTAAATACTATGGATGGGTATATCATAATCAAAATTGATGCGTGACGGTTGTGACGAACTAAATTATAATTTAGCTTAGAAATATTGTTCTCATTTATGTGACTTATGTTTGTGTCTTATTGTCAAATAAAAAAATTGTGTGCAGTCGGGTGACCCCGGTCAGGAACGAAGTTCTTTCTCACGTATGATAAACATAAACAAAATTTTTGCAGCCGCCATCTTGGACTTACATTTTGATCTCACTATCGGTTTTAGCACCCTCGAAAACTATGAAAACGATACCCATGACAAATAATTTGAAAATGTTTGCAGCCGCCATCTTGGATTTACTTTTCAACCCCACTATCGGCTTGAACACCCTCGAAAACCATGAAAACAATACTCGTAAAGAAACATTTGAAAAATTTCAGAGCCACCATCTTGGATTTACATTTTGACCTCACTATTGGCTTTTGCTCCCTTGAAAACCATGAAAACGATACCTATGATGAAAAATATGAACATTTTCAGAGCCGCCATCTTGGATTTTCATTTTAACCAAATTCACACTTTCTCTCTCTCTCAGTGTACCTACTCGGGTCGATTTGTACAATTTTATCTCACGACACTGTAATCACTTTACTCTTTTATTTTTATTTTCTGCTGGCGTTCTATCTCTCTCTCTCTTTCTTTCTCTTAGAATTAGAAGAAGACAGTCGCAAGTATTAACACTTTTTAGCGTGATGATTTCTAAAAGTTTACAAGCCGCGTTAAAGAACTTCGTTCCAAAAATAAAACACGTTACTTTACAACTAAATACGCAACCAGCAAGTGCGCACGCAATTTGCAGGCAGCCATTGCAAGCTGCAACTAGCTGCTACACTAACCTCTTTGTTCCCCTTTCCCTCTTTAAATTTAGAGCGAGCACTCCAATAAAACTTTACAATTCGCGAGTGAGCCAAATACTTAAAACATCTCACATATACGTAATGCATACTTCACTTTCTTTTGAGCTTTCTTCGTGCGATGAAAATTGCCTTAGGTATGTATGTGCAACTTTTTTTAAACGTATTCATTTTCAGAATAATTCATCACAGACGTAAGCAAGAACGAATGTAAAATCTTATACACGCTTGTTCGGGTCGGTCGGCATGATTCGACGCGATTCGGTTTAGTTGGGCCGCAAAATACATTTACAATACGGACGATGAATCATGGCCGGCCCAAACATTCTCCGAACTTTTCCGTGTTGTTCTCTCACTCACACTCGCCTGACATGAGGCAATTGCGACATTTAGTTCCAAAAAATGAAGTTCGAACCGACCATGATTCATCGGCCGTATTGTATATTGGATTTTGCCACCCGGTTGTGCCGAATCATGCCGACCCGAACAAGCGTGTAGCAACCTTTATAAACAAAATCTTGCGAAAATGTTATCTACACGTTTTTCCTATTATTTATATTACTATGTTGTTGATAATACCTAGTGAAGTGCATGTTATTTACTAAGATGAAGTTCGTCGCTTGGATTTTTCTAGCCAAGTTGTAATGAAAAGCCATAAAGAATATTTTACGGCAATTTTATGAACGCTAGCACATTACTGAATGGCGGTTTTAGAGCTAAGTAATTTGAATATTATTAGGTACTAATTTTCTTAAGATTATACATTTTCACATTAGTGCTTAGCGCGACTGATTTGCGTGAGAAAACGAAATGAAATAAATGTGAGACCACCCCGGGTACATTCTAGTGATCAACATGATCGTAAGCTTTATGCGCATGATCTTGTTTTATTGCTCGCAACTTTTGCCCTGATATTTAATTTCCATATGTAAAACTAAACGCTTCATCTACATAAAATACTTACGATTTACGTCTGTATTATGCTGCTGAACTTTTTATCCTAGTGTTTTTCCAGCCAGTAAATATTTTTCTACTGAAACTGTTGTTTTCTGGAAATGGGCAACGTCACAAATAGCTTTCAAATATTTCGCTGTTTTGATTAATTTGGCAATATTACTGTATGGAAATAATAACTACCACCAGTGGCTTCATCTGCGTGATATCTTTATAAATTATAGCCTATGTTACTCAGTCATAATATAGCATACTACTGGTGAAAGAATTTTTAAAATCGGTCCAGTAGTTTTTGAGTTTATTACAAACAAACATAAACTCAAACTCAAACTCAAACTCAAAGCATTTATTTCAAATAAACCAATTACAGGTACTTTTGAATTGTCAAGGGGTCGGTCAGTCAGAAAGATGAAGCTAGTTGCCCATTCCAAAGCGTAGTAGGTACCTATGGAGAAGAACGGGCAAGAAACTCCACGGACACTCTTTTAAATAAAAAAATTGTTACAAAATATTGGTTACATTATTCATGTTGAAATTATACATGTGAGAACAATGTAGAAAGACGTGCACGTTAAAAGCGTCCGTAACTAAAAGCAAAAATAAAAACAATTCAAAAATTAAAATAAACCATGGCAGCTAAGAGATGACCAGTCCCTACTGACGGCGCCCGTTCACGAACATGACGCATGGATCAGCACCATTTAGCTCAACCATTTTGAAGGGAACTTAAGATCCAACACACACGCCACCATCAGCGAGACATTTGAGTGAGCATGACACTCTCAGCCGCCAGGGCACATTCAAGTCAATGAAAGACGTACCCAGGTAATGGTAGCTTTATGGAATGTACGTGGTCACAATGCCCACACATGTGATATGCAATTATACAATACAAAGAGATTGAATTTATACAAAGAAAGATAGTTTTTACAATCTTCATCAGCCGCAACAACACTTTCGAATGCTCATCAATTAATTTATGTGCCCTTGTGGAGCTGGACCAGCGCTAAGCCAAGCATTTTTATCAGCGATGTAATCCCCCAACTTATAATATGCTTGGCAGCATAGTGTGCGTTTTATACAAGATTTAAATTTCGTTTCGTTCAGTTGGAGTATGTGTCATACAAAAAATCTAATCTTTTCTCTTTATAATATTAGTTTAAAAATTTAGATGAAATGCAATAATTAATATCGTAACACCGAATATTTAGTTTTAGATGTCAAAAAAGTATTTGGAAACTTTCCAAATGCCTTTTTTACACCAAAAACGGTTACAACATAAAATTCAGTTATAATTGCAATTCATTATTAACATTCTAGGTCACTAGTTAGCCATTATTTCTTATTTCCATACAGTAATATTGCCAAATTAATCAAAACAGCGAAATATTTGACAACTATTTGCGACGTTGCCCACTTTCGGAATAAACGTTCATAAGTGCGAACAATACTGTTCATGTCGTAACTAGCAGACTTGCTGTAAACCATGACTTTGACGTAAGTAAATAGAGAATCTTTCAACTTTTCCTGTACCTACTTAAAGCAAATTTAAAGTTTTAAAGGAGAACATTCACCGTCCATAAATTTTTGGGCTAAGTGTGAAAGCCAAACAAAAAAATATATGTTCCGTTAGAACATATTATTTTCTTCACTTTTCACTATAGGACCAAATCTGTAGGGCCATTCCCTTCGCTGTAATACCTACGAGCTTGAAAAATACTGTTTTTTTGCTACGTTTTTTTACTTTCATAATTTAGCTCAAAATGAATGATCTCCTTTAAATTAATTTCTCGCCTCTCAACAGAGATACATCTTAGTTTCTTCAAATATAATCAATAATTACTTAACTCCGCCTAACTTATAAGAGAATGTTTATACAGTTATTCGGCTTGAATTAACATTTTCATTTTACTTGAAACTTACCGCTTTTACTGGCCTCTCAAGGATTTCATTGGCGTTAGGCGGTTAAGTCTAAACGGCAGTTTTAAAAGAAAAATGTTGTTGGTGTTTTTTAGGGCTCCGTACCAAAATGGTAAAAAGGAACCCTTATGGTGCGACTCAGTCTGTCTGTCCGTCTGTCTGTCACAGCTGGATATCTTAAGAACTACTAATGCTATCAACTTGAAATTGGGAATAGTTTTAGATGACGTTTGCCCAACTATTTTGCAGTTAAGAAAGAAATAAAAATACTCTGAAATTATTCTACGTGATAGAAGTTTATGTAAAGATTACAGGAAAAATATAACGATGTCTCTATGTAGCACACTTTTTCAAAAATCATCAAATTAAATTACATTAGTTACACTATTAGTCAAGAGATGGCGCTGACATAAAACTGCAATATTCACACGGTCGTGTGCGGTGTTAAAATTCTCTGACGAATAAAGGCCTCGCCAATAAAAAATGAAAATGGTACGGAACCCTCGGTGCGCGAGTCCGACTCGCTCTTGACCGGTTTTTATATAAATGATTCGAATTTAGTTTCAGATAATAATTATAAAAGGAAGCCGTCTCCAGTTTTTACAAGCTAAGCAAAGAAGCTGTTGCAAAAGCTGCAGCAAATAAATCGCAAGTGAAAGCTCGTACGACTTTTAAATCTTCTGAAAACAGAAAATATTTTATTTTACCTATATTTTATATATTAAAGCAGATATTACCAGTATATTCCAGACCCCCTTAATCCATTCACAGTTTGATGTTCTTCAAAAAATATCGCTGGAACCACCCGTTGTATCCGCCATAAAATTTTTATCTGTCATTCTTATGGTGTAGGTACAGTAAGCGCTCAAAAGTGCATGAGCACGCTAAGAGTCGTATTGCTGTGAACACGCGGTATAGCTCGTACATTTGTATGTGTAAGCAACACGATACACACACCACAGATAACGCAGTTACACGAAACAACAATATATTTCCGTCGCTTTAAACATGCTAGCACACACGCACTATGCGCGTGAACTTGACCAGTTAATGGCATTGCTAAAATTCGATAATTACTTAACAAGCGCAGATAGCAGAAAGCGTTAAGCGTTGGTATGGAATTCAATCTGCCTCAGGTTCTAATCTCGTGAAACACAGTGCGGTTTTTTGCAAATATTATTATTTTTGTTTTCGATAATAATATTTTTTAAATATTGCTGCTTTTTTATGTTGTTATTGCAATAAAGGTTTTAGAATAAAAAATGCGTGATATATGATAACTAAATTAAAAAATATATGTTTATTCGTTATATTTATTTTACATAAGTTAATAAACTGCTACAATTATTTATCATTACTTCAGCTGAATAAGATGTGAAATAGATGTCAAGAAACTTAGAAGCAGTTTGTATTATTTAGACATATTTAAATTATGAAATATTTTAAATTTTTAATGGACCATAAATATTAATCTTTGATCATGGTCGAAGTAATTAAGTAATAAATAAGAATATTAGACTACTTAAAATGTAAAAAACTACTTACAGAATAGGTAATTTTAAGGTTAAATATGGGCAGTTTGTTTATATTTTATTTGTATTAATTATTTTACATTTTATTTGACTTTAGTAAATATTGGTTGTTATTGAGGTTAAAGCTTAAGTATTCATTTTCTTTACGAAAAGAAGATTGAAACTAAACCTCAAATTTTTATCCTAAAATAATACTATTACTAAAATAATATTAAACAATTTCGGTATATCTGCAAGAAATACGACAAACACCCTATTGAAACGTGCTTAAAAAATTCGTTACCATAAATTCATGCAATAACGAATCTGTTGTTTATAAAGTTGGTACGGTCAATATTTTAAGGTCAAAAACGGTTTTCTAGCTGGTCTTCAGTGATGCAAGCCTTCAGAGTGCACGGCGAACGGTTCATAATGACGTGTTTTTAATAATTCAGCAAAATGTCTCGTTGGTATGAAACCATTTGTTTCATTCACCATTTGACGTCGCTGCTACTCGATAATAAGCCCCTTCCTCATATCTCTTAACCCTCACAGTATTTCTCTAGAACAAAGAAAAACATTGTTTTTATTACACATAATACCTTATTATTTATTATTCACTAATCGAATTAAACCTCACAATGAATTTAAAACTTTAAAGGCATCTTCTGTCTCAACAATACCTCTGTTCTATCAACAATACCCTTGATTAAGATTTATGTTTAGTAAAATATGAAATATATTAATGATAACACTCACACTTAGTCCGGTTTCATTAGATATTCACTTCACTTTTACGCAGCGCAATAATATTCTCTGATCTGATCTGATCTCTTCAATATATTTTATGCCTGCTTTTTGATAATAATAACCACAACACTGCGCTAAATACTCGTCACCAATATTATCCACGAACCAAAAAAGTTCTATTAATTGAATACTCGTAACAAACTGCATCTACCCCACAGAAATCGAAATAATTTACTTAGTTTTTTGTGGTCTACCTGCTAAACTTTAATATTTATGTGAACAAGACGAATGAAACTAAAAACGAATGATGATTATTGAACATTGGTTGCAGACAAAGTGAGTGTGTGTGTGTAATGTGCGTGTCTACAGTATTGTAACAACTTATAGAAGAAGGTCGTAAGTCAAACCGAAGCGTCAGTCTATTGCTTTGTGAGATTGCTCATGGACTTTTGGTCGGCACTGTACATAATAAAGAGTATTCTACACATCTATCTTTCTATACAACAAAAATATAAATAAATGACGAAACTTTTAAAATTTTTAAAAAGATTCAATTTCACTTAGGAATTTTATAATTAAAATTGTTTTGGTGCGCTCCAAAATATTATCCAACAGATTATAAATCTTCGCGGAAAGTTGCGAGAGAAAGTGATGAAACAAACGAACAAACACTTTATCACTTGAAGTTTCAGTTTAAAACATGTCTTTGATATAAATCGTAATTTAGAAACTTTTCCAATCCACTAATGTGTTTGCTAGCAGTGACTTTATATTAACTTTGACTCTTAACATAAGTAAGCTGAGAAAATAAAAAGAGATATTGAATACATGTTTATGCAAATATAGATGTTTTTTATTCTTTGAAATTCTAGAAAAGCTTTTTAAGTGTATTCTAACGATACCTACCCGAATAATTCACATGTTAAGGACAGCAGCAGTATTGCTCATATATATTGGTAGCATTCGAAACAAAATGTTGGTCTGGATACCGCTGAATACCACCTCTGTCCATTTTCTCGATATTGATGAGAGAAGTGAAACAGGGGCATAATTACAACCTGTGCAATATTGTGCAAATCTATACTAATAATATTATAAATAGGTAATTTTTTTTTATTTGTTTGTAAGTTTGTATGTAAGGGGTAATCTCCGGAACTACCAGTCGGATTTGAAAAATTATTTTTGTATTGAATAGCCCAATTCTCAAGGAAGGTTATAGGCTATGTAACATCACGCTACGACCCTTAGGAGCCGAGCAGGAAGAAAAAAGTCAGAAAGAACGCAAAGTGAAAACGCGCGGGCGGGTGATGGTATGAGTCGCGGTGGGTCGGGACTGAAATTTCACGCGGACGAAGTCGCGGGTGAAAGCTACTCTTCCATAATTTGGTAGTCACAATAAAAGTCCATATTATTCAAATCCACGTTATAAAATAATTAAATCACTAAAAAATTAATCTTGAAAGAGAAAACGAAGAAGTCATTGCTCCTGCCGTGTAAAATTCCAATCTTTCACTGAATTCTTATACATCGCTAAGTAGACTGAGTTACCGACTTACCTCGTTAATTCTCTACCGAAATTGAAAGGCACGAACGTAATTAGCATAACAAAGACACTTCGCTTACTTTTGTTTTCGACATGTCGCCTTGCTTCAGAATATGGTGTTACGTTTACCAGCTAATTATTCTTCAGACATCGAACGTCTTGTTTAGTTACTACAGGCGTATTTTAATTAGTCGATGCGGATATAGGATCTGGGATATTTATCTATACTAATATTATAAAAAGGTAAATAGGTAAAGGGAGAAGTAATGTCTTAAAAACTACAGTAATTTGAACTGTGGGGGAGCTGGGTGTAGTGGCGGAGTTGTGTCTTTTTTATCTAACCTAACCTAACTTAACAATGTCGGAACTGAATAACCCCGGGACAGATTTTGATGCGCTTTGGCGTGAGTAAAGGGAAAGTAATGTCTTCAAAACTACAGTAGTTTGAACTGTGGGGGAGCTGGGTGTATTTTGCCCACACTCCTTTGTTGGTTTTTTTTATTATTAAGAGGTAAAATTTGTTTGTTTATATGTATGTTTGTTTCTTTGTAAGTTTATATGCAGGGGTAATCTCTGGAACTTCCAGACTAAATTGAAAAAATATTTTTGCATTGGATAGCCCTATTCTTAAGGAAGGTTAAGGCTTGTGCAGACCAGCGCGACACGCGACGCGACACAAAGGCACCGCTCGTCGCGCGACGGGCGTGCCTTTGTGTCGCGTCGCGTGTCGCGCTGGTCTGCACAAGCCTTTATAGGCTTGCGGTGAAGTCGCGGACAGAAGCTAGTGTTTCATATAATAGATGAATTCCGCATGCGAGAAACATTACCTATTGATTTAACAGGTGCGGCATCTCCCCACAGATGAAATGGCTCACCTTCATCTTGCACCGTGCCCTGTCACCTGCACACATAAGGAACTAATGGCTGCGTCAACAAACGGTATAAGCGTTGCTGAATTTTGGAGCAAACAAATTTAAAGAATATGTATTTTATGAGTTATTTTTACCATCGATACACTAAGACGAAGGTAGGTTAGTTAGGTATGAAACGACTGTGTCATGCGGAAGACGGTCGTTTTAGCCCGTACAGCAGAAAAAGCCAAAGATTCAGTGCGGGAGGCGCGGCAGCGTCAGACTGTCAAAGCAGGTCTCGAACCCAAGGCACGCACCTCTGACTTTTCGGATTCATGTATCTCGGCATCTACAATACCACATGTGAATTACGTATTAAAAAGACCTGACGTCACACATAACTTTCCGACATCATTCGTTGGGCAGTTGCCCACCAGACACAACACCCGTCTGGTTGGAGGATCGTCCCTTTTCTATAGAGGATGAGTGAACTTTACACCTTGTTCCTCATACCTCTACACATGTGCATATTGTATAATTATGTATTATACAGTTAATTATTCCACGGAAAGCGAATGTCTTGTTGAGTTACCACAGGTGTATTTTAATAAGTCGAAACGGACACTTCGAATGTGGAAGATACTTTTGAGATAATTTCCGCATGCGGGATTAGCTTTTATAAAAGAAAATAAAGAAAGAAAAGAAAGAAATAAAAGAAAGAAAAGAAAAGAAAGAAAATAAAGAAAATAAATACATTTATTTAGCACAGACAAAAAGGCACACAACACAACATAACATAATAAATTACTTTTTTTGATGCTAGATACAGTTGTTTGAGCCCGCAAACGCTGAGGAATGATAATACGAGTATCGACTATTTTAATCTGCCAATAAAACTTGCATGATCGGTGTAACTTACTTCGAAGTTATTACAACTGATTGTTCTCGCACTGCACCGACCCCAAATAAAGGATTAGGCCAGGAAAATGATGATGATGATGTTTTCATTTACTTTATTTATAAGCATGCGGGGAGTTTCGTAAGTGTGCAAAAGGCCGCACGTCAGTGGTAACACTTTGACCTTGAGCTGACCCAGCGTTGTACGGATTTTATATAGAATAGCATATACATAATAATCATTTTGAAGGCTTTTGCTAATCCATTGCTTCATATTTTCGAAAAATTTGTCTGCTCAACAAAGTAAATAACGCAATGAATGTTGTTGAACTTTCAAAATGAAACCCATTGTTACTGATAGTGTGTTACGCAATTACCTCGCAGGCCAGCGTACTGGTTTTATTACCACTGAAGTGCGGCCTCTTGTAGAAGTGGTTGAGTCAGCTGAATACTCAACCAAATCAATTATTATTTGCTTTAATTTCCGACATGTCACTAGCTAAAGAATTACATTACTTAACAATTAATTATTCCACAGACAGCGAACGTCTTGTTAACTTATACTAATAAGGGGTAATTGCTACAATCTGGCTGATTTAACGTATTTCATGTCTTATAAATTAAGTCGTTACGCTCAATTTATATAAATTCAATGTTAAAGAGAGTATTTAACGAAAATGTTGGGCGTTTGGTAGTGAAGATAAGTTTGGCAGTTTATTTTCTTGCAATCTATAAGACATGAAATGCCAAAACATCGAGATTTCTATACTAAGGGCGAATTTCACCAATGAAACTGAACGCGATCAGCGCATAAACCACGTTTAAGAACTGTCAGTGTCATTATTTTCTGTGGAATATTGACACTGATAGCTCTTGAACGCGGTTTAGATGCATGTAGCCATTGCACCCGTGTGAACCAGGGGCGGGTCGCTAGTGTTTGTATAAACTTATGTCAGTCAGACATCGGTCTTATAGATTGCAAGAAAATAAACTGCCAAAATAATATTCACTACCAAACGCCCAACATTCTAATGAAGATGTGGTGGTTGATTTGGTAACCATCACTTCTCACACGAGGAACAAGCAGTGTCTTTTTTAACAGCAATAAAAAACGAGTGATCCTTACAGTAATCACATATCGTCGGGTCAGAAGTCAACTCGCCAATCTGTCAATGTCAAATTGTTGAGGAGGATGATTTCACATAGATTAGTTTACCTCAGTAGAAATTGTATTTTTTGCAGTTAAGCAGATAACAATTTGTCTGTATCTTCTATATTTGAAATGCCACAGATACAATATTTTGCCTCGGTATGTGTCGCCAGAAAAAAAATCCCTGTATTTAAGTCAAAACTGCCAAAATTTCACATTGGTTAGTTGACTATTTTACCGACGATATGATGGTGTAACATCTGAGATCTTGGCTGACGTATGTAATACATGATATAAACAATCGTCATCGTCATCGTTCTGTCATCATCATCCTGTTTACAACCTCTCGGAAAATGGGTTGATACCTTCTAGAAAGAAGAAAGAAAGAAATAAAAATTGTTTACCTGCACAAACAAAACGCACATTACAAAAAAAATATATAAAATACACATTTACAAATTAGCCAAAATCCACGTATTCATTTTACTAAACTAATAAAAGTTTGGCAAATTTGTCTACTGCTTGATGTCAAGCCCAAAGACCAACGACAATTTACAATTTTGCTTGCTTAATATGTATTGCGACAATATCAAATAAAAACAAACAAGCAATCAAAACATGAACAAAATGCCGAATGCTGAGTCGAATAATATTTTTTTTTGTAACAAGCAAACAACAACAAGAATTAAGCATTTCTGACGGCCAACTCTAGCACCGCGCGCGCTCAATCTTCAAATCAAATAGCGCCCGCTTCACCAGATCATTCCCCCAGATTGCAAGAAACCGAGATTGTAGGAAAGAGAGATGCAGGAAAGCGAGAGGAAAAATGTTACACATCAAAAACAAAATAAGGTACAGCCAATGAGGTTATATTGGGTACAGCAGTCATAACACCCTTTCAGCGATCAATGAAAAACAATGGTATTTTCCATATGTAAAGTACGTTTATTGTAAATATTACTAAGTAGATTAGACCTAAATTAACTCCTTTACATTATGTATGTATTTCAGAATACTCCCACGCCTATACCTTTATGTAATTATTCGATAATTAAATGTATTTAGTGCAAGATAATAGATACACTACTAACTAACATAATTATTACTATTAAATGCGAATCGAAACTAGTTTACATTGTTCCACGTAAAGGGTGTTGTCCGCTATGGCAGTTAAGACAATCCTTACAAAGAGATTTGAATTGCCATCATGAATCGTAATTTAATCCCTTTGATTCGTAATAAATAAATGTGGCGGATTAGCCTTAATTTCAGAAATTAGGGACATTCTATATTCCTTGGGTAGACAATATTCTTAGAAAAGAAGAGCTTAGCTGCTACGAATCTGGTATCAAAAAGTATGACTTATGTCTCACATTGTAGGCAGAGTATCAGTCGAGCACCATATATATACGAGTATATAGTCCTCTTCACCGTATTTATCCGACGACAGCGACCCAGACTAATTTTCTTTCCTCTCGTGAGCTCACTGATGACTAGCAAAACCACAGCAGTCGAGCACCACTTTGCTGTCGATAGAGCCAACTGCAGCTGTCGACAGAGGCAGCTGCAGCTGCCACCATTGGTCTGCGTTTGCCGTCGACACGTGGACTGCAAACGCCGACTAATGGCGATAGTATGAGCGCAGAGCGCGCGCTGCCTTGTCAGTCGACTTAGCGACGCGGTACAATAATGCTGTCGACATACTGGTGGGCAGCAGTCGACGTGTCGAATACTGCAGCAATTGCTTTTATCGACAGTAGCAGTTGCCTCTGTCAACAGCTGAAATTGCCTCCATCCACAGCTGAAGTTGGCTCTGTCGACAGCTGAAGTTGGCTCTGTCGACAGCTGAAGTGCTGCTCGTCTGTTTGACGCTTTATCCTGCATTGCATATCCCGACACCTGTATCTTTGTATAGTCCACGCGCGACTGCTAGTCACCGCCTGAGGTATGTGAGCGGTGAGACGGGGGAGGTAGACAAAGGCCAAGCTAACTCAGTCTACCAATTTTGTCAATGGCGCCCTACCCGTCTCACCACTCACTTACCTCAGGCGGTGACTAGCAGTCGCGCGGGGACTACCTATAGCAATATACTGATCTGATAAAAATACGTAGAGTTTGACCACGCTAAGTCTGCAATGGAATAAATGGGTAACCCCAAAAAGTTTTATACATGGTGTATTTTTACATCAGTCAGTTATTTCAGTTTCGGGATTTTACGTAGATCTAATGATTTTGATATTTTGCCTTTTGATTTTTGCTTAGTAGATTATGTGTAATAGACTATGTCGTACCTATGCTCTACCTCCATACGATGACAAAACTGTATCAAATCCACATTGCATCGTGCTAAAGTGACTATTCTTTACCAGGAATAAATCAGAATATAAACAAAATAACCTATCAAAAACAAAGAGACAAAAGTATCAAATTCTTTTTTCGTAGGACAGGATGGCGTTGCCGTCTATAGATTTTCAAATTCCACCGGTTTTTTTACTTATGCAGACTTAGCGTAGTCAGACTATAAGCTGCAGTAGGCCGCACTTCAGTGGTAGCGACACCACTTATTATATTGAAACTGTGCAGTCAAAACTATAGAAGAAAAGTCTGTCTTTCTGCTTGGAACGTTTCAACAAGACTAGTTTCAATTTTGATGAGAGATAGGGTAATTATCGGGCAATCGTTCCTTTTTAACCGACTTCCAAAAGGAGGAGGTTCTCAATTCGTCTGTATTTTTTTTTTTTGTATGTTTGTTACGCGCTTACTCCGCCAATTATGAATAGATTTTGATGATTCTTTTTTTGTTTGGTAGATCATACTTCAGAGGTGGTCCCATATAAATTTTATTAACTTTGCTTGGGTAGTTTTTGAGTTAGCTTCAATTATACGTATTTTTTCCCACTTAGTATGTAGATGATATGATAACTTCTTGTCACTGTTATTTACATAGCAGGTAGTGGTATTCGAATTTGTGTGGGGTAGGTACCACAACTAAAAAGTGAAAAATAAAAACTTTTTACAAAAAAAAAAACAACCGACTTAAAAAAAAAAACACTACAAAGTGAAAAATAACTTTAATTTCGGAAGTCGGTGACAAAGAACGAAAATTCAAAACCAAAGACACCGACTTCCGAAATTAAAGTTATTTTTCACTTTGTAGTGTTTTTTTTTGAAGTCGGTTGTTTTTTTTTTTTTTACTTATGCAGACTTAGCGTGGCCAGACTATAAGCTGCAGTAGGCCGCACTTCAGTGGTAGCGACACCACTTATTATATTGAAACTGTGCAGTCAAAACTATAGAAGAAAAGTCTGTCTTTCTGCTTGGAACGTTTCAACAAGACTAGTTTCAATTTTGATGAGAGATAGGGTAATTCTCGGGCAATCGTTCCTTTTTAGGGTGTAAATAAATACCTTCTGCCGGAACTTCAACATGGCATCTAATTGACGATTCATGATGATCCCTAGTTAAGGTTGTATGACCATTCCAATAATTTGCCTAGCCTTTCCCGAAATATGTTGGGGTCGACTTCCAGTCTAACCGAATGCAGCTGAATACATGAATATACAATTTTACATGGAGCGACTGCCTATCTGACCTCCACAACCCAGTTACTGGGTAACACGATACAAGGGGTATCGTGTTACGTAAGCCTGGTTTTCAGACTTTTCTGACGTAACGACTGACAAAGATCGACGAATTACAGCGGGGACCAACGACTTAGTTAATATGCTTTCCAAAACAAGGCCTCGGTATGTAATGGATGTTCACCCATCCACAAATCGACCGCGACAAACGTAGCTTAACCTTCGATCGACCCGTGCTTCTGTTAATATTTAGCCATGAGCCCGTCTAGGTTGTATAACCATCAAAGAGTTAACAATTTTTGCTTTCCACACTCTTACATCCATTTTTTTTATTTACACATGAAGTCCAAGTCGATTAGATTTTAACCACAATTTATTTTATAATACCTAGAGTATAAAACCCGCTTCAGAGTTAATATTCATTTAAATTTATAAGTTCGTGTGTCATAAATAAAAATCTCGTAAACGTCTGATATGTCATACTTTGAAACTGTTTATTGCAGTTTTTTTCGGGATTTGAGGGTAGAACTATATACGTGATATTTCAGGACGAAAAAATTCTTTTGTACTCAGTAATTATGAGTATGGTTCTTCTTCTTAGTGTGTCGATGACAAAAATAACACGAAAAAATATATGTTCTTATTTTTTTTTATTTGTTTGGCCCTAAACTCAGCAACGCGAATACCGTTCGCTGACGCAGCCATTAGGTCCCAATTTGTGCAGGTGACAGGGCACGTGCTGCAAGATGGGAGGTGAACCATTGTCTGTGGAGAGACGCCGCATACACTCCAGAGACCTGAGCCATCCATGAACCCCCACTTGTGGAGGTTGTCCTTGCTGCGACTTACTTGGGTACGAAGTCTATTTAAGGTTAGGGTTAGGTGGTTGTAAGGTTTTCCAAGTAGGCCACGGTAACTTGTGCCCGGATGGGAGGTTTAAGCAGTTTTTGCCAAAGATCACATCTTTCTGTGGAGGGTTTACCATCGGCTGGACTCACACACCCAATAAAAATTAAGCCTCTGTGGCACTAGCTTAACGTTTTTCATTGGGTGGCTTGAGTCATCTTGTAGCTTCGCTCTCTCGATGCGGCTGGCTATAGTCCTGCGAATTTCTGGAGGCGCGATGCCAGTCAGTGGATACAGTATTCGCAACGGGGTCGGTTTTAAGCAATCATGTTTCATTTAGAGCTGTATCCACTAACTTACCGCGGGCGACGACGATTCGAGTAATTTGAATCGTTTTACCTGCACGCGGAGCATGATCACAACAGAAACGGGTTTTGTCGACGGAAGAACAGACAAAATGACAGATTGTGAATCTGTCATTTTGTCTATTCTTCCGTAGTCATGGTACGCGAGCTGCAAGGCGTTTCAATTTTAGTCTATCGTAATGTATTACATCTGCCTAGCCTTTTTCCAACTATGTTGGGGTCGGCTTCCAGTCTACCCGGATGCAGCTGAATACCAGTATTTTACATGGAGCGACTGCCTATCGACCTCCACAACCTAGTTACTAGGTAACACGATACCCCTTGGTAAGACTGGTTGTCAGACTTTTTGGGGTTCTAACTACCCGTAACAACTGTCAAAGTTCTACAAATGACCGCCGGGACCAACGGTTTAACGTGCTTTCCGAGTCACGGAGGGGTCTTGGTATGTAATGGCGCATCCACACATGCCGCCGGCTTATGCCGCGGGGTTTGCCGCCGGCTTTCAGGCTGCCTTGTCGCTGAATAGAAAAAAAGTTGCGCGTGCCGCCGGGTTGGCCGCCGGCCGTGCCGCTGGGTTGGCCGCCGGCCGTGCCGCCGGCATGTGTGGATACGCCATAAAGATGGTCACCCATCCACAGACCAACTGCGGCAAGCGTAGCTTAACCTGATCGATCGACCCGTGCAGCTGTTGTTACTTAGCCACAAGCCCCTCGTATGTCTATCGTAATGTATATGGTCAGGAAAATAAGTTGTTAATCAAGTTGATACAATACGTCAATTTGCCGTGTTATAGCCATTTCCTGTCTAAGAATGACAGTTGTGATTTGAATATACATACAATTTAAGTTGGTAGTGAAATCTGTGAATTTGATAAACAATTAAGTTATTTCCCTACTTGAGTGGGTTCACTTAACTTAAACGGGAGTGATAAAAGCTTTTCAGTTTTTTTTTCCTTTTCCTGAGACGCGAATTTACCTACCTACTTTCAACGCAATCCGATAAAAAATAGAGGTGTTATCATTTCATTTCAACATAATAACTATCAAATGCGCAAATGAAACAATAACATCTGCCGTTTTGGTTGGGAAGCACTTCCAAATATTTATTTTGTGTTTACTTGTCCACAGATACAGTGTTATTCTGACGATATCGACAAACGCTTCCGACGGGTTTGCTTTGATAAACGGTGAGTTTTTATATTTCCTATACCTATTGTATCGAGTTGTAAGTCGTGAGTTCGAACCCAAGCAGTCGCTTTACTTTGTGTAATTAATTTAATCACCACTGCTTTCAAAACGGTGAAGGAAAACATCGTGAGGAAACCGGCATGTCCTAGAACCAAAAATTCGAAGACCTGTGACATCTACCAACCCGCACTGAGCCCGCGTGGTAGATATCACCCACTCTTTCTCGAAGTGAGGAGGCCTGTGTCCCAGCAATTTTAGGCTGATTATGATTATGCTACTGTAACGCACATGTTTTTATCAAACGTTGGAGAATCGAAGTAATATTGCAAAGTGTCTGCACCACGCACGTCACAGCCTAAACGTATTGTTTTGAAAATGATTGATACACTGTCATAAAATATGTTGCTGACAGCCAAATAGTATTCGATTACACTGTGTTGAAAAATAGTAGGCTTTTTTATAACAACCGGTTGCTATCTCAATAATAATTATATTAGTCGTTTGTCTTAATCTCGTCTGTGAAAAGCCTAAGGTTACTATGTGCCGGAAATATCCGCTTTAATGAACAAAAACTCGCTGTAACATTATATTTCGTGCCAAAATGTTGTATAAAATGTGGGGAGATTCAATAACGTGCAGTTTTGACATTTATCAACATAGAAATAAAGAACAACACGGTGGCCCGCTCAGTGCGACGCGACCCTGGCTTTGGCTAGGGTTGTGTCAACACAGTATTTAAAAGTGCTAATAAAAATTAAATTGAGTGAAGGTAGTGTAGGAACAAACTAGAATTTTTTGCGTAGTCATAGCCTACTCTTACTAACTTTTAAATTAGGTAACTTAAGTTGAAAACATCAGGTGTCACTAATTACGACTTCAGCAGTTTACTAGGAAAATAAACAAAATGTATTAAACTGAAACCACTCACAACCAACAAACTAATTAAAATCTCGACCAAAACCATCTAATTTTACAAACCACTTCAGAACTGTAATTTAAATTTGGAACTGCAGATTACGTTCGTCGCAGCCCTAAGTTTAACTTACAGAAGGACGGCGCAAGGGCGCGTAATGTCAGCCAGTTGATTCACCCGGGCTTTGCACACTAATTGCTAATTAATCACAATTCCCCCGGGACTAGAGGCGGTAACGTCCCGTGATATGATGGAAGGATTGTGTCTCAAAGTATTTGACGAGAGATAATAACTTTTTCTGATCTGGTGTTGACATGAGCCGTACGAGAATTGTGCTTGTCATGCGACAATTTGAACTAGGTAAGGTTAGATTCAAACTTTATGGCGGTTCTGAAGAGCGCTACTCGCTGCGCAGTACCCCACCCCTCACCCCCGCTGACCCGTGAATTTGTTACTGTGCAGCGATTCGCCCCATGTTCCGAGGCGCCATAAAGTTTGCATCGGCATTTTTTTTTACTTTTTGCATGCCCTATGGAGCGGGCGAAGGGGTCTATCAGGCTCTTACTGACTATATAACCATAGGTACAGTGTTTTTAAACAATCTTTGGCCGAGGTGCTGGAGCACATTGCGCAGTTCATCACACTCCCCCGGCCAGGTATTCAACCTGCTCACCTGCTCAGTGTGTACCAGACGTATTAATGTGTCGTTACGTATGAAGGCTCGATGGTAATAATGTCACAGCTATATTTTTCACATCAGCGGCAGGTGAACTTGCAAATAGGTATTACCTAATTACGGGTCCACTTTATGTAGTGCCCGAATTATGTACCTATGTCCTGTTCTTATAAGTATTCTGCCTGCAAATGAATGATGATGACTGATGACAATTATACGTCATATCCATACCAATTTGAGACCATTATGAGTGAAGTATAAAAAACGAACAATAAGCTATCTACTTATCTGCTTGTCATCCTGTTGGAGTAAATGTCAATTGAAGAAGTAAGTCGGTAATCAAATTGACGTCCTCCATTAAGCGTTCAGGGAAAACCCGTGGGCATAGAGAATTAGGTATTTGCAGTTACTGATACTCGGTGTTACCATGTCTGGTATTAATATAATAATTGACATTTACATGAGACAAAGCTTTATAGCCTTGTAGAATCTTAGATTAGATATTATGCGTCAAAAGTATACATAACGTCAGCAGCAGCGTATACATGCAAACAAGTACTCGTGGAGGCCACGTGCGTTAAATACGTTACATTAACCATCTAAAATAGAACCGAATAAATCTACCAAACTCCCATTTATCACTAGGTACAAGATAAGCTGAACAAAGAGAAAAAAAGTAAACAAAAAAAAGAATAAAATGGCCGTAAACTAACGCGCCACTCGCATTTTGGCAACGACATTCTTCATGCGTGCACTGCGTCGCGCGGCGAGCGGGCGGGCTGCGAACACGTCAAGGTCATCCGTGACGTCACCCCTTGCGCACAATGACCTCCCGAAAACGAGTCAGTGATGGCTGCCGCGCAATTCGATGCCTCGATGACACTTGTCGAGTAATTTTGTTGACACTAACAGAAACTCGCTGTTGGTATAGTAACAGGGTTGATTTGCTACAAAGTTGGTTTAGGCATAATGTAGTTACCCTCGCGAAAAAGCCTTTTACAACTTTTTTAAGCAAAATTTAATGGCACTGCTAACAAAATTCATGTGGAAGCTGTCGTAATGAAATAATCTTGTTTGCTGAAACGTTGAACGTGTTAAATATTTTTCTAGTTATTCGTTTGTTTGTCTAGCTAAATGTTTTTTGTTTTCAGTTTCTTTGGCCCGTTTATTTCATTTTTGCTAAAAAGTGAAATTAATGTCACATATTTTGTTAGGTGCTATGTTATTATCCGACTACGGCGATGCAAAAAGGAGTGTTATGTTATGAATTTGACCGGTACTTATGTATGTACGTATGTTCATCTGTTCCTTCATAACTTCTAAACTGCTCATCATAATTTGACAAATGAGGTATCGTTGGAAGCATCATAATTGTCCGCTGGTTATAGGCTGTGTTACGTCACATTAATTGAATATGGCGCCCTCTAGAGGACATAAATGAACGAACTAAAAAATAAAAGTTAGGTAATTTAGAAGTAATGAAGAACTAATTTTGGGTATCAAATAAATGGGCTTAATTACAAATATATTTATATTATAACCTCAAAATAATAAAATACAAGTTATAGAACTAAAACCCAACTAGGACAAAAAGTCATCCAAAAAGGTATAAACAAAATAATTATCATAGACAGACAAATTAAAATTCCGGAGTCACACGTAATCTATTCGATTTATGCACTTAAACGTGTGACTCCGGATTTTTAATATGTCTGTCTGTGATATCTTGTTTATACCTTTTTTAATGACTTTTTGTCGTGGCTGGGTTTTGATTTTATAAAAAAAATTGTTTGGAACTAGAAAACGCATTACCTCCCACACTATAATCTAACTGAGAGAGAGTTATCAACTGCTGAAAATGTAAAGCGTTTTAACTATGTAAATAGTGGACTAGAGCTTAAGTAGGGTTATACAACAACAACATAACATCACGCCTTGTTTCCCCGAAGCGTTGGGCAGAGGTGTACCTGTGGCAGGTACACCCACATTTCGCCAGTTATGTTTAAGTCCCATGTAATAGGGGGCGAGCCTATTGCCATCAACCGGGCACAAATCCAGACTCTGGGCTGCTACTGAGAAGTAGGGCTATGTAAAGAAATAAAGCTTTCCTGTCCTTTTTTTAGGAATATTCTACTGAATTTTTACAATCCGAAGCTTAAACAAGTTAATTGAATCGTAAGGATCCGAATAAACAACATTAAATCGAATCGACAAAGAAAATTAATGCACTCACTGACCTCACTCACAATGCTGAATTTGAACTGTTATTAAACTTCATTATAATTGCTAAAATAATTTAATTTGATACGTACCTATATTCTTCTTTATGTTTTGATTCAACGTCGTTTTTAACAAAACTAAAGTAGAGACTATACATAATGATATAATAATTATTTTAAGTACCTCTACCTACTTTTAAAGGTGACTTTACAAAAATTTTGATAGCTTCGAGTTCGAACAGTCATAACTAAGTTAAAAACCGGGCAATGTGCGAGTAGGGTTTCGTACCACCGTACACCATTTGGTAAAAAACGCCGAAAAAAACACGTTTCTTGTATGGGGATGTTCTGCCTAGCCTTTTCCCAACTATATTGGGGTCGGCTTCCAGTCTAACCGGATGCAGCTGAATACCAGTATTTTACATGGAGCGACTGCCTATCTGACCTCCACAACCCAGTAACTGGGTAATACGATACCCCTTGGTAAGACTGGTTGTCAGACTTTCGGGCTTCTGACGACCCGTAACGACTGTCAAAGATCCACGAATGACAGCCGGGACCAACGGCTTAACGTGCTTTCCGAGGCACGGAGGAGTCTCGGTATGTAGAAATGGTCACCCATCCACGGACCAACCCCGGCAAACGTAGCTTAACCTGACAGATCGACCCGAGCGGCTGTTAGTACTTAGCCACGAGTTTCTTGTATGGGGATCCCCTTTAATTATTAGATAACTTTATTCATTTTTTATTAGGAATTTGTTGTTATAGCGGCAATAGAAATACACGTCAATCTGTGAAAATTTCAATTGTCTACCTATTACGGTTCATGAGATACAGCCCGCTGACAGACAGATAGACGAACGGACGGACAGTGGAGGCTTAGTAATAAGGTTCCGTACCCTAAATAAAAATTATTGAAGTAATGAATTAGGGTAGGGTTGCCAACCGTCCTGTTTTCCCAGGACATGTCCTGCTTTTTGGGATGTCCTGGGTCGCCCTGGATAGTTTTTAAGTAACGTCCTGGGTTTTTTAAAGCATCCTGTTAAAGTCCTGTATTTTAAATTTTGCGCTTTCAACCTTACGTTTATCGGTTTGAAGGTAATAGAAAAGTTTTTGTGTGACCTTCAAACGTGGAGTGCGAGGAATTTTAAAAATAAAGATGTAACGCGCACTCTGCTTGTTGTCTCTTTCTCACTACTATTTTCGCGCACTATACTATTAGAGCTTTCTCTTTATCGGGTAGATAGAGAGCGCTCTGGTGTGCGAAAATTGAGTTTCATTGAACCTGTTTTCATTGCGTGTTGCTATTAACTACTGCTCTTAAACTGCGTCATGTTTTTAATCCGAAATGTCCTGGTATTTTCTCCTTCTAATACTAGTTTTAAAAATTTGGGGATGGCAGCCCTAAATTAGGACCATAGCTACTACACGTATGGTTATACGCTACGCATATCATGATGGCCCAGTTTCGTTATTAAATATTAATTATATAGGTACTTAGTTACATACTAAAAACAACAGGAAGCTGAAATGTGGGACTGATAAAAAAAAGATAGTTTATTTATTGAAATTACATACCTACTGACTGATACGAACACAGGCTATTATGGTTGGTTTAGTAAATACTTCATTCAACATTAAAATCAATACCTACCTTATACAGGGTGATTGGAAGATGGGTGCAAAGCTTTAAGGTGAAGATAGTATAGACAATTTAGAACCATTTAAGCCATGGTTGTCTTAGACGAAGTCTTACCAAATTTTTTAATTTTTAATAAGGTTTAAAAGACGTATTGTACAATTTTTTTATTTTTTCTGAGCTTTAAATGTCTGTAAAAAAAATGTCTAATGACACAGAAGCCTAAAACATGTTTTGCTTGATTGCTTATACATTACTTTAATTAAATAAATAAAAAATGAATTCATTTATCATTCAATTTGGCCATAATTATGCAGTTTACATTAAATTTTGAGAATTTCCGAAAAAAAACTTAAAAATTTGGTTAAAAATATTTGGTAAGACTTCGTCTAAGACAACCATGGCTTAAATGGGTCTAAATTGTCTGTACTATCTTCGCCTTAAAGCTTTGCACCCATCTTCCAATCACCCTGTATATGTCTCATATATTGGAGCGTCCAAAGTGCCCATACACCGGAACTTCTGAGGACCTAAAAACGTCACTGATGCCGCGATTAGAGTGTTCTTCACCACACAATCCTCACCTTTGAAAACTTCATGAAAATCAATTTTGAGAACGCCAAAAAATTGTCAAGAAATGGTCATAAATTGTCACCAAAGTTAAAGGCTCACCGCGTAATCCTCACCAAGACACCTTTATATCTCTGGAATCCCTTAATGACTATTTTCGAGATTTGGCATAGCGTTACGACTATTTCTTGACTATTTTTTGGAATTGAAACCAAGTCGATACTCTCAGCCGTTTGGTGACTATAACTATTTCTTAAAAAAAAATTGGCGCTCTCAAAATTGATTTTCAAGAAGTTTGCAAAGGTGAGGATTGTGTAGTGAAGGACACCGATTGACCTACTGGGTCTACGTCATCTAACATCTATCTATCTATACTAATAATAAAGCTGAAGAGTTTTTTGTTTGTTTGTTTGCATGTGCTAATCTATCAAACTACGAGTCGGATTTTAAAAATTCGCATTTGATAGCCCAATTCTTGAGGAAGGATTTAAGTTATTTAACATCACTCTAGGACTTTAAGGAGCCGAGCAAAAAGAAAAAAAGTCAGACAGAACGGTAAGCAAGAAACGAAGTAATAGCCGGGCAAGCGATGCGATGCGATGCGATGCAACGGGCTGGGTCGGGGGAACAAGAAATTTCACGCAAACGAAGTCGTGGGCAGAAGCTAGTAATATTATGATAATACTTTCTTTTGCCATCGACACGGAAAGAAAAAGAACCTTAGGTATTCTACGAGAAAATCGCTTTTGCCTTCCGTATTAAGTTTTCTTTCTGCACATGACAGTACCTTACCTAAATCACAAAACACAGGAAAATAAAGCTGCTGGACTTACATCGTAAAACTTTATCTGACGATAGTTTGCAAGACGGATGGGGCTCAAAGACCTGAATATTCCGAACAAGCTTCATTTTTCAAAACGCTATGACAGGATCGCAAGAAAATGATAAATATCTTAAATAAAAGATGCATTTTGAACTTCAGCCAGAATTTTTGGTTCGAATTTTTCGTATAATTTGTGTGAGTACCCGAAAAGTAATTCACTACATCAAGTCAAATAAAACAGGTTTTGGTAAAAACAGAGTAATGTAATTACATTTGAGACATGATTTCTTTATTTCTGCTCATTCACCTAAAAACCCGACGTATTTTTTCTTCCTCATCAATAATGTTTTGCCTTTTTATCATTTACTAGCTGCATCCCGCGGTTTCTCCCGCATAAGTCTCGTTCCCGTGGTAATATCGGGATGAAAAGTATCCTATGTCCTAACACAGGGTGTACCTATGAGCCAAATTTAATCCAAATCCGTTCAGCCGTTTTAGCGTGAAAGCATAACAAACAAACAAACTCACTTTCGCATTTATAATATTATTAGGGACTATCTACTTGGGATATAATTTTTTTTTTGTATATTTTTTTTAAATTATATCCGAAGTAGGTAGTCCCTAATATTTTTAACAAACTTTTTGTTACCTTATTTTACATTTTTCTTCACCACAACCACAAATGAGAATTCCATCGGTTATTTATTGTTGTAATATTATACATTGACTATGCCGACAGAGAACCAGTAAATAATGTGACTAGAAATGGCCCAGTATTTAAAAAAAAAAAATCGTAACTTATGTACTACTTGGGGTATATATTTTTATTGTACTTTTTTAGAACGGCCATAATGTCCATTAAATGCTATTTCTAGGTTATCCATTATTTACCGGACACCCTGTATTTATGTAATTAAGGATGTCTTTTGGTCAGAAATAAAGTATAAAGGGCTATTTATTTGCGTTATATTATTTATTACAGCGCTTACCGATTTCCTCCCATTACCGGTTGTTTGAAGGTGATAAATTATGATTGCGTGTAACACGTTGTTGGGGCTCAAACAACATGACGGTTGGGTTTTTTTTTATTCATTTGTTTGCCTGTAACTAAGCTGTCAGTCTGTCACCTTTTTGTCGTAAACTCGTAATTATGTATGTATATAGTGACAATTTAAAAAAAATAGGGAACAGTTATTTCCCTACCTACCATCATGCTAATTGCAAGAGTTACCTATCTAGACAACGGTGTGAACAAAATTAATAGGTCAACCTATTATTTGTTCTAAAAGGCATTAAGGTGAAGTTATTTTTAAAATTTTATGTAAGATATCTATAATATAAAAATGAATCGCAAAATGTGTTGGTAAGCGCATAACTCAACAACGCCTAGACCAATTTGGCCAATTCTTTTTTTATTGTGTTCGTTATTCTCAGGACAAGGTTTTAGGTAGGTAGGTAGGTAGGTAGGTAGGTAGGTAGTTAGTTAGGTAGGTAGGTAGGTAGGTTGGTAGGTAGGTAGGTAGGTAGGTAGGTAGGTAGGAGGGTAGGTATGTAGGTAGGTATGTAGGGTAGGTATGTAGGGTAAGTATGTAGGGTAGGTATGTAAGTAGGTAGGTAGGTTGGTAGGGTAGGTAGGTAGGGGTAGGTAGGTAGGTAGGGAAGTTAGGGTAGGTAGGGTAGGTAGGTAGGGTAGGTAGGGTAGGTAGGGTAGGTAGGGTATGTAGGGTAGGTAGGGTAGGTAGGGTAGGTAGGTAGGGTAGGTAGGTAGGGGTAGGTAGGGTAGGTAGGTGGGGTAGGTAGATATGTAGGTGGGCCGTAGGTAAGTACTTAGTGCTACCCGTGCGAAGCCGGGGCGTGCAGCTAGTTTATCATAATTATAAACGCGACAGAAACTCACCTACGCACTACGTGATCATAATCGCGATTCGTGGAAAGCCACTGTCGCATTTGCCTTAAGAAGAGTGTGAAAATTAACTAGTACCGAAATAAAACTGCAAACACTATGAACATTTTGAATAAACTCATAGCAATTTGAGCAGTGGTGGTCCAGGCCACGACTTACAGAGTTGTAGATCGTAGGTTCGAACCCAGACAGGCGCTTTACTTTGTGTAAATTATATCATACTCACTGCTCTCAAAACGGCGAAGGAAAACATTGTGACATCTACCAACCCGCACTGGGCCCGCGTGGTGGATTACGGTCCACTCGCTCTCACCGAGAGCAGGCCTGTGTCCCAGCAGTGGGAACATTATAGGCTGATTATGATGAATTGGACTGTTTCAGTATGTTTATTAAATTACAGAAAAAGTTAACTTGCATTTCAATGGTGCAAGTCAGTTTCCGCAGTGAACTTACTTGATTAAGCTAGCCAAAAGTTAGTAGCCAAAAGCTAGTAGCCAAAAGCTAGTAGCCAAAAGCTAGTAGCTAAAAGCTAGTAGCCAAAAGCTAGTAGCCAAAAGCTAGTAGCCAAAAACTAGCGAATTTATCCTTAGTGGCCCGCTTGCACCACAAATAGCTAAATATACGTTTAACGCTAAATAAATTAAAAACATAATATATCATAGGGGCTCGTGGCTAAATGATGACAGCTGCACGGGTCGATCGAAGGTTAAGCTACGCATGTTGCGGTCGGTTTTTTGGATAGACGACCATCCATTCCATATCGAGACTCCTCCATGCCTCGGAAAGCACGTTAAGCCGTTGGTCCCGGCTGTCATTCGTAGATCTTTGACAATCGTTACGGGTAGTCAGAAGCCTAAAAATCTGACTAAGACAGGTTGTCTTACCAAGGTGTATCGTGTTACCCAGTAGCTGGGTTGCGGAGGTCAGATAAATGAGCTCCATGTAAAATACTTGTATTCAGTCAGACTGGAACGCAACCCCAACATAGTTGGGAAAAGGCTATACAGATTGATTGATATTTAAAACATCATTACATTTCTGTAAATCGTTTGAAGTTGACAGAGACAGAATATATAGTTTTGAATACGTTTAGTGCTAAACACATTTAGTGGTTGGTGGTGTAAGTGGGCCTTCAATTTGCTTAGTTTTTCGTCATCAAGATACTAAAACAACTGTCCGTTATTATAGTACCGGATCGTTAATCAAAAACTCGTTTTTTTTTTTTAATTTTTTCTTTTTCATGACATGCGCTCGTCAGTTCGGGGAACCGACCGTTTAAATCTTTTCTTCTTCTCTAAATCAATGTTCGTCTCCAATCTGCCATTTACTTAATAAACTCGCGGAGGTTTTATTCTAAAACCATGTTAATTTAAAGATTCTACAGTAGGTACTAACAATTACTTACGTAGATACGTCTAATATCTATGTTACACAGAGACACTCCCCCCCACGCACCCTAGCAAAGTAAATATTATGACACACGTAATAACCGGCCGAACTCCCATATTATTCATACATTTACGTAATATTTACATAATGTGTCAAATATTTTGTGCTAATAGAGGCGAAATTAAAATTTATTATGATTTTATGACGGGTCTAGTTTTATTTGTTCACTGTTTTATCATTATCATTACATAGAGCTTTCGTTAAATTTTTACTAAAACTGGTTATGTAAGGTACACTTACGCAGATTTAGTAAGCATTTTAAGAATATGTATGTGGAGTAGGTAGTAGAAAATTGTATATTGTTGAAGATTAAGTAAAATAAATAATATTAATAACCGTGCAACGAGTTTTTTTTCCCCTTTTCCTAGGTTTAACAATAGGATGGACCCTAATCTTATTAAGCCTTATAAATAGGCTAATAAGTAATTTAATTATAACCTAAACTATTAAATTGCCTTTACTAAGAATGTGTCCAATAGCACTTTTCTTATTGTCTCTATTAAGGCGAATACACTTCGTTCTTGTGTTTGTTTGGCACTTTCGCACTATTACACTATTCACTAACACTAAACACTAGCTCGAACAGTTTTGGTGCAAAAAGTGAAGTTTGTTCTCACGACTTCTCTCCCCGAACAACCTATGTAAACTAATTTATTTACAAGTAATTTCTATAATTTGAGAGCAGTGCTGCCTCAGTGGTATCGGCTCCGACTTACAAGAGTGAGTGAACCCAGGCAGGCACTATAATTTATGTATTTAATTTCATCACCACTGCTCGCAAAACAAGGCATGTCCTAGAATAAAAAATTCGAAGACATGTGGCATCAAAAGTGCCTGTAAATGGTTTAATTGAAATAAATGCTTTGAGAGTTTGAGTTTACCAACCCGCACTGGGCCCGCGTGATGGATTACGGCCCACTCCCTCTCACAGAGACCTGTGTCCCAGCAGTGGGAACGTTATAGGCTGATTATGCTTATGCTATGATTTGATTTCTTTTTTAAGTTGCTTTTTGTAATTCTCTTTTCAAGCAAAACGTTGAGCTTAATATTCAGGCCTTAAACACGTACAAATAAAATCCCAGTGTACTTCAGTAGATCGCGCAAATTGCGTGCTTAAGTAAATGACTTCGTATCGTGGTTGCAGGCGATGATCTAAATGGCCTACCATTATTTGTGCATTGGCCCTAACTCATTACGGCTATTTGTAGCCTAAAGCAGTGCCAATAATAATGGCAACATGGCTCCTTTTATTATGATCTACTATTCCTTAACAACCTTCTACTAGGACTTATCAGTGGTCTCGGTTTTGTCAATTTATTTTTCTAATAAATTATTTAAATATTTTTTATTGTATTAGGTATAGGTTTAGATTTATTGTAATGTAGAATTTAAATTTTGTACCAAAACCTGTAAAATTAGATATTGGTGCCGATTCCCTTGTTCACAAACTAAACTAAATTTAAGTTCAGTGCATCTTTTTTTTTCTATTTCATTAAGAAAAGGACAGAAGATAAATTTTAGTTTAGTCCTGTCAAATTAATCAGCGCCTGTCACTACTCCATACAAGTTTAGACGTGATTAAAAACTTGCCTACTAAAATTACGTCAATTTACATCAAGCGCTGATTAATTTGACAGGACTAAACTAAAAATTTTCTTCTGTCCTTTTCTTAATGAAATAGAAAGAAAAAGATGCACTGAACTTAAATTTCAGTTTAGTTTGTGAACAAGGGAATCGGCACCACTGTAGATACAATTTTTTTTTTCCTTTCAAATCGAAGACAAAGAATGTATCTGGAACGAAACATTATATTAGGTATAACAACTCACCTGTATACCTACATTCTATGCAAACAGACATTTTCTATTCTATTCTATTCCTAACCTCATGTATCCGATTCACACCAAATCCATAAAATTTTATCATTTTCTAATCACGATAGAATAAAAACAACTACAGTTGCTTCCAATACACAAGACATTAATTAAAAAGATAATTCTTTAATGAAAACTTTGCAAATAACTTTCCCAGCTTTACTTAGTTCTCTGATAAGATTTAATTACGGTTACTTGAAAGAGGATTTTAAAACTTCCAAGAAATTAAAGTTGATTAAAAATATTGAATAAATCTTTTGAAGGGAATGGTTCACCGGTTTAGAAAAATTAAGAAGGGCAGCAAGCATCCTCCTTTGTTGGTAGGTACCTAAGTACCTAAATATCCTGCGATCATCAATCTGGTTTGCGAAGCCTGGTGGTGATGCCAGAGTTTCTTTAGGATAGCACAAACAAGCATTCATGACTCTATGTAATGTTTGACATTTGACTTCAGATGAATCTTGCGTGGTGTGGACGCCCCCCAGCTAGATAGACCGACGACCTTAAAAAGGTGGCTGGGACAGACTGGACGCGGAAGGCGGAGGGCAGGGTGTTGTGGCGCAGCCTGGGAGAAGCCTATGTCCAGCTGTGGACATTGATAGGCAGAGTTAAAGATGAATCTTTGAGTTAATATGACTGCTAAACATTAAATTCTGAAATGCAATCAAATGGAAATCCCCTATTCCTTCTTAAAATTCTCACATTTCATGTGTTTTAAATGACCTCATTAAAAGATTTCTTAAGTGTTTTTTACTAACAAAAATATCCTCAAGATATTTTTCGAAAGGATATTAAAAAGCCATATGGCTCGCTAAGTTGAAATTATAATTTTATTGTTCTCAATAAAATTACACCGGTCTTTGTATTGGAATTTGACTGGAAACTGCCTCAAATGAAATACTTAGAGGTGCTAATCTAATAATATTTAAAATAATGAGTTGCAAAATGAAACTGCAAAATTATCAGCTCGTAAATGGTACCTATCAATAAATTGTTTAGTAGAGATGGGCCACCTCTAATAGAACTGTACAAAACATTTGTTGTAGCCGTGTGTACCTAGGTGTATCAATACACGTTGTGGATACACCTAGGTACACACGGCTACACATCAAGCTATACATTTCCAGTACAAACTGACCTCGCATTGTACGGAAATCGTATACAACGCGAGATCAGCATAAACTGGAAATGTATAGCTTGATGTGTAGCCGTGTGTACTACCTAGTAGGTTTGTCTCCTAAGGCTTAAAATGATTAGAAATAACGATGCCTTGTTTCATATCAGGAATGATTTGTGCCCGGTTAATAGGCTCGCCTCCTATTATATATTTGAAAAAAAAAAATCACTTCTTAGTTCTGATGCGAATTGAGTTAATTACTTTTGAAGTCAAAACTGATCACGAATATATGGCAGCTGTACTAGTAGTAAATGTTTGGTATAATTTACAATCACACACTTTTGAATCACTTCGACGCCACACAGTTCTGACGCGAACTCCGTTCACTAGTATTGAATTTCTGATTTTGATCATCTACTTTTGCTGTTGACTGTGTAGGTACACTTTTGCCTAACTCTAACCCGATGTTATGTGTATGCTGTATCCTAAAAAAACAATTATTATTTTTTGGTTCTGCGTCCAGCGCTCGGTGTGGCAAAACGCCGTGTTCGAGTTTGCGACAAGTCAATCGTCATCCTGGGGATGCCTCGTTGAGACGTGAAACACGTGTTCTTTCAGGGTTTTTATGGCTCTTTAGAAATAGCTACGCGGAACATGTTACTAAATATATCCACGTCTATTATATTTTTTAATGGATTTCCGCAAGGATGACGCCTGAAACAATTAACCATTTTGTAAAAGTTTCCATCCATATTGAGAGACGCAGTCGTGGAAATTATATTGTTACTTTCGTTTTTCTTAATAGATGAAAAGTTCCGATGTCATCTTGATTTCTATAAAATGCATTACATAAACTAAATTCAACTTGGTTTGCTTTTACAAATTCTACGAAGTCTGAAACAGCTGTACAGTGAAAGTTTCTTGCTTTAAAATCAGCATAGAAACTATTAAACTTCTGAGTAGGTATTGCAAAGGTTATGTGAGCAATTGAAGAGACTTCAGAACCTCTCTTCGTGGAAGGGAAACTTGTCTTTAGGGTGATATTAAGCTGACTGACTCTATATTCTATACTAGCTCCCGCCACCGACTCCGCCCGAGTGATCACACTATATATATATCTATCCTACTATATGTATATATATCCTACTAATATTATAAAGGCGAAAGTTTGTGAGTGTGTGTGTATGTTTGTCTCTTCTTCACGCAAAAACGACTGAACGGATTTGGATGAAATTTGGCTCACAGATAGTTTTTGTCTGGATTAACACATAGGATACTTTTTATCCCGATATTCCCACGGGATCGAGACTTCTACGGGTGAAACCGCGGGGCGCAGCTAGTATAATATTATAACTAGCGAAGCCACAGTTGTGACGTGCCCATTATTGCGTTGACTTGGAAGTTTGATTTTCGTTACACTTCCAAGAGACCGTAGATCTAAGTTTTTGATATCTATTTCAACTTGATGCCTCCACGCGTTCCTGAGAAAAAGGGTCTTGACAGACAATGAAGTAATACTTTAAGGGTTTTAATGTTTCATTTTGAGGTACGGAACCCTAAAACAGATTTATTACCAGCCTGTTACCTTTTCATAACGTAACGGCAGAATGGATTTCTAGATGAAAGGCATAGGATAGGCCATGACCTGGGTTAGGACATAGGATACTCTGAATCCCGGTAGCACGTTTCTGTGGGATATTTTCCGACATCCATGCGGGCGAAGCCGCGGGCAAAAGCTAATAATATTATAAAGGCGAAAGTTTGTGAGTGTGTGTGTATGTTTGTCTCTTCTTTATGCTCAAACGGCTGAACGGATTTTGATGAAATTTGGTACACAGATAGTTTATAACCTGGATTAACACATAGAACACTTTTTATCCCTATACTTCAACGGAATCGAAACTTATGCGGGTGAAACCGCGGGGCGCAGCTAGTATCTTTATAAATTGTAGCCTACGAGTATGTTACTCAGTGATAATATAGCATTATGGTGAAAGAATTTTTTTAATCGGTCCAGTAGTTTTTAGTTTAACATTACAAACAAAAATACAAATCTTTAATCTCTACAATATTAAGCCCCCGACTTCGTCTGCGTGTATTTTGTATTTCATATTTTTTTATACAAATATCCAGGATGAAAAGTAGCCTACATAATAAGTCCTTCTCCAAGTCCCAGGTGACCTACCCGTCAAATTTTATAACGATCAGTTCAGTGGTTTAGACATGAAACGGTAACAGACAGACAGTGTTATTTTCGCATTATTATTTTATAATATTTGTATGGATGGATACTATTGGTTACAAGACAACCATAACCTCAATCTGGATTCCACATGTATGAGAATCTTGAATCTCGCGACAACTTCTTGCAGTGCCCTGATCTTGATGCTAATTTCCAAACCATGCAACAAAAACAAAGTAAACGACAACATTATCCATCTTAAAGCATCGAAACTGCCAACCAATACGTGTTCAAACTAAAACATGTGTTTGCAGAACAAGTGCGAGTCGGACTTGCACACGAAGGGTTTCGTACTACCGTAGAATATTTAACTCTACATATTTTTATTATTTGTTGTTATAGCGGCCATAGTTGTACACAATGAGAAAATTTCAAGTGTCTACTTATTACGGTTCAAAAGATACAGCCCTGTCAGACGGACGGACGGACGGATAGGGTTGCAAAATTACGTAATTTTACTGAAAACGCTGGTAAAATACGGGTATTTTACGGTCATTTATATAGATTACGGTAAAATTACCGGTTACTTATGAAGTTTTAAATTTTAATTTGTGCTGTCCTCTGCTCTGCCTCTGCACATAGATGATATTATTATAAACCATGATATAGTGTGATGCATATCTTGAATTCTTGACTTGAGAATTAAGTTTTAGGGATTTTTAGAACGCAAGAGTCGCACGAGCCCAGTTTTCTGTTTTTTTTAAGTTCCAATACTGCTTATAACTCTGGCAAATTTCATTCTAATCCATTTATCCGTTATAGTGAAGTAGTGACATACACATGACACACACAAACATACTCACTTCCGTATTTGAAGTGTTTTAGTGGGTATGATTGTATGAGTACGTTTAATACGTTTCTTACCAAAAATTACCATATTTTACCGTAAAATACCATAAATTACGTAAAATATTGTTTTTTACCGTATTTTACCAGGGTAATTTTGCCGTTTTACATCCCGACGGATGGACGCACAGACGGACAGACGGACGGACGGATGGACTGAGGAGCCTTAGTAATAGGGCCCCGTTGGATACGGAATCCTAAACAAATGCGTTTGCAGAAAAAATCACTTTATATTTTAAGACCGGAGTCCACAGTCTTGTTTTATATCATTTTAATTGACAAGTCTGTCTGTGTCACGCTGTTTGTGACTAGTGTCACGTCGCATGAGTCCGCCGGTTAATCTGGCACTATCCGCTTCGAATATTGATGTGCCATTCATCATGGTCACCATCGGTCATGACATGTGTTTTTTTTGCAGTCACGCTGTGGCACAGCACGCGACGCTCCGTAATTAATATTCTAGTGATTGGACTGGTTAAACTATACCTATTTGAATAGTTAATTCATAGCCTACACATGTGCTCGGTGTGACGATTTCTAATGATTGTGGGTTAATTAAAACAGCATGGTGTGGTAATAAAATTGGGAGACAAACGGTCTGGTCTCTCTTGAGAATCGTTGGAACTTATGGCACAGTGTAAATAAGTAACAGTATTATGTCTTTATAGAAAACGCCGAAACGACGTGCTTCAAAATCTTAGTGTATACCAGTACGCAACAGTATCGAGTGCGCAGCAGGTACATACAGACGCAGAAGGTTTATCTACCGAGTGGCAGTAAGTAATTATTTCAAGGTCACTGTCGAGACATTTAACTGTTACTTTATTATACTGTGCTTATGGTTAAGGCTAGAAGTTGTTAAAAATAGTTCTCAAACATTGGTCTAGTTTCTATGAAATACTTTTAATATAATATTGTTAGACGTGAGTTAAGGATTTTTATTCTTTTTTTGTTTTATATTAATTTGACAGTTTAATATTGTATTCCAGAATTAGATTCTAGATAGTGAATGCAATGCTAGTTTCTAGTAGAACTCTCAGACTATTGTAATTAGATGATTATAAAGAATATTCAAATGGCTCTTTTAAATGTTTTCACGGTAATTAACTTTTAGTATTAAACCCCATTTTGATTGTTATCGCAATTTTAATACTAAGCAGAGTTTAGTGTTTGAAAAATTATTCAGAAATAAATAGATAGGTACCTACCTAAGTATCTTCAAAAGTATCATCTAATACTTATTTGAGATGGTATTTTGTTCTTTACAAATTAATTGTTATTCGGTACAAATCAAAAGATTGAATAATTTCAAAGAAATCTTTTCAATAACTTTTAATCAGTTTTTAACAAGGAAGTTTTGTAATCCCAATTTTCAACAAAAAGGTAAAACTCGGAAACTTCTTTATCAATTAATCTGCCGTGCTTAGTTTTTAACTGTTCTAATTAACATTACTGAAATTTTACTTTAATTTATCCAAACTCATTCAATCGTTAAGGGCGCTCCATTTTAATTTGTTTGCGTTTAAATTTTAATAAACGGAGTGTGAAAACTGGCTTATCCATAACATTGGCTCACTCCCAGTCCAGTAGTAGAAACATAGACTAATCAGTCTATGTTCCTACTACTGGACTCAAAATTCACAAAAAAGAAACAAAACTCAAAATATTTTATTTCACATATACATACTTACAAGGGCACATATGAAATGTCAGAAGCTAGGTGCACGGTTCCAATTGGTCGTTTCCTACGGAGAAGAGCCGGCAAGAAACTCCACGGTTATTCTTTTAAAAATAATTGGCTTTTACAATATTTTCAAATAACAGTTTTAATAGTTTGGGAGGACAGTGTAGGTCTTTCAACAAGTACAAGATGCTTAAAAAAATTGAAAATGTTCAACAAATCTACAGTCTACTAAATCTACAGCGTTATGATTATAGCATACCTAAGCTACATCAATCATCGATGTTACTTTAATCATAAGTAAAATCTTTCTGACTCCCCCTAAGTAGCCGTTTGCCACTCCTAAACGTAATATTCTAAATGGAGAACTGAAAATCTAAAATTAATGTGACCAAGCACTTAGTGTAAACTACTTATTACGAAAATTACTAGCAACTTAATACGATTAGTTTTTTCAACCATAAAATGCAAATAATAGCTTTATTGAAATGGGAACCTTATAATTAATTATATTCGTTTGACACGCACATTCTTCTTCCCACACTGTTCTATTAATAAATTACAAAGCAGCCTGTTTCATAAAATAAATATCTCAAAAATAGACAATTGAACATGTTTTAATATTTATGAACAAAATTAATTCCTTTGTTTTCGTCGAATATCGAAATGTTGAATACTTAATGGTACTTAGTTCATAGCTTAGTTATATTACGGTCTTATAAGTATGAACCTAGATGTCACATCACTAGGCCCAGATAGAGCTATTGTTAGCAATAACGTGCAACAATAGAAGATAAATGGTTCAACTTAGGACATAGGTATTCGGCCCAGAGTGTGGCCTAAATCTCATGACATAATGTCTCTTGCCCCATATTAAACACGTTTCCAATTTTGTACTTAGTGTTATCAACGAATAGAATAACATAACTTCACGCCTTGTTTCCCCGAAGGGTTGGGCAGAGGTATCCACCTATAATACACTCAAATTTCGCTAGTTATGTTTAAGTCCCATGTAACAGAAGGCGAGCCTATTACCATCAACCGGGCACATATCCAGACTCCGGGCTGCTATTGACAAATTCCAGATAGAAAAACCCAATAACACTTTGCCCGACCAGGGAATCGAACCCGGGACCTAATGCGCCGCGGTTGCGACTACTAGACCAACAAGACGAATAGACTAATTCGGTACAATCGCCTTACGAAAACGTTGATCAATTTTAGACTTAGTCACATTAAACTCGTTTTGTTCAAATGTTCCATCGTTTTACTTCGGAAGAGCCGAAGTTTGACGAATAAATTAATCAGAGTGAATTAGCAGGAATATAAATACATTTCCATTGGTCTACCTCTTTTTGGTCCTGGAGCTCGTGGCTAAGTACTAACAGCCGCACGAGGCGACCCATTAGGTTAAGCTACGCTTGCCTGGGTTGGTCCGTGGATGGGTCACCATTTCTACATAACGAGACTCCTCCGTGCCTCGGAAAGCACGTTAAGCCACCGGTCCCGGCTGTCATTCATGGATTTTTGACAGTCGTTATGGGTCGTCAGAAGCCCGAAAGTCTGACAACCAGTCTTACCAAGGGGTATCGTATTACCTAGTTATTGGGTTGTGGAGGTCAGATAGGCAGTCGCTCCATGTAAAATACTGGTATTCAGCTGCATCCGGTTAGACTGGAAGCCGACCCCAACATAGTTGGGAAAAGGCTAGGTAGATTGATTTTTTTTGGTCTGCCTACATTTCCCCAGATAAGTCCAATGTAGTGCTCAAATACAAACTTCAGACCAATACTGAACAATTCCTATTTTAAAATTCCAAAAAAATCTCCCCATGCTAAGCAGTCGAGCTTACCACAAGAAAACGAGGCAGTCTGTCACCAATTACTATGTTATACTAAATTGTTTGTTCACGAGATTCAAATTACTATTATAATTATATCATGAAATCAAGCTTCTCTCTTCGGAAAATTTAATATTTTAGAAGCCGCAAAAAAATTCTGGGCTCCCAAAATGATGAAGCAAAAACGTCGTAAGGGAACCGCCATGTTCCTAGAACCAAACATTTTAAGACATGTGACATTTACCAGGAATCCGCTGGATGCGGGAAGCACAGAACCGGTCGAAGTGGCGGTGCTTGGGAGAGGCCTATCTCCAGCAGTGGACGTCTTTCGGCTGAAATGATGATGAAGATGATATCTACCAAACCGCAATAGGCCCGCGTGGTGGATTACGGTACGGCCCACTCCCTCTCACAGAGAGGAGGCCTGTGTCCTAGCTCTTTTCTTTTAGATTTTGTGAATGTGAGAACGTTGTAGGCTGTAGACTTGTGTACCATTTTCTATTTTACTAAGTACCTGGTACTTGTTGATATGCACACTGTACTCCCATACCTATTAACACTGTAATTTGGAAACATTGTAGATTTTTTTTTTTTTGAAAAGAGTAACCATGGAGTTTCTTGCCGGCTCTTCTCCATAGGAAGCGACCAATTGGAACCGTGCACCTAGCTTCTGACGTTTCATAAGTGCCCTTGTAGGTTTATGTGAAAGAAAATATTTTGAATTGAGTGGGAATATTATAGGCTGATTATGTTATTTATGTAAATAATTACTTCTTGACTAACTGTAAAAGATGACTGTAAATATGATAACAGCTTCTAAATAGAATCATTGACATATTCAACCATATTAAATGAAAATCCCCCAAGCAACAGAGGATACAACTGAGGAGGGACAAAAGACAAATAAAAAGTACTTATTTTATTTCAGGTCGAAAACGTATCCCGCCTCCCTTTAAATATCTGGAGGCTTGAAACAAACATGTTTACAGTCAAACAAAGAATTAGGTATACAGGCAAAAATATTCATCTTTTCACTACACTGTCAGTGTTCATTTTTCCTGTGTGCTTCAAAACTTTTTATTTTTAAGACACCCTTTAAAAGTGCCATTTTAAATTATTGAGTTGTCTATGGTCTTAGTGTGACCATTAGTTTGTGACCTGCACAAACATCAAGCGATAGACAATATTGTAAAACTTTTTAACTTCTCTTTTTATTTTTATTATGCTTCTTTGTATTGGTGTGCTTATTTTATGTTTACTTTATAATGTGCGTATTACTTGTGCAGATTTTTTTATTCTGCATGTTGAGCATACTTTAAGAAAACGTACTTGCAAGTTAGCAGCCTGTACACCATTATCTTTGTTCGACTGTACTTAGATAAACAAGAACCTCTCGGAATCGAATCGATTTGAATTCAATTAGACAAATAATCGTGTTTGATCCTCCATTGTATCCGGTGGACCGCAATTATATCAAGATCAAAAGTAACATTTTAATTAATTTAGATTTTGGTGGTTTGCCATAATCTGCCTAACTCTTAATGAATAAACGCTCCTGTAATTGCTGTGAAGGATTTTTAGCGGTGGATTATTTTATTAATTACTTATTTTGGTGGTGTTCTGCTTGATTGGATGTTATTATAATTATTATCAGCCTTATTGTCTAACTTACGAATTGCAGGTCGTAGGTTCAAACACAGACAGGCGCTTTAAATTATTTCATCACTACTGCTCTCAAAACGGTGAAGGCAAACATCGTGAGGAAACCGGCATGTCCTAGAACCAACAATTTGGAGACATGTGATATCTACCAACCCGCACTTTTTTTTATTTTTTATTAGGTGGGAAATTATCAAATAACTTCTCCCGCTCTGGGCGGAGCGGGAGGGCGGACGTGTCAGACTTTTACTGACTAAAACCCACTCGTGTTCCTTCGGTTGCCATGTTGCCGGGGGCCACGATCTCCCTTTCGGACTTCTTCGCAACCCTGGCAGTACCAACCTGCACTGGACCCGCGTGGTGGATTACGGCCTACTCCCTCTCACCGAGAGGAGGCCTGTGTCCCAGCAGTGGGAACATTATATTATATAGGCTGATTATAATGATTGTCTAACTGCATGGCGATGACCTTGCTTCTCATAACAAAGAGAAGAACCAAATTGCTTACCACGCTTGCTCTCAGACTGATAAAGTTCAGGTATCCTCTCGACGTTTTCCTACATCGTAAGTCAATTTATGTCTAAAATTAACTTAGAACTGACTGCCTCGTTGGTCTAGTGGTCGCAAGCGCTACTGCTGAGCATGAGGTCCTGGGTTCGATTCCCGGATCGGGCAAAGTGTTATTGGGTTTTTCTATCTGAAATTTCTCAGTAGCAGCTCGGAGTCTGGATTTGTGCCCGGTTGATGGCAATAGGCTCGCCCCCTATTACATGGGACTTAAACATAACTGGCGAAATGTGGGTGTACCTGCTTCAGGGACACCTCTGCCCAACCCTTCGGGGAAACAAGGCGTGATGTTATGTTTAAATGGTTAAATTAACTTAGAAAATGCATAATTGTATTTCGTCTTTCACAAACTGTTGCCAAGTAAATTTTATTCATTCTTTTTTTCTTTAATTGGTCGGAAAAGTCAGGTAAGTTAAATACACAAGATAACGTGATATTTTCGGGTATTTTCAGGCAGAACTAACCCAGAATCTTTACACAATGTGGCGGCATCTACATCGCCTCATGAAAACTACGCATCAAAGACCTGACATCACACAAATCCTGCATCGCGCAAGCAGAGTTTACCGTGCGATCAGAATATACCCTGTTCCTCATACCCCTATAACCTATTACCTAAAGATTGAGGTCCATAACCTCTGGCCCACCACGCGTGTTTATTAGATGCTATAAATAGTCTTAGTTAAACACAGTTAAACCTAATGTTCCAGAAATTTCCTTGTAAGACGTTAAATATGTTTCACGGCATATAAAAGCACAAACGACACTGAAAGTTGTAAAGATCGCTAAACATAACATAAACCTCTCAGTAACTTCAGTTGAAATTACCTATGTACACATTTTGTAGCTGAAAAGTGTCTACTTACTAGTTATACTTTAACAATTAATTAATATCAATCTGCCTAGCTTTTTCCTAACTATGTTCGGGTTGGCTTCCAGTCACTGGAAGCAGCTGAATACCAGTATTTTTAATGGAGCGACTGGCCTATGTGACCTCCACAACGACCACAACCCAGTTACTGGGTAACACGATACCCCTTGGTAAGACTGGTTGTCAGAGTTTCAGGCTGCTGACTACCCACCCGTAACGACTGTTAAAGATCTACGAATGACAGCCGGGACCAACGGCTTATCGTGCTTTTCAACCGACGGAGGGATCTCGATATGCAATGGATGGTCACCAATACACGAACCCACCGCGGCAAGCGTAGCTTAAGATAGTTAATTGATTTGGAAGTGACCTTGCGGAAATCCTTTATAAAATACAATAGACGTTGATATATTTATTAACCTGTTCCGTTTAACTATTCCTAAAGAGCCATAAAAAAAACCCTGAAAGAAATCGACACGTGTTTCACATCTCAACGAGGCATCCTCAGGATGACGATTGACTTGTCGCGAATCCGAACACAGTGTGTTGCCACACCAAGTGCTGGGCACTGGAAGCGTAGTTTAGCCTTCGATTGACCTGTACAGCTGTTATTATTTAGCCACGAGCCCCTCAAGGTATACTTTAACGTGGTTGGGAAAATATTTGCTTAAATGATCTACATTTTCGTCCACTTTATTATTGTTTTCGCTTACTTTAGCTTTATGTCGTCTAAAGTTACATTTCTAAAGTCGTATATGGAGTTGAGCATTGAAAATATTTGCTTGAATGATCTACATTTTCTCGAGACAGCAGTGGTGGCCCAGTGGTAACGGCCGTGACTTACGACTCGAAGGTTCGACCCCAGACAGGCGCTTTACTTTGTGTAAATTGCTTCATCACCACTGCTCTCAAAACGGTGAAGGAAAACATCGCGAGGGAACCGGCGTGTCCTAGAACCAAAAATTCGAAGACATGTGACATCTACCAACCCGCACTGGGCCCGTGTGGTGGATTACGGCCCACTCCCTCCTACCGCGTGGAGGTCTGTGTCCCAGCAGTGGGAATATTATCGGCTGATTATGCTGTTTCATTGCTTGATGATTTCGCTTGAAAATAAGTTACATTTACTACCACAGCTTATGTCATAGAAGTAACTTGTGTTTTTTGACCAAAATAAAAGTTAGATAATAAAAAAGTTACATAACTTTTTATGGCAGTAAGAGTAAACTCGTTATAATTACGAGTATTTTCACTCCGGGCAACAAACTAAACATTTAGGCAACTAAGTGTCAAAGTTAGTCAGTTACTTACTTCGCAAAGCACGTACGTTATAGGCTGTTAGTCACAGACACTTTGAATTTAAATACATGTAACGTCCGAGATGACCGATTACGAGGTCGTCTACATACGAATATGAGGTAACGCCTCAATGTCGCACGACACGACCGCGTAATCACGATTATTGGTGTGTTTTACATTTACGTTTGCCAGATTCGTTCATAATTCAGGCAGGTAATAGTAGGGTCCGCGGGGTCAGCGACCGGCCTTGCTGGCGCTCTGAATGTTTTTCTTAATTGCCAGTGAAATTGATAGCGTTCGGTCACGCATTGTTGTAGTAATACATCGAGGAGTCCTTAATTGCTAGTAACGTTATATCCATTTAGCGGTCACTCCTACGTGCAGTTGACAATAGGATGAGGTCATAGTTGCAGTTTTCTCGGCGGCCGTTTTCTGGGTGCAGCAATTTGGTGGGTAGTCGCAATTGGAGCGGCAGACGGCGCGTCGGATGTCGCAATTGTCGGGCGTCCGTGCCGACCCACCGCGCACCGCGCCGCGCCGCGCCATCACCCCGGCAACCTTATAAAAACAATACCATCAATCATGTCATCGATAATGTCTTTAAACAAGCTTGACTATATTTTACTTCTGAATACAGAAAGTTTTTGGTCTCCGTGTCCTTTTACCCCATGGATATTTAAAGAAGAAATCAAAAACGGCTATTATTACTTCAGTACAAGTGTAAAACAGTTGCCCTACAATACGTTGATATCTGACACCAAGTGCAATAGGACAACAATGAACAAATGACTTATTTACCATTAATTTTCATCTATTCATATTGATTAATACTTATAATGCAAAGGACTGAGAAAATTTATATTATTTCTGCTTGAAAGACAAATAACAAGCTGTACAATAATATACCTAAAACTGGAGGATTTTCGAAACGTGATCGTTTAGCGAAATAAAGGTTTATTTCCAATCACACGTGATGTCCATGCAGATCTGGCGACGTTAAGATAAGGTCGGTGTTCAATCGGTAGTCATCGTGCGCCATTTTATACCTAGTCGATTTGAATCAGGTTTGTGGCCGCTATAGCAAAATTAAAAGGCAATTTCGGGTCATTGGGGTCAATATGCGTGAAATCCCAACGTTACGATACTGACTAGGTACCATTTGGTTTTATTGTTGCTCTTGCTTTAGAAGTTTAGACAGTCTTTAGCACTGGACCATAACGTTTTGATGTATATACACACAGTGACCGATTTATACATGGTATGACAATGAAAAATATTTACCTATAATTGAACTCCAAACAACATGACCTCATAAATATCTTGCCTAAAAACAGCGTATCAAATCACATGTTAATCTACTAAACCATTAAAGGATATTAAAATAGATCATGTTTATTCATGAACACAAAGACTCGTGTGTACGATAACGTAGCGTAAACCGTGAAGTAGAACTAATTTTTATAGAGCGGTGGGCTATTGGCTTGCGCGGGCGCAGCCGACCTCCGCGACTATAGTGCAGTGCGGTCACACCGAATAATTACGCCAACACTAATGTATTGTAACCTTCGTATTCATTATTATAATTAAGGAAATTGAGCCAGTTGGAAATAAAGATATAGAGTAATTTATTAAGTTGGATTAATTTATTTTGGCATTTTTAAAATGCGCATTCGAAATTCAAAATGTTTTATTTCACATAAACCTACATGGGCACTTAAAATCGTCAGAAGCTAGGTGCACGGTTCCAATTGGTCGATTCCTATGGAGAAGAGCCGGCAAGAAACTCCACGGTTACTCTTTTAAAAATAATTGGTTTTTACAATATTTTCAAATAACAGTGATAGTAGGTATGGGAGGACAGTGCAGGTTTTTCAACAAGTACCAGATACTTAACAAAACAGAAAATGGTCAAAAAATTTACAGACCACTAAGCCTACAGCGTTCTCACATTCACAAAATACAAAAGAGAAATAAATTAATGAAAATAAAAATATATTTTAATTTATTAAACGTAAACGTATTTAGTTTTACTTTAAGTGTAAATTAAATGTGGCTTCTTGTTATAAAATTAATATGAAATTTAAATTAATGAAAGATATCATAATATCTACATAATTTTCTTCCACATACAAAAACGCAGTCAGGGAGAACGTAGGACCAATCCGCAAAAAAATCCATTAATTCAAGTTTTTTTTAACATTATAATAGAAAGTGATTGAAACAAAATCTGAGGAGATCGGCCCTACAGCGTTCACTGACATCAGCGCTAACCTTGAGACGAAACCATTTATGTTAATTCAAGATGGATTCCATGAAACGTAACTAGGCGTATTGTCAGGTCAGTAATTATTAGCACTTGTATACTGGTCATTATAGAAGTAGGTTAGTTTCGAGATAAATTAGTGTTAATTTTATTTACAAAATGTTTTGACTTTTGATTTTAACAAGCTACGAAGGAATTATGTTGTCAAGATTATGGGCGGCTACGTTCTTCTATCTGTCAACTGTCAATGCGAATCATTTACCAGTAGGAGCAGTAGGTATAATATCTGCCTGGCATTAATATCTACATATTATGACATCCGAGCGAATTACCTTTGTAGCAGCGGTCATTCGGAGGGCTACATCATTACCAGTAGGTACTAAGTTGCTTTTCACAATTTAGTTTTTATCTAATTCAATGTTAATAATTTATAGTATTTTCGTATTCCTCCATTTTCTGAGGGTATCGTAGAATTAATCGTTTCTATATAGCCATTATGGGGTCTGTAAAGATTTTGCTTTTCAAGTCAAAGTCAAATCATTTATTTCAAATATGGTCATGTATGGCACTTTTGAACGTCAAAATTTACAAAATAATAGAATTGATTCTAGTCGCCCCTTCCAAAAGATAGTTTTCGTATGGAGAAGAATGGGCAAGAAACTCCACCGTTACTCTTTTAAAATGTTTTATAATAGTTTGTATAGGTACGTACATTAGTTAAATAATTATATGTGAAGACGATGCACCAAGAATAAAATTACTATACCACAATAGGTAAAAATAATTAAAAATGAAGCAACGACAAATAATTTAATTATGTGATAGATACATGGTGCTCACATATTTACAAACTTTGTTTTATTAGACGATTTTCGAATGTAAAATCAATGTCATATTACAAAAAATAATAAATTTTACAATTAAATAAGCAACCAGTTTGATTTATATTCATGTGTAAGGGATTATTGCCAGAACACTGAACAGAAACATTATTCTGTCTCTTTTACTGAATATACAGCAACTGCCAGTATATTTATAAGGCTTTTATTCAATCGATTGTTGGACTACAAACGTTTAGAGCTGCCGACTACGATATGAAAACAGATATAAGCATTCTCCTTCAAAATCTATCTACTTTATCAATGAAGTACAAGCAGGTGTTTAATACAAACAAAAGGTCTAAAGGGAAAGCAGATTTCTTAGAAAGACTTTCCAGTTGTTATCAAAGCGAATGCTTGCACTAGATACGTTCACAATAATAGCACGAAGCAGATAACTACATCAACGTTGGATGTCAAAACATTCTGGATCTGTGTTACCTATTTATGTCATAGTACTCACACACATATTGAAGTTTCCAGTGAAACTTAAGGTTATCTTCACGTCAACTTGTCAAATTCCATTGCTGAATGAAGCCAAACGATTTGACGAAAAATATTTACCACTAGCTAGCTAGTTTTGAACTTAGTTTGGTGGTGACAATAAATCCTATCCTGTCCTATACTATTATAAGAACAATATTTGTATATTTATATATTTGTAATCATTTTCTGGAAATCTGCTCGAAATCGTTAGATTACGATGAAAGTTGCAAAATAGGGCAAATATGAACTGGAACACTTACTTTTGAACTGGAAGTTGGGGGGTTGCAAATACGGGGGCGAAAAATCGATCTAGCTAGGTCTCATCTCTGGGAAAATAAGTCTTCTCCATATTTTCACCCAAGCAGAGCTCGGTCGCCCAAAGTTTAGAACAAGATGGCTACCTTAGAATAATGGCAGCATGGAATTAGTAAGTACCTACTATCATGGCAGTATAGAATTAGTATATACCTACTATCAAGTCAACATGGATTAGTATGAACTTTCTTATACTATTAAATGAGCATTCTCTATTTTTACCAGAGCAGAGCTCGGTCGCCCAGATACTGTATTGTTAAAAAGCAAATGAAAATTCTAGAGAATGTCGCTTTCCTGGCCAAACTCGTCTTTACTTTTTAGGGTTCCGTAGTAAACAAGGAACCCTTATAGTTTCGTCATGTCCGTCTGTCTGTCTGTCTGTTTGCGGTCTAGCTCCAAGACTGTTAGTACTAGAAAGTTGTAATTTGGCATGGGTATACATATTAATCATGCCGACAAAATGGTAAAATAAAATTATGAAAAATATTTTTTTTTAGGGTACCTCCCCTACACGTATAGTGGGGATGTTTTTTTTTTTTCTGTCCCTTTGTGTCGGGTATCGTTGGAAAGGTCTTTCAAAAACATTGTGAGTGTGTTAAAACGATTTTTGAATTTAGAGATCCATTTGCGAAATATTAAGCTTTAAAGTGCAAATTTTTGTTAGAGTCAAGTGTCCCCTGCCAGCTAAATGGTTGGTTTTAGATATGTGAAAAAATTCACGGCAGTAGCTTATATAACGAATTTAAAAGGAAAACTATCACAGCTGAGTAGGCTTTACAAGTTAACGAGTAATAATCGACCAACTTATATTTGCGGTTGTAAAAACATGTTCATCCATACATTCTGTATGAAAGATTTTTTTTTTCAACTCCAAAGTTAAGTTTGTTCTTGGGATAAATTCATCCCAACTATGGAACCCTACATTGTGCGTGGTCCGACATGCACTTGGCCAGTTTTTTTTTATTAGTTTGATCTCATCATCATCTACTTCATGTACTAATCTCGATATATTCGAGGTTTGTGCATTTTCATTTACATTTCTATCAACCATCATCTCGGTTTTTACTTCCTTCCTCACCATACATTCATTGTTCAGACATTCATAAATGTATGGAATATGTGGGCTGTCCCATGGATGAAAAACCTGATCCGATATTTTATAGAGTCTAGATATTCATAGATAATAAAACGAAAACAATAGGAAATCAGGCCCTGGGTGGCCACTAGTCTTTGGACAATTCATGAACGACCATAAAATAATGGAGCTCTATTGTACTATTTGATTACTATTAAAATATCACGGCACACCTACATTTCCTAGAATTGATTATACACGTACAGTATGACATATCATGATTTTATTTATAGGCAGTGCTACGCTATTAGGGACGGTCGTTTCATGGAAAAGCTTAGCTACCCCATCAACCATTAAAATCGCTGAATGATTGAGCTCAAAGAATTTATTACATGCGGATTATGAAATGTTTTTTTTATGCTATATGGTTTAGCGAGCTTTTTGGAATTGTCATCATGATCATTCTGAAAAACATGGTTATTATGATAATTCTCTTTAACAATATCCTTGGGCGAATCCCATTCCTGTAGCGGTCAATCAATCTGCCTAGCCTGTTCCCAACTATGTTGGGGTCGGCTTCCAGACTAACCGGATGCAGCTGAATACTAGTATTTTACATGGAGCGACTGCCTATCTGACCTCTACAACCCAGTTACTGGGTAACACGATACCCCTTGGTAAGACGGGTTGTCAGACTTTCGGGCTTCTGACAACCCGTAACGACTGTCAAAGATCCAAGAATGATAGCCAGGACTAACGACTTAACGTGCTTTTCGAGGCACGGAGGGAGGGAGGGAGGGAGGGAGGATTGGTGTGTTACATGGTCACACATCCACGGACTGACCACGGCAAGCGTAGCTTAAGGTGACGATAACCGACTTTTAATGATTTTATACTGAAGATCACGTCTAAACGAGTAGTGTTAATGATTGAAAATATATGTTAAATTAATATAACATTTTATAAACATAATAAAACATTTTTTATAACATCATATAGGAATATTTTAGATTATGTTTATATTACCTCGTTGGTCTAGTGGTCGCAAGCGCTACTGCTGAGCATGAGGTCCTGGGTTCGATTCCCGAGTCGAGCAAAGTGTTATTGGGTTTTTCTATCTGAAATTTCTCAGTAGCAGCTCGGAGTCTGGATTTGTGCCCGGTTGATGGCAATAGGCTCGCCCCCTATTACGTGGGACTTAAACATAACTGGCGAAATGTGGGTGTACCTGCTACAGGGACACCTCTGCCCAACCCTTCGGGGAAACAAGGCGTGATGTTATGTTATGTTATGTTATGTTTATATTGCAAAGTGAAATTAATTTGTGAAGTTATGTCTAACGCGGATAAAAAACTGAGAATTACGCAAAATTTATCAAGCGTATTTTTCTGAAATCTTCACCATTTTAAACATAATTTAATTATTAATCTTTGTTATTAATATGTGTTATATTAAAATACTTTTTTATGTATAATAAATTAATAATAAGTCTAATAGGGACAGCGCTCCTTGAAGGGCGAGTCCTATTGCTGGCTGGACGTACAACGCGTTGCGTGAGCTCAGTACAGAACACGCAAGCTAATCACTCAAGGTCACTGGCATATATCTGCGTCTTAACCTGATCGATCGACCCGTGCGGCTCTTAGCAACGAACCCCTCATTCCAGGGTTGTTAAAAAAGTGAACTAGACAGTTCCCTCTAGGTACTTAATAGCTTGATTGGCGTCAATATTTGAATAGGCTTTCTTTGTTCACTTAAGTAGGTAACAGTTAGAAATAAATTAGAATAAATACTTACACCTTTACTTTCGTCCAGCAAACGAAACCAACCATGAGTTTAGGCATCACTCTCTCACTTACTTGTTGTAATAATCCAAGTTCGCTTCTCTCATTATGCACACTATCCTGCCGCACAGGTTTTACTACTCGTCCTTCTATAAATAGTTACTTAAACACAGAACGTAAACAACTTAACGCGCCCAAGAAAAGAACAAACATGCACTTTAATTTCAACTTCTTACAGTCGTAGTTGCAAGGACAGAGTTGGCCACATATGCCTTTTTCGCTACTAGGTTTAAACACGCACAGTGGCCCACTCGCAAGTGGAAGGAATGAATTCCTTACTGCTTGCACTTTCAATATAGCTGGGTTTATTAGTCGATTCAGAATTAGTTCTCCGAATGACTTTTACGACAGCAACAGCTACCCAAAATATTATAGCGAAATTGTTTTGCTTGTAAAGTATCAAAGACTGATTCTTGGAAACAAAATCAAATCATTATTTCATAAGAACGTGTAAATAATTGGTAAATAGGATTACCGCAGTATAAAATCGAAAGGTTTTATTCGTCTCCTACGTGAATATGTATGTGGGGGAGTAAATCCTCTATGTAGGATTCTAATTTGCTTTTCACTGCATATTTGATTTTGGAGAAGAGGTGATTTTGTTTTTTGTGGGTTGTTCAGTCGAGTCAATTGCGAAGACAGATGTTTTTTTTGCTTTAATTTTTTATCTTTATATATTTTAAATAATATACCTAAGTTACTTCTATCGAGAAATGGTTTTATTTGCCCTACCATTCCTACAATTTTTGGGGGCTCGTCCGGGATGGTAGCGGTTAAATACAGCTAAAGTTACTTCTATCGAGAAATGGTTTTATTTGCCCTACCATTCCTACATGTATATAGAGTAGATGCGAGAACATATCGCTGAAATTGAAGTAAAAGTTTCGAACTTTCCTCTCCTATTTCCGAATCCGGGTTTTCAGGCCGACAGCAGTCTGCATTGTTGAGTCGAAATTTATGTTGGGGCAAAAACACTTGACGTACGACAGCATGTTAATAATTTTAGCCCAGTTACTTCTTATACGGGGTCAAAATAAAGTAGCTAGCGAAACGCAGACGTGACTTTCAGTCTCATAATTTATCTTTCATCTATTATTATTCATTATTATGCATTAGTCTTCAATACCATTTTATCTCTCACTATTTACGAAGAGGGCTAAAAATATCATAATAATCTATGATAATACCTACATTTTTGTGGTTTTTCCATCACCACTAATTCATCATCACTGTAGCAGGTGACATTCTGTACTTTCTGCCTACCCCCATGGCAATTAGGCTTGAGTTTATATACTATGTATGTGTATATACCATCACCATCATATGTCTATAGGAATCTACTGCCTTACATTCTCCTCGAGAACTCTCATTTACATATTTTCCCATTGTTACTTCTTCATAAGTGAGAGAGTGATGCCTAAACTCGTGGTTGGTTTCGTTTGCTGGATGAAAGTAAATGACTATTTATTCCAATTTATTTCAAACTGTTACCTTCTTGTGAAAAAAGAAACACTGTTGAAATATTGACGCCCTTATAAGCTTTTGCGAAGAGAGACCTGCTTAGTTCACGATTTTAGCCCAAATGCCCAGTCAGGCCGTGGCGCTCTCAAAGGATCACTTCTATGAATAGATAAAGAGACAATAACATCTTTAATAACCATGCACTAATTAGTATTACCTAGTCCTATTGGTGATTATGAAATTCCAGTTCCATTCTATCCATTTGAAAACATTTAGTTCCAATTAAAACAAGTATCATTCCAATATCACATTTTAATTCATATTAACTTTGTTTTTTTTTCCTAAATTTGCTATTTTTAGATTTAAAATTTTATAAGTTTTCATTTTTATTTTTATTCTTTGTTGTTTAATAACCTTAATTCGTCTCATTTTGTAGCTTGCTGTAATGATTAATATTTATATAATATAACACGTGCTATTTTTAAGTCAACATTTATGACGGAGATCGGAACTATTTCTCCTAAACACAGGTTATTTTGTAACCTGTCTTGGAGAACAGTACGGCATCCACTAACTAGTTTATGAAACTTTATGCTTGTGCTTATATGTTACCTTGCATTGTAATCTAGTCCTAGTTAAACAATAAAAAATCTTATCTTATCTTAATATTTCACACCCAACGAAGCGCTAAAATGTTACATGATGTAACAGACAGAAATAATATTTCATTCTTCAGCCGAAAGGAACGGAAAGAGCCTCCACTCGGAATAAAAAATAGTCAACGTCCTTTTTCAAGATGTCCGCTTCTTTCCCACAAAATAGCATCGTCATCATTTGGTCCTTCAAAGCATAAGTGAATAAGGACCGTTTAAATGCTTAAATGTTACGTCTTTAAGCTTTATGAGAAGATCTGATCGACGTGGCATACGTCGTAAATTGTATTTTTTTTGTTACGCACTGGCTGCAAGAAATAGGAACGAGGCCTGATGGTTTGACCAAACTTCAATGTCCATAATATTCTAATCATATTTTTTTTTTTGTATAATAATAACTGGCAATCGTTTAAATGGGTGTCTAAATGTACCTAAATACAGCCATTGTGCTAAAAATCTATTAGTTCAAAATCCGTTAATGTTGAACATACATGTGTAGGTCGTTGTATGTTAAACGGTCGCTTTCCCAAATTACGTCAATCTATTTCCATAGCAAATTGACCAGTTGCTATGCTACCTCGTCGAACAATGAAACCAGCCCGAACCACACAAAGAGCTTTTTTGTGGTAACATTAAGTAACACCCACAATATTTTCCTAGAATTTTCGTCTTATAATGAAAAATCGTATAACGTTCTCACTTCTGTAGTCTCACAGGGCATTATCCTGAGAAAAACGGATCAAAGCTTCCAACAATATTCATAAAGAAAGTAAGTAGCTCAATCAAAGAATTACGGGCGACAAAACAAAATTGCTTTTTATTCGAGTTTCATAAGACTTCCTCTTTTCATTCCATTATTTTTTTCTTTGAGACTTGTAATGTATAATGTTGACTTGTATTTTGTGACGTTATAATTACGTTTACGAAGCTTAAAATCAGAAAATAAATGTCTGAAGTGATGGTAATTGGCTCTTCATTTTTATAAGTAAAAATCTTTTATAAGATTTTCCTTGATATGCCTCGATTATTACAAGAAATCACGTTAGGTATCGTAAATTTAACTTTAAGGAAAGTTTTATATCTAATAGACGGCTTATACAACAGTTTTAAAGACCCACACAAACAAACAAAGTCGACTAAAAGAAACTTCTAGCCGCTAAACGACGAACATAATAATAGGTATTTTGTTACCTAGTGGTAAATATTTGGTAGATGATCCCCGGGAGACTAGGCCTTATTTTCTAGGAACTACCCCAATTCCAGTCAACGAAACATTTCAATATCGTGTTTGAAGAATCTATTATTAAATGACAATACCCAACAACAAAATTTTGAAAATTGAAAGTAAATTTTTGAAGCATTCTTATTCATTTTCTTGTATTCCCATCCCATTTCTATTGCTCGGAAATCTTATTTAATAATATTTGCTTCTGCAGCCTGAAGAAGATTGAGGCTTAATAAGAAGCCTAATGATACCATAAGTAGTAAGATTTTCGTCAAAGAACCATTTGCCGGGAAAGAGCTGCAACGATGTTTGCGAAACCGCCTTTCGCAATCCTCTTAAAACTTCTAATTAACAGATGTAGCAGCGAAGAAACAGCACTTTAAAATCTTGAATAAACAGCAAACTGAACTAATTTAGCTGAATAAGACTTTTTCTCCAGTTTCCGGATTTTTTCGAGTTTTTATAAAGTATGATAAAACATAGCGAAAGTTTTCGAGAGCAAAGAGTTTTCGTCCGCGAGTGCGAAACTCATTATAACTCTCTTTTGTTTTGGTAACGTCACAAAACTTTTAATGGGCGTATTTTGGAAGTTTTCCTAGAACTAAATAATGTGAAACTTGTACTTTACGTATACCTTTTTAGGCACGAAACAAAAAACATTTTGTAATCAAAGTGATAAAGTTGTACATATTTAATTTTGAGCCCTGAAATAACTTGAGTAAGCACTAAAAACAGTACTTAATTTAAGTAACTCTTTCGACCTTAAAAAGTGATCCAGCCTGTAAACTTAATTGTTGGATGTTTACTCATTGTCTTGAATTTAAAGATAGTGAATGGAAAAATCAAAGACTAATCTTAGATTTTTCCATTCTTTTTTCTTTTGTCATTTTTGCGCTAGGATTTTGCACCCATTTTATGTCCATTAAGTTGAGACCCTTGTCAATAACATGTTAGTTCCACTATTTTCTTAATAATGTCACAAGAATGAAGAAATCATTTTAGTTACCAATTCTTTTGTCCATTATAACAGGTTAGTTCTTTGTATTGCCTTCTTGGTCTAATGGTCGCAAGTGTTAATGTTGAGCATGAGGTCCTGGGTTCGATACCAGGTCTTGCAAAATTTTGTTGGATTTTTCCATTAAGAATTTCTCAGTAGCAGCCCGGGGAATTGTGCTCAGTTGATGGCAATGGGGTCACCTCCTATTAAAAGGGAGTTTAACATAATTGGCGAAATGTCTATGGCGAAATGTCTATTTTACTACAATTATTGAAAGGACCATCTAGTTTAAATCCGGGATTGTTTCCAGTCCCGGACCAATCAGATTCTGGCGCCTGATACCCATAAATTACATAAAACAAGTCACGAAAACGAGAATAACAATACTCTGATGTACTACGGACATGCTTGGCATATACTTTGGTATCTACGTAGTTAAAGTCAGACTCTGTATACATTGACAAGAATTAATTTATCTATCTACATACATACCTACATAACGCCTTCTTCCCATGGGAGTAGGCAGAAACTAACATGACCACAATTAGAAACGGGTTTTGTCGACGGAAGAATAGACAAAGTGACATATAAACAATCACAATCTGTCATTTTGTCTATTCTTTCGTCGACCAAACCCGTAGAAAACCCGTTTCTATGGTCGTCTTGCTACGGGTGCAGAACGCCACCCTCCCTTACTCTGTCTACAATCTTTATTTTAAAATCTTGATTCAGTGTGTAGATCAGTGATAGCCTAGTGGTGTGACCGTCGGACTGCCAAGTAGTCTCGAATTGCGGCGATAAGACCCCTCCTTGAGGAGAGGTGCCACGGCGTCCTCACCTTCCGCCTGACGCAGGTCCTCACCGGACACGGCTGTTTCGGGAGGTTTCTGTTCAGGATAAGGCGGGAGGAAACGCCCGGGTGTCACTATTGTGTGGATCGCCCAGAAGACACCGTGAAGCATATGGTGGAGTGCCCGGCATGGGCGGAGCATCGCCGTGTCCTCGTGGAGGCGATCGGCGGCGGTGATCTCTCGCGTCCGGCCCTGATTTGGGCCATAGTACGGAGCGAGAGGAAATGGGAGGCCGTCACCTCCTTCTGCGAAGCAGTAATGCTCGCAAAGGAGGAGGTGGAACGCGTGAGGGAGAGGCAAAATTCGTGCCCTCACGCCCCTAACCGCCGCAGGAGGAGACGCCTTGAACGTCGGGAATCGCGAGCCTATTTCCGACCACCGTAGGCGCGGGCTTGCAGACGGTGAGCAATACTAGCTCGCTGCCCGAAAAGGACCAGGCCCGGGTCGACGGCGCGTTGTGTTCTACGTGCGCGTCAAAGAGATGTCAGCAGTATTGACGGGGTCCACTATGGCCGATGCCTGCCGGGGTTGCGAATAAGGCCGAAAGGGAAATCGTGGCCCCCGGCAACATGGCAACTGAAGGAACACGGGTGGGTTTTAGTTAGTAAGAGTCTGACACGCCCTCCTGCTCCACCCAGAGCGGGAGAAGTTATTTGATAATTTCCTACCAAAAAAAAAAACCTCTGATTTTTCGGATTCATGTGCGTATTCTATAATTATCACTTGAAACAAAAACGGTGAAGGAAAACATCGTGAGGAAACCGGCATGCATGTGAAGCCAAGTCAGAAGCCCATGGGCGGCTTTAAAACTCTGACACCAGGTTAGTCACCAACCACACAAAAAGAAGAAGAAGTGTATAGCTCCAACACATATTACACATTGGGTACTTAATTATAGCTACTTATTAAAACAGTATTTTGTACCACAAATTGTAGACAATCAAATAAATTTAAATATCGTACCTACGTAGCTACATATATGACTAAGGCCGACGATGCCCTGCATTCATTCTTGAGTTCTCATGACGTCAGAAGAAAGCCGCCTACGCTGTTCAGCTGACTTCCGTATAGCAATGGGTATGAATGGAATCACTATGAGCACTTTGTTTGTGTCTCTACATCGTGTCTAACGTCATGATTTTAATTGAGAGGGGAGGATAGAGGAGGGGCTTGGGACATGATACCATGATATTAATACTATCTTGTAAATTCTCGCATATCCGATCATATTCATATCTAAAGTAATGTAATAAGTAGTAGGTTTTTAAACATGATTCTAATCTATGTAATAAAAATGCCGTTCGTTGGTAAGCGCATCACTTCAGAACGATTTGACAATTTTTTTTGTTTTAAAATGTTCGTAATAGTCCGAATCAGGTTTTTAAGGAAATATTTTTTTTAAATTGCCTGGAAATTTGTAAAATGCGGGAATACTGAAAGTGCATGTTCTATGGAAGTTTTGTATGAATTATTGAAATTTGGAAAGCAGAACGTATGGCCGGGTCTGCTAGTCTATAATAATAATAAGAAAAAAAAAATAAGAAGGCACGAGCATTGATCACCACGCTTACTCAAGACGGGTTGGCGATTTCAGACTTCTATTCCTTCACTCATAAACTCAGAAAGTTTATATAAATTGAAAAAGTCACATTGGTACTTGCCCAGATTTGAACCCACAACCTCGTGCTTAAGAGGCGATGTCTTAACTAATGGGCCATCACAACATCGATAGATTTCCAATCTATGAAATCAAAATTACATTGTTACACTACGACATTGATGAAGATATGAAGCTCCTCAATTTAATTAGACATAAAAAAAAACGTATTTACCACTAAAATTAAAGTTAGGTAGGTACTGACAGGCCGCCGCCGTCCATGCAAAAGCAGAAGCTTAAATCGAAGGCGATGTATGTAAATACCCTCATCTCAGCGTCTTAAGCCTTTTACTGAAATCCATGTTCTCAATGGCATATATTACTTCAAACATAATATTACAAGTTTAGACTTTGAATAAATGAGGAGCTCGTGGCAAAGTAATAACAGCCGCAAGGGTCGATCCCTCAGGTTAAGCTACGCTTGCTGGGATTGGTGACCATTTCTACATACCGAGACTTCTCCGTGCCTCGGAAAGCACGTTAAGCCGTTGGTCCCGGCAGTCATTCGTGGATCTTTGACAGTCGTTACGGGTCGTCAGAAGCCCGACAGTCTGATAACCAGTCTTACCAAGGGGTATCGTATTATCTAGTTACTGGGTTGTGGAGGTCAGATAAGCAATCAGTCCATGTAAAATACTGGTATTCAGCTGCATCCGGTTAGACTGGAAGCCGACTCCAACATAGTTGGGAAAAGGCTAGGCAGATTGAGACTTTGAATAAATGCCTCACTTTCGAACTTTTAAATCTGAAAAGCAATATTCGGGAAAAGAAAAGCGAAGTATTAAATCACCAGTATCTGATACTTTGACCATACTTTGATTTTACAAACCACAAACTCAAAGCATTTATTTCAAATAAACCAATTACAGGCACTTTTGAATTGTCAAGGGGTCGCTCAGTCAGAAAGATGAAGCTAGATGCCCATTCCAAAGCGTAGTAAGGTACCTATGTAGAAGAACGCGCAAGAAACTCCACGGACACCCTTTTAAATCCAAATATGGTTACATCATTCATGTTGAAGTTATACATGTGAGAACGATGCAGAACGTTAAAAGCGTCCGTAATAAAAAATAAAACAATTCAAAAATTAAATTAAAATAAGCCGTGGCAGCTAAGAGATGACCAGTCCCTACAGACGCCCGTTCACGAACATGACGCATGGATTAGCACCATTCACAACAATCCTTCTATCGATAGATTTAGGGACAATGAAATGTTTGTGTAAATTACAAAACATATAGGCAGAGGTGTACATATTATATCCTATATATAATTATGACGATCCTATAGGTAGGTATAGGTATACTTTTTTTTTAATATCGCAGCGTTATGCAGAGATTGGAGCCTTTTTGGCCTCGCACAGGTTGTTCTTATTTTTTTTGTTAGTTTGTTAGTTTAAAATGGTCCTTTTTTATTTATTTTTTACTACTGTTTGTGTCCCAAATAAAATATTTTTCTTTTCTTTTTCTACTTTCTTTCTATACCTACTACTATCCTCGCATTTCACCAGTTATGTTTAAGTCTCATGTAATGGCGTGCCTATTGCCATGAACCGGGCACAAATCCAGACTCCAGGCTGCGAGGTGACGCATTAATGCTTACTTTTCGTAAATTCCTCATAATTCCCGAATTTGCCTTAATATTTGCATATTATAAAAGACACGAGTTGAATCCTCCTTTTGTCCTGAAAAAAGCCTCTCATTTAAAATTATTTCCTCAATGAAAAAGCACCCGTATTATGTCTTGTGATCTTTGCTCCTTCCACTCGCATTAAACCTATTTATAATCCCATAGAATTCTCCACGGTTGGTCGCCAACCTGCTTCGGGGCTTTTACACAACCATAATTGCATATTTAAATATCCCATCGTTAAAAACAGAATCGCTATGATTTTTTAATGATAATCCATTGAACAACCAATAGAAATGGCTGTAACTACGTACCTTTAGTAATGAATAGGTATTTAACTGCTTTCGAAGATATTAAAATGCAAAACAAATGCAGTTCGAAATTCTATCTGGCATTTAAGGTTGAAATAATCCTTGTTTCTTCCTATATTACTAAATGGGTTATTTGATCCGACACAGATCGAGTATTTCCAATTAGACCAAGGGAAAATATTATTTCTTGTATCAATTTCGTGTTTTGTTATACAAAACTGATTTTAATAATGACAAACTTAATATTGATGTAATTGTTTATGTTACAGAGGTTCACTATTTATTTAATTGAGGTAACCTAAATACTTGGTTTGATATCAAAAATGTTTCTGTTACGGTAGAAATATTTTATACGAGCCAGAGAGTAAGAATAATGATTTATTGAAACAAAACTTTGTCTACGAGGTGTAAATTATTTTTTCGAATTTAATTGAAATAAACAATAATTGTGGCCTTTTTTGGAGACAGTAAGTAAAGATTTTTAGTACTTTTGTTTAGTAAGTAACCGTTCAAGGATTTTTATTTAAACTGGGCTTCAAAGCCCTGAGAAAGGTCAGACTTATTGTTCATCTGCCTATTGTAATTATTTTTTATTGAAATCGACACCTTGATCTAAATAGGCTTCAAGCAATTCTTGGTCTCGTATTTATAATACATGGGGTATTTCAGTCGTGGCAAACGCCAGTTGTCACCTCTATTTTGGCTTTTTGGCACTACGCCACACCATTTAGACATATGTCAATTTCAATAACAATGTAGGTACAACATGTATGTAACGCAACCCAGATAATTGATAGAATATAAACAAACGATTAGAAGAACACGTTATCTATTGCCAACGAACTACTAAACACGTATTTATAATAGGCGAGAACTGGAACACAATTTGGTGGGGTCATGGTTGTTTCTCGAATGTCTTTACCCCGACCCATCGTATTCCCGTTACGTCGAGAGGAAAGCTCAAAAATTGTCTGCATTCCGTATCTGGTTTTATTTGTCTATTCCATGTTACGTCAGGCGGTCGTTAGCCTGCCTCGCCGCGTTTTTACATCGAATCGGGTCAAAAATTTGGGTTGAACTCAGCTATATCGGACGTTTGTTCACCTTTCTAGGTCGCGTTCGAAATGTGGACGACTCACTCACACTAAATAACAACTGTAAACGAGTAAATGTGTACTACGATCATGTTTTATAGTAGAACTACGATCCATAGTACAAAAGTGAGTTAACTAAAAATGAAAAGGTTTTTCCTCGGTTATTTAGATTTTACTCAGAGCTGTAAAGCTAACTTTATGTTAGGTATTTTATTACTTCAACATTTTTATTTCCTACCACAGTGAAAACCGTTTATAACGACTTCGAAAGTTGTTGGTAATTAGTGAAGCTTTATCATACACTCAATCAATAAATCATAGTAAGTTTCTGATACTAACCGACTCCAAGAGTTTCTTACAACATGTGGCTCGTTGTACCTCGAGGAACACTGATAGCTTACACAATCATTGATCAGATTTTGGAACTTCAACAAAATTCTAAAGTAGTAATACTGCAGTAGATTCCGTCACATATCGGGATACATGGCAAGGAGGTGGTAGACGTTTGTGCTTAGAATGTCTGCGTAGAGGGTATTCCGATAAATATAGTACCATTTTTCGCAAATAACTTCTATCTGGTTAAAAAATACTGTCAAAAATTGTGGAAAGAATTTCAAGATGTGAGATCAAGAGAAAAAGGTATCTGGTACAACACTGTAGCGGTTACACCGCCACATACAAACTACGCATCATAGACATGACGTCACACAAATCCTGCATCGCGCTATTAGAGTTTACCGAGCGATCAACATATATACAAGATTTCAACTTCAAACTGATGGGCAGTTGCCCGCCAGACACAACACCCTTCTGGTAGGAGGATTCTCCTTTTTCTATGGTGGATGAGTGAACTTTACACCCTGTTCCTCATGCCACTAAATTGGTGACCACGACGTGATCGTCAGCGCAGCCTTCGTGCAAGTACTTCAGCCTGACGTCATCATCATCACTCCCGCAAGCTTTCGTGAGGCGAGTCACACAGCCAGCCAGCACCCACGGCTTCAACGGGTATCCTGACCACCAGCATGCAGCGAACGCGCATTCCTGGTCATCACCCTCAACCTCATCACTCCGACTCACTAGGGAATCAACGCTATCAGCCTCATCACCCCGACTCACTGGGGAATCACCGCAATCACCACAATCACCACAGACAGTTCCGACTCACTGCGAACTATGTGGCACCCGGTTCCGACTCACTGGAACCACAGCTGGCACTGTGAAGCATCGCAAGATACGAGACTCAGCCCACTATCGACCTCCGGTCTCCGGAGGGGAGTGATGTAGCGGTTACACCGCCACATACAAACTACGCATCATAGACATGACGTCACACAAATCCTGCATCGCGCTATTAGAGTTTACCGAGCGATCAACTTATATACAAGATTTCAACTTCAAACTGATGGGCAGTTGCCCGCCAGACACAACACCCTTCTGGTAGGAGGATTCTCCTTTTTCTATGGTGGATGAGTGAACTTTACACCCTGTTCCTCATGCCACTAAATTGGTGACCACGACGTGATCGTCAGCGCAGCCTTCGTGCAAGTACTTCAGCCTGACGTCATCATCATCACTCCCGCAAGCTTTCGTGAGGCGAGTCACACAGCCAGCCAGCACCCACGGCTTCAACGGGTATCCTGACCACCAGCATGCAGCGAACGCGCATTCCTGGTCATCACCCTCAACCTCATCACTCCGACTCACTAGGGAATCAACGCTATCAGCCTCATCACCCCGACTCACTGGGGAATCACCGCAATCACCACAATCACCACAGACAGTTCCGACTCACTGCGAACTATGTGGCACCCGGTTCCGACTCACTGGAACCACAGCTGGCACTGTGAAGCATCGCAAGATACGAGACTCAGCCCACTATCGACCTCCGGTCTCCGGAGGGGAGTGATGTAGCGGTTACACCGCCACATACAAACTACGCATCATAGACATGACGTCACACAAATCCTGCATCGCGCTATTAGAGTTTACCGAGCGATCAACTTATATACAAGATTTCAACTTCAAACTGATGGGCAGTTGCCCGCCAGACACAACACTCGTCTGGTCGGAGGATTCTCCCTTTTCTATGGTGGATGAGTGAACTTTACACCCTGTTCCTCATGCCACTAAAACACCATTCAGCCTGAGCCTCTAATAATTCCCTGAATAGATTATTCTTCACTCAATAGAAAAGATATTGTTACTGCCATGAGGCTTCGATCCGGTCTCATCCCATCGAGGAAGTTAACGTTCCTTACGGGTATCACACATTAACTTAATTGCGAGAAATGTGGAATAATCGAGATCATATCTTGATCGAGTGTGAGCGTTGCGAACACCTCAGGAGAAATCTGCTTGATTCTCAAAATATGTTTGGAATTGATACTTTAAATAGTGTTTTAGCTAAGCCTATGTCGGATGAGGCTAGAACTATGTACAAAATATATTACAATCATATAAAATAATTCAAAATTCAAGATTTGGCTATGACGGAGCGATGGTATTGTGACAAAGATCGTAAAAAAAAAAAGAAAATGACTTTGAAGGGACCGTCGGATTACGGTTGTTATAGCCGATAGTCGTTATAACCAAAAACTATGTTAATTAAGTAAACATAAATGTTGGGACCTCAAAATTTCATCGTTACCGGTACGACGTTTTAAGCGAAGTCGTTATAAACGGTTTTCACTGTTTTTACATTAGTATTTTTTTTAATGTTGCATACTTTTATTTTCCTCTAAGTTTTATGACCTATTTAACATATAAAAAAGACATCTAATTCTTGCTAACATTTGTTATTATGAACAGTTTTGACATTGTAACATTAAATACACGCGTATCTCGACGTTGATAGAGATGAGGACATTAATAGTGGCATTATAAAATCGATTAAGCTAAACTTGTTTCTGCACTAAATATACATTTGGCAAAGGTATGGGTGTATATACAGCCAAGTGCATTAGTTTTGCGTCAAGCCAATGACTCTACAACAATGTAAAGTGACAATAAAAGGTTATTTGGCCTAACATGTTTCGATTTTAAATTATTGTAATAAGTTACTGCCAAATAATTTAAAATCGAAACAACGACAGGTATCGTTATTTAATTTATTATCGTAGCTTTATCAATAAATAGATTATAATTATTTTTAGTAAAGCTCCTTGTCTATCTTTGAATGTTATTTATTATTCAAACTCTTATAACTCTTATCTCTTGAGCTTGAATGATTCGATTTTATCTGAAAATATTGAAGGCTGTTGCTTCTAAAACGACATTACAGGAAACGCATTTATCACAACCCTACAAGATACTTACAGACAAACCGTTGCTGCAAACTGTGTTGCTGGGGAGTTTGTTGCGCCACTTCTTCTTCCCAGCTAAAGCACTAGGAAATGGTGAAGGACGGGCGGTTTTTGGGACTGTCTTATGTTATTTTGACGTTCGAAAAGTGCTGATTGTCAGCCTAATTTCAATAAATGACTTTTGATTTGTATTGTTGGATGCATTGATTACAAACGCAAGACCAAACGTTTACGTCATATATTTACACAGTTTGGTACACAGCCTTAATTTCTTTTACAACTGTGTAATGTGTGTAAACTATGAAATACACACGGTTGCAGGAAAGTATGGCAGCTCTTCAATCGCTGTGTATTCGCACACTGACCTAATGTTGGACGCGCGAGTATGGTCTAAAAAGGAAATCCTACTTGTGCCCGCAACCGATACGCGAGACTCCAACGCATTTATAACGAGTACTGTAACTATTAAATTTATTATGGTACTGTTTTTAGATGAGGAATTATTAAATATCTACTTAATAAAATTCATAAAATTCATTCAATCACTAACAGACAACTCACAACCTAAACCGCTCGGAATAAGGAAAGATTTTAGAAAATTCTTCCCCTAAAGGAGTTAAATATGGGATGAAAGTCTGTATGGAAGTTCATGATTTTCACCGATGGGGCATCTCATCGGGCACATGACATGTAACGAATAAATCCGAAAGATACTTAGCTGCTAAATCAAAAGCTCAATAGAAAGATAATATCATCGTGGGAGTAGCAATAGAAGAGGTTAGAAGGAGACCGAAAAAGATGGAGTGACAAGTCTATAGCTTTTGGCCAGGATTTAATGTAGAGAATACATAGATGGTTAAAGATCCATTCTGAAACAACAAGGGTCAGGGTTTCAACAATGACTATAATAAAAGTGCATTCACGTAGATGTGAAGCATGTTCCCAATGCACAGTCTGTTGGTTCACAGAGAACTAATTTCGTAAAACTCTTTGATGCTTCAAATGCTTTGAAATCGTTGTTGTAGAAACACTCTAGAACATTCACTTACGGCCATAGTATACAATCAAACCTTGATAATACCTAACAAGCATCCAAAGTACCTACTTGATGCTTAACTTTAATAATCTGATTTTCATGTTCGCTTAATATCATGTTAATAATAACTTATTCCAAATCAATTAAAATTATTATAATTTTTCTTCAACAAACTTTTCTAACAATACATCATCTGTTCGAAAAACAAAGTCATCGACCTTACCTTGAAAGCCAAGCCAAACAAAACTTACAAAAATACTGAATTATGAAGGTTTTGAACAACAGCTGCTAAAAAAACAACACGATACATCATACTCCTTCGTAATTATACAATGGAAGTGAGCTTTCTGATGGTTCGCATTGATTTACATGCACCATTGACATTGGTGTGCATGTGTGGGAGGCGCGTGGGTGCTCAGGCGCCGGGGATGTGCCACTCATTAAAGAGGCGACCTCTGCAGGTGATAATTGCGAAGTTTGAAAAAATAACTATTTAACTGCAGTCTGATACACACGAGCAGCTGCAATTATAAACTACGTATCGTTCTGTCATTCATCCTTAATACTAAATTGTTAGTCTGCATCGACGGTGACTGCAGTGAAAAATTGCTGCTGGCTATTTAATTGATAACTACTTTGCGTAAAGGTGGTGGTGTCCTCCTTGACATTGCAACCACTGTGTTTATGTATATTTTCTAGCAATATCTCAACGTTAATTAAAATAAAAGTTCTCTCCAGAAAAGTAAATTGTACTTAATTTCTCAGTGAAATGAATAAAATATGTTTAAAAATTGAATTTGCATGATCATGCACAATAAGATTTGCCTACACAGCTGAACACACCATCACAAGGCTGTTTGATATTGAATTTTGTGCGTCATTCCCGAAAAGGTGGTTAATGAGCACGTTTATGAAACCAAATTACCCGACATCCTCCAGCCGGTCGTTGACACACGATCTCTATATCGAGTGGAATCTGCGCCTTTTCGAAACAGAGGTCAATCGTCCGAAGGTATCTTCGCAAAAGGTACCGCAGACTTCCTTCATTGACGGTCGGTCGCGAACAATCGCGTGAAAACGCCTTATTATGGTTACGAGTTTTCAAGTTGCACGTGTAAATAGCTTGTTTGTACACAGTTACGACTGTTTGTTAGGTCGTTTACGTTCGTACGAAATGCGAAAATGTTTCTTTGACGTCCGACAGAAATATACAAACGTTTATGTCGTATTGTCCGGTCCATGATGTGTTCAAGCCAATCAGAAGGCTTTTGTTAGCGTCGGCTTGGATCTTTCAAAGGACAAAGTCCTATAAACCATCAAGCAAGTACACATTTGTGATCAAAAGTTGTTTGTTGCTGAATACTACATAGACCGCGCGTTCCTTTTTAGCCTCTGTTCTTGATATCGAGCCGGGGTAACAAACCTGAAGAACCTAAACCACCGTGTGCTTTGTATTCAAGCTGATTTATCAAACGTTTTCAAACCATGCGTTCGGCAACAATCTAAAAGTTTGTTGTTGCCTTTTACAAAAATAGTAGTTGTATTTTACATGCACATTTTTGAATTATTTCAATTGCATTATTATCGTCATACGTTCTTAGGATTCGTACTTCGGTTCATAGTTCGCAGTGTAAACTGATGTATAAAAAGACACGCGATATCTACATGAGGGAAGCTAATGGACTTAGCTTCCTTTCGCTTTGTTCTAAGTGTGGCCTGCGCTTTAGGTTTGCTGCATGGATAGATGTAGATATTTCGGCCAATTTTACCTTTCTCGTTTGACTGACAGCCTCAATTTAATTTTGCCAAAGAATTACATGGCATTTTTACGCCAACTAATCCAATCGAGTCAGTGTGTCATAACAATTCTTATAAAATAATATAATTTCCATCTGCAATGTCACGCTTATTAAAGTAAGAAAAAGTATACGCTGCTGCCACTAATCAGCTGACTTGGAATTTCACGCATTGCGCCCGCGCATCCCGTCACTGAAAGTTTTACGCGCATCACTTTTTATTTCCAACTTTACTCCGTATTGGATTGTATTTTTATCTCGAAGAAAAAATATCCGTTTTTAACAAATTTTAGACTTCACCAAAGTTTTTGCCAAGAAATTATTTAAGGTATCTTGTTTCTAAGTTATGCGAAATGAAGATGCATTGTCTATAAATCAAGAACTTAAAACATATCAACATTCAATAAAGAGACAACACAAATTAAAAGTAAGCGATTTTTTCGTGGTATATAATTCGGACTGTTTTATGCTCGAGTTTTTCCCCCTAAGTGTTTCTGGTAATGATCGGGCGCCGGCGGAAGTCAGGATTGGCATCCCGGGCGACCACCTCTCGCAAACAGACCCATCTTTGTCTGCCCTTTAAACGTGGCTCTTTGACTACAGACAACTTGGTGAATTTCACGACATGAAAATATTTTAATTGTCTTTTTATCCGAATGAATGGATTCACTATTATAAAAATATAGTGTAGGATAATCTTATATGAGATATATAAATGTTTATATGATTTTTTTTTCTGAAATGATGAGTTTTGTTGTTATTGTTCTCCTTTTGTAATGTTTAAGCTTACATTTTAATAATCATCGTTCTCGTGTTTATCTCCTCAACATAAAGCTCCGTGCAGACTGGCGCAACGTGACACCGGTAATTGTTCTACCGTGAAGTTTTCTGAGAAATTGTTTTGTCGCGCTGTCGCGTCGCGCCAGTCAGCACGAGTCTTAACTCCTTTTTCTTGTTATTTGTATCCATCAGGTCTCCATATAACTACTGCTTCCAAACATATATATTTTACATAGTAATAATTTTCACAATATATTCTTCAGTATTTTCTTTAATCTTCTCGAGTTTTATAAATAACTTTTACTATTCTATATCTACCACGATCTAAATGTTCAATTCCTTATTGACTTTGGTTATTATTTACTATGCTACATAGTTTCTTCTAAACTTTTTGAATTTCTGTGCTGCTTTCCAAGTCTTTCAAACGTAAAATCATCTCCAATTACTTATCTTCATTTGGGTGTCATGTAAAATTTTAAAGTTCTCATTTTGTACGAAAAAAAATCATGAGCCAACTCCAATAAGAGAACAAATTTGTTTTCGCTGAAAGTTGACGTGCTGTGACGGCTCCCGGAGTCCCGGTTGATGAGACCGCTCTTCTTTTTGTCGTATCATTAATATCTGCAATGTCATTTTTAATTGCTTCAAATTCATTGTGTTCTTGTTAAAAATACACAAGTACACTTGATTCCATTAAAGGAGTAGATTGATTATAACAATCATTTTTCTAAAATGTGGAGAGGTCAAAGATAAATAGCTCATCATTGAATATTCTTATGACAGTGTTTCCGTGAGCAGTGTTCCTTGACAACGGCAGCGTACGTGTAGTGCAACCTTGAGCCAGTCACATAGAGTCGAGTAGCGACTACTCGACTAGTATTTCTCTTCAGTGACGCCCTCACTACGCCCGCTATTATTAAACGAGTTCATTGGAACATCTATTTGCGCAATTTGTAGCATCGCATCTACAGTATTTCGATGACCTTACTGTGACTGCACGGGCTGCATAATGCAGTGATATGTGTTGTATAAGTGCACAGCGCACACTGAACCGGAGCTGATTTTACTAATTGACCATTGATCTCTATTTCAAACGCTTTATCAATAAAGTCAGTTGAACTCAGTCTTCCTAGAACTTATCGTATATATGCTATAAATAGTATATACAGCACCGTATTCGTATTTAAGTCTACACGTTTCTTAGTTTCACAGACTTGTTTTTCAATTTTCCAGCCTCGTTTCGGACACGCTAAACTACAGCCACACTTGTTCGAATTTTTAGTAAGTACAGAGGCGCCTCGAGGGAGTGTGCGTGGCGCATGCGCTCTCGGTGTATCTACACGCGCTGTCCATTCACTGCGCAACCGATGCGTCCAGTGAGACACCGCAATGCTTTTGTTCAGGTTAATATTCAGGCTGACAGACTGGCTCGCGTCTTGGACGGGCCCGATGAGATTTTAAAGTCAAATTGGGTATGAAACTTTAAAATATGTTTGGATCTGGTGTGGTGGGTTGGCGGCGCGGCGTGTCGGTGTAGCGCGGCTCTGTGTCGGCGTGTGGTGTCGGCTGTCGGCCCGGCGCGAGTGTGCGCGGGTGCGCGTGTGGTGGTAAGCGAGGCTCGTCGCGGCGCGCCCGTCAGTCGGCGGCGGCGAGTCACGCGCGTCGTCTCGTACAGCTCTCTCCGCATTACGCTGCACTTCGCGCAGCACACCTGCCACCGTTCAGGCTTTGCCGGCTCTCACGCTCTCGAGCGTGGAGGTCGCGCCGACCTCGCGCGTCGCAGTTTCGGTCCTCGACGGTTTCACCTCGCGCGCCGACTGATGCCCGTGTCGTCCACTCCACTGCAGCGGTAGCCGCGGTACTATTGAAACGTCTGTGCTTGTGCGTGCCGTGACTCCGGCTGGCCACAGGCCGCCGCGTGCTGTGACAGTGAAATCGTGAGTCTCGTAGTATCGTGCGGATGTGCAGTGATGGATAAGTAGACAGAAGCCAGTGTGCGCGCGGACCACCGACTCGACTATATTTCTGACTGAGTGCGAAAGCGGGTCGTCAAAATTGAGCCCAAACTGTATCTAGGTGGGTATCGCGACTTATGACGGATGGATAGAGTAGCCAGTGAGAGCTGCTGGCAGAGCGACGTTGAATATTTATAGCATGCAAGTTGGAAAGTTGTTAGTGGGTAAGGGGTCGGTTCCAGTCGGGCCCGACTGACAGGACCACTCAGCTGATTTGTTTTCTCACGCAGCAACACCTCATATCAATTGAGCTCATTGTAGCCAATATGTTGGCATTTAATTCTTCGTGATTCAATTGTTACTGTATATATAATGCATCCCGCGTTATTTGAGCGTAGTACGTGAAACTGAGAGAGTCGACAGCGATCATCACGACACAGGATACACGTGTTAATGTTGAGCTACTGTGTTCAGCATTGCAATGGCAGAAATATTTTAATTCACCACAGGATGCTTTCTCTCTTCGTTAACTGGTTGATAGACTAGTTTAATTCATTATTTGTACATTTTAGATCCTCACTTTGCGATTCAAAAGCATACATTGCATTTGGGGTATATAGAAATGTTCTTATCAGTTCATGGAGTTCATTCGCATGTCATAAAAAATCACTGATTTTACCTACGATCTGAATTCGGAATATTTACAAATTATACTCATGAAATTTTTCTAAAAATAGAGTTTGTATTTGGAACACGCCAAACATACGCACCTTTCAAATATTTCATTGAACTTCGCAATAACATAACTACCGAACGTAATCAAATATGGGTAAATTGTTTAGATATGGCACATAAATCGGAATTGAGGTAGAAATAGGCATAATGAATTGCATTCGTCAGTTTAGTTAAGATCATAATGTTGACTTTAGGTCAACAACTTGCAACGTAAATAGCTTAGTCTTAGCTTTGCAAATTGAATTAGTAAAGCCAAGTCCATTGCAATAGAATTATACTAATGCCTTCATTGGATAAACGGATCACTTGCACAAATAACAACGTTGTTTCTGAACAAAGTTCAACTCTAAAGACCAGAAAAAATACTGTTGATGATAACAATTACCTGGAAAACAATAATGATAGAGGGAAAGAATGGTTGAAAAACTTAAATTCTTATTGGATTCCAATAATTTAAAGAGATGGGTCAATTAGTGGACGATTAAGGCAACGCCGTATTAATAGATTAAAAAATAATTAGTAGTAATAAAGAATGCGGCTCCAAAATAAATAAATTTTCGGAATTCACAGTATTTTCATCAACAATTAAAATTTAGAATTTCAGCAATCCAACTTGGATTTCAAATTGGAAATGAAACAATCCAGCAATATCGTTATTTAGCCCGGGATTGTGTATTGTTTTGTTTGTTTCTGATTTAAATTACTACGGAATATTTGTTTTGCTGTTATTTTAATGACTGTTTTCATTTCATGAGTTTCTTTCCAAGTTCGAGAGCTCAACATCTGTTTCTGTACTTCTAGTTTTTCTTATCAGATTCAATAACTTCTTCTTTTAAGTTGGAATATTTTGTGTTTTTGTATTACGTCAACTTAAAACTATCATATCTATTTTGTTAAAAGGCAATAAATAAAGTTTTGAAAAAAAAATTGTTTTCACTAGACAACAAAGAGCTGGCCTAAATAGTTTTGAATTTTGTTAAATGATTAAAGATGATGATGATATTCATTTTTTTGTCGTACTATATACACTATACTCTATCAATCAAATCGAAAGTCTGCCTGGCGTTGGCTATAGTTCAAAGAGTAGATAAAAATGTGCCAATCTGAGAAGCGGGACAAGGCCGCGCCCTCATTCCCCGCGCGGGAAAACTGTGGATCGCGTAATAAACTCTCAATTGTGAATTCATATACGTCTGTAAAGTAACATGATATTTCTACTCTATGATCGAAAATTTTAAATTGAATCTCTCCTAAATATACGTGGTCTACTTAGTAATGAAAAATAGCGGTTGCTATGAAACAATGAATAAGCAATATGAAATTGACCTTGTGTAAAAGTTCATTGCAACGCTACATTAGTCGCGACATTTATTTTGTCACCCGCGCAAGCGTCCTCTAATGTTCGCCGTCCCCCACTTTGCATAACTAATACAATTCATTAATTTATTGTTATCAAAGTAATTAACGACTAGTCACAAGACCCTTTTGATGAAAGTAAAGATATATATAGGTAAATATAGATATATATAATTTTTATTTCGTAAGGCAAAAAAAAATGTATTGAAATTAATGTTGCGTCATAAGGAGGAAATCATCTTTTATCCTTGTTGGTATAAGCAATGAATGTTTACAGGGTTTAAAAACTAGACTAAACACAAAGAACAGCAGCAGGCAAGACTTACAACACATCAGATCAAATATTTGAGCTGCAGGAGCCAATAATCGTTGAGTTTATCCTAGTCACACTGAAATTTCAAGTACGTTGTACTGACACTCATTATCACTTGGAAGCGTCACGGCCGTCAGTTGCTTGTGTCAACAGCGGCCGATTGCAGGTGCCTGAGAGGTCGTTCACCCCGTACGCCACCGATATTCGGATACTATACCAACCATACTTATAGCGAGTTATACGATAACGGGCCTCAGACGGACGCGCGACCGACGGCGACGGCTGACACGTGTCGCGCGGGAAACAAAAGGGAATGCGAGGCATGTCACCGAATACAAGCACGACTTGATCAATAATAATTCGATGTCACGAATCGATTTTCAGATTCATTGTTTCAGTATTTTTTTGGTCATTAGAGTCGAACTTAGTCGGTATCCCAATTTTTTTAAATTTTAGTTCCAGATTAAATTCCTGACAAAAAAATTCAGATTTTTCTTTAGTTCTCTGACCTCAATAATTAAATCTATAAATATAAAAACCTAATAACTTACTTACAGCTATCTCCCCTCTATCATATATATTCGTTTTGATCGATTGCTCAAGCGGAATGGAAAGTTTGAATCCGATTGTAAAAGCATTGCACTGGGGGACATTTGACCAGCAAAGTCGGGGAAACAATCGGGCTTTGCGTATCGCACGTCCGTCGTAGGGAACAGGGGACAAATCTGGGACAGAGCCCGGTTATTTTGGTACTTGAATTGGGGCGGCACGTTAAAACATCGGGGTTTCCAAGTCGTGAGTACGATGAAAACAAATAGTTACACGCCACACCTGAGTGGGCGTTTTTATGCCAATCGATCCTCAACTCTATGCCGTGGGCGTAGGAGTGAGTGACAAAGTCGACGCCACCACGTCGACGTTCGACTTATATTAATGGTCGAAATCATAATACATTGTCGAGCCGTAAGGATGGATTAGACAAAGTAACTTTTTTTACAGTTTGAGGCTTGATTGGAACATTTTTTTTCTTTTGAGTAAGAATTTGGTTCCTTAACTATGCCTTAAGCGATGAGGTCATTTGTTAGAGTCCTATGGAGATATTTTTACTTTGATAATTTTCTATGAATGATTGTGCCAATTAACAACATAAGTTCTTGTTGTTACTAAGCCTAAAAAGCCAAAAAAGGTAACGAACGAAAGCCCTTTTCTTGAGAAAGTCAAACACGGACGTGGCATGGGAAACTGGTTCACAAAATTTCACTATAGAACATTCAAGTACACGATGTGGATAATTCACGACTTTTACTTTTAGTTAGCATCATTAGCTTGTACAACATAGTTACAAAGTAGCTGTATCATTGAAGTGAACCCGTAACACTTACGAGGCACGTTTAGTATCATCATTTATTCAGTGTTCATCACATTGACGCCGCCGAACAGAATTGGGCCGTGCCTACATTTACTAAAACTGTGTCCAGTTTCATTAGACCTCCTACGCCTCCCTTGAAACACTAACTAAAGATGATTGAGGGGTAAATGGTTGGAATACCAGAGCTCTATGTTTACTGGTCGGGAAACATGTCTGACGTTTGAAGCGAATTTTTTAATTTATTTATCGAATTTAGATTCATGGTTGTTTACATGTGGATGCTAATTGCTGTTCGTTCCGATATCGTTTGGTGTTCAGTGACGCTTGTTGCGATTAATCATTCACAGTTAACTGGATTATCCTCTATTACATTGCTTCCTATAATAACACAAGCGTATTTTAGTTGCCAAACTAAATGGCAGATTGACAGCCTACCTACTTTGCATCTTAAACAAATACTACGAACTAGATAACTGCACCTGTATTTAGCCGGTTAATATTTATATATTTCAGTATTGTTAATTTTATTATTTAACTTCTTACAAAGTACGCTTATTATGTCAGTTGCGTCACACAACATTTACGTAAAAGGTTCAACGTGCTGCGTTAGAATTATAATAGGATGACTAGTAGCTAGTGTAACTAGGCAAGTAGTTCTTAGCAAACAATGATGACGCGCGTAGGAACTATCTAGGAGGTAAACAAAGTTGGATAACGTCAAGGAAGCTTGATTATCTGTCCGATTCGATGCGCTCCGATGCGGAAATTGTGATTGATTAGGCATGGAAATTGTAAACCTTTCGTTTATTTTATTATAACGCTTTGTTGATGTTATTTGGGACAGCTCGGATTAAAATTATTTGAAAGTTTGCCAGATTTGTTCCAGTATCTGTGTGTTGTTCCGCATTAGGTACAACCGCAATGTTTACCAAAAGCTAGAAGAGATGTTGACAGAAAATTATCATAATTATTTTTCAAACACAAACGAAACCTAATTTTTTGCTTGACTCGCTGGCTGCGCGTGCGACTTACAGTGTGTTTATGTATAAAATATGATAATTTGATTACCAACCAACAGTAATAATATAAAATGAAGATCACAGCGTGTGATTACAGGCAATTTTGAATTACCAAACAATTGGTTGGTCCAACATTAAGCACAGTGGAAAAAATGGAGGCTCACGCTCTGGAAGTTTTAATAATAAGTTTCACTATTTGAATACGGTGTAGTGAATTGAAAATTGGGGGATTTCACAATTAAAAGAGTATTGAATCGGTATCGGAAATATTAGTGTGTCGATAAGCGTCGCGGGCGGCGCGGTGGAGCACACTTTCAAATCTCGGCGCTCGGTCCGTCCGTGCATTCCACAACTCGCTCACCCACAGCAAGCGGACCGGTCTCGAGCATTGTACCAAACGTGGTACGCGGCCAGTTTACGTCGTCTGCAGACTGCTACACGTGTACAACCGGCCAGTGGTATTTCACTGTGGCGGGGTTATAAGAAGCGAGGTGTGGTCTCAAGGTGAATCGCGCGGTCAACACACGCTCGATACCAACGAACGCCTAGACCAAACACTGCCCCGTGACCTAACTATAAATATATGAATGGTTAGTCTGAATTTCGATGACCTCCCATTGTTGGCGATCATCGAATTTTGTACTTACAATTTCTTATGCTCATTCAGAGCACGTCGTTTATGTCGAAAACATATATTTTGGTTACACTGGTAGTTATGCGTCAGTAGACTAAATGGTTCGCTAACACCGTTCAGTGGAAGCCAACCAAGTAATTTTTCGTTATTACGTACGTGTGCATCCACGAGTAAGCTATAATGACACCATAATAACCTTGAGAATGAAAGATGACTATGCTGTCGACTCCGTCATTTTATTCATTAAATTCTCCAGCATTTTTAATGGGTATCATATTTTTTTTTACCATAATGTTTACTGACGGAAAATTTAACAACAAAATGTTTGAAATAGGTTTTTTTGGTTTCGTCACGCGTTTGAATAACATACTCAAAGTTGTTATTATATGTATTTAAATTAATATAAATTATATTTTAACGTTAACTGGATCCGCTGCAGGTTGAGGTTAAAGTTCTCATTAAATATCTGTAGGTATAGTTTTTACTGATCGGCTGCCAGGAATATCTGATTGTACACCGCGGCTCGATTCATAATAAAAAAAGCCTTGAAAAACAAGTAGTCCGAGCGTGGGTTTTGAAATCTGCACGCTCGTAAGAATAATTCAGTCGTTTGTGTTAAAACAGTAATGGTTTTTAAAGCGTAACTTTTAATGGAGTTTACGGTTCTACGCTACCGTTCATGATTAGCGAGTCGAAAGTCGATACATTCAGTTTTTTGAGGGACCGATTAACAAGCCCGACAAAAGCTTTGTCTAGATAGCGAATTCTACGGTACCATGTGGTTTTTTATGAATGTACAGGCACTAAACATTTCGTGTGGTTTATTTCGGTCGTTTTAAATCTAACCCTAGAAATCGATGTCAATGGAGCGGGCACAGTGGGGCCGCCGGCGGCCGTTGACCGAAATAAAAAATAAACATAAATGGAGCTTAGGAATTGGGAACTGGATCGTAATACCTTCTCAATTGTTTAGCTCACTTCTAAGGTGAGCGTTATGTTCCTAGATATGGACGTTTCACTATACGGCCCCCGGTGTTGAGAACAATAATTATGAGTCAATGATCTTTACACATAGTGTGATAATCTGTACCATATTTGGCTACTGGAACCTTTAGTATCCATTGTGACAATAATGTCCCATTGACATTTAACTGACAGTTTATTATGTAGCAGAAGTAGAGTAATTTTGATTTGTATAAGCTGTGTATTTCTTAATTAATTCATTTTGTACCGAAGTAGGTTGTTGTTAATTATTCGTCAAATGTAGATCTCTTTGAAGCTCAATTAGGACTAAAGTCCTAATTGAGCTTCAAATCTCCCACTTGTTATATTCCGATTATCTAAGTATTTAATGTACAATTAAAATTAATTAATAAAACAGTTTATGTACCCATCATCGTCTAAAAGACACGTTAAATTAAATCCATCAACTTTATTACGATCGTACAGATAACCAAGGATTAAAATCTTGTATGTCTATATTCTTCACATCTGACATTTGGAATTATATTGCTAAACTAGCTCATTTGGATACCTTTAAAATATCGGATAACGAGGCCAGTCTTTGGATTCGGAAACTGCATTTAAGCACATGATAGGCAAACAATGAAATTTTAAGTTCCCAACGATTCAATTTTGTGAAACAATGGTCAAGCAGATTGCGCAGGCGCAACGTGATTGACAATGGTCAAGCTTGGCCGGCCTATTTGTCCAGCGGAGCGAGAAGTGGCAGATGTCAAAACTGGCCAAGGTGAGACCAGTTTGTGACCTAACCTGATTCTAACATCTTGTTCGTTCTAATTTATAGTTACGCGACAAACGAAACTTGCTTAATAAACTTAATGTTTTATTACAAAGGAATCGTTTAATAGTTATCAAAGATAAATATTTAAATTGTTATTAAGTGCCTATAAATATAATTAATGGGACAAGTTTTAGTTTAGTAATTAATTTTTTCATTGACTACATAATTAACACTTGATCATTGCTCTATTTAGTTCTGGTTCAAGTGCTATGATAAATGAATAAAAAAACTATTAGTATTAATCGTGTTAGTCACGTGGAAAACCGAGTTGGTTTTGTTCTTCTCTATTTTAAAGATCAGTGCCCTAATTGCGTAACTTATTTTCGTAAACGATTATGACTAATTTGTTTCATTTTGACAGTTCAACAAATTTCATTGCGTTATTTACGTTGTCGAGCAGATTTTTTTCCAACTTATGAAGCAATGGATTAGCAATCTGTTTCAAATCGAAACAGATTGTGATTGATCGTGTATTACGCAATTAGGGTACCGGTTTGCAGTTTTTGGACGATAGAAATAAAATATTCCATAGTTAAAATATAGTTCATTGCTATACAATACATATTTTATGTTCTCGCGTAATGACACTTATTCATATTTCTAAAATGAATATATCGAAGCCATATAAACCAGATATATTACTTATTATCTTTCCAAGTCGTAAATATTATCATGACGACAACTATAAATTGTTCTCAGTATATTAGAATATAATATTTCGAACGATTCATTTTAATAGTTTGTAATCACGTAATTCATTGTTGATCGCAATCCTATTTATTTGACAGTTTCTCTATAATCTTAAATGTCTTGATAGGGATTATGTTAATTATTATTTATGACATCTTGTAAATGGTGTCCGATTTGTGATCGAACGCAGATTTATGATTGCAACATTTAAAAATACAGTTGACCTTTAATTATTTTTTGCACAAGAGTTCCATATAATTATAGTGAATATGAGTACTAAGGTGGGAATTTTGAAAATTCACCTCCTAGTGTCTTTACACACAAACAATTTGTATGGAAGTTCATAATTCTTGCCGAAGGTAAATCACGCGGCTTTTCTGTAAAGAAATAATTATGAACTGACTAAAGCGTTTGATACGGTTAATGTTCGAAAAGACTTTTGGCAAAAGTGAAAGAAACTGGAGGGATTGGAAATGCTAATAAATAAAGCATAAATACAAATAATAATTAATTGTGAAATAATGTCGTTTCATACTGTTAATGCACAAAAAAGTCTTTGAAGCAAACCTCCGACAGTTAAAAGTGAAGGAATATAACGTACAAAAGATCGAGTCTATTTTTATTATCGAGTCTATTTTTATTCTGCAGAAGAGAGCCATCAGAGCAATATATGGCCTCCGCAGACGCGATTCTCTAAGGGAACTGTTTAAAGATATTAACATCATGACGGTACCTTGTCAATATATCTATGAAAACATCATGTATGTAAGGAAACATCTAAGTCTTTTCTAAGTCTAAGACAAGAGGTGATAGACACAATTATAGGACTAGAAATAGGGACCAATTAGTTCAACCGGGTTTCAGACTGGCTAAAGTAGACTCATCCTTCATGGGGTACTGTTTAAAATGTTATAATAAAATACCTCCCCACATACTCCAACTGAACGAAACGAAATTTAAATCTTGTATAAAACGCACACTATGCTGCCAAGCATATTATAAGTTGGGGGATTACATCGCTGATAAAAATGCTTGGCTTAGCGCTGGTCCAGCTCCACAAGGGCACATAAATTAATTGATGAGCATTCGAAAGTGTTGTTGCGGCTGATGAAGATTGTAAAAACTATCTTTCTTTGTATAAATTCAATCTCTTTGTATTGTATAATTGCATATCACATGTGTGGGCATTGTGACCACGTACATTCCATAAAGCTACCATTACCTGGGTACGTCTTTCATTTACTTGAATGTGCCCTGGCGGCTGAGAGTGTCATGCTCACTCAAATGTCTCGCTGATGGTGGCGTGTGTGTTGGATCATTAAGTTCCCTTCAAAATGGTTGAGCTAAATGGTGCTGATCCATGCGTCATGTTCGTGAACGGGCGCCGTCAGTAGGGACTGGTCATCTCTTAACTGCCACGGTTTATTTTAATTTTTGAATTGTTTTTATTTTTGTTTTTTGTTACGGACGCTTTTAACGTGCACGTCTTTCTACATTGTTCTCACATGTATAATTTCAACATGAATAATGTAACCAATATTTTGTAACAATTTTTTTTTTATTTAAAGAGTGTCCGTGGAGTTTCTTGCCCGTTCTTCTCCATAGGTACCTACTACGCTTTGGAATGGGCAACTAGCTTCATCTTTCTGACTGACCGACCCCTTGACAATTCAAAAGTACCTGTAATTGGTTTATTTGAAATAAATGCTTTGAGTTTGAGTTTGAGTTTGATAACATAACATAATATCACACCTTGTTTCCCCGAAGGGTTCGGCAGAGTTGAACCTTAGTACACCCAGATTTCGCTAGTTATGTTTAAGTCCCATCTAATAGGGGGCGAGCCTATTACCATCAACCGGGCACAAAAGATAATTTATTGTAACAAACAATCACTAACTAAAAAGTAAAATTAATTATAAAATAAAATCCACTTATTCACACACACACAATCACACACACAACTTCGTTAACACAATTCAAATCGTTTCCCTACCTCGATATAGCTGCAGTGCTCCTGAACAGACTAGACGGTAAACTATTGATCGCGCGACTGCTCAACATATCACCTTTATGTAATACTGTAACTTTACACTATACTTATCTACTGGTCGAAGTTAAAAGGAAATGGATGAAGCGGTCTTTTGATACGTTTAGAATTTCATAACAAGTTAAAGGAATACGTTGAAGGATGGATAGAAAAAACATTGTTTTTTTTTTGGGAGTCGGTTGTTTTTTTTTTTGTAAAAAGTTTTTATTTTTCACTTTTTAGTGTGGTACCTACCCCACACACATTCGAATACCACTACCTGCTACCAGTGACAGGAACTTATCATATCATCTACATACTAAGTGGGAAAAAAATACGTATTTTGTAGCTAACTCAAAAACTACCCAAGCAGGAGAAATCGGTGGGCAGGGGCTGCCTTGAAGCGGCTCCTGCCCAATCTGGGAGGTCCAAACGCCTCCTGCCGGAGGCTCTACGTGGGGATCGTGCGGTCCATGGCCCTTTACGGGGCGCCGGTGTGGGCGCCTTCATTGAGGCGGCAGCCAGGCCGCCGGCTGAACGCGTCCCAAAGGGTCATGGCCATCCGGCTGGCCCGAGGATACCGCACGGTCTCCTGCGAGGCGGCGAGCCTCCTTGCCGGAGTACCGCCATGGGATCTGGAGGCAAAGGTCCTCGCGCACATTTGGGAGTGGCGCGAGGAGGCGAAGCGCCGGGGCTTAACTCCGATGCCGCAAGAAGTCGCGGCACAGCGGACAGAGCTCCGGCGGGATCTCATGGCGGAATGGAGACTGCGATTGTCGCAACCCAGCGCTGGGCACGCCACAATTGAGGCGATAAGACCCCTCTTTGAGGAGTGGCTAGAGAGGCGCCACGGCGTCCTCACCTTCCGCCTGACGCAGGTACTCACCGGACACGGCAGTTTCGGGAGGTACCTGTTCAGGATAAAGCGGGAGGAAACGCCCGGGTGTCGTCACTGTGTGGATCGCCCGGAGGACACGGTGGAGCATACGGTGGAGGTCTGCCCGGCTTGGGCAGGGCATCGCCGTGTCCTCGTGGATGCGATCGGCGGCGGTGATCTCTCGCGTCCGGCCCTGATTCGGGCCATGCTACGGAGCGAGAGGAAATGGGAGGCCGTCACCTCTTTCTGCGAAGCAGTAATTCTCGCGAAGGAGGAGACGGAGCGCGTGAGGGAGAGGCAAATTTCGCGCCCTCGCGCCCCTAACCGCCGCAGCAGGAGACGCCCTGGGCGTCGGGAATCGCAGGAAGATTTCCGGCCACCGTAGGCGCGGGCTTGCGGACGGTGAGCAATGGGTAGCTCGCCGTCCGATAAGGACCAAGCCCGGGTCGACGGCGCGTTGTGTTCCACGCGCGCCTCAAAGAGATGTCAGCAGAATTGACGGGGTCCGCTAGGGCCAATGCCAATGCCGGGGGTTCGAAGAAAACCGATAGGGAAATCGTGGCCCCCGGCAACATGGCATAGGAAGGAACACGGGTGGGTTTTAGTCAGTAAGAGTCTGACACGCCCTCCCGCTCCACCCAGAGCGGGAGAAGTTATTTGATAATTTCCCACCCAAAAAAAAAAAAAAAAAAAAAAAAAGGAGAAATCGGTGGACATAAATAAAAAAAAAAAAAAATAACATACCCGACGAACATATAACCTCCTCCTTTTTGGAAGTCGGTTAATAAAATAGAAAGTAGCGTACTACAAAAATATCATAATTCGAATAATAAAGAAAAATTTAAAACACAGCAATAGAATACACAATAGAACACGTTAAACTCTCTTTTATTATATGTATTTTTCTTTCTTTTTTATTATTTGTACCATTTAAGTAAATTACAGGTATATGTGTAAAAATTACAAAGGACAACATACAACGATTATACGGTGGTCCTTTTGGTAGTGTTTCGTCTTCGGTCCTATGGAGCATAAAATAGCTGATATCTATTTTAGTAGTCCAAGGTCTGTTCTCCGTTCTACTGCAGGAAAAACTTTTCCATACAATCCTTTTGAGAAACTTGGCACAAACGGATTGGTTGTTGTGTTGTAAAACGCTGAACGTCCGAAATCAACCGCACAGTAAACCCTTGTATTCACACATTCTTAATACAAAGTAGTCTGTATGCCTCGCCCAGACCACACATCATCAATTCTGAGCAACATTGTATCAGAAGAATGCCATATAACTCATAGTACTTTAAGTACCAACGCCACTATCAACTTCTAAACGCTACACAGTAAGGTGTAGGCCCTAACTTGACCATATAATTATACCTCACCTTATCGTGTTCGCGTGACCAAGTATATTTGCACCAAGCTAACTATACTAAAACGGAAATAGTTTATATTTTTTATGCCAGTAATAAATGCAAAAAGTAATCATTCTCGTGGGAAGCCACAAGTTTACGGCGAATTCAATGAAGAACACACAATTCGGACGGCAGCACATAATTGTCTAGTAAATGCATGAAATAATACTGTAATTGCTTAGTTATTGTGTCATAAAAGTTTCCTGTGTATTCGATGTAATAACTTCGTTAGTTAAGTATTGGAGAAAGTAAAAGTTCAGCAATTCCTCGAAGTCTCTAATTTAATCCTCTCCTATAAATAAGTTTATTTTAAATTAAATTATTCCTTCAGTCGAACAAATTGGTTCTTTCATGTAAGTTGGTAGGAAGCGATGCAAATAGGAAGTAGGCTATTGATCAGTTTGGGTGGCGGGGTGTGCGGTGAGGGGCGGTGCGGTGCGGAGGGGTATGGGCAGAGGCGCGGCCAGTCGCCGTTTGGGCGGGCGGTGCGTGCCGCGGGCGGCGGCGTGCGTTCCCCCCGGGTTCAAGGGCAAGGTCTTCGCCCATTCAGTTCTGAACACGTGCCCGAAAGTAAATATAGTACTCGTTCCGTTACGCCATCGTGCCGTAACGTACCGCCAAGTGGTGTCCTTCCCGAAATTCGTCGAAGTCAGTTGAGATCTCATTTGTGCCGACCTCCCCAGATTTTATTATACAGAAGCTTTCTTGCGGTTGAATTGACGCAAGATGCTTGGACGCGTCGACTTTGTACCGGATGCTCGTCTAGTGTGTAACAGACTTACTATTGATATGCATGACACGATGCATCTGGTTATGTAGAAAAGTCTCGCAATGCGCACAAAAAGTAACTACCACTTCATTTTGTTAATCACCATCATCATACTGAAATACAAAATAAAATAAGATCTATAGCGATGAAAATTTTGAGCTTCCAAGAAGGTCTTAGGAGTAAACAAGCTCAAGACTACTCATGAACAACAAAAACAACATTATTCAATATCGAATCACCATTTAATTACATAACTTCATAGAGATCAACAATTTCTGCTCTACTTCTGGTGTACGCGCGATTTCTGATTTAGCCCTGTTCTTGGCAACCGGCCATTTTATGCAACTATGTGGGTACAACTTACTGGAAATTGTAATTATGATGAATAGTAGGAACGTTAGTCAAATTAGATTCATGTTTGACTTTAGTGAGAAATTCTTCTTGAGCTAATTCGTGTTCATCTGCTTCTGAATGTATATTTTTCTTTTCAGTTGACCAAGCATTTTAACTTTAGTACCAGTTTTCTCCCCTCCCCTCTATTGTTACCAAAATTCCTTATAAAAGAGGTTTAGTATTTCTCCAATTCCATTGCTTTCAAGTCTCTTAGTAATTCAATTCTTATATTAACATTCTCTTCTTGTTCATCGGAATTTTGTACTTTTCCTTACTACATTTCTACCTAATAAGCCTACAAGAGCCAACAACATTATTTCACATCAACAAACTCATAAAAATAAATGTGTGTAATTACGACCGGTCTTTTTCTCTACGACAAAACCTAAGAGACAGCTCTAAGCAAAATATATGGGCTTTGAATGACATCCCTTTCCGTTAAAGTGAGCGAGAATTAAATAGCAAGTGAGGAATTTGAGTAACGACCTGTCTTTGGAAACTATAAAATTGTGATCATGGAACTTATGGGAGATACCATAGAAATTCATGTTTGAAGTCGGTAAATAATGACAGTCTAGATTTCTTTAGATGACTTGTTGAAAATGCATCTTCCAAAGGCAAAATAAAATTCTAAAATTCGTATTTTACTGCAGTAGGAAATGAAATGTAAGTCGAAACGTTAAAAATCTATTCAGCTTTTGAAATGAATATGCAAAAGCTTTATTGACATACATTTTGACTCCCCCACTGCAGTACCTAGTTAGAATTAATGAGCTATTTTAACAGCGCATATTTTAGATATAACGACGGTTAAGAATCAATAATGTCTATCTCAATTTTTTGCATTTTCTACTTTTTTAAGTCAAAGGATTTAAAGTCCAATTTGGCACAGGTTATTCAAGCAACATTTTTTTTATTTACTGTAAAGTTGACTTTTGTGAGATAGACACTATTGATTCTTAACCGTCGATAAGCTCTTATTCCAATAATAAATGAAGACATAAGAGTTGATGTTTACATTATGTCTTATGCTTCAGTGAACATGGTATACATATATGGCGCAGGCGTTGTATTAGTTCTCTCACTTAGCATACTTTCCTAATCTTTAGTAAACAAACATATAGGAGTGTTGCAATCAATGAGTAATATAAACCTTTTGATTGTATCACTACAATATTATTGTTATAAAATCGTCAAAACACGACTATTTCACATCACGTTGACCAAAACGTATCTACTTTCGTATGATAATCCCTGGTCATCGAATTTGAATGAAGCTAAATTAGCTTACCCCTATTCGGTTGTACGATTTTGATATATAGTTCTATGTCAGTTTAAAACAGTTTTTGATGATAGAGTGCGATGTAATGATGAAAATATTTGAGTTAAGTTCGTAGCATTAAAATTGATTATGAGGACCATTTAATCGTAGTTCACGCAACCTGCTTAGAATATAGCAAAAAGGACATTAGCTAAGACTTTATGGTACGTGCTAATTAATAGACACAGCATTCCATTTATTGCAATTCTTCCCACAATCAATACACCTACACAGATACCGACACTAATAATAAAATCTTATGGTCTAACAAGATTATTGCACGAAAACTACGCCGCCATAGCACCGTTCGGTACAAACATACGCTTTGAAATAAAAACAAGACCATCGCAGAATTTATAACCACGCAACAGCAAGCAACTGGCGTTCAAAGCACCCCTTGTACGTGCTCTCCTATAAACATAAACATGGAAAACGCACAAAAGCCTCTCGGGCGTCGCGTCGCGTCGCTGTCAGATAAAGTTGTAGCGTTTCTTTTGCGAGACACGCTCGCCGAGGCGCGGGTGCGACTGAGACGGAGCACGCACGCCGATCGTTAGCCCTGATCTTCAGCGCGCCACAAACACACAGCCCGACCGAGAGCGAAATTGCAGCGAGAATGCACCTAGCTGTGTTATTACCGCGGCGGCTGACTTGCGAAACGGCCTTCTTCCGCACCCACTGCACACCAAACAGCACCGCACGCCAACGCCACAGGGTCGTGAATCGCTCGCCGCGCTAGTGAAACCGGTTATTTTCTCTGAACAAGCAATTGTGGACGTTGTCGTTGCGACATAAGTTCCGTTCGGCGCGCTGCAACGCAGGAACGCAGCGGGTCCCTGTATATTTAGCCCGCATTGCATGCGGTCGCCGTAGTGGGTGTATTAGGTCGCTCGCACGCACTGCTGAACTAGTCGGAGGGCTTCCTATTATCGATTTATGTTATTGTGTAGGACGTGGTGTCACGCCGCTTGCTTTAACGCGTTTTTCATGAAGTTTTTCTTCATTTTCCACTGCGCTGCGCTCGGTTTCTCTTTCGCAGAAAGCTCGACCCGAGTGAAACTTGTTGGAAAATATGATTTCACTCGTGATATTGTTACGATCACGTACAGTCGATGCTTGTGCTCTCCAGATCGATGCTATTAAGCAATTAGTATTATTTCTATCGAAACACAAAACGCAGACAGGCGTGTTGATACACCACGTTTTTCATATTATATTATTAAGTATGAGGAGTGATTAAATTTTTGTGATCTAACATGTAATTTATTATCGTCGGGGGGATAGGTTTGCGCGATGAAATATTGCAGTCTTAATGAATTTGCATTTAATAAAACTTAATAACTTTGAACATAGTTGTCGACGTTTATTAAGTCAATTGGAATTTATATAATCTAATAAACTGCGAGCTGCAAATAGAGCAGGTACCCTGAGCATAGCTAATAAACTATATAGATTGCAATTTATGACTGTGCTCCACAAAAAATTTCTTCAACCGGACACTGATCTGCTGACGGTTACAATTAATTAGAAACTTATACTATATCAGCTATTGAAATAAATCATGTTGAAAGCAACTCATGTGGTAGTAAGTTGCATAGGCTTCTCGAGGCTTGAGGGCAGAAGGTGAAGCGAAGGTCTGGGGGGAAGGGGGGCTGCGGTTGCACCCACACACGCGATGACACCTCGAGAAGTGACGAGCGGCCATTAAAGATAGCCGCATAACCGGCGAACATGAGCCTATTGTACTCGGCAACATTATGTCCGACCATGTGGGATGCTATGGAGGAAACCTTAGATTGTTCATCTTAACATCAAATTACATGATGTTAGACCATATTATTGGTATTCCATAATGCAAGTCATTGTCTTGTTGTTCAGCTTTTACTATTGGTTCAATTGTTCTCTTGGAAACAGATTTGCTAATTCTTTTAATCTTAATTGTAAAGATGAAAGACGTATAAACTTGTTTAGTCTGAGATTCATTAAAGTCTAAGTTATAATTAAGAAAACTGAAATTGCTAAGTTCCTTTGCTACATTATTTGTCTTAATTTAACTTGGTTCGTTTAAAATGAAACGTCTGAAGTTTAAATTAATAATCCTTGCATATTTTTCAGCTTACATGCGTTCTTCGTTGGATTCGGTTTGACTCTCTCTAAGTATTTACTCGTGTTTTATTGAGGCTTCTGATTCTCCCAATAAATATGATTTTTTTCTCTGTGTCTAGTTCTTTTGGTACCACTTCTATTTCGTCCTATATTTCTATATCAGCCATCATCTTAATTATGTGCCTCTGTACCATCAGTTCCGTTTTCTAATTAATTATAGTTACCAATAAACCATTGTTCTTCTCAATTTTGACATACTCAAATTACTAGTTATTATATTTCTTGCATAAAGTTCTTCAAAGCAATTTTTATTACTGTGCAGAAGGGATATGGGCGTTGGTTTCTCACAGTTCAATGTCGTAGCGACAGTAACATGGTTGTTATGGCTTTCGCTACAATACTTAATAACATGTTGCTTAGTGTTTCCCTTGTAACTTGTGATTTGTGTCATACAACGTTAGGTCTCAAATAAAGGCGTACGCGTAGGTAGGACGGCTTGAGTGAAGTCTATGTAGACGATGTGGTCATGTTATTTTAATAGTCGCTGACTTTTAGTGGCGTGTGTGCTGCACCATGTATAATTACTGATAATAGCCATAAAGTAAAGTGTTATTTCGTTTTTGTAAAGCACAAAGAATAGGCGTAAATTTTTCTAGTAATATACCATATACATAATACTTTTAAGGATTATACAGAAGGAAATACACTAGATTGATGATGTTTGTAGCTCTAATCAATTTTGATAAATATTTAGGCCAAATTGTGTATAGAAAGACACAAAAATAACATAATAGACTAGCCCAGATATACAACTAGCCAAGAATTGGACAGAGAATTTAATTACAGAGGTACGTAGCCAAGATTTTGACAAAGTATTTGATATTAAAATAGTCTTGGTTCATAGTATCACTGCAAAATAGTCTGTAGGTGATGATTTAAGATTTAATTAAAGATCTGGTTATGAAAATAATGAAGAATAACTAGCTCGTAATTCCAATTTTAGAAATATAGATTGCAGAACTATTATGCTTTAAAGGACAAGAAGGATCATATGAAGACAATAAGGCACGTCTAAAAGCTATAAGTAAAACGTTCACCACAGTCCCTACTGTCGGTCCTTAAAGGGAAATGGGCGTACATCCTCTTAGTTCAATGTCTCCCTTAGTAGCATTGTCGTTACAAAATGGAACCTAGCAATCAGAAAATCACCAACCGTTTAAATTCTTCACATTACGGAGAATCTATAATCATACAAGCCGACAGAAAGTGACAACATGGCGAACTACATAATTTATTGTAGACTACATATTACATGTATGTATCATATATCGAGCCTGGTTTTAGTTTTTCATTGTGTGCACTGGCTTTAATAAAATTTAAGATTTCAGTTTGTTTTCTGATAGTGCTTGTCCATATTCGCATTTTCAGTCAAACTCAAAAGAGTTATATTCCAAAGAGGGTCTATTATTAATAGGCCACCACCAATGGGTTGATAACTTGATACCGAATAAAATATGCTGAAATTGTGCATGTTATTGAAATATAGATGCCTCGACTAAAAATAAACCGAGGCACTTTTCAAGAAGATTATAGGCACGATCCCAGTTATAAGACATGCCATGTTATGTTTTTTACTTGGATTCGTAGTATGTTTAGAAGCATATGTTCTACAATAGAGAATCCTACGTAATACAAGCTATATTAAACACATTTATCGGTAATGGAGCATGTCTCCGGGGCGACGTTAATATTCATGCGTTTAATTGATAACATGCTTGCAACAGCCATTTATCTTACAATTGCAGGCAACTACGAGCGTCAAGAAAGTAGCCATTTGTGTTCTTATGCGTCATTCTAATAAGAATTTTTAATATTCTAATTTATTTGTGATACCTATTTTTGAAAGATGTCGTTTTAAACGAACAAATTTTATTTCAGCTTTTACCGCATAGATTTTGTCTCTATAGTGAGTTCCAGTTCCAGAGGTGGCTGTCTTAATAAAACGTGATGTCAATTAAGTATATTCACACTATCGCAAACGATAGTAGGTATTATGCAAATAGGATTCATGAATAAAGTTCCCATATAAATTAAATGTCTCGGGGGAAATTTTGCAAAATTGGGAAACGTTCACTCTAGTATTTACTTGCAAATTAACTTATCTAAATGTGGAGGGTTATTATGTTGGTTATAACCCTACATCGAAGTTTGTAAAACATATCGAAATCAACCATAAACGAATCAACATTTTTTGATGTGGCTACTTTCTAGATTACACAAATATCCTTTAGCCCACAAAACACCATTCATCAAACACGACATCAAACAACTGAAATGGAGCTTCAAAATCGAAGGAACCACGCAAACGCTTTTGAAGTACTAAATCTAAAAACGTAGTTTCGCCGTTGAGTAAACACACCTACACATACATGCACAAAGAAATGCAACGCTAAATATAGGCCGGGGAACGCAACGGCTGGCGGTTGTGCGTGGTCAGGACTTGGCCCCCCTGCCCCCCCCCCCCTTCCCCCTTCCCCCCTTCATCCAGGGTTGTCTAGATCCCAAGGGCGCCTGTGTCACATTGAGTTAGCAACGCTCGGCGGAGCGCTATTAGGTTGTTGAGGCAGGCTTCAAGGGGATTTGTCTGATCTAGACAAATACATATTGTTGTATAGGTACTAGTTTTGCTTGTGGTATGGTTTGTTTTATGGTTTTCTTTAATTTGGTTTTAAGTTTATTTCCATAAACTGGTTGTACATCATCACCATTTCACAAGTTGAAGTGAATAAAATCTTTCATTTTAAACCGACACTCATAATTAAAACTCAAAATGATGATTGCAATTTTCAAACGCGTCTACCATAAAAACGTGAAGCCTAACCCACCATTACTCCGCAATCACTTAAAACCTAGGTTCGTCCGCGCAAGCCCTAACCTGTTACATAAAGTGGGGACGGGGAGTCGTAATGAATACATAGGGGCGCGTGCTGTGCGTGTGCGTCGTGTATACTTAAACATCGTGCATCGTATATTTGTGCACGAAGAGAGTACGGTCAGTCGGGCATACACTGATCGTTCCTAAGTGACATAGGTCGGGAATAGTCAAGAATTACCGATGATATTCGGAATTTCAATTCAAATACGTATTTATAATAGCCTTTGTAAGTACGCTACGTGTAGTAGAAGCTATATTTGGTCGTTATAAAATTAATAAAACAAAATATTCGAGTTTTTGCACATAAAATTGCATATAACCTACGCCTTGAAGAGACACCTTTGTTTCTAGATACTATAAAATTTTATTTACGCGCATATTTCTTGGTTTAGTGCCCCAACGTCGGTCGAGTCGGTCTGGGTAGGTACCTGACTGGGTGCAGAGTGAGATTTATTGAATTGCCAAGTTCGTGCTGCGTTCAAGGGAAGTCACCTTGCGAAAATATCTTTATTCGACCTACTCGACTTTGGTGATATTTTTCTTGGAGTAAAAAAGTAGATATGAAAGAATTATACAAATTGCATAGAGTCAGCATAAAACTATCAAAAGTTTATTTTTATAGACGAGCTGTCTTTAATGTATTTCTTCATAGTTGTTTCTAGATTATATTAATACTACTTCAAGCGCAAAGAAAAGGTTTATAATGCCTCGCCCAACATACTATCAAAAACAACCTCTCCTAAGAAAACTCAACATAGTTTTCCGCTTTGAAACCGATAGACCCAAATCAACAACTCTATATATTCTTCAAATAACGACTAACAAATTACAAGAACAGATAACAATATCGCTATTTTCACTTGAGACTACATTTTGAGGATACAATAACTTATAGTTATACGCAAAGAGGCCGCGGTCCTGCTCACACATGGCCACAAGGATGTGTGTGTGCGAAACCTGTATTAGAATAATGTCCGGTAAACATGGTGTGAATGTGTGTAGTGTGTCTGTGTGTCCGTGTGTATGGATGTGTGGGTGTGTGAGGCATACATAATACATTTGCATGCGGCTGATGTAGACAGCAGTACATACGTAAAGTAGCCAGATATACAACTGAGTACTCGATCAGTATGTCACTTCGATACCGAAGTCTTCTGTCGATATCAATGCTTATTATTAGACTTTCTAAAAATAGTTTGGTTGTGACTTTGATATTTTTTGTATTGTCAAGTCGATTAAGATGCAGTAACTAATCGTAGGTACTTGGCATTATTATCTAATGTTATTCAATACCGATTAACGGTACCTTAACAACTGTCAAGTCAATCTTTTATTACACAATAATTAAACAATGGAAGGAGACATTACGGTGTTCATTTGTCTCTTTCTAACAGTCGCCATCATTATTTTAGTAATGTGACGTATTTGAAGTATTTAAATATTCTCTTTTGACACGGAAACCTCACCTTTTAACGATGACACACTGCCACTTGCCAAAATAACAATCGCAAAGGTTGGCAATTTGACATTTGATGTGATACTATTTAAATTCGGTTATGTATGTCACCTTGCTAACCAGGGTGGAAAAGTACCTTAAAATACATAAGGAGAGTGACTACTCCCCAATAAGAGCAATTCTGTTTTCCTACGCCAAGTTCAATTTAGATCAAACCATCCGGCTCTGGTTAAAGATAATATACGTAGATACACTTCGTATGCTTAAAATACAGTGTACTTAATCCAATATTTTGTAACATCCCATAAACCTGTGTTATGCAGATAATTTTCGAGAACCTATTATATTATATACACACAAAAGTACTTCATTTAGTTCTATCTGTATACAGTTCTGTGCCTGAACCTAAACTTTATTTATTCTTAAGAGGGTATCAAATTCTTTTAATCGGTTGCTAACTGAACGAGAATTTTAACTGTCTACCTATTACGGTTCATGAGATATAGCCCACTGACAGACAGACAGACGGACGGACAGACAGCGCATCGGGTTAGTATTAGGGTTCCGTTTGGCACCGTTCGGGTACGGAACCCTAAAAAAGTGAAGACAAAACAGTAAAAGAAAAATAAACCATTGGCCCTTTCGACCCTTCCTGAAACAAGTAATTTTACCACTGAAAAATTAATCACGCCGTGATATTCACAATACATGAAACGCCATTTTGCCTGTCTCCCTGCCTGTCACCAAATCAATTTACCAATCGTTAATGTACTACCTTGGCATGTATTCAAATTGTGTGGTCATTGACCTCGGGGTGGTTGAACATAATGAACATGATCGAAGCGTAGGGCATACCACCTCACCTAACTAATGACTCAAATGTCAAGCTGTCTTTGGGGAGGAGGGTTCCCACTTTCTTTTCTTAGGTGCCAGTTTATAAATGAAGAATGAAGTATTGCTGTCAATTCTGTCAATCAAGACTTGTCTTGACGGCTCCTTTCTATGGGAATTCAAATATAGAATAGGTTTTTATTGATCGAGCTTTCTTTGAATCCAATTTGTGGCAATCGAGCAGCTGCAATAAATTAACCGATTACACTTTGATTGGAAATGGATCTCGATCGATATAATTTATAACTTTCACGTTGTTAGAATATGGTCATAAAATCAGCGGTTCAATCATCCTGTTTGAGTCTCTGATTCATGCATAGCAGTTTCTTAATTGGAACATAACATTAAAACAAAAAAAATAAAAAATCTATCTCCCTAGCCTTCTCCCAACTTTGTTGGGGTTAGATTCAGCTGAATACCAGTAATTTACATGGAGCGACTGCCTATCTGACCTCCACAACCCAGTTCCTGGAAAACACATAACCCTTAGTAAGACTGGTTGTTAGACTATTGGTCTTCTGACTACCCGTAACGACTGTCAAAGATCTATACGAATTACAGTCGGGACAAATATCTACTTCGAATTATTATTTTACAAAATCAATGTAACAACTGGAATTTTCCGTCAAAACAAAACAAAACCTAAAAACATCATGTTTATTAATACCTAACACAAACTCATTCTGTCTTATCGCTTTTAATTCCCATAATAATAAATAATGACCTTCTCAACACAATACGAAAACTGCATACCGACAGTTCCTAATTGAATGGTGTCCACCGCAACCATTAAATAAAAACCCTCGCGGGCATACTGTTTTGTTTACGTTCGGTTAGGGGGATAGAGGTCAAAGTTAAATGGACGGTAGTTGTGTAATCGTTCGAACAAGTGTCGTTTACCCCGTGGCCTTCGGTCGAAACTTCCTTCTTGGTTCAATTATGTTTGGGGTTTCCTATCAATTGAAGTCGTTTGAAAAGGAATTGGACTGAAATTAAAGGTTTCGTTGAATAATTAATTGTTGTTTAGGAAATTATGGTGTACCTACATTCGTCGAATTAAATAGTCGGTCAATCAACCCAGCTATAAAATTGGTAGGTACTATTTCTTAGAAATTATAATTTATGAAAGAATATTTAAAAAAAACAGGTCTACATTAGAAATTCTTGTTATTTCAGCTAATCAACCTCATTTCAGTGACAGATATTCTTGTTTACAATTAAAGAGACTAAATTCCTAGCAATCATTAACCTCTACACGGTTGACATGAAAACTTCATAAGAATTTTCGTCTTTCTCTGCTCAATCTGGGCTTATCCGGTCGTAAAGGCGTCCGTTAACGCCCACGGCGGGTTTCCTCCTCACATGACATCAATGACATTGTCTTATGTCGTATCTAGTTGTTTTATGATAAGTATGTTATGTTTTCCTTGTCATGACCCCTACTATTTGGGTGCAAGTCCTTGCAATAGCCAGATATCCCATGCATGGCAAAAAAATGGTTTCAAGCGAAAAAGAGGGTATCAAAGGAGCGAGTAAGAGGGATACGAAAAGGCCACAGGCCACCTTCAGGTATTATGTCATTCAGGATACGTTTAGGAATTAATTGGTGGGTTAAGTGTAATGTAAAAATAATTCGTGGGTTAAACGTAATACCTATAAACAAAAAAAAATCGTTGGTTAAGCCGTAAACTTCGTGAAAAAGGCTTATTGAAAAATTAAGGCTTAGGTATAGAAATTCTCTTTAGAACATTAACGTGGTTGACTGATTAGAAAATCTACCTACTCTATTACTAGCTACTTTAAACAGCTATTTTAATTTTTGAATTGTTTTTATCTTTTTATAACTGACGCTTTTAACGTGCACGTCTTTCTACATTGTTCTCACATGTATAATTTCAACATGAATGAAAACATTATTTTGATTTAAAAGAGTGTCCGTGGAGTTTCTTGCCCGTTCTTCTCCATAGGAACCTACTACGCTTTGGAATCGCCAACTAGCTTCATCTTTTGACTGACCGACCCCTTGACAATTCAAAAGTGCCTGTACATGGTTTATATTTTAAATAAATGCTTAAGTTTGAGTTTGAAATACGTTCGCGTTCTTTAAATAAAATCAATTTAATAAAATCATAATTTCTCTCGTACAAGTAAACAAAATTTCAGTATTTCTCGTTCTAAAAATAGAAAATTAGTTCTTAGAAAAAAATTTAGTAGGTTACTATAAGAAATATTACGTAGATAGTAGACAAAGAAACCCAGAGTAATTAAACCACAAAAGGAAAAATGTTATTAGTACAATAGGTACAGGGTCAAAATTTTCGCGTGTTTTCACACTATAAGAACTAATTTTACAGAATAGCCTTAGGAAAAACCGTTTATCTAAACATTAACATAATAAGTGAATCACCATGTGAAGAATGTTGTATTGTTGTTGTGAATATAAAGTACTTACACCTTTTATGAGTATCTCAAAGGTACCTGAATCGGTAAAACCATGACTGTTATATAAGAGTTTATAAATATCAGTACCTAACTATAACTATCTACACACGTACCTTATAGGTACTTAGGTACAACACCATAAATTCATAGAAATAGTCTTATTTTTCTATGAATCTTACCGTAAGATTAATCGATTTTTATGTCATTTAATATTATTTATTCTTATTTTATTTTATTTTGTTATCTATTTACTATTTCCAAATGACTGAACCTGACTTGATTTCCATTCGTCTTTTTCGGGTGACCACTGAAAATCAGCACTGTGCTGTTGGTCCCACATAGCACAGCATCATGCTGAATGGAAGCCTTCTTGTCACAGTCATGACGTGCAGCTGCCGACTATTTCTGTTTTATGCTCATGTTTGTAACTGTACTAAGTTATCCCTATTTTGTTTTCTGCTTACCTACTCTTGTCTTTGTATGCACGTGTTTCTGTGACAGATAAATCTAATTTTCTTTTTTTTCGATGAAACAAAATTAAAAACAATTACTTAATTTTTTTAAACGATTCCTTAATTTTAAATGTTTCTATAGTATTAAACAGTGGACAGTATTTTTACATACTATCGCAATTTCATTTACTTTATACATGTAGGTAGGCTATTGAATGTCTTCATACTCCAATCGTAAACAAACAGAAACAAAAACAAATAGCTCTAAATTAATTTATTTGTCATGTTACATAAAGGCATATCAAAAACCTTCAGTTCTGACATTTAATTTCAGGCTCTTTGAAAGGCAGTATTACCGTTTTCCGGGCAAAATTTTGCTTTGTATAAAACAGATTGGACACATTAAATAAGTTGGTAGCAACCACTAGACTACTGATTACATAACATAACATCACGCCTGTAATCCACGAAGGGTTAGGCAGGTAACTGTACCTATAGTACACCCACATTTCGCCAACTATGTTTAAGTCCCATGTAATAGGGGGCGAGCCTATTGCCATGCACCAGGCATAAATCCAGACTCTGGGCTCCTACTGACAAAATTTCTTATAGAAAAGACACTAACACTAAAACACACACAACACACACACGCTAACACAACACACACAATTTGTGTGAGTGTGTGATGTTAATGTGTCTGTGTTATGTGTGTTAGTATGTATGTATGTGTTACACATAACACACACATACACTCACACATAACACACACACATTAACACTATTCCCGACCTGTGAATCGACCCCAGGACCTCATGCTCAGCAATAGCGCTTGTGACCACCACTCTAAATAGTACTCATGTTGTTTTTCTGTTTGAATGTAATTTTAACACTAACCTTGAAATGTAATTTATTACAGATTACAACGCCGCCCCGCTGTTCGCCTCGGAAAACGCCTCCAGTGGTAAGATATAAAATAAATACTTACATAATGTATTAAATGTAGATTTATATAAATGCTTTCAGTAATAAAACAACACAACATTCGACAAATCTATAGGAATTGCACTCTTTACATAAAGGTATCTATTTTTGGACAACGAGTGTCGAGCCTATTTTAAAACTGCCTAGAAAATAACTAAAACAAAATAGAGCTGAACAATGGTACCGATTGAGGCTATTTCCATCTTTTTCTCTATAATAAACCAAGAAAGGGACGGATAATATTAAAGCTGTCAATTTTAGCTGACCTAAAATTCCATACACATATTTGACAAATCAAAACGCATAGACTAAAAACACGACGACGTTCAAGTCAATAACTAATTTGACATCTGACATCTCTAACTTAGATCTTTTCTGTCATCGTCCTTTTCTGGAGCTGTCTGTCAGTAAGAGATGTCAATTATCTAATTTTGTTTAGTTTTTAAACAAAGGAATCGCCACCAATATCAGAAAATTTTGACGAGCTAAACGTGTCGTATATGCTTTGACCCTAAAAGCAATTTTCGATCGTTTTTACCATCGGAAGTTATGAAAGAATCTACTTAATATTATGAGGCTATAAAGCTATGAATAGAGCCATAAAACACTATGTTATTACTAGGTTAGTAACAGTTCTAGCACAGGCAATAACTTAGATTAGTGTAGAAAAACATACCGTACATTAAACTTCATGTATTATTCCTGTGTAAAAATATTCCAAAGCCTTGTGGCTTTCAGTACCTTTTTTTATTTTCTGAAATATCTCTTTGTCATAACAAAAACCATTAAACATATTATGAACAAAAATTCTTCCTCAAAATGATTATCAGTGACTGAAATAACTCGACGACGACAACCTACATGCTAGGTATATAATTACAGAAATTACTTGAAGTAATATAATATGTATAAGCACCCTGACTCACCCCTTGCATCGATACTAACACAACCACGAGTGATATGTACGTATGTAAATATACTTTGTATGAGTGGGTGGCGCCATCAAATAGGTAAGTACAGAAGCTTGACTCCATACAAGAAGCGAAAATTCACGCACACAGACACGCTACAGGTACAGCGAGTGCATGAGCACTTGCGACTGGCATTCGTTTGAGAAAGTTTGGTTTCCGTAGTACAAGTCTATTATCCGGTTTTTGAATTGAAAATTTGAATTTGACAAGATGTCAAACTCTACTTTAGCATTACTTAAGGCGAAAGAGTCAGGGTAGCCCGCGAAATTCAAATCTTCTTAGGTTTTTTCTTTTGCAATTTTTGGGTCAGTATCAGATTGTACGTTGATCTAAATATGATTCGCAGCCGTATCAAATATTTATTTATTGAATTATAATCATAAAAATCATCAATACAACTCTCTAAGTTCATATTACCCTATTGAATGACTATTTCATGAAAAAATGAGATTTGAGGCTAATTCTAACTTAAGGCTAACTCTTATACTCTATTTCTTGAATTGACATAGGTACCTATGGCTTTGACTTCATTAACAATTTTTTTTTTTTTCCATGAAAGTCCTAATGCATGCATTTTTATTTGTTGTTGCTGTATTTTTTATTTAATTAGTATTGTGTAGGACAAAATTAAATATTTGCACACCATAAGTAATGGTAGAACGTAAAGGGGCCATTATAGTTTTACGACCTACATTCTCGTAAATAAATTAATTTGAATTTGGATTTAAAGGAGTTACTTAAGGTGGAGTTTTCTCACGGCTTTCCCCTTAGGAAATGCTAAAATAGAGTTTGATTAGTTCTCAATTTCAAATTCTCAAATCAAAAACCAGGTGTCAGTGGATGTGCGCCCTTTTTCGGTCTTTGTATGGAGTCAATCTTCTGTTCCTATCTATTTTGTGACCTTAGTGCGGGTGTTACATTATAACCTATTTCTCTAACATCGTTGCAAACCTTAATGATAGAATATGATGTCAGTTATTACGAAATAGTAATTATGATTCGCATATCAATTACTGACCTAGGTAGGGTATTTTGCGGAAAAAATCTCTTTGTGTTTTATATAATTAAAAGTTCGTATCGATTTACTCAGGGGCTGATATTGATACGGATTAATATAATCATTAAATTTAATAATAATGGAAGGATCGAATGGTTATGTTAATGATATCTTGATTATTATCGCATTAAACTTATGTTACATTTTGCAATTTACATAAACTCACGTCTTCTTCCCATGGCGGTAGGCAGAAACTACAGAACGCCACATGCTACGATCCTTACACACTCCTTAGCAAAATAACTACGTGAAATTAAATGATCAACTGAGATATATTAATGTGTGTATTATTAATATCATCGCATACGAGGCAGTTCCTACAGCTACCTTCAGCTGTTCGCATGGAGGATGAATCTGGATCTGGATTGCCCAATAAGGCGGTACTGGACCAGGCTGCATGATCCATCCAGAATGTTTAACACATTCTGGATCCAAAACTAATAGTGTTTTTATTGTAAAATTGTAGTTTGTAATGTTTTTATTGATGACTTTTGTAATGTTTATCTAATTTTAGTCTTTTAATTAATTCTTAATGTATCTAATGAATTTATGTTATCATCGCTGTCCAGTTATGAAGGATGCCAGTCATCTTTAACACGTGTTAGTTCCATATTAACATTAAGGCCTCTTTAACATTAATGTAACGGACAAAAGAAAGGCCTTTCTGCCCCTTACGTCAGTCAGGCATGATGACAAGTCGTAGTAAAAACGCTTTACTGAGATATTCTATTCATTCTGATTTTCCGACAAAGCCGATATTTTCCATTGTCCCCTGATCTAGAAACAAAGGGGAAATATGAAGTGCATTGTCAGTTGATTTTAATATCTGAGCAAGTCGGAAGTTATAGTGGACTAGAAAAGAGTGACTGTGTGATCTTTTTATGTAAAATTGGATTTTGAAAAGGAACTTATTGAAGTTCTCTGCTAACAGCTATAATGTGGTAATTATTTTGGGCCTTTAATTGTCCATCAAACAGAGAAAGAAAGATTACTTCAAACCTCAGACCAAATAAAAAACCAAGACATAATGAGGTGTAGTTTGATTGTAGTTTCATTGTAGGTAAATGGTTGTAAATGTGTGCGTGTGACGGTGTATGCACAGAGCGGAGGTGTATTTTTGGCATGCTTCACTGTATTGTTCGCAGCCCTATGTCTTTGTTTTTTATTTGGGCTGAACTTCAAACATTGTTATTTTTAATAATACAAAAATGTTATGTTCATTCAGCTTAGGTACTTACTTGGCTTGATCTATGCAAGATCGGTCGAAGCTTACTTTCAAACGCACAACGGCTAAATTTAGTCTATATATAGGGCGAGCCTATTGCCATCAACCGGCCGCAAATCCAGACTCCGGGCTGCTACTGAGAAATTCCAGATGGAAAAACCCTATAACACTTTTCACGACCCGGGAAGCGTACCCAGGACCTCATGCTCAGCTGTAGCGCTTGAGACCAATAGACCAATAAATTGTTATTTACATTCTTTTACATCCAATTTCAGGAGTGTTCTTAATTTTTTTATTTAACACTAACATCCAAAAAAAATCTTCCATAAACGGACTTAAGTCCAAGTGGTTTAAAAGACCCGTGCAATTCAAATTTTCTATTAAAACCTTTCGAATATTAATGAGTTTTAACGTCTTGAAAAATCGCACGACAATAAATAACGCAAATCTCGAAATTAATACGCTAATTTATAAATCAGTTGCCGCGTGGGCGGACATGTTTTAAATTTTAACTAGCGTGTCTGGATTTTATTTAAATTATTACAATATGCCAATTTTTTTTTTCTGAACACATTATTGTTACGTGGAAGCCTCAAGGTTTTAATTATTAAATATAAATGGCTATTATTATCTTTCTCCTTCAACCCACGTAAATTTTTCCTTCTCTGAAATCCACTCTTCCGTTATGTTACGCACCATTATTGGGTTTTTGCAGAATGACAGTTAAAAATATCTGAGTGAATTGATTTTGTGTAGGCGTTTCTTTATATAAAGAATCTTCCGCTTTCCTATCCTATTTTTGTGAATCTATATCACACGTAGGTTTGTGAATATAGGTTATCTAATCTGTACCACACTTCTTCTTCTTCATTGACTAATATGTCTCTGGTGACTTAGGTAAACGGGCAGAAGGAAGGTTAGAAGGGTACTCTTCTAAGCTTCCTTCTGCCCATTTTCACTAACACCAAGGAACATCTAATCGAACGGTTTAATATTGTTGCACTATTGGATTTTCAACTCTCAGTGCTAAGCCATTTTTTCTTTTTTTATTGGTTGGTAATTTATCAAATAACTTCTCCCGCTCTGGGTGTAGCAGGAGGGCGTGTCAGACTCTTACTGACTAAAACCCACCCGTGTTCCTTCAGTTGCCATGTTGCCGGGGGCCACGATTTCCCTTTCGGCCTTATTCGCAACCCCGGCAGGCATCGGCCCTAGCGGACCCCGTCAATTCTGCTGACATCTATATGAGGCGCGCGTGGAACAATGCGCCGTCGACCCGGGCCTGGTCCTTATCGAGCGGCGAGCTACCCATTGCTCACCGTCCGCAAGCCCGCGTCTACGGAGGCCGGAAATCGGCTCGCGATTCCCGACGCCCAGAGCGTCTCCTCCTGCCGATTCCCGATGCCCAGGGCTCAGTGCTAAGCCTGAGAGTTAAAAATCCAATAGTGAACTTTTACATAAGTGTCACTGAATGTTAATAAAAAAAAATGCCCACGTTAGCTCTAGTTAGGACAAAAAAAAACAAAAATCCAGAATTAAAGCAAGTCAAATCCTGATATGCATAGTACACACGGCTACATATCAAGGTATACATTTCCAGTATAAGCAGATCTCGCATTGAATAGGATTTCCGTACAATGCGGGGTCAGCTTATACTGAAAAAGTATAGGTTAAAATGTAGCTGTGTACCTACCCAGACATTTGGCTACCACACCATTAAAGTCAATAAAAACAAATTAGCCTTAAACCTGACCACACCTTGAACATTACAACGCGGCACGTTTGATATTTCTCAGCTGTAAATCAAAATGGCTGCTGTCAAAACACTTTCACGACCGAATTTATGTAGGAACGATGAATCTAACAAATCGTGAGCACCCCGAGCTACGTGATCTTATTATATTCCCACCGAAGATTGCACATCTGAACACCTGTCTGAGGTTTATTTCAATTTTGTTGATACATAGGTATTGGGAAACATGCTATGCAAAAGCAGAAATTTCGTAACATAAACTAGGGGGTTATATGAGCTGCAATAGCTTTCAATGGGTATATTCGCGGACGCGCAAACTGACGGCTTTGCTGCAATCAGACGCAAGCGTGCAGCATCCCTGTAGCGCAGAGTGCGTGCCAGCTCCAACAGTCTCCAGTAGTGCTATTCTGTAACCATCTCACCGTGTTATCTTAGGTGAACTGTAGTGCTATTCTGTAAAAATCTCACCGTGATATCTTAGGTGAAGTGAGCTGCCAATAGTGTCAATCCTTAGCAACTGACAGCTCACTCCACGCTCACTTCACCTAAGATAACACGGTGAGATGGTTACAGAATAGCACTACTGAGCGTGGAGTGAGCTGTCAGTTGCTAAGGATTGACACTATTGGCAGCTCACTTCACCTAAGATATTACGGTGAGATTTTTACAGAATAGTACTACTGGTTGTCATTGCTAGCAAACTGGATTGTTCTATCATTTACTTTTTAAGCCAGCTGCATGTTCCTACTAATGGTTGATTGTTTGAGATCACGGAACTTTCTTTGTTTTTGTTGTTTAGTTGTTTAAAAAAATATTAATAACATAGTTTGAAAATAAATTGTTACTAACGATATGAGTCCGACATGTTACTTGAAAATTAATATTTCATTATTATATTATTATTAAAGCGTTTCGTATTTCTACAACGACATTCAACGAGATTGACATAAGCTTTTCGGTAGTTCAAACAGATAGATCAAACATTTTTGACTTTTTTATCGCATTATTCGCTAATAAAATGTCACTTTGCCTAGACCAACAGGACGACACCGGTTGAAGGTTGTGGTCTTTCCTATGACACTCTTTTTTGTAACTGCAAAATAACTGACCTTATAATGGCTAAAAGTTTATAATTTCTTAGTAAAACTTTGATGTCACATAATAAAAATAGTAAATCAATGAGCTCAAAATAGAACAAGGAAAACATAAAACACGTCGAAAACCCAATAGATCTATTAGAACAAAAACCCATATGGCACAAAAAACAAGTCAGAAATAAATATTCATAATATTAATTCAAATGAAGGAGGTTTTTATTCTCAAACCAACTAAAACATTTTACACTAGTTTAAAAAGTTATATTCTTCACTTTTACCTCCGTCGAGTAAACTGTTGAGTATCACGCAATGTTTTGTGTTTAAATTGTATCTGATTAAAATTGAGCATTTTTCTTTAATGTTATATAATGTATACTCAACGAGAACTGCCTCGTTGGTCTAGGTAGCAAGCACTACTGCAGAGCATGAGGTCCTCGTTCGATTCCCAGGTCAGGCAATGTGTTTTTCGGTTTTCCATTTGAAATTAATCAGTAGCAGCGCGCAGTTTGGATTTGTGCCCGGTTGATGGCAATAGGCTCGCCCCCTATTACATGGGACTTAAATGTAACTGGTGAAAGGTGGGTGCACTGTAGGTGTACCTCATACAGGCTTGATGGTATGTTACGTAATAGAAATAGATAATACAAGTAACATAATACATAGTTATTTGTTGTTTTCAGATGGACTATATTTCTCCTAACCAACACAAGTAGTATCAGAATCACAAAGTGTTACTGATATCTCTGTGTTACTTTTCTAGTAACTATTTACCTAGAAAGATACTATCGACCATCGTTATACAATAAGATAGTGAATAGCTATCTATTTTCACGCTCTCTTTACAAAGTAAGCCAAACTTAAAGCGATTAATGACACAGAGACACGCAGAATGCTACTTTGTTTACGCCCTTATCTCCTCGGCATAAGGGTTTCTAACCGGATGAACTAGTTACCGCATCACTTGGTAAGGCCCACAGCACCAACAACAACAAAAACTCCTAAACAGGAGCTTGTAGGGTCATTGGGCTTTTTAAGATTACACTGGTCAGCGCCGTACATTCCCTTGAATCTGTTCAAGAATAGGTTTCCTAAAATGAAGCGTAAGAAGTTGGTTACAGATTCCAATTTCGATTCCTTCAAATCACCTATTTCTCTCACTCCTAACAATTCCATAGCCCGCAATAGCCATAACTGGTGTCAGAAATATCAGTAATATTCACACAATTTACTTGTAACCAACTTAAATTCCTAGTTTCATAACCTAAGGGTTTCCTTAGAAGACAAGATGATAAGTGGTCGTGATTGTACGATATTCCAATGCTGGGCAATAGGTTGTTAACCCACTAAGATAGCGTTATCGCTCGCCAACGCGCCTGCCTACATACTTCCGACACTTACTTACATGTGTATGTATGTTTGCAATGTGTATGTCCTCTAAACTATTGTGGGGTTTTTAAAGGAATTTTGTTGTAGATATGTTTTTTGAAGCGAAAAATTTGTATCAGAGAGATATACCATAGACTGGAAAGGTAAAACATACATAAAATAAAACTAACATAATTTAAACAAAAATTCAATCTCACAAAAAATAAAATCATTAAAAAAAATTGTCAGTCTATTTTGTTGCTGGCACTCTTTTACAAATGGCTTATCCTTGACTCCAATTAACATAAACAGTATAATAATCAAAGAGTTTAAGAATCGGTAAATCTTCGAATGTCAAAAGACACATAACGACTTTTTATATAGCATAATATCAATTTTTATGTGAGTGAATACATGGCGCCACAATGCCTAATCATGAATAAATCATTCGTTTAACTTTGGTTCACAATCTCTCACAATTCCTGGCCACACGAATCTATAAACAGAATATTCCAGAGAATTTCATATTTACCGATGTATCTCTTGAGTTTGTGTTAAGCCTGCATCGAATAAAAGTGCCTCTGGATAAAGAGCTAAGTACTTATTCCTATTGTAAAACTGTTAGGGATGAGCAAAAGCAATTTCGAATCCGTGTACTATGTAGATTCCGACAACGAAACGCCGAGATAAGGACATTCTTTATTTTTGCGTATACGAGTCACGTTTGAGCGCGCTCCCTACATCGGTGTGCTTATCTACTTAATATATTGCACAAACCCGCTACACTGCGATGCATTCCCGGAGTGGCTGGTAGCTGCGCTTGGGCATAGATCAGAGAGAAAATGTGCGTCTGCAGCCGCACCGTACCGCTGCGGCGCCGCGCCTGCGCTTCCCGTCTACGTCCGGAATGTATGCGCGATCTTGACGCTTGCCGGGACACAAATTAGGGCTGACACGTTTCTTTAACTTAAATAAAAATAAAAGCGGCCTTATCGGTTAAAATTTTTCACATTTAATTTGGTTTTGAGCGCAGTTAAGGTATTTCAGTGTCCAATACCTAGTTCGTATAATGTCCATTGTATAATGTTCGACATTCGTAAGCTATAATTAGTATGTTATCTAATAACCGTATGACGTAGTAGTCCTGACCTCTCTCAACTTGTATGAATATTAATCACTTTCTAAGATTATTGGAACTACGAGTAGGTCGAATTGAAGTTAATTAATTACCATTACTTTACTGAATACTAAAATAAATCTTTACTCCATTTAAAGTTCCAAGAAACATGATACTTACAGATTTCTAAATAATCAGGCGCAAATTGTTAACAACACCTATGTTTTTCTAGGCGTTATAACCAGCCCTATATTTAAGTCGGCAGAGAAATCTGCAACTGGTTTGCGCAGGCGCACCGAGTCTCACTAACAACATGTTTAACGTTTACAAATACGATATGGCTGTGTTATTAAATGAAAGTGGAAGATATGACTGATATCTACTGGAAAATTACAGCTTGTCAATTGAACAATTCAGTCTGTCTGTAGACGCGTATCTCGTAAACTGCTAAGCCGAATAGCACGCGATGTGTTTCCTATTATCAAGAAATTATAATTTAAATTAAACGAAAAATACATAAGATAAATATACCAGCAATCAAAACACACGCAACGTTTGACATACATTTATTTATATGACACTTACGTATGCGCACAATTTATCAAACTACCGGATGTCAGTAACAAAATAAACATGAAATACCCACAAAACAAATTATATAATACATTTTACCCGTTCCTTAACTAATACAGATACATAATCATTGATTTTCTTATGCGTTTGACTTTGAGAGCGCATCCAGGTGTGCTCAATCAAATCGTTCAGAGCGCGCTACCTACGCTGCACCTACGCTCGACATGGCACTTCAAGAAATAAATATGCTGATGTAACTTGGGTGGCCACCGGGTTTGAACGATCGAGTCGAGAATCGAGATGTAGAAATATCGATATTTATGTATTTTAATCGATACATTGAGACAGCATAGTGCGTCAATCCCTCGTTTAAACTACGATTTCCAGTTTCACTCCGTAAAATACTGTTCTTCTGTTCAAAGTAGGTACAAGCTACCTTAGTGAATTTTGTTTGCGATGAAATATTCAAAGTTTATTGAACAACGGTTCACGCGATCGTCTTTTTGATTGACTAAGAAATGTAGGTCTTATGTTTCTCTTATCAGGATGTTTTTGACCGTCTTGTTATTAAAGATAAGATCTAGTGGAGAAAAATTAAAAGGTAAAGCTAAAGATACAAAAATGTGTGACGTGCCGCGGGTATTTAAGCTGAGGAATGTTTTGTCAGATTGTGCAGCTAAAATGACCTACAAAATCTGCTAATATTCGTGCACAAATATTTTAAGAGTATAAGTATTCATCATCTGCCTAGCGTTTTCGGGTCGGATTTCAGTCTAACCTGATGCAGCTGAGTATCAGTATTTTACATAGAGTAACTGCCTATCTGACCTCCACAACCCAATTACTAGGTAGCACGATACTCCTATTATTTATTTTTTTTGAGTGGGAAGTTATCAAATAACTTCTCCCGCTCTGGGTGGAGCGGGAGGGCGTGTCAGACTTTTACTGACTAAAACCCACCCGTGTTCCTTCAGTTGACATGTTACCGGGGGGCCACGACTTCCCTTTCGGCCCATATTCGCAGCCCCGGCAGGCATTGGCCCTAGCGGACCCCGTCAATTCTGCTGACATCTCTTTGAGGCGCGCGTGGAACACAACGCGCCGTCAACCCGGGCCTGGTTCTTATCGGACGGCGAGCTACCCATTGCTCACCGTCCGCAAGCCCGCGCCTACGGTAGCCGGAAATCGGCTCGCAATTCCCGCCCCGGGCGTCTCCTCCTGCGGCGGTTAGGGGCGTGAGGGCGCGAAGTTTGCCTCTCCCTCACGCGTTCCGCCTCTTCCTTCGCGAGCATTAACGCTTCGCAGAAGGAGGTGACGGCCTGCCATTTCCTTTCGCTCCGTACCATGGCCTGAACCAGGGCCGGACGCAAGAGATCACCGCCGCCGTAGAGATCACCGCCGCCGAGAGATCACCGCCGTCGTGCACGATACTCCTACGATACGATTTTAAGAATATATTATTAATAAAAAATATTCCCGTCAGTGAAAAATTCTGCGTAGACGTCGTTCGCAGCGTAGCAAATTCGTAGACCCCTTGTAGATCCTGCTACGAGGGCGCAGGTAAAATAAAAGAAAGTTGATTTACGAGTATTTTTCGACAAAACGTTTCGCATTTCCACTGTAGGTATTTGAACAAAGGGATTCGTTCTGAGATAACAAACTCATTATAACACTTCATGAACATTACATAAAACAAATGCGACACATAAAACAGTAGCCTCGAAATTAATGTATGCGTACGAAATCGCCTGGAAACGAACACAAAGAAAATACTAAATGACCGTTTTGTTTCGGCCAACCCATTTCCGGAATGAGCCCAAATCTATTTTGCCTACTTCCTCTATTGTTTCATGTTTGTACTATTGCGTACTATGTAACAATTTTGATTTATTAAGCTTTATCTGATTTAACATTGTTGCTAAAATGAGTTGTGGACTACTGCGGAATATATTATGTAGTTACATTTTTTTCTCCTCATTAGCCGGTCGTGGATTTACTGCTGAACGCTTCTGTTATCCTGGTAATGTCGTGGAGGTAATAGAATGTTGATTTTTTTTCATTCTCTTTACATGTTTGGTTGTACATTGTATAAAGTCCTACAAGAATAATTTGTACACTTAATTACAAGCCATTGTATTATTTTACATTCTACATTTTCTAAAGATAATCTATATTCAAATTTTTTTTATGTGACAAAATATTTTGTAGAAAGGCCAACCGCTTAACTGAGTCCGTTCCTGAGGTAGCTGCGCGGTGTGGGAGGGGTGTCGTGATGCGAGAGCTCAGTGACTCGTCAACTTGTGACAACTGTCACCCCTCCCGCACCGCGCAGCTACCTCAACGGACTCAGTTAAGCGGTTGGCCTTTCAACAAAATAGTTTGTCACATCAAAAAATTACTCACTCACACGATCTCAAGCCTGTTTGTCACGTTAAACACAAGTAGGTTCCATTCCGAGATAAAATCTTCCTCTCTGTAATAAAAACGTGTAAAACAAGTAAAGTATTCTTATCACAGTGTTGACTAATAAAGGCGCTTCCATTAATTCAAAGCAATCTATGTGATTTATCCAAGTGGCTGTATGTCGAGATGTTATCGCCGTGACACATTAGCAAGTTCGCTGCGAAAACGGAACCGTTTCTCACTACGACATGTGCTAATATACCCTTATGAATGTAGTGTCAAGTCTCGAGTTACGCGAGATGGGATATGTTTTGCTGCACTATTAAACATACTGATTTATAGTTATAAAAAGGGAATTGATTAGGTATTCATGCTCGTTCAAATAAGGTGGCTTGAGGAAATGGGTTGGTCATTGGTATTGCGACTTGCGCTCTGTTGCAATCTTTAAGAATTACGCAAGGAGCGACACTTTGTAAATATGCTCACGAAATAAATCATGTTCCTAATGCTAAAAGGACAAAAAGCTTCAGGTCATAACTCAAGCTTAAATTGCGAAAACAATAGTATACGAGAAATCTGTTCATGTTAGTCGGACGATGTTCAACGTCCGAATAATTGCCGAAAAAAATATAGGCCATCGTCTTTCTTAAATCAAGAGGGATTCTGCCCAGATGGTCAGCAGTTGTATTCCTGATCTTCCGAGTATTCTCTCACTTTTGTGCACTCTATGAACCTTAATGCAATGTTCGTTTCTGAATATCAATACCTGGCTCGTTCGTTAGCTAATCCTGCCAGTCTTCTGGGCACGTTTTCGAGTACTTCGACGCCTAAGTGTCCTGTCGTTTTTGTATTTTTTTCGTATATTATAGTGAGTTAGTTAGTTAGTTTTATAATTTGGTATCTAATGTAAATAGTTAGTTTTGTTAGATATTGTATATAAGATTTAAGTGTATTAGAAATAAATAACTGCATTATGAGACTGCATAATTTCAAAAAATATCTTCTTGAAATAGGTCAAGGAGGTATTGATATTTACTGAATCGCTGTACTGATTGATATTAAACTCAACACATTTATTTAAAATTAATTAATTACAGGCACTTTTGAACTGTCGAAGGTTCGGTCAATCAGAAAAATGAAGCTAGTTGCCCATTCCAAAGCGTAGTAAGTAAGTACCTATGGAGAAGAACGGGCAACTCCACGGACACTTTTAAATCAAAATATTGTTACAAAATTTTATACTTATAATGATATTGACTTTATATTTGACATAGATGTAGGTACCAACTGACTCATGAGAACGATAAAAAACAATTTAAAATATGCTAAAACAATTAAGATCCGCTTTTGTTAGTCATTCGGGCCCAGCTCACTGATTTAATTTCGTCTTAATGAATTAACTTGAAAGCTTTTTAATTAAGAAACCAGTTTGGGAAACAAAATAATGTTTTTAAATAACATCCAAATTAAAAACGGTAACAATTTTTTTTGTCGCTAGCTAGGCATGTACTCTATCCCTAATTATATTTTTCGTGGGTGAATAAAAATTAAAAAAAAAAATTTTGACGGTTCAGGAAATAGTAGATTGTTATACGAGGGGCTAAAATAACCCATTGTAACGAGGTAGCTTTACTCCCGAGCTTTAGCGAGAGAGTAAATAGAAACCGAGTTATAATGGGTTTTAGCGCCGTGTGTTACACTCTACTTTTCACTACGATTGCGAGAAAATGAAATAATCCAATACAATATTAAATAGTTTATTTTATTTAAATGTACAATTCTGGATATTTAACGAGATGTTTTTTTCCGGCAACTAAATTTCAGTCCTCTGTGAAGATGTTCACACTAGATGATGACATTTTCACTGTTCTAAATTATATTACGGTCACCAATTCAGTTCGTAATTAGAGAAAAATTCTAAAGATTTCGCGGCAATGCCTTTTTTATTTTGTCTGTAGCCGCAACGCATTCTACCGAAGAGATTTTAGTTCCATTTTCAAAAATATAATGTGCTTCTTTTTTTTTGTGAACCAATAATAAGTCGAATCCATAATCATGATTATTCTACATAAGAATAAAGACTTTTTCGTTTTTCAAGGCTCGTTGGAACAGACAAAAATTAAAAAGAAATTACTTTTTCCCCTAGAGCAAGAAATGCTATTTTTTCCCCGCTCTGGTACTCTATAATGACGGCCTTTTTGAGCAAGAGGAGTGAAAAAATATTTTCGGCAGTGCTTTTTTTTTTGTTTTATATATTAGGTGCCGTTACCTCATTTTTGTAAAGTCTCATTTTCATAGTGTTTTATTTCAGTGATTACAGAAAATAGATAAATATGTATAGTATATGTATGAAGTTATACAAATCACAGCTGTACAAACAATATCACCTTGTGTTAGATTAGAACTGCTGTTTAGAACTACAAATGGCTATAATAATCAGTTATTCGATCATGTACTCTGGACCTGGAGACTGGAGTGATACTAAGGGACCTAATTAGTTAACAAATAAGGTAAGGTAACAAATAACTCATAGAGAATTAGATATAACTAATCATAACGCTTTTATTCCCCGAACGGGTACGCAGAGTTGTATTGGGGTGCGTCTCATATCATATAAAGTTATTTGGGGTATATTTTCATTTCAATAACGTTCACAAGATGTAATAAACCTGAGATATACCAAATGTTGATATAATTTCTTTACATATAACATTTATATTCTCTAAAACTTTTTTCGTATAACGTTATTGGATATAACGTTTATTTAATCGAAAATCATTAGGTCTATCGTTTAAAATTGCAGTTGGAATGTAGCAGAGAACATGTTTTTCAACTACAATGTTAAGTTTGTCCTTGGAATAAGTTCATCTCTACTACGGAACCCTTCATTGCGCATGGTCCGACACGCTCTTGGCCGGTTTTTTATTTTATTTTAGCCTACAATTTTTGTTGTACCATCGTAATCAAATAACCTACCATAAAGGTACTTATTGCAGAACGAATATTTCTTTACATAAAACGAGTTCTCGGAAATGTAATCATTATTTGAAAGGATAAGGAGTTATTATTAGTTACTCTGAAATTTAAGTAATAAAAGCATTCATACATCATGATTGCTTACATTACAAATAATAATTTCTTCTTATAAGCAGGTAACAAGAGTTAAATAACATGGAGACGTAATTTCTGAGTATTATATGAGAAAATTATATGATGTACATAGCTTCTACCCGCGACTTAGTTCACCTGGAAGTCGACACAATATAGCCCATGTTACTCGCTGATAATGTAGTTTTCTAAATGCGAATGAATTTTAAAATTGGTTAAGTCGTTTTTGAGTTTATCCATTACAAATAAACATACAAAAATCCAAATCTTTTCTCTATCCTATACTATTAAACGAGCAATATTTGTATATAAATATGAGTATATATAAAGTTGCATTATGAGGGTTTACGGGGGCGAAAAATCGATCTAGCTAGGTCAAATTCGTTTTCTCCGTATTGACCCGAGCAGAGCTCGGTCGCCCAAAGTTTAGAACAAGATATTGAATAATGGCACAAGAGTAATGAAATTAGAATAATGACATGGCAGCATGGAATTAGTAAGTACCTACTATCATGGCAGCATGGAATAAGTAGGTACTATACATGGATTAGTATAAACTTTCCTATAATATTTAATGAGCATTCTCTATTTTCACCAGAGCAGAGCTCGGTCGCTCAGGTACTATAATATTAGTTTAGATGTATGATAATACACAAAAATTAACCAAAGACAACAGAATAAAGAAGAAAACATACAACATAACATTCCCAAAGGATTAGACAGAGGTCTAGCTGTGTTACATCCACATTTTAATAGACGGCGAGCCTATTGCCATCAACCGGGACCTGACTCGGAAATCAAACCCTAGAACTCATGCTCAGCAGTAGGGTAAGAAAATAAACAAATCTTGAACTCAATATCAATACATAAAACTAAAACATAACAACAGTTTTGCTAAATAAAGCTTGTTTTTCTTATTTTCGTGTGGTTAGTGACTAACTTGGTGTCTGAGTTTTAATGCCGCCCATGGGCCTCTAACTTGGCTTCACATGCCGAGAAATATCTCTCAGATCTATCATCACGATGTTTTCCTTCACCGTTTTTGAAGCAAGTGATAGAAAAGTCAGAGGTGCGTGCCTTGGGTTCGAACTCGAGACCTATGACTTGGCAGTCTGACGGTCACACCACTAGGCTATCCCTGCTAAATAAAGCTAAAAAAATAAATTACTTACCAAACATGCAAACCAAAAACTAAAAGCCCACTTTCGCACAGACGTATAAAATCGCGGCGATTATTTTTCGTGCACTTGATTTTCAACGCTCTGCTTAGCGCCGAGAGTTGTTAATCCAACAGTGTATTTTTTCAACGCGCTGGGACGAGAGTGCGTTCTAGCGCGTTGGATTCTCAACGCTCGGCTTAACACCGAGAGTTGAAAATCCAGTGCGCGATAAAATCCCGCCGCGATTTTATTACGTCTGTGCGAACGTGAGCTAACCCCAGCAGTCGGCTACTCTAAATAAAAATCACGACTTCGTGTCATTACAACAAACAAACTGACTGAATAAAAATACATACTTATTCAATTTACCAAGCCTATTAATAAAAAGAAATGGTTACATTAAGGCTTGTGCAGACCAGCGCGACACGCGACGCGACACAAAGGCACCGCTCGTCGCGCGACGAGCGGTGTCTTTGTGTCGCGCGACAAGTCGCGCTGGTCTGCACAAGCCTTTATCCCCGTCTCGATCATTCTCAGTGGCCATGATCTGTCAGATACATGAGCTTCGTAATGAAATCTATACCCCTAAGCTCAATTCATAGTGTGGCGCCAATATTGTTCTCATTAGTAACTAGACAGCAAGCAGAATGACATGTTTTGCTTAGATACATGAAAATATTTATACGAAGCACATACTTACATACAATGGAAGTTAGATTGATAATACTGATATATCTGTAAACGCGTCAAACTTAAAAAGTTTGTTTTGAGAGCAAAAGGGTAGAGTATCAAGTCTTCTATAACATGTGTTCATGGAAAAAACGGCTCTAGAGATCGAGTTTTAAATGTAAACATATAAAAAGTTCTTCGTTTCTGACTCAGTCATAGTCAATAGAAAGCCAAAGAACATGTTTTTTTTACCATACTAAAAAAAGTCCTCGCAAACCGCGCCAGGGGTAAAAACTAGTTATAAATAAATCTATAACGTGCACGTGTACTGTCATACATTGACAAATTTGTAGTTAGTTCGACCTTTTATACAACGTGACGAAACAACAGTAATACGATCAGTTGTGGTCTTAAAGAAAGCGTAGATTGTTAAGAACAGTGCTTAAGCGGGAGCGTTTTATAACAAGGTGTTAAAAAATTACTTTATAAATTTTAAGAGGTGCTTTAAACCATCGAACTGAATTACTTTTAGCCGACGTTCGCACGTAATAAAATCGCGACGGGATTTTATCTGGCACTGGATTTTCAACTTTCGTGTTAAGCCGAGCTTTGAGAATCCAACGCGCTGGGTCGCACTCTCGTCCCACCGCGTTGAAAAAACACACTGTTGGATTTTCAACTCTCGGCGCTAAGAAAATCCAGTGCACGAAAAAAAATCTCCGCGGTTTTATTACGTCCGTGCAAACGTCGGCTTATTATGGAACCAACTTTGAAATCGCGAAAAAAAATCAGCTGTTCCATGCTAAAGTTTAATACCTACTGTTCTAAACTTTATGGGATAGCTGTTTTTTTTTTCGCAATTTAGAAGTTGGTCCCATCCCATAGTAAAAGTTATTCAGTTCAATGGTATAAAGCACGTCTTAAAATTTATAAAGTTATTTTTTTAACACCTTATATAAGGTTTTAGCAATCCGTTTGCCATAAGTAATGCAAGGGCAAGAAATACCACGGTCACTTTGACTCTTATTGGAAAAAAAAGGAATGATGAATACAGCGACAATGACGTGAGAGCAGGAAACGAGTGTTCCATTTTCAAAACAAAAACGTCTCTTTTATATTGATAGTTTGACTTGGATGACGTTGTTTTGTCATTACAATTTCAAAATAAGAATGTCGACAATTTTTCGTCCCAAGGTTAAACCTAGTATTTAGACAAGTGTGAAATATCTGTTTGTTATTTAATATACTTGTCACTTTACATCGAAAACATGTCATGTTTTATTGAAAGCCAAAACAGCGTAAAAACCTATATTTTTTTGTTTTTCACGTAGAACCCTTTTTCATGTTACCGCTTACTTTAGGGCGTGTTAGAGGCATAAGTCGTTGTCAGTTACTTGAATAAAGATACATGCTTATAAGGTCGATGTCTTTGTAAGCTAATACATACTTTGTTTTCTTTTCTGTGACATTACGAAGGGCGTGTTATATTTGGGACAACGCGAAACATGACGTGTTGTTTTGCCCTAAATTAACAAGATGTTTTTTTTTGGATTACCGAAGACTCCTACCGTAATACAGCACTCTAATTGCGTAACACACTTTTAATCACAATCCGAGACTTTGAAGAATATTGCTAATACATTGCTTCATAGGTTTGGAAAATTCATCTGCTCTACAACGTAAATAACGCCATGAACGTCGGTGAACTGTCAAAATGAAACCTATTGCGATCAAAATTGTCATTTTATGTATTTGGTTTACTTCGAAAAACAATTTCTAAAAACTTTAATTTCGAAAGTCGGTGGCAAAAAACATAACACAAAACCCAAGACACCGACTTCCGAAACTAAAGTTATTTTTCACTTTGTAGTGTTTTTTTTGGAAGTCGGTTGTTTTTTTTTTTTTTGTAAATTTTTTTTCACTTTTTAGTTGTGGTACCTATCCCACACACATTCGAATACCACTACCTGCTACCAGTGACAGGAACTTATCATATCATCTACATACTAAGTGGGAAAAAAATACGTATTTTGTAGCTAACTCAAAAACTACCCAAGCAAAGTTAATAAAATTTATATGGGACCAATTTGGACCCTTTCGAACAAAAAAAGAATTTTCAAAATCGGTCCACAAATGACGGAGAAATCGGTGGACATACATAAAAAAAAAAAAAAAAAATCGAACATACGCGTCGAACATATAACCTCCTCCTTTTTGGAAGTCGGTTAAAAAAGAAGGATACATAAATCTTTGTGTATACGAATTTAACGTTGATATCCTACTAATATTATAAATGTGAAAGTTTGTGAGGATGGATGGATGTTTGTTACTCTTTCACACTAAAACTACTAAACAGATTTAGATGAAATTTAGCACACAGATAGTTTATAACCTGGATTAACACATATAATACTTTTTATCTCCATATTCCCACGGAATTGACACTTATGCAGGTGAAACCACGGGACGCTGCTAGTTAAAAAATACATTCACGTTGATATGTAAACGTAAACGTTTTGTATCTAAAATAAGAGACTTGAAAAGATCCGACGACTTTTACTCAAACATACCGTATATGTAATTTTCCGGTGTAAATCATATTTATTCCATGTTGTAAGAGAGCACATCTCGGTACGTTTATAAATAGCCTGTATTATATTCGAGATTTGTTTTTCTTAAACATATTTTCTTGGTACATCGTTTGTTACTCTTGCCTGAGTAATGTAAGAACATTTTCTTCGTACATAATATGTCATTGTTCTACAAAAAGCTTCTATTGTACAAACACTTAACCCAAAGTTTAGGCTTAGACAAAACAAAGATCTTTTTGTTGTATTTTGGAGCAAAAGTAGCACATTAGTTCTGTTCCGCCTTGGTATTCCACGTTTTTACATTTTGCCAAAATGAAGTACACTCTATACCTTTAAATGAATAGCTTGAGATGATTACTCAACTTTTTTCTAAAGAACCACAAAACTATGTCAAATACAGGACCTCTAACAAGCCGAATATGCGAACTTTGCTGACCACATCATCAATACTGTCACATTTATAGCACATATGCATGTATACATATATATTTTTTCTTCACGCCCCATGGGGCCAAGGCCTAGTTTGTCCAACAATAGCGGCATGTGATAATGTCAGGAAATAGCACATTGTAGCGTGGACCTTCCTCATTAGTGGCTTTTGTGACGCCTCGCATTATAGGCCCTTATTGATTGCTCTCGTATTGTATTATTCGTAATATTTTCTCTATTTTGGTTTAGTTGTCAGAGGCCATGGGCGGCATAAAAACCTCTGACACCAGGTTAGTCACTAACCACACGAAAAAAAGGAGAAAGAGTTCTGTGTGTTTTTCTATTTCTCAGATTTTGTACGTCTGATTGTGTCCTTTGTCACGCTAAAGGAAATTGTGCTCAAAATTACAAATGATTTCTGAAGCCAAAAACACCTATTCAGTCGACATCACAATACCTATTTGGAAACCTTGTTATTCTTTTTACAGAGTATGTTAGGAAAATCAAAAATCTCTACCATATTTATACTTTATCCACAAAACGTGGTATCTACATAACTTAATGCCACAAGGTATTTATCTATTCAAAACCTGGGTTCTGCACTGATGCACAATACGACATTTTTTCGAACTGTTATCTCACGCAACAAGCTCCCTACATTTTAGTGAGACCCATCCCTACGCGGCGGGCGTCTTACCGTACGTCTTCGGGTAGGTCAGGCTCCCGAGTCCCGGGCGAGAGAAACTGAAAGTACGCCAACCAGTTCAAGTGCAGATGCGGGCCGGGAGAGAAGCGGGGCGGGGGGCGTGACCCGGTCGCAGCCCCGGGCCCAGCCAGGAGACTGCGATGTGTGTCACCAAATAATAGGGATGACATTGTTAGGAAACCAGAAAAAACTATTTTGGAACACAGTTCCTACAATCACCGACGCATAATCTAATAATACCTTTAAACGAGCAATTCTTGTATATATATAATCTGAATCTCGGAAACGGCTCCAACGGTTTTCATGAAATTTACTATGTTACGGGTTTCGCGGGCGATAAATCGACCTAGCTAGGTTTAATTTTTAGAAAACGTCGTTCAAAAAAAAAAAACGAGCAAAGCTCGGTCATCCAGAAATTTTGCGTTAAATGGAAAAAAATGAGGAAAATAAGCCGCCATCTTGTAACGTTCCTTTTTCAAAATAAAAATTTATGTTCGGAGCAAGCCGTAAATGTTTCCTGTAATTGCCTGTCATGCTGCGTATTTATTTTGCTTTGTTCGTAGTCGTCTTTTTAATGGAAATCAGTAATTAGGACTTTGCTAGTGTTTGCTCTAGTAATGGCTAATGTCATAGGAACTCATCCAATTATTATAAATTATGTTTACGACGACAACTTTCAAGTTGAAATTTATGCAAGATATTTGCTATTCGGTTTGGATAGTAAATTCAGTAAAGTACAAAAGTTCGGTTCGGTCATTAAATAAATAGAAAGAACCATCGAAGAATTGACTGTTTTAGTTTGGATCACATTTTATATTATTTGTAATAGCATGAAATTATCACAAACTCTTTGTAAAAACAATGGTGCCGATTCGCTTGTCACAAATGCCTCTAAACTAGACTAAAAATCACCAAAATTTAGTTTAATCCTGTCAAACGACGATTTCCCATTCTGAAATAGACTAAAATGACACAACTTAACTATATTTTAGTTTGGCAGCACTAAGATGGTACTGAGATATTAGTTTAGTGAAAATGCCAATTTTGCTATTCTGAATTTGACATTTTTCACCTAAAATTTTGATTTTCTAACTAAATCTGACTATTTTTAATCGCGACTAAAAACGTGTGGAATAAAATTGGTTGTCATGAACTTTAAATTCACACCCAACACCTCGACTTCAGATGCAAAAACAGTACTGAATATGTTTTTTCTTTTGCTTATATATCGAAAACGGTGTGTCCAATCGTAAAAATTATGAAAATTTCGACACCCTTTATAATACCCTTAAACTCCTAACACTCTACATGTAGGTACTTAATATTTTTTCTTATTTTTCATACAAAAAGTAAAAAAATCCATATAAAACACGTCGAGGCTGCTCCCCCTGCGCGCCTCCGGCTCTAAAAAGATTCACGTGGTTAGGTATCAAGTGTGGAGTTGCGATTGTCAAATTCGATTTAGATGTGTCAAAATTATTTTTAAATTTAGAGAAGTTATTTTGCAGAATATCTTTGAGATTCTCATAGTCCAAAGTAAGGAATTTAGTGATAGTTTAGTTCAGTGTACAAGAGAATCGGCACCACTATCAGTTTGTAGTTTTGTACACTATGTATGTTCCTAATTTAAAAAGCCAATTCAGTGCAATCAAACCTACCAAACAATTCAAATCCTTTATTGCAGTCTTTTTATAGAAGATCAATCAGTTTAATTCCATTACTTGTTTGAGTCGATTCACGATTGATCTTTAATGTAGTGTTATTGTTTCCAACCGATAATAATTGTTTACATGACCTCACAAATTAACATTATCATCAACTTTTTTACTGTAAAACACAGGTTAATTGTTCAACTGATAGATTAAGTACAATGGTACTGTTTTTATCTCAATATTCGTACTTCTGGCTAATCTCTCAAAATCATATTTTTTACTATGCCTAGTTAAAAGTCGTCCACGCACCAACTTCGAACAAAAAACATGACAAAGTACCAGATAATGTTACGGATAATATTTTAATTACAGCACTCAACACCATTCTAAATTACACTGTGAAGTTTTCGCTAATTATGTTTTTTTTGAGCGGAATCTAAGTGAGCGTAAAACAACATGGTACGATCGTCGCAAGAAAGATGTATTAAGGAAAATGGGAACCGCTAACTGGCCAAACGATTTCTCGGAATCGCTGAGTCAGACAGAAAGTCCCACTATTTTGGACCAAGAATGTGATATTTTGAAAAAAGAACTATAAGGTAGAAGCGAAATATGCTTTAAGGAAAGTACGGAGGGAGTTAAATTTCTTGGAATAACACTACATAATAAAATTAGATTAGTTTGTATTTATATCAGTCATCATCTGCCTAAATATCCACGGGTCGGTTTCCAGTCTAACCGGATGCAGCTCAATACTAGTATTTTACACGGAGCGACTGCGTACATAATTTATATATAATAGGAAATGATATTTTTAAACTAGATGGGGTCGCCGTTTTCTAACCGACAACTCCAAGAAGAAACACAAAAACAAACTCAGAGGTCACAATCTCTTGATTTGCTTTTTTCTTTCTTGATTTTTGGTCAGATCATGTGAGAGCCACGAAGGTTTGTGTCTGAGATGGTCTTTTGAGAAATCATCATTGGAAATCTATACTAAACTCATTTAACCAGCTATAATTGCGGCGTACCGAATGACGAAGGGTATAAATCGAAGAACTTGCCCTGAATTAACCTTTAATAGCTTGAAGAGACAGCGTAATTGTACCTAGTCGCGTTCGCGATCCGAAGAAAATTAAGGGAACACCATTGTAAGTGCAAATTAGTTGTAATGATTTGATTACGTTCCCATTATGATGATGATGGGATTGTTAATGTTGCATTATTATTTGTTAATAGATTGAACGGTATTTATTTATATCCATAGATGTTCCATACCGAGACCCCTCCATGCTTCAGAAAGCACGTTGGTTCCAGCTGTCATTTTTGGAGTGGTGCCTTTGTGTCGCGTCACGTGTCGCGCCTGTTTATAAGAGCCTTATCAGTCGTTACGGGTCGACAGAAGCCCGAAAGTCTGACAACCAGTCTTACCAAAGGTATTAACCAGTAACTGGGTTGTGGAGGTCAGATAGGCAGTCGCTCCATGTAAAATACTGGTATTCAGCTGCATCCGGTTAGACTGGAAGCCGACCCTAACATAGTTGGGAAAAGGCTAGGCAGATTGATGTATTATTTAGAACTAGGTTATTTCTTGGAAAGGTTGGTTTGATTTTGCTTGTTCTGAAAATGTATGTACATTATGCCATATTTTTGAGTATGTGTGATTAATAAACAATTTGGATGCTCGGTGACGTTAATATTCGTTAATTAAACTTAGTATTTGCATAGAATATAATTAAACAGTCGCAGAACATTTCTTAAGTTAATAATACATAACAAAGGATAGCAAATAATGTTAGAAATGTTAATGAAGAGTTAAAAGCGGAATTTTGTTTTTACAATGAACTCGTTGAGGTTCCTATTACTATTCAGTATGCATTTAATTAACTGAACATAATATTTAATTACCATAAAACAGAAAAATAATACATTAAAGGAGGACATAAATTTCCCGAAAATTAGATAGCAATTAATTAATAGGACATTTTTTTATTCAACAATTAATTACTTCATTTTGTACGAAAATATGAAAGCGTTTTTCTATAACTCATTAATTATCTGTTACGACGCCTCATTGAGGTGGATAACAATTAAAATTCTATTGTGTCTCGTTAATGACAGTTGAAAGGTTAATATACTTTTTATTTTGTGTTGACACAACTTAACATAATATCACACTTTTATTCCTCCAAGGGATATGCAGAGGTGCACGTAGACCATCATTTCTCCATCAACTGGGTACAAATTCAGACTATGGGCTGCTACTGAGAAATTCCAGATGGAAAAACCAAATAACACTTTGGAATCGAACACAGGATCTCATGCTCTGCTGAGCATGAGTACCGCATACGACCACTAGACCAAGGAGGCAGTCAAATTCATGCTTAGCATTCATTGGCATTCTTTGTTCATGCATTAAATTGGGTTATCGCGATGCAGAGCTACAGTAATTTAACCCGATATGGCTTTATAGAGCGTGTTTAATAAAAAGCGCATTTTATAAAAAATTTATGATGTTTACCTTTACTTTCACGTTTGAGTAAATTTTCCTCATTTGATGTTTTTGAAAATAGGTTTACTGTGCATAAATCGGAAAAATTATGGCTCTGATTAAATCTAATAGCAAGTTTCAAGACTCACTTTAACTGTAAAGTGTAAGATGACAGATAGATCAGACAAATACTTAAACTTATGAAATTAAACGTAATTAAACTTATAAAATTAATGAAACTTAATTATTTGTTATATTAAACTTATTTATATTAAACTTATAAAACGACAGTAAACTACAACTATTGTTTTGTTAATTTCATGAATCCGTAATGAAAATGATGTAGCTGTGTTTATTTAATAAATAAAATATTATCAATCATTCTTATATGTCGAGTGTTCGTTTCATTGAAAGCTGTTATGTTATATTGTTTAGGTACTCTGTGAAAAATTATACTCGACTGTCAGTATAGACAGAAACAGACGAACAACACATCTTCTTTCGTTCTAAAGATACAGAAGTTTATATGCATACATAGGTATCTATCTATTATTGTTTGATTTGTACAGGATTCTGATACACCTTTAAAATATTTTAACCAAATGTTCTGAAATTGCTTGTACCGTTTATGTTCAATATAATAACATTAAATTATTATTGTTATTCCTATGACTATCTATATTTTATCTAGTATAGGTACCTACCGAATAAATTTTGAATTTAAAAAAAAAAATCATACAAAGACTGTCAGACGTACAAATATTTTTTTGCAAGATAGGACGTATACTAGGTATAAACCTTTGGATGAATTCGCCATATTTAAAAGACGCTAATATCTAGCAGAACGCTTAAAGTATAACAGTATGATGATCACAAGACAGTATCCCTTGTAAAAACAACATCTAACTCTTTACAAACAGAAAATCCCAACAAATAAATACAACTCCAACAAAACGTTGCAGAAGGTATCAAAGTGTTTCTCATACAAATTGTGATATATTGTGCAAGAGTGTAGCGTTTCGTCGGCGAAGCACTGGAGCGCCCCACTTATGAGTTATTGCTAAAAATATTTAGTTTAGAATGTTGGTGGTCCATTTTACCTTCGGCAATTTGTTGAAGGAAATGAGAGTTGCATGTTGTATTGGAATATTTGCTTAAAGGTTGAGTTTGACGGAACTGAAATTGAAATTGTTAACTCATCATCTGCTACGACGCCTCATTGAGGTGGATAACAATTAAAATTCTATTGTGTCTCGTTAATGACAGTTGAAAGGTAACATACATAATGTACCTTTTGCGGATTTCATCAATCTTGTAAGTTTTGAAACTACAATATACGTTAGTATACTAACTATCCAACTTTTGTGAAGTTCGTATCCTTATTCATAAAAGAGTTACATTGCGTGATTCACCACATCTTGACTTATGGTGGTATCGCGAACAAACCTAATTTGGGTATGCTGTCAAAATGTTAACAGCTTTTTAAACATTAAATGCAAATGATCATAAAACTGCAGCAACAGAATTCCTTAGCTGCTCTAAAAAAAGGGAAATAAATACGAATGACGTCAGCTGCGTATCTTTTCATTCAGGTCATAAGATAGTATTGAAAGAAGCATGAATATTAATGATACTAGTAGGCAATGAGCCAGCTACATGTCACTACTTACACACTTCTACATTCTTTCAAAGTCTCAATCTAATACGTCATCCGACAAAAAATCGCATGAACGAACGCTTAGAAAATCGCAAATTCTCTCGACTCCCGACCTCATTCGACATTGACTACTTGCTAGTCGTGCTACAGCGAAAACAAAAACGTCGAATAAGTTAAAACGAAATCCATTACCGTTTTATCACAAAGCTGGCAGACGGCGGCCAATCAAAAGTTTTAATGAAGCGCGTCCTTATCGAAGGCAACAGATATAGCGGGGTGCGTATCGATTGGGCTCCCGATGTAGGTCACAGGCTGCGGGTCAAAGGTCACGGGTAGGTCACCTCGCCCAGCCTCGTCAACGTAAATAGTCTGAAGCAGGGATGCCACGCAAGGAAAAGTTGTGACCGTGTTATTTGATGTATGAGGTGCATTTGAATATTGTTGTGCAATAATCTATGCAAATTCCTTAGTATAACTTATAGAAAATTTACTGGAAACGCATCATTTCACACATTTATTATGTTTTAGTAGTTACAGTAGGTAGTTAATAATTCATTAACTAAGTACTGTAACTACTATATCTTTTTCTTTTGAGTACTTATATTTTTCGATGTGAAAAATCTATAGCGGCGGGTTGGACCGACTGTTGGCGTGGTAACGTGTGGCGACGCGTCGCCACGCCAGCAGTCGCCATATTTATTTCCTGTCGTAAAATATCCTTTTATGCATATTACCTGTACATAATAATTTCGATGTTTCACATCCGCCAGGTGTCCTGCGACGGCTCATTTTTTTTTTAATTCGCAAGTACCTAAATGCACATACGTTTTTTTCTGTTTCCAGCACATAGCACTAAGCGTTCCCATTTTCTACTTTATACAATTCTTAAATTCATTAATTCAATCACAGACAGACAACACACCGCCTAAACCGCTGGGTCTAAAAGCATAAAATTTTGCACAAGAGTTCCTATATACCGAAGGTTAACACTAACAATTTTTTTTTTTAATTCATCCCCTGAAAATAACGGAAAAAAGTTTGTATGGAAGTCCCAACGGGCGCACAACTTGTCAAAACATAAAATAAATAACCAAATTTTTACATAACCGATTATGCAACCAAAAATCTAGCTTATTTTCGGCAGCCCTGCTAAATTCTCCATGACCCGCGTCTCGCCAAGGAGACTGGCAACTCCAGCTACGCCCTTTGTTTACCCCTGGCCGCCGCGATCGTAAAACGTTGCTATAAAAATACATTGTTTAAGCCGCTGCAAAACTGCAAATGGTGGTAAGTTTGAGGTCGTACGTGTGCATGTGAAGGTTATCTACATGAGGTGTTGAATGTTTGAATTGGAATAATGTCAATTAAATCAAGATTATTTTCAAACCTCCAACGAAATGTATCTAATACTAAAAGCATAATGAATTATATCATTGCAGTGCAAATGCCTCTTCCTATCAAGGAACTCATTGAAAATCACGTATTTTCATGTAGTTATGGCGATTTCAGACTAGTCCGTCAGTATCGTCGTTAAGTCCTTTATATTGACCAAAAGTCAGCAGCATATAAGTATTTCTGGAATATTTAAAAATTCACCAATGTTAGTTCTTGTACAGCAACACAAACTCAAACCAAGTCGTAAGCACCTACGTTCAGCAAGAATGTTATATTAAGTAGCCACTTTATGTAAACAGAATTGTGGAATTCTACCACAGACATAAATCATAGACAAAGACATTACAATACCTGGGAATCAAAGGAAAACAGCATCGGATGCTTGAACGGCCCACACAGTTTTATAGGTAATTCGGGAGAAATGGCCTAAAGTTATAACGGAAACTGAGATTACTTTTGGCACACTTAGGTATTGCCCAGGTTTGTGAACTACTAAACTAAACTTGTCAGCTTTGTCCGATATAACTAAGTTCACTTGATCTAATTCTATCGCGATCTTCTTCTTCTTGCTTTATGCTGTAAGTTCACATCTATTCACCAGTTTACATGCTATCTCTGACAAAAGTATTTGGGCCAGCAATCGTACCATTTGTTGATCGCTAGAACCTCGTATAAATAACCATAGACGGCAATCTTAATCAAAATAAACAAGGCTTAGCATCTGAAGCCTTCGGAACTGCACTTTGAATTTCTCGCTCAAACGTAAACTCAAATTATCCCATATCGCAGTCCTTATTTGTTAGATACCAAAGATACCAAATTATACAGTGTCTAGTAAACAGACAAGCACGTAATGTTTCACTCACTATTCATCTCAAAGCATCAACCAGTCATGGCAGACATCCCATCACATTTTCTAAATAAGAAACTCGGTGTAAATTTGTGTTGGTTATGTAAACAAGTTATGCACTTTCTCACGCTCACCCGCTTTGAATGCACAAAGCCAATTTTCCACAAGAGCTAAAACAACACAAATTCAATTAGGGAAATGGTTTCTGTTTTGCGAAACAGGAGGTTGGAATTTATAGGGGTAATGTAAATAGTGGTGCTGAGTTCCAATCAACAGATTGAACCCGTTATAGTGCTGGTAAACATAAAGTATCAACTGCTGCAGACGGAAGGAAGCCTCGAGATTTATATGTGATTGTATTGCTTCCGGCGCTTTCAAATGATTGAATTGTGAACATGGAACATGGTTGCCTGAATACAACTTTATAATTTATGGCGTTTTCCCAAGGTTTACTGATGCTACGAGTATAACTGACATTTTTAAAGAGGCATAATCCCATGATGCAATTGCCATTGACAATCCAACAAAATCTAAAGAATTTGCTTCATGTTAACACGTTGAACAAAATGGAGTAGGTATTGCGTCACAAAGAAATACCAAGTTATACAATATAGCAAATATGGGTGGAAGAGAACAAAATAATGTTCGAAACTAACTAGCTGAACACAAATAAACTATCCATTGACAAGACACGACGAAACTTAAACGAAGTGACTAAATTGAATGACCAACAATATCAGCCGTCAGTCTTAAAGACTAAGCTTAGCAGTCAAACCGGACTGCACCTACACTAGGGCATGAACACACGTGCTGCGTCCGATATCGATCGACTTCGTACTTTCATCGCCTTAACGATGTAGACCACGAAGTTAAAATGGCGGCTTCATCAAAAATGCAGGACACCCGACTGCATTGACGCCGCATTCAATGAATCTTGAAAGTGTTTAATACATCGAAATTGGCCGATTAAGTCAAGGAAGTTAAATTGTGCATTGACGTAAGCAAAGAAAAGAAGACAGCTGAATCATGATATTTTGTAACAGGAGACTTTTATTACAATTGTTTTATTGCATCATCAATAATTAGTATGCAGGGATATGAACAGCAATAAAACATATATGACGTGAACCTGAATAAATCGATGATTGAACTTTTTTATTTGCGGTGTTTTGCCACTATGCCTATTTCTGCTGCTATGCAGCACTGTTGTCTTCCGATTTCAAGGACGTGTTTTTATTTCATGCTGTTTCTTAGAAGCACTTGTTTTACAAGGTTACCGTTATCTACATCAGGTTGTACATCCGCCAGTTCAATTACTCACTCAAATAAAGAAAAGTTATTTAGGGTCTCGTGTGTTAGAGCCCTAAACCTCGCAATTTTGTCACCGGAATTGCAAAATTGCTTATGAAACAAAACTATCGCAATCTCAAGTCGTTATTAGTAATGCTCATAATATTATGCATGGGTCCGCCAGGTAACTACTCGACCAATCGTGAATTAGATATGTTACAGACCATCAACTAGTTAGTTTTTACATTCACTTTGTCCTAAGTTTTACAAAGTAGTGTCGAAGCTAGACAATATGTGTCGAGATAAATATGTCCCTTTGGTTGCACAAATCGTGTGGAATATTTATGTGTGTTCTAGAGAACTTTTCGTAAATCATTTCCTTCAAATTTAAAACAGTAATAATTAGAAAAGGAATAAAAACAAAGAACTGGTAACTTCAGTCAGTAGCATTGTCTGATGCCTATCTACTTTATATATATGTACTTACACTACATACAGGTATTTCCTATAACAAAATGATGAAGAATAAAGAAGAATAAACAGCCAATGAAATAGATACGTTGCCTCACAAGTATTGTACGAAAGTATAAATACGGTTTCGCAGGAAATTGGATACCATTCCAAGGTACAGAGAACAGTTGTCGAGGAAATCGAAAACCTGAAGGACTTGAGTGCTCTCGGACTTTGTGCAATATTTATAACTTGACAAATACGAGAATTGGACTATTGGTAGTTTCATGCTAGTACAAGTACCTAAAGTAATATAGTCTAAAATACATAGTCGACATAAATTAAGAATTAAAAGAAAGCTTTGAAAGAAAATACAAGAAAGATAAAATGTAACCGAAGACCAACATAAGCACATAAGCCCCTCGTATAAGCAATATTCACAGCGACATGCCGACGCCCCACAGCTACACACCAGTTACGAGCAACTGCAAAATACCCAGTTTCACTAGAACAACATTATTTATGCACCACTCAGAATAAGGTTCTATAGCACGTTGCAACTCACATCGCACCGTTTGTTAGTAGGAACATGCAAGCAATTTGTTCCGAAATTGAACCACGTTCTAAAAGTACGTTTTTGTTCTCTCAAACACAAAAATGTGCATTGTTACGATCGCCTGCACACATAGCTCCTGAAGCGGCTGCTACATTTGCGTTATTGCGGGCGCAGCCGGCGAGGCCTGAAATGAGGGCGCCGGATCGATACAGGCAGACTGGCAGACACAACAGTACGTTCGGCGGCCGCGCACTCTGCCTTATTATTGCGTCTAGGACCTCCTCCCCCTCTTCCCTTCTCTACACATTAAGAACCTTCAAAACAACCGATGCAATGTGATAACGACTATTTTGAGAATTAGAAATAACAGCTGCAACTGCACTAAAATGTATCCCAAAGGTGTAATGTTCTATGTTGGAAATAGTTTCCAAGGTTCTGAAACCAAAGATTCCAAATGTGTTCTGGTGGTCGTTCTGCTTTGTTTATGTATCGTGAGAATACACGTTCTCTTGTTTCTTTTTAGAGCTATCCCGACCTCGCAGGCTCTGTTTAACCGCGTCGGTAGCGAGCACCAATTTGATCCGTAACATGTATTTGGTTTCAAGGTTCTACTAAAATACTGACACGTTTGTTTCCTATAGTTTTCACACAAAATTGGGCTTAGTAACACAAAAGGCATTATGACCGGCAATCTATTTAACGACATAACAACAATGAGTTTCTGGTAGTAAATTATTGTAGAAAACACCTTTACAAATACGTTATTATTTGAGTATGAAGGCCATTGACCCCGTGCAGCCTCAAGGATGGAAATGATTGCATGCGCTGTGTTATTTACCTGTACTTGATGTATTGAATACAAATACGTGATGGCTCATTTTGAATATTCAATAACATCTTCGATTCCGCTTACAAACACTTAAAATATAAATAGACTTTAACACGTATCGGACATTGTAATTATCTAACGGTGAAATATGTCTATAAGTGGTAGGGGGACTAATAATATCCATCATAAAACAAACATTTTCCTGTACGTTTTCCGTAATCAATACTATAAATATGGCAATAGTTGTAATCGTCTCTCGGTAACAGAAAACCACAACCCAGTGATCCATTCACCATCTTCATTCATTCATTCGTTTATTACATATCGAATGCGCTGAAATTACTAATCAAGAAACCAATAGAATGACAATAAAAAACCTTTTTATGATAATGACTCATTCAATAAACTCTTGATGGTTGTTCCGTAGTTTGGAAGTTACGCAAGTTATCCAAGTCAAATATTCAAATAGAAACAAGTTACTTTTATTTCTAGTAATAAGGAAACATTTGAATAAGGATTTCCTACAAAAATATTGATATTGGTTCTATAGAATTGTTATTTCTGTAAATATTCTTTTATTACAAACGTTTTATTTGGCGAGATTGACAATAAAATATCTGCTTAATACCATAACTTGTTCGTAATGGTAATGTTACAGTTCCGTACAATAAATTTTAATGCTGGTAACATTTCTGTTTTGTGTCTCCTGATTAATGGACAAATGTTTCTGTATTTTCTTTTATTAAATCAAGCTGGTAGCTGTATATTTGCAAAAAGGTTCGTGAAAATTGTTGATGTTTTTGTATTGTAACAGTGAGTTGTTTTCTGTTACCGTTTCTATTTATATTTGTCTGAAACCTTGTACTATTTTCGGAATCCATTATTCAAGAACTATTTTATCTAAATTAATATAGGTTGCCTTCAAAATGGCTCCTCTTATAGCGAGTCGACATCATTTGAAAAATCAAACAGCATAGTTTTGGAAATGTGAAATGCTGCAGGCAACGCTAAGAGTAAAACCTTGCATTGGCATTGCCTGCGAGCACCATTAACCTGATTCTCTTTGTTGACTTAAACAACGCGGGACGACTATCAGCTGATACATTCTACTGCTTACTTTCAGACACACGGAAATTAAATCCCTGGTTGTAAGCACAAACAAATACCTTATCATTTTCCATGTGACTTTTGTCTATACAAAAAACTAATAGTTTTCATTGCACATGGATTATTTTGAAGGGCCCAGGGGTAGTGTAATCCCTTACTATTCTTAAAGAAAGATGGCTGCCTTCAACGGATGAAATGGTCTACTACAAAAGTACGCTCGAATATCTGTAAAAGTAGAAGCTGAAACAAATAAAACAATCAGTATTGAATATTCTTAAAGATTTAGCTGTCTGACTGTACAAAGCTAAAACATGAATGGAGACACTAGAGTACTTATATTGCTATCTATCTAGTGCAGTAGGTATCTAGATATAAATTGCACATTTGGATGTGATCAGCTTACAGACGGGTATTATCGCAGCGCTCTGCATTTCTGTGCAATATCGTTGTAGCACGCTAAATAAGCTTACGTGACTCTATCTATTTAAATGTAAAACGATATATTTCTGTCTTGAACTTAGAAAACAGAAACTATAATAAATACAGCTGACATTTATGAATACGGTAAAAGGAAAACAGTTATTTATTTGAAAAATGCCACAAAAAAATGACCTGGTGAAGAGGCTTTTATTGAACAGTGAGCACTAAGCTTGATGGATAGACAGAAAATATAAATACAGTAGCTGGAACATTTTTCAGGTTTGAAGATTTCTAAGCTCTTTTAAACATTAAGTCTTCGTTTCAAAATAATATATTTTTTGCTACATACAGTTTCGCAAATAACAATTTAACTCGTGCATGTCCTGATTGTTGATATACGGGTGTGGGTCGCAGCAGCAGCCGTCATACCTCGTAACAAATTCTTAATTAAATTTCTACGCAATAAATCAGAACGCGGCGAAGTGGGCGTTTATTTATGGCGACCATAAAATTATGCACAAAGGACATCATCCAGATAAGTCCCATGTAATTACAATCTCGGAATAGAATTCTGTCCGTAGATAGAATTTCGTACATGCGTCTCCATACTCTCAACTCGGCATCAAACAGCGTCTTATCAGCATTAGTACAGTCTCCAATACTGAGAAGTTTTTTTTTCATATCTCGAGGCAGAATAATGACTCCATAGAGCGTCTAATGGTGCAGGGCAGAGAGTAGAAGTAATAGGGCAAGCGGGAGGTAACCGATGAAGATTGAAGTGGACCGATTAAATTAAATCCGCGATTGGAGTTCCTGGCTAGACTGTCATCTTATAGAACCAGATGAAGAGCGATCATGAGGCGAGCAACGAATACACCTGCGATTGGATACAATTCATCGTGACCACGACCGCTCTATCAAGAGTGAAGTGAAGAGGAAGAAGAATTTTGATCTGGCGCAAATCTCAAACAAATGAGTAACGCCAAATTTTTACGAGACTTTTTACCGTCATTATTTTAAAACGATTTTAAGTGTCGTTGACCTATCGTACAGTCATGATCGTCATAACCAAAAAAGGGATTGTAAAGTTATTTTTTTATAATTAAAATCAAATTGTTTAAGTGTTTTCTGCCCACTGCCTTATCCTTTATTCAAATTAAGGCCTTGCTAAATGGTATTATTACTTGAAAAACAATCCTCCTGTGTAATAATTTTGCAAACTAATTGTATAAAGATGTCTGTAGGTAGATAAGTTATTGGAAAATACAAGGCTTTTTGAACGAGTCGTTACTGTCATAAATACACAATATTACCATTCTGTTAATATCTTTTTGTCGTTATTGAATATGGCATGCGTTAGCTGCAAAAAAAAATGACGCAATTTGTCATATTCGCAAGGCCAAAATAACTCGCCGAGTGAGTTAGTTTTTTAGTGCCTTTTTAGTGTTATACTTATAAAATCGCTTAAGCATGTTTAGCACAATACTCTATACCTATCATTACGCATAATAAACTGCCAAGGTAAAGAACCAATAAATAATAAAATAACACACTTGAATAGAAACGAATATATCGTTCGCAAACAACTCGAATAAAGCTGAAAGCAATTTAGCATCGTAAAAATATTCTATTGAGCGAAATTTAAAGAGTTTCCAATAATATTCGTAGGGAATGCAGCTGAACATGAAATAGGAGTAAAACTATTATGCAAACAGTCTAACTTGAACGTCAGACAATGAACAATTGGAACTTTATGTTAGAACTTCTAACTTTGTCGCTTGAGGGAGCAAATTTTAACGTTTCGGTGTCTAAATTTCCACCATCTTCCTATGATTTCCTTCGTATGATATTATCTAGATTAAGTTTTATTGGAAGATCAAATAATATCTTTGTTTATACCTAAAGAAAACCTGTGGATTTTTTTGTTAAATGTGGAAGTAATAGACGTATGCGAGAACCAGTTTTCAGGAGTTTTAAAACACTTAAAAATCTTTTAAAATCCCTACTCATGCTAACTCCTCTATGGGAACGTGTTCTTTGTTTGCTAATCTTTTACTAAAATCAAGAAATATTTTATTGATGTGAAACATCTATAGCGGCGGGTCAGACCGACTGTTGGCGCCTACAACCAACACGCCAACAGTCGTCATATTTATTTCTTGTCGTAAACTATCTTTTTATACATATTACCTGTACATAATAATTTCGATGTTTCACATCTGCCAGGCGTCCCACGACGGCGACGGCTCATTTTTTTAAGCTTTTTTTATATCGTCATCGTTTATACCAGTTCTATAACCATATTCGTTTCTTTTCTAGATCGTAGTCTGAATATTGCACAATATTAAAAGGAGAAATACACTTTAGATATATGTTATTCGAGTAAATTCTAGTTTAATCAACACAAACCAGTAAATTGTACAATTTGCGTGTGAAAACAGCAAAATGAAAGCTCAGTACGATATCGTAGGACGCAAGGTCCCTCCGCCCTTGCCTCAGCCTTGCACTTTGATTAGCCTTGGTTTTATCAATGCATTTCGCCATTATGGAACTGTAAAATGTTCTAGAAATTCTCTAGAGCTCCCTTGGAATAGAATAACTATTTGAGGAGGACGTGACAACATGTTTTCGTTGGCTATTTTGCCGTTGCGAGATATGCGAATATCTTTAGGAATTTTAGTTTCGTTTTCGTTCAGACATTGTTGTATTTTTGTATCTTTATTATGTAATCTTAAAAGCAGTTAATTTAAACGATACAATAACTTTAACCCACCGCCTCACTAGTCACCACATATCAACAACTTCAGGCACAAAAAAAAATATATTAAGTGCTTATTTACCCTTTCGCGGGCATGCATAACGACCTCCGCACAGCCTTTATTTACAAAGAAATACAACCCATCACCAAGGATAGTTTACGTACACATTTTAAGCTCAAAATAGCGTTCCTTTATTAGCAGAACTGTCCACGAGTTTATCTTGTACAGCATCAGTAACAATAATCTTAAAGTATACAAACATCGAAGGTATGCAGATTTTAATCTTCACACTGTAACTAGATAACAAAGAAAATAAAAGTATATTGTACGACGACACACAAGCAGCCATTAACATGGGTATGGTAAAATTATAGTGTATTGAAGCTAACGATAGATATAAAATGTTCAGTAAGAAAATTTATGTAAAGGATTCCAATTCAAAACATGTAGAGAATAACTTTATGGACGCTCACTTCCTCGCACTCGACGATTTTAACGTTTCGTTTGAAGAAAACAAAGCAATTCATACTTGAATAAGTAATATCAGAGGTAATACTTGATATCGAATTTCCCCTTTTTGTTCAACATTCGTTCTTATTATTTTCCGGTTGTCGTGGGAACTGCGAATTTCATGAAGGCACGTGTCTTCTCTAAGTAAAAATGAAACGGGTCGGAGCCTTTTATCTCGAAAATAATGGAGGAATTTGTAGCCTCTTAGACGCCTGAGATGTTTCTCAAATTAAGACGGACGATACAACTGTTAAATAGCTCTTTCATAAATCTAAGTTGATATTGGAGATACAAGCGAACTTTTGTTGTTTACTTTCTGGATCGCTTGAAGCAGATTAGTATGATTTGAATGTCTTCAAGGTAGAATTTTAACTAGTGGACCGCTTAGTTTTCGGGAATTATTTACCTACTTTTTTCTGCTTATATGCATTCATAATTTTTGCTCAATCCTTACTAATATTATAAATTCGAAAGTAACTCTGTCTGTCTGTTACCTTCTCACGCCTAAACCACTGAATCGACCGAAATTTGGCTCATTGGTAATCTGGGACCCGGAGAAGGACATAGGCTACTTTTCATCCTGAATCGCAGACGAAGTCGCGGGCAAAAGCTAGTCTCAAATAAATTTTATGTGCAAGGCCAATAGTATGTAAGTATGTATCTAATATTAACTCTAACATCCACGTCCACTTCTAATACGCCTCTGCAAACATTGTCGGTAATCGCAACAAAGGTAACATTGTGTAAACTTTCATACAGTCACCTTATTAGTTTATCTAGTTGCCTCTTTCGAAATGTTTAACGAAGCTCTGTCAAACATAATCAAACTGGTCCCCCTCATAATAAATTGTGCCCATATTCGTTGGGACCGTCTAATAAAAGAATTGTGCCCATTGAGTCGTGTTGGGCAATGTTTGACGCAACTAAATCGAGCAATACATCCACTAAGACATAACCTGATACGTTTGGCAGATTGACATGATGCATTAGATTTCAAAAGAGCTTGTGACACAATTGAACATCTGTAAATCCTTGTCAGTACCGAACATGTCTTTTGTCCTAAAATGGTTTGGTAATAATTAATCTTGATGAACGGCGTAAAACCCGAATTAGAACTGTAACCTTCCAAACTGTAAATAAGTTATCAGGAAACGATAGTAGTTGAATTTATGCTCGCTAATGTAATTTGTTTTCATTGAAATGATTTGAAATTATATAACTCTGTTTATAAGTACTATTTTTGCCTTGAAACTTGTCAGTCAGATATTAACTCTGAAATGTTATATTTAAAATCTCAGCATGTAGTGGAATCCTTTTCGTGAAAGTAGTGGTAGTGTGGCGGACCATCGAGACGGTACGATGCGCCGATAAAATAGCTACGTGATTTCCCCGCTCGGGATGCTGCAATCTTTTCATCTCTCCCCATCCGCCCGGATCGTCTCGTGTTCCAGCAAAAGACGCAGTAAACACACGGACTGTCATCTGGCGGAATATCCGACGACTTTACATTCAGACTAAGTTTAGAAATCGCATTATTGAAGCACTCCCTCGCGGATATCAGTACCGTATTGCCTCTCAAATATCTTGAAAAAGGCAAACAGATTTATATTATTTATTGTTACTTGATATATTTATTTCCCAGGATTTTTATTGGTAGAAATTCGTTTCTTGTTTTCTATAGCTATTGCTGGAAAGCAATTCTCATTTCTCGCAGACAATAAAGTGAAAATGCAGTTTTGTTAGAGAGACGTCCCGAAGCTTGATTCGTTCAATTGCACAAGAGTTCTGCATTCGTAATATAAAGTGGGTTGGTTGGGAATGTCGTTTAACTTCTATAAGTGATGAAAGTTCTCCTCGACAAGACTGGCTGTGGGTAAATGGGTGCCCGTTTAATTAAAATATATATCACAGAAAGAGTAATTTTCCCAATTCACCAAAATTTTATCCACGGTACCATAAATTCTTCTTTGAAACTGCGTAAAAATGTCATATACATTTTTAGCGTTCCTAGGCAGTAAATATTGCGCGGTACTCGCTTTAAATTTCATTAATATTACGTAAAACGGTCCACAAACACGGCTATAAGTCCCGTGGGAACTATAACAATTTGCTCGCAATCACCTGAGCCCGGTGTCTGCCTACCATGCGCTCAACTCAATAATGCATGAAGCCCGCCAGTCGTCCGCTGCGCCGAACAGACTCTCTAATTACGGCGAACAACACAAACGGTTTATTCCCACCTCAGGGCACGGTTATCGAACCCTCCACCTAGAAATATGCTATGCCTACATAAATGTATATTATAACAAGGCCATTAGTCTAGAGTGACGCAACAGCCACAGCACGGCGCTGGCGAGCCAGTGACCTCGCTCAATATATCACACGGCGCTGCTGGGGTCGCAATACTCGTAAATTCTATTTCCGCGTCATCGACAATTCTTTAATGCCTCAGCAGCGAACGAGGGCCACAAAGCTTTGCATATATATTGCGATAACCTGCATGAGTCAAATAGTCGGTGCGCGCCACGCCGGCTGCGACACTACATCAGTGCCATCGTGCTGCATGCGTTCCGGAATATTCTCAGGACGCCACCGTCGTGGCACGTTCTCGTTCTCTCCATAATACTTTTATGCGATAGTATATGAGCTGACCGCACCGAAGATACTTTATACGCGCGTTCTCCGCGTGAACCACCGAACCGCACCGGATTTATTTCGCAGAATATTTTCTGAGCTCCAGCTCTCTTATATAGTACCGCGCATAAATCAGACGATCGCAATCGCGATGACTAGCGACTCCTCGCGATGAATATTTTCTGAAAGGAAAATACAGAACCGAACGTTTCCAGTAAAGGACGAGCTGGCACTTACATTCTTTCGATTGCTCTTCGCGTATTTTATTCTAACGTTATCGTAATGAGTCATAAAAGTTTATTGCTCACGTCGTAAAAGTGAATCCTTCGTTGGGTCTGAAGGTAGGATGCGATGAGGCGAGAACTTTGATGATACGAGTGTGAAACAAAGCTCACACCGCGGTGCCGACACCACAGTCGGTGCCAATTGTCGAATAATCGAAAGATGCGATTTGCGAAAAATTTGGGAGTGCTGCGCCACAGGATGCAATTTAGTTTAATGATCACAGTGGCGCCGCTGGTGCTTACTTTTATTACTCTAAAATGCATTGAATCATTCTACCTCTCAAATCTTATCGTTTACAAACTTTTATCTTTGAAGAAAACGATAAAGAATGAGAGCGAAAAATAAATGAGCTTGTGCTAAATACCAATTCTTGAACAAAACGGTAATTTTGCTCGCGCCTTAGCGGCTGCACTTCGTTAATGAAGCTGCCTTCTAAACCAGCATACTTGCATTCGCTCTGATGAAGCGAAAGTGGTATATCAGGTCAGCCACTAGATACCCGCTGATATTTTTATAGTATAAAATTTAAAAATATCAACTTTCACTGCCTGCGTTGTTGCTAAAAAACGAGCGCAAAAAGATGCGGCTGCGCACCGAATCGGTGTCAGTGTTAACACTTTTATTTTTCCCGTGTTTAGAATACATTTGCGTATCGTCTTCCATGGTGAGGTATTACGCATTGGATAGTAACATGGCGATTACGTTGTGTTTATGTCTGCATGAAGAGGTACACGGTGAGAGAAAGCCCGGCGACATTGGGCCGGTATCGGCAGAAGTAGGTTGGTGCAGGCGGCGGCGGCGCGCGCGCAAGTAGGTGAGCGTGTCGAGGTCGTGACGTCAGCCGCTTTCTCTGCGCGCGCGTTGTGCAACCGCGCCCGCGCCGCTGCTGCGGTGCTCATTACAATCAAAGTCACTGCACCCTCATACGTTTTATTTTGGAGATTTAACTGATATACGACCGTCAATGATCACTGAGGAACTTTAAAACAAAAAAAAAATTACGTAACTTGATGAAATACGCATCACTATGCGACTCGTCCATAATAATGTCCTCAATGAGTCATTTCAATTACAATTTTCCAGGGTAAATCAAGACTTTACCTAACATAACTTATCACTTAATTGCTACACATACATTCCTTAATTACCTAGATGTGGGTTACCCTCTAGCTACGTCATCAAATGAAGGAAAATCTAATGATTCAGCGATATCCACCACAGAGGCGTTATTTTCATTTCTAATGAATTTTCCTTTTCTCAAACGTATTTTCTTGGTTGTAGGCTTAGACCTATAATACAAACGAGTAGATTTATTCAATTATGTTAAAGGATACGGAGATAATTTATTGATTAATAGGAAACTAGCTGTGATGGAACAAGTAACGTTATATTACTTTGTCTTGTTAGTAATCTTGTCGATTCAATGTTATTATTTACCTCCATTATGTTGTATTAGATCATGTTTTGGAGTAATTTATTGATCAATGCTTGTTATGTTCCTAATCAAGTTGGTTTGGGTTTCGACTTTTCCAGAACTGACTAAATTCAGGTTTTTAGAAGGGACAACTGTTACCGACCTATACCTATAATATCGTAGGGTGTACCTAAAACCATAGTTTTATACCTATTCCGATGTATTACAAGATACCTATTGATATTTTAACGTTCAGTGAGTTGACAGACCTTCGGTATTCCAACAATCGTGCCAGTAAAAAACTGTGGTCCTTTGAGGCGGGGAAGAATTTGGTCTCGAATGATAAAACAAAACAAAATATTCTACGTTTGTCGACAATCAGGGCAAAAAATACACGTTTCGGCAATCAAGCCAAGTAACCTATGGGATCGTCGTAAAACATTTGTCTACTATTATGTTATTGCAATATGCAGATTTACTAAATTATATTTCACTCATTGCAGCGCCCGCTGTTGCACAGAAATCGTATGTTTTGCATACCATCACATTTTATGTTTAGCTGTAAAATGTTTAAAGTTACAGAGTTTATTGTGGAGACTATAAAATATGGACAATCATACTTACATGTATAGATCACACACACTCGCCATCTCACAGACACATTCACACACAGACACATACACACACACACATATACATTTTATTTAAATAAACATAATTTATGTCTCAGTAAACAAGGCCCAACATCCGGAGTTCCAATTCACCCGGTTCATCCAAAGTTAATCCTGGATTCGGTGGAACTGATTAGTCTTGAGAAAGGTCACACTTAGATAATCTTGTGAAGGACCGATAGGAATAAATCATGACCCTAAGTACAATACATTACTCTTTGACCCACAACAGTAAGGAGGTGGATTTACTTAATTACGATTCGTTTCAGAATTTGATTTCAGTTTTAGGCCATCCGCAAACCGAGCTCACGCAACAGCGACAGAAATTAGTGTATCCGTATGTGTGACAATTAGTCACACATACGGATACACTAAAGTCAGACGGTCTGACCAGATGTATGAACGTAACCGTAGCAAAAGGAGTATGTAAGGATCGTAGCAGGTGGCTTTCTGTAGTTTCTGCCTACCCCCATGGGAAGAAGGAGTGAGTTTATGTGTATGTAATCTGAGATGATTATCCTCCTGTCCTTATCTCGATTTATTTGGGGTCGACATATTACGTTTTTTCCATACCTACTCGTACATCTCTATTAGCCGTCTCACTTAGCCAACGTTCGCACGGACGTAAATAAATCGCGGCGAGATTTTTACGCCCACTGGATTTTCAACTCTCGGTGTTAAGCCGAGCGTTAAATATCGAAGGGAGGTTCGGGGGGAGGTTATATATAGAAGAGAGTTGTAAGATATACTTAATTACAGATATTGGGGGTCAAAAGAAAAGGGGGTCAAAAATGGGGTCTAAGGGGTCTATTTGAATGTAGGTTCCAGCTGAGAAATTACAGATATTGGGGGTCAAAAGAAAAGGGGGTCAAAAATGGGGTCTAAGGGGTCTAACTGAATGTAGGTTCTAGTAGCTGAGAGGGGAGATACTAGGGGGAGGGAAATTTTATCAAAACTTTGATATTCCCAGCCGTTTCCGAGATATTTAAAAAAAAAAAAGTGTCGTTACACAATAAAAAACTGTCGTTACAACTTTTGGTCTTATTTTTTTCCGTCTGGCCCCCTTTCGCAACGCGCCATAAGGAACTTCGCTCCAAAAAAATACAGTGCACGAAAAAAAATCGCCGCGATTTTATTACGTCCGTACGAACGTCGGTTTACTCTGTGCTACCTAATTTTTTTTTTTCAACCCTTGTGTGTCTCACCGGTGAGGAAGCGACTAACTATCGGCTATTTTCTCGCGCAAGAGACCTACAATAGAAATACATTCCGTGTAAACAAAAGAGATGCATATATTAATAGTTGGTCGCTGACTGTTCACACCGCCAGCGAGGACTCGCTCCACTAGTTTGTTGCTGAGCGACAAGAGCTATCAAAGATAATACTCGCTCAGCGATATTTGCTTGGAGGTCAGAACTCACTTTGAGAGACCAGACAGCGGTAATTTCGCCACGAGCGAGTGGTACGAATAATCGCCCGTCGTACTTGGACACTCGCTGATAGCCCAACGACAAAACTATCGGAACTACACACTCGTTGCTCGCTGCTCGCCAACTCGTTTTCAGTTTCTAGCTCTACTCGCTACTCGTTAATCGCCGGCGGTGGGACAACTGCCTAAGGCATTCGTCCCAAGTAAACAAGTATCGCTGAGCGAGTATTATCTTTGATAGCTCTTGTCGCTCACCGACAAACTAGTGGAGCAAGTCTTCGCCGACGGTGTGAACAGTCAGTGATCAACTATTAATATATGCATCTCTTTTGTTTACACGGAATGTGTTTCTATTGTACGTTTCTTGAGCGAGAAAATAGCTGATAGTCGCTTCCTCGCCGGACAACTGCCTTATTGTCACACTGCTGGGCATAGGTCTCTCCATAGCTTTCCATTGACTAATGTCCCGTAAACGCAACTAAATCATTACGCCAGCGTTTCCTAATGTATAAAAGTAATATTCTAATGACGTCATGTAATTTTTTTGTATCGGATCCAAAATATTAACCGCTTATCAGATTGATACGAAATGGCTATCGAATTATTTATGATGCTATCCATAGAAATTAAATTACCACGGGAAATAAGTGGGCTCAATGACCTGAAAAAACATTCTTGTTATGAATAGTAACAGTAAATTGTAAGAGCGACTTACAAATTATATAATAGACTAAACATCTTAGAATATGCGAAAACATGTCTGATTTTAAATGATCTAGATGATATTTTAATGTGTTTGCAAATTTGAAAATACATAAACTATATTCATAATTAACCAAAATAAATCGTATCACAAAAAAATACTAAGTGGTTCTTTGTTGTTAATTTTAAAAGACCTGAAATCATTCTTCGGTCTGTGATACAAAATCATAGAAAACACAAAAGCATTTCTACCTCAACTTTAAAATAAAAACTTCAAAGAAAAATCTCTTCATAAATCGTTTTAAAATTACGGGTAAATAAAGTAGAAAAAAATAAAGTTTCTTTCAGAAAGGTAACTTTTCACGTAGATACTAAAACTGTCTAAAACGGACCGCACCCACATCACAAAGATGTTCGACTGACACCTCATTTATCAAAATCGATCAAGCAGTTTCGACACTTTCTGTGTACATACATATGAAACTATAAGACATACATATAAGACTGAAAGAGGGTTATGAACCCTTTCTTTGCCGTTGTCATGTAAAACAAGCTAAGGAAATTCGAGAAAACAATTCAAAACCACACCAGTACCAAAATACAACTACCCATAAACCCATGTATCCATTTTACGATCTACACAATGCAGCAATTGTTAACATCCCGGGATTGGCGTCATCCTGGAGCGATCCCGGTTAATCCCGGGACGCTGCGGTTTATTACCGCGATCGCCTGATACACCAACTAGATTTACTATCTAGTTTGCTGAAATTTAATCTCGCTGACCAAGGAGAGCGGTGCAGTGTTGGCCAGAGCAAGTAATTAGACCTAGCCGTAATTGTGACAAGGAATGAGATTACATACCTACGTTCATCAGAAAGGATTATTAGAATTAACTTCCTGTAGCAACCCACATGATGATTGACACAGCAATGTGAGAAATAAATATCCTTTTTCAAAGTCATGGCACACAAAAAACTGTGAAGGCCAGACGATGATAATATTCGCTTTAGGAAAAACCAATTCCGAGAAAATTCATAGAAAACGACTTAGGATTTCAGCGTTCAACTTATGAAAAACCATTTCATGTACAAAAAAACGTCAATTGACCATAATGAAGCGTTGTCTTATTATTACGAAAGCTTAAAATATCCTATTTTCAGAACATAGATTTTTTTGAGTGAAAACTTCTACAGGCGCGTTGGGCATTTTTGAGATGGGAAAAAACAATTGAACTCGCGACACCACTCTATATTTATATTACGTTACGGATCAATGTTCTATGCAAGTATTTTTACTTTAAAGGTTTGGAAGTTTTTTTTTTTTAAGTAAACGCGATTGTGCTCTTTATTTAGAAAAGGTTACGGACCAATGTTCTATACGTCTTCCACCAAGGCGATCTTGTTCAAGTTTTCACTTCTGTCGGCACTCCCGGAGTGCCACTGTTGTTTTTCTGTACTTGGCCCATTGGCGTCTCAGAGCCGGTAGATTATTTGCTAAGACTAGTCGTTAATATATGCTTTATTTATGTCTGTAGATTTTCTATTAATGTAGGTATTCGTAAAGGATAGAATTTCATAAAATTTCATTTATTGCAAGTATTTGCAAGAAGGTATAACTTGGTGTTTGGGCTTCGCCGTGAAATAATCAGAGTAAAAGGTTCCGACCTGTTAAAATAGAGTGTTAGAACACTCTTTTAAGTAAAGATGACCTCGATTGTCGGTCAATGTATTTTGATGCTGTTTCTTTTCTACCCATTATTATTTCGAAGATTTTGTTAATACCTACATAAAGTTCTAGGTCACGCGTCATTTCACTAAGTGTAGTGTCCGTTCAAGTATTGAAATAATACTGAAAAATATCACTATCATCATCTTCATTCTCTCCTTAGTCCGCTTCATCAACACTGAAGTTCAGATCCAAATTAAGATTTTCATTCATGGCAACATTACGTTCTTTTTAAGTAGGTACAGCAGCCGCGATATATATGTATCTATATGTATCTACATCACAAACTAATAATTTTTTATCTTTCACTTTCTTATTAATACTATCTTCTTCTTTAACATAGATTTTTTTTCTTGGGTACCTAATACTTATTTCAAGAACCCAATTATAATGTTATATTGCAGTATTCGCCTACACCATCCAATTGAACGTCTTCTCAAGATGTCTGTGATACCTTTTCTGAATATTTCATTCATACCTACTATAATTTTCATTGAGATGAGTTTTCAGAAATGTAATTTTATTTTATTAAGGTTATTGAGAGCAGGGAAGCCCCCGTACGTTGACACAATATTTGATTTGCCGCAAAATTATGATTCTAAATATACAGAACGTAATATGTAGCAGTAAGATGGTTAAAGCCGGTTATAGTTATATCGCTAGAGATATCTAGGGATATAGCTATATACCGGAATATAGTTATATGGAAACGGTTCTACTAGGAATACAACTATGATACGAGCACGATCTAGTAATATAACTATTAGTTCACTCCGACCAAACAGGTTAGGTTAGAACTATGACCAATTACGTCGAAATTGGTCCTAGTAACTAAATTAGGGCATCCCGACAGTTATGAACCACTTTCTTAAAACTATATTACGCTATATCACTAAAAGATTTGTCAACAAACGTTGTATGTTAACCCAGTAAATAAATTATTCGAACATTTATGGTATGAAGTAAAACTAGGAATGTTTCAGTAGTTTTCAAGTTATGTCCATTATTATTATGGGAGCTCCAGATTAGAAGTTATTTTATGACTATTACACTTCTATTTCCTATTCAATTATTATTTTTAGTATCTGTAGTACCATTCATTCGCTCTGGGTTGAAATGAATATCATTTTGACCAACACAACTTTATAGACCAATAATATGGACATTTAAAGCTGAAAGCATAATATTTCACTCTACATTTCAAATATTAGATATACAATTCGTGGATGTTCAAACTTCTATCTGGCAACAACAACTTTTTCTAACCGTGAATAAATCTAAATGATATTTACGTATAATTCAGTCATACCTAAAAATGCCTGAAATCTACTGAAACTCGGCTTGAGGAGGTATCTAGTTATTTGAATATTATAATTTGTAACCTAAACTTTTGGTAGGTATTGTTATTTTTAGGCAGAGGACAAAAGTGACGGAAGAAGAGAGCTATCCAACTAAAGTTTCCACATGTTTACAAGTCAAGTTCGTCATATTTTGATTGGTATTTCCTGAGATGTCTATAATTCAATGAATTAGTCCAAGCTATCTCTACAGCTTTACGTTATTTTGTCTCTGTCTTCTTCTATATCAAAGTAAAGGACAGCAATAATATCTTCCGGCAATTCTCGCATGTAACCGTGTACTCTCTTAAACAAACAATCAGAGGTCTACTGTTCGTCGGAACTTTCTATTCACCTTCAAATCCCTTTGTTGCTAAACCGCGGCTTGTTTATCTGTGATGAGATCAAAGATTACAATGGCCATGGGAACTATACTCGTTCTGTCATTCGATTGTATACTCTTGAAATACAACCGCTACGCAAGATAAGATGCCAAGTTATGTTTGTTAATTTCTTTGTAATATCGCTAATTGATCTGGAAATTATGTTTGTTATTACTGGTGTTGATACTGGTATAACTAGATTATTTCTTTCTTTCGAATGTTAAGCTGTAATGTAAGCTTGAAGTGCCATCGTCTTTTTAAAAATGCAAAATATGCATGAGCATTGAATGTTCTATCAACAACATTACCAGATTCTGGGAACAATGCTTTTTTAATCACTGATAAAAACTAGTCCTAGATAATTAGATTTGTCATGGTTATATCAGAACCTTAAAGCTTTGGTCTTCTATTGCTGTAGTAGTGTATTATTATGTATTTCTTCTTTGAGTTGTTAAGACTCCTTACCCTCTGCAGAAAATTCCTTTTCAATTTGGTTTGTAGGTATTTCAAGTCATCTGTACAACAACTTGTAACAGCAATCAAATAACTCTACGTTTCTTTTGTTTTAGAAGTGTGGAGCGCGGGCGGCGGGGCCGGCGGCGGAGGAACAGCATGCGGTAGCAGCGGCATGGACCTGAAGCACGAGGTGGCTTACCGCGGCGTGTTGCCGGGCGCGGTCAAGGCCGAGCCGGGGGTCAGCCACAACGGCCACCAGGCCAACGGCCACGTCCGCGACTGGATGGCCGGCGGTGCGGGTGCCGGCTCGCCCTCGCCTGGCCCGCCGGTGCAGCCGCAGCCGAACGGGTACTCCTCGCCGTTGTCATCGGGCAGCTACGGACCCTACAGTCCCAATGGAAAGATAGGTCAGTTTAATTTTTTTTTGGCTAGCGCTTTAAGTACCTAAATAAAGAAAAAGTATTTATTGAGACTCGGACAGGAAATCACAAATTAAAATAAAACACACTCATAAAAACAAATAAAATAAAAAGCAAGTAAAAAAACAAAGTCAAATTAAAATAAAAGCAGAAAGTCCTGTACGAAGCTAAAAGCTCTTATCTCTCACCTTATGGTAAGATGAGATGCAGTTTATGATTATGGTGCGCGTCAGCGAAATTGTTTTTAAATTTTGATACTTACTACATTACAAATCAGTCAACTATCCAGTCATTCTTCAGGGGAGTGTTGGATTGGAAGAGGAGCTTCCTTGTGTAAATGTAACTAAGAGAGAAAATTACATCATTCTTGATAATGTCTATCACGCTAGACCTATGTATAAAAGACTTATTAATTCACATGATGTAATAAAGACAGTATAAGCAAAATATATTTAAACACTCTTTAATTAAATTGGTTCTGGAATAATAACATAGGTACCTAATGTCTGAAAGAGATTATTTTAATAGTATACGTATTATGATAAAGACAGGGAAAACAGTTCAATTTACTACTTTACACACTTTACTCGTGTTAACTTGGTAAGATAGGCAATTTTGTCGTTAAACTTGTAAACAACTGATTAAAGTTATCTTTGACCTTGACGAGGTTTAGAAACTAAAATGTAAGCACACTTTCAAGGAGGAAATATATACTCAAAAATGTAGTCGAATAAAAACCATCAGATAATCACGCAAAAGGTCTAAGGATAAGACTGCAGCTTCCTTCTTACATACTTACATCAATTTTATTATTGTTTCTCTTATAAGGAGTTGAGGAACCTCGTCGAACATAAACGCTAACTCTTTAATAAAATGTTGATGATGTTATGTATCATATATGGTGCATATTTGTGAAATAATAACCGCCACTACCACTAGCAAGTCTATCAAGTGTCTTAAAAGACTGTCAAGAAAAAGCACATTATTTAAAAAATAAAAAACCCGACTGCAAAAACACATGACCGATGAAAAGAGTAAAACAATCATTGTTTTACTCTTTGTTTATATTTTATTTTTTCATTTGTAGATGAAATATATCATTATTATGTAAACCTATATCAATCCCACAATTAAGATGAATAACAACACCTCATAAATGTTAAAATCCATCAAGCCGTTTAGGCTACAGAGCGTGCCAAAAAAATAAATATACCTACATACATACATACTCTCGAAAAACATTACCCTCCTTCTGGGGCAGTCGGGTAAAAAAGGAGGTTCAGCCCATATTCACCACAGAACATAGAATTACCACTCTATTTTCCGACATTTTCCTAGTATAGCCTGGAACATGCTAAACACTACCAAGCGCAGATAACCAAGACTGACACTAATTGTCACTCCCCATTACCCATGAATGCTCACAAGCATAAATTTACGCTTGTACATAATAAAACACATGTCATTTCTTAACAAACAATGTCAACTCTCGACCCAGTTTTCATAATGTGACCGAACGTAATTGTGTAACAGCAGGGAACTAAGCGAAGAACCGTAATCCTGCATTCAATGAGTGGCCTACATGTGTAACAAAGAACTATAGTGGATTTGTGTAGTCCGTTTCCCAACAACCTTCAGCTGTTAATGATAGGCTAGGGCAGTAGGAAATGTGGTGCACTTTTACTGTTATTAAATTAACTGGAACAGGAATCTTTTTCTTTCTTTATACAGGGTCAAATTAGTTATTAATTTAGTAATAAATAAAAATTATATTATTAAATAAATTATAAAAATATATTATATGTAAAAAATTAAATTATTTTTCAATTGATTGGTTATTAGTCAGCAAAACTCCGCAGACGTGATGGGTATCGATAGGTAAACATAATAAATACAAATGAAACGGTTTATACTCGTATATAATATATAACTTTATTTCGGGTGACATAGACCCATATCAATTTTAACCTAGTACATTTTTTATTTGCCATGACTCGCCACACGCCCACACCTACACAAGACATGACCCACTGATTTTGAAAGGGACAGTCAAAACGTATAGCTATTGCGTTCAGAATGCCGTTGTTGCCACCCCGTATACGAGCCAGCAGGGAAGCTGCTTTTTTACGTATGATGGCCTGGAAACCATCAGTGTGCGCTTCAGCAAACGTCCTAGACGCGTCGCCTGCATCGCCACGGCAGACCCAACAATATCCTTTAATGATTTTTTTTTGGGTCATCATGTTTTGATATCGATAACCAATACGCCTGCGGAGTTTTTCCAACTAATTTAATTAGACCCTGTACTATTTTCAGTTAATGAAGTGAAATTAACTTAAATTGTCCGTTTATTCTACAATCACTACTGTCCTTCCTTGACAGTTGTGTGAAATGGCCACACAGCAAATGAAGGGTTTTCATGAAAATTCACGCCACCAGTCGGTGCCACTTTGACAAGCGATCTTCCATTTCGACGATGAAATATACAGTATATACGATTACGTTCATCATTCGTGGTCATTCATCATTTGGACATGAAAAAAAAATATTGGCGCTTTGACACTTTTGACAGGTGCCCGGACCTGACGCCTCAGTGCTGCCACCTAGTGACGTCATTTTAGAAAACCATTGACGTAGTGAGTTTGTGATAATAGGGTAGTTGCCTAGGTAAAAAAAAAGAAATTCTGTCTTTCAGATAATAAAAAATATTAGACACGTATTTTTTGCTTCATCATATTAAATCAAAAATAACTTAGAAAACACGCATTAAAGTTGGGGAGTGGGGGCTCGCTACGTCACATCGCAGTATTAAATCTGCTAGATTTGGCGTGACGTCATGCCATATTTTAACTCAATGTATCGCTGTAATCTTTTGATTACGTCAAAAAAGAAAAAAATCGTGTTCAATATTTTTTAATAATCTACAAGACGCAAAAAAACAAAGACACAAAAAATTTTTGGACACAAGCCTATTAATTTCGCTGACAATTTGTATCTAGAAAAAACTTTTTCCGATTTCCATATCTTCATAAGTAGTTAATCTAGGAACGAAAGGAAAAGGGTTCCGTATCTTGTCCATTTTCTTGCAAAATGACAGAGTAACGAAGGTATCTTGCGTGTTACTGATCGGATGACACGATATATAAAGAAAAACTACGATTTTTGTCGAAGGGCCATTTTTCTTGATACTAAAGGATACCCGAATAAGATGTCAAGATGAGACGATATCAATGAGAAATGATATTTTCGGAATAGTTATGATAATTTCCGTAGAAAAGATGGAACGTATTTTGAGCGGCTTATTGTAATGTCATCATTTATCTTGATTTCAGTTTAGACAGAGCCCACACAAGCGGCTTTTCTCGGGCTCCTGTGTTAAAATCCTAAAATATGGTTTTCAAATCCTAAGGAAATAAGTAACTAATGTACACAAAGGTCAGATTAACATACAGAATCTTATACACCATATCTTTTCATGAACAACCACGACCATTTGCGGTTGATCATTTTCACCCTTATGCCCTCAGTTATAAGGTTGAAATTTGGTCCACCGCCAGTGTCCGCGATGGCACCTGCATATGCGCCCCATTTATATTTATGGGTTTTACATAAAACCATGCACATTCCTATCCATTGAAATCACAAATTAATAAATGTATATTCACATATTTAATTAATTAAAATAATGACTTAATATGAGGGATTACCAGTGCTGGTAATTAGAAACAGTGCGCACTTACTATTCTTGAGGTGACCTGGGAAACTCTGAACACAATCGGGGGAGAACCCATGTTTCTAAACAAACACGTACTTATTGCCAACTAGCACCTATATCACGTATTTGATTATAATAGTAATATGGTGACGTACTTTAAAACACTTGTGCAATAATATTCTTAAGGTTACGCTAGACGGTCATTCTTCCATATCAACGTAGTATGGTAATTACTCGTCTGTTTGACGGTGTGCGTTCAAAACTAAAAATTATATAAATTTGTCTTATCATTACGAGTATATAGCCCTGTATGGAAGCAGAATTGAAAAATAAAAATTGGTTTGGAAGTTATGCGCGTCCAAACTTCCATATTTCAACACAAATTTTAACTCATCTTTGGGCGTACATAAGTAACATATTTAGCATGAAATTGGCAAAATAAAAACTGTACAGAGATAGAAAATTTATTCAAAAGTTCAAATAATTTAATTTTGAGTAGATACATCCAGAAGTTTTTCCATAATATCTATACGCCCAAAGGTTTATTCATGAAATACGCGCTCGTTTTCGTTTTAAATCACCGTCTATTTCACTAAATAAATAAAATTAAAACTAGATAAATAAATACTAAATAAATAAAAAATATTCATACTAAATGATATGTATTTAGCCACGCCCACCAACGAGTTCGAGCTGTCGACTAGTGCTACCTTAAGCTTTGGTTTCCTAAGCAAGCGGGGAACGGTCATACAATAACGGCTCGACAGATACATAGCGTTTTTTGACAACTGAATGTCAAATACTAGTGAAAATTACAGATGTTCATGACGCCCGTTATAATATGACGGAACTGCTTTCCTAGGACACCAAAGTTTTAGTCCTCAAACATTCCCTAGCTTTATTATAGACTAGCTACGCCCCGCGGTTTCACCCGCATAAATCTCGATGCCGTGAGAATATCGGGATAAAAAGTATTTTATGTCCTAACCCAGGTCATGGTCTATCCATGTGCCAAATTTCATCTAAATCCGTTCAGCCGTTTTAGCTTGATGTTAGGATAGACGGTCGTCCTTTTTCAATTCGGTTTGACGGCAACGTGCAACTGCTTTCGTTTCTTGCACCTAAAAGTACTTATGCAAAAAACCTATAATACTAATGTAATTTAACAAATTTTGGTTATACTATTTAATCATTAACTTCATCTTTAATTTGTTCCACTATCGTGAACATTGGGTGCCGGTGAACTGACAGGCGCATGAGTCATTTCAACTTTGTCTTTAAGTCAGCTAATAGTGCAACATTACAAGAGGCTTGCCGATGCCGAGCAGAGAGAGAGAGTGCAAAGCCAGCGTGGCACAATGACAGATGTAAAGTAAGTTTAAGTATGTGAACACGACAGCATAGAACACAAGATAACAATGATCACATAACAGATGGCACACTAAATAGTTTTTAATACATAATACCAAACTAATATTGCGTTTTATTAAAATAGGTTTTTATTTTTATTAATTTATTTATCTTTTGTATAGATTATTTTCTATTTTGTGAATCTGAGACCGCTGTAGGCTTAGTGTATTGTAGATCTGTTGATCATTTTCTATTTTGCTTATTGAAAGACCTACACTGTCAATCAATCAATCAATCAATCAATCTTTATTTGTGAACACAGGTATTACAATAAAGGTCTTATGTATACATTCCCATACCTAGTAACACTGTTATTTGAAAGTATTGTAAAAGCCATAAAAGAGTAACCGTGGAGTTTCGTGCCGGCTCTTCTCCATAGGAAACGACCAATTGGAACCGTGCACCTAGCTTCGGACGTTTCATAAGTGCCCATGTAGGTTTATGTGAAATAAAATATTTTGAATATGGAACTTACTCTCGAAGTTCGAGCGTGGGGGTCAGGAGATGAACCGCTATTATAGCTGGCCTCAGATGAAATAACCGAGTAATGTCAGTTTACCAGTTGAGCTTGCACTTTGGAGATGTGCTTAACCACTTAATAACATGACGTAGTTAGTCGACTAAGTGAATCCTCCGCTGCCGATGGCGAATGGTAACTTATGAGACAAACTTGAAAAGTCACACATGCTTGTAATTACATCGGAATCTTGTTATTTTTATTAAGTAAGTATAGCAGTATCTATTCATAAGTATGATGTTACTGTTTACCGATAAGCCAAAAACTCATGAAAGTTTTTCTGAAAAAAACACTGAAAGCAGTTATTTTAAGAAGGTTGCAGGTATTTCAGGCGATAATCAGAACAGCTCGAATTGACTTAAATTAGTATGCCCAAGGCACGCACCTCTGACTTTTCGGATTCATGTGCGTATTTTATAATTATCACTTGCTTCAAAAACGGTGAAGAAAAACATCGTGAGGAAACCGGCATGCCTGAGAGATATTTCTCGACGGCATGTGAAGCCAAGTCAGAGGCCGTGGGTGGCTTTAAAACTCTGACACCAGTACCCTAATTGCGTAATACAACACAATCACAAATCTGTTTCGTCCATTGCTTCATAAGTTGGAAAAAAAAATCTGATCAAAAACGTAAATAACGCAATGAATGTTGTTGAACTGTCAAAATGAAACAAATTAGGCAAAATTGTTTACAAAAATAAGTTACGCAATTAGGGTACTGATTAGTTACTAATCACACGAAAGGAAGAAGTATGCCACGTTCCCAATGTGTAAGAGATACTGTAAAGAAAGTGATAACAGTTTTAGAAACGATAAACAATTTATTATGACGCCAACGACGAAGAATTTCATAATGCTCTAGTGAAATACAAATACGCTTACCTACATATTATATAGGCTTAGAGATTGGCCTTATCACGCAGTAAAAATTGCGTGTAGATTTCTTATCGGTCAAGTTGAATGGGAAAATGCCAGGAAAATTAAATTACAGTTTTCCTTTCCATTTCGTATCAAATTATCAGTAAGTGGCGGAAACTTAATTCTATATAGCTACAATAAAAATCGTGACAAATTGTTTTAAAACGGTTTTCGCCACAGATTTTCAAGTCGAGGACATTTTGCACAGTAATGCTACTGTAGCACACTGTTAAAAATGACGAATAATAAAAGATTACAGGTTGTCAGTTTAAATATTTACAATAGTGTTTGCGACCTCTTGCGACCTCACCGCCCGCGCCCGCGCCGCCCAGCCGCAACCAGCCGCGACCAAGGACATGCTTCTGTTTACTTAAGCTATTCGTGTTATTAACACGTTTATTACCCATTTTAACTAGAACTCTAATGTAACACACCATTTCCCCTCAACGACCTCATTCTCTAAGACTGACGGGAATCGCGACAGACCACGTAATACTGGTCGACATCTTTATCAGTCTGAGGATGGATTTTTTCCGTGTTCCACGTTATCGTGCAAAGCGATAATGAGGGCAACGACCTGACTATTGCGTGATTTAGATAGCAATGCCGTCATGTAGATATTTTCGTTTTCATATACCAGCGTAAAAGTGTTATACACAAATAAAATCGTTACGAATCGAGAGAAAGCCACAAAATGCTAATTCCCCAGACACTAACCCCATTAACATACCGGCAACAATTCAAATAAAATGAGACTCTTATGGGGCGTTGGTAAATCGTTAACGTCAAGTCGGAGATTTTCCATTACCCGTATACGAAGTCAAATTAGCCTCGAGGTCAGGCCGAGTTCGCGCTCCTTCGCTAACAAACCTAGGAAATACGTTATTTGAATGTCTGAACACAACAGACGTGGATTGATGTATGTAATGAGGACAAGAGGCTTGCGCATATTAGCAGCAAACCGGGAGCGCTCGCACTCACACTTCACACTCACACCGAAGCTAAACCCCAGCGGATATTTTTAAATATTTTAACCTTCCACGACCTCCACCTCGACTTTAGGTGCGATTGTAAAAACAAAATAAAAAGATCTCCGAAATTTACAAAAATAAAAAAAGATTTTCACCGAAGTCGTAACTTCAAGATCCAGAATGTGCGTAGGACATTCTAACTCGATCTAAGTGATTCCACAAATCCGTGAGTCGTTAACACGGTACTGAATTACCGATCCTCCATAAATATTATGACGTCAGCCTCCGACAAAAATGGACTGATTCTGATTCGGCTACCTGATGATTCACACGCATTTTATTAATTCGGGCGATGAAAACTGGCATAAGTTTCCCAGAACTAATTAAATATAACTTACTAAAGCAAAATATCTCTGTTCTGCTAAAAACATCATGTTGCAAGTGTTGCAACGTGTGTTCCTCATTATTTTCTCCTTAAGATTTATTCGAAGATATTTTTGGCCCTTTTAAGGGCTTTTTGCACAAATAATAAAAAGAGTGCCAATACACACCGTGAAATTTGAATCACAGTTTTGCTAGAACAAACGTTGTTCAGACCATGGTCTACTAGCATTCTACAGCATCCGATAAAAAAAACATAATTGGTTTTTGAAAAAACACAAAAAAAAACAATGTTTAAAATGTCAAGATTATCGTTACTCCCTACAACACAGACACCACGCATGGGACACAGCATTGTTTACAAGGAAATGTACCTCCATAAACGTAATTTAGTAAGCAGTAGATAATCTTGACATTGTAAACTTTGTCTTTTGTGTTTTTTCAAAAACCAATTATGTTTTTTTTTTAATTGGATGCTGTAGAATGGTAGTAGACCATGGTCTGAATAACGTTTGTTCTAGCAAAACTGTGATTCAAATTTCACGGTGTATACCTACGGCTATGGACCGACAGTCATGTTTAAAGTAAATATTGAAAAACGGTTTACAAAGCCATATTTCATAATTAATTCCAGTCAGACTTCTTCTTTTCGTATGGTTAGTGAATAACCTGGGGTCAGAGTTTTAAAAACGCCCATGGACTTGGCTTCACACATACCGTCGAGAAATATCTCTCAGTCGGCCGGTTTCCTCACGATGTTTTCCTTCCTTTCCTTCGATGTTTTCAGTCCGACTAGGAAACTAAGTATACATTAGGGATTACAAAACAAATTAATATTCCTAATCAAGAGAAAATCTAGGCTCAATCGTTGAATCAAAATGATTTAATAAGCAAATAAAAACAGCTACTTACATAAATCAAGGAGATCAGTTAAGAATGAATTAGACGAAATGTCTGTAATGATAATCACTGATAGAAGCACAGAGTAAATAAACGTTTAGCTCTTTTTGTGAACGATGCCGGTCGCAAGGCAGCCAAGGAGCAAAAGAAATAAAACAAAAAATAAAGCACAATATCTCACAAGACGTTTGAGAACGCAATCGAGATATTCAAAGAATTCTAATTTGATTTTTGAAACGGACACACCGAAATACATTGCGTAGGAAGCAAACATTTATGTTTTTCTTCAACTTTTAAGCTTTTATTGAACAAAATTCACAAGTTAACAGCTATAATAACGTTACACTTTTCACTTATAACTTTACAGCTTTAACATCACGTGATTATATAGAAATAAAAAGTACATTTCCTCTAATAACTAGCAATAAAACATAAAGAAATAAAATCTTCCCGATGCTCAACGAGACAAGCCAATAGCCATAACTTTCTCAGAGCTTTACGTGCCGTCGATAAAATATTTCAGTTGTGTTATTTTACAGCGTGTTCTAAACTAAGCGTTCTCGGCGATGCACAAGTATCTAAACACTGGGTTTTATGTCCGTGTGTATAATTATATCTACATGTTCGCCTGTTCACTGAACTCTAAGATAAGTAAAGTATTTAAGTAGGTATATATGCAAACTATGTTTTAACCATAAATTATATATTTCGCTAGTAATATGATTGCTTAAAAGTGTTTCAACATTCGGACAAAGCTATTGAGGTTTTGTGATATTTCTGTTTATATTTTGTATTGTTCCTTAATTAATAAACAATAATAAATAAATAAAACCGGCCAAGTGCATGGCATGTCGGACCACGCACAAAGAAGGGTTCCGTAGTTTAGATGAATTCATCCCAAAATCAAACTTCACTTTATAATTGAGAAACATGTTCTCGTACATCGATATACTTCACGGTCAATTCTCCAACTGCAAATGTAAGTTTGTAATAGTTTTTTTTTAATGTGATACAACTACAAATTAACAATGTTCGGACTTTATCCTTTACTTGCGCTGATAGATCTTGCTTCCTGCCAAATTTCATGATTCTGGGTCAACCGGAAGTAGTACCCTGTAGGTTTTGATTTATTTGCGAGTATCAAAATATGTCACATAAATGGCCGTATTTTTTCATTGTCTTGGCTAAGGAGCTCTTTTTTAGAACTCTAAGGGGACATAAATCTACGTATTTGATATTAATTTCAACTTGATTAGACTGACGGACGGACAACGAAGTGATCCTAAAAGGGTTCCGTTTTTTCCTTTTGAGGTATGGAACCCTAAAAAAAGTAACAACAAGTATTTATATTATTTACAATGTTTAGAAAGCAATGGTGGCCCAGTGATATTGGCCCCGACTTACGAGTCGTGGATGGAAGCAAGTGTTTTACTTTGTGTAATTTATTAACCCACTTCAAAAACAGGAGGAGGTTCTCAGTTCGTCGGGATATTTTTTTTTCTTTTTTTTTATGTATTTTCCCCGATTACTCGAAGACGGCAGGACCGATTTGAAAAATTGTTTTTTTTCGTTTTAAAGGGTATACTTCCAAGTTGGTTCCATTATCATTTGGTCACGATCTGATGATAGAATCTTGGAGAAATCGAGGGAACTCTTCAAATATTATTGGCACATCTATAGCGATTTGGGTATTTTTGATGAGCAGTTGACATTAGGCTATTGTAACTCAGATAAATTACAAACTAACCCACTAAAAAGTGAACTAAAAATATTTTTTTACAAAAAATACAACCGACTTCCAAACTACAAAGTGAAAAATAACTTTACTTCCGGAAGTCGGTGTCAAAAAACTAAAATACTGATTTAAAGACACCGACTTCCGAAATTAAAGTTATTTTTCCCTTTGTAGTTTGGAAGTCGGTTGTATTTTTTGTAAAAAAGTTTTTTTTCATCACCACACTGCACTCAAAACGGTGAAGGAAAACATAGTGAGGAAACCAGCATGTCCTAGAACCGAAAATTCGAAGACTTGTGACATCCACCAACCCGCGCTGGGCCCACGTCGTTGGATTACGGCCCACTCCCTCTTACCAAGAGGAGGCTTGTGTCCCACCAGTGGGAGATCGCAGAAAGCGATAAGGCAGCACATTGTATGTTTTGTCACTGTAAAATTTTTGGTTATGTATTTTCTGGTGTACAATAAAGTATAAATCCATAATAGACTAATCATGAGTTATTTAAAAAACACTTTCTCTCTCCTTAAATATCGTCATTACATATAGTTCCTTGCTCTTGTTTCATGTTTATAATTTTATGTATATCTGTTATCTGTCTAATACATATATATTATATTTATATAGGTAATTATAAGCTTTATGTATCTGTTGTATATGTAAATTGTACACAACTGACTACCTGCAGTATTGTCTCTCCTTTTCCATTTAAATCCATCCAAAGGTTGTCTGTAAAAGATCGCTTTTAGCGATAAGACCGCCCATTGTGTCACCCAATGTAAAATTTCTATATTATGTCTGTAATTTTTATGGTGTACATAATAAAGAATATTCTATCTATCTATCTATTTATAACAATTAGAAGTTTACTAGATTGTCTTATAATTTTCTTTTCTGCACTCACGTAAACTCACTTAAGTTTACGTTGGCGTCGAAACTATAAACGTATTACCCATACTTGAAATTGCACTTCAGCATTTTATTGTCATTTAATATACGTGAGAAGTGAGCAGTATTTTTCTGCAAACATTCATTATAAATTCAATGATTTCTGTCTTATTGCTGTATCTATTATTCTCTGAGGACAAGACGTTTATTCCATACTTGTAAAATGATGGAAGAGCACTCGGAAAACATCTAAATGAGGCACTTTTATAGATAGAGAGGGTAATAAAATGGTTCTCAACATGGAAAGCATTGATTTATTTCTTCAATACTTTGCCGCACCTATTTGTGTGTCGTTCAACTGAAATTACATTCGTGCTGAAGAAATACTCTCGGTTTATTATTTTGTTTTGTTTTCGCCGATTTTGAGTTGAATTGAATTGGCTTGTAAAATCTAAATAGACTATTCTACGTTTATGTGTGAACCTTATTACAAAACGTTGGAAGGAAAATTGTTGATTTGAATTTGAATGACTTTTCTTCTATGTTATTAAATAAATGTTATTTTGTCGTAAATGTTCTTTTGTCGATTTATACTTACGTTTCGATGTTTTCTTGTACTACCTACCACCAAGAAATTCGATAGTGTATAAAGATCGAAATATGAGCCACCCTTCTTGAACAAGGGAAACCCTATCCAAAGTAACCTCTGCTTATCTGAACCCTGATATTATAAAGCTTCCTTACAAGGCTGTCTTCCTAATTATTTGAACTCATTTATCACACAGACGCCAGTTAAGTCAAATGTAGATTTATGTGCAACTTTTAAAATTATTTTTATCTATTTGTATGGACAGACTATTTATTAGTCTTAATGAATTATTCATATTTGTAACCTAAGTTAGTGTCTTAGCATAACTAAGATTACGATGAAGTTGTATTTGACGCGAATTTACGACGATATTAATGTTGTAAACTATATTGCCTAAGAAAATTTTGGTAATTTCAGGACGCTAATAGATTATAATATGTCACTGTTTATACTTAATAATATCAGAATATATGGCAGGTTATTAGGGTGATGCAATGTATAAATCAAATACTGACCATTTGGGTACCTACTTAGATAGGCATGGCCTATCCCTCCACAAAATTAGAGAGGCAATTCCCATAAGAACATTAATTTTCTAATCTCAATCTGTCAAAAATACCTCCAATTTACCCATGGAATTAGTACGTACACTACTTATTGAAGCTTCTTGAATTTATGACACTTTTTGACAAACAAGTTTTTGACAGTGATTTTCGTTGAGATTGCGACTAGTTTTTGAGTTTAACGGTATCATCGAAGATTTTTATTAAGTATTATTTTTTTAATTTTTAGCAATGCATACTTATTTTTCCAAGAGACATTGGTAAAATGGTCGACATCGGCTTTGCTTGCCATAACTAAAAATAGAATTAAACAAAGTAGGTACGGGAATTGGCCTTCTGTTGTACGAACACCTATGTTTAAATTTTATATCTAGTAATGTAGTTGATACTTCGATCGAGAATACTCGGTTGATGAATAGAAACTAAGCCAGAAAAAGGTGTGGGTTAACTATCGTATAATTTCAGAGAAATTAAAATAATTTTATTGTTACTAAAATAAGTGTAGCTGCGAACCTGGCTGAACTAATGAACGCGTGAAACGAGCCACATGATCACATCACCGTTACTCGAAACTCGACACAGTTTGAACAGATAAATATAAAATGACTGTCTCTAAGGCTCTTATATCAAATGTATTATTAATATGACACATTTATTATGTAAATAACGAACGAAGGAATAGGTCAAAATACTGAGAACATTCACGTTATAGTACTGTTTGCCAAGTTGGCATCGAGTGTGGTTCACTGGGTTGTTTTATTGCATAACGTAAGGATGCTGCCATTGCCATTTCTTGAATTAATCTGATATCTAAGAATTTAACACAATAGGAACAATACAATCAATTCGTATTCGTCTCTTCAATTTACTAAATATTATACATAGAATCGAGTAAACCATTTTATATCTACATCGAAATCTGTGTAGTTACATTTATTTAGATTTTCGATGGATGTCAGAGATTTCGATATAGGATTTAATTATTGGACTATTACCTACCTTTAAGGCTTTTCGTACGAGCTGTAGGTACCCAATAATACTGAGTAATTGAGACATTTAACTCACGACCTCAAGCTTTGTTACCTTTTTCTGAAAACCAAATGAGGTTTCTTTCGCTTGTATTTTTACTTCGTAACTATTTTTCCAAAAAATCTTGTGTTGTCAAACGCTGATGTTTCTCTGCCAAAATGGCTACTTGAGTCTCAATAACTGTCCAAACTCCTCAAGCCATACTTCACTACAATTTATAGAAGTAACTTTGTTTTGTAACTTTATTATCCCAATTTATTTTCTTACATAAACCTTCGGGTACTTGTCAGTTGTAACGTTTTTTAAACTTTCATTAATGTCATGCTGTAATGCCTATGTTTGGAGCAGTTGTGGCCCAGTGGTAACGGCCGCGACTTAAGAGTTGTAGGTCGTAGGTTCGAACCTGCTAGAGCTTTACTTTGTGTAAATTATTTCATCACACTGCTCACAAAACGATGAAGGAAAACATCGTGAGGAAACCGACAAGTCCTAGAATAAAAATTCGAACACATGTGACATCCACCAACCCGCAATGGGTTTGTGTGGTGGATTACGGCCCACTCCCTCTCAACGAGTGGAGGCCTGTGTCCCAGTAGTGGGAACATTATAGCCTGACTATGCTATGTTTAGTTTAACAAGTAGACAGACAGTCTTGCATGGAATTTCTCAATTTTCTTATCGTAACGATTTAATAATCGTCCGACCCCTTAGAGCGTCACATGCAGTCGTATGTTTAATTAAGCCCTTGCTCCACTTACCTTTAAATACTTCCCCCTACATTTTACCCTGCTATTCCGGTAAATAACACATGATTAACCTCGACAACAGTACATAAACTGTATCAGTTCTGTCTGTATCAATAGAGTGCTTTCGCCAGCGATGTCATAATTACCATTGTTTATCGCGCGGGGGCCAAGGCCGCAGATATCGCGCGTCTGAACCCGTGTGAACCTAGTGTGTTGCAATCTTTACTTCGTAACGCTACATATCGGCTGAATCTCTAATGCTCGTTAGCAGAGATTACACCCCTATAGTTCGCTTTACTGCTGCTTTTATAGAGCGTTTTACTGTTCAGGGTGAAACGGGTTTACGAAACAACGGACTGTTTTCTATTGTTTTTTTTACGTACTTTTAGCCATTTGAAAACATACGTACTGAAGTAGCCGGTCTATTCTGTAAAAATTATACCGTAAAAGTTTAGGGGAAGTGATCTTGAAGTGAGCTGTCATTGATTGACATTTCACTTCAAGTTTACACCAATGTTTTCAGGGTATGATTTTTACAGAATAGGTAGATGACGACAGCACTATTTTCGACTGTGACATTGTCAAATACTAGATATTTCTTCTTAGTATCCAACGAAAGATCACCAACCTAATCCTGAGTAATGACATTGCTAAACACTTGATCCAGAACCAACGTTCGTGCCAAGACTCTGAGAAGATCCTCTGTTTAATTTACCAAAGAGAAAATCATGACAGCAGAGCATTATGGTTCCGCTGTGAAAAAAGTGATGAATGGATGGTACTCGACGATTGTGTGGCGTGAATGCGTGATAGTGTGCGGCGACCTTGAGGAGAGGATGACACGCGACGTGTACCGTGTACGTTGGTACTTTCATTGTGTTGATGTCATCAATGGTGTTGTTCGTTGTAGGGTGAGCAGAGAGGTTTTATCTAGGTTTTTGATACATAAATTGTGTTTGCTCTGCGAAGGTCTCAGTTTTGATGTGAACATCAATACAAACCGAATGTTGACCAACAGTCGCCGACTGAATTGATTTCCTGTCGTAAACTCGTATCCTTTTATACATAATAATTTCGATATTTCACATCTACCAGGCATCCCGTGACGTCTCATTTTTATTGTTCCGTAGTAAACAAGGAACCCTTATAGTTTCGTCATGTCCGTCTGTCTGTCTGTCCGCGGTCTAGCTCCGAGACCCTTAGTACTAGAAAGCTGTAATTTGGCATAGGTATACATATTAATTACAACAATTACAAAGTGGTAAAACAAAATTATGAAAAACATTTGTTTTTAGAGTACCTCCCCTACACGTAAAGTGGTGATGTTTTTTTTTTTATCTCATGGTGTGGGGTATCATTGGCAAGGTCCTTTAAAAACATTGTGAGTTTGTGTAAACCATTTTTGGATTCAGGGATCCGTTTGCAAAATATTAAGCTTTAAAGTGCTAATTTTTGTTAGAGTCAAGTGTCCCCCCCCCCCTGCCAGCTAAATGGTTGGTTTTGGGTATGTGAAAAAATCACAGCAGTAGTTTATATAACGAAATTAAAAGGAAAGCTATCACAGCTAAGTAGGCTCTACAAGTTAACGAGTAATAATCGACCAACTTAACTTTGCAGTTGCAAAAACATGTTTTCCCATATATTCCGTATGGGAGAACATGTTTATCAACTACAAAGTTAAGTTTGTTTTTGGGATAAATTCATCCCAACTACGGAACCCTTCATTGTGCGTGGTCCGACACGCACTTGGCCGGTTTTTTATTTAGGTTTTTGTGAGAGGAGTGATGTCTCACATGTCTGGTTAAGATATTGCCCACCTCTACCTAGCCATTGCTCAAAGGTTTGAACTAGAACAGCTAGCTGCATAGGGCTATTGTTACTAACCCTTTTATTCATCTTTTAGTAGTGAAACAGAAAAGTGGAGTGTGTATGTGTAGTGTGTGTGTGCGGGTGGGGGTGTGTGTGGGGGTGTGTGGGGGTGTGTGTAGGGGTGTGTGTGTGTAGTGCAGTGGTCAGAAAACTACCGGCCAAGTCTGGCCAGTAATTTCCTTGCCTCCGGAAAATTTCAAACTGAATGTTCCACCTACCTACAGAAAAGTGCGATCTGAAAATGATTTAAAATATTATTATGTTCTAACTTATTATTAAATACATACATTAACTCACGCCTTCTTCTCATGGGGTAGGCAGAAACTATAGAAAGCCACCTGCCTGATCGCTAGGTACACATATCATACCTATTAATGTCGCCATGAATACGCGATTTTTCATAGTATTTAAATGAACAGCTGTAACAAGTCCCTTGAAGTCTAGCGTGGCTCTATGCGCGTGTAGGCCTAATATATATATCAGTAGGTATTTTAAAATAGCGTCTTTCATGCATTATATCAAGACCGATCACGCAGAACTTTATAGTACTACGAATTTAATGAGCGCGGAGTTTTATTCATAGGCATTAGCTAAAATAAACTAAAGGAAAAATGGAACTAGACAGCGGCAGCGATTCGAAGGAAAACGACTTACAGGAAAAGAAGTTGAGATAAATATATTTTGTCAAAGTGATGAATGAGATTTTTTATTCTTTACTTTTATTATTACTGTCGGCTTTGAAAAGGCATGTATTTAACCAAACCTCTAATAATTCCCATTTTGCGATAAAATAGAGCTCGTGGTTAAGTAATAACAGCCGCACGATTCGATCTATCAGGTTAAGCTACGCTTGCCGGGGTTGGTCTGTGGATGGGTGACCATCTTAACATACCGAGACTCCTCCGTGCCTCGGAAAGCACGCTAAGCCGTTGGTCCCGGCTGTCATTGGTGGATCTTTAACAGTCGTTACGGGTCGTCAGAAGTCCGAAAGTCTGACAACCAGTCTTACCAAGGGTTATCGTATTACCCAGTTACTGGGTTGTGGAGGTCGGACAGGCAGTCGCTCCATGTAAAATACGGTATTCAGCTGCATCCGGTTAGACTGGAAGCCGACCCCAACATAGTTGGGAAAAGGCTAGGCAGATTGATTTTTTGCGCTAAAATAAAACGTTTCAAATAATTCCTATTTTGGGGTTCCAAATATACTAAATGGCCAAGTAACTGCGACCAACTTGGATGTATGTAGCGCTCGCTTCACTACCCTTACCTAACCCATTTAGTCAGAGTGCCCTATCTAGTTTAGTTAAAGCAACCAATACGGCTCGCGCGTGGTTGGTCACAGTTCCAACCTAACCTAACCCGGTTGGTCGGGTTACCCTAGCTTAGTTACTGCGACCAACTGTGAGAAAAGGCCAGAAAGTTGAAAAGAAGCTCAATTATTGCAAAAAATTGTACTTACATCATTATAAGTTCAATAAGTTTTTAGAAGATCAGTAAAATATTTTCCTTTAAAATTTTCTTGGTAAATAAAAGTATACTCAGTACACCTACAGACTTTTAAACATAAAACTTAATAGTGTCTCCCTGACACAAAAAGCTAGTGAAAAACTAAAAGCAGTTTAGTTATTTCAAAGGAAATAGGTCACACATTGTTAAAGAATACATCTGGTGCTCACCTACTTTTATGTAAAAACATTCTGCATATCTTTTATGCTATATCAGCTTCCAAATCGTGTAGGCGTACCCCATATAGTTTAGTGTCAAACCAAGAAAGATAACTAAGACCGATATTATGGAAATTGAGCAGCACGAATCTTAAAAAAAAGAACTGCTATTACCTAGAGGTTTTTCCGAATTTTCCCGAAGAAAATTAAGAATTTAGGCCCACTAGCACCACAAATTACGTTTAACACGAAACATATTTAAATAATTTTTCTGTCTCTATCATCTTCAAAGGATTGACAGAAACAGAAAGATCTTTTAAACTCGTTTAGCGCTAAACATGAATGATTTGTGGTGCTAGCGGGCACTCTTCTTCGGGAAAATTCGGGCCTTAAACTTAGAACCAACAAATAGGAATGTGACCACATAAGTGAAGAGCCTATTCCCAAAACATGAACACAAGAATTCAATTTATCCTTCAATAATTTAATTTAACAATAAAATTGAGGAAATAGTTGTAAAGTGGAGATCGGATGCGTAGGCGCAGGTCTGAGCGCGAATAATGACTCGCACGCGTGTTACAAACGACGCCGACAAATTCCATTGTAGGGGATCGTGCGCAGAATTGATGCGCGAACAATTGCACTATATCATAGGGTTGACAAACGTTTTTTTTTTGTGTTGTTTTTGGGTAATAGATAGTGGGATATCAAGCTGAAGGGTCTTTAAAGGCAAACGTGGGTGACTGGAACGTAATTAATGCATGTGACGATGATGCCTGAATGCGATGATTTACTCAGATTGGTCACAGATTGCGCGCGTTCATTTGGGCTTCCTGTTACACACTTCCGTCCCTTTTCACGAAATCACTCCCACAGATTGCATGAAAGCGAGAGAAAAGATGTTACACATTAAAAACACCTTTCGAAATATTCTTCAGACAATTTTGCAGGTTTATTCTACATTTACCATTACTTTTATTAACCTCCATTCAAAAACTAACGCGGTCACGACTGGGTTACATAAACCTGGCTCTATTGAAGTACTTGTGACAACCTTAGCTCCAACCTTTTGTAGTACATAAAATAATGTTCCACATATACCTAGGTATGCATACAGAGCGACAATCGTTACTCACACAAAGGCATTGCATTGTTTATTTACAAGCACCGATGCATGAAATTACTCTCAGCTTAGTTTGTATAAACGATAACATCTCTCATGCAGGAGTTGGAATGATGGACGGAATCAGCAAGGCAGAGGTTTTCGCTTTCAATAAAACAAACGACGAATAATGTGTTATTAAAACGTGGATAAAGTTAACATTATAGACACCTTTGGTATCTGATGATGAAACAAATATTTGAGGGCAATTTCCGTATTTTTTAAAACGCATCTGTCAAAAATACCTCTAATCAATCAATGTCAAAAATTTGCTTAAATCTAGAAGTTTTTTGTCCTTTATTATCGCTGTGATGATATTGCGACTAGATTTTAAACGTTTGAAATTCGGCACACAAAATACGCATTCAAACGTGGCCTGATATAACCTACAATGCAAGACAATCATTACAGCTTTGACTGAACTGCAGTCAGCAAAACAATCAGTAAAAAGCAAGAAAACTATAATTCACTGTGTGATTGATATAAAACAATAAATAACGTGATAGGTTAGGGTACATAAGAAAGGTAACTGGTTATAACAATTCTCAACCGAACACTAGTTTCTGTGCTGCTTTCAGAAACTGGTTATGCACAAGCAAGTGTAAGACCAGTTCTCGGTGCTTTAAGTAATCTATTACCACTTGCACTTACATCTAACTGTTATCTCGAAACCCGCATAATATACAAGATTAGGAACTGCCTAGTTATCTGTTACCAATTTGTCTAAAGCATTTCAAATTACTGCAGAGAAGTACGTAAATTTACAGAACATAAAAAGGTTTCAGGGTACCAATTTATTTTGAACCCAAAGTACAAAAGAAAGCACTTATTCAATACGAATCTGGATTACTCGACTTTAAGGATCCAGGAAAAGTTGGCGCAATATCTCTTGTTAAAGGAGTTTGTTTCAAATTGGACGGTTAATAAATGGAGATTTTAGGAGACGTTTCTAATTGCTTCACGGTTGGGTTTTGTCTAATAAATAGGGAATTCGATTTAGTTTAAAGACTCTAAGCTACTCGGCTATTATGCCCATAATTCTGAAGGAAATAACAGTTAACCTATATTCAAGATGGCCGATCGTAGGTCAACTATATCAAAACCTTTACCATGACATTAAATGTAGGTATAATGTGAGAATTTCCGTGTGAGAAAACTTTATGTAGCACATAAAAAATTTAAAAATATACCTAGGTATATACGGCTACACATCAAGGTATACATTTCCAGTTAATGCTGATCTCACATTGCATAGGATTTCCGTACAATGCGAGGTCAGCTTATACTGGAAATGTATAGCTTGATGTGTAGCCGTGTGTACCTACCTAAATTTAGTATGTCTCTAGAAGTTAATTAAAATTATTGCTTACCCTATTGACTCTGAAAACAAAACTAGACAAATGTGGTCATTTAAAATGCATCTGATCAGAATAAAAACATAAACTGGCAAAACCCAAGACGTCGTGTATATTAGGAAATCACACTTACATTTTATTAATACGAGCAAATAAAAATTACATCATTGCCAGTGCTAAAATTACGTCAATCTTAATAAAATTTATTACCTGCTATAAGAAGTCATTGGCTCTTTACCTACCAGACTTTATAAACCCAAAAAAAAAGTTTAATAAATTGTATAATTTAATATAGCAGGAATATTTTGTTGGCAAAACACACGTAGGTACCCATTGATAAAGGTCATGAGTCAACGCATCATTAAATTATTTTGATTTATCCTTCGATCAACAGTTGGTATTGTTGATCGAAGGATTTATCAGATTCCTTTACTTATATTTTATATATGTGGGAAGATCCATAGATAATTCCACCTTTGTGCTCAAAGGTTAAAAGACAGTAAGTAGGTTTCCTAAATATGTCATATCATCTTTCTTCTATGTAGGCATCTATCTTAATACAGACATTACTGCATTTTATTTAAACATACGATGATAAAAAAGAAAGAAAGAAAAATAAGTCTATTTGTCACAGAAACACGTGCATGGAAAAACATAATAACTCGAGTAAAACAATAAAATAAAACACAATAGATTTAAATATAATCACGAGCACAAAACAGAAATAGTCGGCAGCTACACGTCCTGACTGTTAAGAAGGCTTCCACTCAGCATGATGCTGTGCTATGGGGACCCAAAGCACAGCGCTGATTTTCAGTGGTCATCCGAAAAAGACCGTACGGAAACATAAATAGATAACAAAATATAAAAAATTATAATAAATAATTTAGTTATCACTTATCACATGCTACATTGCAATACCTATTTATGTTAGATTCTAACTTAGAAATTAAGCTTAGATTGTAGAATTAGAGAGATAGGTTACTGTAATAGTGCTCTAGCTGTGCCACTTTCTGATGCAGCTAGAAGTACTTTACAAATTAGCTATCCTTTCCGGTGTTGCGGCCATTTTTGCTAGGGTTTTGTTAAATAGACATTAGTATGATTTTGTTACGCCAACCAGGGCGGCATAATCGCATGTGCGACGAAGCCCTTTCCTTTGTAATAAAAAAGCGGCCAAGTGCTAGTCGGACTCGCCCATGAAGGGTTCCATAGCAGCAAGTAACATTGAATGAAAGGTAAATTGCGGTTTACGATTTATGACGTATTCAAAAACAAACTACTTGCTAGATCTCGTTCAAACCAATTTTCGGTGGAAGTTTACATAGTTTTTAGTTTTATCATTCTCTTATTTTAGAAGTTACAGGGGGACACACACATTTTACCACTTTGGAAGTGACTCTCGCGCAAACTGTTCAGTTTAAAAAAATGATATTAAAAACCTCAATATCATTTTTAAAGACCTAAGTATGGGGAACCCCAAAATTATTTGTTTTTTCTTCTATTTTTGTGTGAAAATCTTAATGCGGTTCACAGAATACATCTACTTACCAAGTTTTAACAGCATAGCTCTTATAGTTTCGGAAAAAAGTGACTGTGACATACGGACGGACAGACAGACAGACATGACGAATCTATAAGGGTTCCGTTTTTTGCCATTTGGCAACGGAACCCTAAAAAACAAATTTAAAAATCTTAGAAATTAATTAAAATATTGAATTCCTAAAGATGACTGTTGAATTCAGAACACATTATTCAAAAAGATAAAAAATCCCACATGTCACCTTACTATGTAAATAGAGACATCATTACCACAAAACTTTTGTCCCTCAACCTGCCAATAGTCTCAAGTAAATGCCTGTACCTAATCCTAGGTAGGGAAGTTGCGAACACACACGATACAAGACACACATTACGTTAATAGTCACGAATGCTACCTGCGGCCTAATGGCGCTAACTCCGGCCAAATTGCTTGCTAAGTCCGACAACACGGAACGGGACGGGGGCTAGACGGGCAAAACGATTTTTTGCAAATTGTCAAAGTTTAAACTCAAAGCATTTTATTTCAATTAAACCATTTACAGGCACTTTTGAATCGTCAAGGAATCGGTCAGTCAGAAATATGAAGCTAGTTGCCCATTCCAAAGCGTAGTTAGTAGGTACCTATGGAGAAGAACGGGCAAGAAACTCCACGGACACTCTTTTAAATAAAAAATTGTTACAAAATATTGATTACATCATTCATGTTGAAATTATACATGTGAGAACAATGTAGAAAGACGTGCACGTTAGAATCGTCCGTAATAAAAAGATAAAACAAAGAACAATTCAAAAATTAAAATAAATTAAAAATAAGCCGTGGCAACTAAGAGATGACCAGTCCCTACTGACGGCGCCCGTTCACGAACATGACGCATGGATTAGTACCATTGCGTCAGGGTAGCCCGCGAAATTCAAATTTTCTTACGTTTTTTGCAACTTGCAGGTCAGTATCAGGTTGTGTGTTGATCTGAATATGATTCGCGGCCGTGTTAAATATTTATTTATAGAATTATAAAATCATCATAAGATACTTTAAAAGCAGTGCTAGCCTATTGGTGTGACCATCGGACTGCCAAGTCATAGGTCTCGAGTTCGAACCCAACCTCTGACTTTTCGGATTCATGTGCGTATTGTATAATAGTATCACTTGCTTCAAAAACGGTGAAGGAAAACATCGTGGGAAAACGGCATGCCTGAGAGATATTTCTCGACGACCTGTGAAGCCAAGTCAGAGGCCCAGGTTAATCACTAACCACACGAAAAGAAGAAGATCATAAGATATCCAACTTCTGTACTCTGTCTTTCGGCACGATTCTTACAAGAATAGCCGTGGTCAAAGGATTCACAAGTAAGCAGGATTGGTAGCGGAACTGACTCCCTGTGCTGTCATCATGACATACTTAAGTACACTATATTTAGAGCCTCAATATATATTTATCTCTCCCTTAATGTACTGCTATTAAACCTTCAAACACAAAGGATTCATGCATTCGAGAATACCAGTAATAAAGTGCCATTAAATTAAGCCAAAAATACTGCAACATTTTTGTTAAAAAATCTCTTTAATGACATTAAGATATCACTTGACATCTTTCAACACAATATAACATTATGCTCTCCACACACATTTAAATTGCGTCTCGTCTACACCGACCTTAGCACGGCCATTAGGGGGTAGCTACACGCGACGATCGTGACTATCTCGTAACGTTGCGTGCTAAGCGTGCTAACAGAAACATTTCTCTTTTTAAACTCCACTATCTAACCAGTATCGTTAGGGACAATATGGTAAACGAAGGGTTTAAAAATGGTAGGATAAAGATGTGTTTTTTAAATTTTAAGGGCATAGTGGGTGACCTGTTCTTTTCTAGTTACGAAAGGGCCACCTTACAATCATTTATTGTTGATAGCAATGACCGTGGTTCCCAAAGGGAAACAGTACCCTAATTGCGTAACTTATTTTCGTAAACAATTTTGCCTAATTTGTTTCATTTTGAAAATTCAACAACATTCATTGCGTTATTTACGTTGCTGCGCAGACTTCTTTTTCCAATTTTGACGCAATGGATTAGCAATCTGTTTCAAATCGAAACAAATTGTGATTGTGTTGCATTACGCAATTAGGGTAAAGGTTTTGTGTAAAATGTTGTGTTATTATTTATTACTACAATTTCTTAAAATAAAATAGATAGTTTTTTTTACATGTTTCTCCCTTTTTTTCACTGTGCCATACAAAAAACCCTAAATAAAAACCTGCCATCTTATCTCTTCACCACCCTTGGTTGACTTGTAGGCTCCCTACCTTATTGTGTGCAAGAAGTTTAAATAAATAAAAACTTACATACTAAACCCGTCGCACTATATCACGCTAAAACAATTTCTAAAATCCAAAAACCCAAAAAGGAGACCTCTAAAGTATGACGTCACCGTATCCTTAACGTATCGGATGAAGTCAGCAACAAACAGGTCGTGAGGTAGGTCGCGGTGTGACCCTGCGAAGTGGGCCGCCCAGCCTCCCTCCGTGCCCCAGTTCCACAGGGATGATACACGTGTCGTGTGCTCTCAGCTTTGTGATATCGAACAGTTCTTGAAATTAAGCGTACTGAGAAGTACCTTAGTATGGTGTTGGTTTTATGTTTAATAGAGCTGTAATTAGGCGTTTGCAAAAAATGGATAAATACAAAAAAAAAAATGAGATTTTATTTAACCCAGATTGGATTTTAATCCTGGACTTACGTTTTCGTAGTATATTTTATATTTGAAACTTTAGGTACATTAACAAGAGCAGCCAACAAAACGACTTTTCACAATTCTTTGCGTATTTCCTCAAAGGACTTTCTGAATTATCCCTTTGCATTAATTTCTTGAACTGGAAAATTGCTTAAAATACGGAGGTTCTTATATTTTTTCTAATTATTTTACCTCTACCCTGACGACTAGCTTGAAATATCCTATTTATATTATTTTTTTCCTGAAAACATTTCAGCCATATATTTTTTATGGTATATTATTTCAACTAAAAGTTTGGACAGAAATAATTGTTTATATTTCAAAACATTTTCCTGTTATTCGTCTATACGGGTCAGTGTGTCGATCCGGGACAGGACAGCCCAGCTGTGACCCGGTCGTAACCCGGTTTTTTTGCCGTACGCTCAATATGCCAAGACAGATCCTTTTGTTAGGCCAGAGATTTGAATCTAAAGCCTATTATTTGTATTGTGAGGGACTGAGGGATCTAAAATACACTTACCTATACATATTAAGGAGTAGAAAAGGTACAATAAATAAAAAAATGCATTAAGAATTTCTTGAACATAAACGATTTTTAATTGCATGTTGGCGATTTCAAATTCATAATTAAGTCCCTGTACCCTAATTGCGTAATGCAACACAATCACAATTTGTATCGACTTGAAACAGATTGCTAATCTATTGCTTCATAAGTTGGAAAAAAAATCTGCTCAACAACGTAAATAACGCAATGAATGTTGTTGAACTGTCAAAATGAAACAAATTAGGCAAAATTTTTTACGAAAATAAGTTACGCAATTAGGGCACTGGACTATAAACTGACAGAAAATCTTATTGAGGAAATCTATTTTCTCAAGTTTCTGAAAAGTACTCATCATCATCTAATTTAACCGCCGAAAAAGAAGGAGGTTCTCACGTTGACGCGTAAATGTCTTGTTTTTTCGTCTATAAAAACCTAACCTCGGTCGGTTTCCAGCCTAACCGAATGCGATTGAATTATTTTTATTTTACATGGAACGACTGCCTCACTGGCCAGAAAGGTATCTGCAATATTAATCACATCATACCTACTTGACAAAAGGATTAACTACAGTAAATACATAAGTAAATACATAATACATTGACGTCACAAAACAAAAGCAAAGCCTAAACCAACAGCAATATTCATTTATGTAATTCCACACTTAGTTCCACGTTCTATGCATGTGGCAATCAATACCCAGAATACCAGCGCTTATGAAATACTCCACGCTTATTCTCCATATTCTAAGGAATTCAACGTACGAATATGTAAGCGACATAATGAAATATCGCCAGCAGGTGCTAATAAACATCACGCCTGTATTTCCTGAAGGTGTAGGTAGACTTGCTAGTACATCCAAATTTCTGAAGTCCGCGACTCGCCTCTAGCGGACTTCAGAAATTCTATGCGTCTCGTAAGAGGCATAGATATCTTGAGTCCAAGGCATTTTTTTTTTTCTATATAACATTTTGTATTTTATTTCACTTTATATCACACAAGGATCAAATGCAGACCACACGCAGCAGTAGGCAGAAATCAATTCTTAATGAAAATTTTAAAACATTTTCATCTTAAAGCAAATAAAAAAATTCTGTATCGAATAACACTTCTTAGATATCTATAGTTACATAAAATACAAAAAAAAAAACTTTGATTGCAAATCTGACAGACGTTCTATTGGTACCCACATATCTTTTACCCAGGGATTGCTTGCAGGCGATTTTCACACATCTGTAGTCGCAGTAGTGTTTATAATTGCTTGTATGTTTCGAACTGTAGTGTTGTAGTAAATAGAATGAGTTGGAAGGCTTCACTGGCTACTCGAATTACTTCCGCCTTAGACCATGGCCTGGTATAACTGAGCACTGCACTAAAATGGCCTCGGGGATATTAGGAACAGATCAGCTTGGAAAAGGTCGATGTAAAAGCTAAGGTACCGTATAGAATTAATGAAATTCATACATACGTAATAAAAGTATGGACCTAACTAACAAGTATTTGAGCGTCTAGACATTATAATCATGTAGGTTTTTTGGTAGGATAACAAATTCTTTAATTTTCTTTGTTTTATGATCTAATTTAGACTAATTCAAAGGTATTTCTCAGCAAAAAGTTCAAAGAAAATAATTAGAACTAAGTAGATCTTTAAAACAAGACAGTAGAAAAACTAATGGAATAAAATCATGTTCGGTAAATGTTACTACGTACCTAATCTTAATATCTGTCTCTTATAGATAGTATTATAATTTAAAGTAAAATTCACGATTCCATTTCCGATACACAACATCATTTTATGGAACACAAAACGGTTCTTTTCAAAAAACGTTACACAACTTGCGAATATGCATTGATATTCAAAAAGAGGAGATTTTGAATATTTCACCATTGATGACTCTGTAAAACCGATCGAATGACGCGAATGGCGGCCATTGAAAAACAATATTCGTTACAGAATGGCGAACAAACTGTGCACAACAGTATTTCGTCTTGGAATCTATGAATTTAAATTAGTATGACTCTGCCATTAAAATTGCACAAGCTGCAATAAGAAAACAAGAAGCAGAATCGCGTCAATTGGTCTTTATGTTTGACTTAAATAAAAAACAAAACCCTCAGTAACCCAATATAGACTGCAATCGATAGTTTTTATTGCTTCAAATGGAAACCTAACCCAATTTACAAATGGACGATCACACTTTAATATTTTATTTTTACATAAAAAATTCGATAGTTTTACAATAAATATAAAAAAAAACAATTTAAAGAAGTGTAGCTGTAGACAATGTTCGTGCTGCCTTTCAGCGATGCATCATATAATCATAATCATTTATTTGTCAGAATATTCTATATTATTGGTCAATGGTATCATCACATTTTGCTAAGTGTGGCGTGCAATTATTAACTACATACATTTATTACAGGATAGAGATTAATAGGTTAAAACACAGCCATAACATATAGGTACATGACGTCGAAATCCAGTCCATTTCCCCAAAAATAATTAACTCAAACTAATAAACAATAAGCCTCCAGGCGTAGATACACGGACTCATGGTACAGCTGCAATTAAAATACAAAATAAGTAAATCAAGATCGACAAAGACAAGATAGGTCGAAGCGAGGGCGATTGCAGCGTGCATACATAACATATGAGCATAGCAGTTGAATGCTCATCCGTATTCAAGGGCGAGCAGTCCGATTGCAGGCGACACAGAACGATCACGATGCAGGTGACGTAATCTGACTGAATGAAAACCGTTTGAAGCTGAAAACTTGGGCTCTTTGATAACATGTTTGGCCACGTTGTTGGTTTGATCGTGATTGGGAAATGGTTTTTGAGCTGCTGTAAATACTGTTGTCTCATTCTTCTATCTCGGTGTTACTTTGTGTACTGCATTCTTCCTCTTAGTACCCACTATTCCAGTCTGCAGTCAGAGTCTACTTACCGATTTTCCGCCTTTTGAAACTTTTACTGCAACAGCCATTATTGTTTTCTCATCGTCTTTCAAAATCATGGCGTTCATAAAACGCGCTTCTTCTCAATTACAACCGTCATGTATAATGTGTCTTTAAGGCTCAAACCTGCCGCAGTGGAAAAAAAGTACCGAAACTTACGTAACGAACTCAAATATGTTAAAAAGAATTTGCTTAGCAATGAAACCCTATAAAAAAGACATGCAGATATCTCAACAGGATCATTAGCAAGGTTCCTTAAATTTAAGAACATCTCAATTGTAAGTACGCAATTAAGTCGTAAAAATAACTAATGATGTAAAGACTGCATTATTATATAATGGCAATTTAAGTGTCCATAAAAGAGAAGAGCTAACGACCACGGGTAATCGAGGTCGGCCCAATTTAAAGGGCTTTGGTACCTTGGCCCTCGGTAGCAGTTGTAAATTGACTACTGTAAAAGTTTTAGCCGTTGCTGCTAGTTTTCGCCTTGAATTATTTGAAATTTTAGAAGAACATCTTGTGTTGCACCAGCATGTTCTACTGTTTTTCGTCAGTCGGGACTGTCAACTGAAGTAATTACATTTCCATCCATAATAACTTGTACATTATCCTTATTTTCAGAAACTAAAAATGCAATTTTTAAAAATTTCTTTTGTATTTTGCAAAATAGTCTCTTTGGGATTACAGTCATCGTTGAGAGCTTGACTGACAGTTTTGTGGCTTCACCTACACGCCTTTATCCTTAGTATGTGGGCTTTCTCTTTGTTTATATTAGTTAACCTCACATTCATATTTAATAGCATTCTACAATATTTCGTCTTTCTTGAGCGAGAAAATCATTGATAGCTAGTCGCTTCCTCGTTGGCGGTGGGACATAAGCCTAAGCCTTCTTATATTCCATTTACAAATATTCTTCCATCAAATATTCTTTCATGAAATTAAGTTATCTTAAGCAATATTTCGAAGCCACAGCGAGACAACTCAATTTTATTCTCGTCTTGATTTAACCAAGGCCTCGGCGTTTTTTTCTCAACCAAGTGCCATTGAACGAAAGACAGGTTAAAATAAATTTCAATCAACTTGACAGAAAGACGTCAGTTGTCATAGGTCAAACTAAATGAATGAAACAAAATACTGGTCAAGAGTGAGCAGCTGCCGAAACATAATATTCCGTATGCAAAAAAAAACAATAAATGAAAACATAGAAAAATAATAAACAAATGAAGACGAAACAGATGACACATTTTTTATAAGAGTAACCGTGGAGTTTCTTGCCGGCTCTTCTCCAAAGGAAACCACCAATTGGAACAGTGCACCTAGCTTCTGACGTTTCATAAGTGCTCATGTAGGTTTATGTAAAGTCAAATATTTTGGTTTTTTTTGACAAGAAGAAGAGTTGGGCTTGATTAAAGACCCATTGACACGATACAAGTTTCTTGCCGGTGGGTTGCAATTAAATTAAAGCAACAAATGACTTGCATCATCTTAACACTGAAAACTTCCCACGGGAACATACTACCGGGATTAAAAGTACCCTCCAAAGTAATCCAAAAAATTTGACACACATATATTATGTGTAATTATTTTTTTCGCCAATCCGGAACATACATCCAGACAAACGGTAAATTTTCCAAAAACTATATTTTCGGCATCAAACTCGTTCACACGTTCGTAGCAATTTTTTTTTTAAATATTTTGTTTATTTTATTCATAAATATTTTGTTTATTTTAATAAATGTATATATATACATTACTATACATTCGGTCTCCAAGAAGCTGAACTGTAAAACTAAGAAAATTTTAAAATGTTCGCCGATAATGTGACTTCTGACTTCCCACACTGGTTGAGACCATTATCATATTCAGTTTTGACCTCCAAGTCTAGTGATTTAAACACAGTTGTCTCGCAACTACGTACTGTTGTGATTTATAATACCAAAAACAATTATTTACATGTTGTACTCCCGTTGAAAGCATTCAGGGAACTGATTCTTTATATTCAAAGAAAACTTTATGAAAAAGGATTTCGAGCTACCACAGAATATGGTTTTAATATAACTTGTTTCTTATACTCTTCTAGGTTGTGGAGGTTCGATAGGCAATCGCTCCATATAAAATATTGGTATTCAGCTGCATCCGGTTAGACTGGAAGCCGACCCCAACATAGTTGGGAAAGGCTATACTGAAAATTATATTTCTAATACTCCTCTGTGTTTCTCTCTCTCCGCACAGCCCCGGATCTAGGGGGGGGGGGGGGACAAGCCTGGGCCCGTGCCCTGGGCGCCAACTTCAGGGCCCCTGTTGAATTGGCGCATTATCGATCGATACAATTTGGTGTTGCTGCCAAAATTTTCATTTTGAGAAAATTTTAATTTCACGGGGGCTAACTTAACTTACGCATCCCCATAAAAGATTGGCGGGGGGTGGCAGACGGCAGTTTTTGCCCCGCCTCAAAAAAAATCTAGATCCGGGGCTGCACTGCATCATAAAGTTGACTGTATATTTTGGCATGGGCTTAGCTGTGGGGAAGGTGACAGAGACTTAAAGCAACCTGGGAGATACCAGTTTCTAAAAGTGGACAACGAGGTTGGAAAGTTCAGTCTTCAAGAAAATGAGCCCAGTTCTCTTTGGGAATTTTACATGCCGTCTTCTGAAACCAACGAAATACCTACGCATAGAATTCTGCTGAAATAAAAACATTTTATGAAATATGTTTTCGTCCAACATACACGCATGTCGAGCCAATATTGATAAATGCACCAGTTTTATTTAGTATTGTGTCGAGCTACCATCCATCAGTCGCCATCACTGACAGTGGTGTGCCAATCAATCACCGCTTTACATTGCTGATTGATTGCCAATATCTACTAGTGCGAATTGAAAACCGAACGGATTGTTTTTTTTTTATGTTTAATAACTTTTGGCAACAACAAGATAACTGTAAAATTGTAAATTAAACAAATGAGTAATCGGATTTTCCATATATTTATTCTTATCAATATAGCCTAATTTTAAAACGGGCGACTATTTATTTAGGTACAAATATCTTACGTTTGTCATTTAATCTAAATATTCCGACTTATTCACAGAATACTAAAGTAACATTGCGAATTGGGCTGAAACAGCTTTTTCACTTTAAATCGGTTTTATTCTCGCACCGAAAAGCGCTCAAATACGCAAACCATAAGCTTTGCGTTCATGGATATTGGAGAACTCAAATATAATGCCACATAATCCGTATAAATAGTTTAATTTCAATGGATAGTATTTGTGTAAAATATTCAGTCCTGCCAACATCACAAAGGACTGAAAGTATCGCATGTCCCATCGCATAAAATGCATCCACAAAGTTGCAAGTACAGTTCAAACTAAAATTTCCACCTTTATATTCTCAAAAATATCTGTCATAACCATAAATTGTGGTTGCAAACACTACAAAAAGGAGCAAAAGTCCTTCGGAGCTCACAAACCATTGTTAGCATGGAACACAATAGAGCTCTCCAAGGAACTGTTTACTTCTATTCTATTCTAGAGAATCAATTCCAGAGTGCTATAATCCTCCTTTGGGAATCATTGAGCTATGTGCAGCCACTTTGCAGTTATTCGCTGAGGGACACTATTGTTGCGATGTAGAATTCTACAGTATTTGTTGCTGACTGTACTTGGGCTGTAGCTAAGTACTGCTTTGGTTCTGCAGTAATGAGAGCTTTGCTGCGGACTAGAGACAATAAAATAATATTTAGAAATTATAACTTTGCATTTTATATGAATTGTTGTAATACCCATGAGAACGATACAAAGTATTAAAATGTTATTTATTTTGTTACAGGTAAGGATTTTCCACAATATTTACCATCTAAGACAGAAGCAACGAAAGGTGAGTTAGTCATAAGACAAGATTTTCATGTAGAAGAAAATGTGTCTATCAACGCAACATTTGATAATAAAGATGCTCGTAATGTAACCACAATAATAAATGTGGATGACGATGTTACTCCACCTCATTACGAAAATACAGTCAAGTCAATAACAAAGAAGAATAATTTACGTTACATAGAGCTAAAGATGGTATACTTGCGTCTAATGCTAAGCCACAAAACGCAGTGAAATCGCAGTAGAAAGTGTCGCGGTTAGCCACTAGATACGCCCTCTTATTTAAACTAGGCATCTGCAAACTCAGTTGATATTACTTTCCAATTGCACTTACTGCGATTGCTGCATGCGTAATTTTGTAATTTACTCAAACAAATTGACAGACAATTATATTTTACGCAATTTTATGAAGTGAAGCTTTAACGTCTTCATTTTATATACCTAGTCTTTTAGTCTCGCTTCGGCATTTATTTCGTCGTTGAACGCACGATCAGTTATAGCATGACCTACACCAAGGTTCCTATTTAAATCTATAGCTCTCAGACCATTTTGGCACAAAATATAATCGCACTTAATTACGGGAGGTGACTAATTGGTTCGGGGCACATTGTTTGGCGGTCACGCGCCGTCGCGCCGCCAGAGGGCGCGGTATTCTGCGACACAATAGTTGCAGCAGACGCGCCCTCCATTGTGAACTGACCTTATCTTCAAACCTCATCACAATGTCACGCTATACTATAATTACGTGCCATTCTAAAAAGAAGTACCTACTTCCCTTCATTTAAGGTACACTCTTGACCGCTTTGACTGTTGTTTGGACGCTCGGCCAAATACCGTGACTGAAGTCATTGAACGAATGATTAATAATGATCGAGTAGCATTAGACCTGCCAAACCAACATTAAGTTAAAACGAGTCATTAAACAGATCCAAAAAGAGGAAATGACCACGGAGAGCTCATTATATTAATTAGAAACTAATTAGCTCTACGTGATAATTATGAGACTATGGGTTACGCGAAATAATATATTGTAAACCTGTTTTTCCTTTACATAAAAAAAGAACTTAAAGACTTCCAAAAAGAGCATCAGTATGATCGCAACCGAGTAGCTAATCAAGCGACCGCACATGCTTAACACCATTACCTTTGTAAAGGGGTTCATGGTACTTACGGGTAATACCGGTTGTGTGACGTCACCGCAAAATGCCCTCATTTAAATTTTGTCACAGCTATCAAGGCATTTCGCGGGCATGTCGGGCCCTCTCGGCTTATGTCGGCTAATGACTTTAATGACACCGTCATTATCTAAAGCTCGTGTTGCAACTGTGATGGAATCTATTGTGTATTCAATTTGGCATTTTATATTCTGATCCCATAACATTTTTTATTAGGTTTCTTTTGAAAATTGATGTTAGGAAAGTTTGATTGTAGAATGTTGCTATTGTTTGGTGTAAATTGGTCGAAGGACGAAAATGTGAAGAGTCAAGATAGACAAAGTACATCTGATGAAAATAACAAAAGAAAGCAGAAATAAATAAATACAGCACAAACTTAATTTGTCACTGAAGACCTAAACATAACCAAACACTCAATGAAGATGAATGCAAAAACGATATCAAAATACAGTCATTTGTTTGTTAACGCATCTAAACATCTATTTCGGTTAGACGTGAGAGCAACACCCAGTCTGATTGCTAGCGACCAATGAGTAATGGTCGCTGGACTGATGAGATCACTTTCAGCGGTGCTAATTCCAAGCTGCCGCCAACAAAGTCGTTACACTTTGTTGTCGCAGCGGCCATTTGCCAAACTCATTGCGTCTGTAATTACGCTCGCTTGTTTGGACTTGGTACCTAGGCGAAAGTAATATTAGACAAGTCACGATAGCGAATCTGCATCGTATTGGTGACAGGTGTGTCGAATCGTGATCGAGGCTAAAAGTTTCGTACTTTCAAACGCAAGTGCATTCAGTTAATCTCACTATTTTTTTTTTTTTTCTTTAATTGTCTACATCTGATATAGTAAAGTTACTTAATTTAGAGAACTTAAGGCAGCTGCTCGTTGAATACTTAAAGGTCAATCGAATAGTTAAATGTTCAGTTCATTCAAGTAATTTTACAAGCACTTGGTTAGGTTAATTGCGTGGATATTTCGAAAATTAGGCGTTTGTGCTGACCCAACCACTAATTACTCTAATATACCAATCATTCCACTAAATGTAGCAACTTAATTGCTAGTGTAATGCTCCACAAGATAGGCTGAAACTGTTTTTCTATACCGTGGACAGAAACCTAACAGCTGACGGGTGTTAACTCGAAGCAAGAAGAACACTTCAGGTAGCAGCAACCACAAACACCATGAAAATTACCGTGCAAAACAGACTAAAAATAGTAACGGGTAAAGGCTTTCGTTTTTATAACAAGCTTTGTTTTTAAATAAAAATATCACATGAAATACTTTTTATTACACCACTTTAGTAAAAAATTATAATTAGAAAGTAAAAATACACACCACGCGGTTTTTATCGGAACATCATACTACTAGCGCCATCTCTTACAAAACGCTAGAACTCGGTCGTTTCACTACGTCATGTCGACATTGACCGCTAGATGGGGGCACTGGTACATGGAATGGGTGACGCGCGCGGTTAACGAACGTTCTTGACTGAGCTCTCGAGTTCGTTCGACGCCGCGGCTAGGCTTGCCGTGACACAACACAACACAACAGCGGATTGGAGCGTGGAATGGACTCGCTTATGGCGTAACAAACTACATGCCTAGTAACAATAACATTCATTCGGAAGTTTTCCTCTTTTTTTAAATATTATTTCTTACGGATTTCATTTATAGGTACATAGATAGAAGTCATAAATTTCCCACTAATTACTTTAATTACAGACAAACATTGTCTTAAAATAATAGTTCCAAACCATAATTAAAATTTTAATAAAAACATAACCTAATTTTTATTACCTACTTTTGTTTCTGAACTCTACATTTTTTTTATTATTGGCGTAAACCGGTAGATGGCGCGACAATGCTTGCTTTCACGGTATTCTTTCTTTCGTAGACAACAGTATCGAGTGTATTATTTATCAATGTTTGTGATTAATGATTAAAGTTTGAGTACCTACCTAATGGAATTTTATTCAAAATAACTTTTAATGAAATAATATAAATACCTTTTTTCAATAAATACTTATTACGGTTCGGTCGGACTAATAAACTTATTTTAGGATTGTACCTTTTCTACCTAAACATAAATTGTAATTTTAAAGATTCAATCATTTAACGCCAATTTAATTTAATCTGGCATTTCAATCTTTTAAATGAAATAAATGCTTGCGAACAAGCAATGTATTGAAGTAAAATTAACACCTTTAAACTCATGTTCATGATAATGGTGCCACAATGTTCTTGTCGTCCTAAACGACATTGACTCGTAAAAATAATAATAAAAAACAAATGTATGAGACGTAAGTACTTAGGAATTTTTATGCGCTGACCACGGCACGGAGGGACCAAGATATTGAGGACTTTTAAACCTCTAAAATCTTTTATAATCTTGTTTTGAATCAATTTGGCTCCGACCGAAACGTTTGTTTTCTTTTCTCTCTTTGGCAGAATACAAAAGCGATTATCCTTATGACTTGCCATTATTTTTAGAAAAATACTGGCATGAAAGAAAAGCGTCAGTGAAAAACAAAAAAATAGTAATGTTGCATAAATAGTTCCAATTACAAAAGTTATGTTTGGTCTGACATTATGAACTAATATAATTAATTTCAGCGTTCGATTACAAAAATAGTTATCAATAATTTATGGTTCACAGCTTTGACAGCAAATATCTATTGAATGTTTGATTGATACTTTATGTTTAAGTTTATTGATGTTTTTAATTTATGTCTAGATATCTTTTCTACATTATATAATTTGTTATTCACTAGATTTATTTATAAAGTGGAAATAAACAACCATGTGCTAAGTATAGCGCAAAATTTATCTCCATCATTCCATGTAGGTAATTCCATATCTTTTTAGTAGAGTATCCTAACAAACTGGTCTAAAACAGTTAATTACAATATAACTTTATTATAATTGCTTTTCACATCCATGTCTTACTAAATTACTTTTAACTGTTTCAAATTAGTTCCTCTAATTCACTATTCAAACTGAGCAAAAACGTTAATGACTTACAGTTCTACCACAAAGTCAGGTACAGTGTGCCCAATATATCTTAAAAAGTTAGGTACCTAAGTACGTACTATGTCAGACTCAATTTAAGGCTTGTGCAGACCAGCGCGACACGCGACGCAACACAAAGACATCGCTCGTCGCGCGACGAGCGGTGCCTTTATGTCGCGTCGCGTGTCGCACCTGTTTGAAAGAGCCTTTAGTATCCTACGTATCTACAGTATCCTACTGGGCGCACTGTTTACCTACGTAGGTAATGACCATAGATAAAGAGATTAGAGAATGAACTGAGCGAGCGTTCCGTATTCATTTGTGCAGTGAATACAGACCGAAAAATACTAGAGAGACAAAATGTGCGGCCAGAAGTTGTCTTTTTCTAGAATTCTGATTTTGAATAGACTATTGAATTTGACAATTTTCCGAAATTGAATTTTCTATTAAAGGCTTGCAGAAAAGAGACAGGTATTGGCCGCATAGTCACTTTGTCTCTTTCTAGAGAGTGGTCACTTTTATGAGGTTCGCTCAGGCCAATTCTCCATGTCTATGGATAGAAGTAACAATTATGTAAACAATAGGTAATTGATTAGATCACCTAGTAACCTGACGGAGTTGCTAAACTTAACTAACTCTAACATAGTTGCTTCTAACGAAGGCGATTCTCGGTTTACACTCGTAGCATGCATGGCGCATTCGTCATTGCCGCTTGTCTCCTATATCGCTTATGTTCGTAAGTACTATAAGAATGAAACTAGCAGTGTTTGACAGCCTCAAATTGCCTCAGTAACGGTTATGTGTACCTACCTATTGCATGGTGTAAGAACATTTTACTAAAATAAGATGTCGGCCATTGTTTTCAACAGTGGTCGTTAAACTTCACGCTCGGTGATTAGCCATACGATTGTATGAAATAAATGAACCTACTGTGTTTTTGACAATATTTTTCTCTTTTTAAGATTTTGTTTACTACTTTTATCTTGAAAAAAAAAATGAAAATTCAAGTTATGAATGTCTATTAGTTTTTTCAGCTATTTGTACCGAAATGGTGGCTTCACAACAACAAGAATCATAACAATATGACGACTAACGCTGTCAGCTTTCTACATAACGAATCCCCATGAATAATTTAATGAATATAGATCCCAACGGAACTGCACCCAGCAAACCCACCCTAATATTGATTACCAGCAGCACTATCAAATAGCATGTCGCGTTTTAATCAATAAATCGCTCTGGGAACGCCACGTGTACCGCGTCGAAAAACTTGTAGTTAGTTCATTGAATTGAAAATAATGATTTAATAATTGATCGTTATTTGGGAATCGTTATAATAGCTGGCACTTCTTTTAGAACAATGCTTGATGTTTAATTTAAAACAAGATAGGAGTAGAGATTAGTTTGAAATCAGCCAGTTTTTAAATGAGATTCAAAATCCAGCATCGTTCTAGAATAGTGGAGGTACTGACGGACTATTTACCTATTCTAAATTTGAAAATTCTTCCCCTGAACTTGATTTTTTAATAAAAACAAATCAAATGTTGCAACCCAGAAAAAATAATCGTAATTTTTTAAGCATCAAGGACGCGTAATAGAATTGAACAATTCTTTCAAAAACTGGAACATTTTATGCCAAAAACCCGATGGCCACATAAGAATTATAATGAAACTATTCTATTGTTGCTATAATAACGACCGCCGAAACTACACAATGAAAATGCAAATGGCGTGTGAATTTTAACTCTGAGTTACCATTTGGAAATGTCATCGCAAGTCAATGTACAGTTTATACCTAATCTGTGCCGAAAACATATTAGTGAATGACTTACCTACTTCGCTGTTGCATATTTTATTTATAAAAATATTAAGACTCACTATTTACCTACCTGTATTGTACCCAAACAAGAATGTAGTAACAAAGGTGGAAATTTGCATCTAAAAATATCTAGTTCTTAATATTTTAAATGGCAAAGGTGGAAGTGTGCATCTTGGAATGCCAAATGACTAAAAACCTGCAGAATACCACCGCATATGGAATATTTAAAAAACAAATTGTGATACGGTGATATTTATACTTCCATGCATAATAATAATTATGTTGTTCGTTGGCTCTTGGCTCCACCCGAGTTAAAAGTCAAGGTAGTTTACCTGACTTTTAACAGGCGGAGTCAACGGTCGTTCTGTTTTATTAACATTAATTACAGTTTTTTCTTTTTGAACATGGAATATAGTGTGTAACTATTTTCTGAAATAATAAGATGCATAATATATATTATAATATAGCACTTAAAAGATGATTTTTTTTAACCGACTTAAATTTCTACACATGGTGAGTCTAGAACTCTAGTATTGAACATTGTACTGAATTCATGGTAAATATCTGCACGTCGATGTATTATATTTTTTTTTTCTTTAAAAATACTTTAACTAACTTTAAAATATTTTTATTAAAAAATATATATATCGTCGGTACAATAATCAACTAACCAATGTGAAATTTTGGCAGTTTTGACTTAAATACTGGGAATTTTTTTCTGGCGACATATACTGTGGCAAAATATTGTATCTGTGGCATTTCAAATACAGAAGATACAGACAAATTGTTATCTGCTTAACTGCAAAAAATACAATTTCTACTGAGGTAAACTAATCTATGTGAAATCATCCTCCTCAACAATTTGACATTGACAGATTCTCGAGTTGACTTCTGACCCGACGATATATATCCTTTCAATGTAAATGAAATACTTAATCTCAAGCTCTAATTTATTCTTTCTTTACACCGTGTATTTTGTTCTTTGAACGGTGTTGAAGGATTTTGCAGGTCTGCCTTTAAGGGGTCGAAGTAACCATATTTACAAGGAACATTAATAAATCAAAATTAACATCGCTAAAAATAAATCTGCAATTCACTGTATTTAATGACATTCGCCAATTAATCACAATCTTTTTCCATTCAAAGCTAAAGTTGTAGCTACAGTCGGGGAAATTAATTGTTTATGAAATTATCATACTACGCCATTTTGTCGTGATATAGCCATTGCCCAATGTCATACAACTATCAAAGAATGACAGCTGGTTTTTTTAATATACGGACAATTTAAGGTACTTACAAAATCCATAGATGACACAAATAAATCCACTATTAATTTATATTCTGGTCACATTCCACCTTAAAAGTCTGCTCAAGATCAAAATTTTCCCATTAACCTATAAAGCGAACCACGACCGAACCATTACAGCCGATCATGATAACATTAATAATATGATGAGTTAATTAATCATTGTTAAATTTAATCATGCACGAACGAGCTCGCTTCTAAGTTGTAACTAAGAAGGCAAAAGCTTGGTTAAAGTACATTATTATTAATGTCGATAACTTAATGAGCCGTCCTGTCTGCTTCCCCTGCCTCCGATCAACCGTGAAGCTATGAATGGATGATTTCTTTGTGCTTTAATTGCAATTATTTCCAAGCTTGGGGAGGAAGAAATTGTATGTGGAATTGTGTTAGATTATTATGAGCTTTAAATAATTGGAAATATTTAACGGATCCTGTAAAAAACTTTTTGACCTTCTAACATTATACACTTTTTTTTTAAATGAATGTACCTCTGAAAACTTTGTGGGGTTCTAATGACGCACATTTTTTTAAATAAATGAGCCTTTTTTTCCAGTAAGTACTTCACTAATCTAGAATACCCCGGCCAAATGGATTAGGTTGGTTAGAATTAGAACTGTGACCAACCACGTACAACCAAATTAATCGCAGTTACTTGGCTATCTCATATTTTTAGGTCCCCAAAATAGGAATTATTAGAGGTTCACAAAAAGAGCCGCATTTATTATAATTAGAGTGTTCAATAATATTTTTAGGAAAATATGCAAAATGAGAATTATTTCAGGTTCGATTAAATACATGCCTACTATAGGAGCTGTCTTAAAGGAATCAAAACTTGATGCTAAACTGTTAAGAGTTATAAACTTTATGAACGCATTACAACTTGTTCCAACGTTCAGAGATAAAATTATTGATTTATAAATAAATATCTTGTATTGACTCACCCACCTCGCAATTTATACGTCTAATAAAGTTTTCTGTCTCACTTCTTAGTCCTCTAAATGGTCGGTCTTGACCCTACATCTTCGGATCCTGTCAATTTTATCGCTCAGCGAAATGATCTCATCACTCCATTGCAACGACCTTATTGTGATTAATGCTCTGTCGCTGTTCCTATATAAATTGTGCGCGGACGCTATCCGTCGATCTCTAATTGAAGGAATTGTGGCAATTTATGAGACACCGAGCCTTTTGTGCGAGCAATGAATTGAGTAATTAGCGATGTAAGAATTTTCTTGATTAAAAAATAAAGGCTCGTTGTAAAACTCAATTAAAGCCGATTGGGTGGCGGATGGCGGCGGAGCGGCTTTATGAGAAAAATCTTGCTCATCGGAGCTTCTAAATTCGAATTTATAATGAAGGTGAGCATAATTTTGTTTTATAAGCAGACAGCGTAAGTCTTCATTGGTGTCTATCATAAAAATACCGACTGGCAGACTACTCAATAATGCCGAGTTATTGATTTAATTTCCATTGGCGGGACGTGGTTCACATGTGTATCTATTATATTAAAATAATATAAATTGTATGTTTATTATAACAATTCAAATAAATATGCTTATCTTTGTTGGCAACGCATCATTGCCAGGACAGCTATTTTAATATAAAATCAAAGCTAACTTGTATACTGCAATAAAATAACGCTTAGTTACGTTAAAACCACATAAATGTTAATTTAAATTGCATAATATTACTCAAACCAACGCTATCACAATACTATAGCAATTTATTAGTCACAGCACAGAGGTTGTTACACTTAAACCATTTATAAATGAATAATTAAATATTTATTAATGTCAAAAGTTAAAATCGTCGGACTATTTACGAAAATTTATTAATATTCATTGGAGACTTAGCAATAATAAAATAGGGTAACTACAATGAGCTTGGTATAATGTATATTAAATATTATTTAATTAAAGGAGAGTTTTTCTAACAAAGCGGCTTTTGTTTTTGATTATTAATTCAATAACGAACAGTCTGAGACAAATCTCTTTCTTTTCATATCATCCTGGTATGCACTCGAAACAAACTTATTTTTCTCCTTTTTAGCATACTAATTAATTTTCTTCTCGTGTTCTTGTCCAGACTCGTCGAGATGCTGTTAATAACCTGTATAACCTTGAATTCGAAGTCTGAAAGGATTAATTAATACTTATACAACAAAACACATAAATTAATAATGTTTAAAATATTCTCATAGCTATAACATCATGATAATGTTTAGGTTTTTTATATTGTTAGATAAATGTATAAGTTAGTAACTTATACATATATCTAGCAATATAAAAAACGTTACTAAACTCGATATAATTTCAAACAAGATCTAAAGTACTTACCTGGCTACTTTTAAAATAGGAAGTCGCCCACGCAAGCTTACATGACACTGACATTGCGCAGAATATTCACTCTATAATAAATTAATTTAATCTATGATAAATGATGAGTATGTACGTTATAATAAATCTAATATTTTGCTCATGCGATATTTAAAATGACGTCATTCGTTCGACCTTTTTGGTTTCCGGTGGCCAGCTCTTTGATCTACCGGCCACGGACACTATTCTTTAGAAATAAAACAATAGACTAAAACGTCAGAATTTATGAAGAATGTTAGGTATACCGGAAAACCTAAACAGAGTGTCGTTTCAAAATTACTGTAGGTTTAGGTACTAAATGTCTTTTATAAAATTAAGCATGACTATGTTTTATCAGAGATCCAAAAAGAAGACAGTCATAAGTAAGAGGAATAGAATTCCGAAGCTGTTTCTGTACATCTTCCTAAAAGATACGTGAATATACACGTTAGTTATGTGCACGAACCATTAAAACTTTGTCTGAGATCTTGCAGACAAGTCACTCTTATAAATTAGTTCTAATTGGCGTATCGTCTCGAATACTTTTAAACAGCAAAATACATAGCAACAGACATGAAAAATTACTGCATTAACATAACTAGTGAACATAATGAATAAATAATTCTAAAAAATATAGGTATCAAGATTCTTCATATCAATCTGCCATGCCTTTTCCCAACTATGTTGGGGTCGGCTTCTAGTCTAACCGGATGCAGCTGAATATTATTTTACATAGAGTGACTGCCTATCTGACCTCCACAATCCAGCAACTGGGTAATATACCCCTTGGTAAGACTGATTGTCAGACTTTCGGGCTTCTGATGATCCGTAACGACTGTCAAAGATCCACGAATGACAGCCGGGGCCAACGGCTTAACGTGCTTTCTGAGGCACGGAGGGTATGTGAAGATGGTCAATCCGGCAAGCCTGATGGATCGACTGGTGCGGCTGTTATTATTTAGCCACGAGCTCCTCCTCTCTTCTCTCTCAAGATTCTTCAAGTGTTTATTGCGTAACACAACATCACACATGTATGCCCGAGTCAGTAGGTAGAGGTGTCTTAGAACAAGCACATTTCCCCTGTTATGCTAAAATCTAGTGCCACTGCCGGTCAAAAAGAAAGACAGGGAAATTTCTGATGGAGAAATCCCAATTTGAGAGCTTTGTTCGACCTGAACCATATACTCACCCAACATATAATCACACCCAGGACCATATACTCAGCAGTCACACTTATGTATTACCAACATTAATGAGTTTCATTAATGAGCTTCGGAAAAACGAAACTAAATTATTATTTTTTTTTAATTCAAATTCAAAGTAATTTATTCAAACTAGGCTGAGATTGAGCACTTTTTGAACGTCAAAATTACATAAGACAGTCCCCCAAAACGCCCACCCTTCACCACTTCCTAGTGCTTTAGCTGGGAAGAAGAAGTGGCGCAACAAACTCCCCAGCAGCAAAGCTGTCTGTTCAGTAAGAAAAAAAATGATTCCATACAATAGTATGCAAAAATAATTTACATGACGCAACACAAAACATAATTTAAATTTAATTAAGTAAACGTAATTCTTCCTTTCTTGCTTTCCTTGTTGTTCTAGTGGTCGCAAGCGCTACTGCTGATTATGAGGTCCTGGGTTGGATTCCCGGGTCGGGCAAATTGTTATTTGGTTTTTCGTTTGATGGCAATAGGCTCGCCCCCTATTAAATGGGACTTAAATATGGCTGCCAAAATGCGGGTGTACTAAAGGTACAGTAGGTACACCTCTGCCTAACCTTCTGGGGAATATAGAGCGATGATGTTATGTTATGCTATCGAAATTAACATCTTCATTCGAATTCAAAATTTTAATGATAACGCTCGATCAAATTCCAAATTCCAAAGTAGCAATAATGTTTATTCCCAAAGAAATAATAAAATTGATACAAAAATATGGTCTGAATTACCATTAAACTCCATGGGTGTATCACCTCCTATGGAACAGGTTTTTAAGCCTTGACATTTCGAAATCACATCCGATGGTATACGATTTGTTAGTTATAAGTTTTCATATGTCAAAACATCGCCGTGGTAACTTCATAATAATCTCTATGGGGATCTAATACTAATAATATGGTAATGTAAATGTTATACGATTTATAATTTTGAGATTTCCAGTTAAAGAAACTTCAAATGAAGTAATTTAACACCAGACTTATTTAAAAGTTACTCAAGATTTCATGAATAATGCAAATTGGAAACTAACTGTGTTTTAAACACTGAACAGCCTCAATTTGCTATTGTATTCTTCTTTGAGAAAACCCAAACCACTTCAAAATAAAATAAGTATAAGTAAACACTTATTCGTGTGATCATTTCTCGGGAACACTTTTAATAATCTCGTATATAAATAATTCGGGTGTTTGAATCCGTTTCCAAGGCCGAGCCACTTCGCAAAGTAAACTCTGATAAATGGATTGAGTTTGTTTGTTGTCTGTACCTAACATGGCAGGCGTTGCCAACATCGTGGGCTTTTAGCAACGGATTAAGGAATCACCATAACGTTATTTGCTCAACGTAACGTTACGCTCAATTTATGAGGGAAAGCGTCTCTTGGCGGCCCTTCTGATATCTCAGTTACATACGGTTGTTTACGTTTCAAATTAATATTGGATTAGCTCGTTGAAAGGTTTTCAAGTATTTTGCAAACAGTGCTTTTAATTTTAAAATGAGTGTCTTATAAAAAAATTATCACGTTTCTTTTGAAATGTTTTACTTCAAAGAGAAATGAAACTTGATTTAATAATTGGATAAAAATGAAAACTTATAAAACCACGGGTTGTCGTTTTTAAACTCACTGAATAGTAAAACTTTCTTAATAAGAATCCAATTAACAGTTAACGGAATATAATTATGAGAGATGTATTAATCACTCACAATTTGAGCTATAAATTTGTGATATTGACAATTTACGACCGGATCGAGACTATTTTGTACAATTACTATGTATTTGTAACCAGTAGCAAGGTTGATATTTTTAGGTCAGACTAGTCCAAGGTTGACAATCCCATCATACACGCAATAATAAATCCGTCGTTACAAAAAAACAAAAGAGTCTTACATTACTTTTAGGGTTCCGTACGAAAAGGGTGCCAAATTACTAATGCTCTGCTGTCCGTCCGTTTGTCACAAGGCAGTAACTTTTGAACCGTAATATGCAGACATTTGAAATTTTCACACAGTGTGTAGGTATTACCATGGCCGTTATAACAGTCCTACTTATTATAATATTTTAAACGCGAAAGTTTGTGACGATGGATGGATGTTTGTTACTCTTTCACGCAAAAACTACTGAACAGATTTGGATGAAATTTGGCACACAGATAGTTTATAACCTGGATTAACACATAGGATACTTTTTATCCCGATATTCTCACGGAATCGAGACTTATGCGAGTGAAACCACGGGGTACTGCTAGTAAAAAAAATGAAGTTAACCATCATGTCCCCCATACATGAAACGTGTTTTTTTTTACTGAAGCTTTTTTTTTGTAATGTAAAATATTGACGGGTGGTACGGAACCCTTCGTGTCGCCGCTTTATTTTGCGTTCATAAAATACAGTATCGTGCGAAGAAACGACCGAAAAATAATTTAGTAGATTTTCATCTTCGAATCAGGCGCTTATCGTATATCTAATGAACTGCGTTATTAGCAAGGTGGAGGTGTTTCCCGACTGATTTATTACATACTGTGTTACGAATTATAATTATGTACCAATAAATTGTGGTCTGACGAGATCTGAATTATTTAATTAAAAGTCTAGCCAGCGATTGATTGCTTCCAGGCAAACGGAATCATAGTTTTACCTTAATTGGAAAAGTACTCAATGACTTCTTTTCTAGTTATATAATTGACTAGCTTTTGCCCGCGGCTTCGCCCGCGTGGATGTTGAAAAATATCTCACGGGAACGTGCTACCGGGATTACATACCTAATAGCCGAGGAAAGGTAATTCATTGACTAATAAATACCGCTGCGCCCGCGTTGTCGTCAACCATAATTTAATTATGTAGTTACGCGTAATTTTGAATATGTGATATCTTTTAAACTATTCATTTAATGATGTTATGTCAAGCCACATTTTAATCTACATTAAATGCCCAATTTAAATAACATATTTTATAGGATAAGGATTAACACTCGTATAATACCGGTCAAAATAGCTTCGAAAATAACAATGACATTTTTATCAAATTCTGAAAGATAATTTATAATGGTTACTGCAGGTCATCATTAGAAGATAGACATATGTCATCACTGACTTTTTGTTTAACTTTTTAAGATAAACAAAACTGTACAACATAAATTTTATGTATCATTTGTGGTTTACGCGGCGCACGCCAGTAAAGCTCCCAGCTGGCATGGTTTTTTCCGACTTCTTCAACAATAATCGTTATATTTCAGCCAATTTACACAAAACTTTAATGAATTATACACCAAAACCTTTCGCATGAATCACTCCGTCCATTAGTGAAAACCGTTTGAAAATCCGTTCTGTGGTTTTTGAGTTTATCGCGTTCAGACAGACAGACAGACGCGGCGGGGGACTTTGTTTTATAATATGTATGAATAAGGATATGCGTAAGTTCTATTTAATTTTGATACCTATTCTATTTTGAGATATAATCAGAATCTTGAATCGACTGTCCTGATTCCGAAATAGAGGCAGGAAATAGTCGAAAACTATCTCGATTGTGTTTATTTTTTCAAGGAACGTTATAGTACGTTTACGATGTAATTTAGCTTTATTGCTGTACGTCAGAAAACGGTAACAAAACAAGCCTAGAACATCAACAAGAGTCAGGTTCAAATTCTCATTGCCAACTAATTGTATCAGGGAAACGGTCTCGACTGCCTATTGCTAAATAAGTATCGTATTACTATTGAGATATCGATACTCACGCGAGTATTCGATTATGATCGGATCACAATCGTTGGTGGCTGTATCAATATTCCGAGTGCGTCTTTCGATCCCAATCACGGGACGTAAGGGTGAGGGAAGTGTGTTCGCTTTTCCTGTGTTTTTTACAGTCTCAAATAATGTTTGACACATGTTTATTAGGGTTGTAAAAATTTGAGAACGTGTTTTAAACATAATAGAACGTTGACGAATCTTACAAAATAAAATAAAGTCTAAGGTACTGGTAGACTAATATATACATTAAAATAAGTATCTAATAATTATTATTTTAATCACACTGCAATTGATTTATGAAAATTATATAAATTACCATTACAATCATGATGTAATTTATCAACACAGTAATTTACAAACCAGTAATCAATCTTGCCAACAATAAAATGTAAGTAACTTTGATATAATTTTCCTATAAAACTTGCTATAAATAATACAGGAGTGCGCTGATTCCATAGCATTATTATATCTTATGATATAATTATATGTAAATAGTTGGTTGTCGACCTCAGTCTAATTTCATAACTATAACAATCTAGAACATTTGATATGCAAATCTGACACTTATAGCCTACAGTTAGGAATATTTAGACTTGTATTATGTGTTTAGATGACATTGCTTGATATTATTATGTAAGTTGCATTTCAAATAAGACCATAATGCAACAAATTGTGTTTGTTTCGCTATTGTATGTATAATTGCTCTAAATCAAGCAGTAGGTAGAAAATGTAAATAAAAGTTGGAAATTACACGGGTAATTTTATAATTATAACTAATATTGTAAGTACTTTTTTTTAAATACCACATATTTTATTTCAAAGACGAAGATGATAACCGATCTTTTTCATAATTAAAAAAAATTAAGATTTGGAATAATAAATAGCTTCTATTTAGTGTTAAATATGCATTCAAGAATCATCTCTGTCAGTTTATACATGTAGGGTAAGTGTCAAGCTAGTTTCCCCCAACACCCAACAAGAAGCCGTACACTAACTAAGTACTTCGCCTCACATCGTACGCTTTCCTTTCATTCCAAGACAAAGATAGTGTATCACGTCACACAATTATTATCTCGTAAGTTACTCAACACAATAGCACCAAGTTCAGCTAGACAGCACTGATTGCATCGCGCATGCGCCACTCAGGAGAAAGCGACCTGCAGTGCGATGACCCCGGCTAAATTCGGCCAAGGTCTGCCGGCGAGACGGCAGGTATCCCAAGCCGGCGTACAATTAGACCAGCGACATTTAAATAAGGAAAAACAATGTTTACACTATTGTGGAGGACAGTCTTAACGTTATTAGAAACAAGATTAATGACTCTCTTATAAAGGAACGTGATTTGCCTCTAATTGAAAACAACCATTAGCACTGCCTTAGTACTCATAAGCTACAGTTCGTTTCACTCTTCACTGAATCATGAGCTATAATTGCTGGATTTTCAATTTCCAGAGCGCAGTTCACTGTTTAAATATTTCCATAAACATTTTATGACCGTCTTCACCTACCATCTGGCAGATGTGCGTCTATTTATAAACCGTACGGATCATCAGGAAACAAAGTTCAAACATGAACTTTATCGCTAGCCGGGGAAAGTTATAAAACGCACACGCCGCCGACGCAAGCGCGCCCGTTCAGACGTCGAACGTCGAACTTGCGTTTAAAATCGGCCAAGGTCCCATAGCGGACACTGACCTCATACTTGTGGTTACGAAAAAAACCGAACCGAGAATTCGAAATGCCCCGAGTATTCCGAACATTCTTTTTTCTAAGTAGACAAAAAAAAAAACGAAGCCCATCCGAGATTGCGTGTTGCATTCCTGTGCCAATCGCTAGAAAAGGTCCAAATCGACATGAAAACTAAATCGAGTGTCGTCGGGGAGTCCGTCGAACCGCATCTAAATCCAGCCAAGGTCTCAGCCAGCTGAAGGGCGGCTCGCCCGACTGCCTTTGTACTGGTCGTTTACACTGCGCGACCATAACAAAGGGTTGCTTAAATACCTACAAGCTGACTCACGCCTAGCGCAAACGCGAGGACGCGACGTCGCTGTCGTAAAGTAAACTTGCCAGAGAATGATGAGTTTGGTTGTACAAAATGACACACGCTTGCAAATTTTAGTCAAGATAAGATATACGATTGGCAGAGCCTAAAACAAATTAAAACTGCAAACACATTCGCAATAAATATCAGACGGCCAATGTAAATTGATCCTCAACGCCCCACCGGTGCTAATTCAACCTTGTAAAATAAAGGAAAGTAAATGAATATTGCAGGTCTGACTATAATGGCAGTGTTTGTATACAGAGGCGTCTAGACGTGGTTTTACCTGGCTGCGTCGAGATGCGCTCGTGTACGGCTTGCGGGAGACTCCTGCTGTGTTCCCACTGCGGTGGACGCGGCATAAAAAAAAAAAACCTTAAATCAAAAGACCGTGGAATCGCTATAAGAACAAAAATGTGACACCAATTTTATTCCACCGGTAAATATACAAATTACCGATAAATATTTGGATGTCGAATCGTTATGGATTCCAGCAATATGGATGCACTTCTAAAACGAAAACCAAACATGCGTCAAAACATAATAATTGGACTATAAACACACCCACGAATAACCTACATCAAAACGGCGAGCATATAGCTAATTGAATTACGTCAGTGAACCTTATCAATGTGAATGACCTCCAGACCTGCCGCAACATTGCCGCATGACTGATAAACTACCCAATTGGCAGCGAACCCGTATAACGCGTCACGGTTCGTCTCATGTAGCTGCATGACCTATATATTCCCCCAGTACTTAGGGCTTGCTCGTGTTCCTGAGCCTGACCTACGACAAGTGCGCGGCGGTTGCGCGCCATGGCTAAAATAACCGGGACGGGTGTCCCCGACCACTTCCGCACTCACCATCGATTCTTTTCGTTAATTAACGTGGTTGCACCACCGCTGCCCGGCCATTTGAGACTTCCCTCGAAACTTTAAATTAATTGCTTGCAGTTTTAGGTTTTATTTAGTTGAACTTTGGAGTGCTTTTATTATTAAAATGCCAATGTTTAGCAAGGGATTGGATTTATGGACGGTCAGGTCTAAAATTGAAATGAGCAATTGGATTAAAGAATTTAAAGATGTATTAAATGAGCTAATTCATTTGTAATGCTCTCAAAATAGTATTGAGGATACTATGTGGTAAAATGGTTAAACTTACGTAAACATGGAAAATTATAAACGTCATAGTAGGTATATTAACGTAAACTGATTTTAGATAAAACTTGTTTGGCAACAAATCAGTATTGTTTATATTATTTACAATGCAAAGTATATTAAATATGAAACTGACAAACTGTATTTATTGGAAGCTGAATTAAAAGCGATATGAAATGAATTTACAGTGGAAGCAAAACAAAAGTTCGAGTAACAAATCATGGGATACAATTTTAATAATCCAAAATAATAAGCGTCATGTACACGGAACTGTTGCACGCTAGTAGCATCTATTATTGATTGGCATGAAGCGGTGCATCGTTGCATTGTTCGTAGGATCGATTCTTGCGCGTCTCTGTCGCCCCCGCTTCTATTTTTACCGCTTCATTGCTTACTCCCCTCGCTGCCTGTTTCCTGCCTTTTATTAAACTATCTGTATGTTAATTAACAACGGCCTCGCTCGGACCGGCTCTGTTTATTTTTCTATTAGCTGGTTCCTACGAAACATTCGCTGTTTAAGGCATTGCTATTCGTTTCGTATGTGCACGGTCGTCAGTCGTTACAGCTGCGTACGACTGTGTTTTATATCTCATATATTCAAGTGTTTGACATAATGTATCATACATCCTCTTATTTTTCTGACCTTCAACTACATTTAATTAGACGTCTCTGCATGTTGTCAAACCGAGCCTCACTCCCTCAACGTTGCATTCTCTTCTAACATGATGTTTATTAGTATATCCGTCTCGCTCGGTATAGGGGCATCTGGTGTACATAAGCCTGCGTGTGTTTACGTTACGTATACGTGTTCAGCGTGCAGTGGTGTGCGTGTTGCAGGGGTGCGAGCATGTGTTGGTGAGCGTGGCGTTTTGTCTACAGCTGTTGTGGGTTTGTGGAGCCACGCCGCCGCTATCGACTCCTCTAAATTTATGCTTCCTCATGACCCACGCTATAGAGCAACAGCGACACATTAAACCCATGACTCGGTCCTGTTTAATATTCCATTCAAAACAACTTCTAAATAAGAAGTATACATTCAAATAGCATTCGTTAACACACCTCTACGGTGACTTTTACGTCTTTCTTTACTCATGTTTGATTTTTGTCAAAGTTGTAAGGTGTACAAAACAGAATGTTCTTGAACAACCGAAACTACGGAGTGTTTAGCGACATGGTTGCCATTGTTTGTGGTAGCTACTCATTATAAGAAAATAATGATGTCATTATTCACGGCTCTTTTGTTACGGTTCGAATAAAAGCGTATACCGGTATTGCGTACGATTCCTTAGTAACCCGTCTTACCTTGCTTTGTAAACCACGATAGTCAAACAGCTGGCGAGAGGTCATCGACACCGGGGCTCTAGTGCAAATTGTATAGTTACACATTGGAAAAGCAAAAAATAACATCCATTTTGCTGTCGGATCCGCATGCGTGCTCAGTCGAATTCTCAGAATAATATCCCAACTTGAAGAACACGAATGCGTTGTTTATTTTTATATGCGCTTATCCTTGTTTCGACATTGGGGCAGAATGGGCAGTGATGCCAGTAGATTATTTTAGTCTTTGTACTTAGCTTTCATTGCATTTTTATTTCGAAACAAAAGCGCGGCTCACGGTCGTGATCTCGCGATATGGAATATGGAACCACAAAGCCACAACTTCTTGGGTTGTAAAAAACCGCGTGACGTAACGTTGGTACACATTCGTGTTATTGAGCGGGCTGCAGAAGGCGGTGACGTCAGCTCCCAAAAACCCTGGGGTCGTTGCTCGGGGCCCTACCTGCATTTTTTCATGCATCCCCTCGTGACATTAGCGGAATCTTCTCAAAGGGATATAAATTCCTTTTGCTTACAACTCGACCGTTTCTAACTCTTGCGTAGGTATCTAATTTTAGTTTGTGGTGTTCGACCGGAATATTCACAGCTAACTTAAATTGTTACAATAGTCATGTAAACAAATTGGATCAATATTTCATCTAATAGCTTACAAAAGTCTTTTTATGACATTACTTTATTGGTACCTTTTCGAAGATCAGGTTTCCGTTCTGAAACATTATTGAGCTGTTGATTAGCCAACAAAGGTGCTCTGAAAACACATGGTACCTAATTAACTAGGTATCATGACATTTGAGAATCATGAAACAAATGTTTTCCATGTCGTAACGTAATTTCACCACATTCTTAGCTTATTTATGTAAGTAAACAACTTATGCGTCATCACATGTAGGTAGTCAACGATGGAATAATTTTTGGGTGATTGACATGAACTACATAATTAACGAAAAATTACGCATCGCACCATTTTGACAACGTAAAAGATTATTTTAGTTAGAATTCAACATGCACCTAATTGACAAATAAATGAATTGATTTAAGAAAACACTGTAGGTAAACGTTGTTGCCAAAAAAAAATTTTATTGTTTCTTTAAACAAGCCTCGTTAGTTTTTTATAGACTTTCTTGCACGTAAAGTTTTGTTTTTTATTACGTTTTTGTTTTTTGCACTCAGTTGTGACGATGACGACTTTTGATTAAAATTAAACAAGCTTCTTTATTTGCCCCTCTACATAGACATAGATTATCTTGAAGAAGACACGGATAATGCCTATTCAGACATAACTATCATTTTACCCCAAAAACTCTCCCAGCTTCCAAAACAATTAGCATAACAGGACTAAAAGCGTGTGACATTAAGACCCCAAGCCTCGGTTCATCCCGAACGCATCACAGGAAACATGTTCCATTTCGGTTCCGATTCCCGAAGTCGATTGGCACAACACAACCGGCTTCCCGTTGCGCAAGGCAGCGGCGCAGGTCGCCGCTCCCGTACAATTGGGCCGACCAAAAATGTGTCAAGTTGAACCCAGGTCGATGACCCCGCTGTTTACGTTTACCTCTTTCGCGACCACAATCCGTGACTCGTGAAAGACCTTTTTGTTTTTTTTGCACGTATTTCAAAGGACCACACTGATTGCTTCTCACTTTGATCTTTTGATGCACAAAGTGCTCGCAAAAGATGTAATTTGTCAACTTTTAAAGTTGCATTAACGGATCTGTCATGCTAAAATATGGACGGCTATATTTGGGTCACTTATCTTTGTGTTTTCGTCAAGCGTACCCAAATGGATGCATGTATAAAATAATTAAATGAATAAACTTGAGATTTTACTGCTTGTTTAAGAGGAAATTGCGTGCATGGCTGAATTCACTCACAACGAATTTTCCAAATTAGAAAGAAAACACTCCGTTCTTATATTGATTTACTGAAAGAAACAAACACCGGTTGTTTCCAAAAACCGGCCTAAGTCCAGCCGTGGCCGTCTTTCGAGAAAAGTTCCTGTGTGGGACCAAAAGGGTCCAATACCTAGAGCCCCCAAAAGATATAAAAGACACACTGCTATAATTATACAATATTAATACAAAATCATCATCATCTACCTAGCTTTTTTAACTAATTTGGGGTTGGCAGCCAGTCTAACCAGATGCAGCTGATTACCAGTATTTTACATGGTGCGACTATCTATCTGACCTCCACAACCCAGTTACTGGGTAACACGATACCCCTTGGTAAGTCTGGTTGTCAGACTTTTGGGCTTTTAACTACCATACAAAGTAAAGATAAAAATAAATATACTTACTCACAATATTTCGCCGTGACCACCATATCTTACATTTTACAATTTCAAATGTTTCAAAACTTATTATTCACAAGTCGTTTCCTTCAAGTAGAAAAGAAATAATTGTAATGGTGTCTACGCGGGAAATAAATAATTCATGGCTCATGGAGATCTTTTGAAAAATATTATGGTCGGCGGCGCGGGCGCATTATAATTGTAGATGTTCGACATTAAACTCACTCTGTGCCTTGTCCGTGATATCGGTACCAGCAAAAACTTACAAGCAAACTGGCTTCATATAGAAATTATAATGTAGTGGTTGGTTCTTAAACGTATTCTGTTTTTGTAAATTAGCTCGATAATTAGGTGAAGTTAAATTACTTATTTCTACTTCAGGAGGAGTAATTAACTTGCTTGTATGTAATTTAACTTGCAGTGATAGCCTAGTGGTGTGACCGTCGAACTGCCAAGTCACAGGTCTTGAGTTCGAACCCAAGGCACGCACCTCTGACTTTTCGGATACATGTGCGTATTGTATAATTATCAAAAACGGTGAAGGAAAACATTGAGGAAACCGGCATGCTTGAGAGATATTTCTCGACGGTATGTGAAGCCAAGTCAGAGGCCCATGGCTGGACACCAGGTTAGTCACTAACCATACAAAAAAGAAGAAAAAGACTTCAGAAGTTAGTTATGTTTAGCTTTTATACATATAAGCTAAACATAATTGAAGTGTTATTGGGTTTTTCCATCTGGAATTTCTGAGTAGCAGCCCAGAATCTGCATTTGTATTTGTATAAGCTTGTTTGTGTTGGCCCCCTGTTACATGGGTCGTAAACATAACTGGCAAAATATGAGTGTACCATAAGGTGCACCTCTGCCTAACCCTTCAGGGCATACCTACAGGCGTAATGTTTATAATTGGTTGATGATAATATTAAATCCCAAAAACTTTTGCTCCTATGTAAAGAAATAAAAGGTTTTCAACTCTTGGTATCAGTGACGTTTGTAACTGACCAATTGTCAACTAAAAACATGCTGATAAAACTGTTGTCTTTTGTCAGCCATCTAACATAAGTTGTTACTACAAGATCTTCAAAACACGACCTTCCCAGGATCTTATATCTGTCCATTAGAATAAATTGAATTTTACAACGATCAGTTTTAATGTCCATAGAGTTTGTTCATAAAAGTTATAGTTATAGCACACTTCAAACGCTCCCTTGTCCCTTACTTTCATTACGCTCAATAATACAACTTCCTCAGAAGCACAAATATCTGATTCACGCTTTCCTACAGTTTCTACATCGTTGCAACTTTCTCAGGTATCATTATTTTCAGAAAGCTTTATTAACCTTTGCTTTAGAATTATTATGTTTATTACTTTTTTTTTCTTCCTTGAAGTACTTGAAAGCGACCTTTAAGGCACTGTTTATTTGAGAACGCGATAGTTGAGCACTGTGCAGATTAACATATTACGTCAATTTGCCGTGTAAAGGCGGAAATACACATGCCTGTAAAATGAAGAAGTAGCTTGCATGACAGTTACACTGCAAGTAAATATCACACTGTGAATACATTAAATGTACACAGTGTGACATTTACTTGCACAGTGGCACTGGCATGCAAGCTACTGCTCCATTTTACAGGCATATGTATTTTCGCCAATACAGCCACGTTATAAGACTGATTAAATGATTATGAATGACAGTTGGGATTTGAATTTACATTCAATTTACGTTGATGGTCAATTTGTTTAGGTATCAATCAAGTTTCCTAACTTTACGTTTTCAAAAAAACTTTCAATGTTAAATTGCATCACAGAATCATTAGTTATTTATTAGTGCCTTGTCATCATAGCTTAGCATAAATAAACGTGTCTATTATATAAAATAAATAGTATAAAATTAAAAGTTCGCTAAAGTACCTATTATAAAAACCAATAGTATTTTAAAAAGGCACTTTAAACATAGAACATCAAAAAGTGGTGTTTTTATAATATTGCTAAATTCAGTTGAAAGACTGTACGACATCACAAAAACTGCAGAAATAATAGCTGATTGAAAATCGTTGGTAATGGCCGTGCTTTGGTCAACACATGTCTTTGGTATGACAAAATATCAATCTATGGAATAATAATCATCATCATTATCAGCCTATAATTGTCCACTGCTGGACTTTGGCCTGTCCAAGACTCGGCTATTCTCATCTAAAACGTTCCAGAAAAAATGGGAAGAATTTCGCTAAAGCAAAATTTTTATGCAACAAATAAAAGTGAGCGTAACAACACATAAACAAATAAAATACTAGTACAAAAGTAATATTAATTTAATACTGAAAAGGTTATTTTACAAAACGTTGCGTTTTGCACCTGCGTCTGGACACGTCTGTAAAATATATTTTGTTTGTGCCGCGATATTATGTACGAATACCTACGTGCCTTTGTAACAGATGTTTTCAAAATTAAAACGATTAAAATTGTTTTAAATACGTCCTGCAGGACCCTTAATAAATGTATCTATAGATGTAACTCAAAATGGTCTTAAAATCATCTGTGTTGGATCAGATTCTAGACTATTTTCTTCGAAAGCTTATTTTCATAACTTGACTTTAAAAGTTATTTTATGGGTGTATTTCTTTGATTTCTGCTTTACTATCTGCTCTGTGAAGGAAGCCTTGAGCAATGAATATGGCAATAATAACAAACGGTTTATTGCAAATGTTGTCATTGTTTCGAAGATAGTACAACGCCATTTGATAAGCAACAGCTGACACATGGATAATATTAAATACTTATAGAGTTAATACTAAACGTTTTGTTTAATCGCAAGTTTACAAGGTTTCAGTAAACATACTTAGTTATAGTACTCTCTCAATTATTGTCTTAACAGAAACTTCACCGTCCCATACATATTTCAGAATTCATATACGTATTCAAAATTATGCCTTTCTTGTTTAACGATGCCTTAAATAACCTAAGACATAAAATTCTGACTTAATGTGTCATTAAACTAAACACTTGAATAAATAAAAAGACTGTGCATGGCCATATCTCATATCCTGTATGGTTTGTTTCTTTCAAAATAATAATTTTAGACGCACACGCAGCTGACAGTAAATCTCACTCGAGCCCCAAATCATTCAAATAATGTCAACAGCAACACAATTATACATTGTCTATTCAAGTCTACTTTCTATTATGAGATTGCGTTCTATGAGCTCGCCGTGTTCATTGATACAAAGATAGAGCACGTTGCCCCGGGCAACGGCGCCCCATGCACAGGGGGATGGTGCCCTTTTCGGCTCACCCACAAAATACCTCAACGTGGAATTCCCCCGGTGAGCTTTTTTCATTCGATGCCGCTACGATACCATACAATACGGATGCGTTTGTCAGAACTCATTTTAACTGTTCAACATTCACATGCGAGTTTTTGAATATCTTCAATGACTCATCGCAAATCTGGAGAAGCAAGTTTTATTTTGTTCAGAATTCCATTTGCGTAACACAGTCCGCCACTAAGGTGAAGTTTGAGAGCATTTCTAACTAAAACATTTCCAATCCCAGCGGTCGTTTTCACACACGTCCAAAACTTTACATTACCTAGCACTCAATTTCTATCCAGGTCATTTAGTCTAAAAGTTTCCTTCCCTTGGCGCCGAGTCCCGCATCTCTGAAAAGAGCAAAATAAGACGCTCTGAAATCGGGAAAGTTACATGAAAAACGATGCACTTTCACACTTTTAAGATATTAAGCGCATCTCACAGATATGTAGCAACGACGCGCGACCTGGGAATGAGAATAGTTTGATGGTCTCACAAAACTTTGAGCATCGCGACTAACTACGAAGTGAATATTTTAGTCCCTCCACTGCTCGAGATGTGGTTGGCTTTAAAAACAGTTCTACAGCTTTATTTATTAACGCTCAATTTCGTGTGTCTCGAGTAATAAGAAGCCCGCGTCTGCACAAAAAACTAATCTAAAATGCGATGTGGAGTCTACACGAAGAATAACAAAACAACAAAGCTTATGCAACATCCTGCTGTATACGAACGCACTAAAGTAAGGGAGGGTTAGATACATATTAGGACTAAACTCGCATTCTGTCTGGCGTAGCCTTGGTTTTTTCTGAATTAGCGAGTCTGGCCTCGAGCCCGGCAGGTGATTAGGTTACATAAACTTAGTCCGTCCCCACTTCCTGCTGGCGCGCTTTGCAGTTGTCGAAGGCTTCTAAGAAAAAGCCAAATTCGCAGGCCGCCTATTGTTTTGTTCCTATTGCTTTACCAAATTTACCGGCGACGGGCTAAGGCTCCACGCCCACCTACCAATTTGGAGCATTTTATTCTGAATTTGATGGAAAGTTTTATAACAATTTGTTATAAATCTTTTTATGGGAAAAACTGTTTTTTATGTTTAACATCTTTCCTCTCGCTTTCCTGTAATCTGTGGGAGTGATTTCGTGAAAAGGGACGGAAATGTGTAACATGAAGCCGGGGAAGCGAGCGCTATTTGATTTGACCAATGAGCGCGCGCGGTGCTAGAGTTGGCTGTCAGATGGTACCAGCCCATTTTTCGAGAGGTTGGTACGATGTTAGATGTTACACATCATATGCGACTACTGTCAAGCTCACTCGTTTTTTTTAATTCGTTTGATAGACGATCTGTTTGTTACCATGCAGAAAGATAGCTCACCTATGTGGAAGTATGGTTCGTTTGAATTCCCAAGAATAATTAAAATGTCGTTAAAATACTTGTGGAATAGTAAAGCGTAGTTTAATTACACAGATTTCATTAAAACAGAGATATAAAAACTGGGAGTGTAATAGGCGCTCAGCCTTACCAGTGGAATGGAGAACAGCATCAAACTGGTTTGGGGCACGCTAGCCGGTCCCGGCGAAGGGACATGCAACGAATAAAAAGAATACCTATATGCAGCTCTAGGAAACGCTGGCCTTGGCCACAAGAGGCATGGCATCTGGCGTTTTTATTTGCCCTTCAAATAAATTGCGAAACTTATTTTATAACTTTTCCAGGTCCCTTCATTGTGAAGTGGTTCCACTTTTTTTTGGGGCTTTTATTACGCACTGGAATGTAATGAACTGTTTGTTTGGAAGTTAAGGGGAGTGATGATATCAGGTGCTCGTTAATGCTGGTGTCCAGGCTCGAGTGGAATGTCTTTTAGTGTTTGTGTTGAGAATGTTGGGAGTCGTTGCAGGTCGGGTGGTGAAGGCGCGCGCGCTGCGTCAATATGTCGGTCGTGGTGTCGGTTGCGTAACCGGTGTGGAGTCGTGAGGAAAGTGAATGCAGCATTTCGAGGTCGCGTAGAAAGTTGCCGACGCGACCGCTCTGCACGCTGCTTCTACTACGACATTATCTATCGTTGGCTTGATTCATTCACTCATTCACTCCGTCTCCGGACCTGTCACTGACTGATCCTCTAACTGATTCATTAGCTTGGCAACACGCGATCCAAAGATGATTGATGACGGCTATAATTCCGAACACGTTACTAATTTTACAGCTAAAAAACTTAAAATAATCCGAAACTTATTACAAAATGTTGCATAATAAGATATTCAACCCAGAACCTTTTCTGGAGTTTAAAAGAATTCCAAAGAGTTTTGTACAAAAAGTTACACGTGCGTCAGTCAGCTCAATCGCCCTGGGCTATTGAAATTTTGACCATGGCCAAGTTGCCTGGCTTGCATATAATGGGACATCAATTCCGTCTGGGTCACATTGAATTATAGGGAAAGGCATTTAGGTCCTTCCACTACCATTAGATACTGTGGTCGGTCGTTCGGCTCATGTAACATTTATTCACGTTCACAAGTTAAAGCATGAAATAGTAAATTAATCCCGCTTTATTATCCATTCGATCTTCTTCATTTTATAGCCGTATTTTAAAGGCATTTGATAGACCGATCACGAGCGTGTATTCACTTGCAGTTGAAATTTACGAGCATTTTTGGTAGACGTGTGCGTTGTTGCGACTAGCCGGTGTCCATTTATCTCAGTTGGTGTCTACCCATTTACCCGACCACATTGTATCAGTTTTGCGCTCGGAGACTCGCCGCATACTAAGCAGCCTCACAATAACTTACAATAGCCGCTATAAAAAGTAGTCTGTTCTGACGCGAACACATGCGCTCCAAGTTCAGCAAACTTATGGAACCGAGGTGTCATAAAATGTCTTGGATGCTTAAAATATATCATAAAAACCCTTGCCTATACGTTATAGCCCTTTAAGCCGTAAATTATTTTATGCTTACATATCTGTCCAGCGAGTTTTATTTCTTCGAGCTCGACGTATCTTGCTTTATCCTTTGCAGTTATAGTTTTCCTCCTACATGTTTCTGTCTGTGCGGCAAATATAGCGTCTGTAAAATGTAAGTTATTGTGTTTCGCTGCAGCGGTTAACTGTTAGCTATGTGCAGCGTCCGTGTGTCTCGCATGCACATATCAATAGCGATTTGCATATGAAACGAGACTCTTTCAATGTTTTGATTTTTACTGAACCATTTGTGAAGTAAGTCTTGCAGTTTGCTTTATACCCAAGGTCTCCAGACGTATTTAAGGCGCTGCACTTGTCGGGAAAACTGTTTGTTGCCTTCACGCCCGGTTTTATGTTTATTTCTGTTTTGTTCCTTGAATGAAAGAAAAAGTTACACTTGTTTTTTACGGCATGTTATTGCAACATGTGGTTTCGATTCGAGCAATGCACTTACACTGAGGAATGTTGTGGCCATTAAAGTCCTTCCTTCTAAGGAAATATAGCTTGATCGCAAAAATGTCAATACACCATATAAAAACCATACCGTCTGTAGCTAGTAACTATGTACAAATAAAACTGATATTTACCCACACATGCGCCATGTGTACTTAACACGATACACTAATGTTACATTTCAGTCTGTTCACAATCAGACGTTTGAAGTGTGTTATGTTCAAGTATGTTCAGATCCAGGAAGGCAGCGTTATCAGTGGAGGCTCATCAAGTGTCCCCTTATCGGCCCATGTGTTTGATCAGGTGTACTTGTAAGGAGGACGGTAACGTTAACCACAGACTGTAGCCTCAAGGTTCCTCCGTCTCACAGTGTGACCGTGAAACCGAGTATCCTGTCCTTTAACTTATTGCCATCAGTAGTTTATTAAAAATGTATGAAGACTTCTTCGTGTTCTTTTTAAAAGGGGCTTGCCTGTTGTTTGTTGAGTGTTTAAAATTTTTGAGGCAGCAAATAAGGGTTACTTGGCTTTCTGTAGGGCTTCGTATTGTGTTTGTATTGTCAGTTTTTGTAAGGACAAAACAACGTTCTAAACGACGTATTCTGAGATGACAAGACACCTGCAACCAGCTCCAAAACAGCAGGTTTTTAGTACAACAAAAAACCCGGTATTCGTTATTTGATATGCATCATAAATACTCATTTTGGAACGCATATGCACGTGTATAGTTTTAATCTCCGGTAGACAAGGTGTGTGTCGACCGAAACCCTAAAATGTTAATCGGCTTAAAACCCGCGATGGATGTCAAATTGATATGTCAGATTTGCTGCAGGGATTTTGGGATGTTGAAATTAGACAAGGAATTATTTTTACAAGGTCCAAAACAAAAATAGAATGAAATGATTAAGTAAAGCAATCCTCAAATATATTTTAATTCCCGAAATTATATTGACATTTATGTAGTCGGAAATCGAAAAAATACGTTTCATTCCTCGACTGTACAGCTAGTATACTTCCACTTACAAACTGACAATGTCAGGATCAGACGCTATGCCGTCCATTTTTCTGTATACCTATAACCGTTTGGTTAATCTCCCTTGCTTGTTCTTCTAATTCTATGTATTTATGTCGTCATGATTTCGCACGTCACGTGCCTGAGTGGGGTAAGTAGGGCAAAGTCATGTAACGTTCGACTTTCTATAAACCGCGTCAGTCAAGAAAGCACCAGAGGTCCATAGAAACCACACAGACCTAGTAACGCCCCCAGGCAGACCTGACCGCCTACCTAGTGATGCCTTCTGTCCGACGCTTTATAGTCGATTAAGGGAAACTTATTACTATTTTGCTCGAAGTCGAGACAGACGATCACCTTGTCACTTCTTATACCCTGGTACAACGTCCCACTGGTCCCAATATATTACAGTATTTCTATTTTCTTTTAATGTCCCTCGGCAAACTTCGTGTTTCGTCAGTCGTCGAATTTCTATCAGTTGCCCTTTGCACGTGGTGCAGATCGGACGCTTTCAATCGACTTGGAAGTATACAGTTGTTAATACTCTTTTTACTTAATGTAATTTATTTTAAAAATCGGAGGAAAGCTGCTAAAGTCGCAGGCACGACACATAGGTAAATGGTTTTACAGCTCTATATAGTTCACACGGAAATCAAAACAAAACAACAATAAAGTACTTAGTTCTGAATTCAAATTATTATACACGATAAATCTAATAATTAATGGACATGGAAATTAGCATTCGTTTGTATTCGGAAATGCGATGAACGATGATTCCCTAGGGACATTAAGAAAATAGTGTACTCGTACGTTTGTATGTAAGTTCAAGTGCACTATGTGATGCAATCAATGTACAGGAAAAAAATATGAAATATTCTTATACGTAATTATGTCTTGTTGGTTATATGATTGCTATTTTTTATAGTTAAAGGAAAATTACGTCATGCTTCCTAAGACTCATAGAGGAAATAATGCTGACTAATGTCCTCTCCGTTCTAAATTAAAAAAAAAAAAACATTAAAGAATTACTTGTCCTTAGTTTATAGCCAATACTTTTATGTTACATTTCCTATTTTGTATTACTGTGGTTACGCCAATTACCCCTGAGTCTATTGATAACTTCGGGAACTATTTTAATTGGTGTTGCCATATATAAAACGATGTTACCGTATAATTTAATTCCCATCGCATGGTAGGTCAGTTTACTTAAGTAGAGGCAATAGAATATTTTTTTATAGAGTTGTGTGTTTGCTCACATGCCTGAACGATATTAAGCCGAGGTGGGAAGTAACGGTTTGGTATCTTAATGTGAAGATAACAGTCGAACGGTACTTAAAGAGGTGGAGTAGGGCCGCGAGTGGAAAAAATAAATAAAAAACCTTCGCAAATAATTGTACCATTACAATACACATAAATTACTAAGAACCACGGTTACGCCCCAAAAACTGGTGTTTTTGGAACATTTGCCGCAAAAGTGTTCGTGTAGTTTCCAAAATTAATTTTGTTAGTGCCTTAAATCACGTGAATCAGCTGTTGGTTACAAAGAAAATAACGAGTTACAAAATAAAACAAGTTTGTAAAATATCGTGCGTCGTTTACGAGACGTTTTTGTTTTCAAGCCTGATTTAATATAAAACATGGGACATGTATAAAATACAGAATATCTATTTAACCTCAGATTGCCAACGATGTGTCATAACAATTCTTACATTATTAATCTAACACTCAGTTGATTTATATACAAAGTAGAGAGCTAATATTTAATATTCGCTCGACCATTGCACAGACATTATATTAAATGTTATAAGCTTTTGCAGCAACATCTTTAATGAAAGCTTTAAAAATGTAATCAGATTTATCATTCGTTTAAATTTTTTAATAATTATACTCTTCTTCTTTTTGTGTGGTTAGTGACTAACCTGGTGTCAGAGTTGTTATGCCGCCCATGGGCCTCTGACTTGGCTTCACATAACGTCGAGAAATATCTCTCAGGCATGCAGGTTTCCTCACGATGTTTTCCTTCACCGTTTTTGAAGCAAGTAATAAATACAAATACGAAGTCAGAGGTGCGTGCCTTGGGTTCGAACTCGAGACCTATGATTAGGCAGTCTGACGGTCACACCACTAGGCTATCACTCCTGTTAATGATATTATCAGGTGTCTTTTGTACCCCGGGATTTTCTTCATTCTGTTGTAAGTAAATAAATATTAAATATCTTATTATTTCCAATTGAAAAAACATTACAAAAATTAAACCTTACTATCAGTTACTACACAATAAAAGTGTCGAACAGATAAAATAGATAGGGAACACAATAGAAGAAAAAAAGAACAACTTTTCTATACAGTCTGGACTAAAACTCAACTTTTTTACACTGTTTTTCCGAACCGTTCGTCTCATACCAACATTCATAATTCATGTACGATTTCTTTTGACTCTTTTTCGGTCCTCGTTTAAATGCAAAAATAATGATGGCTCATTTCGTTCGTATTTATTGGCGTTTCAATTTTATCGCACATCGTTGCTTTCGGCACCATGTTGGTCGAAAGAAAGGGGAAAAATAAAGCTTGACCCGACCGCGGCATAACTTGTGGGCGTTGCTGAGATAAGGGAGAAATAATAGGTACCTACTTATACATTTGTAAAATGTAGAAATTTCCTTAATCATACATTGTGTAAAATTTATTGGAGCTTTATTTATTGAAGACCGGTTTAAGACCACATTTTGTGCTACTAATATGTTCGAGATTATTAAAATGAGGAAATTTCAGTGATAGCTTTACAAAAAAATCTCTAAAACGAATAATTAATGACCTTGATCTTAAACACCTAAAGCTAAAATTGAACAGGCATATCACCGGGTATTTCCCATTTTAGTTCCAGTGAGGAAATAAAGACAAAAAGCTGTATTATCGCGGCCCCATCGCTAGCTACCTGACAATAATTACGTTTCTGACGCTACAAAAACTCAGACTCACTTCCCATGACTGTATTACTACGCTGGATTATTTTAATCACATGTTTTATTCAATTAACTAGCTTCTGTAAATAATTTATCTTCTGCCTAGCATTTTCCCAACTGTACAGGATGCGACGCGAAAGCTGTTACCATGGATTCAGAACATGATTCTCAAGCCCCCGCGTTGAAATTTCTCGTCGGTTATTTTTTTTTTAATGTGTCGATGTCCCGCCACCCTGTATTGGGGTCGGCTTCCAGTCTAACCGGATGCAGCTGAATACCAGTATTTTACATGGAGCGAATGCCTACCTGACCTCCACAACCCAATTACTGGGTAAAACTATACCCCTTGGTAAGACTGGTTGTCAGACTTTCAGGCTTCTGACTACCCGTAACGACTGTCAAAGATCTACAAATAACAGCCAGGACCAACGGGTTAGCGAATGTGCTTTCCAAGGCACGGAGGGGTCTCTATCTCGATATGTCTATTTCATATCGAGATAGAGACGCTATGGTCGCTATCGAGATGGTCGCTAGCTACGTTTGCCAAGGTCCGCGGACCCCATCCACAGACAGACTTCGGCAAGCAGAGTGTGATCAACTCGTGCTGCTGCCATTATTTAGCCTGTATCAATCATACAAAAAATAAACTTTTTACAAAAAAAAAACTGGCTCTCCGGGAGTGCCGACAGAAGTGAAAACTTTAAAAAAAATCCGCAACGCGGTAATCAATGCGTTGATGTCTTTTACTCCACGGTGTCGGTAAATTCGGTAACAGTGTCGCGAAATCAATGGTTTAGTCCCATCTCAAAAATGCCCAACGCGCCAAAAGAAGTTTTCACTTTAAAAAAACAACCGACTTCCGAAATTAAGTTATTTTTCACTTTGTCGTGTTTTTTTCACTTTTTAGTTGTGGTACCTACCCCACACAAATTGGAATACCACTACCTACTATGTAAACAACAGTGACAGGAACTTATCAAATCATCCACATACTAAATGGGAAAAAATACGTATTATTGAAGCTAACTCAAAAACTACCTAAGCAAATTTAATCAAATTTATATGGGACCACCTCTGACGTATGAACTACCAAACAAAAAAGAATTATCAAAATCAATTCATAATTGGCGAAGTAATCACGTAACAAACATACAAAAAACAGACATATACATACAGTCGAATTGAGAACCTTCTCCTTTTTGAAGTTGGTAAAAAAGCTGTGATGTTATGTTAGATAACCACAGAAAAGTGGTTGAATGAACAAAACTAATTTGGGAGCTGTAATCACGACATCATGAATGATGGCTTTATTATTTAAATACGGTAAGTCAATCAGACTCAATCAAATATCAATAAGCCTTGATTATTCATCATAAAGTTAACAATTTGGCGGTGAGTTGATGATCCTATTATCCAAATTTTTGGCAAAATTCTATAGATTTCTTCAGTCAGAAAGTCATTGTTCTTCCCACATCGATACTTAATAAAAGTGCTCTTTTCAAAGGCGAAATAAATAAAATACATAGTTACGAGATACTTTTAAAATATAACAGCCACTGTATTCAAAATAAGGAAGTCCATCGGAAAAGACTTCTTTCAATTATCCACAAAATCATCCATCGCTTTATTCTCAACTCGCGTGAAAAGTCTGGCTCGAACATAAAGTGTGTAAACAACATTCCATGCAGTTTTTTGGCATCGCTCTGTTCACTGTTGGCATTTGATTAAATATTTTATCCGTCCCTGTCCTTTGAGTCTCAAATGACGCAATTCTACGTGAGGCGAGACTCGAAAACACCGAGCAACTAAAATTATTGCCAATAACGTGTTATTCAAGAAGCAGAAAAATTTATCAATAGAATAAAATCTCTACAAAGAAAGCAAAAAGTCATGTTCCAAGTTCCAATAAAAAGTTTGTGAATACGAATTTTATAAGAGGCAACAAGGTAAGTATAACTTAATACCGAATTCAGCGAAACAATCACAGGCTGAGCCACGATGCGAGCCTTCCTGCCACTGATGGCCTTGATCAAGCGCGCGCGCAGACCTTGAGAGCACACCGACTTAGACCGAGGCAACGTGCGCGCGGCCACAGTACTGCCGCGAGCGTTCACTAAACTTTACAGATTACGTCACTTTGTATTTTGGTGCCTTTAGATGAATAGCCTCTGAGCAGAGTTCTATGATCGCAACTCTAAATATTACCGACTTTTTTGTTATGTCGTACATTAGCCAAGTGCCTCTATTATATGTAGTTTGTGGCGTCATAATAACCGAATTTGAGCAAGCTAAGCTTTTGCCTTGTTGCGATATGTTGTGAGATCATTGCACCACCATGGATCAGGCACGTTAGTCATTATTCAATCATCTCGTCGTTCAAGTTCGCACCCACTCGTTTTTCTTGGTGAAAAACAAACAGTTTGTTCTCGCACCTTGACAACATTTATTTAGCGCGTTCATGTACACGTACCGTAACTTATGTGTATGTAGTTACTACATACAGATTGTGATTACCTTTAATAACCGAAAAGCCACGGCCTCGTCTAGAGGCGACAAGTTTTTATCGCATGACAACGACAACCTCTTTTTTTCGCTTCAATGGCAGCTTAAATGTACAGTACCTACTCCTAGAATGTAGCAGACTACAGACTAGACGTTCAATTGAATGCGAATCTTTTACACCAAACTCGAATAAAATTATTATTAGACAAAGCCTGAAATAGGATTACGAATAACTCACAATTGAAGATCGCCACGTTAACGATTCCTTCCAACCGTGGAGACATGAATATGTGGATTGTGAGATTTATCCAATCGAGAATATTCGATTCGATTGGTACCGCGAACATAAAAACTGGTTTGGGTCGATTCATACATCACTGAGCGAATTTCCTTCGCATTATAATATTTTTATCAAGCGACAGTGCCAGGTAGAATAGGAAAATAAGACTATGAATGTTCAGAATCACGTCCAATCCAAATGTAAATCAGAATCGTTCAATTCGTTCTTGGGGAAATTAGATAGATGAACAGAATGAATAATGATGACATACATTGTTTATAGACAGAGATGCGAGATATCTATCTACATTATTATTTATGTGCGGTTATCACTTTATTTGTGCTCCGCCAATGTCACCGAGTTGTTAGGGGGCAACGGACGCGATATCTAGACACACACACACAACACGAATGTCACATTACTATCTACACATATGCATTATTGATATGTGTTTTCTATCTGCCTACATTGCTGCGAAATGGATTATGTACTTGATAAAAAATGGGTATTATAAATTCATTGCCCTTGCGGGCAATCTCTTGAATTACGTCTGGGACTCTGGGTGCAGTAGAAAACATTATTATATCTGTACATAATTAGATAAGTGCATATTCGTCTGCAGGGAATTGCTAAATAATGATTATGTGGTATGTGCAGCCGTACCCGGTAAATCATAGTAGTCAATGTAACACAAAATATCATAAATTAAAAGACGATCTCTGTTTTTTGCGCGGCTGTAAACATGGTAGCTATTATAGCAGCGCTCAGTATATAATGTATAAACAGTGCTACCAGCTAACATCCTGTACAAAAACATAAATCTGTCTGCAACGCCACTTAGTCCAAATCATAGCTTGCTTCATTAATTTGACATACATTGCGGACGTTGTTAATAGCTGTCAATTACAATCAAAGCAAAGCATCCGATGTATTGGCGTCACGAGCTGTATTTACTTTTGATATCACACTGTCACAGTGAAAGTTATCAAGAACTCCTTATAATACGGACTGCCTGGTATGTATATCAATTTAAGTACTATCAAGCAATGTAAAAATTTTACTGATAAAAAGCAAAAAACAAAGATTATTGTGTTATTCATTGGCTTTACGTATATAGATACTGAATTTCTTTGTGTATGTCTTGTGCTCCAGCACAATCATTGTCTATTTCTATGATTTTTTTCAATATCACCCGTCATTCTAAGAAAAAACCCATACAAATAAATGAATATTCACCATGACAGTACAATTATTTGCATACTTTTAGGATCGAATCATACTATAAAGTACCCACAGCATCTTGAACGAAATCCTTGGAACATTGGCATCCCAACCATTCGGATATATTCACGCTCCAATAAAGAATTCAAAGTACCGAAAACGCTCCCATTCCGTCCAAAGCTTCGAAAATATATTTAAGATGATATACAATGTGCTTAGGACAGGTGACAACCGTAACCTTGCGTTAAGATAAACCATCAACATCAGTTACGTCATGAGTTAAACCTTCACCATAAACACTGACCCTCAGTTAAGTATCCTGCATTTTTACTTCCTTGAACACTTCGATTTGTTGGATCATTGTCCTAACTCGATTTGTTGGATCATTGTCCTAACTTTTTCTGAACTAAATTAAGCGTTTCTAGGATACTCTATTGGCAATGTGATCAAAGTTCATCTGAGTTTTTGTTTGAAGACCTGTTCTAAAGCAGCCATTGACACAGACATATATGAATCAATAAGTCCTTTAATAAGACGAACGGTGATGATAATGTTTGCCAATCTTTTAAATCTGTTTGCCATATATGTAGATAGGGGATTTTTTTTCCATATCAAACATTGAGATATCTTCATTATGCCGTGTTGCAATGTCGAAATAGTTAAAATCACGACTGTCCAATTTGTCCGAGTCGGCTCCGCCACGTGTAGCGTTCGACCGAGACGATGAGGGCTGCGCGCCGTTTGGGTCAGTAAGCATGATCTTGCGCAACTTACTGCCTTACACGGTTAAGATCAGCCATTTTTTTCTGATTTTTTCTTTTTTTTCTCAAATTACTTGAGAAGTGTGACACAGACTAGTTTTACTTCCACAAATTAAATTATATTAAGATCACCAACTGAGCGTAACATTTTGTCGTTATTTGAAATTGTTTTTATACTACCCTAAAAACTCCGTATCTAAAAGATAAAAATCAAAAGAAACATTGAGTGTAATCGAGTGCCGAACCATATTCGCAAACAGAATTTTCTCTTTGGCTACAAATCTAAATAAATTTGGATAACAGTAAACAGATAGTAGATAGGTATATCACATTCGAACGACAAACAGAATTATCTGGAACTTTCTGCATAAGTATGACAATGTAATTTGTGGTCGTGACTCAAGTTTTGAGTCAAAACGACACTGACGTGTATGCTATGCTAATGAACAAACTTGGTAAGACCTCCAATTTTTTGCAAACTTCTCGGTATTTATTTATAACAGCACATTGCTTCCTAATATTTTTACCGAGTTTCCTTGAATTCTTATTAAGTTGCACTTAGTAACGGAGTTTATCAGTTTTTCTTATTATATTTATTATGAATAGACGAGGCAGTGTCTTGGCATCTCAGTAAAATAAGTTTTCTTAGTGTACTGTTTTTCTAGGTTGCTGCTTTACCTTATTGGTTATCTTCTCAGGAGTATTTAAAGTGAATTTGGATAAAAGTTAAATTTTATTGCTTTAGTTTCTTCATTCTCCATAGTAATCAGTTTGTCTGTATTTATCTTCTCATACTGCAACAAGCATGTACTTATTCACAAAATTTAATTGCAAAACGCAAACAACGAAATTATTTCCACCATCAAACATGGGAACAGTTACAACCAACAAAAGCAATGCCGTATCAAACATTAGCCTACCAATTACCGCTTCTCAGATGAACCTACCAATGTCTATGTTGTAACATGGCTACGCAATACAATGTGAATGGTTACTTCTTACTAGATTTGGATGCTTTGCCCCCGTTATTTCATAGATATTTACCGTTACATCGATAACTTGTGAAACTTGGTCAGTTCTGTAGGTACTATGTTCTCATTTCTAACATATTTTGCTTGCATGGTAGAACAAGACCGTAAAACGGTTATAAGTGTGGTGTTACGTCATCTGTAATTTGTTATCTCTAGTGTTGATATAGAAGTTGTAGATTTGGTAATCTTTACAATAAAAGTAGCTACAGCTAAAAGTAAAAAGTAACTAGGCACATATAAATCTATTTTCAGTATTTGTCAATCATCTTACTAGCGAATTTTGGCAACTTTCTTTGGCACTCGGTTTCCTTGTTACGCGCCATTATTAGGGCCTAACAAAAAATTATACATTCTCATATTTTCTCATTGCGTTCTAAAATTGTATTTGAAATTGTTAGCGTTTTCATTATTATTTGCAGTTTCATTGCAATTACAACGTTCTGAAATAACAAATGCAATTTTATTCAGTGGTGACTAAAAATTTTCCTCTTCAGTTTCGTTCTAAAGGTATTTAGGTCAGGAGCCCAGACTAATAATAAATGATAAATACTTAGTAAAATGTACTATATTAAAGCAATATGAGACTTCAAAATGGAGTCAAGCCGCTGTTTCGTTTTGATTGCATAGTTTTCTTATTTTATCACTGGCACAGTCGTAAAACTGTTATTGAGTTTAATATCGGTTCACCTTTTAACCCCAGAAATTGTCCTGTGAACGTTTTTAGTTATTTAGAAACCTTTTTTATTATATCTATCAGAGCTATTATGTTATTTTTAGATTGGCATATCTATTCCATATGTTTAAAAAGAAGCATAATCAGAGCCATTAATAATAAGAAATTATTTGATCGAATAATTTCATATTATTAATGACTCTGTTCAATCCTCAATGCCAGTCATAATTGAATTTTGATTCCGTTTTTACTCTACTTTTCAATGCAGCTGTCATATTTTCTATCTTTTGCAGCTTAGTTTTATTACCTTTTATTTTAGCCTATCTGTATTAATTTCGAACCGTCTCTACTTCTGCACGAAGGCAATAGATAATAACGTCTACGATTTCGAGTCATGTCTGGATTTATAATCTGGTTTTATGTCTATAATTGTATTTCTTGTTAGCTAGATATTCTTGAACGTGCCTCCCGCTTAATTGATGTTTCTTTAGATTCACCCTTGCTGGACTCTTTCAGTAATGTTCGGCCATAAACATATGTTTGTGCTTGTTTCATTCGATGTATTCGTTATTGAGCTGTGGTTATTGCATCAATCCTAGTAATTATGGCCCGTTATACTCCAGACGCAGGTATTATAATTTTGGATTACGGCCGTACGAGGGTTTGCGAAATGATGGTTGAGAATCTAACTATATCTGGCTTTCAGTGTAGAATATATTTGCAGAAGTAAAATAAGTTGCCTCTTTCTTATAAAATGATGTAACTTAAAAAAAATCTGTCGAGAATTAATTAACTGAAATAAATTACATTAATCTTGACTCTTCAATGAATGAATTCCAAGAAACAGTCACAGTCAAGATTATCAAAGGTTAATAGGTTTTTTTGTTATACCTAACAAACTTATTATTAAAATGAACGTTACAGAACGTGTAACATCTAAAACTGTGTTTAAAACAATAAGTGTACAAATGGAACGTTTAAACAATCGTAACCTCGGATAGATAACGCGGTGAATTGTGGAAAAGTCTTAACCGATAGGCGAATGTCGGCAACCCCTGACTGACCGTCCATCATACTGCCACACACTGCCTCGTTAACTAGACGTCAATCTAACCGACGAGTTATAAATATTATTGACTGATGCACTTACGTATTATGTACTGGCAATATCAGGGTCATCACGGTGTAATAGACCGCTACTAAGTAAAACAAAATAAGTGTCAGAGCAGATAAACATGCATATGAAAAGAGTAATATCATATTAATAACACGGACTGTCAGATCGGAACTTGTTATTAATTATAATAATATTATATTGGTCAGTACCTGTTTATAATCATGAACTTTTTTGTAATAAAACATGCCTTAATAGAATGCAACTGTCGTCAGTTTACAAATGTCACACTACTATTAAAGAAACACCTGTCAACTGTTATACCAGTCTTTGCCTGTAAACCTGTATTTAACCATGTAAATAAACCAGTTTGTGAATTATAAATATTAAATAGATAGGATGATGTTAAGTCAAATAATATAACCAAAAGGATCCAAAAAATAACCAGATTCTGAAAAAGGAGTAAATTATACACTTAAAGCAAAAGTTGATTATATTGTGTACTTACAGAAAGTTTGACGAACAATTGCAGTGTTCCCGTAAACAACTCGACAATTTCTGCTTTCACCTAACTTTTATTTTATAAACATTCCTGTTGTATAAACGACATTCATTAATGTTAACAATAAGAAAACATGAACTTTGAAACGGGGTTGGTAAAAACAGAAGTACCTGTTTTCGTAAACCACGAATTACTTGTAAGAAGTTTTTACGATGGTCCAATGGTTATATCATCTGGTACGGTTGATTTGACCACCGTCAATCCTATTTGTGGTTCTGTCAAAGCATTGATTCTCATGGTGCTGTTCCATTTGGAGAACAAAGGACAAAGTAAACGATAGCGAAAACATAACTAAAACCGAGTCGTCCATGTCACGGGCGATCTAACTGAAACTATTTATAAATTCCATCCAGGTGCGGCGGCGGCGCAGGTGTCACATTGTCCATTGCAACGTATGAACTTTGCATAAAAACACAATTTCTGCTAGCTTCTGCAGGCTCTGTGTATTTTTATCACTTGTTTACGACACAACTCGCCGATTAATCATACAAGTTTGATGGAGTTTCCACACAATACTGGCCAATTGCTGTTGGGATTACAAGTCTATGAATTTTAATCCTGTGGATAGATTTAGAAAATGTGGATGGATTATTTTTGTACAATGTATTATTTTACATGAATCAGGAATTAATATTGTTTATGCTGAAATCTATTTAAACTCAAGAGCGTCTTTGTACAACTCATGTCGCATAACTAACTGTAATTTTTTTGACTAAGCAGTTTAGATTTTGTGCTTCACTAGTTCAATCAATCAGCCAGTATTCAATTAGCAGGTAGGTACCTAATATATCGTGTACTGTCGCCGTTTCTTTATCGATGACATTATTAAAATTCGCACAAGGATTCAATTATATTTCCTTATGCGGATTATCATTCTTACAAATACATGTTCGTTAGGAATTAGGGTCGTTTAGATGCAGCCGTAGTAGGAGCTCACTATCGAATTTGTCATAACACGCTCAAGGCTCTATCGGGTTGATACGTTGGCCGACGGATTGAAATTATCAAACGGTACTCCGCTTCCTCCGTCGCCTACACTTGATCAACCTTCGCGTTAATTGTTACTTCTCATTGCCAGATAATCTTTTGATGTTCAAGCTTCATTGTTCTAACGTTGAATCATCGTCTCGTAATTGTTTTTGGGGAATTAGACTTTATGTGCTAAGGAAATGCGCTCAATAAGCGCTGGCTACCATTCTATATTACCGCTACGCGCCGCCCCGTCATTATGCTAAAAAACCCTAATAGTACATAATTTGATCTGCGGCTAGATAGTCATTGTACGTTTTTTGTAAGTCGCAAATTTCGGCAGTCATATCTTATGTCGAATCGATAGCCTCGACCAAAAAACCGCATTAGGAATCTAAATCGAATCACGTAGAGTTGATTGGTTTTTGTGTTTAAACAAAATGTTTGTGCCTGCCTATTGAATTATGTTCGCGCATTTCCGTATACAGTCGTTATTAAAGTCTTTCAGGAATTCTATTTCATAACAACTTGATCGTCAAACAGATACTTAGATGATATATTATTTTATTGCATTATGTGCTCCGGATTTTGTATTCCAAAAGTCAACACATTGCAACATTGCATCCATACGCATATCTATTTTGCATTCCGAACCAGATGCATGAATACATTTAATATTATCACAACATGACTGCAAATATGAATTACGATCAGCACAGCAGGCGAACAAACAAGCATGTTTATCAGATGGCGACGATGTGCCCGAGATAGCGCGGTAAGTGGACCAAGGGCACTGGACTCAGATAACGCAAGGTTGTCGCAGTGTGCACTTCACTGTACCTAGTTGCTAGTGTGCCTACTGTCCAACTATGTCGATTTAGATTTGTAATGTTAAACAGTGTAACGGAATTACGCAAGTAACCAGTTCGTTGATAATGGTAATATAGTAAATACCCATTGCAGCAACGAGTAATCATCACGCCTAATCTGACGATAAATTCTCATTAAACAAGACAATTCAAAAAAATGTAACGAATTTACATGTTATAAACATTAAACTTTTTACATGGAAACCGTCATTTCACGAATGTTTTAAATATAAATTCCGTGTGAGCTGTCGATAGCGCGAACCCCTGACCGCGCTACATACCTATCTACTGAATTATACATACATGATATGGCTAATCTATATCTTTATTTAATAATATACAAGCGGAATGTTTGCGTGTTAGGTGAAGTACCTAACGGTCTGTTTCTCAGGATAGTTATTTTCGCAGTGGTAGGATACTGCAGGATTATATTGATACGAGTACGTACAGGGGATCTTCTCTTCGCCTCCCTTGTTCGAATGTTGGATATCCACATTGACAATGTTTTTCAGTAAAAAGTAAAGTTTTAGTTAACTGAATCACTGAGAACAAAACTACTGTCTAGTCATCATTTATAACCATAAATTAATATTTTAATTCATTTAAATCCGGTTATGTAAACAATTTTAAACCAATAAAATATTGAAGTTAAAAAAATATATTTTAAAACATGCATGATTGATCACGTAATTATAATATATAAATAAAAGTAATCTCAGTAAGGTTATATTTGACAGGTAAGGACATAGCAAACGGTTCGTCCAATGTTTTATTTTAAAATAGTTCCTTTTTGTCCGATGTAGCTAAGTAGATTTTTATCATAATTATTGTGTAATTTCCAGCTCTATAAATATATTATTCGATCATCGGCTCCAAATGTCACAGTTCACTCAACACATAAAATAGGTTAAAGGTGCTCGAACTTTCAAGTTTATAAATATTACATTTATTTATTTATTTTATTATTTATGTACAGTGAGTGGGCTGCATCAATTGGGTACCCCAGTTGTATTAAAATTGAACACACTGTACACAGTAAAATACATAGAGGTACGACATAATTATAATTTTGAGTACAAAAGTACTGCTTATAAATAAATAAATAGTTTTTAATAACGTTCAGTTTCCTGAAAATATAAATAGTGGCCAGACCTACTTATCAGATTAAAAAGACAACAACACAATCTACACTGCCTAAATTAGGAAGGTCTTACTGATATCATAAATTGCATTTGTTTTTATTCCTTGATATTGAGGTCGCGTTTGATAAGAATTATCTCGGCCTTAAGTGGACGCGGAAGAAATCGATCCATTATAGCTCAGCCAAATTAAAGAGGCGTTTATCAGTGGAACATCAATACAACGTGTATGGTCACATTTTTTGTCAGTTTAACATTCGGTAAACAAGTCGCCTAAAGAACTCCCAAGGTTGACCTCGTAGATAAGGCACGATAATTTGGGACATTACTTGAGTGTGTGCATTTAAGGATATTTTTAACGTTACGCAGTCAGACGTTAAACATTTTAAAGTAGTTTATTTGTGAAAGGTTTTTGAACTAAAGTGTAAGTGGCGATAAATCTTGAAGCAGATTTATATTTATTTCCTATGGAGAAATACGTCAGGTTGGATGGAGGTTCATAAACAAGAGTGGAGGCCGCTGCAGGCCCTGAAATAGCGGCGCTGGAGTGCGCTTGATAGAATAATGTGTCCTGGCCAGCCTTGGCCCCGATCTGCGACCCAGTTACCGCTGCTGGCCCGAGCAGGATGCGCTTTTTAGCGGCTTGTTGGCCTGATTGAAGCTTCAGTAGCATTTACACCTCTTGAAAGTACCTTGTGATTTCAACAGTTTTGTTTATAACATTGGTTGTTTGAAATCGGCTCGCGTAGTAGGTAAGCTAGGCGGGCCATTGATTAGGCAGCTATGATGAATGCAGATTAATTTTACATGATCAGATTATAATATGATTATTATGATGCATGTCCAATAATATTCACATGATGGTGTAACAGTCACCTAATACCTAAGTGTCGTCGGAATATTTATAACCACTGAATAGGTGACGAGCTACAGGAAAATAAGCTAATTCATGGAACAATAGAGTAATAGTACAACTGCAGTACAACAGGTCATTTGTCCGGTTGATTACGAGTTCTATAGGTGACGTCACTGCGTGGGCGCGCTTATCAGGACAGTGGAAGTCGGCCACTGTCCCCCGGTGACGGCACTGCACGAGAAGTGCACGGCGCAGGCGCGACACCTCTGACTCACAGCGCATGCGCGGGGTCAAGGCTGCGCAAGAGTCGCGCGTGGCCCCGACAATTCTGGCCCGGTTTCCACTGAAGTTCAATATCGTCGCTGTCGCCTAAATATGTCGTTTTGCGTTCAAATTATTCACGCTGAGCTCCGATTCATGAGACTTTGAACCTGTGTAGGTCGTTATGACGTATCGACTTTATCTAGAGATAAGTAGCAATGAGAATCTAAGACCACGTCTTCATAATCAGCCTTATAATGTTCCCACTGCTGGGACACAGGCCTCCTCTCTTCGAGAGAGAGTGGACTGTAATCTACCACGTGGGCCTAGTGCGGGTTGGTAGATGTCACATGTCTTCGAACTTTTGGTTCTAAGACATAGTTTCCTCACGATGTATTCCTTCACCGTTTTGAGAAAAGTGGTGATGAAATTATTTACACAAAGTAAAGCGTCTGGGTTCGAAACCACAACCGACAACAGTAAGTTGGGGCTGTTACCACTGGACCACCACATCTTCTGGGTCTCCCTTGACCACGTCTTATCAAACACAATACTTCTATATTCCGTTGTTAGAGACGAACAATAATACCTATTTGTTTACCCTCAAAATGACTTCCGCGGTAATATTCTAAGTTATGACCATATTTAATACAAACGCCTTTGAAACAAAAGACCATAAAATGGTCGCCTAGTTTGACTACATCTAAATGTGTTATGTTTATTTTCCTTGTGTAATATATCATATAGGAACATACAGAAACTTATGCTAGCGTCATTTACTATGTTTTGAATCTGACCTGGCTTGTCATTGGCAGGCAATTTATGATACCCGTGACCCAGTTTCATCCCCTCGCTGTACCAAGTGCCTCCTCCGAACTGGGGCAATTGTCTAGATTTGTTTAGGTATCCGATTCGCTGCGAATGACCTATTTTATGTTAACGATTTGTCATGACATCTGACATTAGGAAAAATTATTTAGTTCTTGATGATCTTTTTCCAAAACCTTTTGTGATTTCACATATTCCGTTTTTAACTTTTTTCAGTGGCCATTTTTTATTCAAATCAAATCTTTTTACTATGGGCATAGGTTATACAGACAAATGTTAGGTAAAATTACAGTTCCATTATGTCATGTGACCTTCTGTATAGCTCTAGATGTTACTATGCTTCTATCTACTATAAAAGCTGTCAGGAAAATTCATAAATTCAAGTAAGTACTTTGCACAATATGCAATAGTCTTCTATTCGTTTCATCTAAAAATACAAAATTATTCATATTTCATATTGGAGATATCCAACCGATGCGGTGTGGCCAAGGCAAATGGCTGACTTGCGATGGTAATAATTTATCATTTCCATTTGTTATTTAGAACAACTACTTTTAATATTATATCATACTAGATTTTATCCGCGGCTTCGCCCGCGTGGATGTCGCAAAATATCCCACGGGAACGTACTACCGGGATTACATACCTAATAGCCGAGAAAAACGTTATTGACTCCTACCGTTACGTCCGCGTTACCTTCAACCATAATTATTTAGTTACGCGTAATTTTGAATCTGTGATAGATTTGAAACTATTTATTTAAATAATATGATTTCAAGGCATATTTCAATCTAAATTAAATGACCAATTTAAATAACATATTTTATTGTATTATGATTAATACAATACCGGTCAAAATAGCTTCGGAAATAACAATTAAATTTTTATCAAATTCTGAAAGATAATAATGGTTACTGTGGGTCATCCATAGAACATTGCCATCGCGGACATTTTTGTTAAACTTTTTTTATAAAATTATCAGTACTGTAGAACATTAATTTTATGTAACTTTTACGATTTCCGCGGCGCACGCCAATAAAGCTCCCAGTCGGCATGATTTTTTCCGATATCTTCAACAATAATCGTCAAATTTCAGCCAATTTACACAAAACCTTAATGAATTATGCACTAAAACCTTGCATAAATCCCTTCGTGCATTGGTGAAAACGTTGTCAATGCAATGCAAGGCTGTCGTTTTATCTTTTTTTTACATGAACATTTAATATGGCAAATGCAAGGATTCAGTGCATTGTATAAATATTACTTCTATCTGTATACCCATTTCAGTCCTTCAATATATTTCTGTAACACTTCTATCTCACTATAAAGATTATTTAATTTTATTTATTCCCGTCCTGTTTATGCTAGAAATAGATGTTATAACGGCACTCAAGATTATCAGAATAGTTGCATTGTATTGTTGCCATATCGACTGCAGTAATCTTAAGAGTTCATGCGATTACGTACCAAGAGCAACATGGTCGAGAAGCAATTTGTTAAAACAAAAATAGCAAAAGTATGTAGTATATCCGTGAAGTTTATTGCTCGTTACAGTTTTATTTCAAACTATGGTAGAAAAACCAATTATAATCCAATAAACAAACGATCGGTTTTCAATTTTATGATAGCTAATGTGTCCTGAAAAAAACACTCTGTAAAATAATTGTAAATTGATATGAAAACCTTCACACCAAACATTTAATTTATCATCTGTATTCTCTAATAAGACACCCGCACGTTATAATATCACATAAGAATATATTACATTTAAATTACAAATGATATTCATTCAGATATGCAAGTAGCTCTACTTCCAATGAATGCTTGCAGTTTTTATTAATTTATGATCATAACTGAGCCACTTAGCGATCAATCGCAATACCCTCGTTTCAACGTGATGGAATTAAAATACTTGAATATATTTTATATTGCAACATTACATAACCGAGTCTCGCCTATCGACAAACGCTTGGTTATCGTACTCAAGGCCGGGCCTGCGCCCGCGCAGGACAGCAACTTGTTAATGACATGAACATGAGTGTGTCGTCATCACGAGCATCTGTAGTCTATGCTGCATTCCATAGATAGTGTTAATGTTGACTTTGTTCACGATTATTCTGACTTTGGGAACTTCTTGTGTCTGGCAATGATGAAATTCGAGTTTGGGTTTTAAAAGTTCTTTTTGGTGGCACTAAAACCATCGACAAGTCAGTCAAGTCAATTTGTGAAGAGACATTCATTCACAAATTAACTCCCAATCTAAAAAGAAATGCTGCTTGTTTGCATCTCAACAACAGATTTATGCACTTATGTGCAAAAATACACAGTCAGTAGGTACCTTTAATAAGCATAGGTACCTACTTGTAGTGATTTATTACACTTGTTTCGCGTTCCGTCCACGATTCGTTAACCTATACGTCATTTGTAAAGTATCAAAAACGAGGTTTTAATGGTTCTTTTTGCGGATATTAAGATTCTAGACACAATATAGCAAGCTTAACTCCTGTTACAGAATTAATGACACGTTCCGTAACAACAAGGACGTAAAGATAATGATTTACAAACTCGGAAACATAGTTCGTAATTTACGGATGATTTTAAGTAGCTATTCTAAAGTAGTCGTGCTATAGTTGAAGATCTATAGATGACCGCGCGCTTCCGACATGGTACAGATGGAATCTGATGTATTTCTGCGCCTTGCCAACATTACTCAATCTATTCTAGGATAAATAATTTCACGATTTAATATGTTCTTCCAATTGATTATCAATTGGGTAGGTATTGTAAGATAATTTGGCACACTTTTCTCTATCTCTTAGAAAGGAAAGTCTGTTTAAATTTATAAACGCAACGTGTTTTTTATCAGTTCAATTCAAACTTGAGAGGATTTGGGGAGTATGTTTTCTGCCTGTTAAAAAACATGACTTGATATTGATATAAATAGTACGAAAATACACCGTCGAGGGGTGTCACACCCTCGCTTCCATTTTACAATATTGGGTTATAAATAGCTTCTTTTGATGACATGAAATATGCTCCTGATACGCCTTCACATTTAACCACAGCAGTTAAAACGTCTACAGACAAGACTATAACTCACACATGTCTTGGAAAACCAAAAAACATTTTCAATTTCACTGCAAAAACCCTAATGTAATTTGCCGTAACTTAGCCTGACATTTAAAATTTATAACACATAATATAACCTAACAAGAATGAAATGACGTTTCCTGCATTATGGATGCATTAGGCCCAGGTGCTTATAACGATCAAAGTTATATGCAATACCTGAGTAACCGGAGTTAGTATTTAAAAGCACAGACTAATTATTTAGACGCTAGACGTTAGACAAAGACAGAAGACTTTAGACCAAGGATAAGACAAAGACAGGAGATATTATGGCAAGTAATTATGGCGATAGGTGGCCGTTTAAAATGTCAGAGTTAATGTGAAGTATAAAAGCTTTTATAAAAAGTCCACGGCGGCTTGGACGTGATCTGCAAGTGTGACGACAACTTGCTACGAGGAAAACAATTTATTATTTTGTTGTATGATAATAAAGACCTATTAAAGGTAACATAAACTATGCTGATTGGCCACTTCAACCATGTGCATGCAATAAATGCCATTTCATTCACAACAATAACCAACGGTTGTTGATAAATCCACTACTTACTTACACCTTTAGGGCCGTCTCTTGACAATATTGTAATATCGTTAATATTAAAGTAGAATATATTACAAAGGAAAAATATTTACGACAGTATTTTCAGAGTCTAGATACAAAGATACACGAGCGTAAATAAATGCAACAATTCTCTGCGTCAGCTGAATGTTTAAGAACGGCAACAATTTTATCTTGATCTCGTATTGGGTGAATGAAGCGTCTCGCAAAATGATTTACAGGACTTTATTAAAGGGCAGCACCCCGAGCAGCCAGCCAGGCAGCTCTCGAACTGAGCTATTGTCGGTTCTGTTCAATAATTAAAAGTCAAAAGGTTTCGCCATCGCGCCTTGTTTATGGTCGTCCGTAATTACACGTCTCTCTTATACGTTCACAACCAATAAATTGCAGTTCGACAACATCTCGCAATTTCTGAACTAATAAATCTTACAATTAAAACGTTACTCAAGATTTTCGCGCACAGTCGCGAACAAACGGCCCTGTTATGACACAAAACATCTGCGATATAGGAAATATCAAGAACATAGTTGTATGCAACGCAATGCGGCAGTAAAGCTCACGTATTATTGCTTTACCAATACAAGTGAGAAGAGAAGTTAAAACAAGTGCACTTATTGGCGACGCGAGCCTTTGCTACTATTCCACTTTTATTCCTAGCACGAACAATAGGCCTGCCGGTAATATAGCCGGTTTTGTTGCCGTCCACCGATCATTGGTGCAAGTTACGATGCTATAAATACGGCAGGACGTGCCCGTGACCCGGGCACCGCGCGCACTCGCGCCACAACACACCACTCTAACTAAATGCACTATTTTGATATTTTTCGCGTTGTTCGCTACGTTCTGATTGAGTTATTGAGAACTATAAACGTTACTTTGGCTTCATACGTGACTGAAAATAATGTTATTGTAATTTTCTTTTTACGTCTACAACTTTCTCGTTCCAAGTTTGTGTAAACAAGAACAAGCCCGACTGGTTCTGCTATTCAAATTGTACTGGCGCAGGCGCTGGCCATATATAAATTACATCATTTATGAAGCTCACTTACAGGCGCCTCTCTGCAGTTTGTATTTATGGAATTAAGATATGAAGCTCGAACGAATTGAGATATTTGCGAATAGCCAAAGCCATGACTAGACAAGGCCTTGGCGTTGTTCCAGCACAACTGGGGCAAGCTCTCATAGGTGACTATCGGTAGACCGTTTGTTGGCAATCGCCTTAATAGGTTATATGGAATTCTCAACGCTGGCTACATAATTTACTCAAGAGTTAGTTGCACGGGTGAATGAAATGCTGTTGCTCCTTGAAAACAAATGCGCAGCTATTCCGTGAATGCATACTGCCTCTTATGAATTGTTTGAAGTGTACATCAAAGATGTAGATCTCATTTCATACTTGTTTGCACATTGTCGTCATCGCTTTTCGTGGATTTAGGAGGAAGGTCGCCATCCATCTGAGTGGAGAACAAAGTAAAACAATGCGTGTTCGATACGAGATGTGCACACGATGATATAATAACTAACTTGAGGTCTGAGGTAACGACAGACCTTCGCTCTACCTTCCCATGTTATTGCTTATTGGTGCTTATTGGCCATGACCGTGACTCGCAATTAGATATAATTACCTTCAATTTGTGCTGCTACCAATGTTATTCGCGGTGGTCTGGACTGATGTCTGACTAGCTCTCTGCAATTATTTTGCCTTCGCAAATTAAACCTCGTTAGATTACCGCGGAAGTTTATTTGCTCGGAATTAGATTTTTATTGCATAATTCGCCCTTTCCGATAATAAAACATGTAACGGACTGTAACAAAGTTATATAAAAAATCCTCGGGCTTTAGAGGCCGAGCTATAGTTGAACAGTTGCATGACATCTGGCGGAATGGTCTAAATACGAACTATGATCTCAAAGTAATTAAAACAAACGTGCAAATTATTAAACTTCCCACATGTCATATAATATTTAAATGTGGTGGCGAGTTTTTTTTTTCTAATTACAAAGTTGGCAAGGAAGTGGTAGACGACACAGGCTGTCAATCCGGTACTATTATAACCCGCAAGTTTGTGCTTTTTGGCATAAGCCCCTCCTCTACACGGAGTCAACGTTTTCTTTGACAGTCGACACGGCTCGTGTCAACGAAATAAATAGGTAGTTTTACTAGAATTTTAAAATAAAGAAGAAAGTCTGCAATCTCATTGTTCCGCTATGATCGTGAGTAATTGCTGTCCACGATAATTCTGATGGGAATATTTTCAGAGCGTTTTAATTTAAACTCTTGCGACCCAGCTGGAATTTCTGTTTTATTTTTATAAAATTGCTAAATAAGCCCCCTTGGTAACAAAATGACCCGAATGCATGTTATCGTTGTGTCATCGCACCTAATATTACCAGTAGCGAAGACAATGCATTACGCAACGAGTGTGCCTGCATCGGCAGTCGGCGCACGCGCACCGAGCAACGGTCAGCCGCGCCGGTGCATCGTAGCTTCTGTGACCCAATTGCTGTTTGATTCCAGTAAACACTATTGTACTTTATTTGGTGTTCTTTTATCAGAAATGGAGAGAATGGGTCAAAGTACCAACCATGACGGTCCGATGATTCAACGTAGTAACTAGGTCTACAGTATTGTTTTACAAAGTGTTAGCAACTTTTTGCAAGTCGCAAAAGCGCTAAGAATAAATTTCGTGTTTTGCCAGCAACATAAATAAGGTGGCTACATTGAAATTGAAGGTTTCTTCCATCTCTACAAACTTTTCTATAATTTACAGCCTTAATTTCGGTAGCCCGTCTAATACCATTATTAATATCCTGACAGCGGGTGTTTACGTAAACTCTTAATAAAGCCTGCAAAAACACCTAAAACAAACATCGATATTTCACATTAAGTTTGTTTTCACGAAAAAAAAAACGTTCTCGCGCAGAACGCGTAAATAAGCTCGTAAAGCTCGGTCGGACCCAATTATTACATTTTGCTGACTTTAATCATGATTAATATCCGTTTAGGCATGCTGCGGTGTCAAAACAGGATATTGTACGAATTTCCAAATTAGAAATATCCTTTTCACGCCAACTGGCTGCCATTACAAACCAACCGTTGGCGTTGGCAGAAGTTGAGCTCGAGAGCAATCTGATATATCTTCGGATATTTGTACAATCGTGATCGTAAATAGTTAAAGGTACTGAGTAATCAGAAATAACAGTTAGCTATTTCTGTGTTTAAGCACCCCAGCAGTAATTGGCACAATGCACGCATCGATACCTCGTAGGCCATTCCCAGGGACTACAATGCGTCGGAAACCGGCAGGTCTCGATCCAACTCACAATTTCATATCACTAGTCGGACTCAATAGTTACATCACGTAAATGATAGTATGAACGCAGTATACCTAGAACGACTTACACTAAATCACTTGACACTGAAAGGAAGTGCTTCTGCTAACAAGTTTAAGGTTCTATTTTCCTGTCCCACACGTTTCTAGGCTCATTCGAATGCGAATACTTGAGCAGCGCACTGCGAAATGCATGCAAGCGAAAGTAAAGCTAAGGCTTTTCACAAACAGTCCAAGTTTACGTAACGTCGGTTAACATTGTCTAGGTTGCATTATGTAAGTGTTCGTGTGACTGCGAGGAACGGTAACATGGTTCCTTAGCAGGTCACATAGGTGCGAATGACATCAGTCGCTGTCAAGTGCATAGGAGTCAACGAACAGGATTTAGCATTGCGTATGCATTAGACGCACCGTAGCCTTGACTTCCTCCATAGTAGCTGGCATGGCTCGCGGCCAGAACCATTCACTGACCCACTACGCGTCTTCGGAAACCCCTGTATTATTTTGCTTTATAAACAGCCATAAATTGAAGCTTGTACCAGAATGGCTCCGCATTAGCATTGCCGGCGCCCGCATATTCGATTCCGGCCACATTAAAGGTAATAACACAGCTGAAGAGGAATGAGATGTCTAGTTGCGGCTGTCGTCTTATGTCGCGGTAATGCTGAACGAATGGCCGGTGTGTACGACGTGGGCAGTTAAAGCTATGCAGCCGGCGTGTTAACCCAGCTATTATCTTTTAATACCATCGACTTCATTATTCGCTACATTTTTTTTGCGACCGCAGCGAGGTGCGGCCGGCATCGCGAGTCGCCGACACGGGTTTGATAACCCGGAGACCTTGGTCTTAATTGCGCTTGCTCGGACCATTCCGCCGCGGCCACTTTTTATGCGCCTGCACATCGCTAGTAAAAACACGACAACGACGCCTACCCAGCCGGCTCTAAGTGGTGCAATAACTCGAACAAAACTCAACCAGTCGACAGCTCCTCAAACTCGTTGGTTTACCTCAAGTGCGCTCTACCGAGAAAGCCACGCTTAGATTCTGAATCCTTTGCAGATCTTACTTGATAAATCAGCTTTCTTGTTATTATGATCACGAAATGAAGTTTCATGTAGACTCGGACAGGGCAAAGCGAGTAAACCATAAAGACTATGACTTTTTTAACTTTCAAAAACAAAATGTTGACTTTTGTACTTATTTATTTTATTTTTGTTTCAGGTAAGAACGAACTAAGAACAGACGGTGATAGATTAGTAACAAAGGTATTGTGAATACTTTACACAAGGTTCCGAAAGGGAAGGCAGTAAGTAAAAATATTATTTGATGTTTTCCATCTTTCTCGCGAAAGCCACAACAAAGGCGTGATGGCAAACAGCCAACTTTCGGCTATATTAATCATTCCTCGGTACGTAAAACTCGCCATTTATAAATCCGTACATACCAACTAATGATAGCCGAACATAAAAGAAAACAAAAGTTTTATTTATTTCGATGAATATCATTAAAAACTTGAATGGGCCAACAAGATTACCAGAAAGGTATTAGCCATTAGCGAACAATTTATGAGATATGTAACTATAAAAGCTTTGATTATAATAGATTCAAAAATGAATTCTAATAATATGTAAAAAGGCGTCGAAGAAAACAAACTAAACGACTGCCAGGTAATTTTAACGAAAAAACCTGCGAAGATGACGTCACCGCACAGTGACAAGTGGTTACCTCTGGTAACCTTGACGCCAGCACTGAGATCGATCAATTTCATCTCTAATTTACATTTAATGGAAAAGCTAAGAGCAAAAAATGGCAACACTCAGCAGAGCAGAGCTAGCGTACCGGAATACAGACAAGGCTGAATCGAATCGCGGCTGGAATACGTTTTAGACCATACAAGTTTTTCTGCTGATGAAACTAAAGAAGTATCATAATGTTTAACCTCATTGGTTTTGCAATTCTTGACCATCGATGCTATTGATGAGAAAATCATAAAAAATACCGGTACTTAGCGGAGTATAAAATTGACTCCTTTATCTTAAATCTCGATTGGATTCGTATTGAAGTGGTAATACCAAGCTTTCCGACTCGGACTTTAAACAATGGAACACCATGTTTAATGAGGAATATCCAATAGTTAATTGAATTGAAATGATCGGAGTAAATGTTTGTATTGATGTGATGATATTTCTGAGAATTAAACGAGTTATAGGATGACACATATAAGAAAAAGTATGACAAGCACCTAGCAAGTCTATAGGATAAGAATAAGTAATACCAACAATTCTATATAATATGAACACCACATTAACCTGATTTCCTAGGAACCTGCAACTTTGCAGAGACTTTACCTACAATTTAGATAGGTACAAGGATGCCTATGAGGCTAGTAATCCCTGCCAGGTCAGGAATGCCACAATCAGTGCCAAAGCACTGCTTGGAAACCGTTTGGCATACATATTGCGGCTCAAAAGTTTATAAAGTTTTACAATGTATGTAGATTGTTGAGGCAGTTTCACAGTGTGCTCTACTGAGTACCAAGACTACCTACCAAGTATTGATTCTGTGTATACTACTTTAGCTTGTGCCAAGCTCAGATGTTGAAGCATTGTTCGATAGCTTAGCTGTATCGGAGTGAGCTGTTCTGTTTCAACTTTTGGAAACTTTTCTTTTCCTCATTGATGGTGCCTTTTTACACGTCCCGGTTTCCGGATAGCCGGTGCCGGGTACCCGGCGGCTAATTGAATGGCCGTGTAGTTTATCTTACGCCAGGTACGTGTGAAAGATAACGTACTGTATGCCTATACACTTAACCGCCGGATACCCGGCTCCGGGACGTATGAAAAGGCACTAACGCTATTTTTATTCGTAGAGCAGTGCTATCTAAATTATTTTTAAATAGGCTGATGTTCTGTACCAATTGGTTGGCAAGGTTGCTACAAATCAGCAAAGAGGACGACCTGGTGGGGGGAGGGGGGTACAGGAACCAATCGAGCATTCGAGCCTTTTACTGCACGCACGATTGGAGCTCACGACTCGACTCCACAGTCCACTGTACAAACACTTTGCACGGTACAAACGAGGAAAAAAGACTTCGGCCGTTCGTGATTTTTGTTTGTTTTCCAAATGAAGCTGCCGGCTACCTCGAGTAAGTGAGTGCGTCCGTTTTTCGTTTTGGTAAAGCGATGCCTCCAAGAAGAAACGCAAGTTTCTCAACATTTTTTTTATCTCTAAATCTTTATGATACTGATAATATTATAAACCCGGGTCACTTGCTACAAAAATACGCACTTATACAATCTTCATTCAATTCTATCTTGGTTATTTTATGTAGTTATAGTTCATACCCTAATAACTAGTACATGTAAATTCCTCGTTGGTCTAGTGGTCGCAAGCGCTACTGCTGAGCATGAGGTCCTGGGTTCGATTCCCGGGTCGGGCAAAGTGTTATTGGGTTTTTCTATCTGAAATTTCTCAGTAGCAGCTCGGAGTCTGGATTTGTGCCCGGTTGATGGCAATAGGCTCGCCCCCTATTACATGGGACTTAAACATAACTGGCGAAATGTGGGTGTACCTGCTACAGGGACACCTCTGCCCAACCCTTCGGGGAAACAAGGCGTGATGTTATGTTATGTTATGTAAATTCATTTTACAGTAGTATTTTTATTGGTTTTTTTGCTAAATAAAAATTAAAGAACTTCTTTTTATTTTCATTTATATCGCTGTCTGTACCCAATTGTACAAAATCATGACGAAATGTTTCAAATCGGATAACTACAAACAAAATCGCTTGTCATTTAGCAATCTACCAGTAGGTAGACGCTTAGTAATCGGATGTGAAAAGATAAATAAAATAGTAGATAGGAAGTAGGAACCATTGTTGTTACTTGTCATATTTAGTGAAGATGATCCTACATAGTATTTATTATTATTTTATTTTATACATGTATAGTATACAAGGTTTTAGGCAGACGGTTGAATATACGAAAATGACGGATCCTTGGGGCCGTCTGCTGTGTTTAATAACAATTTGCTTAATAACAAGACCCTGGCCACACGGAATTTTTTAAATTACTTTTTTAAATTTTATTCGAAATTCGTCGTTGTTCAAATTTCAAACGTCAAAAATTTCATTTAAAAATAACAGAACTGGCAACATTTATTTTATTTTTATCTGGAATAATTATTGTAGAATCCAACATATAAAAAAAAAATTGTAACTTTTCGCAAATGTAGAGTTCCGTGCATTAAATATGGCGAATACGGGTATGAACCAAAGATGTTTTCCTAGTATTAGAACTGCTCTATCACTTAGTAAATGCAATTTGGCGCACAGATAGTTTATAACCTGAATTAACACATAGGATACTTTTTATTTCGATATTCTCACGGGATCGAAACTTATGCGGGTGAAACCGCGGGGCGCTGCTAGTCTTTCATAAAAGTCTAGATAATTATTTAAGGAGAAGAAATAAAATAAATAGGTAAATAGGTGTTACGCCATAGATCGATCAATCTGATTGGACGTAATAAATCGAATAAATAAAAATGTAAGTACCTAGTTTAGAAACTGCCTCATTTGAATAGATGCGATTTGGTGGAAGTCCCTCAGGCAGGGAGAATGGTAGAATAATCTTTCCATCTCCATTATGAACAAGATTGTTGAATCATAGCAAAAATGCGGTAGCTATTTCAGATATTTAAGACAGCTTAGTCGTCTATCTTTTTAAAAATAAATCAACGAGGGAAATAGACAAATCGTCTCACACCTACGTATTCGCGTACAAAATGGGTGCTAAACACAAATAATAAATTAATAATTTCAACATAGTGTGTGCAGATAAATTGTTTTTTTTTATTGCATGACGGATACGTTGGGCACGGCAATGGCGGCGTATTTCCAAAACATGGCGGGTCAACGCTCCGCGCCACGTGATGCTGTGACGCTAAACAGCGTTCGCTACAATCATGGCTCACTCGTCATTCTTACTTCTAATCTAATCTAGCCGGTGACGATACCCAAACAAATCGTTATACATCGTTGCTCGCACGGAATCACGCCACAGTTCACGCGGAGCACGCAACGAAATGTAATCGGAACAAACCAATGCTATCGCCGCAGTTGTGCAGATAAAAATGATCGCTACACCTTCGTACAGCCAAAGAGTCTGATAACCTGAATGCTGCAATTTAGGTCGTCGTTCCATTTTTTGGTGGAGGACATCAGAGATTCGTGTCAATGTGTCACATATACGTCTGGCAAAACAAACGGTGTAAGTACCTACGCTGTTTATCTCTCTATTAAGGGCATCTGCTAAAATGGGTCTAGGTTTATAAGTATGATTAATAATATACCTACCTGCTGTCTGTATGTAACCGTACATAATACCTACCTACCTAACCGTGGATACAGTGTAGTCATAATCACACAACTAAATGGATAATGAACGAAGCATCTACGTGCTAGCATTTAAAATGCACTAGTGACTTTGAGGTTACATAGCTACATTAGCATGACATTAAAATAGTATTGTATAAGATCTGCTTTAATTACTTCAGTATTTATCTATGTTTTAAATAACTATGCCGTATATAGTAACGTGCAGTAGAACTGATTATATATGCAGGGTAATAACCGCAGCATAGCAGGTAGTCGGTACTTCATGTCCAAATGAACAAATCACCTGAAGACACTAACGGATAAACAGGAAATCAGGAATGTTTACCATTAGATAATTTCGCAAATAACTTTCTCAAGTTCAAAAGTTGCGTAACAAACAGCGAAGTTGTTTTGATAGAACGAGTCTTCATAAATTGAGGGTGTTTTATCGGCGCGCTACATTCTGTCGCCGGTGGCTTGACTTTCTGTGCCACGGTTGCGCGCGGGGGCCGGAGGCGTGCGGCGCGGGGCGCGGGGGACGTGACGTCACGCCGACCGTGGCAGTGAGTAGTGAGAGCGGCCGCGTCGCTCGTTCGCTCGCTCTACGTACTCCGCTGACGACGGTCGCGCGCGCGCAACGTACTCGTTTTTACTGCTCGAGTAACGCGTGAACCCCGTCTCCACATCACCGCACGAACTCGTGGGACTCGCGTGCTCTTCTCACCTGTTGCTCGGATTGTGTTGTGACTAGAAAAAGTTGTCGCCGCTCGAACGAGACTTTCGAGTTCTATTGGATTGCACAAAAGTCGAGACAGTGGATAGCGATTCGTTTCGGTTTGAACGTTGCGTAGACGAGTGGTGCATGTCCATAGAGTCGCGTTTAGATAGTTTAGTGCGAGGAAAAAGTGAAGTGAAAGCCTTCGTCGGAGGATGTCCCTCGGCGCTCGTGGATACCGGAGCGTGTGACACGCTCGCAGACATGAGACGCCGCTGGTATAACAACGGAGGATTCCAGCCGCTGCGAATGCTCGAGGAGAGCTCGTCTGAGGTGACTTCGTCTTCAGCTCTCGGCCTGCCACCGGCTATGGTGATGTCCCCGGAGTCGCTCGCGTCGCCCGAGTACGGTGGCCTGGAGCTGTGGGGCTACGACGATGGCATCACGTACAGCATGGCGCAGTCGCTGGGCACCTGCACCATGGAGCAGCAGCAGCAGCCGCCACAACAACAGCAGCAACAGCAAACACAACCCTTACCGCCGATGCCCTTACCAATGCCCCCGACAACACCGAAATCAGAAAATGAGTCGATGTCATCAGGTTAGTTTGAAAAAAAAAACTTAATTTAATAAGGGAGCCGATATTTTTGTTTTGAATATTGTAATACAATGTAACATGCAAAAAAGTTAGCGTATTTTTTGGCGGCAAGCGTAGCGCTCGGCCGGCCGAGAGCGAGCCGCGACTGTCATCGACCTTTGGCCCGGATACCTTGACCGGCCGCTACGAGCCGATGTCTCCTTGCCCTTACAACAATCACAATCGTTTTGTTTACCTACATTCAGTTCGACGAATGGAAGGGTTATCTTGTTTTTGTAGTATTGTAATAGCAATTGGATTAACGTCTGAGTATTTTATACGTTTTACCGAGTCAAAGTGCTGTAAAGAAACAAATTAGACTCGCTTTATTTTAAAATACGCGGTGGTGCGTATTAAAGAAGTAGGTATTTCAATGAATAATCTAGTAAATGGTTTCGTAACCGATGTTGATTGCATTTTATTACACCACCATAACAATACATTTGAATGTGCGAGTGTTCGTCTGACTAATCTTAGAATGATCGACTGTGGGCGCGCTGCTAAAAATACTCGAGTATCTATTTGTGCCAGTACCTAATACGTACGCGTAGGTATTGAATTAGCAACAGTGACATCCAGGTGCACTGTATTATGTGCAAATTTTATGAGGAAGTCATTATAAATTTATAACCTAACGAATTCAAAAATATGACTTTCAAGCTTTGTATGTTATAAACTTCATTTCCTACATATGGCTTCTAATTATGCGTTGATTAGTATAGTTTCTTAGTAAACAATAGTTTACGTCTTGGCATTTGATTAGCGTCTACAGTTAGTGTAGGAGGATCATAGTATGAGTAATTCTTATCGCGACTAGTTACCTACAAATTCAAGGTTGCCATGGAAAATTTACTATGTCGTATGTGAAATTGGATTTCTTGCGGCATTACTAATAGATTTCAATTGATTGAAGTTTAAATAGCATACGAGATAAGGTATTATGTAGTATCTATCACATATTATTTGTAACTTTATTATACTACATTTAATGTGGCATATCAACAACATTTCTTATCATTTATCTTAATTAAATAATTACTTATTTTCATCAAGCGTTGCATCTCTGTAATGTCTGTCACTGACAAAATTCGGTAGCATCCTTAATTTAATTTATACTAGCAGCGCCCCACGGTTTCACCCGCATACGTCTCGATCCCGTGGGAATATCAGGATAAAAAGTATACTATATGTTAATCCAGGTTATAAACTATCTGTGTGCCAAATTTCATCCAATTCAGTTCAGTAGTTCTTGCGTGAAAGAGTAACAAACATCCATCCATTCATCCTCACAAACTTTCGCATTTATTTATTTTTTGTGAATAACTAATATTACCTAGTAACACAAAAATGATTCACAATCTATGGCTGTTTTCGCATTGCTCTGATTTGATGGCTATAATTTGCAAAAATTTACCTCGTATGTCAAATTGTATATAGGTAAATCACGTGTTTCTAAATCATAACATTACACGGATCTTGCGTCATAGTGCTCAGATGCATCTAATGATGACTAATGCAGCGACATATTGGTGCCGATTCCCTTGTTCACAAACTAAACTATATTTAAGTTCAGTGCATCTTTTTCTTTCTATTTCATTAAGAAAAGGACGGAAGATAAATTTTAGTTTAGTCCTGTCAAATTAATCAGCGCTTGACGTAAATTGACGTAATTTTAGTAGGCAAGTTTTTAATCACGTCTAAACTTGTATGGACTAGTGACAGGCGCTGATTAATTTGACAGGACTAAACTAAAATTTATCTTTTGTCCTTTTCTTAATGAAATAGAAAGAAAAAGATGCACTGAACTTAAATTTAGTTTAGTTTGTGAACAAGGGAATCGGCACCATTGTATGCCTTTACAAAACATTAAATATTCTTCAAGGATTCACGAACATGCAGAATATTGCTAGAATTGTATAAGTATGCTCAATCTATCATCAATCGCGGAGGGAGGCAAATGGGAAGGGAGGGACGAAAAGAGGGCCGCACCCTCTCAACCAACAAGTAAAATAATCTATTCTTGTAACGAAGCTATTTACAAAAATAACAAGACAAAAGAACCAAAACAAAACTAAGTCCACGTTCTTATAAGAATTTACTAAATAAACATCTACTTAATATTCTGCAAATGCAGCTATTGAAAACACGAGTTTGGTCGTCCATATATCTCGACACAAGTTTATATTCAAAAAAAGCCTTGAGATACCTACTTCTAATTTTAGTTACAAAATAACTTTTAAATCTTGCGACCGTAGAGCAACTTAGTTTGTTAATCTTTCTGCCAGGTTATACGCAAAATATCTTAATAAAGAGCGAACCTGAGCAGTGAGTGTTGAAATAATTTCAATTTGCTAAGAAATACTGTATTAAACAATTTAAGAGAGCTGGTTGCAGTGGAGGTTCGTCGGAGCGACCACGGTCGCGCCGGTCCAACCGGTTTCAACACTACTTCTGATGGTAAATCGCATCGCCTGACAAGGCACGTATGCACATGATATACTTTAACTAACTATATGTGAAGATGTTATAAATAAAAGGTAAGGAAATCCAAATTGTGATCTCTGAATGTGAAGTCAATCGAGTGCACTTCGCAGTCGCATAAATACGCTGTAAACTGTATGAAGTCTGTTTGGTTCATTTGAAAAGACTTCAAATGGATTTCAAGTAGATAGAATGTAAATCACTAACCACCATCATATTGAGAGATCCTTTCTATATATTCAATAACTTGAATTTTCTTCTGGATGTAAATGAAAGCTATAATTTCTTTGATTCCCACAATGTCATTATTCTCTGTAGAAATTAAAATAAATTTAATCTTCATTGAAAAAATAACTTTATTACTCAGATTTACCTGGTGAAACATTAGCGATAGTGTAAAATCGTCACCCCTTGCAGATTTCCACTTTCTTCAATGCGCGGCCATGCGATAAATTCAAGTTTCATGTACGTGGTACATATCTCGATAATTGCTAATGTTTCATAATTAACTATTCAGAATCAGCTCTCTAGAAAATCAAGTAATGTATTTATTGAAGTGACAACAATTTTGAGGTAATTTAGGCCGTGCGCAGACTTGAGACAACCCTTCAGCCGGCACCCGGCACGCAAGCTGATTGTTATATTACAATATTAAACCTTCTCTAATACATACTAGACATAGTACACAAAAATTTCATGATTTAGACAGACTATGGCTCTATGCAAACAATTATAGCGACAATTTCATAGTCAAAGACAAAATTGTATTACAGACAAAACTGTTTTGACTGCGGTGTGCACTGTCATTTAGAGTTTCTGTCATCCAACAATGTTTTTTTTTTATTAAATTTTTAAAAGCTTAAAATGGTTTCCTTCAGTTTGATGATATGTTTTAAAACGCTGAAAGATGTTTGTGGCACATTAGTCATTTCTCAGAGGTTATTTCTAGGGTACTTGTGGTTAGATTAGAATGTGTGCTTTGCTATTTTGAGCTCGCCAGGGTCTCTTCCGAGTTGGGCGAAGTTGTTCAATGTCCTTCCTCGAAAATATTGCTTATTTGTACATGTCCGTGTTAATTGGTACACATTGATGTCATCATGCATTTTCAAAGCTTGGGTACAATTTTAACCGCATCAAAAAAGGAGCAGGTTATATTACCTATGTTCGTGTATATGTATTTTTTTTTTGTATAAGCATCGATATTTTCGTCAATTGTGGACCAATTTTGTAAATTCTTTTTTCATTTGGTAGAGGAAACTTGCGCGGTGGTCCCATATAAATTTGATTAACTTTGCTTTGGTAGTTTTTGAGTTAGCTTGATGTCTTACTTCCTGTCACTATTGTTTACATAGCAAGTACTGCTATTAATACGCATTGGTGTGGGGTAAGCACTATAACTAAAAAGTGAAAAATAAAAAACTTTATTACAAACAAAAACAACCGACTTCAAAAAAAAACTACTTACTTAATGAAAAATAAATTTAATTTCGGAAGTCGATGCCAAACAACTAAAATACAGTTCCAAAGACACCGCCTTCTGAAATTGAAGTTATTTTTCTCTATGTAGGGTTTTTTTTTGGAAGTAGGTTGATTATTATTTTTTGTTTTTTTTTTTTTCAAAATTATTCTGTATCAGTTAGATTATTCTGAATTCTGATGGTATGTTTTTCTTATGTTGAAACATTTTCGAGGTAGCAATACTTCTGTTGCCTCTAGCCTGATGGTCTCCCTCGTGTGACGGGAATCCATACCCTTTTAATTAAAGTTAAACAATTATAGGAACATGGCGGTCTGCTGCCTCAGTCCCAGATATATTCTTTCCCTTATTAAAGCGTACTGAGATATTTTATATGGTAACAGCCCGCATACTACAGTTATCTGTGATGTTACTATTAGTCGAGGCTCATGCTTCAGTCAGTTTTATTGACGCATTACTTCGAATGACGTGTATGCGGGCCATTTTATTGGGGATGACTGTTTTTACATCTTTTCTCGTCCTATTAACTCCATTTTGTACTTATTTTGATTTCACTTAGTCAAACCTATTTGAAAAATATTACTAGGTAATATTTTTCATGAGAAAAGATTTATTCCATAAGCTCATAATACTGTTGTTACTAAATTAGATTTCAGTGAATAATAACGCCATACTTCGTCATTATAGCGCTAGCCGGCCAATCCATCAAAGTTTTACATGCTCAGAAAAATTAAGCTTGGTTTTACCAAGAGTAAGTTACCTCGTTTTTCTTTCAGAATAAGTAATCTAATATCAGGTCAATGCCATATTGTAAAATTTTTAAGTAGGAATAATTTCTAAGCATAATTTCTAAGTATTTTACTGAATATATAATTATTAATAATAGACTTTTCAATGAGTAGGTATATTTCAAGTACGAACTACCAAACTTCATAAAAGCACAGTAATTATTATTTTATATAATGTTTCAAAATTACAAATTAAGTTCGAAAAATATATCGCTTAAGTAATACCTACCTAGTTTCTGTGAAACTTAGGCGTAATTCTTCTGTAAAATCTTGCCTTCTAAATTGAAAAGATCCCGTAGAAATTGGTTGAATCCATTGAAAAGACTTCATTATCAATGTTATTAGCTTTTAGCGTACTTAAGTAACTTTTGTATTGTAATAAATCCATTAAGTAACAATACAATCATTTTTATCTCAGTGAGTAAGTAATAATTTATTGTTTACATCCATAGTAACCACTCACTTATTGAAGAATTCCCTTATTGAATTATTTGCAAAAATTTTACTTCAAAGGAGTTTTATGTTTAAATTTCCCGCTATAAAGTTAAATAGTCGAGAAACAAGATGGCGTAAAAGATTCCATTAACACCTTGATGCCTATTCATCTGTAAGAAAATGAACTGGGTCAATCAACGCTCTTGTAATTCTATAATAAGTGATCCGAATCATTTGGTGTTTTGTGTTTTGAAAGGCCAAACGAATCCCATTCAGATTACCTTGGAAGTCGAAGAATATTTTATAGTTTAATCTGTTACACTAGAAACTGGAATCACACTTTGGTGTTATGATCAAACATGGCATGATTGTGTTAAACTTTATGAAAAGATTTGTGTGGAATAGTTCAATAGGTAAGGAAATGGTCGTGGATTGTCCTGTTACCAGCTAACGAATGATTGATAGCATCGATAGTTACGAAATAAATTGCTAAATAAACGTAGGGTACAGTAGAACCCCACGGGCCTCACCTGAGGTGAATGTATCGCGGCGTCCGCGTGGGGGCGCCAAGGTCACAGCCGTTTTTTGACACGTCGCATATAAATAGTCGAGAAGTCAGCCAGTGTGTACACGGCACTAATTATTTCATGCCACTAAATATACCCAGTTCACTTAGCCGGAAATCATTTGTTTCTCAATTTGAATAATCGTTTGTTTTATCGCAGCGAAAGGGTTACGGACCTCGGCGGGACCTTGCTGATTTGACAGCTGGAGCTAAAAAAATAATCTTTGTAAGAACGCGCGACAGATCTTTAACTGATTAATGTTGAACAACCTTCGTTGACTGGTATGAAGTGGTATGTGATTAATACTTTTTGTTGAACAGAAATTATTATTCAGTCAAGTACCATGTTAGATGGTAGATCAGATACTTGTAGGCACTCCACTGTATGACGTGTAATGATTTCAATAACACCACTAGAATACTATTGAAGCTATTGCAGAACATGACACCGAAATCCCATTTATAACGATTGCTTATATGCGAGCAAACGTTTTCAATGTGTGAAATGCGATACTCTCTCAGTCGTCAGCCATACATGATTGATGATTCCTTAATCAAAGGGGTCATCAACCCTTGGAGGAGCACAGTGATAGCTTATGACTTCATCTGATTTAAATAAAACGTGTTATATAACGATTAGCAGTCACGTAACACGATTTGTTATACTTCAATATACGCTTTTATTTTATGTATTATTTATACAATAATGTAGGTTTCCGTCCATTTATAATTGGTCTTTGAATTAGCATATACAAATCCGATCAACTCGGTCGCTATTAGCTACTAAGGCGGGTTAGTGTTAGAATAATATTAATCTTTAGTGAAACTCGGCAGCTGCTTCTAACATTAGCGAGGGTCATATATTTTTCAATAATAAAACGTTTTTGGCAACCCTTTGACTGTATAATCTAATGGTCTGTCTGACCCCCTATTTTCTAAGCACGCGGCTTTTATAAGAGTCGTGACTATTTTATTGTTAGGGACCCCTCGAATTAGGAGTGGGTTAAATGTAATTATGTGACATAATGTAGTTTTTCATCGATAGCCAAAATTCTGAGAACTGGTCGCTGTTAATAATAAAAGTGGATTTTTTTAATGTCAGTTTTAAATACCTAGTAAGTTTTCAATCTGTTTGAGGTTCATTGACACCCAGTTAATATTTATGCCTAAAAAACGGACCGCGTCACATCAAGTCACATGAGTTTTCTCAATTTGATAGTATAATGCCAAAGAATTCGTGATTTAGGTATAAATAATAATGTTTAGGTTACTTAATAGTTTACTTAGATGTAGAATTTAAGGCTGCATTATCACGATTACTCAACATTCTGATGTCATGAGTTGATAAGTGCTCCATAATTACGTAAATACTAAAGAGTGCTAATGACCATTCTGATAGTCGTTTCCGTAATTTTGTGTTCAAGCTCTAAGGACGTATTTCCTAATAGCGACGCACCGAGTTGCTTAGTCTGATCTGATTCGTCGAAAGTCATATGCAAGGTGGGTTAAACCTGCCTCGCTCGGCTCCTAAGCATATAAGGCCTAAGCCCTAATCATATAAGGCCTAAGCCCTGATCTTATAAGGCCTAAGCCCTAAGCCTATAAACCTTCCTAAATTTGAGAATTGGGCTACCAAATTCAAAAATATTTTTTCAAATCCGTCTAGTCGTTCCAGAGATCAGTGCGTTCAAACAATAAAACAAACAGCTTTATTATATTAGTATAGAATGATATATTCTATTTAACGATGCTAATTAGGTTTCCAGGGACCATCTATCTACGTTGAAAAGTGAATTACAAAGGCAGAGAAAGAGTTTTTTTTTTTTTAATGACGATGTAGTGAATCTAGGAAGAGGCATAGCGGCGGATATGCGGTCGAGCGCGCGTCTCGCTCGGCTGCGCAAGCGCTGCCATCGCGTCGCTTGTTACTTCTATTATCTCAACTCGAAGCGGCCGCTGTAACCATCTTTGAGATCGAGTATCTTGAGACAAATCACTGGAGTTTGAATTTCTTGGTAAACCAACGTTTTATTATAGTTATACCTTTGTATTCTGATATGTTTAAGGACGCGATTCAAAAGATAGTGAGTTGAATTTCAGTTTGTTTTATGTTGAATTTTTATGACCATAGATTAGTTGTGGATGGTTGAGTTCGTATCATTCTTTTTAATGTCATCGTTATGAACGGATACAAAAACTGGCGGTTCATGCTACTACCACGTTTTTTTAGAACTATATTTTCTTTTTCTATTTTACAACACTTCAGGCAATTAAATGTCTATACATCTATAATGTATATTAAAGTGTCTGTTTGTACTTAATATCAAAATAACAGCTTTTTACTAAATGGATGGATATACGGTACTAACAATTTTTATCTGTCTATCTGTTTGTTCCGGCTAATCTCCGAAACGGCTGGACCGATTTTGACGGGACTTTCACTGGCAGATAGCTGATTTTATAAGGAATAACTTATGGCAGCAGAGCAAGCAGCAGCTGGTTATTTATATATTAACAACCTATTTAGTTCCAGGCAATATCTTCCGGAATAGCCAAGATCCAAATAGGATAAGTTTTCCATTATAAAATTTTATTTAATTGCGCCATAAATCGAAGATCTATAAATCATTGCACGAAAAAGAATGAACGATGAGCATTCTCCGAAGTAATCAATTTAAAATTTCTGTAATCGATAACATCTGTTATATCCATTGATTTTCTTCTTAACAAACTTGGCATTGTTGTGAACTGTGAACACATCCCGGATCTCACGAATATCGATCTAAATCGAGTGATCATAACGGTCACGGTAAATCTCTGCATGTCATTGTGTGCACAAGATACAATTTACAGCAAGCAGGCCAAGCAGACTAAGCAATAGCTATAACATTTGTGTAGTTAAAATGCGTATCTTTAAGCATTGTCAATCAAAGACGCACACGTAGGGCGATGATCTTTATACATGATCTTTGTATTGTTACTGCTCCATACAAGTTAAACCTGTTATTTGAATTTATTAGCAATACCAAGCGTGCAATTTACCTTACTAAATTTAACTGGATTTATGATACCATACTAATTTCATACCACAGTGATTTCTAGCCTCGATAGCGCGAATATTTCGGGCTTGTTCTTGTTATAGCGAACTATAAAAAGCTGTTGAATAATATGCTCGTTTACGCACAGTCATCCTCGCCAACCAAGGAAAATAGCCATTATACTTGTATTCATTATTATTGGGGTCAGTTACAGATTTTTTTTTTTTGACCCGCCAAGTAGGTACTTGTCGGACCACGCACAATGAAGGTTTCCGTAGTTAGAATGAATAAAAAAAAAAAACTTAACATTGTTGTTAAAAAACATGTTCTCCCATACATCGATATACGTCACGGTCAATTCTTCAACTGCAAATATAAGATTGTAAAAGCAAAAAAATTTTTTGCTTTAAATAGTCCTAAAATCGTTAATTTGACTACAAATTAACGATTTTTGGACTTTTTCCTTCATATGTGCTGTGAGACCTTGCTTCCTGCCAAATTCCATGATTCTAGGTCAACGGGGAGAACCCTGTAGGTTTTGATGTATTTGCGAATATCAAAATATGTCGCTTAAATGACCGTATTTTTTTATTGCGTTGACTGAGAAGCTTGATTTTTTTGAGCTCCAAGGGACCATATTTGGTATTAATTTCAACTTTATACCTCCACGCGTTCCTGAGAAAAAAGATCTTGACAGAATGACGGGCGGACAATGAAGTGATCCTGTAAGGGTTCCGATTTTACCTTTTAAGGTACGGAACCCTAAAAACTAGATTCAAGTTAAATTACATTATTAAAAACTAGATTTAAATCGCGTATACTCAGCGCCGCTGGTATTATAATACGTGATTTAAGGCTTGTGCAGACCAGCGCGACACGCGACGCGACACAAAGGCACCGCTCGTCGCGCGACGAGCGGTGCCTTTGTGTCGCGTCGCGTGTCGCGCTGGTCTGCACAAGCCTTTAGCGTCACCGACCGACTGGAGCCGAGTATACCCGCACCCTAATTGCGTAACACACTTTCAATCACACTCTCAATGATTTTGAAGGATTTTGCTAATCCATTGCTTCATATGTTCGAAAAATTTGTCTGCTCAACAACGTAAATGACGCAATGAATGTTGTTGAACTGTCAAAATGAAAGCCATTGCTACTACAGTAAGCACGCAATTACAGACTATTCACTATAACTTGTCCCTCGCCGAAATGTTGGCACCATTGCTTGTCAAGCTTAGTTTCAATACAAATAAGAGTTCAAAATGGTGACTGACAGAACAGTGCTACCAATCGCGTCACGGGACAAGTTATAATGAACGCACTGTACCCCGCCGATTTAGCGTCACCGAGTAGAGAACCGACCAGAGAGCGACCGTTAATTTTCCTTGACTGCTTAGAAAGAGCGCAAAGTGCACCTAAAGAAGCTTTTACTTGAAAAACAAGTCGTGAAGTGCCATAGGATGTAGAAATCGTGAGCAGTAGAACAATTCGCGGCGCCTCAAATCAAGACTATCTACTATCACATTTTACGTCATTCATAACTAATAGACATTGAGTGCTAGATACGCAATCTGTCCCAATAATCAAACATTTCTTTATTCGATAAGGCGAAACGTCTTTCATTTGTCGATATCGATAATGTTTGCGTCATCGTACGGAATTACGGATATACCTAACTTTACATTATAAGGTAAAAGTATTTAGTTTATCAGCTATCAATAAATTAATGTATTCTTGGGAATAAAGGTTAGAGAACGTAAACTGTCATCTAGTTATAGATCGTCTAATTTAAACCTCCACTAAAATGGCTATAAGAGTAGAGGAAGACCAAAGAAACGATGGATGGACTGTGTGAAAGAGGATATGGCTAGAAAAGGGTGACTACGTGACTACCGAGATGACTACTATCTACTAAAGTAGGTACGGAACAAAAAAAAAAGGTAAAAAAAGAAAGAGAGAAAAAGATATTGAGTATCGAAAATGTTGACGATCTCTATCTAGTTCGCTCTGTTTATAAATTACCGAAGTCTGCACACTCCATTCTTTCTTAATCCATGTTATGAGCGTACTCTTACCCGTTTACACCAGACGTTGGCATCAGTGCACACGTAGCTTCAATTCAAATAAGGCATAAGAAGTGCGCTTACGTGACACTAAATGTGTTGTATCGTAGAGGTTAAATCTCAGGACTCGTGGACGACATTCACCGCATACGCCAACGCTTCACACTTAAATTTATGTTATTTTAGACTAACCACACGCAAATTCAAGTATGGAAAGAGGGGGTAAAGAACCCTGTACTTCATGCTAGTAGGTAGGTAGGTACATTAAAACTTGGTGTTATGTTTGCAATGCGTACGATTTCGAATTCCAAACTTAAATGAATAAAAATTGACAATCGTATACTGACAGAAAAACAAATGACGTGTCTAGTGATTGTAGATATCCAAATCTCACATGATACATAGTTTAGGTAACTTTACAGTATGTAGTCTTATCTAAGCATATTTTATTCTTTTCTTTTTTACGAATACTCAAAAAAGTTTTACGTTATGTGGAGGGCGACGGCCTGTTCTGATGACGAACGAACTTTGTTCTCACAGTAAAACTTGGGTAATTGTTTCAAACACGTAGCTAATGTCTATTAAAAGTCAAAACCTGTTTACGACCAGTACGTTGACATATGAGTTGTTATAACAATACGGAAATAAACGGAATTACACAAAATATTGTTTGACGTTGAATAATGTGATATGGTAATTTGATTACGTCTAATTACCATAATAAAATGACATGTCAGGTTTGATGCCTGAACCGAGTATTATGTATTAAAATTTGAATGTTACATTGTCTGTGATTAATATGTTTTCTTGACCTGTGCATTACATACAATCATTGTTTTTGTCAATGCAAACTAAGTAAAATTTTATCATGGATCAATTTAACTTTGTTACGACCAATATTAAATTCATCTTACTAAGTAATGGACAAGGATAACAACCTCGCTAATTATATTCCAAACGAAGCATCGTTGTTAATTACGTAAATATCGTAGTTTATTAATTATATCGCATTGCTTTAATTAATTGACATCTGTCTTCCGATGATATCGCGTTGGATAAAAACATCCTCGTGTATCCCGCGCGCTCTAATGAGGCAAACCAAAACAACACATTATATACATAATAAATGTATTTGCTTATTTATTTTTTAACTCAAATGCTTGAAACATTTGAAATAACTATTCTTAAAAAAAAATGTCTTCCATCGATATGTAACCACCATAACGTAGAGCGTATTACTAGAGCATTTAAATTAAGAACGAACCGGCATCCATTTTATTTTTAAACGACGACGACAGTTTTTTTTTCATGAATCAAAAGCCAATCAATGGTGCATATAACATAACAAATGAAGGTGTAAAAGTGTACGTGCAAGTATTTATTATGATTTCATATGTATTTATAAAGTATTCGTTTATATCGCACTTGTGATAATTCAGCTCGTCTGGCCTTGGTCGCTGAGCGCCTTATCGTGTGTTGAACTGTTCTGTATCTATTCGACCAGACGTGGACCTATATTGCAGTCTATAAATGCCCAATTTGTTTTCAAACATTGCACCAGATGCATCAGAATAGCTCGTTTATCGTGTCCTATTTTCTGAAGTATTGTATAAATGTGCGACGAGGTAAAGGTGATCGGTGCTAAATAAATGACTCAACAATAATTACATTACCAAGTTTATAAGATCTAGATTTGTCTGAAAATCTCTCGTTTCCTGCAGCTCGAGTGTTTTTAGTTGAGTGTAAACGCTCTTATGTTTTATTCAGACTAATAACGTTTGTGGGGCACTCATTCCTTGCACCTCTGTGTCTGTGTGCGTGTCTGATATACGAGGCAGTAGTCAAGGTCGACAATGTCATTGTACGAGCGAACCCGATGCAAATTCACACACACTTACACTTCGGACATGTGTGCTCATGTAGCGAGTATTGAAATAATCTTATCATTTAGGTCACCTTACTTTGTAGATAGTCGTTATACTAGCTGTGCACAAGCGCTGCACGAGTAGAAATATATCGTAGAAAATAATTCAGCGATTTATTTTTTTATTTTATATTCAGCCTGTATTCAAGGTCCTGATTTAAAATGAAGAAAAATAGATAACGCGTCGTCGCGCGTCGCCTACAAGATTCCCACTTGTGTTATTCAATTTAAAAGTAAGTACTATCGAAGAAACGCAAAGCAGTTTGAAAACAAAATCCCTTGGACACGATGATCACATGTTTTTAACGGCCGCTTTCCAAAGCGGCCGAGTGCTGCAAGCAGAAATTGTCCTTACGGTGTATAGAATATATGCGTTTCTTCGATAGTACCTATTTACGCATATCTAACCACTTTGAAAACAAAACCCCGTGCACACGATGACCATCATCCGTTTACCGCGCCTTTTTTTTGTAGGTAAGCGTAAATCGTCTCTAGCGGCTGAGGGCTGCAAGCAGGAATAGTCCTTACGGTGTTCAGATATGCATGTCCGCGATAGTACATGCATTCAATACTCACGGTCGCAGAACAAATTCGAGTAGGTAAGTAATTACACCTTGAACGCGACTCAACAATAACGACCGCGATGTCACTTTATAATGTTGAAGATAACCAAGAACATTGCTTTGTTCTAGATCTTTGCATCTGAAACAAATGAGAGAGAAATTCAGTCTTTGAAATACGGAAGACAAATTAATAAATATCAAAGTAGATTCTCAGTAAAGTCGCTAATTAGAATGGCAGCTTATCTTTTAGAAATCGCGGCTTTATTTTAAAATAGGCCATCTTTGCCAGAATTTAGCTTAAAGGCTTGTGCAGACCAGCGCGACACAAAGACACCGCTCGTCGCGCGACGAGCGGTGCCTTTGTGTCGCGTCGCGTGTCGCGCCTTTCTGAAAGAGCCTTTAAAATCAGGCCAAGTGCGAGTCGCACACGAAGGATTCCGTACCACCGTTACGATATTTAGCAAAAAAACGCCGAAAAAAAACTCGTTTCTTGTACGGGAGGACCCTTTAATTTTTAACTTTATTTCTTATTTGTAAATTTCAATAGTCTAAGTACCTATTTATTTACTGTTCATGAGATACAGCCCGCTGACAGACGGGCGGACAGCGGTGGCTTAGTAATAGGGTTCCGTTTGGCACCCTTCGGATACAAAACCCTATAAAAGGAAAATAACAGCTTGTTACATCATTTTACATCAATATAAAACGTCATTCATTACTCATTACTAAGTCATTACATTTATTTTCCAGAATAGAATTATGACGGTTCGGATTCACATCACTACCGAAAATAATTCGTTGCGTCATAGATTCGTATTCTAAGTTTTCCATTCCTTAGATGGTTTTTGTTCTGATGGCTGTAAATAGTACTGCAGTAAGTCACGTACATCAATGGGAATGAGAGCCGAGACGGGCGTACACCGTGCAAGCGATTGACGCAAGCAGCGTCAGTTGTTTACAGTACAACCGCCTCAAGTTATTTACATCGGGGTCACAGACACGTCGAAGGAGACTGAAGTTCAATCGATATAATTATCTAACCTGCAACTAGCGCTCAACCTGCGCCTGCGAGGCGAGCGAACGTTCGTATACTGCGACAATGACCTCCTTTGACATTAGTGGGTCGTTTATGCAACGAATTGGCAAACGACGGCTAAAGTGGGTAACTCCAGCGCGGACGGAATGTAGAGATGGTTGAGTAAGGCCACCTCGCATCTGCGGCCCGAAAATGATTAAACGAATGATGACTTTCGAGTTTTTGTTTGATTGCTCAAGTGTTTTCGTAGGCTTTGTTTTTTGTTGTCGAACGACGTTATCGTGCACCCAAATATTGCGCTTATCTCCACCACAGGTGCGTTGGTCTGTGTGATAGTGCTGTCTACCAACCACGTTTTCCGGGGTCAACGCTCCCCACTCCACGTGGTTCGTTATGCAACGTTCGTGTCCTCTCGGAGTCGACAAGCTCATGAGCCTGTTATTGGGTCACCTGCAGCAGCGTAAGCGCAAGGAATGTAACGCGTTCGCGGAACATTTGTGGGAGAGGGTAGATTGTTATTCGTAGTGAAAGTGAATACCGCGAGTACGCTCGTGAGAGCAACTGCCCGTTCGTTTAACTACTTAGCAGATTTTATCGACGATGTTTCTAAGCTGTGTCGGCAATGAATTACTCGCATGCCAGTAATAATGTCTGCAGATAGAGATCCGTAACTAACCGCCGCACATAGGGGTATTTTTCCAATTTAGGAGGCCATTTTTTAAGTGAAAACTTATTTAGGCGCGTTAGGCATTTTTGAGATGGGAATAAACAATTGAACTCGCGACACTGTTACCGTTACCGTTACCGACACCTCATTAAAAGTATTTCCTGCACAATAAAATTGTTCAAGTTTGCACTTCTGTCGGCACTCTCGGAGTGCCAATGTTTTTTTTTTTCTTTTTCTTATTTAATTTGGTTTTTATGTCTTTTTATTGTTGTAAAAGCTTTTAGGAGTACATAGAATTAATTAAAAAAACCATTTTAAATTATAAACACTTTCTATTTTCAAAATAAAATAAAAACCAACCAACACAAATTGTTATCAAATCTCTTCGTCAGTCGTGTCCTCCGCAGATTCCCCTGAAGAACTTCCGCTGTTGGTATTGGGCTCGAGAATCACGTGGTTTTTTAATGTCTCCTTTGAAACCCCAAAAATGTCTACTTCACGGGAGATCACGTGGAGTGTGGATTTGATAACTGGGTACAAAGACTCTTGTTTCATTTGCAATCTATTAAACAGCTGGGACGTACCCTGAAGTATGACAAAAACCTTTTTGAAAATAAAATAGGGGTTTAAATTGACAATAATTTTGAGTACTGTTTCGAACCTCAAGCATTATGAGTTATTAGAAAGATTAACAGAAAGGCTCGTGCAGACCAGCGCGATATCGCGGGCGCGACAGGCATTAGGCAGCGCGACCCGTGTCACGCCCGCTATATCGCTGGTCTGCACGAGCCTTAAAACCAATATAATATAATGTGCTCTTACCTGGTGTATTCGAATCCATCACAGTTTTTATAAAAACAACTCGAACAAAAATTATTCACTTTTTAAGTAACAATTTTTAACATTTTGCCGAAATAGGTGTGCTTGGCAGAACGATAGAATTCCGACTGAGACTCCGGCGTGTGCGCATACAAATGACTATCAGGAAGGGTCGTCTATTGTTCTAGTCTATTCAACATTGTCAGGTAGCAGTTTTTTTTCTACCTGAGACAAGTTTTAAGAAAATCGATTTATGGCCGCCTAAATTGCTAAAATACCCCTTAGGCCTCTGCCTCGAATCTTGCGGGCAGCGGGGCGGCGGCGACAGCGGCGCGGCAACGCATAGTTTTTTAAGGAACCGCTCGCTCCCCGCGCCGCTGCTTTCGAGAACAGTTACATATGAATCTATGAATTTGAACGCGCCGCTCCCGCGCCGCCACCGCCAGATTCGAGGCAGAGGCCTAAGGCCTCGATCTCAAAGTCAGCTGGCGCGGGGCGGCGGCGACGGCACGAGAGCGGCGCGATCAAAAGCATCGTTTTTTAAAGAACTGTTCTCGCCCCCCTCGCCGCTGCCTTTGAGGTCAGTTCCTTAAAATATAAAGGCTTGTGCAGACCAGCGCGACACGCGACGCGACACAAAGGTACCGCTCGTCGCGCGACGAGCGGTGCCTTTGTGTCGCGTCGCGCCGCTGACTTCGTGTCCGTAGCCATAGTGCGCCGCCGCGCCCGCGCCGCGGTTTTCTTGCATTTGTCCAGCCAAAGGCAATCCGTCACTCTATCAGCTCTATCTGACTACTTGCTGCATTGATTAGATTGTTTTATGGCTCTGTCAACGTGTCAACTCTTAACAAGGCCTATTGTCTTGATAATATGTAGTTGTCTATAGACGAATAAATTGCTCTAACAACACAATATGTCAGAGACAACAAGACCCGTTCAAATGATAAATCACGAACGTATCCTGTATTCAAACTATCGACCAATTTAAATCTGCAAGGTTCTGTACTTGATCCCTCGTCGTGTCGCGTTGTGGTTGCGCGTCGCTTGGGTGCCTAGACCGAGAGATTGAAGCCAAATAGTAGTATTGGTAACTGAGCTATGGAGTAGACTATTATTCCTGTAAAACATAAAAAATGGTAGCATTAAGATGGATGGTTTGCAGCGCATCTATTTATATCTGGTCCAACCATAAACAGGCAGTGGAACCGGTCGAGCCGGCCCACAGGAATGTTCTTGCTCTCGCTAACTACACTGGCTATCACAACTCGACAGCGATTGCAAATGCGCTAACAATGTATTTTGTTTCAGTGGCTGCCATAATATAATAAAACTTCTCCCCGTATGGAGGTTCAATTGGTACTCGTTACCTCGCCAGCTGCATTGTAGTGTCTCTAATAGGATTAATAAATAACCAAGTGTTTTTGAACGATGTTTGAACGTGGGAACGTGCTTGTAGAAATGATAATTTATTCTTTTTCTATTAAAGGAACACCTGGACGTTATCAGCCGAAGAATCATGATGTGCTAAACGATGTAATTAAAGTTTCTAGAGCAAATTATTCGTCGTGTAATGTGCATTGAGCAAATATAAATACTTGAGCTAGCCTTCAGCTGTGTTTGTTGACACCTACTTATAGGTTGCGAATATAACTTGATGTTCGTAATGTCGTCGACCTTCCTACCTGGCTGTTTGCCGAATTTTAACAATGCCGCCTAGACAAGTGCTATTTTAGTTCGACATGATGAATTCCACTGAGCTCATAAGGCGATACATAATATAATATGTCATCGGTAATACTTTACGAGTATGACGTTAGATAAATATTTTCCGTGTTTCTCACATGGTTTCAGAGGCGTAGGTGCGCGTTGATGGGACGTTCCGTTAGTGTTGTCAGGAACTTTAATGATTTTATAATTGTTAATCGGAAATGTCTCCTTAGAACTGCACTACAAACCACAAAAGTCGTTGAAGTTGGTATTGATAAGATTATGACTCGTACCTATGAGCTGAACAAGAGCTCAAATAAATCCAATTTGTCTACCTACAATCTTATTTTCTGAGTAAAAATGGTGTTCTAGAGAAAATCAAGTTGTTCGGACGTGTGGAAACTGTTAGAACATTATTTTTGAACCAAGACAAAGGTCGTAAAACCTCTTTACAGGGAAATACGCTTAGTTCAGTAAATGAATCTTTTAAGAGAGGTGATTAGCAGTTCCGTCCATGTTCTTGCCGTCAGCGGTAACGGCGTTGAATGGACGAAGGGGGCGAGGGTGGTGGGCCGGGGTGGTTCGGTATCCACCACGCCTCGTCATCGCGGCTCCATCCATCATACTGACAGCACCGATTATTATTACTCCGCTACCAACGCGTACTTGCGCGTACCTTTCACAAAAATTCGTACGGGGGGTTAGAAAAGGGTTTTGTTGAAGCTCATAATTCGTTTTCATATTTACTTTGATGCGTGGTGTAGTATTCACGTAGTTACCGTGCAAAAAATCACACGTATGCTTAACGACTTAGTAAACTTTGTATGTGGAAAAATGTGAGATCAAAGAACCTCCTCCTTTTTTGAAGCCGGTTAAAATGGCTTACGTCCGACGGTGATGGTGACTCATGGAATTTTCTGTGTTGACTTTCGGTCGTAAACTCGTAAACGGCAGACTATTGAGTAATGAGTCCGTCTTGGAGGGCGGGTGACCTTCCGTCGAGCGTGGGCTGAGCCCATGACACAGTTCACGAGATGTGCCACCACAAACGATTATTTCTGTCTCATCACTTTTCACAAATACCTCGCAAAGTCGCGACATTGTAGCGAGCCACTTTCATCTGTCTTAATTTACGAAAATCGCAAATTTTATCCTACATTTATATATCGTTCAGTGTAAGTAAATCTTCTGAAATATATGAATAATATAGCACACTTTCTATTGAAATTGATGTCCCACAATCGCTGTACATACATCAACGTACCGCATTTTTTTCACATTTATCTCTATACATCCTAAAAATATCATATTTTCAATCATTCTCTGTAAAATCTCTTTAGCGTACCAAATGATAACTCTCACAGTTGAAGTACCTAACTAATGTACTATGTTAAGGCTTGTGCAGACCAGCGCGATATCGCGGGCGCGACATGGGTCGCGCTGCCTGTCACGCCCGCGATATCGCGCTGGTCTGCACGAGCCTTTACAGTTTTGTTGCCCCTTCCAGTATTCTTGTCAGAAGTTTTTTTCCATGTCCGCCTCAGTGATGTTGTATGTAGTACTTATCACAGTTTTTGCTCGTTACCGAGATCTGGTCACGCGGCTGAGGCCCTGCTGGTATGACCACTTTACTCTGAAATTATATCGACTAACACTATCTTTTAGATGTGTAAGATGGTTATAGCCGTGGTATAAATATACACCTAGATAGCTAATATACCGTAATATAGTTATATGAAAGCGGTTCTTACTAGGAATATAACTATGATACGAGCCCGATCTCGTAATATAACTATTAGGGCACTTCGACCAAATAGGTTACGTTAGAACTGTAACCAACTACGCGCGAGCCGAGCGAGCGAAGCGAGCGGTGCCGTGGGAGCGGCCGGCGAGGGCTACGTCGAAATTGGCCGCAGAAACAAAATTACCGACAGTTATGAACCGCTTTCATATAACTATATTACGGTATATAGCTATATCTCTAGAGATATAACTATATCACGGCTTCAACCATCTTATTGCGACATAATACATATTATAATAAAATAGTAACGAAGACCGTATCCGTTTGTCTGGATGTATGTTCCGGATTGGCGCAAAAATGGCCCACAAAATATTGGCACACAGATAGTGTTTATAACCTGAGCCGAAGTTATGGGCGCTTCGTTCTCCGTCTCACTTACAGACATACCGTAAGTGAGACTGAGACGAAGCGCCCGTAACTTCGGTCGCAATTACGGATGTCGCTTAGGGAGTAGACCTCCTGGATTAACACATAGCGTACTTTTAATCCCGGTAGTACGTTTCCGTGAGATTTGTTCCGACATCAACGCGGACGAATCCGCGGGTAAAGCTAGAAATAAGCACATAATCGTGCACCGTTTTTAGAACTCAGCTGTTGGGTTTGATAAGCAATTCACTCACGTGTTTAACCTGGCCTTAACGATAATTTTGTTTGTCTTTTTACTTGTAATCTTATCTCGAAAGTAATCGATTTTGTTACGATTCTAAATTGTTATCGCTTCACCTTAGACAGGTTTTTGTGGGTAATGGGCGCACTTGTCCACTAATGACATGTAGGTAGATAAAGCAGTTGGAAATGAGAATTGGTATGTAACGTGATTGATCTAATCAGTGCGGTCGTCTGGCGTCAAATACGAAGAAAACAAAGACGTTCTTTGTCAGTGATAAGCGCCGCGGAGTTGGCTTATCTCCACTGATACCCGGTCAGTGACCTCGAAAAAACCCGGACGAATAATAAGGCACTCCTTAAAAAAAAACAGTGGCACTCCGGGAGTGCCGACAGAAGTGAAAACTTGAACAAGATCACCTTGTTGGAAGAAAAATACTTGTATAGAACATTGGTCCGTAACTTTATCTAAATAAAGAGCACAATCGAGTTTACAAAAAAAAAAATGCTTCCTAAACCTTTTAAGTAAAAATACTTACATAGAACATTGATCCGTAACGTTGTATAAAATAAAGAGCACAATCGCGTTTAAAAAAATGAGGTGTCGGTAACGGTGTCGCGAGTTCAATTGTTTTTTCCCATCTCAAAAATGCCTAACGCGCCTAAAGTTTTCACTTGAAAAAAAAAACTTCTGCCTGCAATTCTTTTGTGAAACTGACGTATGTAACCCGTAATATGAATAAGTTATTTTATAACTTGAAAGGGTGCTGGTTGCAACACCTACCTGTTTGGTTTACTAGCATAAGTCAAGTGTAGACTTACCTACAGATGATACTATTTAATGTTAACACTGTTATTTGATTAATAACAGTGGGAAGAGCTCGTGGCTAAGTAATAACAGCCGCAAGGGTCGATCCATCAGGTTAAGCTACGCTTGCCGGGGTTAGTCCGTGGATGGGTGATCATCTTTATATACCGAGACTTCTCCGTGCCTCGGAAAGCACGTTAAGCCGTTGGTCCCGGCTGTCATTCGTGGATCTTTGACAGTCGTTACGGATCGTCAGAAGCCCGAAAGTCTGACAACCAGTTTTACCAAGGGGTATCGTATTATTCGTATTACCCAGTTACTGGGTTCTGGAGATCAGATAGGCAGTCGCTCCATGTAAAAAACTGATATTCAGCTGCATCCGGTTAGACTGGAAGCCGACCCCAACATGCTTGGGAAAAGGCTAGGCAGATTGACTGTTATTTGATTTAATAAATAAATAAAATATAATAACTTAAAAAAATTAAATGAAATACAAATTCGTGAATAAAGGCTTGTGCAGACCAGCGCGACACGCGACGCGACACATAACCACTGCTTGTCGCGCGACGAGCGGTGCCTTTGTGTCGCATCGCGTGTCGCGCCTGTTTGAAAGAGCCTTAAATGTTGCCCATTTTCGCAGCTGGAATGCAATGTGAAAGAGCTTTATCAATGGTCACTGTCTGTGACTGCGAGTGCCACCATTATTATATTTTCGGCGGTCAAAACATTGCCGAAAATAAACGTAGCAATGAAACGTGAATGTGCCACTAGCATTGGTTACTTAACTGGGACAAACATTTTGTTATTTCAGCCTCGATATCCTCGATGTTCGACCTACATTGCGATTCCGTCACTTTATTTTCCTCGTTTACGTTCGCCATTTTCTCAGAAATTCAGTGTTAATGACCTACTTACATAGACAATATTATTGAGGTGATTTAGTAATAAACAAACATAGAACAATTATTTCAGTGGAAGATTTTATACTGACTCGTAAACGTTATAGATAATTATTCTCGTATTGACTCAAATCCGTGTTTTTTCATTTCATACAAATATGGAGCGGGTTATGTCATTATGTCAGATAAGTTATCAGCATCAAGAACAAAGAGTCGTTGACCCAATTGGTACACTGGCTCCTTTTAATTTAGCCCTTAAGCGACTACTGCGGTCGATTATTTTACGTCACTGAGTTTATCATGCCTTGGCCTACTTTCCAGCAAACATTTTGAGTAAATAAGGTTAATAACTTAATTAATTGTTAATGTTTGAGGTAAATTGTGAATATTTTTGTTAATGAATGGAGTAAATCGTTGATCTGTGTGTTAGTAAATGCCAGATGGTTAACTGTTGGTGTCAACGGCTGCGCGCTGCGACCACGAGGTCGGCTGCGCGGGAGCAGGGCAAGGGCAGCGATACTGACAAGTCACGGTCCGTTGCGCGATGGCCCTAATGCGTCACAGAACATAGATCACAAGTATTCACAACTCGGTAAAAACAGACGCTGGTTTTTTGTTAGCACTAAGCATCGAGCTTGACCCATTCTACTTCAATCACGGCTTCAGCAAATGTAGTTTAAATTACATTCTTAAATTCACATTAGAAATTATGAATTGGATTTTTTTATACACGCTAATTCCGCGCAGCTATCATGTCAATTGTTTCGTAGGTACGAGTATAATACCTACTACCAAGCAGAGGATGCTAATTTTAAAAGTTCATTACAGAGTTCTGAAAGCATGCAGCATTGATTCTAATTATATCTCCCTCCCTTTTCTATTTACCCGTTCCCATGTTTACTCGCAAAGGCGCGCCGGAGCGTGGGTGCGCGCTCAACAAAATTGGGGCGTAGACAGAGACAAAAAACCTAGTTTTATCTATTAAGTATGGCATGGGGAAGTAAGAGGGACCGACATAAACCAGCACTGTCAATAAATGGAACAATCTGTTGGGGAGCTGTGGCATATCCATTACGTACTCCCCGTGTCGTGTACCGTGTGCACGTGATAACCGGCCACCACTTTCTAATTTACGGTTTGGCCGATGACGAAACCTTTAGGAATCTCTAGGTGCTTTACCAACTAACTTCCGTCTGTCTGATCTGCACTTATCATTCCTACATTGCCACCGAAATACAATCGTCGTAATGTCTTAATGGAGGACGACAAGAATTTCTGAAAAATCTACTTGAAAACAAGTTATTTTAAAAATGCCGAAATAACAATTCGCGTCTTTGATTTCAACATTCAAGGTTGACTAAAAAGAAACTATCGGTGTAAAAGTAATAAGGAAGTGTCAGCACTGATTATAAGTGTTCTTTGGACTTGCCAAAACCATATTTTGTGCATTTCAAAAATAGAGGTGCACAAAAAAATGTCTGTAGGAATTTTCGAGCATGCAACTAAACTACACCGGATGGCATGCACTCGGCTGTGGGCTCTGCTCGATCTCGACGGGTGTAAACACTTCCACGTGCGTCCGCCCGACACGTCCGCCCTCCTCGCTGAAGATCACTCCCAGTACACCAGCCGCTCGTTTCCTGATTCCCCTCAAATATAGATCACGTCACCCAAACCGAGGAAACGCGACTCTTACATTTTGTGCTACACACCCGGTGGTGTGTAACCTAACCTAACAATATACGTGATGAAATGGATATTTTGGGTTTCTACTCAAGTCATATTTAAGAATCATACATACTTCTACACTAATTGAAATGTATTTCATCTACAAAGTTTCCACGCTGGCGTGCAGAGTGACGTGAAAATGGCGATTTTCTCCACGATGCGATTTCTATTTCAATCCGATTTTCCCGGCGCGCGGAGAAACCGATCGCTCTAGTTGCGCCGGCTCCGGCCCACATCTCTTGCTAGAAAGTATCGTAGAAAGTAACATCGCGACTCTGTCTCCGCCCAGCCGATGCATCGATCACGTGTACACCACTTTTTCTGCTTCAGTTTTTTCTGAACTGCCCGCTTATATCAGAGTATCAGACGACGCGTGCCATTTTCGATTATTGGAATGCGTCACGATTATTATCGTGTATATCACGTTTCTCTTAAAAACCTTATAAATCCTAATAAGTGGCATACATTGCACAATGAACTAGCATGCACACACGCTATTTATTACAAAAGACGCTTATTGCCTAGTTGAGCGCCACTCGACTCGTTTGAACACAACTTACTCTGCGCAGCGCACGCATTTGAGGAATGCCAAATAGGCCCTATGTGATGTCACAACACATAGAGCAGCTTACTTTCGCCGCACCCGAATTTCAATTACGTGTGCCATGTAGGCTTGTGCAATACCTACTTTTTGGTAACTTTCACTAGTCGCTTACGCGGCCGGCCTGCGAAATGATTGCGTTGTCTGTTTTCTGAGGTCAGTGAAAGTTGCGTATTGTTTAATCAATGCCTGTCGCCGTCTCTCTACATGCGTCAGCTTACAATAGCTTAAAATTTTAGTTTTGTACTTTCCACCACTGAAAAGTTTCAACGATTGATGTTCACATTTTATCAAACGCAAACCCTCACTTTGCAACATGGCCTGCTAAAGTCATCGGTGATTTGAAAAAACGAAATGGCGTGAGAGGAAAAACGAGTTATTATTAGTTGAAGAGAATCGCGAGCTTGCTTCGAGCTCTGATGCTATCATAAATAATGTGGCTGCGCGGCGAGCGTGGCGAGGAAGTGGGGAGGGGGGGACGCAAGAGTCAAGGCCGCACGCTGCCCCCGGTCGACGCTCGCGCCCCACTTGTCGCTCTTCAGAGCCTCTCGCTCGCACGTCCGACCGCGCCCGAGCGTCGCCGAACTGCCACGAACTAGACCTTCCAATGCGCGAGCGCAACACACTGAACAGCTGAGACGTAATAACATAACACACTGACTCGGTCATCCGTGCATTCAACTTTTGATTAGCTTTCTTTTTCACGGACACTGATTTGATAGTGTTACTAATTAACGAAGTTTAGTTGTGTCTACAATAATTATGACGACGCTTTTATAAAATGGAAAGAATCGACACATCTATTATTATTACGATGACGATGAAGAAAAACCTTTAAAAAACACTGCAACTTTAGAAAACCAGTTTAGTAATTTTTTCGATAGTTTTACTTTCACCAGGCTGATTCTCAAACAGGCATGCCATTGCGTCAACTCACAAAAGTTATTTAATTCGGGTAACCTAATGAACGCGGTCGTCAATTTAATCAGAAACACACCTACCTGTGAAGTAGTGCCAAGATCTTGTGCAACTACGGCCAACGGTCATTCGGTCAAGTATTTTAATAAACGTTACTAATAAAGACAGAAAATAACGTGATGTTTATGTATAAGTATAATCTAATAATATATAAAAATCAATGTTTCTTCGTATTTTATGCCTTTTGCGATAAAACTTTGTCAACTTATTGCTTGCACTTGAGGCATGGGACAACAATTATTTCTTCTGAGTTCTGTGACAGCAACACGCCGGGTACCAGCTAGTCTATGCTTAAAATAATTAACAGAGCGATACTGAAGAACCTACAAAGAATTGAGAAAAACAACAGCAATACAAATGTTTGGTATGCAGTGAATAAGGTTCATAGGTTAGTGCAATGTGAATGTGAAGATACTGGTGTTGTTAAATTGAACAGTAGCTGGTGTTCACATCGATGTAAATAACTTCGCGATAAAACAACGCACTTGACCTCTTTATTAAGACATTTTTATCGAGTCAATTATTACGGCCCGCCTTGCACGATACATCATTTCAGCAATCAACGTAAAGAGTGTAAGAGAAATTGGCTGGCATCAGACGAAACGCGAGTAAATAGAACCTATAGTTTTAAAATGTTTACAACCGGATGATAGATTGTTAAAGTTTTTCTTAATATAAATTTCACTGAAGCTTTTAATAGTATTAATGATGTCCGTGATACGAGGTTTTCGGGTCATTTGAGATTGTTTTTCTCACATTGAGAGCGGCAATGGTTCCGCGAAGCATGCCGCTGGCTCCGATCCCACATGGAACTAGTTTTTTGGCAGCGGCTATTTCGGCCGGTTGCGTAACTCAGGTACACGCGGCTGCGGCCAGCGACCCACGGCCGCGACGCTTAATGGATACCATAAAATGTAAATAAAATTAATGAGGAGAGGTTCAAATGGACCCCCGGTTAATGTGCTAGAGCGGTAGTCGTCCGACTTAATCATTGTCGTTTGTTTATCCGCCCATGGCAAACAGCGCGGTGTTTACGCTTTTAACTTTTAAAAGGAATGGAAAAAAATACACAATGTCCACTAAACACTCATGTTTATTTTTGGTTTTTTATCCGGAAAATTTTAATCGCTAGGGGGAGGTCTATGTCCAGCAGTGGAGGTCTTACGGCTGAAATGATGATGATGATGATCCGAGAAAATTCCGTATATTTTTATTGCAAACGAAAGCTCGTAAATCATGCCATCACAGCCTACTTTTAAAACTTAACTGAATTCTGTAGCGAATAGGTTTATCGCCTGATTATTATCACTGTCGACAGCCATACCTACTGGACGAACTTGAGGAGGTATTATTAACAATTCTATCGTTACTTTTTATGGAGTTCCGACTGCGTGATTGACAATTGCCGATTACATTTCCAACTCGCATCGCACCCCGCTCCCGCGCCGCTCGAATACCAAAACTGAATGCTGGACCTCATCTGTATGCGGGCCCCGCTCTAGCCACCTTTGTTTGGGCAGGAAATGTCCACGCTACTGCCGAAAATTACTTGCGAGTATTTCGTTACGAAAACATCTCTTCGACGAAGGAACATCGCCCCGAATGTAAAAACAGAAAATAAAACGAGCTTCATTCGCTTGCCGACTCGACAAATGGTTCTTGAAATGTATGCAAATTTTATAGCGTCCGATTTTAGATGTCGACACGGCGCCGCGCGGCCACCGGACTCGAGTCTCTTTAATACTACGCAGTTGCATTTTACCCCAAACGCTAAATTTCGATTTTTATTGTTCTCAGGTCGTGAGGAGTTGTCACCAGCTTCGAGTGTAAACGGCTGCAGTACAGATGGCGAAGCGAGGCGGCAGAAGAAAGGCCCAGCACCGCGGCAGCAGGAGGAGCTGTGTCTCGTCTGCGGCGATAGAGCCTCCGGGTATCATTACAACGCGCTCACATGTGAAGGGTGTAAAGGTATGAATGCCCCTGTTCAATGAATCGAGTATGTAACGTGACTCTAAACAAATATCATTATTTTAGCATATGCAAAACAAAAGACTCAATCGAATTGAATTGAAATGCGCTAAATAGCATTCGCGTGAAAGTTAGATGATTGCAAAACATACGGCTAATGTAACAACAAAATCGTTCTCGGAACACTTTTAGCATAACTAGGTCATGTGCGTTGGTAACCTAGATATTTCACACATACGTAGCCCTTGTGGCAGTTGTGACTCGCCCACGAATGTGCCAATTCAGCTTTAAATTGGCGCATTGTGCCGAGGTTGTTATGAGCTGCGCGTGCATGTAACAGACAGTTAGTCGTCACAATAGCTGTCTGCAGGGCGTCTACTTCACGACTCACCGACGCCTATCGGACATCTCCGTGTGTCTCCGCCAACCTTCACTGTCGACCCGAGAATAAATATGTCTATTTAACTTAGACCGCTGAATAACCCCCGAGCGCGCCCAACCTAACTATATTATAGAGGCTCATACCTTGTCCATTACCAATTACGTTCAATTCAAGTCATTTGCAACGTATCTATCTTGTTTGTTTTGTAATAAAAATCGACATATGTGCTGCTGTCAATGACCCTCGCCTTTCAGGCGACCTTAACGTTCATGACTCCATTATGTTATCGGTAAAAACTAGTTTTGCAAATGCTACATCATCGTTCATTGTTTGAGTCTACCAAATCTTAGATAATGTTGGGAGATATTGGTGCCGATTCCCTTGTTCACAAACTAAACTAAATTTAAGTTCAGTGCATCTTTTAGTCCTGTCAAATTAATCAGCGCCTGTCACTACTCCATACAAGTTTAGACGTGATTAAAAACTTGCCTACTAAAATTACGTCAATTTACGTCAAGCGCTGATTAATTTGATAGGACTAAACTTAAATTTAGTTTAGTTTGTGAACAAGGGAATCGGCACCATTGTGAAATATGCTAAACATGGCGGTTTAAAATTTCTAGGTTTCTTCAGGCGGAGTGTAACCAAAAATGCAGTGTACATTTGCAAATTCGGACATGCATGCGAGATGGATATGTATATGCGAAGAAAATGTCAAGAGTGTCGGTTGAAGAAATGTCTGGCGGTGGGCATGAGGCCCGAGTGTGTGGTGCCGGAGAACCAGTGTGCGATGAAACGGAAAGAGAAGAAAGCACAGAGGGAAAAAGACAAGTTACCCGTCAGTACGACGACGGTGGACGATCACATGCCTCCTATCATGCAGTGTGATCCTCCGCCCCCAGAGGCCGCAAGAATTGTAAGTTTACTGTGACTATTGCTCTTCATTAATCGACTACAGCGTAATTGAAAGTATGGCTCAACTGATTTATAATAAGTCACAGTACAACAGTTGGAAAATGAATCACATTAAGAGTTTCCAAAATACATTTTATTTGACTGACATGCAATAATTACTACTTGAAAGTTGAAATTATATTGTCGTCCTTTTTTTTGTACAGTCACCCTGAATATTAAAGCAAAATTTATGGAATTCTGCTTTATAATTCACGTTTGTGTGAGACCGTCGGTTGGGTTTTATGAATTTCTAATAGTAACTTGTATTTGAAATGTAAATGAGAAATGCTACTGTGTTCGTGGGATGCACTTATCCTGGTCTTTTGCTTCTTGTATTATCATGACCTCCTCATGCATGCAGTGTAGGCACATGAGTAAACAATTTTTTTACTCCGTGGTATAGGGGTTTATCAGGATACACTATACATTTAAAATAAGATAGAAAACAACAAAAATAAAATCATACACATACAACATTAAGATATTTTGCAAATTACAACAAAGTATCTCATCATCAATTAATCCATTCATCAATCATACACATTCCATCAAACAGTTAATCATTAGTTTTAAAAATCATCACATAGTCTTGAACAACAAAGTCAGAGCTAGTCCCCCACACTTAATATTCGAAGCAAATAATGACCCGACGGTTTCCTATGTGAAGCTGGAATGTTTGCAGCACGAGGTGGTGCCGCGGTTCCTCAATGAGAAGCTGATGGAACAGAACCGGCTGAAGAACGTGCCCCCCCTCACTGCCAACCAGAAGTCGCTGATCGCGAGGCTTGTGTGGTACCAAGAAGGCTACGAGCAACCTTCAGAAGATGACCTCAAGAGGGTGACGCAGGTAATTGTCTTTTGTTGATTTCATACTTTACGCCCTGAAGCAGCGAATTCACGCTCAACTTCGAATGACGTAAAACCATTAGTAAGTCATTGCAATGTAACTCTTATTTGATATTGTTATAAAGTATAAATTAGAATGATTGTAGTGAGTTTCATAAAACTCTCGAATTTGTACCTTGCCTAACCAAGATAAGAGTGACATGGCAATGACTTACTTACTTAATGGTTTAACGTCGATTGTGAATATCCTACCTTACAACCTGAATCTCAAAACGGTGAAGTAAAACATCGTGAGAAAACTCCTGTAACGGAATATCCAAGAACCAAAAATTCGTGTTGGATATAAGCCCACTCCCGATAGAGAGCAGGCCTGCGTCCCAGCAGTGGGAACATTAGAAGCTGATTATGCTTACACCTAAAAACTGACTCGTTGTTCAAACTTATATTCGAGCCATAAAGGAAAGTTGGTTTAGTAGTTTTGGAAAATTAAAAGCTATGAAATCAATTTTTTTTATAATGGCTAATCTTTAAAACAACTTTTTCACAAAAATATTAAGATATAACGAGAACAGCTTTTAACTCTACAATCGATTATATTTAAATCACTTTTTCAAAATTATAATAAAATGAGAATTTTACTGTTCAAATTGGCAATTAAATAACCATAGCTATGTATGAGCTATGACCAATAACAACGTCATTTTAAAACTAGTACTAACTAACATAGTACTAAGTTATTTTTATTTATAAGTTTCAAAGACGTTGATGACCTAAGTTTTGTTGACACAGCCTCAGTAACATTCTTATTTTAAACTGTGTTATATCGTTAATGATATCTATCACTTTCAGACCTGGCAGTCGGACGAAGATGAAGAGGAGTCGGATATGCCGTTCCGCCAGATCACCGAGATGACGATCCTGACAGTTCAGCTCATCGTAGAATTCGCAAAAGGCCTACCAGGCTTCGCCAAGATCTCGCAGTCGGATCAGATCACGTTATTAAAGGTAACAAACTTGCCATTTATGTACGAGGTCGGAAATTATACCAGGGATTCGTACTAGCTCCCGGTCGGCATGATTTTTCCGACATCTTCAACAATCATCGTCATATTTCAGCCAATTTATACAAAACTTATTGAATAAAGCTACTAAACCTTTCTCATGAATCACTCCGTCTATTGATAAAAACCGCTCAGTCGTTTTTGAGTTTATCGCGTTCAGACAGACGGGCAGACGCACTTTGTTTTATAATATGTAGTGTAGTGATTTTGTTAGCTACAAAGATCTACTAACCACGCTATGAAGACTGTGGTACGACTACAAATACTTCTAAAGCTTCTCACATAGCCTCCCAAATGACAGATTAACTCATTTTTACTTCCTGACTAAGACAAATGTTGTATACCTTGCAGGCGTGCTCAAGTGAGGTGATGATGCTCCGAGTGGCTCGGAGGTACGACGCTGCGACTGACAGCGTGCTGTTCGCCAACAACCAGGCGTACACTCGCGACAACTACCGCAAGGCGGGCATGGCCTACGTCATCGAGGACCTCTTGCACTTCTGTCGGTGCATGTATGCCATGATGATGGACAATGTGCACTACGCGCTGCTTACGGCCATAGTCATTTTCTCAGGTGAGCTGCTCATTGTGGCCCCAGTCCAATTATTATCTGTAGTACATTTATGACATAATGTATATGAAAAGTCAAACCATATGACGTCGCCCTCCCCGCTAACTGTCGTATCTCACAAACTGACGTATTTGGACTGACATTGGTGTCGATTCCCTTGTTCACAAACTAAACTAAATTTAAGTTCAGTGCATCTTTTTCTTTCGATTTCATTAAGAAAAGGACAGAAGATACATTTTAGTTTAGTCCTGTCAAATTAATCAGCGCCTGTCACTACTCCATACAAGTTTAGACGTGATTAAAAACTTGCCTACTAAAATTACGTCAATTTACGTCAAGCGCTGATTAATTTGACAGGACTAAACTAAAATTTATCTTCTGTCCTTTTCTTAATGAAATAGAAAGAAAAAGATGCACTGAACTTAAATTTAGTTTAGTTTGTGAACAAGGGAATCGGCACCATTACCTACGTGTTCAGGACTTTGTTTCGAAAAAGTTCTCTCTAATCATCGTGTCTGTGTAGTTTATCGTTTAGAAGATAATCACGTATTTTGTTTTGCGTAAGTGCAAAAGATTGGAAAAAATATTCTCACCATCTGTCGTATATATGCACACATCTACAGTTAGCGAGTTAAAGATTAAGTCAAGAGCTATTTATAAAAAGTTATTAGTTCATTAATAAAGCCACAGCTAACGCAATTATATTAACATGATTGTAGCGCCCGACCGAAAAACTGTTGCCCTGGAAAAATATCAATTGCTAGTTACGACAGTTAGTGGGGAGGGAGACGGTGACTGTAGAAGGTGACTAAGGACGATTTTTCCAATGAAATTGAACGCGATCAGCACATCTAAACCGCGTTCATTTGGGAAATGGACTGAAGATGTCCTATATTGTCACCTGATAAAATCAATGTTCCTTTTTTCAACTGTTCTTCCGGTTCATAGTGATCTGGAACGTACCTTTGTATAGTAACTTAATAATATGAACTCGTTTGATTACAGACCGGCCCGGGCTCGAGCAACCCTTATTGGTGGAGGAGATCCAGCGATATTACCTGAACACGATGAGGGTGTACATCCTGAACCAGAACAGTGCGTCGCCGCGCTGCGCCGTGTTCTTCGGCAAGATCCTGGGGATACTGACGGAGCTGCGGACGCTCGGCATGCAGAACTCCAACATGTGTATCTCGCTGAAGCTGAAGAACAGGAAGCTGCCGCCGTTCCTCGAGGAGATCTGGGACGTGGTGGACGTGTCCACGGCGGCGGTGCCGGCGCCCGCCGACGCGAAGCTCTAGCGCGCGCGTCGTGTGCCGTCCGCGCGCGGGTAGCGGCCCGGCCCGCCCCGCCCGGCCCCGGCCCGGCCCGGCCCGGCCCGGCCCCGGCTCGGCCCTCAGGAGAGAACGCTCATAGACTGGCTAGTTTTAGTGAAGTGCACGGACACTGACGTCGGACGTGATCAACCTATTTATAAGGACGAATTTTAACACTTAAGAGGGTACACCCCTACCCGATTTCGTACGTATTCGGTGACCGACGACGATGTGTGCGAGAGATTAGTGAATATATGTGTTGTTGAACGTTTGGAGAATATATATTAGTGTTGATCGTTACGGGCCCGCGCCGTCGCCGGTCGAGCTCGACCGACGGCCGCCGCGGCTCCGAATTTATTTCGTTTACGACTGGATACTGAGTTGGTCACTCGGATACGACTGTATGATAAGACTTCGTTCGATAAGTACACCTCCTAAATTACACATACGTACGTTAGTACGTTACGAAAGTTATTAGAGACAAAGTAATATATGAAGAGATGTTTCTATTGGGTGAAAAGTTGATAGTTATGATTATTTACCAAAATTAACAATAATTTGTTGATTAACCTTTCGACTATATGATATTGTGAGGAGTCGTCCGCTGTGTCCACGTCCTTCGTGGTGATCTACGACATGTTTGTTTATATATAGTTTATGTGAGGCGTGTTATCGTGTCCTGTCTATTTAGTTCCGATTCATGTTCCATCGTCCTGTGCCCGCGTCCCTCGACTAAATGAGTAATTATAATTTATTGCTGTGATTACATTTATAACATGTTGATAATCTACCGTAGGCTGATATAAGTGCGTCTACAATACAAACAATCGTCGATTGCTTTCACACGTACAAGCCTCTATAAGTGTTTTAACTGACATGGACACTCGGCCCGCAATAATAAACGATGTACATTCACCATACGGCTAATATCACACGACTTTAGTATCTGAACGAATACACCGTACAGTTAACACTTAAAGCTTAGATACTGAAGCCAGTAATTAATGAAATGTCAGTGCAATTTAAGATTACGTTCATAATCATACAATTATAACTAGAACTACGTGTAATAGAGTACTTGTGACACATTACGCTTAGGTAAACGGAGACAGGTTTGGCTCGATCCCAGTTATTTTTTCTGGTCCTAACATTGTGTATATAGTATCGTTCTACTTATCTGTTGTCATGACATTGCGTGCATGTGTCTAAGGCAGCTGTAAAGTAGGTATGGAATAAACGGTAAAGCCTATAAAAATTTAAACATTAATCTTTGTAAGTATTTATTTTATTGTTTAGATACAACATTCCTTTAATTCTATGTATAATATAAAAAGTACAAAATGGCAGCTGAATTACCTCTATTATATGGCTTCAATATAAAAGTAATAGCGAAGTAGTATCGATTTGGCCGAGCTTACTCTATGGGAACAATATTGGTGTAGCCACTAAAGTGTAAACATGTTGATAGATGACATGCACGCATCGTGAACCGAACCTGTCTGCCGTCAGTAAGTCAGTACATACAGTAAGAAACTCGTTATAGCAATATGAACACAGATAAAATTACTACTTATTCGACACATAAAATATACTGCCCGTTAAGGGTTTATGACTCACATACGAAATGCCTTATTTCGCGTTACCTGTATCGTGTACCTACATTGTTGATGAGAATAAAATCATAGTATATAGAACATAAAATTAATCGATCTCAATTACCGGTAAGCGTTCTTAAAGAATATCGTGTTTTCCGTTCTGGGCGTCGTTCGTTCATTCGCTCATTTCGACGGCGCGTTCCCTTCATAGTTGATGCTGCACTGTGTCCGTCTCGAAGCCTTCTGTCTGTCGCAATGTTTGTTCTTAGGTAGAACACCGGCATCGTGTGTCACGTTCATCTCCACGTCACAGCTCGCGACACTTCATCCATTAAATTTAATCGATAAATAAGTAACTTAAGTGTCTGTTTGGTGCGTGTTGAATGTGTCTTCTTTACATGCCATTAAGTGTGTTGTATATTTACATAATACATTGTTTGGAGTTTTGGAAATGCATTTCTTAATATACGTATAAAATCAGCGTGAGACGATCAGGCTTGCACCGCGGACCGTGCGCTAGGCCGCTTATAAATGATACTTTTGATTCATATTGTATAATTTTATAGTAGCATTAGGCGTTACTAAAATAGCAAACGAAGCACAAACGTCACTGGAGTGTCTTTAAGTGTCTCTGCTGAAATAGGGGCGTATTGATAACAAACACACTGCCATTATAAACGTATAAATTACTGCATGATGCGGTTATTTATGTATGCGTGACATAGCGGGTCTTACCATTGATAAATGTTTCAGTTGTGAACCGTAGGTGATAGGAGTGAACATTATTCATTAAAATCTAACGCTACGATACGTTGCCTTATAACTGAGATGTGTGCGCGTGCCCGTCGCCCGGCCGCGCGCTGGCGGCCTGCGGCTCGCATCTCAAGTTCGTGACAAATATAACTGCCATTCTTTAAGTAATTGTTATACATCATTCGACACGTAGTTTCATAAATAGCTTCATAGATTTCGGCTTCTGTCGGTGCACAGCCGGTCGTATTTGATACATATTATTCAATTTCGAAATTGTAATAGATTTATTAAGTATGTAATAATCTCACATGAGAAAGTAATAAGTAATGAGATACCCTAATATAATTTGTGTCTTTAGCTGATAATGGAACATTAGTAAGATAATAAGTTTATATCGCTTGACGAGATTTAATAGTGAAGAGATACAATACGACATGCATAGGCAGCACCAGGCTGAGTCGATAGATGGGTGGGCGGGGAGACTGGACCGGCGACGGTTCGCGACACGGCGGAGGTCAGAGTTCGGCTGTTGCCCTTCTTCAATGCCTTTTGATCTAAACTTTTGTTCATATTGTTCGGAAGCACTGAGTATTGCAGTGACCAAACGTGGCACGTCCAGTCTAATAAATAAAATATGGTGGATTTGATAGTCTACTATGTGTCCATTAAACTTTGTACATAGGTACCTTTAGATTCTATTGTCATATGTTTGACATATGTACGTTTAGTTTTATTCATCTAAGAAAGTACAGATGGCTGTTGTTATTTTTATATTATTTGGGTAGAAGTATATTTTTTGTAAATGACCTCTGTATTTATCTTTTGTAAGCTTTGTAAGCCATAGGGACTTAGATTAGTGTACGAGCTACGAACATTGTGATTGCTATTTACTTTGAATATGTATTTACTGAGATATTTTTGTTCTGCGTATATGTTCTTCGTTTCGACAGATGTTTCTTAATAATTTTGTTACTTCAGAGTGCAATATGTACAAATATTTACATATTAAATATAAAATGTACAGTCAATTTTTTAGTTTTAATGTGTCAACGCAATATGTTTCGCTATTCATTCGTTGAATGTACACTAGAAGGCATAATAAACGATATCACAAGTGAGTTGCGCACGCGCAACATACACTCTCACTATTGTGTTTTTCTAATACTTAAGTGATTAATTTTATAATAGACGGACTAGGTGATCTTTGTATTTAAATTTGCTAATTTTTTGTAGCAGATTAGATTTGTTTACATGGATAAGATGAATAATGTACATTTTGAATTGATTTTAAAGTGATTTAGTTGTTATTTAGTAACGAATTTTCTTATTAGGTGTAACTGGCAGCCTTGTGGACTGGCTTGGAGTCCACTGATACCAGTGCGATGTGTGCAATGTCTAGTAATACGTACCCGGTCTGTCCGGCCGCAGCGCGGCGTCGCCGACCGCTGCGGCACTAACGCCCATCTCTATATTACACCTTAGTGCCACGTCGAACGATGGGAAGGCTGATATTACGAGATAAGGGCCCATTCCGTGTTCATCGAAACACAATAATTTTGTATAATTATTATTTCTTAAATCTATTAGTCCGCAGTAACTATTTTATTTTCCTCCTAATACTTTGCCTTAGTAAATCCTCTGTTTTTGTTACATGATTTAACAACAGTGGTGAAGCGAATTAGATATAGGGAACAGACATGACGACATGTTAAAATTTAGAGAAACAACTTTTATAAAATATAATAACTACAAAAACAAAACCAAGAAAGGTGTGTACAAAATGAGGAAATTTGTATGAAACATTGTTAAATGCGAATAAACTTACACCTCAAGATAAAATTATAAAAAATGTCTCTTGTCTTTCATTTCATAACCAAGATTATCCAACATTTTAAATCGCACACGTTTTCGGAACATCAATATGAAAAAATGGTGTCCGTCAGGATGGCCCGTCACCACAAATAAAACACTTCGAAATGGTTCTTAAAAATTGCTATTATACGTATTTGCTACCTATGTAGGTAATTTAAAAAATAAACTACTTTTTGAGGTGACCGGCCATTCTGACACCAGGATGGCCGGTCATCTATGTGCTTTATAGAAACTACTGGGAATTAAATAAATGTTCTTTGATCAATAATTGATATCTATCTAGATCCCGTAACTTTGAAGGATATAAAAATATTTACAAACGAAGTTAATAGTGCCTGAAGAGCCTGCAAAACTAGAATAGCAAATAACGCGAACTGTCAACTTAGGTACCTAGTGAATATAGAGTAGGCGCTACTTGACAGTTAAAGGGTACATACAAGTCTTCGATCAACAATACCAACTAGATATCGGGTCGGCGCGACAAAAACGTCTCGGCAAATTACACCTCACTTGAAAGTTGAGCCCCTATTTTGTTTAGTTCGCTTGATACACAGCCAACATTACCACGTTTCACAATGCCGCATTTTGCCGAAATTTGTAAAAATAATGCCCGAAAAAGCAATTTAACGGCTGGAGTTTCTTACTTTCGGTAAGTACATCTATTCTATGTTACATTTTAAGCTTTAACTAACGAATAATATCAAATTTTGAACAAAATTACCAATTAAACCACCGCTACAAATGTTTGGCCAAGGTTGGCCAATACACACGCAAACTTTTGTGTAACGGAACAGTAGATGTACGGAGTAGATTTGTATTGTATTTTTTTTAAAGTGAAATCATTGGCGCGTTGGACATTTTTGAGATGCGAAAAACAATTGAACTCGCGACACTGTTACCGTTACCGACACCACATTAAAAGTGTTTCCTGCACAATAAAAATGTTCACATTTTCACTTCTGTCTGTGTTTAATCGTTAAACAATTTCATTTATTAATTGCACTGAACTGTACTTGTATTATTAAGATTGTAAAGATGATTATAAAAATGTGGAATTTAGTGATATTTTTTATTGTGACATCCAGCGACCTTGGCCAGACATTACATATTTTTGAAAAACTGGTCAAGTGCGTGTCGGACCACGCACAATGAAGGGTTCCGTAGTTGATATGAATTTATCCCAAATACCAACATAAAAAAACATGTTCTCCCATACATTCCAACTGCAAATGTAAGTTTGTACGCACAATATTGAGAGATTTACCATATTGTTTTAAGACTATAGGCTTCTTATAGGTTTTCCTGTAATCTAAGAGTAAAAAGCCATACTATGTATTTTTTTTTTAATTTTAGGTCCTGTAGTTTCGGAGATAGGGGGTAAATTTTCATCGAATTTCTTAAATATCTTTAAAAGTATTTATTTTAAATTTAAATAAAAAACATTTTTAAGATCCTCACAACAAACCCTTTCATTTGATATGTCACACGATACAGTTTTTTTTCTTATTTGCCCCGAAAGTGACCCCCATATTCAAAATTCTATTATTTACGTTACACGTCCGTGTTTGGGTCACAGAAATACATGTGTGTAGGTACCAAATTTCAACTTAATCGGTCCATTCGATTTGGAGCAAATTGGCTGTGACAGACTTACAGACAGACACACGAGTGATCCGTTTTTTCCTTTTGAGGTACGGAACCCTAAAAACAACAGGCATACTTACATTTTGTGTACAACACATAAAACAACTGTTAAAGTAAATAAACATATTAAACACAACAACATAACGCTAATAAAGTAATAAGTATACTAACAAACATAGATGCCCAAAACATTAAAAAAACTAACCAACTAAACTTTCACGTTCATTTTATAAATTATTTTAGTGTTCAATGCGACTCCATGGTACCTCCTGTAGTAAAATTGGAAGAAGCGAAGACAAAACGATGTAACTCGCAAGGCAATAACTGGAGGCCGTCACCTCCTTCTGCGAAGCGGTAATGCTCGCGAAGGAGGAGGCGGAACGCGTGAGGGAGAGGCAAATTTCGCGCCCTCACGCCCCTAACCGCCGCAGGAGGAGACGCCCGCACAGTGGATCGTCCCCATACAAGAGGTCGGACCATAGAAATATAAAAAACAGGAGAAGTGGCATGGGGGCGTGTCTGTGTCCGCGCGTAATGATCAAAGTGCTCATTGCATACGAAAATGGCCGTCTCCGCGAACTAGTGTGCTTTCGACCGTGATCGGGACAATTTATAAGAATGCCGTGTTGTTCAGTGGTTTCTTGTAAAAACCAAAGTCAAAACAAAAACTTTATGAATCATGGAATCACTTACCATATGTAAGTACAAGTATTTTACTATATTTGTCTTTAAAATAATGAAAAACAACAAATCGTAAAATATTTCTTGCTTTTACTACGTTATTTTTGTTTCCAAATATCACAGCGACTGTACTATTTTTGGACTACATACATTGCTCGTTAACCACTACCTAAATATGTCGCTCAGTGACTCAACAAGCAATGTAAAAATCACAAAACGATACTGTGGACTGCGGATGCATCGCGCAGTACGGCCGCTGTGTCTGGCGACGAGCTAGTGATGTGGTTGTGCAGATCCACTAACGTAGGCTATCGACAACAATGTCGTTTGGCGAATTAATTTATTGCTAATACTTTATTCTTCAATTTGTCAACTGTCTTACCCGGGTGGAAGATCGATGTGAAATAATGTGTTTTACTTATTTTGATTATTTTACAGCGTGGTAGAGAAATGCTTTGTAAGAGAATAGAAATAATCATAAAAACAGCTTGTCTCACCAATAATAAATTAACAGTTAAAATTAAAAATGTCAAACAGGAACTCATGACAAAGGCTTTGCCTCACTTCATAGGATTAGATCTCTTTGATAATATTAAGTTTCACCAATTTGAGCGGTCTCCGATGAATAATCACATAATATTTCTAATTAAAGCAGTCATGGAAAAATATATTAATTTAAGATTTCACTATTTGACAAAAAATGCCACTCCAGTAATATCAAAGCGTCAAATGCTGCACTAATACCTCCACTTTACAGGTCAGTGAGTAAACATCATAGCAGGGTTCAACAATATCTACTGTTTCAATAAACTATGACAGGTTAAACCAACGTCACTGGATTTTTTAATTGTTTGAATTTTTGCTTATTTTTTATTTTTATTATAATATTTTCTGGACTAATCGATTTTATTTATTTTATTTTCAGGACACCAAATTTTTAAAGTATAACGACGGTGAAGTATCTATATCTAATAATTACAAAAACATGGTTTTACAGGAGGAGAAAAAAACGTTTAATTTCTATAGTTTTTGACCATTTGAAGTAAACATTAGTAAGTGAAAACCGCCAAAATGTTAGTTATTAGATATTGATACTTCACCGTCGATAATATTAAATGGAAGAATCGATACCTTTCCGATTTAGTCAATCACTAGCGTATATGTAAAATAAATTGTTTCTGTACAGCACAACGATAGAAATGATATTTTCGTGTGAGTGAGTTGTACGGTGCATGGTAAATGCACGCTGTGTTTGATGGGATAAGGTTTATAATTGATTGTGTAGTACGATCTGATTTATGAATTGCAAGAGTGAGCGCAGCCTCGTATCTATTTTGTTTACTGATCTGCATGTGTAGTTGTGGCGACGTGGTGGGGACAAAGTGGAGACATTGGGTTTCGATACATTTTCAACTACCGGGCATATCTCCTTCTTTCTTATATCTATGGGTCGGACATAGAATTAAAAATTGAAAAAGTATTTAATTGAAAAAAATTAAATATACAGTTGCATTACTCTATTATGGAACTACAAAAAATGTTACTACAATTTTTTTATTTGACCAGTACTTTATGAGCAATTCGATGAAAACTGTTATTTTTCTATGGAAATGGTCACAAAAATGTCTGTATCTCATGATTCCCTCCTTGTTTCGATTTGCGGTTTTCACTACTGTTATTTACCCATTTTATGCCACATTTTCTTCAAGGACACATGGTGCCCCCAGCGACCCCCTTCCGAGATATTTTGCTTTTAGTAACTATACTTTTTATTGTATAACTGATGAAATGGAGGTACATTAAGTATATTCATTACTGAGAATAAGTCATCCCTAAGTAGTTCCTTAAATAACAGGTGCATTTGCGATTACTTTAATGACTTATGAACGCTTCTGTTGCCATACAACAAAAGCGTTAATGAGTCCTTAAGTAAAGATTATCAGTACTTGCTTAATCTAATTAGTTATTGTAATTACTATGTTAATAGCCCTTAATCTCTGCATTGTGATTGTCTTATGTCATCATTAGCTTATCAAATTCATTGCTAGTTGCCTACTTGCTGCCCTATATATTTGAGTGTGTTTAGCAAATGTAATTCAGTTGTAATTATAACTTCTATCAAGTGTTGTCATTATGGCTTTCCGTGGGTTTTCTACTTATCTAGATCTTTACGTTGCTCTTCGTAATCATAAAGATCTTCGTGACTATGACAATTTATTTAACACATTGAAGTCGAGTACTAACGTCCAGTTAAGTGAAAGTGATGTGACGGATCTCAAGAACTGGTGTCGACGATTTTGCTATAGGGTTTACACCAAATGGGTGCAATCAAGAAGGACAGTCGACAGGTTCATTAACAAGAACGGAGAGTGGTTAAATTCCGATATCGTTTGGCCAGATTGCTTTAAAGAAAATGTTGTTGACACTGAAGAAGCAAATGAAAATGAGGCAGAAGAGGTAGTCAGTCCATCAAAATCAGATGCATCAACTTCAACATATACATCTCCTCGCAAACGCTTTGAAGATTTATCGACTAGACACAAAAGAAGACGTGTTAAGGACGCGTTTACAAAATTGATAGGTAAAGAATCGAGCTACTACATTGACACAGGTCACACATACAAGTGTAAGCACGGTAAATTGCGGGAATAGTAGTCAAGTGAACAAATTTTGATATTTGAAAGTTTATTTTTTATTTGTTTATGTTATAATACATGAGAACCTACAAAAAACATTCCGTATTGCTGTTTATATTATATTTGGGCTCGTTTTGTAAGTTATGATGAGACCTTACCTCCGGACCTGATGGAGTGATCTGAACGTGTACTTCGGTGACTGCTACTGGATCTCCTAGACTACTAGAACTAGGTCTGCCGAGTTTGGGCTCGTTTTGTTAGTTATGATGAGACCTTACCTCCGGACCTGGTAGAGTGACCTGAAGGTGTACTTCGGTGACTGCTACTGGATCTCCTAGACTACTAGAACTAGGTCTGCCGAGTTTGGGCTCGTTTTGTTAGTTATGATGAGACCTTACCTCCGGACCTGGTGGAGTGACCTGAAGGTGTACTTCGGTGACTGCTACTGGATCTCCTAGACTACTAGAACTAGGTCTGCCGAGTTTGGGCTCGTTTTGTTAGTTATGATGAGACCTTACCTCCGGACCTGGTGGAGTGACCTGAAGGTGTACTTCGGTGACTGCTACTGGATCTCATAGACTACTAGAACTAGGTGTGCCGAGTTTGGGCTCGTTTTGTTAGTTATGATGAGACCTTACCTCCGGACCTGATAGAGTGACCTGAAGGTGTACTTCGGTGACTGCTAGTGGAACTCCCCGACGATTAGAACTAGGTGTGCCGAGTTTGGGCTCGTTTTGTTAGTTATGATGAGACCTTACCTCCGGACTTGATGGAGTGACCTGAAGGTGTACTTCGGTGACTGCTACTGGATCTCATAGACTACTAGAACTAGGTGTGCCGAGTTTGGGCTCGTTTTGTTAGTTATGATGAGACCTTACCTCCGGACCTGATAGAGTGACCTGAAGGTGTACTTCGGTGACTGCTACTGGATCTCCTAGACTACTAGAACTAGGTCTGCCGAGTTTGGGCTCGTTTTGTTAGTTATGATGAGACCTTACCTCCGGACTCGATGGAGTGACCTGAAGGTGTACTTCGGTGACTGCTAGTGGAACTCCCCAACGACTAGAACTAGGTGTGCCGAGTTTGGGCTCGTTTTGTTATTTATAATGAGACCTTACCTCCGGACCTGATGAAGTGACCTGAAGGTGTACTTCGGTCACTACTAATGGATCTCCTCGACGAGTAGAACTAGGTGTGCCGAGTTTGGGCTCGTTTTGTTACTTATAATGAGACCTTACCTCCGAACCTGATGAAGTGACCTGAAAGTGTACTTCGGTGACTGCTACTGGATCTCTTAGACTACTAGAACTAGGTGTGCCGAGTTTGGGCTCGTTTTGTTAGTTATGATGAGTCCTTACCTCTGGACTCGATGGAAGGACCTGAAGGTGTACTTCGGTGACTGCTAGTGGAACTCCCCGACGATTAGAACTAGGTGTGCCGAGTTTGGGTTCTTTTTGTTAGTCATGATGAGACCTTACCTCCGGACCTGATGAAGTGACCTGAAAGTGTACTTCGGTGACTGCTACTGGATCTCCTAGACTACTAGAACTAGGTGTGCCGAGTTTAGGCTCATTTTGTTATTTATGATGAGACCTTACCTCCGGACCTGATGAATTAGTAGTCACCGAAGTACACCTTCAGGTCACTTCATCAGGTCCAGAGGTAAGGTCTCATCATAACTAACAAAACGAGCCCAAACTCGGCACACCTAGTTTTACTCGTCGGGGAGTTCCACTAGCAGTCACCGAAGTACACCTTCAGGTCACTCCATCGAGTCCGGAGGTAAGGTCTCATCATAACTAACAAAACGAGCCCAAACTCGGCACACCTTGTTCTAGTAGTCGAGGAGATCCATTAGTAGTGACCGAAGTACACCTTCAGGTCACTTCATCAGGTCCGGAGGTAAGGTCTCATTATAACTAACAAAACGAGCCCAAACTCGGCACACCTAGTTCTACTCGTCGAGGAGATCCATTAGTAGTCACCGAAGTACACCTTCAGGTCACTTCATCAGGTACGGAGGTAAGGTCTCATCATAACTAACAAAACGAGCCCAAACTCGGCACACCTAGTTCTAGCAGTCTAGGAGATCCAGTAGCAGTCACCAAAGTACACTTTCAGGTCACTTCATCAGGTCCGGAGGTAAGGTCTCATCATGACTAACAAAAAGAACTCAAACTCGGCACACATAGTTCTAATCGTCGGGGAGTTCCACTAGCAGTCACCGAAGTACACCTTCAGGTCCTTCCATCGAGTCCGGAGGTAAGGTCTCATCATAACTAACAAAACGAGCCCAAACTCGGCACACCTTGTTCTAGTAGTCTAAGAGATCCAGTAGCAGTCACCGAAGTACACTTTCAGGTCACTTCATCAGGTCCGGAGGTAAGGTCTCATCATAAGTTAAAAAAACGAGCCCAAACTCGGCACACCTAGTTCTACTCGTCGAGGAGATCCATTAGTAATCACCGAAGTACACCTTCAGGTCACTTCATCAGGTCCGGAGGTAAGGTCTCATCATAACCAACAAAACGAGCCCAAACTCGGCACACCTAGTTCTACTCGTCGGGGAGTTCCACTAGCAGTCACCGAAGTACACCTTCAGGTCACTCCATCGAGTCCGGAGGTAAGGTCTCATCATAACTAACAAAACGAGCCCAAACTCGGCACACCTAGTTCTAGTAGTCGAGGAGATCCATTAGTAGTGACTGAAGTACACCTTCAGGTCACTCCATCAAGTCCTGAGGTAAGGTCTCATCATAACTAACACAACGAGCCCAAACTCGGTACACCTAGCTCCACTCGTTTATTGGTTCCAGTAGCAGTCTTCGAAGTACACCTTCAGGTTACTCCATTAAGACCTAAGGTAAGGTCTCATCATAACTAACACAACGAGCCCAAACCCGGTACACCTAGCTCTACTCGTTTATTGGTTCCAGTAGCAGTCTTCGAAGTACACCTTCAGGTCACTCCATCAAAACCTTAGGTAAGGTCTCATCATAACTAACACAACGAGCCCAAACTCAGTACTCCTAGCTCCACTCATTTATTGGTTCCAGTAGCAGTCTTCGAAGTACACCTTCAGGTCACTCCATCAAGACCTAAGGTAAGGTCTCATCATAACTAACACAACGAGCCCAAACTCGGCACACCTAGCTCCACTCGTTTATTGATTCCAGTTCCAGTCTTCGAAGTATACCTTCAGGTCACTCCATCAAGTCCGAAACGAAATGTAAATTTATAATCCGTAGGTAATTCAAGAAAAAATATAAAAAACTAACCTTGATTGTCCGTAGTCCGCACAAAACACGTGAAGTATCAAGTTTGGTATGTCAAATATTTTGTATTCGTACAGCGATCTTTTTCAACACGAGCTGGTGGTTACAAGCGACACAGTGTCCACTCACGACGGCGGCCGAGCGCAGACTAATATTTCGTTACAAATTTTTGTGCAATAAATCACGACAATGACCAGTAAAATAACCCTTATATTCAAGCAGTTAAGATGCCTGCGATAAAGCTAAATTTGTTAAAAAACTAAAATAGATTTGATTTTTTTTGGAGACTATTTAGAACATTTTGGTAGTTTTTTCTACCACATTTTTGATTTGATCATGTCTGCTTACATTAAATATTTTTAAATAAATACATTTCTGTTATTAAATAGAAGAAAAATGTTCCTAAACTCAATACGATATTGTCAATTTTGTGTGAAGAGGCACCGGAAATGATTTTTTACAATATTATAAAACAAAATTTTCAAAAAAAAAATTGCCAAAATTTAAAGATGAAGGCGTAATCTATCTGTGGTAATTATTATTTGCATTTAGTTTGGTTCAGTTCTGCCGTAAAATGTACCGAAAAACTGCTTATTTTGGTCAGATTTGTAAACGCGTCCTATGTTGCTAGTTGCAGTCGTCCGGATGAGCTTTTGCATACTGTTGAAAGTATACTTAAGTCTGCCGGAAAAAATGATATGGCCAGAATAATGAAAAATTTGCTGGAAAATTCTGAACACGTCTCAACAGTTTTAAATGTCCTGGAAACTAAGCAGAATCCTTCGCTTCGTGAAGTTCCTACTCACAAAGCACTTGCTCTTTACGTTTACTTGCAGTTATCCAAGTGGCGTTACATCAAATCAAATCAAATCAAATCAAATCATTTATTTCTTTGCAAACATGGGTATAGTACATAGGTGTTTTTATAATAAAGTTCTCCATATTTTACCGTCACGTGGGCATGCAAAGGTTTACAATTCCAAAAAAATAAAAATAAAAAATAGAAATATGCAGATCATTGGAATTACAAAGAATTAAATAAAAAATGTCAGTGTGGTCATAGCAATAAAAAAATATAAAATAAGACTAAGTAAGCGAACCAATAATTATGTCAATTAGGGTAATAGTATGTCAATTAGTGAATCATCATTAAGAAAATCGTCAATCGTGTAATAAGTTTTCATAATTAAAAATTCGTTTAGCCCACACACACACACACAAAAAACACACTTCGGGACTTTAGTTTAAAAGAAGGTCATGCGAAATACCCAAGCTACTACTTGTTAGTTAAAGAAAAGCTTAAATGCTACCCGGCAAAAGAAGACATAACTGTGACTGAAACTTCCGCAAAGATACGGATCCAAGCCCTCCTTGATCTCACAGTTAGGAGGCTGATCGATTCACTTGAATCAAATTTTGATGCTGGTGAACCACTTGTGCTTCACAGTAAATGGGGTTTTGATGGAGCTTCAAGTCAAAGCATTTACCATCAAACGACAACAACAAGTGAACAAGACTTATCCAGTGTATTTATGGCAAGTCTTGTACCGCTTAAGTTAGTGACTTAGTGGAAGTATAGTGTGGCAGAATGATCGGCCATCGTCAACCACATATTGTCGCCCGATTTCATTTACATTTATGAAAGAAACGGAAGCGAATGTTAAGGCTGAAATGGAAATATTTGAGACCGAGATTCGTGAACTGAACCCGACTGATTGCGGCAATGCTACTGTTACTCACAATCTATGGCTAACCATGATTGATGGTAAGGTACATTCAATCATATCTGGTACATCGGCAGCAGTGTGTGATTTGTGCAAAGCTCGCCCAAGCGAAATGAATAACTTGGAAGAAGTGAGAGCTAAACCCGTGAATACAGATTTATACAAGCATGGATTTAGTTCATTGCATGCTTGGATTCGGTCTATGGACTGCTATTATCTTCCGATCCTCTTCTCACCAACTTACGACCGAAGATGACAAATAAAGCCAAAAAGTCTTCATTTAGTGAACTAGACGATTTACTCATAGTTGATCAGAGTGAATTGGAGTTCATTGACGTTTCAACTGATACACTTGCTGCATGTAGTGACGTTGAAGAAGATGATGACGATAATAATGATCATGATGTCGTTATTGATGAAGATGAAGAAAATATAGTTTAAGTCTTATAGTACCTAATATTATTATTAACAAGCAGTTTCTTTGTTAATTTCTTGTTTTTGTGTACTTTTTTTTTATTCTGTTCTTTTTTTGTTTTGTGTTATGCCACCCATCGGCCAATAAATGTTTTTTTTTTTCTTTCTTTTCTATTGTTGTTAGTAACTAAATGGTCGTGTTAATTAATTAATTTCCTATTATAATTTAGTTCTCAGTAGTTGTTTAATTTTTTAGTTTGTTTTAGGGTACATAGTTGTTTTATTTTTAAATTATTTTTACAGTGTTATATTATTTAAATAAAAAAATTTTTATACCTACATATTTTCTTATTGATCATAAAACTCTATTTCTTTTGTAAATTCGACTCAGTCATTACTAAGCTAATGATGACATTAGACAATCACAATGCAGAGATTAAGGGCTATTAACATAGTAATTACAATAACTAATTAGATTAAGCAAGTACTGATAATCTTTACTTAAGGACTCATTAACGCTTTTGTTGTATGGCAACAGAAGCGTTCATAAGTCATTAAAGTAATCGCAAATGCACCTGTTATTTAAGGAACTACTTAGGGATGACTTATTCTCAGTAATGAATATACTTAATGTACCTCCATTTCATCAGTTATACAATAAAAAGTATAGTTACTAAAAGCAAAATATCTCGGAAGGGGGTCGCTGGGGGCACCATGTGTCCTTGAAGAAAATGTGGCATAAAATGGGTAAATAACAGTAGTGAAAACCGCAAATCGAAACAAGGAGGGAATCATGAGATACAGACATTTTTGTGACCATTTCCATAGAAAAATAACAGTTTTCATCGAATTGCTCATAAAGTACTGGTCAAATAAAAAAATTGTAGTAACATTTTTTGTAGTTCCATAATAGAGTAATGCAACTGTATATTTCATTTTTTTCAATTAAATACTTTTTCAATTTTTAATTCTATGTCCGACCTCTTGTATGGGGACGATCCACTGTGGCCCGGGGCGGGAATCGCGAGCCGATTTCCGTCCACCGTAGGCGCGGGCTTGCGGACGGTGAGCAATGGGTAGCTCGCCGTCCGATAAGGACCAAGCCCGGGTCGACGGCGCGTTGTGTTCCACGCGCGCCTCAAAGAGATGTCAGCAGAATTGACGGGGTCCGTTAGGGCCAATGCCTGCCGGGGGTTCGAAGAAAACCGATAGGGAAATCGTGGCCCCCGGCAACAGGGCAATCGAAGGAACACGGGTGGGTTTTAGTCAGTAAAAGTCTGACACGCCCTCCCGCTCCACCCAGAGCGGGAGAAGTTATTTGATAATTTCCCACGCAAAAAAAAAAAAAAAAAAAAAAGTACTTTATTTGTTGCGGATTAAGGTTGATTTCACACTAAATGTTATTTTAAGTAACAGGAGTAATAATATTACCTTGCTCGTTTTTTGTGACGAGTGATCGTAAGTATAACATAATATTTTGATGATTTGTGACTTTATTACTAGGTGCCATGGTTGTGATTAGGTTGAACTTAAACTGTTTTAAAACTTTTATGTCAGTTCGTTAGTAATCAAATGAAGATGTATTATATATTTCTGGAAACCTCGTCTTTTGAAGAATATGAAATTTATTGACTTGGATTTAACAAAAGCACAATATTTGTAAGTACTTGAGAAATTTAACGAACGAACGAAAATGTTTTGTGCTTCCGCCATATTACAAAGTGCAAGAAGTTAAAACTACTTGCTATCCACCGTCTTCAGCCATAGAAATTACAGACACAAGTGCAAAAATAGTAAGACTTCAAGATTTATTAGATCACACTGCAGCTAGAATATTGACAATAGATTCAGTCTATAGGAATGGATTGAATAACTTACTTCTGTATGTATAGTAAATGGGGCTGTGATGGCTCATCCGGTCAAAGCCAGTACAAACAGAAACTGCCAGAAGAGTCTGAACTTATTTCTGATTCGAATTTATTTATCACTTCTTTGGTGCCTATTAAGTTAATTAACGAGCTAACAGGTGATGTTGTCTGGCAAAATCCGGTACCTTCATCTGTTCGTTTTTGCCGGCCTATATTAATAGAATTTTGTAAAAAAACTCCCGAGAAAACTAAAGCCGTTGTGGATGAAATAAAGGGTCAAATAAATTCTTTGAGTCCATCATTAATTAACAAAGAAGGTGAGGGAGTGCAAGTGAAGCATGATCTCTTCCTTACAATGATAGATGGTAAAGTAGCTCAGGTATTAACAGATACGCCTTCGGGTTCCACATGTACAATATGTGGAGCTACTCCACGCCAAATGAACGATTTGACAAAAGTGACAGCTAGGCCTGAAAATGAAGATTCTTATCAATACGGACTGTCTACTTTGCACGCCTGGATTCGTTGTATGGAAATGATTTTACATATTTCCTATAATCTGTCTTTCCAAACATGGTCAGCCACAAGTGAAGAAAAGAAACGACTAAAGCAAGAGAAGAAAACCCTGGTACAAAGGCGTTTCCGTGAAGAGCTAGGATTGATCATCGACAAACCAAGACAAGTAAGTGGTAATTCTAATGACGGTAATACTGCCAGAAGATTTTTTCACAATGCAAGCTGCTCTGCTGAAATTACAGGAGTGGATATAAATTTGATTAAACGACTTTACATAATTCTGCAAGCTCTTTCATCGGGTGTAATGATAAATGCTGAAAAATTTGGCAGTTATGCTATGGAGACTGCTAGGATCTATGTGAGCAATTATGATTGGTATTACATGCCATCTTCAGTTCACAAAATTTTGATTCATGGAGAAAGTGTCATAAAGCATTTTGCAGTACTTACTTCCTATTGGTCAACTTTCGGAAGATGCACAAGAATCTCGCAATAAGGATTATAAAAAATTTCGTCTTCATCATGCTAGAAAATGCTCAAGATCCGCTACAAACGAAGATGTATTTCATACTCTTCTTTATACTTCAGATCCTTACATTACCAGCATTAGAAAACCGTATACTAAAAACGTGAAGGAACTTGATGAAGACACCTTAGATCTTTTGAAAGTGAACGAATTAATTTTAGATCCCGAAGTTCATCAAGTATAAATAACATAACATTTAGTAAACAGTACAATTAATTAATTAATCTGTGTTCGATTTTAATCTTTAAAAAAATGCTTTTTTTATTTTATTTGATTTTTATTTTGATGTACTATATGATATTTGGTATTTGTAAACATTAAAATAATAGTATTCATTGTTAAGAAATAAACATTGGAGATTTTTTTATAATTTTGAATTTGTTTTATTTTTTAATTTATTATTTTAAATTTAATCATAATAAATTACATTCTATTTGAAGCCATATACACTATTCTATATTTGTGCAATACAGGGGTTTGTAATAAGCCCGAGGGTTTTTGGTTCGATGGTTTATAGCGAAGGCAATCAACGCATTTTTTTAACCGACTTCCAAAAAGGAGGAGGTTATATGTTCGACGCGTATGTTTGCTTTTTTTTTTTTTTTTTTTTATGTATGTCCACCGATTTCTCCGTCATTTGTGGACCGATTTTGAAAATTCTTTTTTTGTTTGAAAGGGTATGCTTCCAAATTGGTCCCATATAAATTTTATTAACTTTGCTTAGGTAGTTTTTGAGTTAGCTACAAAATACGTGTTTTTTTCCCACTTAGTATGTAGATGATATGATAAGTTCCTGTCACTGGTAGCAGGTAGTGGTATTTGAATGTGTGTGGGGTAGGTACCACAACTAAAAAGTGAAAAATAAAAACTTTTTACAAAAAAAAACAACCGACTTCCAAAAAAAAAAACACTACAAAGTGAAAAATAACTTTAATTTCGGAAGTCGGTGGCAAAAAACGAAAACACAAAACCCAAGACACCGACTTCCGAAATTAAAGTTATTTTTCACTTTGTAGTGTTTTTTTTTTTGGAAGTCGGTTGTTTTTTTTTGTAAAAAGTTTTTTTATTTTTATAATTACACCTAGTTTTATATGCATGCTGTGGTCTCCTGTAATTGAAGCAGCACACGTAAAAGAACCGTTTTTTAATATTGTGATTTAAATTGTGTATGAATTTCCTTTGTTGGAGATCCCAAATAAATCAATATCAAGTCAATCTACACTTACATTATAAAGATTGTTTGTAAAGAATAAACTCAAAAATAACAGGACCGATTTTAAAAATTATTTCCCCAGTAGAATGCTATATTATCACTGAGTAACATAGGCTATATTTATAAAGATACCACGCAGACAAAGCCACTGGCGGAAGCTAGTATTTAATATTTAAGCTTCAATGTGACACGAAATGTCATATAATTACTTGCTATATAAACATAACCCATCTTACCAGCACAATTAGGTAATACAAACACAGACACTTACGATAGTAATTTAAATATTTACTGCAGTATGAAAACTATGAATTGAGCATATAATTGTGCTAAATACATAATAGTCTAAGTAAATAGAATACTATCAAGTAAATAACATTGTAAAATGCATGCGCATTATATTTATAGCGGTTGGTATATAAATTACTATCAAACTAAATCCCTGTAATACTATTGACATTTACGTGACGGTTTTGTTTTTGTTCGGTCTATGGTTATATACGTCACTCAATGCTATTCCTATATCTTAAAGTTCGTTTTTTAAACCTAGAGACTAATTTGACATTTTAAGTGATTGTTGTTTGTTTTTTTCAATTTTGGAGTTTGACATTTGCACCTGTCAAATTAGTCTCTGGGGTTAAAAAACGAACTGGAAGCTATGGTTTCCGGTGGCCGCCACATAGCGTCCGCAATTGACCGTCGAATAACGTCATTGAAACGTGTTTTATGAAAGTATAGAGAATGAGAAACAGAGTGTAAAGTTCACTCATTCTCTATAAAAAAGGGAGGATCCTCCGCCAGACGGGTGTCGTGTCTAGTGGGTAAGTGCCTTGTGATTGATGTCGGGAAGTTATATACAACATTAAAAAAAAACCCGGTTAAATTCCCCATTTGAAAAAAAAATGTTGCGATTTTTTTTCAATGGGGAATTTTACCGGTTTTTTTTTACATGGGGCGCGGGCAGCCGTCGTTTAGAGGGTGTCTACAAGTTATAACTTAAGACCGCTGTTGAAAATTGTCTAATGGATTTGGGGTAATGTTGGTATTAAAAATGTGAATTTTAAATAGCAATAACTTTTTTATTTTCAATAATAATAAAAAGAAAATTGCTTTTAGGTAATGTTATTGCAGTACATATGAGCCCCTTTTGGATCGGACACGATTTTTTTTACACACTAAATACTGATTGCGCAGTAAACTCTGCTTGCGCGATGCAGGATTTTGCGTGACGTCAGTGTGATGCGTAGTTAGTATGTCGTAAATTAGATGCCACCACAGAAATAAGTTGGTGTATTTACATACACCTAGAGAGCATTTTTTGACACCTAAAAGCCAGTGTTTTCCTAGAGAGCGTTTTTAGACACCGTTATGTCAAACCCCGCTGCCATCATTTTCATGAAATCTGTCACTGCGGCCGATAACTGGCGGCCACCACTATCAATACTCAATAGTTTATTTGCATTCCACAATATGTAGGCACGTATGTGGCAACTTTAAATTATATGTGATCATTATGGACCCTATCGGGTACAGCAGAGCAGTAGGAGAGAGGAAACTTTGAAAAACTTAGCTTACCAGTCTTCTGCTAATCAAATGTATAATATTAGGGTTTTTTATACATATATTTTACTGTAGGTCATCTACATCGCCACATGCGAAATATGCATCAAAGACGTGACATCACACAAAATCCTGACGTCACACAAAACCTGCATCGCGCAATTCGAGTTTACCGCGCGAATGACATATACATATATGACTATCCGACATCAATCGTTGGGCAGTTGCCCGCCAGACACGATACCCGACTGGTAAGAGGATCCTCCCTTTTCTATAGAGGATGAGTTAACTTTACACTCTGTTCCTCATACCCCTAAATAGGTACTAATACTTATATGTTATCTCTTATATGTAGGAAACCGTAGCTTTACAGAATTATCTTAATCTGTGGATTTTAATGTACACTCGAACATTCTGCAATTTCGAAGCCAACAGTTCCATCTTTTATGTATGTTTACAACCTGTATCTTTAAAGTACTTTCAAAAAACTAGTTAGTTGTTCGATTAATAACAAAAAATAAACAAAGGACTTTATTTAACCAAGCATAATCTGAAGGAGTTTTCTCGTAATTCCCAAGATTTTCATCTACGTAGCATGACTGGACACTTGTAATGTTTTAAGACTACACCCGCACTAATGTGGCCTACGTCAATCCTAAATAGAAAGAAAGAAAAAGGATTGTGTGGTTTTATGAAACCACGATAAAAGCACTTTTATCGTGGTTTTCAACCTAACAGTGTCTAAAAACGCTCTCTAGGAAAACACTGGCTTTTAGTTGTCAAAAAATACTCTCTGTAAATACACCAACTTACTTCTGTGGTGGCATCTACTTTACCACATTCGCTCAAACTTTTAAGCGAACTATAGGCGCCGCCATATTGGCCTTGGCTGCTCTGATGAGCGCCTTTCACTTTATCCCTACTCCGCGGCTGACCGTCACGCGACATGCAACACACAGACGAAAAAGTTTGAGACGATGTAATAAAATTTTCACTTTAAAAAAAAACAACCGACTTCCAAAAAAAAACACTACAAAGTGAAAAATAACTTTAATTTCGGAAGTCGGTGTCTTGGGTTTTGTGTTTTCGTTTTTTGCCACCGACTTCCGAAATTAAAGTTATTTTTCACTTTGTAGTGTTTTTTTTTTTAAATAATCTGTTACATACCTGCGCATGCCTGGAAAATAATACCTCTCCCTTAGACGTTGGAGGGTCCTCTCTACTCCCTGATGGCCAGCGGTAGGAGAGTCATGGAGCTCCCTTAGAATCTCTTTCCGCATGGAGCTCGGCACCACCAACTGTGCGTCTTCTGCATCAGAATCAGGGTCATATCGATAGAGGACACCCTGAGACATTACGTAGCCTCTCTCCAACACACCTCTCTCCTACCACCCGGACCACCTCTCTCCAACTCTACACTTATATAGAAGCATCGAAGGGTTTCTATAAAATCCACACGACACCACAGAATTGGGCTGATGCCAAGCGTGTGTGTGCTTTGGAAGGAGCCAGTTTGTTTTACCCAGACAACGAGAATGAAGCACAAGCCGTGTTATCATTTTGGAATAGTGCCCAGCCTACTCACATTCGAGTGTTTGTGGGAATGTCAGAACTAATGGTAAAAGGAGTATTTGAGACCATCGACGGTAAGTCTGCTCTGCAGATATGTTATCCGTGTATTTTTTTTTTTATTAACTGCCTTAAACGAACGTACCTATATTCTGTTCCAAAAGTTTTCGATAAAAGTTTAAACAAATGAATTAGAAAATATATGTATTTGTGGGTGCCAATTTGTAGTGCCACTTATAAATTGAAGAACCAGAATTAATTTTTATTTGTAAGAATTTATTATTACTTGTGAGTGTGACCATACTGTGTACTTTACTAGCAACACCACCCGCTTGGAATATTCCTGATATAGTATCCAAAGACATAACACTTATTTTGCCCTTAAAACAAAAACTAGCAACGCCCCGCGGTTTCACCCGCATTAGTCTCGATTCCGTGGGAATATCGGGATAAAAAGTATCTTATGTGTTAATACAGGTTATAAACTATCTGTGTGCCAAATTTCGTTCAAATCCGTTTAGTAGTTTTGGCGTGAAAGAGTAAGAAACATCCATCCATCCATCCTCATAAACTTTCGCGTTTAGAATATTATTAGTGGGGTAGTAAGATTAACGATTCATTTAACATTTCTAGGTAAGCCAGTGTCTGAGGTGTACAATAAATGGAAGCCAGGTGAACCAAACAATTTGGGCGGTATAGAGAACTGCGTGAACCTGTACAAAGAAGGCTACATCAATGATTGCCCATGCAATATAAAGGATCCTTTCATTTGCAAGAAGAGTCTGCAGTCACTGGAGTGGAACTATCAGTGCAATATGGCTAACTTAGGTAGGTTTCAATCTCCGCAGGAGCAGTTTATTTTTCCACGAGGCGCAGACTTCAGGAAACGTCATAATTACATAAGTACACTGCACGGTTAGATGAATTGGTAGTTCTAGGGTAATTGTAGCATTCGTCGGGGGATCTGTATGAACTTAGTAACCTATATAAATGGTTTTAGACTGTGTTAAAAGTATAAAGTTCAGATTGAGAGTATTATTATCTTTCTGTCTATCTCTTAGGGCATGTGTCCACCGCATCCGTCACCGGGACATCACCAAGAAACGAGATTATTCGAACCGAACGTGACGGCGAGCGTTTGTCCACCACGACTCGTGAACTCGGCGGTTTAGTATAATTATGATGGACAAAACAGAAGCCGAGCAAACGGCGCCAGTGCAACGGTAGTGTGTGGACAAGATCAAACGTGTTTTGTATTACCGGCACATTGGTTCATCACAATCTCGGGCCGAGTTCTAACGTTCGCAACCGCGAACCCAAATTTCGAGTAGACGCCGGTCGCGCCGAACTACTTGAAATTTCGGTAGCTGGGATCACGGGGCGCTCGGATGGCGGACGTGTGGTGAAACGCAGCCATATTACGGATGAATCACTACGTCGGTGCCGTTATCTCTTTAGGTGACGTCCTGGTGATGGCTGCAGTGGACAAACGCACTTACAAATCGGTTTTACCTAACGTGTAAGGTCAACTGACGATGGGCTAGCTACATACAATATCTGCAAAATTATACTACTAATAATATTTACGTTTTGACCCGAGTTGGCATATGTTATCTAGTAATAGCTACTGTTATATTCACATTGTTGAAATATTAGGTTTTTTACATGTTTGAATGAGAATCAAATACTGAAAGCCTTTCTTTTTCAGATTACATTTTGAATAATGATACTGGCAAGTGCTACAAGCTCCACACAGTGCCATTGAACTGGGGCGAAGCATATAACATGTGCAGAGTAGAAGAATGCTCTCTGGCAGTGATCAACAATCGGTTAGAAGCAAATTACCTTGCGAATTTCACAGAATCCACATCGAAACCAAGAGTGAAAGGGAACTATCAAAGAGGAATATATCACGTAGGCTTTCATAACAGATTTAAAGAAGGCTGGCAGACAGTTAAAGGTAGTTCCATAGTTGCAGTCTACATTACATACCTAGTGAATCGAGATGTCACGACGCCCCCGCAAGGGGGCGTGGCGGGCGGGGTCAGGGCTTCGCCCTTCTCCCGCGGAGGCAACACGTTGGCCCATAAATATGGGCCCCTCCTTTGGATCGCCTTGAACGGCGCAAAAAAAAATGACCACATTTCGTGAAGCAAAACTGCGTCTATGTAAATGGTTGCTATGAATATTTCTGTAGGCGCGCCACGACGCTAGCCACTGTAGCGCCGCTTTCTTCACGACATTGGCGGTCTTACGAGTACATACCTGGTCTGCAGTTACACATACATTAAAGGAGTTGGCATATTCTAAAAAAAAATATATCTGTTCTTGTCTTTGTCCAGCAGAGGGACAGCAAAAGGTACAAAAAAAAATTAGTTTAGATTAAACCAATGAGTACCATAATTTGTCTACTTTTTGTCAAGCTACACAAACCTGCAGCACTGAGTCGACTAGGAACCTTGCCAGCAAGCGAGGGTATCCCCACACACATATACATACTTTGGTACACACAATAGTCACATACACACAAACACAAACTTTGTATGTAGGTAATATTTTTCATGTAATGGGTAAAATGCTGTTGATCTAGTTAGATAATTTTGTTTCCAGGAACACCAATGAATGTGGATGCTGACGCATGGTGGGACAACTACCAGCCCGAAGCAGACGACCACAAGGAGTGCGGCTCGATGTTCTACACCGGTCGTCTCATAAACATCGACTGCGATACGAGGAGCTTCTTCATTTGTGAACACGAAGTAGATAATTCGAGTTTGTCCCAAGAACAAATATTGTGCGAAACTGAACATGTAATTCAAAATCCTGTTGTATAGTTTACTATTTTCATTTTTAAATTGTATAACACCCAGTTGCACAAAGACAAACATTAATGCCCCATTATATAATGGATCATTAATGCTACCTAATGATTTCATTAATTTCATCAAAGAAGAACCATTAAAATCGAGTATAATGTTGCTTTCTGCAACAAGTTAAAACAAGTTAATGGAAGATTAGTATATAGTGACAGCTTTAAAAGTTAAAGTTCGTTTCTGCAACTGGCTGTAAGAATGCAAAATCTAAACATACGAATAAAGATTTTCTTTTTAAAACTTTATTTTAATGGAACTTGTCAATAGAGTCAATTATAACAACCAGACTTTCTATAAAACAATTCGCCAAAAGAAAACCGTAGCAACGTAACATACAGAATTACTGAAGGCGCTCCGCAGCAAACACACCGGACGCCGGAGGGCGTGCAACGGTCTCCGGCCGCCATAAGGTGTGGCCTTTGGGCGACGGACTTGAGGAGTCTGTCACTTATAATAACATAGTTATGACAGACTATGTCTCATCTGCTAGTGTCCCAATTGTCCGTTCACCTGCACCCTTGACGATCTGAAAAACGCTTCTGACGCCGCAATAAATCTGGCCACCTACTGGGCCCAAACAGTATAGATGTACTGTCGAAACGAAAAGAAGAAGAAGAGACGTAATCTGCGTTCGCAATTTATTTGCCCAACATGTAAAGAAACACGAGTTTTAGGAAAAAATACTGTAATGCCTACACATAAGGTTCAGTTTGCGCTATAACTTCATATTTTTTATGACTTTTTCAACAGGTACTAGTCAGTATAAAATCAACTTTATTTACACAGACATAAATTTGATGTTTGTTTAAGTGGAATTATTATCAATTGGAACCTAGGTTATAAATAAACATTAGTTTGATGACAAATCTGAAATATTTCTGTTGCCCCATTTAGGACCAATACATATCACCAAGGGTGCGATGCAGCGCGGCAGCGATATGAAAAATGCCAATTCATACGTTTAGGCCAAGTCATGGGTTCCATGGGTTGCACGCAACGTGGCACTCGAGTCACAATTTTCGAAATGTCACTACAATTTAAAACCCCGAGTAGTCCCTTAAATACAAAATTCAAGTGGGTCTTCAAATTTTTCCTACCCCAACAATTTTTTTTTTTTTGGGTGGGAAATTAACTTCTCCCGCTCTGGGTGGAGCGGGAGGGCGTGTCAGACTCTTACCTACTGACTAAAACCCATCCGTGTTCCTTCGGTTGCCCTGTTGCCGGGGGCCACGATGTCCCTTTCGGCCAGTATTCGCAGCCCCGGCAGGCATTGGCCCTAGCGGACCCCATCAATTCTTCATTCTAGATCTTCATCGTCGACTCGACACCGATGTGAACCCCTCCCGCCATTACCAGGGAACCCGACGGTGGTGCATTCTGAGGACCATGAAAACCCATGACCTCGGACTTATGCAGGGCCACCTCGAGTCCCAGCTGCCGGATCCTATCAACGATTGTCGCAACCCCGCGTGTCGCTAAGTCAGCCGCCGCCTAGTACGACCTCCCCTGCGCCAGGACCAACGTGTCGTCAGCGTAACAAACGACGCTGACGCCGCTAGGGAGGTCGGCGCGCAGCACCCAGTCGTATCCGATGTCCCACAGATGCGGCCCCAGGACCGAACCCTGTGGGACACCGCACGACATCTCCTGCCGGTTCCACTCTCCCTGGTGACCGGGTAGATGACGGCCCTGTCCGTCAGATAGTCCTGACATCTCTTTGAGGCGCGCGTGGAACACAACGCGCTGTCGACCCGGGCTTGGTCCTTATCGGACGGCGAGCTACCCATTGCTCACCGTCCGCAAGCCCGCGCCTACGGTGGCCGGACAACGGCTCGCAATTCCCGTCCCAGGCGTCTCCTCCTGCGGCGGTTAGGGGCGTGACGGCGTGAAATTTGCCTCTCCATCACGCGTTCCGCCTCCTCCTTTGCGAGCATTACCGCTTCGCAGAAGGAGGTGACGGCCTGCCATTTCCTCTCGCTCCGTACCATGGCCCTGATTCAGCCGGACGCGAGAGATCACCGCCGCCGATCGCCTCCACGAGGACACGGCGATGCTCCACCCAAGCCGGGCAGACCTCCACCGTATACTCCACCGTGTCCTCCGGGCGATCCACACAATGGTGACACCCGGGCGTTTCCTCCCGCCTTATCCTGAACAGGAACCTCCCGAAGCAGCCGTGTCCGGTAAGGACCTGCGTCAGGCGGAAGGTGAGGGCGCCGTGGCGCCTCTCAAGCTACTCCTCAAAGAGGGGTCTTATCGCCGCAATTGTGGCGTGCCCAGCGCTGGGTTGCGACAATCCTACTCTCCATGACGCCATGAGATCCCGCCGGAGCTCTGTCCGCTGTGCCGCGATTTTTTGCGGCATCGGAGTCAAGCCCCAGCGTTTAGCCTCCTCGCGCCACTCCCAGATGTGCGCGAGGACCTTTGCCTCCACATCCCATGGCGGTAATCCGGCAAGGAGGCTCACCGCCTCGCAGGAGACCGTGCGGTATGGTATCCTCGGGCCCGCCGAATGGCCATGACCCTCTGGGACGCGTTCAACCGGCGGGCTGGCCGCAGCCTCAATGAACGCGCCCACACCGTCGCCCCGTAGAGGACCATGGACCGCACGATCCCCACGTAGAGCCTCCGGCAGGAGGCGTTTGGATCCCCCTAGATTGGGCAGGAGCCGCTTCAAGGCAGCCCCGGCCCGCTCCAGTCTGGGAGCCAAAAGTCGGAAGTGCTCTACGAAATTCCACCGGCTGTCGAGGACGAGTCCCAGATACTTCATCGTCGACTCGACACCGATGTGAACCCCTCCCGCCATTACCTGGGAACCCGACGGTGGTGCATTCTGAGGACCATGAAAACCCATGACCTCGGACTTATGCAGGGCCACCTCGAGTCCCAGCTGCCGGATCCTATCAACGATTGTCGCAACCCCGCGTGTCGCTAAGTCAGCCGCCGCCTAGTACGACCTCCCCTGCGCCAGGACCAACGTGTCGTCAGCGTAACAAACGACGCTGACGCCGCTAGGGAGGTCGGCGCGCAGCACCCAGTCGTATCCGATGTCCCACAGATGCGGCCCCAGGACCGAACCCTGTGGGACACCGCACGACATCTCCTGCCGGTTCCACTCTCCCTGGTGACCGGGTAGATGACGGCCCTGTCCGTCAGATAGTCCTCGACCACACGACAGAGGTAGGTCGGCATCCAGTGATACCGGAGTGCTTCCCTGATGCAACTCCAGGGCAGGGTGTTGAAGGCATTGGCGATGTCTAGAGACACCGCCAAGACGACTTCCGACCCCAACCTGTGGCCTGTAACTGTCACCACCACTGCAATATGTATTATCATCAAGGCTAACAATCAAGGTATCAAAGAAGTAGAGAAGTAGAAGAGTCTATCAAAGAAGTAGGTATGCGGCTGAAGGACAAGGTGGCGTGTACACCTTGTCCTTCAGCCGCTATAATCGTTATCTTCGTATTTAAGTTCTGCGTGTTTCAAACAACTCATCTCGATCGAACTTTTGTTATTTTACCAACATTTTATTATCAATTTTATATAAATAGTGTGATAAAACGTATCTACACATGAGAGAACAAACACCCTTTTCTGTTCTATAATAAGCTTCGATATTCACGTTCGCACATTGTAGTACCTGCTGCAAGAGTAGACGCATGTCGTGTAGTTACAATAATGTATTCTAAAACTTTGTTAATCTTTCTTGTGGTGTACTTTTTATCGGATTTCTCACGTGAGTTTTGTTTCGTATACGTTTTTATTTAATCATTAAAGTTCGTCAAGTTTATAAAAAATATAATGTACTTTTCGGTTGGTGATGGGTTTCGGTTTGGCGACGGGTCCTTCTACATCTGTTATTATTACTTAATAAGTTATGAAAGTGGCGAAGTTTAAGGTCAACAAAATATGAACAACTGTCGTGCCAGCGACACGAAGAAGAAGAATAGCTTTTACGAACGAATTCCAAATTATGTTAACTTTAATTAGCAAGTGACGTTGTAGATACCATAGCATTGACCTATACAGATACGCACGCTTCCCTGGGCGGTTTCCCTAGCACGGATTATTATTGAAAAAATAATTAGGAACGCTTGATCATATAATGCTTTTACTCATTGTTAAGAAAGTCAAACGGAGGCACTTATGCAAAATTCAGCTTATTGTCCTTCATTTTGGAATAGGGCTATATTTGACTTTGCTTAACGACTACTTTTGTTATCTTAGATGGACTAAGAGATGAAAAGTTTTTCCGGAAAGACTACACTTATTTGGCAACAGTAGAAGGTTTCTACAAGTTCCACTCGAGATCACGGAATTGGACTGATGCCAAGCATGTATGTGCTCTGGAAGGAGCCAATTTGTTCTACCCAGAATACGACGATGAAGCACAAGCCGTGATATCGTTTTGGAACGAAACCTAGCCTCATACAAGTTCGGTGTTTGTGGGGTTTTCTAATTTAATTATTAGCGAAATATTGGAGACCGTTAATGGTAAGTCTGTTAAAATGTTGTGTCAGAGAGTGCATTCTGAAAGTGGTGGCAAAGTTGTTGAATAGTAATAGTCAAAGTTGTCAAATATTTCGCTGTTTTGATTAGTTTGTCAATATTACTGAATGAAATATCACTCTGTATCTCAGTAAAATATTGTTTAACAATTGAAATCGTTTTTAGGTGCAAAAAAGTATTTGGAAAGTATCCAAATGCTAATTTACACACTAAAACTGTAACAACATTTATTTCAGTGTAATTATTGCTCATAATAATCAGTTAAATTTTTTTGTTTTATGTTCTTTATACGTCCGAATTTTTTGAGGGTTTTATTCGCGTCAATTCATGGATTCGAACTAATCTTAACTTTATTTATCTAAATTGTTCATTTTGTACATTTTTAGGTAAGACAGTCTCTGAGGCGTACAATAACTGGGGCCCAGGTCAACCAGACCAAGGATCCTCCGATAACGTGTGTGTGATCCTGGGTAAACAAGGCTACTTGGATGATGTCAGATGTTACAATTTGTATCCCTTCATTTGCAAGAAGAGCCTCCAGTCCGTTGAGTGGAACTATAACTGCAATATGTCCAATTTAGGTAGATATGAATTTCAAATCATACAGTTTTCCAAAATTGACAGTTGATCTTATGACTATTGAGGGCCTCCATCGCCCCCGATTTCTTTGATTCACCTTCGTGGTACACACGGCTACACATCAAGCTATACATTTCTAGTTTATGCTGATCTCGCATTGTATAGCATTTCTGTACAATGCGAGGTCAGCTTATACTGGAAATGTATAGCTTGATGTGGAGCCGTGTGTACGTAATCACGATTACGTAATCTCTATCTATATAATATGTTTATAGGTAATTATCTGTCCTACTGGTGAGTTGGTTCCAACAGTCATTGTTTCCCTCGCCCGCTACCCGTTTATAAGACAAAGGAAAATGATAAAAAAAATCTTGAGTGAACAAGTAGCTCAAAATTTTAGTGATATCATTCTGTAAATATTTTACTTTTCGATTCGTTGGCTAAAGGTATGATATTGCTAATTGTGTTTATCAGGTTATTTTTTTATTCAAAATTCAAAAGTAATTTATTCAAACTAGGCTGAGAATCAGCACTTTTCGAACGTCAAAATTACATAAGACAGTCCTCCAAAAACGCCCACCCTTCACCACTTCCTAGTGCCTTTAGCTGGGAAGAAGAAGTGGCGCAACAAACTCCCCAGCAGCACAGCTGTCTGTTCAAGTTAGAAAAATAAAATGATTCTAAACAATAGTATACAAAATTATTATGCAACACAAAACATTATTTTAATTATAAACTACTGGCCATATGTCAGCTAGCACACGCCAATATACCAACCAAAAACATCGAGAACTATATACAAGCAGAATTTAAAAAAATAAAAAATAAACGTAAACAGAACTAAATATCTAAATAAAAGCCTCCAGGCATAAAGAGCGTGCCCGCTTACATAAAGTTGTAATTGGAAGTTATAAATGATAAACTAGGACCATCGAGCTAAAATAAATGAACAGTTAATTACTAGTAACAATAACAAAACCATGATCAGCAAGACGACCAGTCACCACAAGCAACACCCGTTCACGAGTATAACGCAAAGATCAGCCATTACCCCCCTCGCCATATTTGAGGGAAGGAGGCAACCCGACCCCCGACGCTACCGCAAGCATTGACATCTAAGGGAGCATGACGAGGATATTCTTTAAGATATCTTCGATTTGGGTATACCCGACGATATAAATACATACATTTGCCCATAATCTCATAGGAGTAGGCAGAGGCTGCAGAAATTGTTAAAACCAACTATCCACAATCCATTTTCGCTACTTTTCTGCGAGACTCAGCGTGATGAGTGTCGGGAATCGCAGGCCGATTTCCGGCCACCGTAAGCGCGGGTTTGCGGACGGTGAGCAATGGGTAGCTCGTCGTCCGATAAGGACCAGGCCCGGGTCGACGGCGCGTTGTGTTCCACGCGCGCCTCAAATAGATGTCAGCAGAACTGCCGGGGTCCGCTAGGGCCGATGCCTGCCGGGGTTGCGAAGAAGTCCGAAAGGAAGATTGTGGCCCCCGGCAACATGGCAATTGAAGGAACAGGGGTGGGTTTTAGTCAGTAAGAATCTGACACGCCCTCCCGCTCCGCCCAGAGCGAAATAAGTTATTTGATAATTTCCCACCCAAAAAAAAAAAGGTTATTCGTATTACAGAACGTTCCTTAAGTCCAGTTTGATCATCAATCAATGGATCACTGTTTAAATATAGAATTATGCAGTATTTGAGCATCGGTCTTATTCCTGAACGGTAATAAATCTTTACTCATTACATTACTCAGAAAAATCGAGACACAGGTCGAGCTTCAAGCAGAGATGTGTACCTATTGTCTATGAATATGCATATGTTATAGTTATATGTTTGTTTATTACGTTTATTAATAAGTTTGCTAATTGATTTAATCATATTATCACTGTAAAAAATTTCAGCCCATTGGAAAAAACCTATTACTTAATAGAAATTCTAACGGATTTCAAGCATATTATTGAAAATAACTGCGTGAGTGATGCTAAAGTTCAACGTTCTATTTGAATCATCGTTGAATAAATTATTATAATCATCTACTTCTCCAAAATCTATTTTGATAGTAATCATTCAAAAGAACATCAATATTTAAAAACTCTACAACGCAATTTTAGAATTGAACAGAATAAAACTTTCTTACAAAAAATTAAACTGAAGAAAAATAAACTGAAAAGTGAAAAATAAAAAATAGCCTTTTAGTGTAACTAAGCTCCTAAACGAATTTAAGTAACAAATGAGTTGGCGCCAAACAAACAAATTTATTATTTAAAAAAACGTAAAATGGTAGCTAGATGGATCTTCGAATGTGTGTTTAAAATATATTTAAATATAATATATCGTTGAGTATACTTACACAAACCGAAGATACCTTAAAGAAAAAAAAACACCCCTGATGGAAAACAAATAGCAAAATCAACCACATTTTGCTATCAAATCTTATAGTGAAGTATTTACAGAATGATATCACTAAATATCACAAAATGTCTTCTCGAGCTACATCCTGTATCTGTTCGCGCTGGGTTTTTTTTTTCATACTTGATGAGCATTCTCCATTATCAGTTAAACTGTTGCAGGTATCACCTTTTCCGGCCGAACTCAGCAATAAGTTTTTAGCAACAGTTTAGCGACATTGCAGTAAAAATTATGTCCCATTTAAAAGCTCCTTAACAGACGAATTTTGAGTGGCAGAAATCTTAAAGGCTTTCCAAATTACCTTCATGTATATTTAAATATTTTTTTAAAATAAAATGTTTCCCTTGGAGTTAAGTTTTCTCCTAAATTTATAATTACTGAACAAGTGAACATATATGGGGTGATCTGATAAGCCCCTTGGCAAGTGGTTTAAAAAATCGTTATGGATCACTGTTAACGGGCCACCCTCTAAGTATAGGTACAGTAGGCGGCGCTCACTAATTAGTCTGGTATTTTCTAACTTAGCTCTCCTAAAAAATACAATAGAAGTAGATATATTTAGTAACCTGTTCCGCTTAGTTATTTTAAAGAGCCATAAAAAACCCTGAAAGAAATCGACACGTGTTTCACCTCTCAACGAGGCATCCTCAGGATGACGATTGACTTGTCGCGAACTCGAATACGGCGTGTTGGCACAACGAGTGCTGAACGCAGACTACTACTGAATGTGTATGAGGTTACTAAATATATCCACGTCTATTGTATTTATGTATTGTTGTTGTTTATTTATTGTATTGTATATTGTTTTTTTTTATTGGATTTCCGCTAAGTCACGTCTGAATCAATTAACCCATTAGCTCTCCTACCTTAGATATCCGTCTCCTACTCTGTAATCCGGCAAGTTTTATACAAAAGTGCAGGATCCAATAAACAATAAAGGCTTGTGCAGACCAGGCCTGTTTGAAAGAGCATTAATGGGTGAAAAAAATGGGTGCTGGATTGCCGAGCGCCTACTGTACCTAATTTTATTCTTTGACATAACGTTTAATTTGCAAGCGCTCGTGAAATCCACCAGCTTTTCTAATATTTCATTACAGTAACAGTTCTTTCCTTTCCTAGATTATACTTTGAATGAAAATCTTGGCAAATGTTACAAGTTACACACAGCACCATTGAACTGGAATGATGCATATTTTGCGTGTCACGCCGAACAATCCTACCTTGCAATGATGGATACTACGGCGGAAGTTGATTACTTTATGCAATTAATAGAGTCCGCACCAAATCGGGTCCAAGAGAAATACCAAAGAGGAATATGTCATTTGGGATTTCATAACAAATTCAAAGACGGCTGGTGGACAGTTACAGGTATGTGAGTGGGTGTATCACCGTTTAAATTTTTAAGTGTGGCAATGGTCGGAGATGTCCACCGTCTGAGTAAGATGATGGTTAATTATGTCGGAATTCTATCGACTAAAACGTGCCTTTGACACGTCTAGGGTATATACTAGTTTCTTCAACCCCTTACGATATGGAGCAGTACGTGACCACTACATGCTTATGTCACGGTCTTCCCCCTAGAGAGTTACCCTCAGTATCTGTGTTCACCTTTAGCAACTTCCTCGGAACTTGAAAAAGGAGTATCTTAGTAGGATCGCTGGGAACCCACAGACGAGCGACCCTCATTGACTATCTGGCTCTCTTTTACAAAAGAAAAACTGATTCTATGACAGCAGCCCGACCTCACAGCTCAACGCCATATTAATATAGGTATTATGACATAATGCTGAAGAACTTCTCTACTATTTCCTCTGGAAATGATATCTTGATTTAGAATTATATTTTAATTGTTCATTTAATTTTCTAGGCAAACATGTGAATGACGCTAGCGTCTGGTGGGACAACCACAAACCAGATATCGACGACGAAAAACAGTGTGGCTCAATGTTCTACAATGGACGTCTGAACAACATTGATTGTGATACCAGAAGCTTCTTCATTTGTGAACATGAAATTAATAGCTTGAACTTGCCCCAAGAGTAAGACAAAGATCAGTTTTATGGAGAACTTAGATTAGTATAATAAGGTGTAAGATTTACAATAGATGACATAAATGTAATTAAATTTTAATCCTATATTAAATACCCAAAAAAAAAAACGCCCGTGGTGTCTACTTTATCGTCTACGAACGTAGTAGCACCGAGGATTTCTTTAATGGTCCAACGCACGAGTGCTGAACGAATTTACTGCCCTTTCCAACCCAGTTGATAAATAAAGCAGCCATAACATTGGATAAATGTATACTTATGTGTATTATATTATTGGCCTTTTAAGCATACAAACATAAAGTGTAGTTGACAGTCTCGTATTTCCGGGAGGGCGACCAGCAGTCCCAAGGTGGTGTCGGGTTTATCGTCCATAAGTCCCTTGTGATAAACGTGGTGAAGATCGAAAGTGTGTCGACCAGGGTGGCGTACCTTATACTCAGAATGTCCACAAGGTGGACCGATGACCTTGTAAAGGCCGTTGTATGCAGGAAGCACAGAATCGGTCAAGTGGCAGTGCGTGGGGAAGGCCTATGTCCAGCAGTGGGCGTCTTTCGGCTGAAATTATGATGATGCTGATGATAATGTGACTTACCTACAACCTTATAATCATAAAAGCTTATCTATACAATTTTTTGCTTTATGCTTTCCTATTAATCTGTAAAAACAAAAATAAATATTCTGCATAAAAATATTCAAGTATCAAATACGATTTTCCATAGTTGATCTGGGGATACAAAACGTATTTTTTTTTTTAAATTTGCCGCTTTCTTTCACTCTCAACTTTCAGTAGACAAGCCTATAATTGTTTGAAAATGTTTAAGATATGATACAGAACAATAAAAACGGCCTTCAAGTTTTTTAATTTTGCCTTTGGCTGTGCTGGTGAAGCCTTTACCTATTTCTTTATTCTTTTCTTTCTTTATTAAGTATGTGTCCGTTATTTGGCCCAATAAAACAATTAACAATTTTTTTATTTATTACTCTAACACTAGGAAACTGATAGGTTCGTGGTTTTTCAATATAATATTTGTTCAGTTAGAACAACTTTGCTTGATTTGAGTAAGTACCTAGTAGGTACTTCAACAATTCAACAAAATAAATATTTTCATATTCATCATCAGTTGGTTGATTGGTCCTCATTGTGCTTGTCATTAATAACATTGTTTACATACTAATATTCCCCACTCAGAAGGTGAATAAGTTGATTATTGTTGGTGAATAAGTTGATAACTCGATGGTGAACGACTTGACAAGTCTATTATTATGCAAACTATGGGGAATTTCGTTTATTTATTGTCATCATTTAAAAGATGGTATAAAATAACCCCTAAAACAACTAAATCACAAACTGTAAACTAATTTACCGATTTACCAGAAGAGGTCAAACCTTTAAAATGGCCGTCCTGACAAATTGCCATTTTAGACATGTCAACATATTCACGCCAGCCACGGATTATAATTATTACTAGTAGACACGCAACGATCGACACGTGACTCGCTTAAATCTGCGCAGCTGTAAGTATTTTTTCTACAGTAAAGTTTATTACTAATTTACCTTCATTTCTTTTGGCTTCTCCATCATCAGATACTGATTACCATCTATCTCTAACATATTAATTGATACCATTCCAATGAGCCCAAACACGATACCTCTGCTGTAAGATGGTAAGGGATTTGGGTATCCTGCAAATTCCAGATAATTCTGCAGCATCAGTTCAAGGTTACTATGTTATTCTAAAATCATTGAAGTGTGTGGAAGATGCTCAAATCCATATATGAACTAGAAAAGAGCTGATAAATAATCTTCAAACGGCTGAATAAATTTTCATGAATCAGAACTAAGAACACTCTTGATCAAGTCAGTTGATCAAGAATATATTATTGTTATAAAAATTATAAAAACAATAATATATTCTAAATCGGTCCATCCGTTTGGGAGCTACGATGCCACAGACAGATGCACAGTTTCCGTCGGGGGTTAAAAATAATCTAAATGAAAGATAAATAAATTAATAAAACTATTTTAAACTAAATGACATGATTGCTATTACAACTGTAACAAATCTGAATAATTAATTAATTAATTTAATTTCAACTCTTTATTAATGGCTTTTATGGACATGATAATTTTCATGTCTATGAAAGCCATTAACAAAGAGTTGAAATTAAAATGTAGGTATATAATATCAAATAATAGGATGATTTTGTAAAGGAAGAATGTAAAAAAACATTTTCATAGATGTTTCTGGCTTAGATTAGTAACTAAGATTCCAGTAACAGAAAAAAAAACTACATGAAAGCAGAAGTCTCACAAAAGTATCAGCAGAGCCTTGTGAAAAAGATAGGTTGGGAGAAATCGAGATTTCATTCAGTGTTTAAGTTAGTAGGATCACAAAAGACTTTGAATAGGAATAAGAAGCAGGAACGCTTCGTTTCCTGATGCATTTATGATAGAACTATCCGACAACATGTAACAATAACCCAGAACTGTAACTCAGGTGTCAGCAGACCATGGTTGAAAAGTTAGATTAGAAGAAACCAAGATTTAATTCAGTGTTTCAGTAAGAAGGATAAAAAAAAAATTGAGTAGCACCGAGGAGCGGAAACTACTCGTTTCCTGATGCATCTATAACAGAACTGTCCGACAACATGCAATATTAACCCATAACTCTCACTCAAGTATCAGCAGAGCATGGGTAAAACTTTAAGTATGTTGAAATCAAGACTTAATTCAGTGTTACAGTAAGCAGGATCAAAATTAATTTTTGATAGTATTGAAGTGCTGAAATTCCTCGTTTTCTGATGCACCTAATAACAGAACTATCCGACAACATGCAATACAAACCCAAAACTTTGACTCAGGTGTCAGCAGAGCATGATTGAAAAGTTGGATTAATAAAAATCGAGATTTAATTTAGTGTCTTTATACGCACAATTAGCCAGAAACATCTATGAAAATCCACAAATTACGTATTCACGGCTATTTTATCAAAATGATTGTCTTTTTCTAGTAAAAGGTCAATTTTTTTATTTTATTATTTATGTCAGCAGAACTCTTCCGGAAAAGTATTAGGAACTACAGAGCTCACCACTGTGCACCTAAATCAGATTTAAAATTTTAATTTTGGAAAAAATTATCTGCTAACGCAAGTTAGCAGAGCATATTTTCATTCGACTTTTTTCAGGCAAAAAAGCCAGAACTATTTTTTTGAAGTATAAGGAACTCACCTGCATGCCAATAGAACTCACATTTTTTCATGCTCTGCTAGGAAATAATCTGCCAAGTTCACGGACATGTCTAAGATTACGTTACACAAACACTAAGTTAATTTGCACCTTGAAATTAAGATCACTTTTGCTTGGCAGGAATGAATTTGAAAAGTACTCACGGTTTTCACTTGTAACACTTAGCTCTTTACGACTATAGTCGTCTGCAGCGCTTCCCTGTTGCTGTTGACTCCGAGTCCGGTCGCTGCTCGACCGCCTTGACACCGGAACAACTCCACTTGAAATTGGCACGTTCGGGCTGATGCTATCCTTAGTCACAGTAGGCTTAGCATCTGATGCTTGATGAATTGGTCCCACCTTTGATTTTACAATATAAAAAAGGTCTTTATTTGTCAAATCAATATAACAACCTTGCACAATTCAAGTAAGTTACAAATATGCTTATTTGTAACTTATTTGAAAAAAAAACCGACCAAACAATTTTTAAATATTTTATTTAAGATTTTTCCGTCGATAAAATTAAGCATAGATTCCCCTCATTTCAATATGTGCACATTATAAAGACTGCAAAATATTTAGATGCTAAGTTTGTTTACATAGTGTTTGGTTGTACTTTTTCTTATGTTATTTATTAAAAACCAGTTGCAAAGTAAAAAGTGATATATCTTGACTTATATCAGCTTTAATATTCTTACACTAAGTTTAACAGTACAAAAATGCAATTTTTTGGTCTAATCGGTACCCCTCTAAGATTAAAATTGAGCAAGCTTATTTTGGTATAAAGTGCTCTAACTAAGCATTTTTTACATTTATTAATGTGTAAAAAAATACTTTTGAAATAATATCAATGTGAACTGAACAAATATTTCAAGTACCTTAATGTATATTAATACAAATGTATGTGACTCTTATTACGCGATCTATGTGAATTAGTACAAACTGATATATTTAGGGACACATAATCATCCAAAACCAACCAATAAATAATGTGTAAAATGGTTCAAGTCAGTTTAATTTAATTTACACATAAAACGACTTAAAAACATGTGGTGTTATATAACTGGATTTCTTTTTAAATTATAAAAAAAACTATACAAATTAATCTGTTTCTTCTTACACTAAATCGTGCTCTAAGATATTGTTAACCAATGTCAGTAATCAGTACTCATTTTAGTGATATATTTTTAGGATTCCGTACCTCAAAAGGGAAAAACGGAACCCTTATAGGATCACTCGTGTGTCTGTCTGTCTGTCTGTCCGTCTGTCACAGCCAATTTACTCCGAATCTAATGGACCGATTAAGTTGAAATTTGGTACACATTTGTATTTCTGTGACCCAAACATAAATGTGTAACGTAAATAAATTAATTTTGAATATAGGGGTCACTTTTGGGGCGCAAAAAAGAAAATTAAAAAAAAAGTTTTGCTAACAGTACCGTGTGACATATCAAACGAAAGGACTTGTTGCGAGGATCTTAAATATATTTTTTATATAATTTTAAAATAAACACTTTTAAAGATATTTAATAAATTCAATGAAAATTGACCATTCCCCCCCCCTTATCTCCGAAACTAATGGACCAAAAATTTTGAAAAAAATACATATTATGGCTCTTTACTCATAAATTACAGGAAAACCTATAAAAAGTCTATGGTCTTAAAATAACATGGTAAATCTCTCAATATTGTGCGTACAAACTTACATTTCGTCGCTCGGCATTCAATAGGCCCATCTCTCTAGCTACTATAAATCAAAATATCAAAAGTGTTTGACCGTTTGCTTAATACACAAATAAATAAAACTGTAAATGTTCATGACAACCAATTCTGGTTTCGGCGTGGTTTGTCAACAGAAAGTGCAGTGTTGTGTCTTAATCATACTATCACATACCTACTATACACAGCGTGGGACGCCGATTTATGCTAGCTTCCTCGACTTATTTAAGGCTTCTGATCTGGTTGCTTATGACGTATTGTGGAGATAGATGGAGAAGGATAGGTTGCCAACGGAGCTTATAAAAATCTTTAAATAGTTGTATGGTAACCAGATCAATAGTGTACGATGGGCTGGAACTTTTTCCAGGCCATACAAGTTGGAATGCGGGGTGAGGCAGGATTGGTGAGCTCAGCAACACCAGAGTGGGTTGCTATATAGATGGTATTTGTGTAAATAATATTAGCTTTGCAGATGTAATGGTGCTTCTCAGCGCGTCAATCTGTGGTCTCAGAAAGTTGGTCGCCAAATGTGAGCAGTATGCCAAAACACATGGTTTGATGTATAAGTCCAATAAGTCGGAGATCATGGTCATTGAGGTCCCATTGAGTAATGTATTACTCAATGGGACTCCACTACAAAGAGTATTTACATTTAAATATCTTGGTCATATATTGACCCCTGACCTCAATGACGGACTCGATATTGAGCGGGAACGAAGGGCGTTTTCGGTAAGGGCGAACATGCTGGCTCGCAGGTTTGCACGCTGCTCATTTAAAATGTCAAAATTACTCTGTTTTGAGCTTATTGTACAACGTTTTATACGTGCAGCCTGTGGGCCAGATATACCCAAAGATCGTGCAACGCCCTTCGTATCCAATACAACAACGCTTTCAGGGTATTGGTGTGGCTGCCCCGTTTTTGTAGCGCATCGGGAATGTTCGCGGACGCACATATTATTGCTTTTACGCAAAGGTGCGAATGAGGTGTGCATCCCTGGTGCGCAGACTACGGGCCAGCTCCAACAATATCCTAAAAAAGATCGCTAGTAGGCTGAATTGCATGTACATCAATCACTGCAGTGCCATCTCCCATGGGGTGAAATAAATTTAAACTAGATTACGTGGGGCACTCAGAAAGTTTTGTGATACTAGACAAAAATATACTACATGTTATAATTTTTTTTATTATATCTTTTCAAAGAACTCTCCATTGGCGTCTATACACAGTTTTATACGTCTAAACCAATTTTGATAACTCATTTTCCAGTCCGCATCAGGCACCTCTCCAATCTCCTTCTCAAATGCAGCCAGTGCATCTTCAGGTGATGAAAACTGTTTTCCTTTGAGTTGTTTTTTTTTTTTTGTTGGTTTATTTGGGGATAAATTTGACCGGTGTGCTGTCCAGAAAGTCCCTTGTTTTGAGCGCCGAGTGAGCCAGCGCGTTGAAATGGTGAAGCAGTAGCCCACGGAGGCCAGTGTTTGGTCGCTTGCTGCTTGCAGTAGTAAAAACTTCTGGCAAACATTTGGTAACATACCATTCAGCATTGATGCTCTTTTGATCTCGTCAGGGTACTGACACCAGATAACCCGGCAAAAAAATAAAACTTGCGATCAAAATTTTGCCTGCACTTCTGGCTCGCTTCACTTTGGTAGGCGTTGGTTCATTTTGAAACAGCCACACGGTCGACTGACGCTTAATTTCTGGATCATATTGATAAATCCAAGATTAATCACCCGTAACGATATCTTAAACACGCCGAGACGAGCATGCTACAAATTTTGCTATCATATCTCAGCTCTCCTTCTGAGCCTGCGTTAGATTTTGCGGTACCAGCGTGAAACTATCTTCCATAACCGAAAATGATGGTGTAGAATTTAATGCACACTTCCCGATCCAATCGGCAGTATATGCTGAACCTCTTCATATGTAATTCGCCTATTTTCTTGAATTAAATTTTTCACAGCCAGCACGTTTTGTTATGTAACAACCGTCATAGGGCGGCCACTTCTTTCTTTGTCCGCCAAAATTACTCGACCACCCATAAATTCGTTAAACCAGTGGAAAACAGTCGCTTTAGAAGGGCTTTTTTCTATGAACACCATTCGAAGTCTTTCAAACGATTCTTCTGGTTTTAGTCGACATTTGAAATCGTACGAAATCATCGCGCGAAAATGTTCTCGTTGTAAATCCAGTTTTCAGTGAGACAGAGTATTTTGATTTTGCTCGTAAAAAAATGTGGAGGGAATTTCGAATTTGGAATTATATGTTTTTTTGTAATAAATAGTCATAGTTTTAATTGACATCAAAACCAGCCAGTAGACAAAAACTGTTAGTCGCAAAACTTTCTGAGTGACCTGGTAAAATAAGCTAACATAGTTCATAAGTTTACAAACACAATGAGTCCTTGTTACTTGAATAAATAAAAATATCTAGATGACCATTTTTTTTTAACGACTTTTTCAAAAAATGGAACCTAGCTAGATCCATTTATCGCTCCCGAAACCCACTGCATACTAAATTTCATAAAAATCTTGGAGCCGTTTCCGAGATTTAGATTATATTTAGAATTGCTCGTTTAAAGCTTATTAGATTTATAAACACCGCGAATGTGATTTTTTTTTACGAAAATCAGATTTATGTTTAATTTCATTCTGCACGTTCAAATAAGTGATCCTGCATTTTTTAAAAAAAAAAAACGTAATTAATGTTACATTCGCGGTATTGGATGCCGAGCGACGATTTGCAGTTGGAATGTATGAAAGAACATGTTTTTCAACTACAATGTTAAGTTTGTTCTTGGGATAAACAAATTCATCTCAACTACGGAACCCTTCATTGTGCGTAGTCTGACACGCACTTGACCGGTTTTTTTCAGTATCATCATAGTTCAGTGAGTTAAGAAACTTAAAAATTTTAGTTTTACAAGCATGAACATTAAAGTTACGAATTTGGATTTGCTTTGATATTTTATTATTTATTTATTTAACATAACATCACACCTGTAATCCACCAAGGGTAAGGCAGAGGTGTAACTATAGTACACCCACATTTCGCCAGTTATGTTTAAGTCCCATGTAATAAGGGGCGAGCCTATTGCCATCAACCGGGCACAAATCCAGACTCCGGGCTGCAACTGAGAAATTCCAGATGGAAAAACCCAATAACACTTTACCCGACCCGGGAATCGAACCCAAGACCTACTCAGCAGTAGCGCTTGCGACCACTAGACCAACGAGGCAGGTTATTTATTTATTTTATTTTATTCTATTCGGGAAACCTATAGCTAATTTACACAGTGTTCTTAAATAATATAAAATTGAAGGCCATTTACAAGTTTCCACTGATAAACACATAACATAGAAACGAGAAAAAAAAGGTCGGTACAAAATACCTGTTAAACATAAAATAGGAAAAAAAAATTGTACACGATAAATCAGATTTTGCTAACAATTACTTTTCCGTAAAGAAGCTTTTTACCATCAATTAATGCTCAAGCTGAAAAACACTGGTGTTTTTCAGCCTTATTGTAAGAACTGATAATTCTGAGTATAACAAATAAGTGGGGTATCCAAATCTCTTATAACTCATCACCTTAAGAACAGCACACTGTTTAAAACTAATAAGAACGGTCTTGGAAGCCCCACCCCATGCAGTAATAGAGTAAGTTATGGACTGGCACAACGAAATATACACAAATGATAACAGGTTTGGCGGACAAAAACAACGTATATTTTTAAATATAAATATATAAGTTTTTTGACTCGAGAGGTAAGGGTTGAAATATGTTCTTGCTAGTTTAAATGTTGGTCAATGATCAATCCAAGGTATCTTAATGAGAAAGTTTATGGCAAGAACACTTCCCCGACATAATTTACATGTGTGAGCATTTATGTGAATGATGCCAGGAGCTCTTTCTTATACTACAAGGTATGTATTCGTTTTAAGTGTGTTCAGGGTAAGACAATTTGACTGTAGCCACTCCGAAACCAGTCTGAACCCTTCATTAGCCAGTTTGTTAGCCTCTTTCCATGTTTTCTCAGTGATTAAAAGGGCTGTATCGTCTGCAAATAACCTGTGTGATCTACAGCTGAGACTGGGCCGGGTCATAACCCGGCCCAGTCTCAGCTGTAGATCACACAGGTTATTTACGTATATAAGGAAAAGTGTAGGTCCCATGATATAATCACGAATGTTTGGCCACATCATGAAGTGGTCGTGCATTTAACTGTTCATATCGTCAAACGTTGAGTATTTAATGATCAATTTTAAGATCTGGCCACGACATGCCTATCAGCTGCAAGGGTACGGTTTGTCGGAAAAGTGCTACGATGTAGAAAATAAATACTCATCTTCTAAATAATAAATACTGATCACGTATTTATTTTACTATGGTATTCTTGATGCGAAGAACTGAATTTTTATTTGTTGAATAATTTGATATTGTCTACTATTGATTCAAAAACATAAATCATTGTTATTACAAAAACTTCGTTCGTTTTCTTTTACGAAGATTTATTTATTTACTAGCTTTTGCCCACGGCTTCGCCCGCGTGGATGTCGGAAAATATCTCACAGGAACGTGCTACCGGGATTCAGAGTATCCTATTTCCTAGCCCAGGTCATGGCCTATTGTATGCCTTTCATCTAAATCCGTTCAGTCGTTACGAAATCTGTGGTTACGGCATGAAAAGGTAACAGGCTGATAATAAATCTATTTTAGGGTTCCGTACCTCAAAATGAAACATTGAAAGCCTTAAAGGATAACTTCGTTGTCGGACAAGACTCTCTTTCTCAGGAACGCGTGGAGGCATCAAGTTGAAATAGATATCAAAAACTTAAAAACTTCCAACGCAATAATGGACACGCCACAATTGTGGCGATAAGTCCCCTCTTTGAGGAGTAGCTAGAGAGGCGCCACGGCATCCTCACCTTCCGCCTGATGCAGGTTCTCACCGGACACGGTTGCTTCGGGAGGTTCTTGTGTCACCATTGTGTGCATCGCCCAGAGGACACGGTGGAGCATACAGTGGAGGTCTGCCCGGCTTGGGCGCAGTATCACCGTGTCCTCGTGGAGGCGATCAGCGGCGGTGATCTCTCGCGTCCGGCCCTGGTTCAGGCCATGGTACGAAGCGAGAGGAAATGGGAGGCCGTCACCTTCTTCTGCGAAGCAGTAATGCTCGTGAAGGAGAAGGCGGAACGCGTGAGGGAGAGGCAAATTTCGCGCCTTCTCGCCCCTAGTCGCCGCAGGAGACACTCTGGGCTTCGGGAATCCCAGGCCGATTCCCGGCCACCGTAGGCGTGGGCTTGCGGACGGTGAGCAATGGGTAGCTCGCCGTCCGATAAGGACAAGGCCCGGGTCAACGGCGCATTGCGTTCCACGCGCGCCTCAAAGAGATGTCAGCACAACTGACGGGTCCGCTAGGGCAGATGCCTGCCAGGGTCGCGAGAAAGTCCGAAAGGGTAACCGTGGCCCCTGGCAACACACAGGCAACTGAAGGAATACGGTTGGGTTTTAGTCAGTATAAGTCTGACACGCCTCTCGCTCCGCCCAGAGCGTGCGAACTTATTTGATAATTTCCCACCCAAAAAAAAGTCAACCCAATAAAAAAAATACGTCCATTTATGCCGCGTATTTGGACACTCGCAAATAAACCAGTCTATTTGGTACTTCCAGTTGGCCCAGCAGCATGAAGTTTGGCGAGAATTAAGGTCAAGTAAAGAGAAAAATCCGAAAGTTGGTAATTTATCGTTATATAATGAACGGCAAAGTTAAGTTTTTTCTGCAATCTGGGATCAAAAAATCATATTCTTGAAGTAACATTTAGTCTGTAAAAGTTCTGTCCTTCAATCTAGATTTGGGAATTCGGGCAGCCGACCAAGCACAGCTTTGAGACGGAACCCTCAGGGTGCAAGTCCTAGACACTCTTTTTTTAAATAAATAAAACAGGTTTATATGATTCTAAATGCCTTTTTTTAAATACTAATTATTCGTTGTACTATTATTGTCACCATTGATTTGTAATACCTACTTTTGCCGCTAGACAGGACCTATATGTTAGAAAGGTTAGTTTATGAATTAAAATTGTAATAACTTTTGATCGAGTGGGCCGATTTTAATAAGGACTAAATGTCAATTTAAGATACGGACTAAAAGTATACTTCCAATCCCTTAAATCTCTTGAAAAGAAGACACAAAAAAACAATTGAATTTTAAAATCATCCCCTATTTTACCCTGTTGAGGGATGATTTTTGGAAAACGCTGAAATACGTCATTCTTTATTTGTTACCAAACGCATAAATTTAAATTTTCGTAGCCCTAACTTATGAAATGATAGTTTTCTCATACAAACTATCATCCCCTATATCTCCCCATTAGGGTTATCTTTGAGACAAAAAGTAACCTATGCCTATGTTCTTTCCCGGGATGCCATTTATTTCCTTGCAAAATTTTATCGAATACCGTTCAGTGGTTTAAGCGTAAAAAGGTAACAGACAGACAGACAGAGTTACTTTCGAATTTATAATATTAATATGGATATTGCTCGTTTAATATTATAAAGACTAAATATTCATTCAACATACGGACTATGAGTATATTTCCAATCCCTTAAAACTATTGAAAAGAAGACAAAAAAAAATTACATACGAATTTTTAATATCATCCCCTATTCCTTCTTCTTGAGGGAAGATTTTTGTAAAATGCAGAAATACATAGTTCTTTATTTGTTACCAAAAGCATAAATTTAAATTTTCATACGGGGTACCTTAAGAAATGATAGATTCCCATACAAACTTTCGTCCCCTATATCCCCCCCCCCCTTAAAGTTATTTTTTAAAACAAAAAGAAGCCTAAATCCTTCTCCGGGATGCCATCTATCACTTTGCAAAATTTTATCGAAATCTGTTCAGTGGTTTAGGCGTGAAAAGGTAACATACAGACAGACAGACAGACAGAGTTACTTTCGAATTTATAATATTAGTATGGATTTTAACTTAAAAAATAAAGAACTTTAATTAAAAACAAAATTTCATCCCCCTTTTCACTCCCTTAAGCTTTGAAATTCTAACAACACCGTTGCGTTAGCTTCCAATCATAAGCCTAGATAGTAAATTTTGTGATTTTTCTTCGAAAATTAAGGACTTTTTAACTTCAACCCCTTTTTTAACCTTTCGGGGTGGAATTATCAAAAACGCTGAGATACGTATAAATAAATTTTTAATTGTCAGTCTAAACACAAAAGGGCAATGCAACTTTTGCCATACATAGCTGGCATGTTTTTTTTTCCTTTCGCCAAAAGTTAAACTTAGGCCATATGTTAGAGGATTGTATGAGAAATCAATAGCAAAAAGAACTAGGTTAACCAACCGTAACCGAACTAAGTTAGAGAGTCTTTAGTAGATTGCTGTTGTTTTTTTATCAGGCGTTACTTTTCTTAAATAAAAATACTCCGTGTGTAAAGTTTTAAGTTTCCCATTGTTAAATACTACTCGGCAACTTTAATGAGTCATTCTGCATCCCCTGCTTCTGCATAGGTCGACAGGCGCGGTAGGGGGCGGCGGCAAGCGGGTACCAAGTGACACGTTTCAGTTGTTGGGTTATGGATGGACAGGTTAGATATTTCGGTTTTGGAAATATTTAACATTGACGTCACAAATCCGTGGCTGCTGCGTAGCCGAATCCAATGGCGACATAGACGACAGCGCTCATACTTCGTCTATCTTTTGATAGAAGGGCTTAATGATGGCGTAGCAGCAATAAAAGGGCATTACTGTTCCTGTATTTCTGGGAGGAGAACACTTGGTTATTGTAGCCACGTCATGTCTGTATTATGGTTCATGGCGTGGGGCAGACATCAACAAAACTTAAGTCCTCCAGCTCAATTTCTGGATTTCATAATAAGACAGGATGAGGGAAGAGAGACGAGTAATGATGATGATTAAGTTTATCTATAAGAATTTAGTAGTTTAAAATTATTGTTTTATGATAATTGATAAGGTAAAAAAATGTTTTTGTACAACCAAATGTACTAATTATTTAATAAATAGTTTCGGTTTTTATGGTTGTATCATTTCTTTTTTTGTAAGAATATTCCATAGTACAATTTATAAAAGTAACCCAGAAGACCTATCCTATAGTGAATATGCGTTAAATAGTGTTTCAATAGCGGTCATCGCAATACACAAGTACCCACTAACGCGTACCTGTTCGATTCGATTTTCATTTTTTTTATTAGTTTTAGTGATAAAAAACTGCCAATGAAAAAAAAAAATAACAGTAACAACCAACTTGAATCTATTTTATCAATGAAAATATCACGTATGATTGTATTTTCATTTAATATAAGAATAAGAAAAATAGATCAACGCCTGACAAAAATGTACTAGCAATACTTCCATATGTATCTTCGTTCGGTTACGGTTGATGGACCTGGTTCTTTTTGCTATTGATTTCTCGTATTGTCCTTTATCATATAACCTAGGTTTCATTTCTGGCGAAAGAAAAAAGTAAATCATGCCAATAGTTTGCATTGGCCTTTGAAGATCCTAACTTCAAAACTGACGGACTTTCATATAAACTTCCATCCCCTGTTTTACCCCTTTAGGGGTGGAATTCCCAAAAACCCTTTCTTAGTGGATACTTACTCTTTACAAAGAACACACCCTCCAAGTTTCATGTCTCTAGGACCAGCGGTTTGGGCTGTGTGTTGATATATCACCCAGTCAGTCAGTCAGTTTACCATTTTATATATACAGATTTAAACTTCTCACACACAAAAAGGTACAGTAAGCGCTCAAAAGTGCATGAGCACGCTAAGAGTCGTATTGCTGTGAACACGCGGTATAGCTCGTACATTTGTATGTGTAAGCAACACGATACACACACCACAGATAACGCAGTTACACGAAACAACAATATATTTCCGTCGCTTTAAACATGCTAGCACACACGCACTATGCGCGTGAACTTGACCAGTTAATGGCATTGCTAAAATTCGATAGTAACTTAACAAGCGCAGATAGCAGAAAGCGTTAAGCGTTGGTATGGAATTCAATCTGCCTCAGGTTCTATTCTCGGGAAACACAGTGCGGTTTTTTGCAAATATTATTATTTTTGTTTTCGATAATAATATTTTTTAAATATTGCTGCTTTTTTATGTTGTTATTGCAATAAAGGTTTTAGAATAAAAAATGCGTGATATATGATAACAAAATTAAAAAATATATGTTTATTCGTTATATTTATTTTACATAAGTTAATAAACTGCTACAATTATTTATCATTACTTCAGCTGAATAAGATGTGAAATAGATGTCAAGAAACTTAGAAGCAGTTTGTATTATTTAGACATATTTAAATTATGAAATATTTTAAATTTTTAATGGATTTTTTCACCATAAATATTAAGCTTTGATCATGGTCGAAGTAATTAAGTAATAAATAAGAATATTAGACTACTTAAAATGTAAAAAACTACTTACAGAATAGGTAATTTTAAGGTTAAATATGGGCAGTTTGTTTATATTTTATTTGTATTAATTATTTTACATTTTATTTGACTTTAGTAAATATTGGTTGTTATTGAGGTTAAAGCTTAAGTATTCATTTTCTTTACGAAAAGAAGATTGAAACTAAACCTCAAATTTTTATCCTAAAATAATACTATTACTAAAATAATATTAAACAATTTCGGTATATCTGCAAGAAATACGACAAACACCCTATTGAAACGTGCTTAAAAAATTCGTTACCATAAATTCATGCAATAACGAATCTGTTGTTTATTAAGTTGGTACGGTCAATATTTTAAGGTCAAAAACGGTTTTCTAGCTGGTCTTCAGTGATGCAAGCCTTCAGAGTGCACGGCGAACGGTTCATAATGACGTGTTTTTAATAATTCAGCAAAATGTCTCGTTGGTATGAAACCATTTGTTTCATTCACCATTTGACGTCGCTGCTACTCGATAATAAGCCCCTTCCTCATATCTCTTAACCCTCACAGTATTTCTCTAGAACAAAGAAAAACATTGTTTTTATTACACATAATACCTTATTATTTATTATTCACTAATCGAATTAAACCTCACAATGAATTTAAAACTTTAAAGGCATCTTCTGTCTCAACAATACCTCTGTTCTATCAACAATGCCCTTGATTAAGATTTATGTTTAGTAAAATATGAAATATATTAATGATAACACTCACACTTAGTCCGGTTTCATTAGATATTCACTTCACTTTTACGCAGCGCAATAATATTCTCTGATCTGATCTGATCTCTTCAATATATTTTATGCCTGCTTTTTGATAATAATAACCACAACACTGCGCTAAATACTCGTCACCAATATTATCCACGAACCAAAAAAGTTCTATTAATTGAATACTCGTAACAAACTGCATCTACCCCACAGAAATCGAAATAATTTACTTAGTTTTTTGTAGTCTACCTGCTAAACTTTAATATTTATGTGAACAAGACGAATGAAACTAAAAACGAATGATGATTATTGAACTAGTCATTGGTTGCAGACAAAGTGAGTGTGTATGTGTAATGTGCGTGTCTACAGTATTGTAACAACTTATAGAAGAAGGTCGTAAGTCAAACCGAAGCGTCAGTCTATTGCTTTGTGAGATTGCTCATGGACTTTTGGTCGGCACTGTACAAAGGCGGACTTAATGCCATAGGCATTCTCTACCAGTCAACCAAGGGTGGTGAAGAGATTAGATGGCAGGTGCTCTGTTTGAGAGGAACAAAGAAAAAATTATTAAAAATATATCATTAGAAATTAAATGTAGGAACAACAGTACATAAATAGGTTATAACTTATAATACACATACATACATTTAACATACTATATACATATATACAAATTAGTTAATTAATTAATTACAAATAAATAAATAGAGTAGAGTCATCTCAACACCTCTCTCCCTTGAGGGAGAGAGGTGTTGAGATGACTCTACTCTATTTATTTTGAAAAAAACTCTGCAATTAAGACTGCAAGATTATTTCTGATTACTGTGCGATGGCCTATTGTAGCAATTCTTGGCGTCGCAAAGGCACATGTGTGTAACTACCATTTATTTAAATGTTGTTAGGTTCTCTGAGAGTAGTTTATACTCAAGTTTACAACTCTGAAAACCCTGTGCGACTCCCATAGTGCTCGAAAAACTGCGAAATTCTGGCACTCGTTTTTTTTTTGAAAGTATACCTTACGGATGCGTTTTTAGGTATCTTTGTACCCAATTTATGTGAAGCAAGCTAAATTTGCTACAATCTGAGCCTAACCACCATCGAGGAAACGGAACGTTCATATTGGTTGATGGTGGAATCGAAATGATTCAGTCAGAGTCATTGTGGCCGGATATTTCAACTATGTTTTCAACCACTTTGGTAAAAACGTAGCGATGGATACCCACAAGATGCAGCTATGAGGAGCACTAAATCATAAACAAATATACTTAAAAAAACCGGCCAAGTGCGTGTCGGACCACGCACAATGAAGGGTTCCGCAGTTGGGATGAATTTATCCCAAAAACAAACTTAGCTTTGTAGTTGATAAACATGTTCTCCCATACGGAATGTATGGGAAAACATGTTTTTGCAACTGCAAAGTTAAGTTGGTCGATTATTACTCGTTAACTTGTAGAGCCTACTTAGCTGTGATAGTTTTCCTTTTAATTTCGTTATATAAACTACTGCTGTGATTTTTTTCACACACCTAAAACCAACCATTTAGCTGGCACGGGGGGGGGGGGGACACCTGACTCTAATAAAAATTAGCACTTTATAATTTTAGAATCCAAAAATAGTTTTCACAAACTCACAATGTTTTTAAAGGACCTTTCCAATGATACCACACCATGGGTTAAAAAAAAAATCACCACTTTACGTGTAGTGGAGGTACTCTAAAAAAATTTTTTTTCATAATTTTATTTTACCACTTTGTCGGCGTAATTAATATGTATACCTATGCCAAATAACAGCTTTCTAGTACTAAGGATCTCGGAGCTAGACCGCGGACAGACAGACAGACAGACAGACAGACGGACATGACGAAACTATAAGGGTTCCTTGTTTACTACGGAACCCTAAAAACGCGTCCTTAAGGTATATTTTTCAACACAACTGAAACAACTGCCAGAATTTCGCAGTTTTTCGAGCACCATGGGAGAAGCACAAGGTATTCAGTGTTACAAACTTGGGTATAAACTACTCTGAGGGGACCTAACAACATATAAAAAATCGTAGTTACATGCGCGTCTGCGATGTTTGATGTTGTTATTGATTGGGCTAGAAAAGAATAAACACAGTTGAAAGAGGTTTATGTAAAAATTACAGGAGAAATAAGACCAACTACTACTTAGCACAGATTTTTTAATGGTGTCATAATACAATTAGTAACGTTGAATATGGTAACTAATTAACAATTCAACTATCACATCAAAATGTTAGTAACAAAAAGATGTATTGGTAATAAAGCACATTATTACATACACAAACAAATCACAATTATTATTATTAAGTAGTATAAGTTTGTTCAATGTTATGGCTGCTTTATTTGATCGACTGGTTTTGGAAAGGGCCGTAGATTCGTATAGCACTAGCATTAAAGATGTTCTCGTGCTACTTCGTTCGTAGACGAAAAAGTAGGCAGCAGTGGCGTTACTTTGTGATAACCAGTGATCGGAGTAGGTAGAGTGATTTTATGTACTCGCATCATGAATAGTCATAGAAATCATAACATGGATAAGCCTTTTTTTCGGGATTTCATTTTGGTACTTACGGGATTGAATCAAATATTGTTAAAGTAAGGATATTTAAACTAATTTATTAGTAATTTATAGAATGCGATAGATATACATTTAAAATATATTATATTGTTATATTGTTTTATAGTATACCTATCCTTTTCTTGGAGTCCGATTAACTATATACTATTAAAAAGACAGCAAAAGGGTTAAATATTTCTTATTCATATTGATGTATTCTTTATTCTACACATTACAACATTTAAAATTCCTTAAAAAACTCTTAATAATTTCAAAATCCCGGGGGCATATCCATACTAATATATACGTGCCAGTGCATTGATCCCAAATCACCCTACCTACTCCGATCACTGGTGATAACACAGGTATTTGATATAACCTTAAAGTTGTACTAAAATTAAGTCGACTATTTCGTGTTTCGTTTTGTTTTTTTCGTGTTAGTATAATAAGGTGTAAGATTAGTATTACACCTTATTATATTAATCTATGTTCTCCATATAATTGATCTTTGTCTTACTCTTAGGACAAGTTCAAGCTGTTAACGTCATGTTCACAAATGAATAAGCTTTTCGTATCACAATTAATGTTGTTCAGACGTCCAGTGTAGAACATTGAGCCGCACTTTTTTTCGTCGTTTGCACCTGGTTGGTAGTTGCCCCACCAGACGCTAGCATCATTTAAATGCTTGCCTAGAAAAAAAAATTAATAATGAAGAGATAATCTAAATCAGATATAATTTCTAGAAGAAAACTTCTCAACTTATTCTTCTAGAAATTTAGCGTTTAGCTCGGGGTCGGGCTGCTAACATAGAATCAGTTTTTATTTTGCAAAAGAGAGTCAGACAGTCAAAGAGACACAGTCGCTGATGTGAAGGGTCGCTCGTCCGTGAGTTCCTAGTGATCCTATTAAAAAACTCCACTTTCAACTTCCGAGGGAGTTGGGAGTTGCTAAAAGTGACACACACAGACACTGACAGTAACTTTAGGAAGGACCGTGATCGTAGTATGAAGTATATACCATACCGTGAGGTGTTGCAGAAACAAGCCTATCCCCTAGACATGCAAAGGCATAGTGCAGGACAACGGTAACTTCTATGGAGTCCACGGAGTTCCCCTTCATGCACTGATTACGGTCCGTGTGGTTTTAGTCAATAGAAATCCGACATGTCCTCCCATCTTACTCAGATGGAAGGCATTCATGATAATTGCCACTCTTTAAAAAATCAAAAGACGATACACTCACTCACGTACCTGTAACTGTCCACCAGCCATTGTATTTATTATGAAATCCCAAATGATATATTCCTTTTTGGTATAACTCTTGTACCCGAAGATTTGATGCGGACTTCGTTAAATTCACGAAGTACTCAGCTTCCACCGGTGTGTCTATCACAGCAAGGTAGGATTGTTCGGTGCGACAGGCAAAATATGCATCTTTCCATTTCAATGGTGTTGTGTGTAGCTTGTAACATTTGCCAAGATTCTCATTGAAAGTGTAATCTGGGAAGAAAATAACTTTGCCTGTTATTAAGGCGACGATAACCGACTTTTAATTATTTTATACTGAAGATGACGTCTAAACGAGTAGTGTTAATGATTTGGAAAAAAATATATGTTTAATTAGAGCATTTTTTTAATATTTTAATATAGCCATATTTTGGATTATGTTTTACTTTTATTACATAGTAAAATTAATTTGTAAATTTATGTGTAACGCGAATTAAAAACTGAGAATCACGCAAAATCTATCAAGCGTATTTTTCTGAAACCTTCACTATTTTAAAGATAATTTAATTATTGATATTTTCGTAAACGAGTTTTATAAAATACCTTTTGTTTCATGGATAATAAATTAATAATACGACTCATTTTTAACAGTGGTCCTTGATGGGCGAGTCCTATTACTGGCTGGACGTACGACGCGTTGAGTGAGCTCAGTACAGAACACGCAAGCTAACCACTCAAGGTCACTGTCATATATCTGCGTCTTAAGTAAATAGGTGTTGCATTTCACGAGCGCATGCTTATCATTAGAAATTATTCTTTATCTCAAAGAAAGATCACAAATAAACGTGGGTATTTGATTTAACGCGTGGTCGGGATTTGTAACGATTTAAAATTGCGGTTCTATTTGGGGCATACTAGATGGGTTACCTGTTACCGCAAGAGATGAACATTATGAAGGGCATGCCTAAAAAGTATTGGACACAATTAATTTTGCCCATCTTCTTATAATAATAATAATAATAACCCCACCGCCGTATCTCTACGTTGACGTCGTGGTGGGGCTTGCGCGCTCCGAACTCTAGATCTGTGCCGGTACAGTTTACTTTGCCGGAACAGGTCTGGGATGAGGAGCCAGACCAAGAGAGATACAAAATCCCGCAGGGCAGCATGTGGCGAGCTGTTGGGCAGTAGCGACCCCACGGACCCTATCTCCCGGGAGAAGTCTTGTTCCTCACCTCTGGCTTGCCTTTATTGGCTGGCTGGAGTGAACACTGATGAGGAACGGCACTCCCGCCTCATTCTTGCCTTAATTGGCCGGCTTGAGTGGAGATTCGCAAGAGCAAACGTGCTCGGAGGAAGGAAGTATTCCAGTAAGTGCTCGTAGGGATCTTGACCATCTTCCGGGCTCTGGGATTGTTCTGAAAGCCATGGAATACCTCTCCACTCCTCAAGCACCTCAGGACATGTTGCCCCCTTGTTGCTACGACACTTTGTGCTAGCGACCGTTTTCGGGGGCCCATTATTGAGTGTGCAAGTCACCCCCTGCCATTTTATCCGTGTGCATATAAAACATTGATCAGGCAGGGGCCATAGTACTTCATAGTTCCAGGTGACCAGTCCACTTTAGCCACCCAAACCCACAGTCCAATACCTTTGTTTCCATATTTTACAATAGTCCTACACCAACCGGGGGTTGTCCTTGGCTGCACTTGCATAATGCGAACAGGGATAATCGTCGGTTGGTGCCTCATTCCATATAAAATTGTCTAAGGGGCCTCTGCGAGTTGGCTTCGGCTCCTCGTACGCCTTCCAAAAGACCGGGACCCTAAGATCCCGAGATATTTAAATATATATAAAAATAATAATAATAAAATAAATTTATTTCTCTCTCCACAAAGGTTGGCTTAGAATTAACATCTTAGGACTAGACAATAAATGTAGACAAAAAAGCTCCTTTGCGAGAGACTGGAGTCCGTACTAGGGAAACCCTGTGTTACGGATCTCCAGGCTCCCAGTGTTTAGGTCATCATTAGGTACAGTAAGCGCTCAAAAGTGCATAAGCACGGTAAGAGTCGTATTGCTGTGAACACGCGGTGTAGTCCGTACATTTGTGTGTGTAAACAGTCAGACGTCTGTAGTGTCAGTGCCGTACACACAACAGAGAACGCACACACTGTCGTATCGTCACGGTTCGCGGGCGCCGCACTTATATTTCCACCACTTTTGTTAGCATGCATTATACGCGTGACCTTGGCCAGTGTATGGCATTGCTAAAATTCGATAGTAAACTACAAGTGCAGATAGCAGAAGGCATTAAGCGTTAGTCTTAGATTCAAAATGGCTAAGGTTCTAATCTCGTAAATCACAGCGCTGTTTTTGCAAATATTATTATTTTTGATTGCAATAATAATATTTTTAAATATTCCTGTCTATTTATTAATGTTGTTATTGCAATAAAGGGTTTAGAATAAAAAATGCGTGGTATGTGATAATAAAAAATAAATAATATTTATTCGTTATATTTATTTTACTTAAATATAGTTAACATTTGTCATTACTTCACCTGAATAATATGTGAAATAAATGTCTAGAAACTTAGAAGCAATTTGTATTATTTTGACATATTTAAATTTTGAAATGTTTTAAATTTTAAATGGATTTTTTTCACCATATATATAAAGCTTTGATCATGTTCGAAGTAATTAAGCAATAAATAAGAATATTAGACTACTTAAAATGTAAAAAAATCTACTGACAATATTGTTGATTTTAAGGTAAAGTATTATTTTAAATTTTATTTGGCTTTAGTAAATATTGGTTGGTATTGAGGTTATAGCTTAAGTATTCATTTTCTTTACGAAAAGAAGATTGAAACTAAACCTCAAATTTTAATCCTAAAATAATAATATTACTCAAATAATATTAATTAAACAATTTCGGTCTATCTGCAAGAAATACGACAAACACCCAACCCAATAAACAACAGATTCGTTATTCATGCAATAACGAATCTGTTGTTTATTAAGTTGGTACGGTCAATATTTTAAGGTCAAAAACGGTTTTCTAGCTGGTCTTCAGTGATGCAAGCCTTCAGAGTGCACGGCGAACGGTTCATAATGACGTGTTTTTAATAATTCAGCAAAATATCTCGTTGGTATGAAACCATTTGTTTCATATTCATTCACCATTTGACGTCGCTGCACCTCGATAATAAGCCCCTTCCTCATATCTCTTAACCGTCACAGTATTTCTCTAGAACAAAGAAAAACATTGTTTTTATTACACATAATACCTAATTATTTATTATTCACTAATAGAATTAAACCTCATAATGAATTTAAAACTTTAAAGGCATCTTCTGTCTCAACAATACCTCTGTTCTATCAACAATACCCTTGATTAAGATTTATGTTTATTGAAATATGAAATACTTATATAAATGATAACACTCACACTTAGTCCGGTTTCATTAGATATTCACTTCACTTTTACGCAGCGCAATAATATTCTCTGATCTGATCTGATCTCTTCAATATATTTTATGCCTGCTTTTTGAAAATAATAACCACAACACTGCGCTAAATACTCATCACCGATATTATCCACGAGCCAACAAAGTTCTATTAATTGAATACTCGTAACGAACTGTATCTGTCTACCCTACAGAAATTGAAATAGGTAATTTACTTAGTTTTCTGTGGTCTACCTGCTAAACTTTAATTTTTATGTTAACAAGACGAATGAAACAAAAAACGAATGATTATCGAACTAGTCATTGGTTGCAGACAAAGTGAGTGTGTGTGTGTACTGTGCGTGTCTATAGTATTGTAACAATTTATAGAAGAAGGTCGTAAGTCAAACCGAAGCGTCAGTCTATTGCTTTGTGAGATTGCTTATGGACTTTTGGTCGGTACTGTACATAGCAGAAGTTTAAAGTACAAGCACAATCATTTGAGCTTAGATTATATAATATAATCTAAGCATTTGAGTTTCTATGAAAGAGAAGCATATGAGGGAAAACAGTAAAAAAAAATAAAATATTATAACGAAAAGAATACAAAAAAAAAAAAAAAAAATTACAAAAAACTAAAAAAAAAAAAAATATAAATAAAACAATTGGTAAAAGGCATTGCGTGTGTGGTGCGAGATGTATGAGTGTACGGTGTCTTATGTACTACATTTTACTTTATACTAACAACTACTTAGGAGATTACTTAAAATACAATTAAGATATAATTAGAATGATATAATAAGATATATAATGAGATATCATAGAATAAGTAACACGTCAGTTAGGTCAGTTTCTCTAATTATAAGATAAATAATTTTGTACAGCGTCCTAACCAAAAAGATCGTCGCGTTCATTTCCTCATTTGTTTGTTAAAATTCAGAAGTCGCCCTCTGTCGACGCGACCACACGTTCCAGTTCGGAGACGCGACGGACACGTATTCGTCGGTGTGTCTTTTGTTTTTGGTTTGGACGCGCGGAGTACGGCTAGATACTACTAGACAGATCTTAGCTACAATGAGACGTGTAAATATACGAATTTCTGCGAAAAAAATATTAGTGAAGAATTCTCACCGGGACTATCTTTAATTAGGTTTGAATTACCTACTGTGTGAAAAGTTAATTACGATGTGTGCGGAAAAAAATTGCTGTCAGAAAGGTTCCAAACATCAGTTTAAAGCAATAAACGCTTAAGTACTCGTAGTACGTTTAAGACAAGTTAATTCCTTACTAGCTGCGCCCCGCGGTTGCACCCATGTAAGGCTGCGTTTCCACCAGAGATGTGCAAGGATGCGTAGCCAGGGATGTGTTTCTTAAGAATCAATAGAATCGCTTCAATTACCTAGCCTCGCTCAGCGAGCTCCGGTAGAAACGGCTTAGCGGTGCGAGGTTTTTGTACACGGTACAAAATAAGCGAGGGATGGGTGCGAGGGATGTGTGCGAGAGATGTGTGCGAGGGATGTGTGCGAGGGATGTGTGTTAGGGATGGACGCGAGTGAGAAATCGTATGTGAAAAGAGCCCGCTACACATCTTCGCAGCTATCATCGATATCATCACGATGTTCGATTGTATTTCGATCGCTCGGTGTACCGGTGGTAAGTTCATTATTTCTGACCGAGAAAATCATGAAAGATTTCAATCGCTATTAACTACAAGAATTTTAATGTTAGAGTAATGATTGAGCATTCAAAAGATAGGTTTTATCTGTACCAATTTTGGGGCAGGATTTCATTTGCTTGCTACATCACATCGTGTGCAGGCGCATGCGCGCGTTCCTCTATTTTCCACTATTTGTTGAATTATTCCAATTCGTGTAGTCAAGAGTTGACAATACTGTACCTATCAGGATCTAAAGAGAATTGAAAATATTTTCACAAATAGGTTCAAAAATGCGGAGTTGACAATACCAAATTAATTTTAGATGTACCAAAAAATTACAATGGAATAAAGCTTGCATCATAAGGAATGCAAGTTTTCTTGATCGTACAGAGTCCAGTGCCTAGCAAATAAAATTGCTATGGCAGTATCGGAAACCGTAAAAAAATCAGTTACAAATAATTATGTAAAAAATAAGATTTCGCCTTAAATCGGCTCGGAATCGTAAAAAAGCTACAATTGATGAAAGTTTACGTCGTAAAGGCTCTTACAAACAGGCGCGACACGCAACGTGACACAAAGACGCCGCTGGAGCGGTGTCTTTCGCTTGTGTCGCGTCGCGTGTCGCGCCTGTTTGTAGGAGCCGTGAGGGACACAATAAGCCTAAAAAGTGGGCTTAGTTAGTAATCCCATTGTTAAGTCAGCTTTCATGCGTTGAGATAGAGCAAACTTCGCGTGATAGTGTCTGGCAAAGTGTCAGTGGTAGGTAAGCATTTTTTATTCTCACATCCATCGTCTGAATTGTTTAGGGAACTCCTCTCGCTAGGTTAAGTTAGGTTACAGCTGTGACCAAACGTTTTGAGAAAAAAAACGGCGCGGACTCGAACTGCGCTTACTTAATATTTTTTTTACTGTAACGTCTGCAAACTTGTAGTAGTGTTTTATATACACGGGCAACCGGTTAGGGCAACAATGACTCTTGGAACCAAATCACCCGTTGAACCACCTATAAAAATATACAGTGTACTCGTATATACGTGTCGTGGCCAGATCTTAGAATTGATCATTTCATGAAATGAACATCGACTGCTGGTCACATCATGATGTGGTGTGGCCAGATCATTGAATACTCAACGTTTGATGATATGACCAGTTAAACTCACGACTACGGTGCCGCGGCAGCGGCCGGATGAGCGCTACTTCCAAGTTGGTCGGAGTTACTTGGCTATTTTAATTACACCTTAAACCATAGATACCCACATTAATGATATGGCCAAACATCGACTGATATTTCATTAAACGTTGACCTTTAAACGATATGGCCAATTGTAGCTGGCCATTTCATGAAATGGTCAATTCTAAGATCTGGCCACGACATACATACGTACCACGAACTTGAATCAAAGGAATCGGGGCGATGGAGGCCCTCAATAGTCATCAGTTTAACACTAATGTATGTTCCGCGACTTTCATAAGTTCAACACTCAATTTTGAAAAACTGTAGGATATAAAATGTATATCTACCTAAATTGGACATATTGCAGTTATAGTTCCACACAACTGACTGGAGGCTCTTCTTGCAAATGAAGGGTAACGTATTGTAACATCTGCAATCATCCAAGTAGCCGTCTTCATTCAGGTTCACACACACTCTATCGGAGTCGGAGTCACCATTGATTCGGTTACCTGGGCCCCAGTTATTGTACACGTCAGAGATTGCCTTACCTAGAAATAAGAAATGAATACTTTATGTGATAAAGTTAAAGCGGTAGGTACCTATGTATCCGTTTACAGAGTTCCTAGTAGAACAAACTGGAATTTTAGTTCCTAATATGTATACTTGTGTACCTTTTTTGATTTATTTATATTTTTAGCCCGACTAAAGGTTTTATGGAAAAAAAACATTAGAAAACATTCCCGGAAAATTAAAAGAAATACACGTACTCCAACGTAATTTTTTTTGTATGGGATTTTTTATGAACTTTTGGAATTTGGACAGGACGACGTCTAACATGTCAACTAGTAAATAATATTAAAACTTTAAATAAAACAGCAAATTTTTTACAGCTATATATTGGCGACGTTGTTAACTTTCTGGTTGCATCCTCTTAAACAAAATAAAACCAAACAGACTTACCATCGGTGGTCTCAAATTCATCTATAATGTAAGATTTAGACAACCCCACGTACACTACAGAGATATAAGGCCGGGTTTCGTTCCAAAACGATATCACGGCTTGTGCTTCATCGTCGTTTTCTGGGTAGAACAAACTAGCTCCTTCCAGAGCACACACATGTTTGGCATCAGCCCAATTCCGTGATTTCGAGTGGAACTTATAGAAACTTTCTAGTGTTTCCAAATAAGTGTAGTCTTTCCGGAAAAACTTTTCATCCCTTTGTCCATCTAAGAAAACAAAAATAGGCGTAAAGCAAAGTCAAATAGGGATGTAAATTCCAGAATTAGAAACAATCGGCTGATACATAAACGGTCAATATAATCAGCTATAATTTATTACCGTTAACATAATTTGGAATTAGTTCGTGGCATAAGTTAGGTCATAGTAACGCGTGTGGAAGGACCCATCACCGAACGAAACTGACATTTTAATCATTTTAAACTTTACCGATGGCTAAACTTTAATGATTAATTAAAAACGTCTACGACATACTACTCACGTGAGAAATCCGATAAAAAGTACAACACAAGAAAGACTAAAAAAATATTATAATACATTATTGTAACTACACAACATGCGTCTACTCTTGCAGCAGGCACTACAATGTGCGGGCAAAAGGGTGTTTGTTCTCTCGTGTGTGTAGATACGTTTTATCACACTAATTATATAATATTGATAACATCCAATGCCGGATTAAGCCAGAGAGGGCCTGAAACAAATTCTTCCTAGGGGCCCCATATGGCAGATTTTTTTTTAGATTTAAATAATAAATGATAAAATTTATTCAAATGTAAAAATTGGAAAAAAACAGTATTAATCTTAGAAATAATGTAGGTATTACAAAGTATGATGCCTGCACTGGGATAAAACTGTATAACAGGCGGCATGAGTTCTTACAATTAACAACTGATTTCTAAAACAATTATAAGATTTAAGAATAGTAATATTTTATTATGTTAAAATCTACTTAAAAACTAATAATTTAGGTAATTAATTTAAACATTATTTACTGATGATCAGTGATCGGAGTAGGTAGAGTGATTTGGGGTCAATGTACTGGCACGTATATATTAGTATGGATATGCCCCCGGGATTCAGGGATTTTGAAATTATTAAGACTTTTTTAAGGAATTTTAAATGTTGTAATGTATAGAATAAAGAATACATCAATATGAATAAGAAATATTTAACCCTTTTGATGTCTTTTTAATAGTATATACGTGATCGGACTCCAAGAAAAGGATAGGTATACTATAAAAACAATAAAATAATATAATATATTTTATCTACTCTCATTGCGTAATATTCGAATTATAAAATTCAAAACGAGTTTATATTGATATATACTTTATGAACACAATACCGAAATTTAAAAATAGAATCATATTATAACATTAACAAAATAACAACAACAAAATAATGCTAAAAAACTTTTTTTTTTCTGTTACGATACAGGGCTATTCCAAGGAGTTAATGTCACCAAGGAGTTTCCATCAACTTTTGCATTGGAACGTTTAAACGGGGGACAGCAGCACCCGCTGTAGCGCAATTGTGCGGTGATGTGCTGGTGCAGACGACATTCATTTGTTTTGTTGTACTGATTTTCGTGGGATTTTTCAAATTTATTCTTGATCTTTAACTTTGATCTTTTATTTAGTATTAGGTTCAATGTCAATGTATGAGAGTAGATAAAGTAGTGTATGAAACTGCACATAACTAGGTATTAAAACATTCGTGTGATACTATTAGAAACCTCGCCTACGGCTCGGTTTTTAAACACACACGCATGTTTTAATACCCCTCATTATGCAACAGTTTCATAAACTACTATTAAATGTTTATCTATCGCATTCTATAAATTACTAATAAAATAGTTTAAAAATCCTTACTTTAACAATGTTTGATTCAATCCCGTAAGTACCGAAATAAAATCCCGGAAAAAAGGCTTATCCATGTTATGATTTCTATGACTATTCATGATGCGAGTACATAAAATCACTCTACCTACTCCGATCACTGCTGATGATACATGGTTACACGATTATGTATTCACGTGTTATTTATAATAGTCAGCACTTGCACTGCTAGCTATAGTAGGTACTATTGTCAAAAGCTACAAGACATATATTTCGTATTGCTGGTGCCGCCTTGATTTATAAGTAATTAGCTGCGACTCGCGGTTTCACCCGCATAAGTCTCGATCCCGTGGGAATATCGGGAGAAAAAGTATCCTATGTCCTAACCTAGGTCAGGCTACCCATGTGCCAAATTTCATCCAAATCCGTTCACCTGTTTTAGCGTGGAAGCGTAACAAACAAACAAACTCACTTTCACATTTATAATATTAGTTAGGAAGTTAGGATTAGGATTTTTCAAAGACAACCCTGGTTAATTATTATGTAAAAAAAAAAACAACCGACTTCCAAAAAAAACACTACAAAGTGAAAAATAACTTTAATTTCGGAAGTCGGTGTCTTGGGTTTTGTGTTTTCGTTTTTTTAAAAGTTTTTATTTTTCACTTTTTAGTTTTGGTACCTACCCCACACACATTCGAATACCACTACCTGCTACCAGTGACAGGAACTTATCATATCATCTACATACTAAGTGGGAAAAAAATACGTATTTTGTAGCTAACTCAAAAAGCAAAGTTAATAAAATTTATATGGGACCAATTTAGGAGCATACCCTTTCAAACAAAAAAAGAATTTTCAAAATCGGTCCACAAATGACGGAGAAATCGGTGGAAATACATAAAAAATATATATATATATATATACGTAACCTCCTCCTTTTTGGAAGTCGGTTAAAAATCAAATCAATCATATACCAGTTTTATAAACACATTGACATTGTTGAAAATTATATTCAAAATGACACGATTACTTTGTAAAGTAATATTATTTTAACTATTGTGAATGTGAGGACTATGTGGATATTATTATTATTTCTCTGCTAGTTTTAGCGATGGTCTGGCAGTTTGCGTAGTTTATGCGGCCTACCCAAATGTCCTTTCTTTGGTATTGTTCGTCGAGTTGAGCTCCTTAAGTTCTGAGTTGAACTCCACGATTACTGACAAATGCTTGCACTGAGTGGACAGGTCCACTCAAATCTGTGTGGTTCTTTCCTCAAACGACCCTTTCAGACACTTATCTACATGGTCCTCATATGGCCTGACCAAGATTATGTCTGGACTTTAAAAGAGACTGCGACCTCTGCGTTTGTTTCGGCCTTTCTTCTCAGAGTAGTCAGATAGGAAACGCCGAGCTCATCTAGCTTATTTTTAATATGTATTTTTTTTATATGACGTGTAAAAGTGATTTCGATATCCTATTTACAGAATAAACAATTTCATTTCATACAAAGCAAGCGAAGCTAGCTCGAAACTTTTTTGCAGCTCTGATTGGTCAGGGTTTTGTTATACAGAAATAGAATTTGTTTTGTCGACCTAGCTGAAAAGCTGAAACATTAAACGAAATTAGGATCCAAGAGCGAGCTCGAATTTTTTTGCACCTCGAATAGGTTAGGTTTTCTATTGAGCATTTATACAGAAATATAAGTTGCTTTTATGAATTAAGAGACTAGGATGCAAGAGTGAACGAGGCGACGTCGAAAAAATTTTGCATTCCGCCTCGGGGAGATTCGATTTCTTTTGACCATTCTTGCATAATATTTAATTGGACTTACTAGTGGTATAGGGTACCAAGACTTGTTTTTTTTCATATTCTGAGTTGTTTTGAAACACGCGGAACTTAAATACGAAGATAACGATTATAGGGGCTACGGAAGGTCAAGGCGACGCGTAACCTACCTACTTCTTTGAGAAACAGTACTGACTGTTAGCAATCATCCATATTGCAGTGGTGGTGACAATTACAGACCACTACTACAATAAATTGAATAGAATTTTTCGATATGAGAATCTATGACAACTCCTTTAATGTATATCATGTGTAACGGTAGACTAGGTATGTAATGCAGACTGCAACTACGGCGGAATTCCTCTTTGAACATCCAAGAGAGATCAGATTCCCGTACCTTTAACTGTCTGTCAGCCTTCTGTAAATCTGATATGAAATCCCAAGTGATACTCGTATATTCCTCTTTGATAACTCTTATTTCACCATGTGGTTTCCGTGAAATTCGCAAAGTAATTTACTTCTAACCGATTGTTTAACACTGCTAGAGAGGATTCTTCTAATCCTCATCTAAAGTGTAATTTGAAAAACTTTTACAAAAAAAAAAAACAACCGGCTTCCAAAAAACACTACAAAGTGAAAATAACTTTAATTTCGGAAGTCGGTGACAAAAAACGAAAATTCAAAACCAAAGACACCGACTTCCAAAATTAAAGTTATTTTTCACTTTGTAGTGTTTTTTTGAAAGTAGATTGTTTTTTTTTTGTAAAAAGTTTTAATTTTTCACTTTTTAGTTGTGGTGCCTACCCCACACAAATTCGAAAATCACTACCTGCTATGTAAATAACAGTGACAGGAACTTATCATATCATCCACATACTAAGTGGGAAAAAGTACGTATTATTGAAGCTAACTCAAAAACTATCAGAGCAAAGTTAATAAAATTTATATGGGACCATCTCGAGAGCATATCCTTTCAAACCAAAAAAATAATTTTTATAATCGGTCCACAATGGACGGAGAAATCGATGGACATACATAAAAAAAACAAACGTACGCGACGAACATATAACCTCCTCCTTTTTAGAAGTCGGTTAAAAAAAGAAGGGCATTCAGTATTTAATTCTCGTTCCAAATATGCAAAAACATTATAACTAACGATGTGTATATAACAGTAAGTGTATATAGATAACAGATGCCAAACTCGGGTCACGTAGTAACTATTGTTACGTATTAAGCATAATTTTGTATATATTGTATCTACATAGTTAGGCCACCGTCAGTTGACCTTATGGGTTAGGACCCGATTTGAAATAGATAGTTGAATAAAAAATAACCAAGTAACTGCGACCAACTTAGATGTATCGCTAACCTTTTTTTTCTGTTCTTGGGTGGAAAATCGGTTTCTTTGTTTCGTCAAAATGTTTGTTACCACACTGAAGCTTTTTTCAACTAGGTATGATGATGGAAAAGCGATAAGGTATTTTTCAGCAATGTTCCACAATGTAGGATACTGTGTTTCAATGTTGCGTTGCAACCAGAATTTCTGATAGCCTTGCTTGAACTTCTGCTTAAGCTCTTCGTCTGTGCTGATGGTAATCAACTCTTCTTGCATTATCACATTGGCTTCTTCTATGGCTGTGGTATTGTACGGATTTATTATCTATTGAGGAATTTGTAAATTTAAAAGATCCTCAAACCTCTCCGTAAAATCCTTGTGTAATGCGTCCAAGTGAGTGACATATAATAAAATGTCATCATTTTATTTCATTTGCATTTCTGGTAATTTTGACAAATGCAGAAACTACGAATATTATTTTCTGCCTAAAATTTGTTTATAAAGGATTAGTTTACCCACGAAGGCTGATATTATTGATTTTGTTTTAATCAAGTTAAGATCGTCACCCTGCAGCTGCAAATTAACTTTGTTGAACATTCCAAAAACATCAGTCAAGTAATAAATATCTGTTTTACAATTGTTCAAATTTTCTTTCAAATTCGGATCTTTTTCTTGTAAAAACTCCAACACAGATTCAAAAATGGCTGAAAATCTTTCTAAGCAAGAGCCTCTTGATAGCCAGCGAACTTCAGTGTGCAGAAGTAATCGAGTAAAGACTTCGTCGTTTTCCTCACTTAGCTGAGCAAATAACCGAGAGTTCAAAGAATTGCTTCGAATCTTGTTGATAGCATTTATTACATATTGTAAAGACTTATGCAATCTAGGCCTCAGCTTTTTTGCTACTAAATGCTGCCTGTGAATCACGCAGTGAATGACCAGTACATCAGGCAGTTGTCGCTTTAAGTGAGCTATAAAACCACGATGACGACCAACCATAGACGGTGCACCATCAGTCGCAACAGAAACAATGTTCTTCCATGGAATAGCTGTGTCAGTAAAAAAATGTTCCACGTCCTGAAAAATCGATTCTCCTCTGGTATGTCTCTAAATATGTAGCAAAAAGCAGTTCTTGGAACATATTTTCAGCTTTGATATATCGAACATATCCTAACAACAGAGCTTCATTGCCGGGTAATGTAGACTCGTCCAACTGGAGAGAGAATCTGTTGGTCTATAAGCATAAAATGTTTTCCACATCGCGTCCCATCTCGTCTATGCGTCTCTGAACGGTGTTATTGCTCAAAGGTATTCTCTTTAAAATATCATGTGCGGGTTTGTGCAATACATTGTTAAGGACCTCCGCAATGGCTGGTAAGATAAGCTGCTCTCCAATTGTGTGGAGTTTCCCCAACTTCGCTATTAGTAAAGATATATTATAGGACGCTCGTAAACCACTATCGTCTTTAATAGATGATGATGCAAACATCGATCTTATGGATGGCCTTTTGTCTAGTTTTTCTTTAAGTGCTTGAAAAAATGACAAGGGCTTATTTTTTTTGTCAGCATGTACTCTTAAAAAGTGGTCATCCATTTTTGAAGGCTTCATGGCATCGTTCCTGAATACTTTTTCACATATGAGACACATCGGCAAGTGTTGATTTAATGGAGATGCAATAAATCCGAACTTCAAGTAGTCCAAACTGTATTGTCTGCATTTTTTTTTCGTGTCCGCCATCATAAAACTCTTAAGATTATCGGCATATAAGAGGAATTTGGCATTAAAAAAACCGTGGCTGACGTCGTTAATATACAAAACAAATAAAAGGGGACCAAGAATAGAAACTTGTGGTACACTAGAAGTGACTTGCGTGATGCAAGAAGAATGACCATTAATTACAACTAGAGAGTTGTAATTAATATCATCACAGTCAGAGGACTATGGTTAGTAATGTAGGAAGTAAACCACCTCAGCAGGTTACCACGGATTCCATTAAACGCTAATTTATTGAGTAATATTTCATAATCTACCCTGTCGAAAGCTTTGCAGAAGTCTGTATACACTGCATCCACCTGTACGCGGCTGTCAACATTATCAAATAAGTAAATGGTTTAATTAATTGAAATAAATGCTTTGAGTTTGACGTCAGCGGGACCTTAATGTGCGAGAGTCGGACTCGCTGTATAAAGGATCTTTTGACGCGTGGTCTTAATCGGAACTTAAGCCGCCGTTTTGTTTTTCAATACAAGGATCTTTTAGCGCCTGAATCACAATTTGCACGATCCCCGCGTTGAAGGACGCTGTTGGTAAACATTCGAGAAATAATGCCACAAAAAAATTATTGACAAAACAAGATGACAACGTTAGTTTGTAGTATTGTATGTTAATGAAATATTTATTTTTCCTTTGTAGGATGTTAACAAAGGCTTTTTTCTACGCGTGAGCATTTGTCATTGCACACTTGCATCCAAATGTACTAATCTGTGTGAACTATATAGTGGACTAAAAGGCATAAAAAAAATAAAAAAGAAGTAAAAATAAAGTAAAAACAGTTTAATAATAAAAAAAAATAAAAATCATTTAGGTATTTCAGACAAAAAGTCCATAGGCAAGGCAATTTGAGGTTGTTAGTAACAATAATTTCGCTTATGACTAATGTTAGTAACTAAAATAAAAAGAAGAAACCAGACACACCATCTACCCCTGCACAGTAGGCTCATCGGTCTCGCAAAACATGGAGTTCAGTGAACCTACTGAGCAGAACAGTATCGGTTCTCTCGCCAATCATCCTCAAGACGCTATTTGGGCTCCCCCGTACGCGTCGCACCACCGATGCAACTTTTTTACGCATTATTGCGTAGAAATCATCTACGCTGGCGTCAGCAAACATGCCGGATGCACTGCAGCATCGAGGGAGCCGAAACAGCGCCCTGAACACATTATTATACTGAACGCGCAAGGAATTGTAGGCTTTTTGTGAAAAGTTTGCCCACAGGCCGCTCGTGTAGAACGTCTGGCAGAATGCCTTGAACATTGTTATCTTAACAGGAGCAGTACACCGAGCGAACCTGTGTGCCAACATATTACCGCGCACCGACAACACCCTGCGCTCCCTCTCAATGTCTAATTCGTCACTCAAATTCTCAGTCACAATGTGTCCCAGATATTTAAACTGTGCAACACGACTCAGAGGTATAATATAGGTGGTATAAAGATATTGTTTTTATTTTTACATTTAAATAACATGAACTCACTTTTACATTCGTTGTACCTCAGGCCATGCTCCACAGCATAAACCTCACATAACTTTAACAGCTGTCTGAGACCCCCCATTTGAGGGGCTCAGCAGCACCATATCATCGGCATAACTCAAATTATTGACACATAATATGTCATCAATATGGCATCCAACATGCATGCTACTGAGCTCCTCAAACAGATGGTTAACGTACATATTAAAGAGCCGTGGCGAAGTCAGCCCGCTCTGCCTGACGCCACACTCTAAAGAATATTCATCTGAGTATACATTTCTCCACCTTACTATATTAAGCTGCTCACTGTACCAGTAGGCGAGGATATTCACAAGATCGGCTGGGACACCTGCACTTCTTAATTTTGTCCAAAGCTTATTATATGACACCAGATCAAAAGCTTTGGACAAATCCAAGAAGCACGCATATACTGGAGTTTGCCTTTTTAAATAATAATCAACAGTGTGTTTCAGAGACAGTATTGCACTTTCAGTTGACAATCCCTCTCTGAAACCGAACTGTGTATCCTGTAATGTTACAAAACGATCAAGTTTTCTATTCAATAACCCATCAAACACTTTTGCAATTATAGTAGCTAAAGAAATCGGCCTATAGTTACTTCTATCAGAGATATCAGCAGTAACATTTTTTACTATTGGCACAACCACAGTTCTCATAAGATTAGACGGTAAATATGAGTGGCGTATACAAAAAGTGTTAAACATGGCTAACACCCTATACAGGTGCACTCCCCATGCTGCAAGTGCTCGACACTGAGTCCCTCATGACCTGGTGACTTCCCTCTTTTCATATTTTTAATAATGTCAGCCACATCCTTACTTGAAAATCCAATAGGCTTATCAGACACTGACAGCAAGGATGATTTCACCTGAAAATGATCTTTAAATGAATTTGCAATCATTTTAACATCACTGATGCCATCAACGCACACGGGCAGACTAGCCTTACCATTTAAACGCTTAGTTTTAACCCTTCCAGAATTTATTAAACTTCTTAGCTGAATGTTGTGAGGCATTTTTATCTGGTCCTGGTTGTTCTGACAGTATTTTAAGCGTGACTTAAATACTCGTCGACTTTCACACATTTTCTCATACAAAGATCCACTAACTTGTTTACCACCTAAGACATACAATTGATGGTCCAGTCTAGCCTGCCCATGGGCGCCTCTGACATGCTTGTTCCAGCCATAGACACACTTAACATTATTCGGCTTTCTAGGTAAGAGACTGCGACTGGTCTCCTAAGCCTGACTTAATATATTAACAATATTTTTATATAAGTTGTTAATTACAGATCTGTGTTGTATGTTTTGACACATACTATCAGCACACTCCTGAAGTTCACCAGGAAACATAATGTTTCTGAAGTTATTATTACAAATTTCATGATATTTCTGAATTTCTTCTAATTCTCTTACTCCCCATACAATATTATTACGTTGATAATTATGAACTTCAACTTTAACTTTAATTACTTCTAAATTACAAGTCTCTTGTAAAGGGAAGTGATCTGACCAATATACATCATTCAGCACCATAATATTCACCACAGACTGCCACGCTGACTTGGTTACCACGCAGTGGTCTAGCCATCGCTTACACCCATACACTTCACTTTGAAAAGTATAAGTTTCAGATGACATACCTAATTTAACTAGATCGGCACATATCCATATAAAGTTACCAGTTAATATTATCAACGTGCAGTTTGGTAAATAACAATAAAACTACAAAGCAGGTACGGTATGGCTTTGTTTTTACCATATGTATATATTATTTGATATTACATAACTTTTTACATAAAATGATTTAAAACATCATTATTTATCAGACATATAATTATTTACGCCATACATTTATAAATTTGGGCTGTCTACTTAATATGTTCACAAATGAAGAAGCTTTTCGTATCACAGTTAATGTTGTTCAAACGTCCGTTGTAAAACATAGAGCCGCACTGCATATTTTGTTCGTCTTCGGTCGGCATGTAGTTGTTCCACCAGGCGTCGGCATTATCATTAATTGGTGTTCCTGGACAACAAAATAATAAATCAAAACAGTCATTAAAATGGTTATTAAGGCCCGGTTTGCGACCCCGAGCGATGCAACTTGCGTCAAGCGACACGCGCGCGTGTCTCCTGTTGCCGTTAGTCGCTTCGCAAGTCACGTCGCGGTGTCTCATGCCATGCTATAGACAACTTTTACACGCCCCAGTGACACGTGTCGCTGGAGCGTGTAGCTCGTGGTCACGGGGTAAGTGTGTGATAGACGTACAGTAGGCCGCACTTCAGTGTCGTGTATGATATTGCGTTGTAGAACCGATTAAATTCGTAATCTTTAAAACGGTGATTTTAAGGCTCGAGCGTTTATTAGGTACCCACTTTTTCAGAGGTATTTAATCAAAAGTAAAAAAAAGCATACTGATGTGAGAGTGAACTGTCCACGTTGCTCAAAAGCACCCGGACACAACTGACTGGATGCTTAAGCGAAGACATCCTCATTGTGGTAGATCGCTGGGATTATACTGAGCCGATGGTGATGTTACAATCTGAACATCATTTTTGTAGGGCAGACGTGGCAAGAAAAATTTTCGTTTGGAAGAAGAAAGGCTAGCCTTTGCCAAGTAGTGGGTACTAGTATAATTGGATAACAAAATAAGGATAAGTAGAAGTAATCAGTATCAGCCTTATCTTATATAGCTCACGTAATTCCGAACAGTGGTTAGGTACCATCGAAGAAACGCATAACTATACACCGTAAGGACAATTTCTGCTTGCAGCACTCGGCCGATATAGTACCGCTTACCTACGAAAAAAAAAGGGTCGTGTGCACGGGATTTTGTTTTCAAACTGCTTAGGTATGCGTTTCTTCGATGGTACGTGTGTAAACAGCGATCAGAATTACGTGAGCTATTTCATGTACACACTTCTCTTCCACAATAATTTTATTATGTAGGTATGGATATACCAGTGCATTTCGTTTATTTATTGTATTTCGTGGAATTGTTTCTATGTTATTTCACTGAAATTATAATCATCATCATCATCATTTCAGCCGAAAGACTTCCACTGATGGATATATGCCTCCAAGCACCGCCACTTCGACCGATTCTGTGCTTTCCGCATCCAGCGGATTCCTGCGGCCTTCACAAGGTCATCGGTCCATCTTGTGGGAGGCCTTCCAACGAAATTATAATAAAAAGAAAATGTTCGAGAAAATGAAAGAAAATATAATTTGTGAAAAAAAAAACATTTTTGTAACAAAAACTCTAACAAATATCTCCCGGGTAGGAATTGGAATAACTAACCTAATGGTAGTAGAAGGAACAGGGATTTCACCCATAAAAAACGAGGTGTAACTAAATAGATCCGGGAATTTAAAAGAGCATTTACAACCTAAACATTCGCGTTCATTAACCTCAAAATAGCTCACCCAATTCCGGTAACCGGTTTTATGGCAGACTCCTATTTTGTGGATGTCAGAAGGCCACTGAGATTTTGTACTGAAATAAGACTCAAAAATTGTTCCGAAAAACTTAGGTATCGCAATAAAAGTTTTTTATGAATGACGCCTAAAAAGTACGGTTTCGTATGTATTATGCGATACGACGAAACAAGTTCCCTTTCAACGTAAGAGATAATCGAAGTGGCCCGAGGAATACACACACTACCTACCTCTAACTGTCTGCCAACCCTCGTTGAGTCTGTTATGGAAGCCCATGTGATATATTCCTTTTTGGTATTTTCCTCTTAGTTTTGGGGTCGACTCCGTTAAGTTCGCAAGATAATCCGCTTCCAACTTATTATTGATCACAGCCAGGTAGGATTGTTCCGCGCGACACACGGCGTATGCCTCAGTCCAGGTCAATGGGGTTGAGTGCAGCTTATAACATTTGCCAATATCATCATTGAGAGTGTAATCTGAAAAAGGATTTGTATTGTATCTAATGATAAACAAGTTAAGGTTCATTGCGCAACGTTTGTTTATCATGTAAATAATACGGGTTTTTAAGTGCCGTTTTTTACTGTGTCAAATTCTATAAGAAGTATTTGTTAGTAACTAACAATGGATAAGAACAATAAAGTACAGCCCGCCCATTTCGCTGCAGCAACGCAAAATCATGTTTCTGAAACCACATTGCGAGATATTTGTTTATCATGTACTTATCTTAAGTGGTGTTTTGTACTGTGTCAAATTCTACAAGTATTAAGGCTGCCTGTCCACTGGAGCGGAGCAAGGCAGCGGAGCGGAGAAATGTGCCAATATTAACCAATAGGAGCGAAGCTCTGAAGCGGAGTTTAGATTCTATTGGTTAATATTGGTACATTTCTCCGCTCCGCTGCCTCGCTCCGCTCCAGTGGACAGGCAGCCTTAATACTTGTAGAATTTGACACAGTACAAAACGCCACTTAAGATATTCTGTACATGATAAACAAATATCTCGCAATGTGGTTTCAGAAACATGATTTGCGTTGCTGCAGCGAAATGGGCGGGCTGTACTTTATTGATAAAACATATTAAGTACCTAAATTGGACATATTGCAGTGATAGTTCCACTCTAGTGACAGAAGGGTCTTCTTGCAAATAAAGTGAAACAGATCATCACATGAGACATCGTTTGTTTTGCCTTGTTGGTTCAAGATTACACAGTCCTCTTCACTTTTGCCGAGGTTATTATTTGGTTCACCGGGCGCCCATTGGTTGTACACCTCAGAGATTAGTTTTCCTAGAAATATGAAAAGTATTTGAAAGATATAGGATTGACGGTAAGGTTTATACACTAAGGCCGTTTGTTCACTGCACCGTGAACAGGGGCCCTACCACAAGCTCATAAAGCAGTATTATTTTAATATTACTTCAGTGTGGGAAAGAGATGAAGCTCTACAGAACGTATAGCTCCATCTCTTTCTCCCACTGAAATAATATTAAAATAATACTGCTTTTGAGCTGGTGGTAGGCCCCCAGGACGTCTACCAGCACGCGTAGCATGACGCTTTCTATTTCTACAAAGAATAGACACAGCTCTTTCTATACAAAGTGACATTTTGTTTCTCCATTTTTGACATCGCACCGTAGAAATCATTCTACAATCTGTCATTTTGTCTTTCGTTTGTAACGATTTTTGTCGGTCTTTTTACATGTAGACTATTTCAGAAGAAACTTTTCGTTTTTTTTTTCTTTTGCTTATCCGAAAATCGTATGTCCAAACGTAAAAATAACGAAAATTTCGACCCCCTTTATAAAACTCTTAAACCCCTAAGATTTAACATGTAGGTAATGTTTTTTCTTATTTTCCATACAAAAAGTAAAAAATTTCATAAAAAACACGTCGAGCCTCCGGCTCTAAAAAAATTCACGGGGTAAGACAAACAAGTACCACGTGAACTCGCGATTGTCAAATACGATTTTAGTTGTGTCAAAATGATATTTTTTTCGAGATTTTTTGTTGCAGAATAGCTTTAAGATTCTCATAGCCAAAAGTAAGGAATTTTAGTGATAGTTTAGTTAGTTTAGTTCGGTGTAAAAGAGAATCGGCACCATTACCAAGGAAATGGTTAAATCCAATAATTACTGTAATATTTTTTCTTCCAAAATACGATACTTCGTCACTTCTAGATTTTTTTTTGTAGTTGACGTGACTTAATATCAATAAAAATTGAGAATCAAGCAGAAAAAAAAATTACAAAAAAACTAAAAACTACTGACTTCAAAAAAAAAACACTACAAAGTGAAAAATAACTTTAATTTCGGAAGTCGGTGTTAGTTGTGGGACCTACCCCACACAAATTCGAATACCACTACCTGCTATGTAAATAACAGTGACAGGAAGTTATATCATCCATATACTAAATGGGAAAAAATACGTATTATTGAAGCTAGCTCAAAAACTACCCAAGCAAAGTTAATAAAATTTACATAGGACCATCTCTAAAGTATGATCTACCAAACAAAAAAAGAATCATCAAAATCAATTCATAATTGGCGGAGTAATCGCGTAACAAACATACAAAAAAAAAAAAACACAGTTGAATTGAGAACCTCCTCCTTTTGGAAGTCGGTTAAAAAACATCCTATGACAAAACAAAGAATATTCTGAGTCGAATTATGAAAAAAGTAAATTTCGTAAAAATTTTCGTTGTCATTTTCATTTGGTTTTTCATATTTTCGTTGAGTATTTTTACTTTCCTGCCGGCCTGTTTACACGGACCGTCATTTTTGTCTATTTTTCCGTCGACAAAACTCGTTTCTACAATGGTCATGCTACGCGTGCAGATCGAGATGACGACGCCAAAGTAGCGACAGTTGACGTTGACGTCGAAGTTAACGTCCCGGTGCGGTAGACAAACAGTGTAACAGCTTTATACCCATGTAATACATTATACATGTTTCGGTACATTATAAACTGCCTAGCTTTTTTGTGCGTTATAAAACACTATACATAATTCATCGAAAGAACACAAATAAAAAAAATTAAAGTACTGTACGTACCGTCAATGGTCTCAAATACTCCTTCAATTATTAAATCTGTCAGCCCCACTAACACTTGCCAATCGACATTAGGATAGGTTGAATTCCAAAACGCTATTACAGCGTTGGCTTCCTCTCTGCTGTCTGGGTAGAACAAACTGGCTCCTTCCAGAGCACAAACTCGCTTGGCTTGAGACCAATTCTTATTCGTCGGGTGGATCTTGTAGAAACTAGAGACTTCTTCTATATAATTGTAGTCCTTTCGGAAAAACTCTTTATCTCTTTGCCCATCTAAGAAACCAAAAATAGAAGTAATTAGCATAATTATTTGAAATTTTTACACTGAAATTATAATTTGAACTAAAAATAATGTTATGATAAGATAACATTTTATTTTAAACGACGGCCGAGGTAAAAATAAACAAAAATCTTTGGTGATGAATATTGAATACTCACGTGAGAAATTCGATGAAAAGTATACTACAAGAACTACTAACAAAGTTTTAGAAAACATTGTTGCAACTTTACGACACGCGTTTTAACTTCAGCAGCAGACACAACAATTTGTGATCGCTTACATTGAAATGAAGCTTTTATAGTGTCTCTATTAACTTACATAACATTTTATCACAGTTATTGTTATTTAACTTTTATCTGTACAATAGTAGTGAAAAAATAATTGGATTTGTCCGAGCGTTTTGTTTCCAAGATAAGTTTTGAATATGGGGAATGCCTACGTTTTTTAAATAGATGAAAAGAAAGAAAGAAAGACAAATTGTTTTTTTGCACAATCAAAACGCAAATAACAAAAAAATGAAATACAAGACATACACAAAATAGCCAAAAGCCTCGTATTCAAGTAATAAAAAATTGACAATAGCTACGGTTTCCTAGAAGAGCGGTGCCTGTTCACGTAGCGTCCGCAATTTACCGGCGAATGACGTCACTGAAACGTCGATTATGATTATGAAAGTAAGTTGGTGTGGTTTTCTAGAGAGCGTTTTTGACACCGTAAAGCAAACCCCACCCCTCCAAAGATTTAAATCGCTAGATTTGCCTTCACCGTACTCAGTCACAAGAAAAAGTGTCCATTCTGCGAAGAGTAACTATGCGTTTGCACTAGTGAAACATTTACATAAAAAAATGTACAGTACCGACCAAAAGTCCATAAGCAATCTCACAAAGCAATAGATTGACGCTTCGGTTTGACTTACGACCTTCTTCTATAAATTGTTACAATACTATAGACACGCACAGTACACACACACACACTCACTTTGTCTGCAACCAATGACTAGTTCGATAATCATTAGTTTTTTGTTTCATTCGTCTTGTTCACATAAATATTAAAGTTTAGCAGGTAGACCACAGAAAACTAAGTAAATTATTTCGATTTCTGTGGGGTAGACAGCGAGTATTCACTTAATAGAACTTTGTTGGTTCGTAGATAATGTTGGTGACGAGTATTTAGCTATTAGCGGTGTTGTGGTTATTATTTTCAAAATGCAGTCAAAAAATATTGAAGGGAGATAAATATTACCTACTGCGCTGCGTAAAAGTGAATGTTATTTACACAAGATATGAAACCGGACTAAGTGTGAGTGTTATCATTTAAATATTTCATATTTTACTAAACATACATCTTAATCAAAGGTATTGTTGATAGAACAGAGGTATTGTTGAGACAGAAGATGCATTTAAAGTTTTAAATTCATTATGAGGTTTAATTCGATTAGTGAATGATAAATAATTTGGTATTATGTGTAATAAATACAATGTTATTCTTTGTTCTAGAGAAATACTGTGAGGGTTAAGAGATATGAGGAAGAGGCTTATTATCGAGGTGCAGCGACGTCAAATTGTGAATGAATATGAAACAAATTTCATACCAACGAGATATTTTGCTGAATTATTAAACAAGTCATTATGAACCGTTCGCCGTGCACTCTGAAGACTTGCATCACTGAAGACCAGCTAGAAAACCGTTTTTGAATTTAAAATATTGATCATACCAACTTAATAAACAACAGATTCGTTGTTGCATGAATTTATGGTAACGAATTTTTTAAGCACGTTTCAAAATGGTGTTTGTCGTATTTCTTGCAGATAGACCGAAAATGTTTAATATTATTTTAGTAATATTATTATTTTAGGATTAAAATTTGAGGTTTAGTTTCAATCTTCTTTTCGTAAAGAAAATGAATACTTAAGCTATAACCTCAATACCAACCAATATTTACTAAAGCCAAATAAAATTTAAAATAATTAATGTAAACGAAACTGCCTATACTTAACCTTAAAATCAAATATTTTGTCAGTAGTTTTTTTTTTTACATTTTAAGTAGTCTAATATTCTTATTTATTGCTTAATTACTTCGACCATGATCAAAGCTTTATATTTATGGTGAAAAAAATCCATTTAAAATTTAAAACATTTCAAAATTTAAATATGTCAATATAATACAAATTGCTTCTAAGTTTCTAGACATCTATTTCACATCTTATTCAGCTGAAGTAATGATAAATAATTGTAGCAGTTTGTTAACTATACTTAAGTAAAATAAATATAACGAATAAACATTTTTTTATTTTATTATCTATCACATATCATATCACGCATTTTTTATTCTAAACCCTTTATTGCAATAACAACATTAATAAAAAGGCAGCAATATTTAAAAAATATTATTATTTTAAACAAAAATAATAATATTTGCAAAAACAGCGTTCTGATTTACGAGATTAGAACCTTAGCCATCTTGAATCTAAGACCAACGCTTAACGCCTTCTGCTATCTGCACATATATTTTACGTTCGAATTTTAGCAATGCGATACAATGCTCAAGGTCACGCGTATAATGCGTGTCTAACAAATATTTTTGTTCAAAAAGTGCGGCGCCCGCGAACCGTGACGATACGACAGTGTGTAGTGCAAAACTGCGTTCTCTGTGGTGTTTGTACGGCACTCACACCACAGACGTCTGACTGTTTACACATACAAATGTACGGACTACACCGCGTGTTCACAGCAATACGACTCTTAGCGTGCTTATGCACTTTTGAACGCTTACTGTACCTAGTAATCTCTATTTTTTGTCAAACATTGTATCGAATATTGACAGAAAATAGAGATTTCAACATGTTTTAAGTGAATGTTTCGCCAGTGCAAACGCACAGTGAGCGCACACATTATTAAATAACGTTTCCATGACAAACAAATGTAGTCGTTGCGTCATTGTGTGGCAAAGGTGTCAAAACGAAACAAAAACGCGATGATCGTTTGACGCGGTATGGCAAATCTAACGATTTAAATCTTTGCTGCTGCTATTATTTTCATGACAGCCGTCACAGCGGCCATTAAGTGCAGCCACCGCTTTTCTAGGAAAGCGGTACCTTTAGGAAGATAACGGTAGTGTAATACGTCACAACACTGCGCGTAAAATAAGTCTGCGCGCGGCTGAAATCAGAATTAATCGTATGCCACGCGTCTGTATACACTGCATCCACCTGTACGCGGCTGTCAACATTATCAAATAAGTAAATGGTTTAATTAATTGAAATAAATGCTTTGAGTTTGACGTCAGCGGGACCTTAATGTGCGAGAGTCGGACTCGCTGTATAAAGGATCTTTTGACGCGTGGTCTTAATCGGAACTTAAGCCGCCGTTTTGTTTTTCAATACAAGGATCTTTTAGCGCCTGAATCACAATTTGCACGATCCCCGCGTTGAAGGACGCTGTTGGTAAACATTCGAGAAATAATGCCACAAAAAAATTATTGACAAAACAAGATGACAACGTTAGTTTGTAGTATTGTATTTTAATGAAATATTTATTTTTCCTTTGTAGGATGTTAACAAAGGCTTTTTTCTACGCGTGAGCATTTGTCATTGCACACTTGCATCCAAATATACTAATCTGTGTGAACTATATAGTGGACTAAAAGGCATAAAAAAATAAAAAAGAAGTAAAAATAAAGTAAAAACAGTTTAATAATAAAAAAAAATAAAAATCATTTAGGTATTTCAGACAAAAAGTCCATAGGCAAGGCAATTTGAGGTTGTTAGTAACAATAATTTCGCTTATGACTAATGTTAGTAACTAAAATAAAAAGAAGAAACCAGACACACCATCTACCCCTGCACAGTAGGCTCATCGGTCTCGCAAAACATGGAGTTCAGTGAACCTACTGAGCAGAACAGTATCGGTTCTCTCGCCAATCATCCTTTTTTTTTTTTTTTTTTTTTTTTGGGTGGGAAATTATCAAATAACTTCTCCCGCTCTGGGTGGAGCGGGAGGGCGTGTCAGACTCTTACTGACTAAAACCCACCCGTGTTCCTTCGGTTGCCCTGTTGCCGGGGGCCACGATGTCCCTATCGGTTTTCTTCGAACCCCCGGCAGGCATTGGCCCTAGCGGACCCCGTCAATTCTGCTGACATCTCTTTGAGGCGCGCGTGGAACACAACGCGCCGTCGACCCGGGCTTGGTCCTTACCGGACGGCGAGCTACCCATTGCTCACCGTCCGCAAGCCCGCGCCTACGGTGGCCGGAAATCGGCTCGCGATTCCCGCCCCGGGCGTCTCCTCCTGCGGCGGTTAGGGGCGTGAGGGCGCGAAATTTGCCTCTCCCTCACGCGTTCCGCCTCCTCCTTCGCGAGCATTACCGCTTCGCAGAAGGAGGTGACGGCCTGCCATTTCCTCTCGCTCCGTACCATGGCCTGAACCAGGGCCGGACGCGAGAGATCACCGCTGCCGATCGCCTCCACGAGGACACGGCGTTGCTCCGCCCAAGCCGGGCAGACCTCCACCGTATGCTCCACCGTGTCCTCAGGCCGATCCACACAATGGTGACACCCGGGTGTTTCCTCCCGCCTTATCCTAAACAGGAACCTCCCGAAGCAGCCGTGTCCGGTGAGGACCTGCGTCAGGCGGAAGGTGAGGACGCCGTGGCGTCTCTCAAGCCACTCCTCAAAGAGGGGTTTTATCGCCGCAATTGTGGCGTGCCCAGCGCGGGGTTGCGACAATCGCACTCTCCATGACGCCATGAGATCCCGCCGGAGCTCTGTCCGCTGTGCCGCGATTTCTTGCGGCATCGGAGTTAAGCCCCGGCGTTTCGCCTCCTCGCGCCACTCCCAGATGTGCGCGAGGACCTTTGCCTCCAGATCCCATGGCGGTAATCCGGCAAGGAGGCTCGCCGCCTCGCAGGAGACCGTGCGGTATCCTCGGGCCAGCCGAATGGCCATGACCCTCTGGGACGCGTTCAACCGGCGGGCTGGCCGCAGCCTCAATGAACGCGCCCACACCGGCGCCCCGTAGAGGGCCATGGACCGCACGATCCCCGCGTAGAGCCTCCGGCAGGAGGCGTTTGGATCCCCTAGATTGGGCAGGAGCCGCTTCAAGGCAGCCCCGGCCCGCTCCAGTCTGGGAGCCAAACGTCGGAAATGTTCAACGAAATTCCACCGGCTGTCGAGGACGAGTCCCAGATACTTCATCGTCGACTCGATACCGATGTGAACCCCTCCCGCCATTACCTGGGAACCCGACGGTGGCGCATTCCGAGGACCATGAAAACCCATGGCCTCAGACTTGTGCAGGGCCACCTCGAGTCCCAGCTGCCGGATCCTATTTACGATTGTCGCAACCCCGCGTGTCGCTAAGTCGGCCGCCGCCTGGTACGACCCCCCCTGCGCCAGGACCAGCGTGTCGTCAGCGTAACAAACGACGCTGACGCCGCTAGGGAGGTCGGCGCGCAGCACCCAGTCGTATCCGATGTCCCACAGATGCGGCCCCAGGACCGAACCCTGCGGGACACCGCACGACATCTCTTGCCGGTTCCACTCTCCTTGGTGACCGGGGTAGATGACGGCCCGGTCCGTCAGATAGGCCTCGATCACACGACAGAGGTAGGTCGGCATCCGGTGATACCGGAGTGCCTCCCTGATGCAACTCCAGGGCAGGGTGTTGAAGGCATTGGCGATGTCTAGAGACACCGTCAAGACGACCCCACCCCGGGCCACAGCATCCCCCGTCGTGAGGGCCCGCACGCGCATGATGGCGTCTACCGTAGAGCGCCCCCTGCGGAAGCCGAACTGGCTCTCCGCCAGATCCGGCCCCACTCGCACCAGCTGCCCGACGAGGCGGTCTGCAATCACTCTTTCAAAGAGCTTGCCCACCTCATCGAGCAGCACTATGGGCCGATACGCGGACGGAGAGTCCGCTGGGCGCCCCGGCTTCTTGATGAGGACCAGTTACCCCGTCTTCCAACGAAGTGGGAACTGGCCCCTCTCCATGCATGCGCTTAGGAGCCCCCTTAGTCGAGGCCCGAGAGCCCCCATGGCCAGGACCCAGGCTTTTCCGGGTATGCCGTCGGGTCCTGGGGCGGTATTCTTCGCACTCATCTTGCGTACCGCCACTCTCATTTTTACCTCAGTCACCTCTGGAGCATCGTCGTCGTCGGTGTGGTCCGCATCGGGCACCGCAGAAGGCGGAGCCATGGGCGGAGGGGTATTATCCCCTCTGGAAGGGAACAGAGCGCTCACCACGTCCCCCACAAGCTGGGGCCGGAGACTCTGCGTCAGCGGGGGGGCCCATGGGCGGAGTTTCTCCCGCACCATTTTGTATGGGCGCCCCCACGGGTCCCTGTTGAGAGTCTCCAGCATCTCCTCTCGGGCCAGTGCCCTGGCCTGCAGGATCTCCGCTTGGAGGGCGGTCTTCGCCGCTCTGTACCCCTCGTACAACTCCGCCTGGATGGCTTCCGTATCCGGAGGGCGGATACGGAGCCTGCGGTGCCTGGCGTACCGGCGTCGCGCAGCTACGCACGCCCTGCGCAGAGCCTCCAGCTCTTGCGACCACCAGTACACCTGGCGCGAAGCACGTCTAGGATGGACCCGGGGCATTGCCATGTCACACACATTGGACATGGCCTCCCGGAACCACTCCGCCTCGTCATTGATGTCGGCAGGCCTGTCCGGTGATGACACCCAGTCCTGCACGATCGAGGCTTCCAGGAGAAGCTCCCGGTCCAGCTGCTTCAGCGCCCACCGCGGACCACTCGGGGCCTGTCGGACCGGCGCGCTCGAGGTCTGGGTGGAGACGTCAAACCGGATGTACCGGTGATCGGAGTAGGTCTCCACCCCCTCCATGACGCGCCAGTCAATGACACACGGCGACAGAGCGGGGCTGGCGAACGAAATGTCCACCACCGATTCACCCCGCATCCGCACACACGTGGGGACAGAATCCCGGTTTAGGACGACCAGGCCTGTCTCCAGAGCCCAGTCCTCCACCATCCTACCCCGTGTGTCCGTATACCGGGAGCCCCAAGCCAGATTCTTGGCATTGAAGTCCCCGAGTACGAGCACGGGGAGGGAACCAAACCCGACGACGACGATTCTTAACTCCGCAAGGGAGTTGTGGAACTCGGCAAGAGTTCGGCTCGGGGAGAAGTAAACACCCACCACGACAATCTCCCCGAACCGTGCTGCAACGCAACCCCGTCCTCTCTTGACCGACTCGAGGGACGGAGTACCGGCGGCGGCTGACGAAATGAGGGTCACTGAGCCGCTCAGGTCCTCCACCCAGTCATCCCTGGGCGGGACAAAGTACGGCTCAGCGACCACGGCGATGTTAATCGACCACTGCGCCATGCTCTGGAGCAACAGATCCTGAGCGGCGGCGCAGTGGTTGATGTTCGCCTGGAGGAGGCGTAATGGGGCCGTTACTGGCATTCTATGTCAGCCCCCTCCTCCCCCCGAGCCCCCTGTGAGGGCCCTGCTGTGGCGGCAACGGCGGCGGCGACGACGACGGTGGATAAGGCAGCGGCCCCGGTGGAAGTGGCGGCGGCTGCGGTGGTGACGGCGGTGGTGGCGGAGCGCTTGCCCCTGCCTCTGGCCTCGGCGGGTGGAGCGCAGGCCCTGCTCCCTGCCCGGTGATCGGCCGGCTTGCCAGCCGCCGCACATACGACACAGTGCGGCGTGGCGTTACACGAGCCGGCCTTGTGACCGGGCTGACCACAGCGGAAGCATAAGTCGCTGCGGTCCACCTCCGAGGTGCATTTTGCCCCCACGTGGTGGCCCACCTGGCAACGGAAGCACCTCAGAGGTCTGGGCTCCAGCAGTTTGACCTGCGCCGAAACCCAGCCCACCAAGAGCCTTTGGCCCTCCCCGGCTATCTTTTTGGCCGCCGTCACGGGGCAGCTCACCCTAATGGTTTGCATCCCCGTATGATCAGCATGGATGGTGCCTGCCTTGATCTGCTCGACAGAGCACCCTCCAGCCTTAGCGACGGCGGCCACCACCTTTGCCTCCGTCACGGAGTCGTCCAGGCCCTGAATGCGCAAGTCAGCGCACTTGGTGGGCCTGGAGACTCGGGCCTCGTCCGCATTTAGGGCAGCCCGGAGCTTTTCGGCCAGAGCGTCAGCGGCCGGGCCACTGGCCGCACCAGGGACCTCCAGCATCCGGGCCCCGGTTGCCGTGATCTTAATTTTTATGCCCCTGGCGGCGCCGATCTCCTCCAGGTTCATAACCTTATCCACCGTCGCGAACACGTGCTGGTAGGACACGCCCCTTTTCTCCGCTTCCGGCTGCAGTGTGACCACCACAGCTGCGGACTTCGGGGCGCGGAGCCTAGCCGCGACGGTTTGCTCCTTGCACCGCTGCCGCCTCGCCTTCCTTTTGGCCGCCCTTGCCGTCTTACCGGCCTTCTTCTTCTCCCCGGCTACTTGCCATCCGGCATCGGCCGGAGGAGAAGATTTAGGAGGCGGAGGCGGCCGTTTCGCCGCCGCCTGGGCCGGAGCCCTCGCCGTCGGGGCCGGAGCCCTCGCCGTCAGGGCCGGGGTCTTCGCCGCCTTCGCAGCCGCCACGCCTTTGGCCTGCCCCTGTCTGCCTTGGCCTGACTTGGCCGCGGTAGATGCAGCGGCGGCATATGACGCCGCCCTCCGCTGGTCCAAGGCCGGCTGGCTCGCCGCTAGCGGGGGGCGCAGGACGATGGCCTCTAGGGCGGAGAACCTGCTCCGCAGGGCAGCCATCTCCTGCCGCACCAGGGCCAGAACCCGGTCCTCAGCAGGCACGGGCACGAGGCCCCGCCCATGCCGCTCCCCTCCCTGTGGCACCTCCCGGGGGCCGGCTGCTCTTAGCCCCGCCAGGTCTGCTCGGAGCTTCTCGTTCTCCTTTCGGAGAAGCTCCATGGCGGCAGTCAACTTTGCGACCTCCGCCCGCATCTCGGACATACCGTCCGACGGAGGCCCAAAGTGCAACTCCTTCGCTGCCGCCAAGATAGAGGCCGTGGCCGCGGGTATGGCTTTGTCTTTCGAGGATTGGAGCCTCTTCAAGGTCACAGCCCTGATCGCGGCTGCCACGACCTCCGCAAACCTGGCTTCCTGCCCCGGATTGGCGCCGCCAGCGGCGTCCCGCTCACCACCAGAAGCCTCTGAGAGGACCGGCTCGCTGCTGGTCCCTCCAGGTTGGTGTCCCACCGTGGCGAGCCTCTCGGATCGCTGGGAACGTTCGTCTGGGCCGGCCTGGCTCGACTCACCACCCCCCCTTAGTGGTGAGCCCTCTACCCACACCTTTACTTTTAGGCCGGGCCCTACCCCGCCGACTGGTGTGGATTTTCCGCCTGTCGTCAGCGGAGGACCACTCACCATCATCCGATTTCGGGCGCTTCCGGAATAATTTGCGGATTATTCCGTCAGCACCCACCACTTCTCGCTCCGAGCTCTGTGTTGAGCCCTCTGCTCCAGATGCAGCGTCGGACTCCGACCCCGCATCACTCCCCTCCTTTTGCGTCGTTTTATTTTTATTTTTATTTTTAACCATATTGAATCCCACGAGTACAAACTTTATATATCCCAAAAATGTGTGGTTCGCACTAGGGAATGAAGAACCGGTGCTCTTCTTGCGTCCCGGGACTTTCGGGATTACTTGTTGAAGGAACCGGGAGAACCGGGACTTTCGGGACTTTTGGGTATTTTTTATACCTACTGCTGGTATTTTTATTTTAATAGGTCTTTAGTATTTATGTATGTACGTAGGTAATGATAACTACATTGTATTAATTAAAGATATATATTTTTAAAAATCAACGAAAACAGAACCATTTACTATTCTTTGAAAAAATAATCAACAGAAGAAAAAAACAAGTCAAATCAGCATTTAACGCTCACTATTATTATAAATTATATACCAATATCAATCAACAAAAACATAGTTGCTTTCCATAAAACAAAATAAAACATAAATCCTTTTCTAGCAGTTATCATCACTGAGACGTTTATCTTTAAGGAATATAAAATAATAAAATATGAAAAAGTTATAAAGGAATGAAATTAACAAAATATGAAAACGTTCAATTATTTAGTACTGTCTTGCTCATTATAGTGGGTTCTTAAAAAAATAAGTGCGTCTAAGCTTTTATCACTTAAGCGTGATCTTATTTTGTTGCACAGTAATCCTGCTGCAGAGAATATCCTCTCGGGCTCCACGCTGGTCGGAGGGATCGTCAGAAGGTGATCATAAGCTAACGACAGAAAACGGCCACGATCACCACCATTCTCAAAAAGAGCCATTTCTATTCTAATTGTAGTGTTTAAATCTTCTTGATCGCTTCGAACTCGTACATTTTTGGTAGCATTCAGTATTTCAGTATTATCATCTTTTTTGTTAATATAGCATCTCTGTGCAGATCATTATTATCTTGATTTTGTGATGAAGGCTCTTGAAGTAGATGAACAGCTATCGAAGAAACGCTATTTGTGCGTGTTAATAGTTCAACAATGTGGCTGCGCATTTCATCGCTGTCTGGTCTTGGGTATACGTCGTCTTGCATAGTTGTAAAATATACTTCTGGGTTGTGCAAATATTGTAGGACCGTAGTTTCTAGTAGACGGCGTGCAGAATATCTTTGTTTCAGATACGTGGTCATTTTTGTGCTTATATATGTGTTGATAGCAGACAATTTTTTCAGCCCGAATTTGACAGCTATATCAGCAGTTAGCAGTGTAGCATCTCTGCGGCAGAGTGCTTCTAATACTGCTTTAATAATATCAAGAACCTCGTATAGTTGTTTCATGACCGTCCAGTCATTTTCGGTGAATGTAATATCTGACTTAACATCAATGAGTGCCTTTGCTATACAATTTTTTAATTTCAGAAATCTCTCCAGCGTATTTGCAAGGCTACCCCAACGTGTCTTGCAATCAATGTTTAAAGAATATTCTTTGTTAAAATCAGCAACAACATATTTTTGCAGAATATCATCATTTTTTGTAGGTGACTTTCAACCACAGTTTTTTAACCACAGTTTTAACTCTTCAGAAGGTTTTGGTATTCAAATTGTTCTTCGTTGTGACTTGATCGAGAAGGACGTGAATTTTCAACTTGCAAACTGTCGGTTTCGTCATCATCAGTGTCGTTGTCGGATCGACCATTAACATCATTCGTATTGTTGTCATATCTTCTGGCTAATTCTGAGGTCGTCTTCATCATCTGATTCTACCGGTACTGCAGGAATCTCTTCTATATTTTTTGTATAGAAGACATCATTAATTGCCAGCTGAAGAGCATGCGCAATGCATTTCTGATGGCATGACTTGAGCATTTTACCAAATTTAGTCATCATGCTGCACCCGTCCGTTGTTTCAGCTACTATATCTTTTTCTAGTGACACTCCAAATTCTTCTAATTTCAGTCTTATTTCTTCAACGCACTTTTTAGCTGGTAAAGAACCGTAGATTCTTATAAGCCCCAAGTTTTTAAAGTTATTGTTGCCTGAAAAATGCTTCGAGTGCAGGTTCATCATTGATTAGAAAGCTACATTAACTCTTGAGTATGAGTGACATAGACTGCTTTACCGCGGGAAAACGCCTTATTCTGACGGGAAAACGGGCAGCAGTAGCAAGCACCGGGTAAACCGATGAGCGAATCACTATCTAAGTACAGTGTAGATTCTACACTATTAGGTTAGGTATTACAAAGAGGAAAGATTTTTTTTTTTTTTTTGTAGGTATTCTAGGTATGTAACCAATAAACTCAAAAACTACTGATTATATTTTAAAAATTCTTTCACCACTAAAAGGCTACAAGATCCCTAAGTAACAAAGGCTACTTTTGACCTCATTCGCTCGGAAAAACGTGTAGCAGCGGGTGAAACCTTAGAAATCTTAGTAAGAAATCTTTCATTATGATATCTGAATGGGGAAAGTCAAATTCTTAATTTAAGTTTATACTTTTCAACTAAGTCCCGAAAGTCCCGAAAGTCCCGGGACGAGGTGTGATCGGGTTCTTTAGTCTATACAATAATCCCGGGAATTCCCGGGATTTTCGGGACCGGGAATTCCCGGGACCATTCCCTAGTTCGCACTAGTGACTAATTAAGCTACCCATTAGTCAAGCTAACAACCTCCCTCACGGTGCGCCGCCGCTTGGAGGTTTGGGGTGATTTTTTATAGAGGTTTTCTACCTCGCGGCCCGGGCGATTAAGCCAAGACCCTCGACCCCCGTCAAATGCCAGAGACATGACCTTGACACTCTTCGGGGCTACGAGACCAGCGGTGACAGGAGAAAATACTTCCTCCTGCCCGCCCGACGGCAGGGTTAGTGCACGCCGAGCCCGCTCCTCCTCTAACGCTGCTCAACGAGTGCTCCCTAGTGAGTACCCGTTAGAGCGTTCCTCCGACAGGATATTGGCATACGGACAACGAGACCCCTAACTGGGGAGTCATTGTCCGTACCCCAGGGTGCACCGTCCCGGAGACTGGCCTTCCCCCCGGACGCATCCATAAGGGAACTCCAGCCCCCATCGCCAATCATCCTCAAGACGCTATTTGGGCTCCCGTACGCGTCGCACCACCGATTCAACTTTTTTACGCATTATTGCGTAGAAATCATCTACGCTGGCGTCAGCAAACATGCCGGATGCACTGCAGCATCGAGGGAGCCGAAACAGCGCCCTGAACACATTATTATACTGAACGCGCAAGGAATTGTAGGCTTTTTGTGAAAAGTTTGCCCACAGGCCGCTCGTGTAGAACGTCTGGCAGAATGCCTTGAACATTGTTATCTTAACAGGAGCAGTACACCGAGCGAACCTATGTGCCAACATATTACCGCGCACCGACAACACCCTGCGCTCCCTCTCAATGTCTAATTCGTCACTCAAATTCTCAGTCACAATGTGTCCCAGATATTTAAACTGTGCAACACGACTCAGAGGTACACCATTAAATAATATAGGTGGTATAAAGATATTGTTTTTATTTTTACATTTAAATAACATGAACTCACTTTTACTTTCGTTGTACCTCAGGCCATGCTCCACAGCATAAACTTCACATAACTTTAACAGCTGTCTGAGACCCCCAATTGAGGGGCTCAGCAGCACCATATCATCGGCATAACTCAAATTATTGACACATAATATGTCATCAATATGGCATCCAACATGCATGCTACTGAGCTCCTCAAACAGATGGTTAACGTACATATTAAAGAGCCGTGGCGAAGTCAGCCCGCTCTGCCTGACGCCACACTCTAAAGAATATTCATCTGAGTATACATTTCTCCACCTTACTATATTAAGCTGCTCACTGTACCAGTAGGCGAGGATATTCACAAGATCGGCTGGGACACCTGTACTTCTTAATTTTGTCCAAAGCTTATTATATGACACCAGATCAAAAGCTTTGGACAAATCCAAGAAGCACGCATATACTGGAGTTTGCCTTTTTAAATAATAATCAACAGTGTGTTTCAGAGACAGTATTGCACTTTCAGTTGACAATCCCTCTCTGAAACCGAACTGTGTATCCTGTAATGTTACAAAACGATCAAGTTTTCTATTCAATAACCCATCAAACACTTTTGCAATTATAGTAGCTAAAGAAATCGGCCTATAGTTACTTCTATCAGAGATATCAGCAGTAACATTTTTTACTATTGGCACAACCACAGTTCTCATAAAATTAGACGGTAAATATGAGTGGCGTATACAAAAAGTGTTAAACATGGCTAACACCCTATACAGGTGCACTCCCCCATGCTGCAAGTGCTCGACACTGAGTCCCTCATGACCTGGTGACTTCCCTCTTTTCATATTTTTAATAATGTCAGCCACATCCTTACTTGAAAATCCAATAGGCTTATCAGACACTGACAGCAAGGATGATTTCACCTGAAAATGATCTTTAAATGAATTTGCAATCATTTTAACATCACTGATGCCATCAACGCACACGGGCAGACTAGCCTTACCATTTAAACGCTTAGTTTTAACCCTTCCAGAATTTATTAAACTTCTTAGCTGAATGTTGTGAGGCATTTTTATCTGGTCCTGGTTGTTCTGACAGTATTTTAAGCGTGACTTAAATACTCGTCGACTTTCACACATTTTCTCATACAAAGATCCACTAACTTGTTTACCACCTAAGACATACAATTGATGGTCCAGTCTAGCCTGCCCATGGGCGCCTCTGACATGCTTGTTCCAGCCATAGACACACTTAACATTATTCGGCTTTCTAGGTAAGAGACTGCGACTGGTCTCCTAAGCCTGACTTAATATATTAACAATATTTTTATATAAGTTGTTAATTACAGATCTGTGTTGTATGTTTTGACACATACTATCAGCACACTCCTGAAGTTCACCAGGAAACATAATGTTTCTGAAGTTATTATTACAAATTTCATGATATTTCTGAATTTCTTCTAATTCTCTTACTCCCCATACAATATTATTACGTTGATAATTATGAACTTCAACTTTAGCTTTAATTACTTCTAAATTACAAGTCACTTGTAAAGGGAAGTGATCTGACCAATATACATCATTCAGCACCATAATATTCACCACAGACTGCCACGCTGACTTGGTTACCACGCAGTGGTCTAGCCATCGCTTACACCCATACACTTCACTTTGAAAAGTATAAGTTTCAGATGACATACCTAATTTAACTAGATCGGCACATATCCATATAAAGTTACCAGTTAATATTATCAACGTGCAGTTTGGTAAATAACAATAAAACTACAAAGCAGGTACGGTATGGCTTTGTTTTTACCATATGTATATATTATTTGATATTACATAACTTATTACATAAAATGATTTAAAACATAATTATTTATCAGACATATAATTATTTACGCCATACATTTATAAATTTGGGCTGTCTACTTAATATGTTCACAAATGAAGAAGCTTTTCGTATCACAGTTAATGTTGTTCAAACGTCCATTGTAAAACATAGAGCCGCACTGCATATTTTGTTCGTCTTCGGTCGGCATGTAGTTGTTCCACCAGGCGTCGGCATTATCATTAATTGGTGTTCCTGGACAACAAAATCATAAATCAAAACAGTCATTAAAATGGTTATTAAGGCCCGGTTTGCGACCCCGAGCGATGCAACTTGCGTCAAGCGACACGCGCGCGTGTCTCCTGTTGCCGTTAGTCGCTTCGCAAGTCACGTCGCGGTGTCTCATGCCATGCTATAGACAACTTTTACACGCCCCAGTGACACGTGTCGCTGGAGCGTGTAGCTCGTGGTCACGGGGTAAGTGTGTGATAGACGTACAGTAGGCCGCACTTCAGTGTCGTGTATGATATTGCGTTGTAGAACCGATTAAATTCGTAATCTTTAAAACGGTGATTTTAAGGCTCGAGCGTTTATTAGGTACCCACTTTTTCAGAGGCATTTAATCAAAAGTAAAAAAAAGCATACTGATGTGAGAGTGAACTGTCCACGTTGCTCAAAAGCACCCGGACACAACTGACTGGATGCTTAAGCGAAGACATCCTCATTGTGGTAGATCGCTGGGATTATACTGAGCCGATGGTGATGTTACAATCTGAACATCATTTTTGTAGGGCAGACGTGGCAAGAAAAATTTTCGTTTGGAAGAAGAAAGGCTAGCCTTTGCCAAGTAGTGGGTACTAGTATAATTGGATAACAAAATAAGGATAAGTAGAAGTAATCAGTATCAGCCTTATCTTATATAGCTCACGTAATTCCGAACAGTGGTTAGGTACCATCGAAGAGACGCATAACTAGAAACCGTAAGGACAATTTCTGCTTGCAGCACTCGGCCGATATAGTACCGCTTACCTACGAAAAAAAAGGGTCGTGTGCACGGGATTTTGTTTTCAAACTGCTTAGGTATGCGTTTCTTCGATGGTACAGTAAACGCTCAAAAGTGCATGAGCACGCTAAGAGTCGTATTGCTGTGAACACGCGGTATAGCTCGTACATTTGTATGTGTAAGCAACACGATACACACACCACAGATAACGCAGTTTTGCGCTACACGAAACAACAATATATTTCCGTCGCTTTAAACATGCTAGCACACACGCACTATGCGCGTGAACTTGACCAGTTAATGGCATTGCTGAAATTCGATAGTAACTTAACAAGTGCAGATAGCAGAAAGCGTTAAGCGTTGGTATGGAATTCAAACTGCCTCAGGTTCTAATCTCGTAAAACACAGTGCGGTTTTTTGCAAATATTATTATTTTTGTTTTCGATAATAATATTTTTTAAATATTGCTGCTTTTTTATGTTGTTATTGCAATAAAGGTTTTAGAATAAAAAATGCGTGATATATGATAACAAAATTAAAAAAAATATGTTTATTCGTTATATTTATTTTACATAAGTTAAAAAACTGCTACAATTATTTATCATTACTTCAGCTGAATAAGATGTGAAATAGATGTCAAGAAACTTAGAAGCAGTTTGTATTATTTTGACATATTTAAATTATGAAATATTTGAAATTTTTAATGGATTTTTTCACCATAAATATTAAGCTTTGATCATGGTCGAAGTAATTAAGTAATAAATAAGAATATTAGACTACCTACTTAAAATGTAAAAAACTACTTACAGAATAGGTAATTTTAAGGTTAAATATGGGCAGTTAGTTTATATTTTATTTGTATTAATTATTTTACATTTTATTTGACTTTAGTAAATATTGGTTGTTATTGAGGTTAAAGCTTAAGTATTCATTTTCTTTACGAAAAGAAGATTGAAACTAAACCTCAAATTTTAATCCTAAAATAATACTATTACTAAAATAATATTAAACAATTTCGGTATATCTGCAAGAAATACGACAAACACCCTATTGAAACGTGCTTAAAAAATTCGTTACCATAAATTCATGCAATAACGAATCTGTTGTTTATTAAGTTGGTACGGTCAATATTTTAAGGTCAAAAACGGTTTTCTAGCTGGTCTTCAGTGATGCAAGCCTTCAGAGTGCACGGCGAACGGTTCATAATGACGTGTTTTTAATAATTCAGCAAAATATCTCGTTGGAATGAAACCATTTGTTTCATTCACCATTTGACGTCGCTGCTACTGGATAATAAGCCCCTTCCTCATATCTCTTAACCCTCACAGTATTTCTCTAGAACAAAGAAAAACATTGTTTTTATTACACATAATACCTTATTATTTATTATTCACTAATCGAATTAAACCTCACAATGAATTTAAAACTTTAAAGGCATCTTCTGTCTCAACAATACCTCTGTTCTATCAACAATACCCTTGATTAAGATTTATGTTTAGTAAAATATGAAATATATAAATGATAACACTCACACTTAGTCCGGTTTCATTAGATATTCACTTCACTTTTACGCAGCGCAATAATATTCTCTGATCTGATCTGATCTCTTCAATATATTTTATGCCTGCTTTTTGATAATAATAACCACAACACTGCGCTAAATACTCGTCACCAATATTATCCACGAACCAAAAAAGTTCTATTAATTAAATACTCGTAACAAACTGCATCTACCCCACAGAAATCGAAATAATTTACTTAGTTTTTTGTGGTCTACCTGCTAAACTTTAATATTTATGTGAACAAGACGAATGAAACTAAAAACGAATGATGATTATTGAACTAGTCATTGGTTGCAGACAAAGTGAGTGTGTGTGTGTAATGTGCGTGTCTACAGTATTGTAACAACTTATAGAAGAAGGTCGTAAGTCAAACCGAAGCGTCAGTCTATTGCTTTGTGAGATTGCTCATGGACTTTTGGTCGGTACTGTACGTGAGTAAACAGCGATTAGAATTACGTGAGCTATTTCATGTACATACTTCTCTTCCACAATAAATTTATTATGTAGGTATGGATATACCAGTGCATTTCGTTTATTTATTGTATTTCGTGGAATTGTTTCTATGTTATTTCACTGAAATTATAATCATCATCATCATCATTTCAGCCGAAAGACTTCCACTGATGGATATATGCCTCCAAGCACCGCCACTTCGACCGATTCTGTGCTTTCCGCATCCAGCGGATTCCTGCGGCCTTCACAAGGTCATCGGTCCATCTTGTGGGAGGCCTTCCAACGAAATTATAATAAAAAGAAAATGTTCGAGAAAATGAAAGAAAATATAATTTGTGAAAAAAAAAACATTTTTGTAACAAAAACTCTAACACATATCTCCCGGGTAGGAATTGGAATAACTAACCTAATGGTAGTAGAAGGAACAGGGATTTCACCTCTAAAAAACGAGGTGTAACTAAATAGATCCGGGAATTTAAAAGAGCATTTACAACCTAAACATTCGCGTTCATTGACCTCAAAATAGCTCACCCAATTCCGGTAACCGGTTTTATGGCAGACTCCTATTTTGTGGATGTCAGAAGGCCACTGAGATTTTGTACTGAAATAAGACTCAAAAATTGTTCCGAAAAACTTAGGTATCGCAATAAAAGTTTTTTATGAATGACGCCTAAAAAGTACGGTTTCGTATGTATTATGCGATACGACGAAACAAGTTCTCTTTCAACGTAAGAGATAATCGAAGTGGCCCGAGGAATACACACACTACCTACCTCTAACTGTCTGCCAACCCTCGTTGAGTCTGTTATGGAAGCCCATGTGATATATTCCTTTTTGGTATTTTCCTCTTAGTTTTGGGGTCGACTCCGTTAAGTTCGCAAGATAATCCGCTTCCAACTGATTATTGATCACAGCCAGGTAGGATTGTTCCGCGCGACACACGGCGTATGCCTCAGTCCAGGTCAATGGGGTTGAGTGCAGCTTATAACATTTGCCAATATCCTCATTGAGAGTGTAATCTGAAAAAGGATTTGTATTGTACCTAATGATAAACAAGTTAAGGTTCATTGCGCAACGTTTGTTTATCATGTAAATAATACGGGTTTTTAAGTGCCGTTTTTTACTGTGTCAAATTCTATAAGAAGTATTTGTTAGTAACTAACAATGGATAAGAACAATAAAGTACAGCCCGCCGATTTCGCTGCAGCAACGCAAAATCATGTTTCTGAAACCACATTGCGAGATATTTGTTTATCATGTACAGAATATCTTAAGTGGTGTTTTGTACTGTGTCAAATTCTACAAGTATTAAGGCTGCCTGTCCACTGGAGCGGAGCAAGGCAGCGGAGCGGAGAAATGTGCCAATATTAACCAATAGGAGCGAAGCTCTGAAGCGGAGTTTAGATTCTATTGGTTAATATTGGCACATTTCTCCGCTCCGCTGCCTCGCTCCGCTCCAGTGGACAGGCAGCCTTAATACTTGTAGAATTTGACACAGTACAAAACGCCACTTAAGATATTCTGTACATGATAAACAAATATCTCGCAATGTGGTTTCAGAAACATGATTTGCGTTGCTGCAGCGAAATGGGCGGGCTGTACTTTATTGATAAAACATATTAAGTACCTAAATTGGACATATTGCAGTGATAGTTCCACTCTAGTGACAGAAGGGTCTTCTTGCAAATAAAGTGAAACAGATCATCACATGAGACATCGTTTGTTTTGCCTTGTTGGTTCAAGATTACACAGTCCTCTTCACTTTGGCCGAGGTTATTATTTGGTTCACCGGGCGCCCATTGGTTGTACACCTCAGAGATTAGTTTTCCTAGAAATATGAAAAGTATTTGAAAGATATAGGATTGACGGTAAGGTTTATACACTAAGGCCGTTTGTTCACTGCACCGTGAACAGGGGCCCTACCACAAGCTCATAAAGCAGTATTATTTTAATATTACTTCAGTGTGGGAAAGAGATGAAGCTCTACAGAACGTATAGCTCCATCTCTTTCTCCCACTGAAATAATATTAAAATAATACTGCTTTTGAGCTGGTGGTAGGCCCCCAGGACGTCTACCAGCACGCGTAGCATGACGCTTTCTATTTCTACAAAGAATAGACACAGCTCTTTCTATACAAAGTGACATTTTGTTTCTCCATTTTTGACATCGCACCGTAGAAATCATTCTACAATCTGTCATTTTGTCTTTCGTTTGTAACGATTTTTGTCTGTCTTTTTACATGTAGACTATTTCAGAAGAAACTTTTCGTTTTTTTTTTCTTTTGCTTATCCGAAAATCGTATGTCCAAACGTAAAAATAACGAAAATTTCGACCCCCTTTATAAAACTCTTAAACCCCTAAGATTTAACATGTAGGTAATAATTTTTCTTATTTTCCATACAAAAAGTAAAAAAAAATCATATAAAACACGTCGAGCCTCCGGCTCTAAAAAAATTCACGGGGTAAGACAAACAAGTACCACGTGAACTCGCGATTGTCAAATACGATTTTAGTTGTGTCAAAATGATATTTTTTTCGAGATTTTTTGTTGCAGAATAGCTTTAAGATTCTCATAGCCAAAAGTAAGGAATTTTAGTGATAGTTTAGTTAGTTTAGTTCGGTGTAAAAGAGAATCGGCACCATTACCAAGGAAATGGTTAAATCCAATAATGACTGTAATATTTTTTCTTCCAAAATACGATACTTCGTCACTTCTAGATTTTTTTTTGTAGTTGACGTGACTTAATATCAATAAAAATTGAGAATCAAGCAGAAAAAAAAAATTACAAAAAAACTAAAAACTTCAAAAAAAAAACACTACAAAGTGAAAAATAACTTTAATTTCGGAAGTCGGTGTTAGTTGTGGGACCTACCCCACACAAATTCGAATACCACTACCTGCTATGTAAATAACAGTGACAGGAAGTTATATCATCCATATACTAAATGGGAAAAAATACGTATTATTGAAGCTAGCTCAAAAACTACCCAAGCAAAGTTAATAAAATTTACATAGGACCATCTCTAAAGTATGATCTACCAAACAAAAAAAGAATCATCAAAATCAATTCATAATTGGCGGAGTAATCGCGTAACAAACATACAAAAAAAAAAAACATACAGTTGAATTGAGAACCTCCTCCTTTTGGAAGTCGGTTAAAAAACATCCTATGACAAAACAAAGAATATTCTGAGTCGAATTATGAAAAAAGTAAATTTCGTAAAAATTTTCGTTGTCATTTTCATTTGTTTTTTCATATTTTCGTTGAGTATTTTTCCTGTTTACACGGACCGTCATTTTTGTCTATTTTTCCGTCGACAAAACTCGTTTCTACAGTGGTCATTCTACGCGTGCAGATCGAGATGACGACGCCGAAGTAGCGACAGTTGACGTTGACGTCGAAGTTAACGTCCCGGTGCGGTAGACAAACAGTGTAACAGCTTTATACCCATGTAATACATTATACATGTTTCGGTACATTATAAACTGCCTAGCTTTTTTGTGCGTTATAAAACACTATATATAATTCATAGAAAGAACACAAATAAAAAAAAAATAAAAAAATTAAAGTACTGTACGTACCGTCAATGGTCTCAAATACTCCTTCAATTATTAAATCTGTCAGCCCCACTAACACTTGCCAATTGACATTAGGATAGGTTGAATTCCAAAACGCTATTACAGCGTTGGCTTCCTCTCTGCTGTCTGGGTAGAACAAACTGGCTCCTTCCAGAGCACAAACTCGCTTGGCTTGAGACCAATTCTTATTCGTCGGGTAGATCTTATAGAAACTAGAGACTTCTTCTATATAATTGTAGTCCTTTCGGAAAAACTCTTTATCTCTTTGCCCATCTAAGAAACCAAAAATAGAAGTAGTTAGCATAATTATTTGTAATTTTTACACTGAAATTATAATTTGAACTAAAAATAATGTTATGATAAGATAACATTTTATTTTGAACGACGGCCGACGTAAAAATAAACAAAAATCTTTGGTGATGAATATTGAATACTCACGTGAGAAATTCGATGAAAAGTATACTACAAGAACTACTAACAAAGTTTTAGAAAACATTGTTGCAAGTTTACGACACGCGTTTTAACTTCAGCAGCAGACACAACAATTTGTGATCGCTTACAATGAAATGAAGCTTTTGTAGTGTCTCTATTAACCTATATAACATTTTATCACAGTTATTGTTATTTAACTTTTATCTGTACAATAGTAGTGAAAAAATAATTGGATTTGTCCGAGCGTTTTGTTTCCAAGATAAGTTTTGAATATGGGGAATGCCTACGTTTTTTAAATAGATGAAAAGAAAGAAAGAAAGACAAATTGTTTTTTTGCACAATCAAAACGCAAATAACAAAAAAATTAAATACAAGACATACACAAAATAGCCAAAAGCCTCGTATTCAAGCAATAAAAGTTTGACAATAGCTACGGTTTCCTAGAAGAGCGGTGCCTGTTCACGTAGCGTCCGCAATTTACCGGCGAATGACGTCACTGAAACGTCGATTATGATTATGAAAGTAAGTTGGTGTGGTTTTCTAGAGAGCGTTGTTGACACCGTAAAGCAAACCCCACCCCTCCAAAGATTTAAATCGCTAGATTTGCCTTCACCGTACTCAGTCACAAGAAAAAGTGTCCATTCTGCGAAGAGTAACTATGCGTTTGCACTAGTGAAACATTTACATAAAACAATGTAGTACCTAGTAATCTCTATTTTTTGTCAAACATTGTATCGAATATTGACAGAAAATAGAGATTTCAACATGTTTTAAGTGAATGTTTCGCCAGTGCAAACGCACAGTGAGCTCACACATTATTAAATAACGTTTCCATGACAAACAAATGTAGTCGTTGCGTCATTGTGTGGCAAAGGTGTCAAAACGAAACAAAAACGCGATGATCGTTTGACGCGGTATGGCAAATCTAACGATTTAAATCTTTGCTGCTGCTATTATTTTCATGACAGCCGTCACAGCGGCCATTAAGTGCAGCCACCGCTTTTCTAGGAAAGCGGTACCTTTAGGAAGATAACGGTAGTGTAATACGTCACAACACTGCGCGTAAAATAAGTCTGCGCGCGGCTGAAATCAGAATTAATCGTATGCCGCACCGTCTTGTCGTTTATGTAAGGTCAAAAGTATGCCACTTCGTGTTCGAGTAGAGTACCTACGCGCAAGGTAAGTCTGCGCGCGATTGGTGGCGCTGGCGTGCTTAATTCTACACTATTATAATTATTTAAAATATTAAATCTGTATTCATAATTTAATCGTTATATATTAAACTTGATTTGTTACCGCTGCCGTCCCTTGATATTTTTGAAATTTGTGTGTTTGTCTCCACAGGCATAGATAATTGTTTGCGAAAGCAAGCGATGTAAATTCTAGCACCAGACGCGATCCCTACAGGCTCGATGTCCTCCCAAGGCTTGCGAAATATAATAAAAGCTGCATGTTTATGTGTGTCCAGGTATACAATAGAATACCAAATGAATTCAAAATATTAAAAGATTGTTCAAAATTAAATTATATAAATGGCTATCAGCCAATAGTTTTTACAGTGTTAGAGAGTTCCTGGAACATAAAATCGTATGATGACTGATTGTTTCGTTATGCATGTAAAATTTGCACGCTTATATCTTATAAGCAAAACATGTCTGTCCACATTATTAACATTACCATCTTTTATACCATGTTTTAAGCAAATAAATGATATTTCTATTTCTTATATTAATCCTATCTAATATTATAAATGCGAAAATGAGTTTGTTTATTACGCATTCACGCTAAAACGGCTGAACAGATTTGGATGAAATTTGGCATAACCTGGATTAAGACATAGGATACTTTTATCCCGATATTCTTACGGGATCGAGAATTATGGTGAAACCGCGGGGCGCAGCAGTCTTTTACATTTTTAAGAGTGTCTGTAGCATAAGAGTTTAATTAAAAGTTGTCAAAAAAATTATTAACTAATATTATTTCTTATCTGTACAACTTGTTACCTCAGCAGGGCCAGCACAGTGGGGTTATCGCAACAAAGCGACAGAGTAGTGCGAGCGGGATGTACAACATTTATTTAACTTGTCTTACCAAGGGGTATCATTCAGCTGCATTCGATGAGACTGGAAGCTGACCCCAACATAGTTGGAAAAAGGCAATGCAGATGATGAATGACCATGCAGTCTTATAACAGGCTAATATTTGACAAAAAGTGGCAAAAAGTGCGATCCAACTATTACTGTCACCTTGGCCTGACCTAAGCTTAAACTGCTCTGTGAACGCTTATAGTCCAGTCCCTGAGTTTCCATATCACCACCAATGGCGAATGTTGGTGAATGGTGATGTTGTTGTTGTAATGTAAAATTCTGTTATGGTAGGTAGATAAGGTTTTCCTTAAGTAAATTGTATTTCAAACATTTATTTCTTAAGATTGACCCTATCGACAAAGTGCTTAATCTATCTAACTACACTTCTCATCAGAAAAATCGAATCAGTTTTTATGCTTTCTGGCCTAATTTAACACAAAAGAATTTTCATTCCATGAAAAAAATCACTTCATTGTATAGCTGGCAGTTTGGCCATTACAGTGATAAACAAAAATTCTAAATTAGAATTTCAATTGTTTATCCTATTAATTAAATGATTCACTGTTTTGAGACAAATGTGTGTTTAGAGTTGGAGTACATTTTACCTTTGAAAACTAAAAATTAGTGCTTATCTTAAAAGTTTTTGTTCTGTGTTCTATACACTGTGTGTACTGTGACTTTGGGACATCTGAAAAAGTTTTTTTTCTAAAACATATGGATACTTCGCCCGCAGAAGCCGCCCAAGTGGTGGCGTTGCTGGATTCTGGACTTAGTCAGCGTGTTGTGGCTGAAAGATTGCATCTAAGCCTGTCGTCTGTTCATAGAGTCCACAAACGCTATCGGGAGACTGGTTTGTTCACGCGCCGTTCAGGATCCGGCAGGAATCGGGTCACTTCTGAGCGAGATGATCAATTTATTGTAACAACTTCTTTACGAAATCGACGCCTTAATGCTTTTGAACTGCAGCAGCAGCTTCATGTTGTACATAGGATGGCTGTAAGTGACTCTACAATAAGAAGAAGGTGGAAGGAACGTGAACTGGTACCGCATAAGCCAGCAAATAAGCCAAAATTAACTGCAGACCATCGAAGAGCGCGCCTTAACTTTGCACGTGAGCACCTAAATTGGACATACCTCCAGTGGAAAAAGTGCTCTTTTCTGATGAGTGTAAAATTATGCTGTATGGTAACGACGGAAGGAACAAGGTCTACAGAAGAGATGGAGAACGCTTTGCACAATGCTGCATTGAAGAAAAGGTCAGCTATGGTGGCGGTTCGTGGACGGTTTGGGGAGAAATCAGCGCCGACGGTAAGACAGAGCTTGTCTTTGTATCTGAGCCACGTCTGCCTGCACTAAACAGTCATCGGTACATCGAACAGTGTCTTGAGCCTCACGTGATGCCTTATGCACATTTTATTGGCAACGGTTTCATATTCATGCACGACAATGCTAGGGCTCACACCGTGAGCGTCGTACGAGATTATGTTACCGAAGTCAGTATCTCCATTATGGAATGGCCAGCAAGAAGCCCGGACATGAATCCGATTGAACATCTATGGGATGAATTAAAGAGACGAATTCGTGCAAGAGATCCTGCCCCAGAAACACTTAGCCAGCTGCAAAATGCAATCCAAGAGGAATGGAATGGAATGCCACAACATTTGATCGTGACTCTCATGCCTTCGATGAAGAACCGTATGGAAGCAGTAATAAGAGCTCGTGGAAGGAATACAAGTTATTAAATAAACGTTTCTTAGCTTTTTTTTTCATTTACTTGTGTTGTTTTATCAATTTCCTTCATACTCCAGACAGGGTTAAAATGACTTGTTGAACAAAATACGAAACCTATGAAAATTTAATTTGAATTTAGAACATTAACATTAGGATTTGAAAACCTCATATTATTCACTACGCTAATGGACCGCGAACGCACCGATGCGTCCAAGTACCCACGCGGCTTTCATCTCTATTTGTACTCGCTGTAATGGCTATTATTGTCTGTGAATTTTTCTGTCTATGGTCGGATAAATATTCTTGTCAAATAAATCGACTAAAAGCAAAAATATTAATAGGCAACATTTTTAAAAAATGTTGAAAATGACATTCCCGCGCGTAAAATGTCAGTCAAAAGTCACTCCCGGGACGCGCGCGTTCGCTGTAATAATTCGTTTTTTAATGTTTTTGTGTGAATGAAAATATCACCACTTTCCGACGATTTATCGTCGGAAAGTGGTGATATTTTCATTTTGAAGTAAATATTACATCGTTGTAGATAATATTCGCACTAAATAACAACATATTATACCTATTTTGACCCAACTAAAAAAGTGTAAACAAACGGATGAGTGAAAGGTGAAAGTGTGGTGAAAGTTGTGATATTTTGTGGTTTTTCTGTGTATATCTGATCGGTAAGTGTTTTTTTTTTATTTTTTGATACATACTTCATCGGTTTAGACAACATTTACACCAAAATACAACTAACAAATATTTTTTTGGGACGGAGAAAGTTACGTAAGCATTAGAAATTCTAGGTCATCTAAAATCTAGATTTTTTGAATTTTTTGTTTTGAATGTTTATCTCTAAAAACGCTTTTGTTAGATATCATGTTTATTTATTTTTGTTGTGAACATTAATTAGAACTAACTATATACAGAGGAAAAAATAAAATAAAATGTAGGAACAAATCATTGGGCATCAAAAAATTCATCCGCATCGCTGTCAGTGGGAAAGGTGCCCAAAAGGCTGGCAGTATTGCCACGTTGTATGGCAATGCTAATTCTTTGGCCTAAAAATTGGCCAACCCTTTGGTCACGTGAAGAGTCGACCAACCGCTTGGCGATGTCCCGGAATAATCGATGAGCACTCGGACCCCATGGCCCTAGTGTTTCAACCCCAAACGGTTCAAAAATATAGCTACCGGTAAGGTTGTTATATTTGCGCCGCTTGAGGTTTTCTGCACCTGCAGCAGCCGCCCCAGCACAACTCGCCGTGCTAGGAAGATGGGATGGCGCGAGGGTGTCGACACAGGTTGCGTCCCACACCAAAGGCCTACCCAACTTCCAAGGCATTATGGTCATTCCGTCTGGCCTCTTCCCATCGTCGCGTGCCAAGCCATTGGGTTCTAAAACAGCTGGCACCCCGGCGGTGACAAGAGCCCGACGGATTATGTCATTAATGCTTGCGTGTCGTACCAACCGACCAGCGCTCTTGCTGCAGGAAAGGCCATGGTGTCCGAGGCGGTCGACTGCTTCGCCGCATTGACAGCGATGCGGAGCCCCGCAAGGAGCGCCCAAACGCAGACTTGTAGCGAGCCGGAAAGTGGTGTCACCCAGCATAGTGCCTATGTTGGGTGACGGTAGCGCCTGAAGCCAGAGGCCCGACTCCCATTCCCCCACAGCCAGTAGGCGTGCACGCTCAGCAGTATTGGTGGACGTATTAAAGAGGTTATTCCGTACCAACCTGCAGAGCGGCTCATCCCACTGTCTCTGGGAAGACAGATTCTCGGGCTGCTCCGTACCCGGGCAAGCCACTTTCCAGGCGTTCATGGCATCAGTCAAATACGGCACTTCAGAGTCAACCTGAGAAACGGTTAAGATTCTTTTGGTTAACTTGTCGGTGCTGTGAACCGAGGACAGGAACGCCGGTAAGCTTACACTAGAAATTTTGCGAACGCCGAGCCCACCAAAACGAATGGGTAGTGTGGCTTGCAGCCACGCGCGGTCGTCCAATGCCACATTTATGATTGATGATAAGGTGCTTCGAATGGTTTGGTCGATTTTGTCTAAAAGGTGTGGCTTCTTACATAAAGGGGAAGAGCGGAGAAAATACATAAAATTTGGACCGAAACAGCAGTATCTGATAAGGGTGAATGCCGAATGTACGTTAATTTTAGAAAGTCTATCTGAAATGTCGTTGAAATGTTGAATTTTTTCATCAACGAAAGGTGAAAAGCTGTCTTCTAAAATTGGGGAACCTAGGAGGTGAAGTGAACTTTTTTCCAAAACTTTGATATCTGGGGCTATTGAGTTGAATTTGTGTATAGTCGATTGTCTGTCGGTATTGTCACAAGGGTAAATTTCACATTTTGAGTAGTTGAGGTCGAGGCCAATGGATTGGAACTGCTGCTTTAGGAATTGGAGATCTTTTAGAACAGTATCTACGTCACCTCCTAGAGTCCCATCGTCTAAATACCACACATTAAATTTTGAATTTAGTTGTTGTATTATGGGGTGAATAGCTAAACTGAAAATGACTGGCCCGAGGGGATCACCTTGTTGGCATCCAACTGCAGATTCCAAAACGTTGTCTCTATAAAGTAATTTTGAAGGGTACCTATAGCACTGCCACAAAAAACCATAAATTTCCGGTAATACTTTTTTTGCTTCGGCCAACAGGGTGTCCCTGTTAACGGAGTTAAAAGCGTTCTTGACGTCAACCTTGAGGATGACCTCACCTTTACCGGAGTTTAAAAAACTAGAAAGGGCATGTACGGCAGCCTCGCAGCCCCCTTTGGATCCAAAGCCAAGCTGTAGGGGCTGGAACTTATTTTTTAAAGATTCTCCATATAATCTGCAGCATATTTTGGCTGCCGTACGCCTGTAGGTACACCCAACGGCAATGGGACGGATGCCGCCGTTCTTCTTGCGCAGTGCACATAAATTTGCCCCGTACAAGACATCGACGACGGCATCATTCACACCGCCGTTGAGCATCAGGTTAATTAGAGCCGCAAGCTCCTTCAAAAGTAACTCGCCAGCTTCCCCGGCGCCTGAGCTCAATAGGTCTTTTAAATGCTGAGGAGTCAGGCCGTCGAGGCCGCCGGCGGAGCCACTTCGGAAGGAGCTCATGGCAGCAATCAGCTGGGGGGCAGTAACGGTAAGAGGTGTTGAGTGCGGATCAGGAGGGAGGGGGGGGTCGGGGAAGGTGAGACCATCGGCAGGCGCTGGATGTTTACTCTCCAGGGCTGAAATAGTTTCTGGAGAGTAGGGCGCCACCACATCGCTACTGAACAGTAGCCTGGCCGCTCCCCTGATGTCGCCTTCACTTAGTTTGGATTCTACATGTGAACATAGGTCTCTTCGTGTAGGGTTATTAGAAACAGGTAATTTTGGATCTAAACTAAGGGTCGAATTGTTGCAATTATCTTTAATTTGGCTCGTTAAGGTTTTTTTGGTCTCTGATTTTTTTTGGACATGCAGAATCCTATAAGGGAAGGTGAGTAGTTGCTCCCAGGCACTTTGTGAGTTCTCCTGAGTCGCAAGACGGAGACATCGCGCCAAACTCAGTGCAACGGACCGTCTCGCGCCCCGGGGAACTCTTTTTAAAACTGGGGTAGAATTTTTGAATGTTGATAATGTTTTCCACAAGCTTTGTTCTGAAGGTGTTGATGTTGGGGATGTGGCTGGGGGGCACACAGGTACACTATGAGGTTTGTGGATCTTGCCATAGTGTATCCTCAGCCCCCTTTCGCCTTTAAAAAAACGTGCCTGTGAGCAATGGGGACATCTTACCAGCTGGAAATCAAGAGATGTGGCAGGTTGACTAGCACAGTTTCCGGCGTCGCTACAGCCGGCATTGATCATAAAAAAAACACTTAAACTTACCGTAAAAAAATAAATAAACTACCTACGAGTATATACAAACGCACTCACTGGAGTCACAACCACAAAAGGTTAAACTAAAAAATCATAAAATACAATTTTTCACCAACAAACTGTCTGAACTGTCATTAGTTATGTTGACGGCTGCGCAGCTGCGGCGCAATCGCGCTCGGGTACTGAGGCGCTGCGCATGCAGGGCGCCGCCCTCTCGACCGTTGCCTTGGTTATTTAATGCGGGTCTCAAACCATAGGGGCGTATCCACAAAACCGCTACTTTTTAGGAGAGTCTTCCAATAACTTAAAATATTTGATTTAATAGATATTGATCTTCCTTCAATTTGAGATGCAATGCGTGTTAGACAGTTTTGATCCCATATCAGCTTATAACTTACTATCCAATTGATAAAAAAGAGAACAAAAAACCTAATTTAAATATGTGACTTAAATTTTGGTCACTTCCATGGACGAAGGTCACAATAACTTTTTACTGACAAAAAAAACTGCGCGTCTCCGAATTTATGTGAGCGTTTTGTTAGATAACTTATCTATCCATAATGTACCCTGCAAAATTTCGTGTGAATTGGTACGGTAGTTTTATCAGAAATCGTTATATAGAAATCATAACAAAAACGGGTAATAAAGATAAGTAAACGTTATTTACAAAGACTGCAACCATTTGAAATGTGTTCCTAATCTATTCAAGTAGCAAAAAACATTAACAATACTACTCGAGACGTTGTAAAGAAATCCGAGTGTTTGTTTATTTAAGTGCGGTCGTAAAACTGTCACGGCGCGGACCACCCACGGTCCTTGATCGGTTAAACGACTTTTGACAAATATTCCTAAATACATATATACATTTTTTCTGATAACATAACATCACGCCTTGTTTCCCCGAAGGGTAGGGCAGAGGTGTCCTTGTAGCAGGTACACCCACATTTCGCCAGTTATGTTTTAAGTCCCATGTAATAGGGGGCGAGCCTATTGCCATCAACCGGGCACAAATTCAAACTCTGAGCTGCTATTGAGAGATTTCAGATAGTAAACCCAATAACACTTTGCCCGACCCGGGAATCGAACCCAGGACCTTATGCTCAGCAGTAGCGCTTGCAACCACTACACAACGAGGCAGTTCTGATAATCCTTACAAAACGTAAACTTACAAGGTGTTTCGATTTTTCTGATGAAAAGTGTATATAAAAGCGAAATGTCACTCACTCACTCACTCATCATGAAATATCGAAAACCACTAGACGGATGAAGATGAAATTTGGCAGGGAGGTAGTTTATAGTCAGTAAACGTCCGCTAAGAATGGATTTTTGGAAATTCCACCTTTGAGGGGGTGAAAACTTAATACTTATCTATGTAAATTATAAAGTTTTCTATTTTTAGTTTTTCTAAAGTACCCACTAAAGGAGAATTGGGGTGTGTCAAAGTTTGTATGGAAGAATTTTAACGAGCGCGAGCGGTCTAATTAACTCGAAACTCAGTATTTATAATAAAAACCGAAAATAAATAAAAAATGATGTCAGGGTTTTTTTAAATTCTACCCCTAACAAGCTGAAACGGGGTATTAATTTTTACAGTGGAGGACTTTATTGTGGCTTGATTAACTTGAAAATTGGTATAAATAATATTAAAGTCAAATAATGGAAACATCACAATAGATTTTTCAATAATTATTATCACGCTAATTGCTATGGGGGATGAGCAATATAATATAATATAATAATCTTCGTATTTATTTATTTATTTCCTTTGGAAAACTTTATTTTTCTATAGTTTACCGCAAATTGTAAAAAGACTAGCCAAAAGGTTAGAATATTGCAGATAGTTACGGATTTAACCTTTTAAAAGATTATCATCACGCTATACCTTTATGGAGCTAAGCAGTTAATCATAACATATACAGGGTGGATTTTGAGATGGGGTAATAAAGGCAGGTACCTTAACCGTTGTCGCTACAAGAAAACAGTCTTAGGAGACTGTCCTTAACTTTTTGAAACATTTTGATTTGAATTCACAGATTTTGAAAAAAAATATACAGTCAGCAAGAAAATTGCAAATTTTCACAAAAACTTTTTTGATGCCAGGCGATCCTATTTCTAATTACTAGGGTCAAAAAACTATATCTGGCTAACTGAGGTTTGAGTATGAGAAAAGTCAGAAATTGCAACACAACTTCCCATAAATTTTGTAGGAAATGAGAGGAGATAAAACACAATAAATGTTTATATGATGAAAAAACTTTTTAATGAGGTACTTACTATAATTTAAATCAACACAATATATTCAACTGTTGAATTATTCCAATACTTCACTGGGCTGAATAAGGAACGAATGTAGCAGATAGTTACAGATTTAACCTTTCAAATGATTATCATCCCGCTATACTTTTATGGAGCTAAATAGTCAATCATGAATTCATCCATACTTAATGCTTAATCAATACTTTAATATTATAAATTCGAAAGTAACTCCGCATGTCTGTCTGTATGTTACCTTTCCACAGCTAAACCACAGAACAGATTTCGATAAAATTTGGTAAAGAGATAGATGGGATCCTGGAGAAGGACATAGAGTACTTTTTGTTTCAAAAATAATCCTAAAGGGGGTGATACAGGGGATGAGAGTTTGTATGGCAAATCCAGCATTTCTTAAGTTAGAGTTATGAAAATTCAAATTTATGCTTTTGTTAAGAAATAAAGAATTACGCGAAATTAAAAAATAAAGAATTACGCGCAAAAACGCAGAAATTTTTGTAAAATCATCCCCCAAAGGAGCAAAATAGGAGATGATTTTAAAATTCACATATTATATAATATTGTTTTTTTATTGTCTTCTTTTCAAGAGATTTAAAGAATTGGAAGGATAGTCATAGTCCGTATCTAGAATTAACATTTAGTCTTTATTTCATTAAAATCGGCCCACTCTGTTAAAATATATTACAATTTAAAGTTATAAACTAACCTTTCTAACATGTAGGTATTGCACAGCACAATGGTCCACCTTACGGACTAAGTGCGGAAACAAAACCCTATAACACAGAACATAGAACATGTAGGTATTATGTGTTCAATGGCGGCACTAGAGTAGATATTACAAATTAATGGTGGTGTTAATAGTAAAATTAATAATTAGTACTAGAATAAGCATTTAGAATCATATAAACCATCATATAACCATCAATCATATAGAAGTAAGCATTTAGAATCATATAAACCTGTTTTATTTATATTATAAAGCCGTGTGCATAGGATTTGCGCCCTGAAGGTTTCGTCTCAAAGCTGTGCTTGCTCGGCTACCCGAATTTCCAAATCAGGATTGAAGGGCAGGCTTAACTTTTCAATTGAAAAATAACTTTTAATTGAGTGGAGAGTACCGATTTGAATGAAATACAGAGTAAATGTTACTTCAAGATACGGTCTATGTATTTTTGATCCCAGATTGAAGAACAAACTTAACTTTGCAGTTTATAAATAACTATAAATTATCAATTTTCAGATTTTCCTCTTCACTCGACCTTGCTTCTCGTCAAACTTCATGCTGCTGGGCCACCGGAAAATACCAAATAGACTGGTTTATTTGTGAGTGTCAACATATGCGGCTTAAATAGCCGTATTTTTTTATTGTGTTGACTTGGAAATTTGATTTTCGTTACACATCCAAGAGACCGTAGATCTAAGTTTTTGATATCTATTTCAACTTGATGCCTCCACGCGTTCCTGAGAGAACAGGTCTTGATAGACATCGAAGTCATCCTTTAAGGGTTTCCATTTTTCATTTGTACGGAACCCTAAAACATATTTATTATCTACCTGTTATCATTCATGCCGTAACGGCTGAACGGATTTCTAGATCAAAGGCATAGGATAGGCCATGTCCTGAGTTAGGACACAGGATACTCTGAATCTCAGTAGCACGTTCCTGTGGGATATTTTCCGACATCCACGCGGGCGAAGCCGCGGGCAAAAGCTAGTTATGTATACGAGCGCTGTGTCCGAAGAGATTAGTAATTTACACCATTTTACCAATTTACATAGCATTATGATAGAACACGTCACACGTGTAGGTAAGTTCGTTTAATCGTTTAGTATGTACGACATGGGTTGCTTACAAAGTGATTCTTATCACAGTTATTGTTATTGTATTAACATCTGTAAAATAATGACGAAGAAATATTGTTGTGAAACTTTTCCGCAATTAGTTAGTACCAGTAGTTAGCACAGGGAATACTTATTGTTTCAAAAACGATAACGTTACAGCGGCGATAATGACGGGTGACGAAGGTTATTGAAATGATTAATGGTGTTTTCGAGTTAGAACAAAGGTGAATACGTTATAATTAACTTATTTATGATACCTATATTGTTATCCTGCGTGTATGCAGCTAACTGTTGCTCAACATCGTTCAACCATTTAATTAAGTTTGACTACTCAGAAAACTTATTTTAAAACTTAAATTCACCGCTACCCGCACTTTTCCACAACTTATCAATATATTTACCCAAAAACGCATGTTAATTATAGTTTAACTGAAAAATATGTTGTACTTTTCCGTTACGATACCATTTATATACATCCTAGCGAAAGAAAATTTCACCTAAGTCCATATCTTCTATATCTATCTATGCATCTAAGCTCGTAGCTACGTAATACCAGCCACACGGGTCGATCCATCAGATTAAGCTACGCTTGCCGGGGTTGGTCCGTGGATGGGTGACCATCTTTACATACCGAGACTCCTCCGTGCCTCGGAAAGCACGTTAAGCCATAGGTCTCCCCTGTCATTCCAGGATTTTTGACTGTCGTTACGAGGTCGTCAGAAGCCAGAGGTCTGACAACCAGTCTTACCAGGGGGTAGGTATCGTATCAATCCTTTCATGTAAAATACTAGTATTCTGCTGCATCTGGTTAGACTGAAAGCTGACCCCAACATAGTTGGGAAAAGGCTAGGCAGATTTTATTCATCGTATAAAATAAAGTCACTTTTCGTGTCTGTGACCGCTTCGATCTTCGATATACACAAAAGATTTTGATGCAGTTTTCTCCATCATTTAACTTAGATATAGCACAAAAATCTCAATATTTTGTCATATCGCTATTGTACCTGTGCAAAACAGGGGCGGGTCGATAGTTACAAAATATTTAATACATTTTATAGAACTACTTCGTAGACACTATGCTACGACTGCTACGAGGTTCTACGACTGAGCCTACGAAAGCGTAGAGGCCTCATAGCTAACACAAAGAGCACCAAACAGTAAAACAAATATTTTTGTTTGAATATATGCAAGTAGACCCGTACTTTTTATGTAGTGGCGAGGGGTAGAAGTGAGTGATATAAGTTATACCGCATTAAAACAAATGTAAAAAACACTACCAAGTGAAAAATTACTTTAAGTTTGGAAGTTCGAAATATTTTCGTCAATTGCAGACTGTTTTAAAAATTCTTTTTTCCTTTGGGTAGGGAATCTTGGGCGGTGGTTCCACATATTTTTTTAAACTTTTTTAGGGTAGTTATTGAGTTAGCTTTAATAATGCGTATTTTTTCCACTTAGTGGCAGTTGATGATGTTATAATAACTTCCTGTCACTGTTATTTAAAAAGAAGTAGTGCTATATGAATTTTTGTGGGGTATGAACCACGACTAAAAAGTGAAAAATATTTTTTTACAAAAAAAAAACAACCGACTTCCAAAATAAAGTGTCTTTGGTTTTCTGTTTTCGTTTTTGTCACCGACTTCCGAAATTAAAGTTATTTTTCACTTTGTGGTGTATTTTTTTAATCTTTTTCTTGCGCTTCTGCATATGGATGTTGATAGCATCTGAGTCGGAACGTTAATCATTTGCAGGACAGTTTAAGTGCTAGGCAAGTCAAGTTTTGCACCGCACGTGATTCACAATCGGTCATTTAATTTTTGATACATTTTTCCTGGTTCCAAGCTGCTGAACAATGTTGAATGCATGGTTATCCATCCGGAAACGGGCACCTGCAAACCGGCAAACAGGTAAAACACCCAACTTTGCGGTATTTAATATAGGTACGTTGCTATCGCCAAAACATTTTACTTTTAATGGAGTATTTTTCATTAAAATTGTGTGAACAATCAGGAAAAGAAAAAAAAATTCGCTACTGATCACAGACTAAAAGGCATATAATTTAAGTAAAGTTTTTTTTGCCAATCCTCTCGCGATAATTTTTTTAACATACGTGAAATACTTTTCATCCATTATGAAGGTCGTCTCTAGGTCGGATTGTAGACCATAATTTATGTTAACTGATAGGTTGCCAAAAATTCGTCAGCAGTACGAGTTGGGTCACCTTATCACACTCGAGGATGCATCTCGGTGACAGGTTTTTAGTTTATCATATTCGAAAGTGAAATTTTAGTATCCTATACTTTTGTTGTGATGCCTACTGATTTACTGTGAATCACTTTCCCAGTAATACAAAACTTTGATAAATACTCTTGGATCATAAAACCAAGTAATATTTTCAAATCTAAGTCAATGTCTGCGCTTGCCAGGTAATCAAAGAGAAAAAAGGCAAATGGGGTTGGTTGACAAATTTTTTGAGGGGCAGGTTGACTTATACTGATACACTAAAAATTGTTACAGAAAAATCTTCTCACATAGCTATTTTTGACAACAGCGTTAAGGCAGTGGCAAAAGCGTTTGACATTATTAATATAAGACTTTAAATATAAGATACGTTACAAAATTAAAAGAAAAACAAGAAAAGGAGACTAAAAATAAAGATGTGAGACTTTCAATTAATATGGAAATAAATATTGTAGTTATGAACGTTCTAACTTTAGAATTGGTTAAAGTTGTTTAGTTTCTCTAGTTTATTGGATAAAAATATTGTTCGATTGCTCATCCCTTCTCATGATTTCCAACTGAACCCGGTCCTGGTTTTAAGATTTTTTTTTTAAGTTTGTTCTGCTAAAACCAGTGAACAACAATGATTAATTATGATATAAATGTTATTATTACAATATTATGTAGTATCGCTATCAATTAAAGTAATTTTAATACATAATTAAATAAATATTAAAACACAAAATATAGGTCGGTATTCCTTAATAAGGATATAAGTTCAATACCAAAAACAGTGATAAAGCGTATCTACACGAGTTCATTACTCACTATAAAAACCTCACTTCATTGTAAGCATTCACATATTGACGTGTCTGCTGCAAGAGTTTAGACGCATGTCGTATGTATAGTATAGTTACAATGTGTTCTAAAACTTTGGTTGTCTTTCTTGTAGTATACATGTTATCGGATTTCTCACGTGAGTATTAATGTCGTTGACGTTTTTTTATGCGTTAAACTTCGACCACCTTTTAACTACTTATATTATGTCCAATGTTGTGCTTTAGTAAAAACATGCAGTTTAATTATATAACTATATTCTATTTCATAGATGGACAAAAAAATCAAGTGTCTTTCCGGGAGAACTACACTTATATAGATGCAGGAGAGAGTTTCTACAAGATCCACATGACAAAGAAGAATTGGCGTGATGCCAAGCGAGTATGTGCTCTGGAAGGGGCCAGTTTGTTTTACCCAGAAAACAGCGATGAGGCCAATGCTGTGATATCGTTTTGGACACAGTACCAAAACTGTACCCAACCTGATGATACATGGTTGTTTGTGGGGATATCAGACATTATAACTGAAGGTGTATATGAGACAATTGATGGTAAGTGTATATTTTAATATACAGTGTTAGTCTTTGTAATGTGCACACATCAAAATGAGGGAATCTATGCTTAATTTTAATTACGGAAATTTAAAAAAAAAAAAAACTAGAATTTTTTTTTTGCTATTTAAAAAAAAATTGTTTAGGTACTACTTGACCCCAGTGAAACAAAACGGTGTAACTTTGAAACTAAATGATCTATCGTGATGAAAAAACTCCATAATGATAGGAAGTCATTAGGCGTCCTCATAAAATTGTGGAAAAATTATAAGCAAAAAAAACCTTTTTAAAAAAAAGCTTTTATTTCTAAAAGCTTGTCGCGCGATTACACTTATAGGTACTAATGCAAACCTCGCGACAAGCTTTTATGATCATATAAATTGTGTATAATGAGGTTATAAGTTGATAGTTAAAATTTTTAAAGAAAATTTTATTTTCTTCTTTTTAGAGCCTTTAAATAAAAGCTTTTTTTTAAAAGGTTTTTTTGCTTATAATTTATTTTTACTTTTTAGTTATCGCTGGCTAGGTTTCTACTATTAGGTAATTGAAGTCTCCACATCTTTCAGGTGGATTAGAGCAACGGAGCTTATAATCACCATAATTTTTTAACCTGCATTTTTATTCTCAGCGAATCCTTTCATTTAATATCCATACTATAGGAAAACATAAAAAACTTAAAAAGTCCGCCATATTGGATTAAGAGTGATATCAGAATATTTTTCTAATTATTCTCGGTAAGCCCTTTCATTTGATACCCATATTGTAGAAATGCATTAAAAATAACTATTCCGCCATCTTGGATGGTCCGCCATATTGGATTTAGAATGACGTCACATTATTTCAAGTTACTCTCAACAAACCCTTTCATTTGAGACCCATATTGTAGAAATTCATTAAAAATAACTATTCTGCCATCTTGGATGGTCCGCCATATTGGATATAGAATGACGTCACATAACTTATCGTATATTATCATCCAAACTAAACGTGTATACAAAATTTCAGCTCAATTGGTTGAAGATATCTGCTTCAAAATTGAGTAGCAAGGTTCCACCCGAACATACATACATTGCAATTTAAATAAAAGCTTTTAAAAAACTACCCTCAATTAAAAATAAACATGTTTTTTTAGCAAAAATCGTAAAATTTCTAAATAAGACGTAAAAAAATAAAATATTTAGATTGTTTTTTTTTCCTCCTAAAAATTAAGCATAGATTCCCGTATTACCCGATTCCCCACATTTCAGTATGTGCACATTATAAAGACTCACACTGTTTTTGTTTTGTGCCGATCACAAAAAAATTGGGATACGGACAGGAGGAAAGCTGTCCAGTTTAAAAAATATACCAGTTTGTTTGCTTTAGCTATAAGGGCTAACCAAGGCTTTTTACTTTGTTAATTTATTTGTACTTTTCATATTCTATAGGTAAGTCAATCTCTGAGGTGTACAACACCTGGAAGCTAAATCAACCGGATAATTATGGCGATGAGGACTGTCTGCACCTGAACCAAGAAGGCTATTTAAATGATATCAGATGTGACGCAGAGTACAGCTTCATTTGCAAGAAGACCCTTCCGTCACTAGAGTGGAACTGTAGCTGCAATATTCAGCAGTCCGATTTAGGTAAGTTTTTTTTAAGATATCAGGATTTTAAATATACCAATCGATAGAGTAAGAATATATATGTCATAGGTTATGAAATTTGAGTCTCTCAATTGATTATTGTAGTACTAAGGTGAGGGTAAACCACGTGACGCGCTCGCTAGAGGGGCGGCACGTGGACAGAGTCGTGGTAAGGGAAGTTACCGAACGACGGGTCAGTCTTGTGAAGTGCTCGAACGAAGACAGACCTACACTTCTCTCACGCGAAACTATCAGTTTGCCCGAACTTAGAAAATAGTGCGTGAACGTTATTAGTGCTGTACCTACTGTGTTAATTATTGTGAAAGTAAAATACTAAACTGAGTTGGTGTATCATAGTGTTTTATTGTAAACCTGAACTATAGATTCCGTATCACCGAATCAACATGATGACGGCTCAGCCATCACTGACGCCGTCACATATATAACTAATTTTCGACAAAATATCCCTTACGCTATTTCATATTTCCACTATCAATACGTTATGTCACCGTAAGATTGTGAGCATCGTTAGTTTTTATAATCTATCTAGCGAGTTTATAAACTATCGATTTTTTTTTAACTGTTACAGTATAACGCATTAATTTTCCGTAGTTTATATTTATCAATGTCAAATCGTCAAATTGTGAACGAACCTGCACTTATCGCTAGGTTTCATAATCTGTCCGATTTTATCACCCGTAAAATTGTGAACCGTCTCTGATTGGTGGGTTTTGGCGGTAGCCGAAAATTCGCCCTGATAAACTTTACTCCCCCCTTTTAACTGTAATAGGGCTTCGACTTTTGATAATTCTTTAAGCTTGTGTTTCCTTGTTTGAATTAAAGTCTATTTTTTTTAGACAAATTTAGTCGCTTTTCATTTCCGCCCCATAAGACAAAACAGTCTAAACATCAGGAAATGCTTTATATTTTGTAAACTTTTAAGTATTCTGCCGCCCCAACATTATCCTACAAACTTTAGAAACTCCTACCTACGTCAATATTTAAAAACCTAGACTGTTAAAGTTGTGTTTTCAATCGCGAGATGCCTAACTTTTTTCTGAAAAATGAAGACGTACAACTGTGCTGCCATCTGTTATGAGCTTTCAGTTTTTAACCTCATTCTAGTTTCTGTCATTAGTGACAGATTGGGTTGTTTGACAGTATTATGTAGGGTATTTGTGTATTTCCATTTCTTAATGTCCTTCGGGAATCATCGCATTTCCGAATACAAACGAATGCTAATTTCCATGTCCATCAATTACTAGATTTATCGTGTATAATAATTTGAATTCAGAACTAAGTACTTTATTGTAGTTTTGTTTTGATTTCCGTGTGAACTAAATAGAGCTGTAAAACTATTTTCCTATCCCTCGTGGCTGTGACTTTAGCAGTTTTCCTCCCATTTTTTAAATAAATTACATTAAGTTAGAAGAGTATTAACAACTCTATATACTTCTAAGTCAATTGAGAACGTCCGATCTGCACCAAGTGCAAAAGGCAACTGATAGAAATCCGATGACTGACGAAACACGAAGTTTGCCGAGAGACATTAAAAATATAGAAATACTTGTATAAGGTATTTATAAAAACTTTTTACAAAAAAAAAAAACAACCGACTTCAAAAAAAAACACTACAAAGTGAAAAATAACTTTAATTTCGGAAGTCGGTGTCGTTGGTTTTGAATTTTCGTTCTTTGTCACCGACTTCCGAAATTAAAGTTATTTTTCACTTTGTAGTGTTTTTTTTGAAGTCGGTTGTTTTTTTTTTGGAAAAAGTTTTTATTTTTCACTTTTTAGTTGTGGTACCTACCCCACACAAATTCGAATACCACTACCTGCTATGTAAATAACAGTGACAACAAGAAGTTATCATATCATCTACATACTAAGTGGGAAAAAATACGTATAATTGAAGCTAACTCAAAAACTACCCAAGCAAAGTTAATAAAATTTATATGGGACCACCTCTGAACTATGATCTACCAAACAAAAAAATAATCATCCAAATCTATTCATAATTAGCGGAGTAATCGCGTAACAAACATACAAAAAAAAAAAAAAAAACGTACTGACGAATTGAGAACCTCCTCCTTTTGGAAGTCGGTTAAAAAAAGGACTAAGGCTAAGAATTCACGGAGTGGCATAAACCGCATAATATCTGAATTTTCATGTACTACGTGTTCGTACGAGTGTTTGCGGTCCCGCAACCACGGCGGGCTAGGGTAAAAATCAATCCGTGAGTTCTTAGCCTCAAATGTAGGTACACCCGGCCGCATGTTGACGTAGCTTAAATTAGAGTTTCAATATAATAAGAGGCCAGCTTGTAATGATTTTGTTAACACTGACGTGCCGACTACTGTACATTGTACATTGACTTTACCCGAAGAGTGCCAAATGGAACGCTATTACTAAGCCTCCGCTGTCCGTCAGTGCGTCTGTCTGTCAGTGGGCTGTATCTCATCAACCGTAATAGAGAAATTTTCACAGATTGTGTATTTCAATTGTCGCTATAACAACAAAATATAAAAATAAAATAATGTAAAAATTAAGGTCCAATACAAGGAAAATACAAGAAACGTCTTTTTTGTACTAAAGTAAAAAACGTAGTGTTAATATTGTACGGTGGTACGGAACCCTTCGTGGTCGGGTCAGAGTCTTACTTGGCGATTTTTCCATAATATACATAGGTAGGTACATAGTTATATAATAGGTTGTTTAGACAGAAGACAGTCACAAAAATGTTCCCAAATATGTTTATTTTTCATTTTGTAGATGGACAAACGGATGAACCGTTTTTCCGGAAGGACTACACTTTTATAGAATCAGAAGAAAGTTTTTACAAGGTTCACACGACAGCGCAGAGTTTTGCTGATGCCAAGCGCATGTGTGCTCTGGAAGGAGCCAGTTTGTTCTACGCAGAAAACGAAAATGAAGTTACCGCTGTTATGTCCTTTATGAGCAGAACCCAGCCTAGCATACCGTGGGTGTTCGTGGGGCTGTCGGACATAAGGGCTGAAGGACTATTTGAGACCGTTGACCGTACGTATAGGTACCTACAGGGTAAAAAGATACCACCAAGCCGAAATAAATAATACGTATTATAAATATTCACTATGCCAACTAGCATTAAGCAAAACTAATTTCTGGTGAAAAACTTTTATTAGAACTACATAGATTTAAAGCATAATAATTTAGAATAAATAAGGGTAACATTTTGATTTACATTGGTGCCGATTCCCTTGTTCACAAACTAAACTAAATTTAAGTTCAGTGCATCTTTTTCTTTCTATTTCATTAAGAAAAGGACAGAAGATAAATTTCAGTTTAGTCCTGTGTCACTACTCCATACAAGTTTAGACGTGATTAAAAACTTACCTCCTAAAATTACGTCAATTTACGTCAAGCGCAGATTAATTTGATAGGACTAAACTAAAATTTATCTTCTGTCCTTTCCCTAATGAAATAGAAAGAAAAATATGCATTGAACTTAAATTTAGTTTAGTTTGTGAACAAGGGAATCGGCACCAATATCTGCACTCGGTTACACCAAATTGGTTCCCCGGTATGATGATGATGATGGTACAGGAAAATATTTACAATGACTAATGTGAAGAATGTGTGACTCATGACTTTATTAAGGGTCTTTTTACATCCGTTTTAATTATATTCTTTACCGTTTTGGTTTTCATCAAAATCAGACCCAAGACTCCTTAATACAATTTTTTTAAATTTGCTACTCCTTATAGTTTCAAAATTGGTCATCCTCGCACTCTTGAATAATTCAGCCAGTATAAACCTTTAATGACAATATAAATAAGTAGGTACCAGTTCATTTTACATTATTTTCTAATCAAAAATTATTTATTATTTTTAGACAGGCCAATCACCGAGGTGTACAGCAGATGGCAGAGAAATAGACCGGACGATGCTGACGGTACCGAAGACTGTGTGCACATGGACATACCAGGCACTATGAATGATTACTATTGTGACTCCAAGTCTTACTTCATTTGTAAGAAGAGTCACGAGTCACTAGAGTGGAATTATGACTGCAATATGCCTAATTTAGGTAGGTTAAAATCTCTTTATGTATGACGACGCTTTGCTTGTTAAATTCCATTTTTTAAACTTACCTGAAGAACCGGCATTATGTATTACTTACTCCTTACCGCAAAGTAAGGAGTTTTTGACAGCCGACATAACATTATCACGTAAAATACAATAAAATTAATAAACGTGAATAGCGTGCTTTGTAAAGGGCTATGCACGGATGGGATACAGGAGTTTCTCAGAAGAATCAAACTCGGAATTAGCTAATGTTGTCGTTAAAATACATGTGCTAACAATATTGAAAAATAAAAATGTATTAATTAAAAACGCATTTCGTATTTAAATGCGTTTTTAATTAACAATAGCTACTTCAATCTACCACCATCAAATATACACATTACTGTATTTTATCATTTCAGATTACAGTTTCAATAACAATACTGGCAAGTGCTACAAGCTTCACACAACTCCACTGAACTGGGCCGATGCATATGCAATGTGCCGAATAGAATATACCTCCCTGGCAGTGATCAACAATCGGATGGAAGCAGATTACCTTGAAAACTTAACGAAATCCACGCCGAAGCCACGCATCACTGAGCAATACCAAAGAGGAATATATCACCTGGGCTTTCATAACAGATTCAACGAAGGCTGGCAGACAGTTAGAGGTACGTGAGTGAGTGGCTTAGGCTACAGCCTTCTCCCTCGGATGTTGAAAGAGGAGTTCTGCTGTCGAAGAACTAAATAAATACAGCAGCTACACCCACTTTACAACTTCTCTCACCAGCAGTAAATGTAGCCCAAGCCTTAAGAGAGCGCCCAATGGTCCACTAATGCCACTTCTTTCAAAAAATATTATCTCGTGACTGAGAAGGAATTATGAATAACGGCTAGTAAGAACCCTCGGTAAGTGTGTCTAGAATTTTCTAATACCTTTTATAAAGTTTTATATTGAGACACTAAGCAACAAAATTCGATCTAAAGAAAAGCGGCCACATTCCTCTAGGTCGTATTTTGTTAACTTTATAAAAGGTATTAGAAAATTCTAGACACACTTACCGAGGGTCCTTACTAGCCGTTATTCATAATTCCTTCTCAGTGACGAGATAATATTTTTTGAAAGAAGTGGCGCTAGTGGACAAGTGCGCCCACTGGTCCACCAGTGCCTCTTAAACGCAATTGTTTTTATCAAACTATACTCTGATTTTTTATTTGCTAGACTAAAATGACATTTGGTATCGACATAAAAATAACTTTGTAAATAATCTAGTTACCGAGTGACTCTCACCAAGGACCACTGAATCATTATCTGCAGGAGGACCTTCACTGCCGTCGTGTAGTCTCTGTAATTTAATTATAATCGTATTAAAAAGGTCGATCGCAGTTGTCGTTTTGGCCTAGCAAATAAAAAATCAGAGTTTTAACTTATTCTCTGGATGTTTTTATTAAAAGTAGATGCCGACTAGCTTTTCTATTACAGTTAGTTTAGGTGAATAATTTCATATTAGGTATGACTTGGTTTGTTGAAAAATCCAATTTTTTAAGTTTCCCAAGAATGCATAAAGGAGAATGGGAAACGGTGGGCCCAAATGAAATAAGTTGAGATTACACACTAGGTAGCACTAGGTAATATAATTAACTCTAAGTAACTAAATGCACTATACATATTTTTATACACTATCTATAGTGCATTTAATTTTAATAAAACATCATTAATTACTGAAAAACCAAAATAATGATTATCAATTTCATATCGATTAAAATCAGTCTTACATTTTTTGTCTGTCACTGGCAGTGCATGTTCTGTACTGGCATGAGCTGACTGACATTGACACTAGACATTAGTGGTAGTTCATTGTCAAATTTTTGACGGAAAAAACCGTTTTTAGGACGACGAAAACGGTTATAGAAAACGGTTAAAGGACGAAAATTATCCAACATGGAATAAAATTGCGTTTTCGTCGAGCGCAGTTTCTAAAATTCAAAATTCAAAATATTTTATTTCACATAAACCATTCGTTTCATAAGTGCCCTCGTAGGGCACATATATTATATTACCTTTACCCTGCATGTACATCAAAGAACTATTATGCTAGTGAAACAATATCCGCACTATTTTCGTATGCAATCAGAAGTCAGTCATAAAAAGGCTACTGCTAGAAAAAAGTACAAACACGAGCTAAATGTACCTCAATGTAGATTACAAATGTTTAGGAGGAATGTATATGTAAATGCCATTCAGGTTTATAACAAGTTATCCAATTCATTTAAGGAACTTCCCATCCCCATGTTTAAGAAAAAGCTGACAAGTTGGTTATTAGATAATTGCTTTTATGACATTGGCGAATATATGGAATATTGTAAAAATCCAAGATGACATGTACTTAATTTTGACATTTTAAAGTAATGACTACCTAATTATAATAATACAAATTCTTAATGGACCGATTGTAAATCACAAATCTTAAAATTAATATTGTACCTACTTAGTTTAAGATGACAATTGAATATTTGTACACCACATACTTTGTGGTAGAATGTACAGAACTAATAAAAATACTAACACCATACCATGTAAAACTACATTCTTACAAATAAATACATTCTAATTCTTCTAATTCTAATTCTACTGACAGCGCCGCCGTCGCCCAGTCAGATGAGCTTGCTGCGCTGTAGGTACACTACTCACCGCGGATCTTTGTGTCTGCGAAGTCTGGGGGTAGCCTTTTTGTGCTAATATCCTCGACAGTAGAAAGAGATCCCAGAAATCTCGGTTGTTGTTTTGATCATTGGTTTGATTTATCATTATTTTTTCCAGGAACACCAATGAATCTAGACGCCGACATCTGGTTCGACAACCACCTACCTGACGGAAACCATTATGAGGAGTGCGGCTCAATGTTCTTCAACGGTCGTTTGATCAACACCGATTGCAATACGAAGAGCATGTTCATTTGTGAACACGAAGTAAATAGCTCGAACCAATATATATAATTCGAAGAAGATGAAATATAAAATTCTTATTAACAAAGTAATGTAGTAAATAAAAAAGTTATATTCCTTCTCCTTTTTTTAAGTCAGTTAAAAACAAGTTTCCTTTTATTTTTATGGACAACCTGTTATGATTATTAACAAAAGTAAAAATATCTATCGGTATTGGTAGTGCAAACTTGAAAATGGTGTTATTTTGTTAGGTTAATAAAATCAATTTGTCACTGAAATGCCATCTACCAGGAGATATTTTTACCATCTTATTGTAATAAAATGACTGTCAGTTCGTCCCTGTCAACTGTGGTTTTATTAATCCCAAAATTAATTAAGTAAATAGCAAAAGTTACTGTGTTTTGTGCAATAATAATGACAACGAACTATACAAGACAATGTTCCAAAATAAGAAAGACGCGAAAATTACGATGATTGGTGTTTTGCGGCACAGAATGTATTAGTGTTGGACGGCAAGGCGGCTATAATTAAAAATCAGCTTGCAACAACGGCTTCCGTGGCAAATAATGAGAACGACGCTAAAGCCAAAGTTTTTATAATAACATTCCGAAAATGTAGCCACAGCACAAGGATACATTTGACGGGGTCCGCTAGGGCCTATGCCTGCCGGGGCTGCGAATAAGGGCCGAAAGGGACATCGTGGCCCCCGGCAACAGGGCAACCGAAGGAACACGGGTGGGTTTTAGTCAGTAAGAGTCTGACACGCCCTATCTCCACCCAGAGCGGGAGAAGTTATTTGATAAATACCCACCCAAAAAAAAAAAGCACAAGGATACATAACCAGTTTATTATTTTATTTTATTTTTATTAACTTGTATGCTAATTACGAGGAAAATATTTGTTGATAAACGATCAATTTTGAACAGACTAAACAAGTCACGTAGCGAGGTTTATAAATAATTAAAAACAGTTTGTGGTGTATGTAAGGTTTGTTGTAGTAAGGCTTCCTAGTGCCTGGGGGTCAACCACAGACAATATTATACTGCCCTGCTAAGCCCAAAGGCGCTATCTCAACCGGAGTAAGTTTTAAGAAAATTTACTTTTTGTCACTTGTAATTTAAGGAAAAATGGAGACATAAAAACTTCTTATTGATTTTTTTTTATGTTTTAAGCTAGATAGCGCTATTTTGCTTATACCGTTATATGCGAAATTGTTAAAGCTATTGAATGGTATAAAAAAACTAAAAGGGCGTTTCTCAGAGATACCGCCTTTGGGCAGTATAAGTGAGCTCTCGACTAGAAAAGTCTAGGAGGAGCCCCAACCGGCCCTAAGCTTAGGACTATTCAAAACAAGTAACATTTCCTATAAATACACATAGTAAGTAAACATGAAATGGTGATACTCAAAAGATTAACTAAAACTAGCAAGTCATTTCTTATAAACAGTATCCGCTTTTATAACAAGTTGCCCAAGGCGCTTATAGATCTTAGCGATGAAAAGTTCAAAACCCACATCAAAAATGTCATTATCAAAAAAGCATATTAAATTATTAAAGAATACGTTAAAGACAAGGAAGTTTGGCAATAATTCCTTCTTCACATGTGCTTCCCTGGTACTTCATTAGCGGCATAACTATGTACCTAGCTACTGGTGTTTCGTAAGTACCCAGGCTTTTTTTTTTTTGTGGGAATTTATCAATTAACTTCTCCCGCTCTGGGCGGAGCGGGAGGGCATCAGACTCTTACTGACTAAAACCCACCCGTGTTCCTTCAGTTGCCTGTACGTTGCCAGGGGCCACGGTAACCACGGTTTCGGACAAACTCGCAACCCCGGCAGGGCCCATGTAGGCTTGACGTTTGAAAAGAGCTGATTCTTTGCCTAGTTTGAATTTTGATTTTGATTTTATGTGACATAAAATATTTTTAATTTGAAGCTGGTGAAATACCTATATTAAATTAAACCTTAAGCTGTGTCTCTTTTAACGACATCCAAGGGATGGGTATGGTCCATTTTTGTAACTGGCACCACACCGGGAAGATTGCGTAGGTAGCTATCAGAAATCTTCCCAGTGTGTACAGACGCCAGCACATCAAGCTACTACAATCTGTCAAACAACTTTATCGTTGACTCATAAGGTTCAAAGTTGATTGGGAAAAATTGACAGTTTTGGGTAGCTTGATGTGCTGGCGTCTGTACCTAATCAAATTTTTAAAATAACAACCGGCTACCCTTTAATGTTAAAAACATACAGCCCTGTGACAGACATAGACAGTCAGTCACAACACACAACACACTCTCACCCTCTCTTACTCAACAATAGGTACTCACACACACGGCACTTATCTCAAAATGTATTATTTTATAAGTTTCTTTACTTTAAAACATTTATTGAAATACCTTTGTTTTGTATTCGTCTTGGAACAACCTACCCTCTCACTAGGAGTAGGGCGGAGTAACACTATTCAAATAGAACAATTTCTATGAAAACTTCATGGAAATTGTTCCGAGTGATCGTGTGACACTTGACACGACCTGACGCTGCAATGGTTCGAAATAACTAGAGACGCGACGCAAGGCGTTTGAATGCTGCGTACGACGTGGGAAAGAGACCACAACAGTACATTTCTATAGTAAGCAGCGTGACGCGGCGTATGGCGGCAGCGGCGTGACAATGTAAGCGGCCGACGGCGTCTATAGGAGACCATAGCCCTATGCTACGACATATAATAATATGTATGTGCTATCAATGTCAAATTGTTAACGCTGATGTGCGGTTGACATTACTTAATAGTATTCTCTTCACGGAGTTTCTTTATCTTCCTGATGATGAATCTCGACAAAAAGCTGTAAAGGCATAAAAAACTCTGTAGTGTTCTTAATCATATTTAATTGCTTTAAGTATTTATTTACACTTTATTGCTCGTGTTTACCGACATTTTATAAACCGATTACATATTTTAAACTGCACTTTATGTCAAATTACCTGAGAAGATTAATTGACATAATAGATATTACACTCAGGTAGGTATACTGTTTGAAACGCTAACTACTTCACGCACCTCTGACTTTTTGGATTCATGTGCGATTGTGCGTATTGTATAATATTATCACTTGCTTCAAAAACGGTGAAGGAAAACATCGTGAGGAAACCGGCATGCCTGAAAGATACCTATTTATCGATGGCATGTGGAGCCAAGTCAGAGGCCCACGGGTGGCTTTAAAACTCTGACACCAGGTTAGTCACTAATCACACGAAAGTAATAAGAACGCTAACTGATATACATACATGTGTACCAAGCGTATCTGAGAGGGTTTCCCTTTTGGTTGAGTAAATATCGATTAACACGGGTCTTATGAGAATTATTATTATCAGTAATTTTCGCAAAAACTAATAAATCACACCATTACTGTGGTCACCAAATCGATCATCAAACAGCGAGCCGAGAGTGTCTACTTCGTGTTCACAGATAAAGAAGCATCTTGTGTCACAGCTGATATCGTTTAGTAGCCCGTTGTAGAACATTGATCCGCACTTCTCTCGGTCCTCGCCGTCTGGCTGGTTGTGGCCCCAGGAGACGTAACCGGTGTCATCCAGTGGTGTGCCTGTAAGCAAATAAGTTTTATCTTCTTAATAATAATCTTAGATCCACTGTCAAAAGTCGCACAGCCTAAACCGATGGATCTCGAAGCAATCAATCATCTCGAGCAAGCAGAAATTTTGTAAATGATGATTTTCCTTATATAACGAAGGAGAGTAAAGAGCAGTAAGGAAGGATAGTAAATATGTGATGAAAGTTTTATGGAAGTTTGCGTATATTATGTAAGAAAACTTGGAAGACTGTGACAGCCGCCAACCCAACCTTTTTTTTGTGTTTGTGTAGGAAATTGTCAAATAATTTATCTCGCTCTGGGCGGAGCAGTAGGGCGTGTCAGACTCTTACTGACTAAAACCCACCCGCGTTTCTTCAGTTGCCATGTTGCCGGGAGTCACGGTATCCCTTTCGGACTTTCCCGCAACCCCGGCAAGCATCGGCCTTAGCGGACCCCGTCAGTTCTATTGACATCTCTTTGCGGCGCGCGTGGTTTATAACGCGCCGTCAACCCAGGCTAGGTCCTTATTGGACGACGAGCTACCTATTGCTCACTGTCCGCAAGCCCGCTCACGGTGGCCGGGAATCGGCCTGCGATTCCCGACGCCCAGGGCGTCTCCTGCGGCGTTTAGGGTTGTGAGGGCGCGGCGAAATTTGCCTCTCCCTCACGCGTTAAGCCTCCTCCTTCACGAGCATTATTGCTTCGCAGAAGGAGTTGACGGCCTCCCATGCCCTCTCGCTCCGTACCATGGCCTGGACCAGGGCCGGAAGATAAGATAAGATATATTTATTTGCTCAAACATGTGTACACATGCAGAAATAAAACGGACGCGAGAGATAACCGCCGCCGATCGCCCAAGCCGGGCAGACCTCCATCGTATGCTCCACCGTGTCCTCCGGGCGATCCACACAATAGTGACACCCGGGCGTTTCCTCCCGCCTTATCCTGAACAGGAACCTCCCAAAACAACCGTGTCCGGTGAGAACCTGCGTCAGGCGCAAGGTTAGGATGCCGTGGCGCCTCTCTAGGCACTCCTCAAAGAGATGACTTATCGCCATAATTGCGGCGTGCCGACGCCGACCAACCCTAGGCCCACATTGTGGATTAGGGTCCCTTTTCGCTATCAAAAGAGGCCTGTGCCAGCTCTAGTTAGTCATCGTCAGTGTGACCACATTTATCAGGGATATTTGCATTGCAGGAAAGAAATCGTCTCTTACCTCTTACTGCTTGCCAGCCATCATTGAGTCTGTTATGGAAGCCCAAGTGAACCGCTCCACTTAGGAAATTTCCTGAGACCTTGTTTTTCGTTTTTGTTTCCGTTAGCCTCACGAGAAAGTCGGCTTCCAACTGCGTGTTGATCACTGCTAGGTATGATTGTTCTGCGCTGCACACGGCGTAGGCGTCGGTCCAGTTCAAGGGATTCTGGTGGAAGTTGTAACATCTGCCGATCTCCTCGTTGTAAACATAATCTGTAATACATGTTATACAATGATGGTGACGTTTTGCAGAAAGGTCCGACGTGCGTGTATGATCAGATTATGAACGTACACGAAGCAAAAGGAGTATTTAAGGATCGTAGCAGGCGGCGTTTTGCAGTTTCTGCCCACTACGCCCATGGAAACTGTTAGTTGATTGGTCCGATACCGGATATCTGGCTACACTATAAGCTGGATAGTCGGATATTTACTGAATGAAAATGAACCCAGTAACACAAGGTAAATAATACATAAAAATATGCATATTTTGCATGAATATGCGGGCTCACAATCACAATATTTTGTCATCATAAACGAAAGTTAACAATTTTCCTGTTATTGAGACGAGGCTGCTATCTACGTATATCGTAAGGGTCTTAGGTCAACGGGCCAATAATGTCTTTGTTGACATTGTATCACTATCTCCCATTAACATCGTGTTTAATTAAACTAAATGTAGTAGATTTTTTTGGAAAATAGGTACATGATTTTTTATATACTAAATAGTTTTTTTTTTCAATTATCCTTTTCCTACTGGCTGAAGAGAAACTGTTTAAAGTAATTAAACGTCTATTATATAATCTGTTAACACGTGAATACACACTTCAGATAGATCCTGATGGAAAAACTTTGACACAACTAAATATTACCAGCTCTCCAATTGCGTAACATACTTTATCTACTCTCATAGCGTAATATTCGAATTATAAAATTCAAAACGAGTTTATATTGACATATTTACTTTATGAACACAATACCGAAATTTAAAAATAGAATCACATTATATCATTTTTTTTCTAACAAAATAATGCTATAATAGTAGATTGTTTACCAAGGGAGCAAAGAACTATTTTTAAGGCGAGAGTGTTTCTTTGAATCCAGAGCGGAGCGAAGGATTCTAGAGTAGAATCCCGAGCGTAGCGATTGATTCTAAAGTAGAATCCTGAGCGCAGCGAGGGATTCAAAGTACGCCACTCGAGCTTAAAATAGTGTTGCTCCCGAGGTGAACACTCTACTTTTTATCACCCTCTATGAGAAAAAAAAACGTGTATGATCCGACCCCCGTCAGGAACAAAGTTCCTTAACAAGTAAAATTTAAAAAAAATCACTGCCACCATCGTGGATTTACATTGTGACCTCACCATAGACTTAAGCACCTTCGAAAACTATGAAAACGATACCCATGATGAAAATTTTTAAATTATCTTGGATTTACATTTTGACCTCACTATCGGTTTTAGCACCCTCGAAAACTATGAAAACGACACCCATGACGAAAAACTTGAAAATTTTCTTAGCTGCCATCTTGGATTTTCATTTTGACCTCAGCATCGGCTTTAGCACCCTTAAAAACCATGAAAACGATACCCATGACGAAAAATTTTAAATTTTTCGCCACCACCATCTTGGATTTTCATTTTGACCTCACTATCGGCTTTAGCACCCTTAAAAACCATGAAAACGATACCCATGACGAAAAATATGATTTTTTTTGCATCCGCCATCTTGGATTTTTATTTTGACCTCACCATCGGCTTTAGCACCCTTAAAAACCATGAAAGCGATACCCATGACGAAAAATTTGAAATTTTTGCCGCCGCCATCTTGGATTTACATTTTGACCTCACCATCGGCTTTAGCACCCTTGAAAACTATGAAAACGACACCAAAGACAAAAAAATTGAAAATTTTCCAAGCCGCCATCTTGGATTTTCATTTTGACCAAATTCACACTTTCTCTCTCTTGCCAGCCTGTTACTTGTTCATACAATGTTCGTGTTTGATCTCTTTGGTAATTGAAACTTTTACTAACAATATCCACATTCCAAATTCAAATCACTTTTAATCCCTAGGGATTAAAAAGCTATTTTAGTCCCTGTTTACGAAGAACGAATTAGCTCTTTTTGAATAGATGTGATAAAAAACAATTTTTTTTCTATTACGATACAGGGCTATTCCAAAAAGTTAATATCACCAAGGAGTTTCCATCAACTTTTGCATTGGAACGTTTAAACGGGGGACAGCAGCACCCGCTGTAGCGCATTTGTGCGGTGATGTGCTGGTGCAGACGACATTCATTTGTTTTGTTGTATATTTCGTGGGATTTTTCAAATTTATTCTTGATCTTTAACTTTGATCTTTTATTTAGTATTAGGTTCAATCCCAATGTATGAGAGTAGATAAAGTAGCGTATGAAACTGCACATAACTAGGTATTAAAACATTCGTGTGATATTATTAAAAACCTCGCCTACGGCTCGGTTTTTACACACACTCATGTTTTAATACCTCATTATGCAACAGTTTCATAATTCTTTCACAATTCGAAGGGTTTTGAAGCAAATTCCTAATGCACTACTCCACAATGTTTGATTACGTTACACATTTTATAAACTCAAACTTAGGTAGAAATATTGAACACTTTAAATAAAGGACTTATTGCCAGGATCTCAAATATTTTAAAATAGATGAAAATTGACCATTCCCCCCCCTCCCCTTATCTCTGAAACTATGGATCCTAAAATTTTTAAAAATATTTCGAGAATGGTTCTTTATCCATAGATTACAGAAAAAACAATAAGAAGTATACGGTCTTAAAATAACATGGTAAATCTCTCAATATTGTGCGTACAAAGTTACATTTGCAGTTGGAATGTATGGGAGAACATATTTTTCAACTATAATGTTAAGTTTGTATTTGGGATAATATAATTCCAATTACGAAACCGTTCATAGTGCGTGTTCCGACACGCACCTGGCCGGTTTTTTTTTACATCTAAAACTAAATATTCGGTGTTATGATATTAATTATTGCATTTCATAATCAATATTTTAGTTCTCTAGTTAGCCATATTTCTTATTCATACAGTAATATCGCCAAATTAATCAAAACAGTGAAATATTTGATAGCCATTTGCGACGTTGCCCACTTTCTGTCTTTCTGTTTCTCTTTCTGTCTTTCTGTGTCTTTCTCTTAATACTTCAATCCCGGTTTATTTTATTTAAAACCCTTCAATAATATAATTGCGTGATTTGTGTGATTTACGTAGTCGAGAAGACGAACTTTTCAAACATATGCATCAGGAAATTGCTAATCCATTATTAGCCATTGAAAGTGTTTTACGCTATAGAAGTGCAGGTCACATATACACGTTTGGAAACGTCATATACATATTATTCAAGGTAACCCACCTAAATTAGGTATGTTGCACTGTTGGTTCCATTCTAAGGAGAGGAGGCTCTTCTTGCATATAAAAGGGTTCTTCTTAAGGCATGCGTCATCGTTAAGGGTTCCGTCCTTTCCCAGGGTGACGCAGTCTTCAACACCACCGGCATCGTTGGGCTCGCCAGCACCCCAGTTGTTGTACACGTCTACTATGGGGTGACCTGAAAACGATAATAATTATCATTACTAAAAGCTGCTGTTTTAGTCAACAATTTTATAATTATTTTTAGCTGACTTCAAATAAGGAGGTTATCCATTGTGTGAACGCCTCATGCACACCGACTTCTCCGTGATTTCTGGGCCAATTTACATAAGTAATTCTTTCTATTTGGTAGAGGAAGCTCGCGGTGTGGTTCCACTTTATTTACTTTGCTTGGGTAGTTTCTGAGTTAGCTTCAATAATACACTGGCCTTTAAAACTTACTAGGTATGTACCACACTTTTAAATTGCAAATTCTCCTAAACTATAGAAGTCAGCTTTGAAATAAAAAACGTTTTAAACCAAATTGCATCAACTTTCATTGAAATTACAGAGACTCCCTCGTTGGTCTAGTGGTCGCAAGCGCTACTGCAGAGCATGAGGTCCTGGGTTCGATTCCCGGATCGGGCAAAGTGTTATTGAGTTTTTCTATCTGGAATTTCTCAGTAGCAGCCCGGAGTTTGGATTTGTGCCCGGTTGATGGCAATAGGCTCGCCCCCTCTTACATGGGACTTTAACATAACTGGCGAAATGTGGGTGTACCTGCTATAGGCACACCTCTGTCCAACCCTTCGGGGAAACAAGGCGTGATGTTATGTTATGTTTCATTGAAATTATAGGTTATTTATTATTATACATTACTAACGATTTAAACAAAAAAAAAGATAAAAACCAAATAATAGCTATTTTTAACACACTGGCAAAAACTCAAATGATATTTATAAGTACGTTTTACGCATTATTTACATTTTAATTATTGGTATTGCTTTCTTAGGCTCTGATTATAGCTTCGAGTAGGTTTGGCATACTAAAGACGAGGCGATGTTAGGAAATATTCCCACATCCTTCCATCAGAGCCTGTTTTAGGGCCCTGAGGGTGATAGGAGGTAGTCTGTGGCTTCTGACCAACCTCCCGAGCTCATCCCAGGCATGCTCGATCGGGTTGAGATGATGCCATCAAGTTGATACCAACCTCCTGAATGTACTCTAGTACGACCCGAGCGGGCGTTACCCTGCGTTAGTATCGATCCATCACCCCATATTTACAAAATATAGCCCTGCATACTCATAAGGATTTCTTGAGCATATCTTTTCCCAGTCAGGGTGCCATTTTCTATTGCCACTAGCTCTGTGCGACCTTCTGAAGAGTCCATACATGTACAGAGCCTCCACCGTTGGACTTTTTCTGTGAAGCAGGCTTGAATGTATCGCTCACCAGGTCGCCTGTACACTTTTCACCTTCCATCGAGACTCATCAGTGAACTTTAAATATCTTGACTGTATACTTTAAAAGTTATTGCAATTTCAAAAGTGTGTTTTTAAGTTTTGAAGGCCAGTGTAGGTACGTATTAATCTACTTAGCATATGTTGATGATGTTATTGTAAGTTCCTACCACTGTTATTTACAAGTAGTGGTATACGAATTTGACGGGGACCGCTAGGGCCAATGCCTGCCGGGGGTGCGAAGAAAACCGATAGGGAAATCGTGACCCCCGGCAACAGGACAACCGAAGGAACACGGGTGGGTTTTAGTCAGTAAGAGTCTGACACGCCCTCCCGCTCCACCCAGAGCGGGAGAAGTTATTTGATAATTTCTCAACCCAAAAAAAAAAAAGTGGTACACGAATTTGTATGGGGTAGACATAAATTCGTATACCACTACTTGCTATGTAAACAACAGTGGCATGAACTTACAATACAAAAAAGTGAAAAATAAAAACTTTTCACAAAAAAAAAAAAAAAACTTCTTCCAAAAATGGTATGTAGTTGCATTTCTGTCACTTGACGGCAGTTCATATACTAAAGTCCGCGCTGCCACTGAAGTCCGGCAGAAAATTGTGGAATTGCATTAATGAAAGTGACAGTAGCGCCGCTTGTATCGGACTTGAGTGGTGGCGCGGACTCTAGTAAGGTTAAGGCATATAAGATAGTGAATATAAAATATCTATTAATTACCTATTATAAAACTTCTTGTTAGGTATTCGAATTTTGATTCCAATACTTGTTTTCAATATATTATCTTTTAAACTTAATGACTGGCAGAGAATGAATTTTGGCGTTTTAAGTCCACATTATGTACCACTTTGTGCATAGAAATATAAATACTTAATTAAGACTATACAAATGTTACTACTGTACGTCAAAATGATACAGGTGGCTTACCTCTCACAACAGTATTATTTTAATCTTACTTCAGTTTCACACTGAGTAAGATTTAAAAAGATAAAGTCTTAGATCAGTCAGAGGATAATGTTCAATAAAAAATATTTAAATATGTACCCATTATAAAGCTGGAAAAATACAAACAAAACTGGCTAATTTGCTGAATAATTAACTTGTAAGATTAATGTTGTAGGATTGAGAGACTGTAGAAGTGCACTGAGGAAAAAATAGTTTTGCATTCCCACACTGAAGTTACAAGAGGTTGGGTAAAATTCCTGAACGCTCCAACGGGGGATTGGAGTTTGCATGCGAACGAAGTCGCGAGCGACTGTTTTAATAATAAAATATTATAAGTATTCTTACCGTGTATGCTCTCAAAAACTCCTTTAACCACTAAATCCGATATTCCCACATGCACCCACGAGAATGGCTGGGTAGCGTTCCAAAATGATATCACAGCATGGGCCTCGTTGTCGTTTTCTGGGTAGAACAAACTGGCTCCTTCCAGAGCGCACACTCGCTTGGCTTCAGCCCAAGACCTATGTAACGTATGAATCTTATAGAAACCCTCTGAAGCTTCTATGTATGTGTAGTCCTTCCGGAAAAACTTTTTATCCCTTTGTCCATCTATTAATAGAAAAATGTACAGTTCAGTTTATTTCACGCAATAAAAAGACCACTCACTTCATTCACAGTTTTGGCGTTCATCGCTTTATCAGTCAATTTGTAGTTTTTCATATTAGCAACTTAATTGCGAATCTGTTGCAATCAAAATCCAGATGAAAAACCATTTGTAACAAAATTATTACTTACATGAATAATCCGACAAAAAGTTCACTAAAATAAATATGAGCAACGTTTTTGAAAACATTTTATTAAATGATAAGACACATACGCGCGTGTTGAACCGCGCCACGCAAACGTATGAGGATACTTCTCCGACAGATCACATCATTTGCATAAAGTAGCCGTAAGCAATATAATTAAAAGTGTATTTGGTCTTTCTTTGCGTCTTGTTTACCGCAAATAAAGGTATTTTCATTCTTTTTTACTTATATATCTGTAGATATTCTATTTATAATTATATATACGACTAACTTCGAGCTCAGTTGATTCATGTCAACTCGTATGTCGAGGTTACAGAGTTCAATAAATTCGGTTTTTAGTGGCCTCTCGTTCAAACCGTTACTCCGATTTCTTTTATAAGGACCTACAAACATAAAATTAAACTTCCCAAACTGATTGTTTTAAAGTTTATTTTTATGTTGCGACATCTATACAAATAATAAAATCGTGGCGAAGTAAAAACTTCACATTGAATATTTTTAACTCCCGATGCAAAAAGAGGGGTGTTATAAGTTTGACCGCCATTTGTGTGTGTCTGTCTGAGGTACTGTAGCTCTTAAACGGGTGAACCGATTTGAATGCGGGTTTTTTTTTTTGAAAGCAGGTTTTCTAGCAATGGTTCTTAGACTTTTATATCAAAATCGGTTCAGTCATTTGAAGATTATCAGACCTGTGGCAGATACATCTCGAAGACAAGATGTATCTTCCACAGGTCTGATGGATTTGAAATTTGGTATTCTGTTACTTCAATGATATTAGAAAAACAACAACCTTGAACTGATGCTGCAGCATCACCTGGAATTTGCAGGATACCCAACTCCCTTACCAACTTACAGCACAGGTATCGTGTTTGGGCTCATTGGAATGGTTTTAATGAATAGGTTATACACCATGTAAAAAAAACTATATACACATATTCTAGCATCACGCAAATACTGCCGGATAAATTCTGTTTAAATCTTGCATAGATATTTCCTATAGGTCTGGTCAGTCTGTAGGCTATTAATTATCACGTTATTTGCTATGGGGGATCAGCAATCAAGCATTATGTTCGTTTTCTTCTACAGTTTACCATTAATTGTAATAAGATCAGCAAAAACGTTAGAATATTGCAGATAGTTACAGATTTAACCTTTTAAATGATTATCATCACGCTGTACCTTTACGGAGCTAAGTAGTCAATCATGACATATCATGTAAATAAGAACGGCTATTTGAGTCAATTTACAACAAAGCAAATAGCCTAGCTTCTGCATAGCAATATCAAGCTTTATTTGATACTTTTAATTGCGATTTTTTTTTTAAGTTTCCCGAATAATAATAAAAATAAGTTTATGCACATTTTTTACATGAATTTGTAAAAAAAAATATTATTTCAAATATTTTTGCAGAAAATAATATTATAACAAATAGAAGTCAACTCATTGGTCCACAAATTCTAGCTACGCTAGTCTATTCAAGGATAAAAGTGGCATCACTGACAACTTGAAGAGTACGCAAGCTGCAGAAGCAGCAAGATCGCCGTGGTGTATATAAAAATAAATAAAATAAAATTATTTTATTACGGATAACACAAAAAGATCGATAAATTGTTAGTAACTTTGCACTTAAATTACTATTGTAAGTAACTTAAACTAAAGACGAATTTGCAACGAGAAATGGTAATGGTCTTGCTATGGTATAAGTCTTCTTACTAATTTATCTTATTGATTAAATAATGCCAATTGGTTTCGGTTATGTTAGAACTGTGACAAACCGCGCACGAGCCGAGTGAGCGCTATTTTCAAGTTGGTTGCAGTTACTTGGCTATTATTTTTAGGACTGAATTTCATAAAACTCTGATAATTTTATGTAAAAATTGTCCCTTAAAATTACTGTTTTCACTTTTAGGGAGAACAGTGATTTTGAGTGTAGGTACAGTAAGCGCTCAAAAGTGCATGAGCACGCTAAGAGTCGTATTGCTGTGAACACGCGGTACAGCTCGTACGTTTGTATGTGTAAGCAACACGATACACACACCACAGATAACGCAGTTTTGCACTACACGAAACAACAATATATTTCCGTCGCTTTAAACATGCTAGCACACACGCACTATGCGCGTGACCAGTTAATGGCATTGCTAAAATTCGATAGTAACTTAACAAGTGCAGATAGCAGAAAGCGTTAAGCGTTGGTATGGAATTCAAACTGCCTCAGGTTCTAATCTCATAAAACACAGTGCGGTTTTTTGCAAATATTATTATTTTTGTTTTCGATAATAATATTTTTTAAATATTGCTGCTTTTTTATGTTGTTATTGCAATAAAGGTTTTAGAATAAAAAAATGCGTGATATATGATAACAAAATTAAAAAAAATATGTTTATTCGTTATATTTATTTTACATAAGTTAAAAAACTGCTACAATTATTTATCATTACTTCAGCTGAATAAGATGTGAAATAGATGTCAAGAAACTTAGAAGCAGTTTGTATTATTTTGACATATTTAAATTATGAAATATTTTAAATTTTTAATGGATTTTTTCACCATAAATATTAAGCTTTGATCATGGTCGAAGTAATTAAGTAATAAATAAGAATATTAGACTACTTAAAATGTAAAAAACTACTTACAGAATAGGTAATTTTAAGGTTAAATATGGGCAGTTTGTTTATATTTTATTTGTATTAATTATTTTACATTTTATTTGACTTTAGTAAATATTGGTTGTTATTGAGGTTAAAGCTTAAGTATTCATTTTTTTTACGAAAAGAAGATTGAAACTAAACCTCAAATTTTAATCCTAAAATAATATTACTAAAATAATATTAAACAATTTCGGTATATCTGCAAGAAATACGACAAACACCCTATTGAAACGTGCTTAAAAAATTCGTTACCATAAATTCATGCAATAACGAATCTGTTGTTTATTAAGTTGGTACGGTCAATATTTTAAGGTCAAAAACGGTTTTCTAGCTGGTCTTCAGTGATGCAAGCCTTCAGAGTGCACGGCGAACGGTTCATAATGACGTGTTTTTAATAATTCAGCAAAATATCTTGTTGGTATGAAACCATTTGTTTCATTTACCATTTGACGTCGCTGCTACTCGATAATAAGCCCCTTCCTCATATCTCTTAACCCTCACAGTATTTCTCTAGAACAAAGAAAAACATTGTTTTTATTACACATAATACCTTATTATTTATTATTCACTAATCGAATTAAACCTCACAATGAATTTAAAACTTTAAAGGCATCTTCTGTCTCAACAATACCTCTGTTCTATCAACAATACCCTTGATTAAGATTTATGTTTAGTAAAATATGAAATATATAAATGATAACACTCACACTTAGTCCGGTTTCATTAGATATTCACTTCACTTTTACGCAGCGCAATAATATTCTCTGATCTGATCTGATCTCTTCAATATATTTTATGCCTGCTTTTTGATAATAATAACCACAACACTGCGCTAAATACTCGTCACCAATATTATCCACGAACCAAAAAAGTTCTATTAATTAAATACTCGTAACAAACTGCATCTACCCCACAGAAATCGAAATAATTTACTTAGTTTTTTGTGGTCTACCTGCTAAACTTTAATATTTATGTGAACAAGACGAATGAAACTAAAAACGAATGATGATTATTGAACTAGTCATTGGTTGCAGACAAAGTGAGTGTGCGTGTGTAATGTGCGTGTCTACAGTATTGTAACAACTTATAGAAGAAGGTCGTAAGTCAAACCGAAGCGTCATTCTATTGCTTTGTGAGATTGCTCATGGACTTTTGGTCGGTACTGTACAACTCGGTCAATTGTCTCAAAAAGTCCTTCAAACGTTGTGTCTGACATCCCCATCTTTACCAACTTGATATGAGGCTGGGTTCTATTCCAAAACGATATCACAGCCTAAGCTTCATCTCTGTTGACGGGGTAGAACAAACTGGCTCCTTCCAGAGCACACACTCGCTGGACACCATCCTAAATCTGTCGTGTCGTGTCGATCTTAAAGAAACCCTCCGATGTAATCCTTTCGGAAAAACTTTTTATATATTTGTTCATCTAACAAAACATAAATAGTCATCATTTGAAACTGTTACACTGAGAGTCAGTGACTGAATTCGTAATTTTATGAAAAATGTTGAACTATCGAGCGATGGCCCAGTACTCACGTGAAATATCCGATAAAAAGCACACTTATGAAAGACTAACAAAGTTTTAGAAAACATTTTTGTTACTACACGACATGCGTCTTAACTCCAGCACGGTTAGAATGACCCATAGAGGAAAAATATATATCGGGAATGACCACAATAGAAACGGGTTTTGTCGACGGAAGAATAGACAAAATGACAGATAAACAATCAAAATCTGATTGTTTATCTGTCATTTTGTCCATTCTTCGACCATGATTAGAACTAACTGAGAAAAAATTAAAAACAAAACAAAAAAGAATGACTCACAGAGTCTTCACATTCACAATAATTAAAATAATAAAATACTTTAAAAGTAAATATTCATGACATTGTTTATATAAAATTCATTAATGTCAATGTGTATATAAAAACCCGGAAATAATCTTGGTCAGAGCATTTCATTTGAGGACCATGTAGATTTGTGTCTGAAATGGTCTTCTGAGGAAAGAACCATACAGATTTGAGTGGACCTGTCCAGTCAGTGCACGCATTTGTCTGTAATAGTGTAGCTCAACTCAGAACTTAAAAGGAGCTCAACGATTCGACGAACAATACCAAAGAAGGGACATTTGGGTAGGCCGCATAAAGTACTCAAAATTGCCAGATTATCATTCGAAGTACCTGAGAAAAAATATATAAATGACCCACATAGTCCTCACATTCACAATAATTAAAATAATAATAATTTAATACTTCACAAAGTAAATATTTATGTCATTGTGTATATAATTTTAAAGTTAGCATAACAAACAAAGTTCCGAAAGTAAAAAAAATCAAATTATAAATTGGAGCAGCTCAATCCCAAGCCTTTTTGTCCTCAACGTAATCTTTAACGGTATAAAAAGCTTTCTGACACAACTTACGTTTAATGAATGATTTAAATTTATTAAGGCTTAGATCTTGTACGTGGCTTGGAAGTTTATTATAAAAGCGTATACATTGACATCTGAACGAGCCACCTATTTTCTTGAGCCTTGTTGTAGGTACAACAAATTTGTGTTTGTTTCTAGTATTTATGTTATGGATATCACTGTATTTTTAAACAATTTTTATATTTTTATGGGCATATAAAAGATTATCAAAAATATACTGAGAAGGCACAGTCATTACATTAATCTCCTTAAATTTATCTCTGAGAGAGTGTCTCGGACTTAATTTATAAATTGATCGAACAGCTCTTTTCTGCAAAACAAAGAGAGTCTGAATGTCGGCGGCATTTCCCCACAACAGAATACCGTATGACATTACACTATGAAAATAGCTAAAGTACACTAAACGGGCTGTCTCTATGTCAGTCAAATTACGAATTTTTCTAACAGCATATGCGGAGCTTAGCCTTTTTGACAATTTATCTATGAGTGAGCCCCACTGAAGCTTAGCATCCAAAGTTAAGCCCAAAAAAACTGTGCTATCTTCAGGATTCAATTCTTCGCTCTTTATTAACACACTAGTTTTTACCTGTCTAACATGAGGTAGGGTGAACTTAATGCATTTGGTTTTTTTTTCATTAAGGAGTAAATTGTTAACATTGAACCAGTGAACTACTTTTGAGATCGCGCTATTTACATCGTCAGTAACCAGCTGCTGACGTTTAAGTTTAAACAAGAGTGAAGTGTCATCCGCAAACAACACTATATCATGGTTATCCTTTATGAGGTAAGGCAAGTTATTAATATAAATAAGAAACAAGAAAGGACCAAGAATTGAGCCCTGACGGACTCCCATTGTTACTATAGATCTGGGAGATCTTTTTCCATTAACGTCAACGTACTGAAGCCTATTACTCAAGTATGAAATAAGAAGATTCAGAGCGCTGTTCCGGATCCCATAGTGGCGGAGTTTCCTGATTAATGTTTGGACAAATCACAAAAATACCCAAGGCATCGCATTTATCTTCCCATGCATTATAAATATGACCTAAAAGTTCAACACCAGCAGTAGTAGCAACACCATCAGTAGTTGAACGACCCCTTGTAAAACCGAACTGTTTGCTATGTAATAATTTATGTCTATTAAAAAATATTTGCAATTGCTCTAAAATTAATTTCTCAAAAATTTTACTAAAAGTAGGTAGGACTGAAATAGGTCTATAATTTGTGGGGTCTGATGTACTACCTGATTTAAACAAAGGTATTATTTTACTATTTTTCATAAGGTCAGGAAACTCCCCACAGTCGATACAATTATTAAAGATAAGAGCTAAAGTAGGTGCTACAATGTCAATAATAGACTTGGCAACTTCTACAGAATTACCCCACAGATCTGCAGCCTTTTTTACAAAGGTTTTAATTATGTCTCTACAGGTAATATGTTCAAAAATAAAGTCCGAATCGTAAACATTAACATTTTCCTTTAGCAAAGACTCAGCAACAGAAGGTGATGAGTTTAGGGATTTAGTAGTTGAAACGGGAATATCTGAAAATAAATTTTCAAAGGCCGCGGCGACTTGTGAGTCTGATTTTTATTGTGTTGTCATTAATAGACAGGCTGTAGATAGTATTTCGGTTATCAGACCTTCCCGTTTCACTATTAATAATATTCCAAGTCGTTTTAATTACATTACTACTATTTTTAATCTTCAAACTCAAATAACGCGACTTGGCCATACAACAAACTTTTTTAAATAATTTTGAATAATTTCTAACATATAAATTAAATTCAGCTGTGTTTACACAAGTCCTTTCATTGTACAGCTCATAAAGCCGTGTTCTACTTTTATGTATACCAATGGTAGCCCAATCACTAAATAAATCAATCACTTAACATAAATACGGAACATTAGCTTGTTGCCATCATCACCTGCATAAGAACGGCTATTTTAGTAAAACAGTTCCACACGTTTGCCCCGTAAGCCACGGTTCGTGAGTTCGATCCCCAGCAGATTTGATTTTTTCAATATTTTTATAAAGATTTCTGTATATTTTGCCTGCTGAGGCCAAACCTATAAACGTAGTATATAGGCATTTTTATAAAAATGTGACTTATTTGTGGTGTCATGCGACTTCCACGCGAACGAAGTCGCAGACAGAAGCTAGTCCCCATGTAACAGTTTCATAAACTACTAATTAACTAGAAGTTACGAAATTCTGAAAGTTTCAGAATTTCAGAGAAAAATACTCTTATTTTTTAACCGACTTCAAAAAAAGGAGGAGGTTACTCAATTCAACCGTATATATATATATATTTTTAATGTGTTTTCACGGGTAACTTCGTCGTTTATGAACCGACTGATGATTCTTTTTTTGTTAGAAAGGAGATATCTCAAGGGTGGTACTATGGTAAGGAAACCATGATCTGATGATGGCATCCCAGATAAATCGAAGGAACTCTTCAAATATTATAAGCACACCTATAGCATTTTGTGTTTTTTTTTTAGTAACTCGTGCAGTTGCTCTTGAAAAGCATCATTTGATGAAGAGGAACTGATGATGAAGACCACAGATGCCACCGGAACTCCTCAATAGTCAATACTAAGTATTCCACGGGTTGCGATTCGATTATTATAATACGGTTGCCAAGTGATTTATGCTCGTTACAATGCATATGGAGAAGTGGAGCTGATGGTAAAGTACCAGGAGAACTCCTCAAAGATTAACGTCCCTGCATCGGGAAAAGCAATATTTTGTGAAAGGTGATGAGCAGTTGACATTAGGCTATTGTAACTTAGATAAATTACAAACTGACCCACTAAAAAGCGAGAAATAAAAACTTTTTTAAGTACAAAAAAAAAACAACCGACTTCCAAAAAACACTACAAAGTGAAAAATAACATAAATTTCGGAAGTCGGTGGCAAATAACGAAAATACTAAAACAAAGAGACCGACTTCCGAAATTTATGTTATTTTTCACTTTGTAGTGTTTTTTGGAAGTCGGTTGTTTTTTTTTTTGTAAAAATGTTTTTTTCAATCTTAGAATACATTTAGGAAAACTCAAGCAAACGAGCCGGAATTCTAAGCCTTTGGGAATTATCCGTTCCTTGGACGGCCTGCTTGAAAGTTATAAAAGTTCAGTTCTGTATCATGTATTGGTATAACAGGAAAATATTTGAAGCATTTACAGACGTAGAAGTTAAGATAAATTGAGAGTTGAAGCCAACTCGGGTCGAGTCGCAAGTTGCATTTTATCATTTTGCAGATGACCTTTCACTTTGGGACAAACCGAGATTGTTTACAAAAAGATTTCAATGATCTCACTCTGAACTTCTGAACCTATATAGGCGATATGAAGAAATTAAATAAGCTTCACGTTAAAAGTGGTCGTGTAAAATGGTCGTGTCTGTCGCACACGCAAGTCGCAAAGCTTCAACAATGTTTTCTAAAATTGTATTAGTATTTTATGTTGTGTACTTTTTATCGAATTTCGCACGTGAGTATTGTGTCGTTAACTTTATTTATGGTAACTAAACAATCGCTCTAATATATACTATTTTAGTTAAAATCAGGTCAGGACAAAAATTTAGATACATTTTATGACTATTTTCTTATTCGTAGATGGACAAAGAGATGAAAAGTTTTTCCGTGAGGACTACAGTTATTTAGAAACAACGGATGGTTTCTATAAGATTCACACGATGCCACAGACTTGGGCTCAAGCCAAGCGAGTGTGTGCTCTGGAAGGAGCAAGTTTTTTCTACCCAGACAACAGAGATGAAGCCAATGCTGTGATATCACTTTGGAAGAGTATCCAACCTAATGTCGCATGGGCGTTTGTTGGAATGTCAGACATCATATCTGAAGGATTATTTGAGACCGTGGACGGTACGTTTCTAATAAAATTCTAATATGTTTCTAATGTACAAATGTATCAATTTTTTCAAATTCATTCTCTATTCGTTCTATCTGTCAAGATCGCTGAGGAGTACGTTTTAAAATAGATACTTACCTAAGAAACTGGACATACTTGACTGTTAATGTAAACATACCAGGTACCATGTTGGGTCTTAATCTTTTAAATGTAGGTATATTTCACTTTTATAGGAAAATCAGTCTCTGAGGTGTATAACCAATGGCAGCAAGATGAGCCGAATGACTTTGGTGGTAACGAAGACTGTGTGCACCTGAACTTACAAGGAGACATTAATGACTTCCCGTGTGACGGAAAGTCTTACTTCATTTGCAAGAAGAGCCGCCTCTCACTGGAGTGGAATTATCACTGCAATATGTCCAATTTAGGTATGTTTTAATCTCTGTATTACTTACTTAAGAGTTTTCCAAGTGTTACAATAGAGGTTTTAGTTGGTAAATTCTGTCTGTGGGCGAAGTAGAGTTCCAGTGGATAGGTATAGTACAGAAGTCATATACAGTTACAACGAATGTTTGAGTCACTTTTTGTATTTCGGACTTTATTCTGACTAATTCGAAATTGACAATTACTCAGACAATGTTTTAGAGTCAAAGTTTTTTTATTAAAAGACGGTATATTTACAGCTCTGGTTACACTGACATAAATTCCGTGCGGGACGTTAACTTCGACTATATTAATGATTAGTAAGTCACTCTACAAAAAAGGCGACCCAGCAGACATAGGTAACTACCGCCCGATAAGCCTTATGTCCTGCATTTACAAGTTGTTCTCATCGTGCCTACTCGACAGAATATCTTCGGAATTAGACACATTCCAACCTATGGAACAGGCAGGTTTTAGAAAGGGATTCAGCACTACAGACCATATACATGTTTTAGATCAAGTCATCGAGAAATATCTGGAATACCGAAAACCACTCTACATAGCTTTTATCGATTATAAAAAAGCTTTTGACTCTATCTCGCATAATAGTATATGGGAGGCACTAAATAAGCAATCTGTGAACTATAAATATATTAATATCATTAAAAATATCTACTCAAACAGTACAAGTCGAGTCAGGCTAGATAGAGTCGGGGCTTCAATCAATATTAACAGAGGAGTCAGACAAGGGGATCCTATTTCACCTAAACTGTTCATAGCGGTCCTACAGAATATAATGGCAGATCTTCCATGGTCAAAGAGGGGCATTAATGTAAATGGAAAACATCTAAGCCATTTACGTTTCGCGGATGACATTGTCGTACTATCGGAAAATCCTTTGGAACTCCATATTATGGTCAACGAATTACAGGCAGCGAGCGAATATGTGGGTTTAGAGATGAACCTTAACAAAACAAAAGTCATGACCAACAACGAGATGACGCCTATCTTTGTTAATAACATGCCGCTCGAATACGTACAGGAGTACATATACCTCGGCAAGCAAATCTCCTTCAGGAAGAACCGGAATTTTGATGAAATAGACCGAAGGATAGCTATTACCTGGAAAAAATACTGGGCTCATAAAGAGATATTCAAATCACAACTTTCGATTAAAATGAAAAAGACAGTTCTAGATTCTGCTATTTTGCCATGTCTCACTTATGGTTGTCAGACTTGGATATATGATAACAAGGCGAGAAACAAGATTCAAACCACACAGAGATCTATGGAAAGAAGCTGCTTAAGGATCAAACTAAGTGATAGAGTAAGGAACGTAGACATTCGTAACAGAACTAAAGCCACAGATGCTCTCACTTATTCGCAAAGCCTGAAATGGAGGTGGGCAGGCCACGTTGCAAGGTATTCTGATGATCGTTGGACAATAAGGACAACTAAATGGGAAGGTCCACGAGGTACCAGAAACAGAGGCCGGCCGTGCGCCCGATGGCAGGACGAGATTATTGCGAACGCAGGACGAGACTGGCTAGACAACGCGTCAGATAGAGAAAACTGGAATTCTTTGGAGGAGGCTTTTACCCTAAGGGGGTCATTAATGTTTTTAATCATAATTATTTTATTGTAATTAAAATTAATCAATTTATTTACTCTAATGCATGATTTAAATTTAAATTGAATTCAAGCAAATATTTGTTCAATTTTAATATAATAATAATTACAATTACTATGACATTAATTTGCTTGACATTACTGTTATAATTTATTAGTTCAGATATAATATAATGTGAAATGAAATTGACTTTCTATGTATATTTTTAATGACAATGTAATTTAATAAGAAAACTGATTAAGAATAATTTTATTATGTCATAATGTTCTTAATGTATTTGCACACCTGACATGGTTATAATACAGTGAGCCATAAGAACCATTCTGTAACATCCTCTAAACCTGTGTTATGCAAATAAATGATTTGATTTGATTTGATTTGATTTGATTTGAATAATAATTATTGTAAGTAATCAAATAAGTATTAATAATAGGAATGTAAAATTTAATGTAATTTGTTGAATTTATTGTGATTTAATGTTATTCATAATTTTAATTGTTTTCTAATTGTGTGGAATTAATTAAAGCTTTATTATTATTATTATTTATTTAAGTCACGCGACTATACATGCTAGTTTAAATACCTCCATACAAGTTAAAACAATCGGCGCGAGCGAATTTCGTCCCGCATTCCGCTCGGGATTCTGCTATAGTTTTTCCTAGGCTTCTTTGAACATTTGTTACGTTTACTACAATTTTATTCCTTTTTTAGATTACACTTTTAATGAGGATATTGGCAAATGTTACAAGCTGCACTCAACTCCATTGAACTGGATGGAGGCACACGCCGTGTGTCGCGCGGAACAATCCTACCTGGCTGTGGTCAATAATCAGTTGGAAGCGGATTATCTTGCAAACTTCACAGAGTCTGCCTCGAATCAAAGAGTCGGAGAAGACTACTTTAGAGGAATATATCATATGGGCTTCCATAACAGATTAAACGAAGGCTGGCAGACAGTTAGAGGTACGTGTGTGTTCAGTAGCGAGTTTCACAGCCGAAGCCGCAGTCAAATAACAATTGAAAAAAGCTCTGTTGCAAAACTAAATTTATTCGTATCTGGAACACACAATAATGTAATTAACTCAATAAGTACTTCCGAAACCCCAACAAATTTTCATGCACAATGTTGTTTATAATACTGATAGTGTTAATATTTACGTAGGCTATGACATAAAGTTATGTTATTGATTTATTTATTTATTATATATTGCTTTGACTAATATTTTCGTTTTCCAGGAACATCGATGACTGTAGATGACAGCACCTGGTGGGACAACCACCAGCCGTACGGATATGACCGTGAATACTGCGGCTCCATGTTCTACACAGGACGTCTGAACATTGTCAACTGTGATACGAAGAGTTTCTTCATTTGTGAACATGAAGTAGACAGCCCGATCTTAGGCCTAGAGGAAATTCAATAATTGAACATTAAAAAAAATAATAATAATAATAACAACCGTTCCCGACACCGGTGGGCTACTATTTTTTATATTTTTAAATGTTTTTTTTAATCATTTTATAAGAATATTTAAAAATGTAAATTATATGTTTATAAATGAAAAAAATATATAAAATAATTTAAAAGCCAACTAAAATGCATATTATGAAGCTTCGTTGGTCTATTGCTGTTTAGTTATTTAATTATTTACTTAAGCTAGTCAAGCTCCCTTTTAATTTGTGATACTTGTCACAAAAAATTAAATACCATCAATAGTTTTCTGAGCGCACGCCAAATAATAAATTTTATCAGATAAATTTTGCTACTTTGTTTTGCATTATTGCAATTTTCTAAAGGATTTCAATTTTTTTTAAAATAAACTATAGCCTATGTTGCTTCCTGATAATTTAGCTTTCTATTGATGAAAAAATGGTTAAAAACGGTTTAGTAGTTTCGGAGCCTATTTGGTACAAACGAACAAAAAAAACTTTCCTCTTTACATATTACAGAGTAAATAAAGAAACATAATAGGTACTTGGAATTATTCACAATTTGTTAGTACTTATATAACGATGTTGCGATTTACAGGCCTAAAATCTTTTCTGGCCTGGTGGCTGCATTACTGTCATCGAACAATGAATCACAGACCTAGTAACTTTTCATAGTAGTAGTTTTACTTAAAGCCAGCAGATCAGATAAGTTTGTGCCACCATAGTACTATATCTACCACAAATCTACTCGACCTACATTTAGAAATAACAAAAATAAAAAGAAAAAACTTTTTACAAAAAAAAAAACAACTGACTTTATTTTTCACTTTTTAGTTGTGGTATCTACCGCACACAAATTTTAAAACCACTACCTACTATGTAAATAACAGTGACAGGAACTTATCACATCATCCATATGCTAAGTGGTAAAAAGTACGTGTTATTGAAGCTAACTCAAAAACTATCTACGCAAAGTTAATAAAATTTAAATAGGACCACCTAGAGAGCATACCCTTTCAAACAAAAAAGAATTTTCAAACTCGGTCTACAATTGACCGAGAAATCGATGGACATACATAAAAAAAACAAATACGCGACGAACATAATATTTTAACCTCCTCCTTATTGGAAATCGGTTAAAAAGAAATTGTTTATTTTGCAAAAACAAGACAGGCATTACAAACAATGACATAAAAGCCCTATTGCTCCATCTTTGAATCTCTGATGATGACGATGATGAAATTATAAATAACTACAACAACAACAACTGCAACTGCTGAGCGGGATGCAGGACGTAATTCGATCACGCCAATAATGTCAAGTAATTATATAGATGTGTTCACCTGCCACGAATACTATTGATTTCTTAATCATTCAAATCTTATGATGCGAAAGCGTCAACCTAGATCAAAACATTCGGAAGATCAAAGTGGTGTGTTCATTTTGCAACCTTTACCTCTACTTGTTCTGACTGTTTACCATCAACCACGGATTATTATCCCTGCGTGGGTTTTGCACGCGAGCGGAGTCGCTTGTCTAGCTAGTAGGTATTAATGATACAAAAAAAGGTCGATGAGTTGTTTTACATGTGGGGAATTCCAGTTTTTTAAGTTAATATGAGATAAAGCTTTAAGCTATAAATAATAGTCGTGATAACCTTAAGGTTACTGAAGCCATTTCAAGTCACGGTAGCGGTTTCACGACAACAAATCTGACAAAATGTTTGTAGGTACTCTGCTAAATTCGACCCCGCCACGTGATTGCAGGTTTTAATGTGATTTTCTAATTTAAAACAATCATTCCCGCATTCAAAACAACTCGAACTCGTTGTTATAATTATTATCATTAATAATGATTAAATATATCATGTACCACTTTTTTCAACTTCCATACAAAATACAGCAGAAAAAATAAGTTGAAATATCCATTTTTTAAACCCTGCCAGTGTTGTATTTTTTCCTATTATTTTTATTAGCAAACCATATCAAGAAAATTAAAAATCATACATTAGTCTTCAGCTATCCTTGAAATAAAATCTAAATTTTATTTTATGGTAATAATATACGAGTATCTTCATTAAGTAAAGACGAAATAAACCATATTTTTGAGAGCACAAAGTGATGCAACTATTAACAGGTGCTGTGACTGACACGAATGATTTAACACCACGAAAACTGTACTATAATACTTAAACAGACGTATTGTTTCAATTTTTTCAAGCTTTCTTACGATTATATAAGTTATTAACGAAAAAGGGTTTTTTTCGTGCACGAAGCCTTAAGACCAAACCGTATCGAAATAATACCGTTATCCGAGCCCTGGTACTAATCATAAAAACAAAAATATTTCGTATTTTTGTGAAAGTGTTGAAATAATACATTCTGCATTTCAGAATCGTATAGCTTCCTATAGAATTGTCGATCCGTCTGAGAATTGTTCAGGACAATGACGGTGGATAGACGTTATTGAGCAGTTCTGATTTGGAAATAAATGTTAAGAATTATCAGCCTTTGCGCGGTTCAGGCTTTATCAAATTGTCGGCTGCAATAAAATCGAAAAAAGCATGTGTGTAATATCCGCAATAATGATGAGTAGGTATTGATTTTATGGTCAGTTATTGTTGCTTTATATCCAACTAAAATTCAACCTGAAAGATTATCTTCTTACCCTGATTTTCGAAACGTTTTAAATGTATATAAGGACATATCACTTCCATTAAATTTCTCAGATATTGCGCGTTTCAAAGTCCCTGAACTTTGTATTTATATTTATGATTAAAAAAGAATACTGTCATAGGACCGTTTTACAAATCTAAAGCCTCCAACAGAAAGGTTACTTAGAAACTTTATTTAGAAAGTGATGAAATGAATTAAATAACAAAGCATCACAGGAATAACAAAGCACCACAGTAAATAGTACTTTTTGGATGTTTTTAAAAACATCTTAGTTCGCATAGTTGTGGTGGTGAAACTCAACGACCTCCAAAGGGTTTTTTATAAAGTTTGAAAATTATAATAAATTGTACCATTTGTTGTATACGCAGATTTTGAAACAATGCTAGAACAGTACGAATCTTGTGAACCTGATCCAACTAGAGCGGACACTGTAACGCGATAGCGACATGTGCCTTTTTTTTTGGGTGGGAAATTATCAAATAACTTCTCCCGCTCTGGGTGGAGCGGGAGGGCGTGTCAGACTCTTACTGACTAAAACCCACCCAGGTTCCTTCGGTTGCCCTGTTGCCGGGGGCCACGATTTCCCTTTCGGCCCATATTCGCAGCCCCGGCAGGCATTGGCCCTAGCGGACCCCGTCAATTCTGCTGACATCTCTTTGAGGCGCGCGTGGAACACAACGCGGTCCTTATCGGACGGCGAGCAGCACCATCCGCAAGCCCGCGCCTACGGTGGCCGGAAATCGGCTCGCAATTCCCGCCCCGGGCGTCTCCTCCTGTGGCGGTTAGGGGCGTGAGGGCGCGAAATTTGCCTCTCCCTCACGCGTTCCGCCTCCTCCTTCGTGAGCATTACCGCTTCGCAGAAGGAGGTGACGGCCTGCCATTTCCTCTCGCTCCGTACCATGGCCTGAACCAGGGCCGAACGCGAGAGATCACCGCCGCCGATTAGCGATATGTGCCTGTAGCTTTGCTTATTATATTACGTGTACACTAGGCGTAAGCTATAATCGTTACGTTTTGTACCGCGGTTCGGATTGTGTGTCAAAATTTTGTGAAGTATATCTATAAAGATTCCCGAAAATTTACGATATTTAAAAAAATTACGTTCCTATGATTTACTCAGATGATAATGCTCGCGATTTTGATAACGCGACGGCATAACATATCTTTGAGCACTTCTTGTTCGGCTATAGGGTTTGTGATTATTGTAATTTGAATGGTAAATATCGCAGCGCAGCTTATTGTTATTGTAATATGCAATATAACGGTTTTAAATAAAAATAAAAACCGATATTATGTGCCGAGAGGGAAAACTTACAGCATTGTTTATGAAGCAGTGTATACTTAGCCTTATATGCGCGTCAATAGTATAGATACTTTAGTTTAACTTTAGAATACTAAATGGCGTATCTATCGCCGACGTTGTATTTACTCTGTGCCAGCTAGGACGCGGGAACCGCTGTCACTTTCCGAATTCATAGTCTTCACCAGGAAGAACTTCCTACAATGCTGTATGTTTTCCCTCTCGGCACATAATATCGGTTTTATTTTTCAAATTTCTCATCGCGGTAGCGATGTGGCAGTCAAAAGAATTATGATGAGTCCATGTGGACTACAAGGATATCCGGCCAATGCGGGCCGAAATGCAAATAAATCATTAGGCAGTGACATGCAATCGCGCGAAGTATCGTCCCGCCCATTTCTTTTGTTGACTGCCGCCGGCAGCCCGCGCCGCCCGGGCGGTAGCCAGACCTACCGAAATCTCTCGAGCGGGGCACGCGTATGCATCCGATGTACTTACGTCACAGGCACGTATCGCGTATCGTGTCGTTTTTTTGTGAAAATGAGTTCTAACTATTTTAATGTGGAGTGGTGTTGGATATGGTGTGTTTTGCGTGCAACTTTGTACCTACATTCTGAACAGTGTTGTGAAAAAGTAACTAAGTACGTAGGTACCTAATTTTCTTACAAAAACTAATAATTAACTTCAGCTAGGATTTCTGACTGTCCTAAACCCGATAAGTATGAGGGGAAAATTGTAGTCAATGTTGTCTTGGTGCACACGGACGGAGCTAACCCAATTTTGTGGAAGTTTTGTTTTTGTCTTGTTCCTGTAATATCCCAATAAATAAATAATACGTAAAAATCTCACGTTAGATACAATAGGTACCTAGTACCTACAGAAATGAATTAAAACCATATCTGATAGTACCTACCTTAAGTTCGCACTTCGCGCCTAGAACGAAATTATAAAATTAGAGGTCAGCCACCTCGCCGCGCCGTCGCTTCGGTACGGTGCGTCCGCGTCACATCGTGCAATCGTGTATAGACAGAAAATACCTACCAAAGTTTACCATAGCCAAAGCCATACCAAGCCAAGTTTTAAAGTAACCACTTATCAGTGATAAAATACCTATCGAACTTTTAACTTTACTATTTTCTAGTAAGACGTACAAAAATAAGTGCTTACTAAATTTCGTTTATGGAGGTACATTTCCCTATAGACAATGCTGTGTCCCGTGCGGGAGCCGCAACTACTTTGATCCGCGAGCGCCGCCGGCGCATTGTCTGTGTGGTAGGGAGTAACCAATGATATTATAAACTATAGATACGTTACCCGCGCTCTATAGTGGCAAGATGAATGCAAGGTAATTACCGGACTTCGATTTAGTCGCGTACCAACCAGTGCCGCGGCTGTACGTGATATTAAAATAACTTGTGTGGATAACTTCCCAAAAATAACAAAAAAAAAATGCCGTCCTGTGTTTATAGGAAATGTAAAAATTATACTGCAACTGTGAAAGATAAAAAAGTATCATTTCATGCGTAAGTATCAAGAAAAATGTATTTTATTTTATGTTTTTCGATGCCTTCTAATGGCGGCTGGCGCTTGAGGTAAGTCACGTGCCGTTAGGGGAAGATGGGGTACTTTGCATCAGTGTGTGTAAAACCTAATATTGCGTTCCAGGTATTTTGAAATTAAATGGTTTTGTTGACTAGATTATCTATCCGACCATAGAATAAAAAATCTACAGAGGACATTAGACTTTATTTGAGCGTACTAAAAGAGATGTAATGCTAAATGGCAACAACTGTCCTTTACGGTATTGGAACATTTTGTTGCGTATTGGCAACAACGGTGCCTGAACGTCTCAAATGTCTCAAAATGTCCAAAACGGTGTGTAAAATGTCCAAATAAATGAGAGGAAATTTAATTGTAATTTAATTTAACCGATTGTTGTACTTTTTATTTTAAATTTTTAATTATTCACATTTTTTTAATAAAGACTTTTATGTTTATAATATTGTATTTTGTTTTATTTTAAGTGACAGTAATTACCTACTCTTGCGAAATACTGCATTCATATTTAGATCGAAAATATTATTATTTTACCCGTAAATCTACTACCAGATCAACACGAGAAAATCGAGTGTCCATTAATTATTCCCCATATGCCTCCTTTTGTACACGTTTGGCCAATGAGCATGCACCACAGAATGACAACGTAATTAAAGAAATATATTTATCTCTCTCTAACAACAGGAATTCCGTAGATGACATTTCATTTTCTTTCCCTTTCTTCGTGCGTCTAAGTAGCTATCTAGCTACCGATAGTATTTACGCTGTTTTCGAGTGCCGTGATGTTCATGCATAACGCGTCTATTTATATTACGTCATTGGGAGTAACGATAATCTCGACTTTATAAACTTTGTCTTTTGTGTGTTTTTTCAAAAACCAATGAAGTGTTTTTTTATTGGATGGTGTAGAATGGTAGTAGACCATGGTCTGACAGTATTTCTTCTAGCAAAACTGTGATTCAAATTTCACGGTGTATAAGACGGAGTTATGCCCGAACATACATAAAAAAAAAACATCCGAATTGATAACCTCCTCCTATTTTGAAGTCGGTTAAAAAACTATTCATACATAACATTGAAAATAACTAAATTTACCCCCGTGACTCCCATATTCAAAATTCATTGATTTACGTTACACGTCTGTGTTTGGGTCACAGAAATTCATATGTGTACCAAAGGAGACGTTTCATTTTTGTATGGGACTCCGGCCATAACATGTACACTTTAGAAAACCTGGGAAACGAACCCCTAAATACAATAAAGACTGTTTTTTTCTATTATATCTACTACTTTGTGGGCACAAAATAAAAACCGAAAATGTTTGACGTTTGTGAGGACAAATACGACCATCCACAGCTAGCCATTTTCGTCCAGAAGTAGGTACTTATAAATCTACAATCCACAAAAGCAGTTTTTTTTTAAAGGTGAATCACACTTTCTAATTAATCAAAAAAGTTATATCAGATAGCTATCTTATTATAGTACAGAAATACATGCCTTTCATATTTATTTAAATAACCTCTACGTCATAACAATAATGTAACATGATTTCTGAACGAAAGCAGTATGCAAGCATTTATCTATAAGCTTCTTGTATGCAAGTAAGACAACGCTATGATGAATAGAATGTGGCAATATATAATTTGTTAAACTATTATTTTTCGTGCCGAAGTCCGGGGAATAAACAGGAAAGAATATTTTTCCTCAATTCCTGGATTTTTTTCCGTTTTTTTCATTAACATACACTTTATGTCCGAAAATTAAACATCTCCTTTCAACTAAATTGGTCTAGTAGATTCGGAGCAAATTGGCTGAGACAGACGGATAGACAGCCAGCTAACCAGCCAGACAGACAGACACATGAGTGATCCTATTAGATCCAAAAATGTATTTAACACTGCAAAACATGTTTTAAATAATTTTTTAACAATGTATTTTCTGGTGTATAATAAAGCATAAATAAATAAATACAGAGACGGAGGCAAAGTTTGTAGGTACCGGACCTACAACCTTAGTTTTGAATAAACTGTAAAGGACATCGCTGATTATAGCAGCGCCGCTCCGATACGGCAAATAACTTGTTTTTTTTTTTTTTCTCTTGGATATCTCATAGTTGACCTCTGAGGCCATGACTATTTAACCGGTCAATCCTGTGGATGCCTAAAGCTGCTACACTTAAACCTCCAGCCAGGGGTAATTCAACTAAGCTAATTAAAACTAAGTGAACGCTATTCAAGTTAGGATTTTAAATCAAATGCATTAAAGTCGGTGGCGTGCCGGCAGCGAGCGGTCGCCTTGCTGACGGCGCGTTGGCGACTAGCAGTCGCCTTACTTACGGCGCGTTAGCGACTAGATTTTTCAAGGATTTTTTGTGCCGGGGCATTACTGCGCTGGAGTTGTGCTATTATAATGGCCGATGTCCTTAAATCTCCCTCTCTAGTCTATTGAATACAAAAACAAAAACCTAAAGGAGCGTACAGACATTGCGAGGCATGCGTCGTGAATGGTTTGCCACTTAACGAAACGCCATATCGTCAATCAAATTCACCGCATTGACGAATGCTCACAGTACATACATCCTGAGGCACACGAGGTTAAGGCCTGAAACTGCGTTAAGCGGGCGCCCGCTACGGGCACCCGTCGCGTGTCTACGCGCGTGGACACGCGGGTGGGATCCGTGGGAACGCGACGACCCCCGTTGCGGGTACCCGTCGCGGAGAACAGATTATTTTATTTACGCAGTGTCGCTAGTTCCATTGTAACGGTGTGCATGCACAGTCGTGTCGATGGAGAACTTAATATGTTAAGTAGTACCTAGGCGACCGAGCTCTGCTCTGGTGAAAATAGGGAATAAGAATGCTCATTTAATAGTATAGGATTACATTGCAAAACCGCTGGCGCCACCGCGCGTGCTCCCGCGCGGGCGTCCGCCGCACGGAGGCGGGACACGTGGCGCGAGCGCGGGACCCGCTTTCCCGCGACGGATACCCGCGCGTGTCCCCGTAACGGAGCAATTTTGTATGGAACCGCGCGGACGTCCGCATAACGCAGTTTCAGGCCTAAGGATTCGCGGCACATGACTCGCGCAATCCTGTACACGGCTTATAAGACGTACTGTGCCGTGTACGTACAGGCACAGATAATATAATACTACGTAGTACAGGTATACGACGCTGATATTAGGATTAAAAAAAAACCTATTTGAGTGCTTGTTTTAAGTACAAGTGTCGTTGTATAGAATAATGACACCTGTTTGACTCGAAAGCATACTAAGAACCTAATTCTGGTGATTTTTTTATTTTAATGGCAACCTTGTGCTCTTGAAACGGTTGCATTGACCCTCTAGGCTATCACTATAATTTAATCTCTTGTTTTTTACGAATAAATGGGAATTCCCAGACTTCAATAGTTTATCAACTTATTCGAGCAGTTCTTCTTTATTTACTACAAATATTATTGTTAATGTACATAGGTACCTACGTGTTAAACCAGCACCTAACTGATATAAAACTACACTTACCCTTATCACGTTCACAAATAGTCGTGCTTACAAGCGTCAAGACGCAAGTCGTATACTTACAACAATGTTTTCTAAAATTTGGTCAGTTTTGCTAGTAGTGTACCTGTTCTCGGATTTTTCCCGTGAGTATTATGTCACTGGTTTTTTATTTATTGAAGTGAAAACTTCTTTAGGCGCGTTGGGCATTTTTGAGATGGGGAAAAAACAATTGAACTCGCGTCACCGTTACCGACACCTCATTTTTGTAAACGTGATTGTGCTCTTTATTTATATTACTTTACGGATCAATGTTCTTTGCAAGTATTTTTACTTTAAAGGTATTGGAAGTATTTTTTTAATTGTTCAAGTTTTCACTTCTGTCGGCACTCCCGGAGTGCCATTTGTGCCACGGTACTTAAACTTATCTGGCGAATTGGTACACCTTCGGGGAATGCGAATGTGATGTTACGAGTATGTTGTTTTAGTTTTTATTTAAGGTCTGAATAAAAAAAATGCTATGAGTTTTTTTTCTATTCGTAGATGGACAAAGGGATACAAAGTTTTTTCGTGAGGACTACAGTTACTTAGAAACAACGGAGGGTTTCTATAAGATTCACACGACACCAAAGACTTGGGCTGAGGCCAAGCGAGTGTGTGCTCTGGAAGGAGCCAGTTTGTTCCACCCAGACAACAGAGATGAAGCCGACGCTGTGATATCATTTTGCAATAGAACCCAGTCTGATATCGTAGGAGTGTATGTTGGGTTGTCAGATATCAGGTCTAAAGGACTATTTGAAACCGTTGACGGTACGTTTCTAATTCTAATACATAATTATGTTATTAACTAGCGACTGGAACTTGGAGGACTTGACAGAACATCGTGTGAAAGTATTATGAACATAAACCTATCGGAATAAATTCTGTAAATTATCATGAAAACCGCATCAAAATCCGTAGCGTTGTTTAGAAGAACAACGCTAATCCTCACTAATATTATAAATGCGAAAGTGAGTTTGTTTGTATGTTTGTTTGTTACGCTTTTACGCTAAAACGGCTGAACGGATTTGGATGAAATTTGGCACATGGGTAGACTATGACCGAGAAGCGCATAGGCTACTTTTCATCCTGGATCGCAGGCGAAACCGCGGGCAACAGCTAGTATGTATATAGATTTACAAATGTATCTCCTACTTTATTGAATTAATTCTGTATTCCTGATATTTGTCATGAACACCGGGTAGTATTAAATATAAAAATACTTAAGTATGTAGGTATCAGTCAATATCTTTTTACCCGACTACGGCGAAGCAAAAAGGAGAGTTATGATTTTGTGAACGGTATGTATACCGCTGAAATTTTAATGGTTGTTTTCCCGCGGCAGAACGATTTGCCCTTAGTTGAAAGAACTATTGAATCATAGAGTTAAACTTAAAAAATTTAAATGTGTTTGTTTTCAATTAATTCAAAAAAATATGCCGCCTCAAAAATATGTCGACTGCCTCGTTGGTCTAGTGGTCGCAAGCGCTACTGCTGAGCATGAGGTCCTGGGTTCGATTCCCGGGTCGGGCAAAGTGTTATTGGGTTTTTCTATCTGAAATTTCTCAGTAGCAGCTCGGAGTCTGGATTTGTGCCCGGTTGATGGCAATAGGCTCGCCCCCTATTACATGGGACTTAAACATAACTGGCGAAATGTGGGTGTACCTGCTACAGGGACACCTCTGCCCAACCCTTCGGGGAAACAAGGCGTGATGTTATGTGTCAAAAAAATATGTATAAACTTGAAAGCGTGAGAAACAATAGTAGCCACTAGACATAACGTAGGTACTTCTCGAACCGCATGCGTGGCTGCGCGCTTCCGACAAAGTGAAGAGCGGTTCGTAAATGTTCAAACCAAAATAAGCTGTCGCACGTAGTGATACGGTGAAAACTAGTCCGCACGCACGCGGGCGGCGGTGGCAAGCCTCTCCCCATGTACCCCCGCCCTGCGCCGCCGGCGCCGGCTCTCTTAGTAGACCGGTGATCGGCGATCGTCGTATGACGCGTAATGCGATACCATGATTTGCAAAAATTTATCGACATTACAGTTATTCCAATTTGGAGTACGTCGCTATGGTACAACCTGTACGCTAGGGTTAGTTATAACTTTACGCGGAGACGCAAATCTTGGAGTCGCTCCGTCTTTGCGGGGTTCTGAACCCCCATGTCACACAGGCCCGGACGATCGTAGCGGTGACTCGATCATAGGCATTTCAAGACGCCAGCGCATGCACAGGACAGGTCGATCGGCCGTTAATTCACCAGAACTGGACGAGGAGCTTATCAAGTACTTCAAACGGAATCCTCGTCGAAGTACGCGTATGGCTGCGGCTAAGTTTGACGCAAGCCAATACTATGTCTGGGAAGACGACGCAAATAACAACTGTGTTCGTCTTCCCCGACCCATCACCATGCTAGGCAAGCCTATCCCTTGGAAGAAGCGAGCCAAGTACCTAGGTGTGGTCCTTGATCACCATCTCTCCTTTAAAGAGCACATAACCCAAGCCCGCGCGTGAGCCGCATGGGTCTTTGGAAGGCTTCACCATATCCTAAATGCACTTAGCAAATTGTCACTACGGTGCAAATTGCGTATTTACACAACGTGCATACGCCCAATCATGACCTATGCGGGTGCTGTTTTTGCCCAAGCAAGACCCTGTCACATCCATACGATGCAAACATTACAGAACCGTTGCCTTCGGAAGGCCTCGGGAGCCCCCTGGTTTGTTAGGAATGAGATCCTCCATCTCGACCTAAAAATCCCCACCATCCACCAATTGCTCAAACGCTCTTCCAAGCGTTACTTCGGTACTGCCGCCAAACATCGCAACCCTCTGGTTGTCGAGGCCGATTAATTAAAATTCCGAAATATAAAAATACATTTTCTTTCACTGGTCACAGTTCTAACCTAACCTAACCCAAATGATTCACCAACAATAGAGGGGATCTGGCGCTCGGCGGCCGCTGCTGCCGCGGCATGCTCGCTTCGCTCGCTCGCCTTCGCGCTTTAATGGTCACAGTTCTAACCTAACCTAACCCAAATGGTTCACCAACAATAGAGGGGATCTGGCGCTCGGCGGCCGCTGCCGCGGCACATGTTTATTATTTTACCAAATCCAACTGATACAATACATAAATAGTAAAGATGCAAAAGTAGTATGGCTTTTGTCACGACTCCGGCGCTGCATGTATTATCGGTACTATCTCTCAATAAAACAGTTGATTGTGAACATGTGGTTACTATTTCTCTGTATGAAGCATGCAAGCAAGCTTGCAGCATGCATTTTCGTCTTGCTGGCCGGCTCTGCCGGCCAGCCTCAGCCGCGGCGGCGAGCGTTACAACCACCTGCAGTGCTATTCTGTAAAAATCTCACCGTGAACGCTTAGGTGAAGTGAGCTTGAAAATGAGCTGTCAATAGTGTCAATCCCTAGCATAAATGGTGGAATGACAGCTCACTTCACCCAAGCGTTCACGATGAGATTTTAACAGAATAGCACTGCTGCTCCTCAACTCGCAGGCCGCCTCGCCCCTCCGCGCCTACGCGATTCTAAATTACACTCTAGGGGTAGGGCAGACAAAACTGCGTGGAGTCGGATTTACAGCGATTCGTTTCTGTCACTAAAACCAAAAATTTTGCAAATGTTTTAGGACTAACAATTTTGTTATAAATGAACATTCGGAATAATACACATTATATAATACAATACTTTGGACATATGACTTTATTTCATGCAAAATTAGGAGATTCAATTTCTTTCAATTCTTTCAATTCAGTCCTTGATAAAGACAATCGTTTTAGAAGTAAAGATAATTATGTAAAACAAAATTTCGAATTTCTGAACATTATGGTCACTGAAGTTTAAGATAGCAAACGTGTTATGGGTAGGTAATGATTTTCGGACAAACAAATTTTAGGAGAAGAAAGGGAGTACCGTAACTGAATATTATACTAATTGAATTAGAATCAGAATCCTAATTTTAGCAGTTTATTCGAAGTATTGAAAATCGGAAAACAAACAAATCGCATTTATGACTTTCGGTAAAATTAATTTCGTGATTTTTAATAATAGAGATTATAATTCTTAGGTATTATGAAATTCGTACTTTTGTATATCAGAACATCGAAATTCGGAATAAAATATTTCGGAGTATTTGGGTGTTCCCCTCTAATACTTTGTTTCTTATTGTACCATAGCGACGTACTTCAAATTGGAATGACTGTAATTTCGATTCATTTTATTTATTAAATTCAGAAAATAATTTTACATACACATAACATCACGCCTTGTTTCCCCGAAGGGTTGGGCAGAGGTGTCCCTGTAGCAGGTACACCCACATTTCGCCAGTTATGTTTAAGTCCCATGTAATAGGGGGCGAGCCTATTGCCATCAACCGGGCACAAATCCAGACTCCGAGCTGCTACTGAGAAATTTCAGATAGAAAAACCCAATAACACTTTGCCCGACCCGGGAATCGAACCCAGGACCTCATGCTCAGCAGTAGCGCTTGCGACCACTAGACCAACGAGAATAATTTTATATAAGATAAACTTGTTTATCTACTCTCATAGCGTAATATTCGAATTATAAAATTCAAAACGAGTTTATATTGACATACTTTATGAACACAATATCGAAATTTAAAAATAGAATCATATTATAAAAAATTTTCTCTAACAAAATAATGCTATAAAACATTTTTTTTTCTATTACGATACAGGGCTATTCCAAGAAGTTAATATCATCAAGGAGTTTCCATCAACTTTTGCATTGGAACGGGGGACAGCAGCACCCGCTGTAGCGCATTTGTGCGGTGATGTGCTGGTGCAAACGACATTCATTTGTTTTGTTGAGTACAACAAAACAAATTCAGTAGAATTTCGTGGGATTTTTCAAATTTATTCTTGATCTTTAACTTTGATCTTTTATTTAGTATTAGATTCAATCCCAATGTATGAGAGTAGATAAAGTAGTGTATGAAACTGCACATAACTAGGTATTAAAACATTCGAATGTGTGTACTCATGTTTTAATACCCCACATTATGCAACAGTTTCATAAACTACTATTTTCAGTTTCGTGTTCAGTAAGTAGTAGGTAAAAAAAAATGTAAATATTTTTATAAATGTATTGTACTACCAATACAAAATCATTTTGCTGCGGAAAAACAACCTTTAAAATTTCAGTTTGTAAATTTATGTGTATGTATATTCATCTGTTACCTCATAACTTCTAAACTGCCGATCATAATTTGACAAATGATGTATCATTAGAATCGTCTTGATCGTCCGCTAGTTATAGGCTATGTGACGTCACATTAAATGTAATATGGCGCCCTCTAGAGGACATAAAAGTCATGAACTAAAAAAAATGTTTTTTAATTTTGCCATGTCATGTATCAAATGAAAGGGTTTGACAAGCACATTACCTACAAATACATATTTCATATTATCACATTTAAAATTAATATCTATAATACAATAAAACCCAAACAAAAAAAAATTAAGCTGTTCGGCAAATACTTTAACACGAAATTAGAACCCCAAAATAATTTTAATAAAAAGTAAGTTCAAAAACTAAAACCCGACCATTGAAAAATCATGCTCTAAAAAGTATGAAACAAGAAAATATTTCAGACATAAATCAAGACATAGGTACAAAAATGATCAAGGTAAAGCCGTGGTCACATGCCTGTACACCTACAAAATTATAATGGCATGCGACCACGGCTTTACCTTGATCATTTTTGTACCTATGTCTTGATTTCTATCTGAAATGTTTTAATAATTAAGTAAGTATGTTTCATATTTCTAGGAAAGTTAGTCTCTGAGGTGTATAACCAATGGGGGCCAGATGAGCCCAACAATAATGGCGGTAACGAGGACTGTGTGCAGCTACATCTAAATGGAAACTTGAATGATCAGACGTGTGACAAAAAGTATAACTTCATTTGCAAGAAGAGTCTCCTGACACTAGAGCGGAATTATAACTGCAATCTGAGCAATTCAGGTAGGTTTTAAACTGTGTACATTTCCTAATAGTCCAATAGATATAGAGCTTTTCATAGCTAAATTGTCCCGGTGGGTGGAGTACAATTACTGTAGTGTATATAGCCTAGTAGGTATATTAGTAGACTTACAGTATTTCAACTTGAACACCTTTTACATTAATTCTATGAATATTTCAAGTAAAAGCACAAGTTACGTTTTATGTGTGTAGTGTATATCATATACGATTCATTTAAAAAAACAATATGAACAACATTTTAGTTAGCTTCCCCATTAAATGGTACTTAAACTTGTGTGCGTTACCCCAGCCAGAAAATGGCTATCATCAACATGTATATGTCATCTAAGTGCAATAGATAATTAGATAATTCTGTAATTTTTTTTTTTTATGTATGTCCACCGATTTCTCCGTCATTTGTGGACCGATTTTGAAAATTCTTTTTTTGTTTGAAAGGGTAGGCTCCCAAATTGGTCCCATAAATTTTTTATTAACTTTGCTTGGGTAGTTTTTGAGTTAGCTACAAAATACGTATTTTTTTTCCCACTTAGTATGTAGATGATATGATAAGTTCTTGACACTGGTAGCAGGTAGTGGTATTTCGAATGTGTGTGGGGTAGGTACCACAACTAAAAAGTGAAAAATAAAAACTTTTTACAAAAAAAAAAACAACCGACTTCCAAAAAAAACACTACAAAGTGAAAAATAACTTTAATTTCGGAAGTCGGTGGCAAAAAACGAAAACACAAAACCCAAGACACCGACTTCCGAAATTAAAGTTATTTTTCACTTTGTAGTGTTTTTTTTGGAAGTCGGTAGTTTTTTTTTTTTTTGTAAAAAGTTTTTTTAATTATTTGATAGAAACAGTTCCGGCTGGAGTAACGTTACCGCAGCCAGATATTTTGTTTTTAAATGTTATCTAAATAATTAGATTTCAATATGAAATAAATGTTACAACTTAATAATTTGTATTTGTATTTGCTATGGTTGCGAAGATATTTAAAATCCTGCTGCAGTAACGTTTGCATGATTGCTGAATCTCGGAATTGACAAAAACGAATGATTATCATTTTTGTACAGGACATCTGGCTAATTAGTTATAATTTGTTACGCAATAAAATAATCCACAATAATGCACCGTTTTGAAGTTATTTTAGTAAATATAAATATGCTTTAATAGGTCCTAGCACTTCCAATAAGCGCTTCAAAGATTAACTTGAAACATTATTATATAGGAATTACTGCCTATAAATGGTACTGAAGCTTCATTAGTATCCTATATGTAATTAAAAAGTTATGATGAGTCTTCAATTTGTTCCGGCCACGGCGCGCAGCTGAGTTATTTGACGACCGATTAACCGAGTTCCCTGTAGTAGTGGTAATTGAATCTTATATCAATAATTAGTTATACAGTTCAATTATATACCTGTGAAATTTCAGACTTCTACACTAATTAATTAACGAGATAATCGAAAAAAAATATTTATTTATGAGTGGTAACCCGACCAAATCTAGAATGTTATAAAAAAGGGGTTATGTTGTTTTAGTTTTTATTTAAGGTCTGAATAAAAAAAAATGCTATGAGTTTTTTCCTATTCGTAGATGGACAAAGAGATGAAAAGTTTTTCCGTGAGGACTACAGCTATTTAGAAACAACGGAGGGTTTCTATAAGATTCACACGATGCCACAGACTTGGGTTGAGGCCAAGCGAGTGTGTGCTCTGGAAGGAGCCAGTTTGTTCCACCCAGACAACAGAGATGAAGCCAATGCTGTGATATCATTTTGGAATAGGACCAAGCCTAAAATCGTAGAAGTGCATGTTGGGTTGTCAGACATCAAGTTTGAAGGACAGTTTGAGACCGTTGACGGTACGTTTTTAATTTTAATATATTATTACCTAGCGATCGGAACCTGTTTCGCACGGTTAATAGGACTTGACAGAACATCGAGATTTATTTATTATGTGAACCTTCCGGAATAAATTATCTAAATGATGGTGAAAACCACATCAAAATCCATTGCGTAGTTTAGAAGAACAACGCGGTCACACAGACAGACACGAAACTGCGGCGCAAACTTCATGCTGCGGAGCCAACGAGAAGTACCAAATAGACTGGTTTGTTTGCGAGTGTCAAAATATGCGGCATGGCAATGGCCGTATTTTTTTATTACGTTGAGATTAAGAGACCGTAAATCTAAGTTTTTGATATCTATTTCAACTTGATGCCTTCACACGTTCCTGAGAAAAAGGTCTTGACCGACAATGAAGTCTTTCAATTTTTCATTTTGAGGTACGAAACCTTAAAACAGATTCATTATCTGCTTTACATGCCGTAACGGCTGAACGGATTTAGATGAAAGGCTTACGGATAGGCCATGACCTGAGTTAGGTTACAGGATACTCTGAATCCCGGTAGCACATTCCTGTGGGATACTTTCCGACATCCACGCGGGCGAAACCGCGGGCGAAAGCTAGTATGTATATAGATTTACAAATATATCTCCTTTATTGAATTAACTAGCTGACCCGTGCCCACTTCGTTGGGCGGTAAACATTTTAACTTGTGATGAAATTATGAGTGTGGTTCCTGCGAGCGCTCAACGCTAGTCTCCCATATCCCTTGTTGCTGAGACATGCTGCCTTAAATCAGAAAGACGCTGCGCACGTTTAGCGCTAGATTAGCGAGCACGGGCCTGCGATGTTCTCGCGCTTTGGCTAGCGAGCCTCTGCGAGCGCTCAGCGCTAGACTCCCTATCCCTTGTTGCAGAGAAATGCTGCCTTAAATCACTGAGACGCTGCGCACGTTCAGCGCTAGATCCCCGAGCACGGGCCTGCGATGTTCTCACAGTTTGGCTAGCGAGCCGGTGCGAGCGCTCAGCGCTAGACTCCCTATCCCTTGTTGCAGAGACATGCTGCCTTAAATCACTGAGACGCTGCGCACGTTCAGCGCTAGATTCTCGAGCACGAACCTGCGATGTTCTCCAGCTTTGGTTAGCAAGCCGCTGTGAACGCTCGGAGCTAGATTCCCCAGCGCGTGCTTGCGAAATATTTTCTCTATTCCTCGAGAGGCGCTGATGATTTTCAAGAGCAGACTCTTCCGTACGGCGTACTCGAGCTGCTGATGTCTGACGGGAAAGTTGTGATTACCTTTTAGGCATGATAAACAATCGCTGAAACTGTCCGATATCCCAAAAACAGAAATACCACAGCTTCGAACTCGAAGAATGAGAACGAAGTAGTATTTTGACTATTTTGTGTTTTAAGAAACCGAGCAACCAAAACACGTCCGTACAAAGCATGTTCTAATGCGGTTCGTGAATGGACGGCGGCATTTTGCGATTTAGTAAATTTTATATTATCTTCGAAACTATTTAACCAATTGACATACAGTTTAGGGCAAATCGTATCTCTATGATGTTCTTGTGATCATAATAATATTTTTTTCGATAAGGTTTAATATTTTGTTGTTTAAAAAATCGTCCAAAGGTAAGTACGTCGAAAAATACTTTTTTTAACACATAAAAGCTACTATATCTGCTAAAATATAAAAGATAGAAATATGGTGTCGCGGACTTTTTTGTAGAACTATTCAAAGCGGACCAGGTAGCTATACATTGTTTTCAATTATATACAACTGTTAAGGCAGCGCATCCAAATAACTCTGTTGTAAAAGCTTTTTTTCCGCCTGGCTAGACAAAAATTGAGATAGTTCGGCTAATATGCATGATATCTTTATAATTTATAGCCTATAGCACGCACGAATAATGTAGCTTTCTACCAGTGAAACAATTTTTTAAATTGGTTCATTACTTCCGAAGATTACCCCCTACATACAAACTTACAAACAAATGTTACCTCTTTATAATATTATAGTATAGATTCTGTATTCGTGCCATTTGTCATGAACACCGAGTAGTGTTAAATATAAAAATACTTAAGTAGGTACCAGTCAATATATTTGAATAATTAAGTATATATTTCATATTTCTAGGAAAGTTAGTCTCTGAGGTGTATAACCAATGGAAGCAAGGTAAGCCCAACAATTCTGGCGGTAATGAGGACTGTGTGAAACTGTACCTAAATGGAGATTTGAATGATGTGGAGTGTCACACAAAGTATAACTTCATTTGCAAAAAGAGTCTCCTGACACTAAAGCGGAATAATACCTGCGATCTGATCAATTCAGGTATGTTTTAATCCATAATCCAGTAGATATAGAGCTTTTTATTGCTAAATTATTGTCCCGCGGGTGAAGTACAATTACTACAGGGTTTATAGCATAGTAGGTACCTATATTAGTAGACATTTATAAGCATAAACATACTGTATTTCAACTTGGAACACCTTTTACACGAATTCTAAGCATATTTCAGGTAAAGCACAAGTTAGATTTTATATATATTATGTAGTGTGTGTATAAGACCCATTGACTTCACGAATGTCTCAAAATGATTTTTTCATTGTGCCTTCTTTTTAGGGTTCCGTAGTCAACAAGGAACCTATCTGTCCACGGCTTAACTCAGAGACTCTTAGTGTAGCTCTTAGTACTAGAAAGCTGTAATTTGACATGGGTATACATTATTATTTACGCCGAAAATAAAGTCATGTTTTTTTCTTCTATGGTACATGTTAAGTGATGGATTATTGGTAGGAATATAAGAACATTCTTAAGATGACGACAGATTTAATGACTCACAGAGCGAATAAAGTTTGCACTAGAAAAGAAAATTGACAGGTGTGTCTGACAGCTGACACAAACAGTACACCGACATGACATTGGCGTTTAGTTTAAAAAACCTTCAACATAAAGTAGGGATGTTTTTTTTTCTTGTCTTTCCCATGGTGGGATGTCGTTAAAAAGGTCGTTCAAAAATATGCAAGTATGTGAAAACCATTTTTGGATTCAGGGATCCTCTTACAAAATATTAAGCTTTAAAATGCTCTATTTGTTAGAGACAACTGTCCCCCCTCTGCCAGCTAAATGTTTGTTTTTGGATATGTGAAAACATTGACGGCAGTAACATAATATGTATATAACGAAATTAAAAGGAAAACTATTATAGCTACTACAAGTTAACGATCACAGACCAACTTACATTTGCAGTTGCAAAAACATGTTCTCCCATACATTCTGCATACATTCATTCATTCGGACTATTCTGTTTTCAAAATTGAAAAGGTGGCTGCCATTTTGTTTTTTCTTTTATTTCTGGGCGATTGCTTTCAAAATCGATTTATGAGTATCGAGAGCGTGCAGCGTGTGTGTGAGGCGGTGTTCTTTTGTGGTTGGTAGTAATCTCACTTTATCACATGCGTATGTATGATGCCTACCAGTTGTGCATAGATATTGGAAGCAATCGTGGCACAAAAAAAAATTACGGGCTCAATTAATAATCTTCTCCTTCAAATACATTAAGGTTTGTTGTCATAAACCAAACATTTCATCCTTTCAATTATAATGATATAAATGAACTTTGTAGCTGCAAAGGCTAAAAAGTTTTTCCGGAAGGATTACAGTTACATAGAAACATCGCAGGGTTTCTATAAGATACACACGATATCAAAGACTTTTGCTGATGCCAAGCGAGTGTGTGCTCTGGAAGGAGCCAGTTTGTTCTACCCCGACAACAGAGACGAAGCACAAGCCGTGATAGCGCTTTGGAATAGAACCCAGCCGACCATCCCATGGGTGTATATGGGGATATCAGCCTTAATAACGAAAGGGGTATTTGAAACCATTGTCAGTAAGTATTGAGAATTTATTCATTTTCTGCCATAATCACATCCACACACATAGTAGTATCCATGAAAAAAATTAGGTACAAGTCGTGCCATTAAAGTTGAGACTTGACTGCGCCTCCCGCTGCTTTTTTCGCCGCCCCAATGACGCCCCGGCGGGGACCTCATACCGCTAAAGAGACCCATAAATCGTCTACTGCGCAAGTCAAACCACTTTGTGCGTCAAGTCTCAACTTTAAAGGCACGACTTAAAAAAAGTTAAATTACATCAAGTAACAGTTAATTTGATCTACCTATAAAAACTAGCTGATGCCCGCAACTTTGTACGCGTGTTTTAACATAAAATTATAATATGGCACCCCGCAATTAATAACGTAGCATATACTTAACTAGTGAAAGATTTTTTTAAATCGGATGAGTAGTTTTGAAGGCTACCAATACTAGGTATTGTTCGTCGTTTTGAGCTCCTTATGTTCTGAGTTGAGCTCCACGATTACTGACAAATGCTTGCACTGACTGGACAGGTCCACTCAAATCTGTGTGGTTCTTTCCTCAAAAGACCTTTTCAGACACTAATCCACATGGTCCTCATATGGCCTGACTAAGATTATGACCTCTGAGTTTGTTTCGGCCTTTCTTCTCAGAGTAGTCAGATAGGAAACGCAAAACTCATCTAGCTTATTTTTTTTTTTTATATGACGTGTAAAAGTGATTCTAATATCCTATTTACAGAATAAACAATTTCATTTCATTTCATTTATAAACTAACAAATTTTACCTCTTTATAATACCTATATTATTAGTTTAGATATTAATGATTCATTTCGTATTCCCAGATAAGCCATTCTCAGAGGTGTACAAAAACTGGATGTCAGGCGAGCCGAACAATGCGCTCGATGAAGAAGACTGCGTGTTACTGAACAAAGATGGCACCTACTTCGATTACCGATGTGAAAATAAGTATCAATTCATTTGCAAGAAGACCCTCCGGTCACTAGAGTGGAACGATTACTGCAATATGCCCGATTTAGGTAGGTTTTAATCTTGATTAGTAAACTAAAGGTATACCCGACCGCAGGAGGCAACTGCAGGCGACGTGTAGCCGCGACACGACTGGTTTCTATGAATTTCTATGAAATACCTTCTGTAGCTAATGATACGTCCGTCATTGGCAGCTACGGACGAGTGACAGGCGGCACTTGCAGCTTGCAGCCCGACCGCAGACCAGTAGTACTGCCAACACTCGAGCGATAGTCACGTTTCTCTATCTTCTATCTACCGACTGGAATACGGGCAGTTGTAGCCTGCGATCGGGTTCGGAATCATGACTGCAGCGACATGACGCCGCGACGTGTTGCCGCGACATGACGCCACGACGTGTTGCCGCGACATGACGCCGCGACGTGTTGCCGCGACATGACGCCGCGACACATCGCCTGCAGTTGCCTCCTGCGGTCAGGTACGGAATGGTACCTTAACATCTTGTGAGTTTGGAAAAATCTTAGTCTAAAAACATTGAAGAAGGTCGGTCTCTATGGCAGAGACCCACGCAGACTCCAGACAGTGTCATAATATTATGGTATGGCAGGATTGGCAGGTCGAGTTCCGACCATGGTCCAAAATCGCTTGACACGTCGCATAACTCTCATTGATTGCATGGTAACACTTCAACAATGCAATCAATTAAGGTTAGTGCCTTGGTACAAGTTGCCTGGGGGTTATATGCAGTGGATAGCCTTTGATTATGTCAAAGTAATTATGTATTTCAAAGTGAGAGTGTTATTTTCTTTCTGTCAACAATTTCATACGTTTCGGTTTTTCCAAAATTATAAGTGTCTGTCTGCTAACGGCCGAACCCAATAACCTATTTTCAGTAAAAGACAGATCGTTATTGATGGTAGACAGTATAATTCTATCTGTCATTGAATGTCATTCCGTAAGATTCCTTATTCTCTGACAGATTATTGGGACGTTAAAACCATAGATAGATAGGATTTTCTATCTCCAGTATGCCAAAACTGATATGGTGATAGATAGGTTATTGGGTTCGGCCGTAAATGTAAACAGTTCACTTAACGGTTTGACTCAGTTGACCCTAATGATCTGGTTATATGTTACTACACTGACTCATCATTCATCAACGTTTAACTGAAACTGTACTGCATTAGAAACTTGAAGGAATTAGATTCCATTTGGAAAGTTGTTACAGTACGCGTCGCATGACTAGGGAAGAAACGGAAGAAACGAAAGGCGAAATGACAGAATGGTTGTAGAAAGGCTTCTACGACACGCTGTCAAATATGAAGAAAATAATTATTACGTTGGATAGAAAGAAATAAGTCTATTCTTCGTAGAATAGAGTTATAAGCTGTGGACAGAAGTGGTAAATTGACCATCTTCGCGTGTATTTAAACAATCTTTGACATAAGGTGGTCATGAGAGAAAGATTTTCTATACATAATTATAACTTTACAATATTTTTTTATTGATTAATCCGAATTCTGTATCCAGTGTTAATAGTTTAAGAACCAACTCGCCATAAGCGCTACTCACAAGAAATGCATAAGATTATTATATTAAAGTTTTTATCTTTTCGAAATCAAACATTGTAGAATCAATACAATACAAATTCTTTTCTTTTCAGATTACACTTTCAATGAGGAAAATGGCAAATGCTACAAGTTCCACACAACACCATTAATGTGGACCGAGGCATATGCCGTATGCAGTGCCGAGCAATCATACCTGGCAGTGATCAGCAACCGAACGGTGGCGGATTATCTTGTGAAGTTAACGGAGTCTGCACCGAAACAAAGGGTCAAAGGAAGCTATCTAAGAGGAATATATCACGTGGGCTTTCATAACAGGTTCAACAAGGGCTGGCAGACGGTTAAAGGTATGTGGGAGTTTGTACCATCTGAGACAACTCTGATCTATCTGGGAAGATAGGGAATTATGTTAGTTAGATTTTCGTTTCAACGGTAACTTTGTTTTTTAGGTACACCATTGAACGATACCAAAGCCTGGTGGGGCAACTACCTACCTGAAGCAGACGACTGTGACCAGTGTGGCTCGATGTTTTTCAACGGACTTCTAACCCACATCAACTGTGATACGAGGAGCTTCTTTATTTGTGAACACGAGGAAGACAGCGTGAGCCAAAGTGAAGAGAATTTTTTAAATTAATTTATGTAGCTAGTTTGAGGAATTGACGATATAGTTAAATGTATAGTTCTACTACCTTTATCAAATTTTTATTCTGTAGCACTACTGAGCAAATGTCATATCTCTGCTGCCTTATCTCGCCAATCCGTCAAGAAAGAATCTAATGTAACCTTGTAGTTACTTTTCTCGATAGTACAATAGCTTTTTTAAATAAGTTCATTTAAAGTACTTTTAATTTTGAATAAAACATACACACATAACATCACGCCTTGTTTCCCCGAAGGGTTGGGCAGAGGTGGGTTGGGAATAAAAATAAATAATATTAAAAGCTTTCTTTTATTCATTTTACTAGCAACAAGCTTCGATCTCATGGGAATATCGGGATAAAAAGTATCCTATGTCCTAATCCAAGTCATGGTCTACTCATGCGCCAAATTTCATCCAAAACCGTTTTAGCTTAAAACAAATGAGTTTTATTTTAATACGCACTAGCCAAATGTTTAAATTTCTGATGAGCGCAAGTTCAAAATCGAGGTCACCGTACTGCTGGAAGGACCAGGCCAAAATTTCATACAAACTGCATACTGCTAGCAGGACTCACGGAAGTCTTCCGCAGGACGCAGGAGTCAGGTCGCAAACCCAACCTTCCGGAAGAGCTTCCAGCAGGACAAGTCATCAAAATCTATCTATCATTAAGTGGAGTGGGTGGAGCGGGTAAAACAATGTTACTGACCATCGAGAGAGCTCAAAGGGCGATTCTCAAAGTGTCTACTTTCCGCCCTTTCCTTTTTCCTACTTATCTCCTATACAAATCTTGTGAAGTATTAACAGTTCAACAGCTATTTATAATGGGTATTGTATTAAAACAACACACAGCTTTACCTTACAGCACTGCATAATACTAATAAAAGGCGTAAAGATATAGTTTGTCCACAAAATACATCAAAACATGCTTTTGTATCCAAATTTTACCTGTACCTCGGTCCTCTTCTCTATAATAGACTAAACTCGAAAGCAAACATTTATTCCCTGAACTACACAAATTGTAAGAGTATTCTCAAGGATGCTCTCCAAAGTATGTCTTACGGAGATACAGAGAATTTACTAACTGTGTTAAAGTGAATATGTTCAAATTTCACCTACTATCACCTATTTATCAAATTTAGAAACTAAGTTTTAAGCTACTCAACATATAATTAGTGATCTATTGTCAACCTGCAGATTATTTATTTATTTATAAGTCTATTTTAGCTCTTCTCGCCTGAAACACAGGATTACCTAGTTCAGGCACGTAAGTCTTAGGAATATAATTTACATTTAAGCAGATCTGTAATAATTTTTATGCCTTGTAATTTTTGGAATAAATATTATTATTATTATTTTTAAGTCTTTAACATATCTCGGGACCCTGGGGTCCCGGACCTTTGGAAGGCGTACGAGGGGCCGAAGCCAACTCGCAGAGGCTCCTTAGACATTTTTAAGTATTGAGGCACCAACCGACGACTATCCCTGTTCGCACTACGCAAGGGCACCCAAGGACAACCCCCGGTTGGTGTAGGACTATTGCAGGATATTGAAACAAATATATTTTGACTATGGGTTTGGGTGGTTAAAGTGGACTGGTTACCTGGAACTATGGAAGGACTATGGCCCCTGCCTGATCAATGTTTATATGTACACGGATAAAATGGAAGGGGGTGACTTGCACACATAATGGGCCCCCGAAAATGGTCGCTAGCACAAAGTGTCGAAGCGACAAGGGGGCAACATGTCCTGAGGTGCTTACGAGGAGTGGAGAGGTATTCCACGGCTATCAGGACAATCCCGGAAGTACGGTCAAGATCCCTACCAGCATCTTACTGGAATACTTCCTTCCTCCGAGCATGTTTGCTCTTGCGAATCTCCACTCAAGCCAGCCAATAAAGGCAAGAATGAGGTGGGAGCTCTGTTCCTCGTCAGTGTTCACTCTAGCCGGCCAATAAAGGCAAGCCAGAGGTGAGGAACAAGACTTCTCCCGGAAGATAGGGTCCGTGGGGTCGCTACTGCCCAACAGCTCGCCACATGCTGCCCTGCGGGTTTTTGTATCTCTCTTGGTCTGGCTCCTCACGCTAGGTCTGTTTCGGCAAAGTAAACTTTACCAGCACATACCCAGAGTTCGGAGCGCGCAAGCTCCACCACGACGTCAACGTAGAGATACGGCGGTGGGGTTATTATTATTAAAAGCGTAACAAACAAACAAACTCACTTTCTAATTTATAGTATTAAATTAGGTATTGCTTGTTTTAATTATTTGTTCCAAGAAGTTATTGTCCACCGCTGTCGGCTACATTAACTAAGACTTAAGGTCATCACTCATTAGAACAGCACCTCTCCGACCTAGCAAATAACTTGTCATTCAAGTTAGGATTTTAAATCAAATGCATTAAGTCAATTTTACTGCTGGTGAAAGAATACCTGAAAGGCTAGTACGCTACGCTATTTGAGTTATATATTATATAGAATGAACGAATATTTCGGTCTGTACCTATTCATAAAATTTTCAAATAACAAAAAAAAAAACCGACTTCCAAAAAATGAAAATTCAAAGACACCGACTTCCGAAATTCAAGACGGTTGTTTTTTTTTGTAAAGAGTTTTTATTTTTCTCTTTTTAGTTGTGGTACTTACCCCACACAAATTCGAATACCACTACCTGTTAAGTAATTCAGGAACTTATCATGTCATCCACATACAGTGGGAAAAAATACGTATTATTGAAGTTAACTCAAAAAGTAAAAAAGCCACATCTTCCATAAAATGTTATATATTGATGACAAAATTATATTTGCCATATTCAAGATAAACATGAAATATAATGCTATGTATATTGAATAATTGAAAATCAATGAGCCGCATTGTTATTCAACATTTAAAAGTTGTGAGATATCTAACAATATTAGGGTATGTAAATCTCTGCCAATCAAGGGGTAATTTTGTAATCAGGTTATTTAGGACTAATGCCATGCTATCTACACTATGAAATTCACCCCTGAATAGCTTTATAAGTAATTAGTGTAGATTATCTCCAGCTACATCTTACCAACTCCCTTGTTCTTCTACCAACCACTGCCCCTTGGAACTTGAGTTGCAGTTTGTCAGGTCTAAGAAGTTCTTACATAGATCCTGTATTGGTACTAGCTCTCCGAGACCTCTCATCTCCCATAACTCTTAAGGTTTTATTTATGTATAAGTAAAAATAATACAAAAGAAAACATAACTCTAGACTCTCGATGTGTGTATCTAAGTTTCATTGATAAGTACGAGTTAATAATTTTCATTCTAACCAATCATTCATATTTAAAGCTAAGAAAATGCGACTTTGTCATCTTTTTATGGACAAAAATATTTATTTGTATTTATATTGTTGGGAATCAGAAGTGAAATAAACAATCTTTAATTCCTTTAAACCACAGTTTAAAAAATATCAAAAGAAACACTGTAAATATTAATCAAATAGAAATTACACAAGCCAAAAGGAATAATCAGTACATGAACATAAATATAAACCAAAAATAACTAAGCACACGATAATGGTCAGGTAGCACGTCCGTTCCTAGCGCCGTCCAAGCAAAAAGAGGCCTTTGCCGTACCGCGCGGCTCCTTTTAAAACCTTCCATCGATTGACAGCTGATCGTTTGACATCTTTAAGACGTCACCTCGCCTGCCGTTACCAACAATATATACTTTATTGTACACCAGAAATACATAGCAAAAAATAGATTTAACACTACAAAACATACCCATAGCCTTCGCGCTTTATGCGCTTTTCTTTCGATCTCTTCCTGGCAACCTTGGAATGGACAGTGATTGCGTGAACATAAAAATGGGGTTGTCATTTGTGCAAAATATTACTGCTCGAGCAACGACACAGCCACAATTTCGCCGCCCGCAGGCCCCTCCTTATGGTGGCCGGAGATCATTAAGCGCCCTGCGACGTCCGGCTGCTCTTCTAGTTCGAAAGATGTCCTACATATTCTAACTCCTGATTGAGATTTAGAATTTACTTAGGAAATCTTTGTTAGGACTCATAAAGTCTTCGACACGCCAAATTTTATCGAAATGCTTTCAGTGGTTTAGGCGTAAAAGGGTAACATACACACAGTACTTTGGTGTATAAAATATTAGTAAATATCTATGTACGATATCTATGCAAAATTTGAACAAAATCTATCCGGTAGTATTTGCATGAAGCTGAAAAAATTACAAAAAATCGAAAAACTAGATTTACGTCATAAGAATCACTCCTAGACCTCGTAGCAAATACTTTTTGCGCTTGGATGAGCGGCCACAAAAAACCGAATTTAATGGACTCTGTAACCTCAACAGATGAATTGACATAATCAGCTGAGCTCGAAATTAGTCATTTACTTACCTGTTTATATGTATAATATAAATAGAATATGTAAAAAAAACCTGTCCGATCCGAAAGGGACACGTATGTACTGCAATAAAATTACCAAAAAGTATTTTTCTTTTTGATGATTATTGAAAATAGAAGTTATTGTTATTGAAAATTCACATTTTTTGTGCCAAAATTACCCCAAATAAAAAAAAAATAAAATTACCCCAAATCCATAACAAATTAGCAAATTTTCAACAGGGGTCATACCCTGTTGAAAATTTGCTAATTTGTTATGGATTTGGGGTAATTTTGGTACAAAAAGTTATGACTTGTAGACACCCGCTAAACGAAGGTCGCCCGCGCCCTATGTAATTGTATACTATTGTATAGAATCATTCTCTAACTTGAACAGACAGCTGTGCTGCTGGGGAGTTTGTTGCGCCACTTCTTCTTCCCAGCTAAAGGCACTAGGAAGTGGTGAAGGGTGGGCGTTTTTGGGGGACTGTCTTATGTAATTTTGACGTTCGAAAAGTGCTGATTCTCAGCCTAGTTTGAATAAATGACTTTTGAATTTTGAATTTTTTGAATAACCCGGTAAAATTCCCCATTGAAAAAAAATGTGGAGATTTACCTAACAACACCCTCGCGGATCAGACAGGGTTTTTTTTTATTTTAACTTATCTAAATATACCTACGTCTGCAGATATATTGCTTACTCATTACCACCACCACACACTCATTGCCAATTTATGCAAATGATGTGATCTGTCGGAGAATCTGCTATCTGTTGAGTATCCTCATACGTGTGCATGGTGCAACACGCGTTTCTTATCTTTAAAATAAAATGTTTTCGAAAACATTGCTCATATTTCTTTTAGTGAACTTTTTAGCGGATTATTCACGTGAGTCATAAAAAAATTTAAAATCCAACTGCCCTGCCAAAAAACTGCGATTAAATGACTCTTTCGCTTTGTATATTTTTGTTTATTACTAATAAGTTCGTTTTTTGGCCAGTTGTGTTTTTAATTTTTTTAATTATTTATTTTATACTTTTTAGTGACAAGTTTTTATTTTAAAACATACTAAAGCCACCTAGCATGAATGCTAGGTGGCTTTAGTATTTTTGCATTAAAGGTGGTTTTATACTCTCATGGGCGGCGAGGCGAGGCGAGGGGTGGATGGATGAAATGTTTGTTTTGCATGTACACCCTACCTATGTAAAATGTATCCCAATAAATTTTAGAGTTTTGGAATGTGCTCGTCAAGGCCTTCAATTGGATACCCATATTGTATAAATGAAGAAATTATTTTATTGACACATTTAAATATGGAGCCTATGGAGATACTGCCGCCATTTTGATTTTTTCTATAATGAATTCTAATGATACCCCATACATCCAAATCTGTTTAGGCATTTAAAAGTTATGGTGGAACAAAGAAACTCACACCATACATACACGAATTAATTACATTTTTCTATTTAAAGATGGACAAAGGGATAAAACGTTTTTCCGGAAGGACTACACATACATAGAAGCTTCAGAGAGTTTCTATAAGATTCACACGGTACCGAAGACTTGGGCGGATGCCAAGCGAGTGTGCGCTCAGGAAGGAGCCAGTTTGTTCTACCCAGAAAACGACAATGAGGCCGAAGCTGTGATATCGTTTTGGAATGCTACCTAGTCATTCAAGTGGGTGTATGTGGGAATATCGGATTTAGTGGCTAAAGGAGTTTTTGAGACCATACATGGTAAGAATACTTGCAATATTTTATTATTAGCAGTCGGTCGCGGTTTCTTTATCGAATACAATCTTCAATGCCGCGTTAGAGCGTTCAGGGATCCTAACACAACCTCTTAATATCAGAATTATTTTAATCTTCAGTGTGGGAAAGAGCTATACGTGCATACCATCAGACGGTACTCTCTCTTTCCCAACGAAAGTAAGATTCAAATAACTGCTAAGAGGACGTGGTGGTAAACCCCCTTTTTTTGTTTTTTGAGGGCTTGTCAGACTCTTACTGACTAAAACCCACCCGTGTTCCTTCAGTTGCCATGTTGCCGGGGGCCACGATCTCCCTCTTGGTTTTCTTCTCAACCCCGGCAGAAATCGGCCCTAGCGGATCCCGTCAGTTCTGCTGACATCTCTTGACGCGCGCGTGGAAAACAACGCGCCGTTGACCTGGGCCTGGTCCTTATCGGACAGCGAGCTACCCATTGCTCACCGTCCGCAAGCCCGCGCCTGCGGTGTCCGGAAATCGGCCTGCAATTCTCGACGCTCAAGGCGTCTCCTCTTGCGGTGGTTAGGGCGCAAATTTTGCCTCTCCCTCACGCGTTCCGCCTCCTCCTTCGCGTGCAATACTGCTTCGCAGAAGGATGTGACGGCCTCCCATTTCCTCTCGCTCCGTACCATGGCCCAAATCAGGGCCGGACGTGAGAGATCACCGCCGCCGATCGTCTTCACGAGGACACGGCGATGCTCCGCCCAAGCCGGGCAGACCTCCACCGTATGCTCCACCGTGTCCTCTGGTGGAGCTAAGTTTCAAATAGTTTTTCTTGCTCAATGTATTTCTACACTCTCTCTCGTTTTTAACATAATCTTACAAGTTATCTTTCAGCGAATAAGTCAGTTTTATTTGTGTTTAATTGTAATCTTGGTAGTGTCAGTTAAATGTACTTAAATACCTTAGTTTAACCTATTAGAAGCGTATCTAACGTTAATTTAGAAAATGTTTCACCTTTTTGCTAAAGAAACTATTTCGAATAGTTTTATATTCAGGACAACAAAAAAAATCTATTCCCGAACAAATAAAACTATTGAATATTAAGAAGTTAGTAGGTGAAAAAATTATTAAAATATACACTTATAAAAATATACATTAATTGTTTCCTGCTTTAAATACTTACTGTTTACGTACTGCTGAAACAAGTACATTTTTACATTATAGATATTTACTAAACGTTTTTTTGGTCTGTGACTGTATTTTGTTGACGTATATACATTAGTAACATTCGTATAGTCTTATTTAGGTATTTATACTTTTATGCACAAAGTGGTACATTAGGTGGACTTAATGCGAGCTACCCATTACTCACCGTCCGCAAGCCCGCGGATACGGTGGCCGGAAATCAGCCTGCAATTCCCGACGCCCAGGGCGTCTCCTCCTGCGGCGGTTAGGGGCGTGAGGGCGCGAAATTTGCCTCTCGCTCACGCGTTCCGCCTCCTCCTTCGCGAGTATTCAATTCATTCATTCATTGCCAAAATTCATTCTCTAACTTTGAGTTTTGAAATAAATTAAAATAATATTGGAATCAAAATTCGAATAACCTAAAAGTTTTCTTTTGTGTTCACACGATGCCTTAATAAAAGACATTTATTTCAAAATAGGTATTTTTGTCCATATTTTGTAAGTCATAAATTATCAAGGTAGCCTTCTCAGTATTAATCGCCATCAAGAGACAGAAATGGAACTAAAATGTATACGATTACAAAAAAAAAGGAGTTTCTATTGTAAAACTGTTGACCACAACAACTTTTAATAACTATAATTATCATTGTTTTCAGGTCACCCATATCAGACGTGTACCACAACTGGGATGCTGGTGAGCCCAACGATTCCAATGGTGTTCAGGATTGTGTCATCCTCAAAAGAGAAGGCACCCTTAACGATGTCCGTTGCTATAGGAATAACCCGTTCATATGCAAGAAGAGCCTCCTGTCCTTAGAATGGAACCAACAGTGCAACATTCCAAATTTAGGTGGGTTACATTGACTTTTCCAAATATATATTTCTGTAAGTAACCTGCACCCCAATTGAGTAATAAACTTTCGATCACAATCTGACGAATTTTGAAGGAAATTGCTAATTCATAGCTCAATTAAATCATGCAAATGAGCTCAATGTTGTTGAGTCGGCAAAATGAAAGGCATTGATTGCCATTGTAAATGTGTAACGCAATTACCTTACTTTTACTAGTGGTTGCAAAGAGCAATCGTGCTCGCAATTAAGAGCTATCCAACTATCAACTATCTCACAAATTCCAGCCAATATTTGTACCTTAGATAAAGTCTACTTATAGACTGAACCAGTACGATACACAGAGACGAAAACGTTTAGTTGTTCGAGGTTGTTTCAGAATTTGTTACACAAGGATCACAGTTCTTTCGCAATCATTTTTCACCTCTGATTTTGCTTCACTGTCAAAATCACAGTGATCTTTATTCTCGTTAAAATAAGGTTGCAATTGGGTTGCTGCTGTCAGAGGTAAAAAACTGTATCTGAAGTGGGTGTTCATGGGGTAACAGATTATGTTGAGATTAAATTATTTTGGAATAGTTCATCGTCAGCCAAGGATGATCAAAAAACTCTTTAGTATTGAAATCAATTTTCAAGTATTTTCCTAAAAACACATAGTTATAATAAAAAAAAAATTAAACACAGTGTTATTGGGAGATATCGCTACAACGTCAAAAAATACAATAAAATTGGCCCGTTGACTTAAGATTCTTATGATATTTACGTTATAGGTAGAGTCTCGCCTCAATAACAGGAAAATGTTAACTATTAGTTTATGATTGATGACGGATGCTCAAATATTTTAGATAAGTATATAATTAAACTTGTTTTTGAATTCTCTTTGAAACATGTTTGACTAGTTTTGCTAAATATTGGAAATGTGAACCCGCATATTCTTATCGTATTCTTGCAATGTATGCATTTTTTATGTATTATTTGCCTTATGTTAATGGTTTAATTTTTTTAAACTATTACAATTAGAAATTAAAAAATATCTGGCCACTATCCAGTATTTGGCCGGCAGATATCCGACTATCCAGTTTTTAGGTAGCCCGGTATCCGGTATACGACCAAACCACTTATTGTTTCCGTAGCAATGTCAGCAATTCCTATGGGGTAGGCAGAAACTACTGAACACCTAACACCTGCTATGATCCTCACATATTCCTTTTGCTGTTTACATTCATAGACGCACAACGGTTGCGAGTACTACGCACCAGACCTTTCTGAAGAACATAACCATCATTGTATAACATGTATTACAGATTATGTTAACAACGAGGAGATCGGCAGATGTTACAACTTCCACCAGAATCCCTTGAACTGGACTGACGCCTACGCCGTGTGCAGCGCAGAACAATCGTACCTAGCAGTGATCAACACCCAGATGGAAGCCGACTTTCTCGTGAGGCTAACGGAAACAAAAACGAAAAACAAGGTCTCAGGAAATTTCCTAAGTGGAGCGGTTCACTTGGGCTTCCATAACAGACTCAATGATGGCTGGCAAGCAGTAAGAGGTAAGAGACGATTTCTTTCCTGCAATGCAGTACTCCGTAACCACACTTATGTGGTCATACTGATTATGATTAACTAGACCTGCCTTAAGCCTCCGGGAATCTTGAGCCGATTTCCGGCCACCGTAGGCGCGGGCTTGCGAACGGTGAGCAATGGGTAGCTCGCCGCCCGATAAAGACCAGGGCCCGGGTCGACGGCGCGTTGTGTTCCACGTGCGCCTCAAAGAGATGTCAGCAGAATTGACGGGGTCCGCTAGGGCCGATGCCTGCCAGGGTTGCGAAGAATACCGAAAGGGAGATCGTGGCCCCCAGGCAACATGGCAACTGAAGGAACACGGGTGGGTATTAGTCAGTAAGAGTCTGATACGCCCTCCCGCTCCGCCCAGAGCGGGAGAAGTTATTTGATAATTTCCAACCCAAAAAAAAAGGTGGTTTGGTATTTAGCGAAGTCGAATTTTTCGATAAAAAAATTGCAATAATTACATACTTCCTTACAAACTTTCATACCCTATTTAACCACTATAGGGGTAGAATTAAAAAAAAAACAAAAAGCCCTGTCCGATCTATGAGGGTATTGGTAAGTATCGTACTGAGAGTCTATTTATTTTTCCGGTTAATACATGGGGCGCGGGCGGTCATCGATTAGCTGGTGTTTACAAGTCATAACTTATAACCCCTGTTAAAAATTTGCCAAATTTGAATTAATTTGGGGTAATTTTGGTACTAAAAATGTGATTTTTAAATAGCAATAACTTTTTGTTTTCAATAATAATAGGTTTTTCATTACTTTAGGTAATGTTATTGCATGCAGTACCTACGTGCCCCTTTCGGATTTGACAGGGTTTTTTTTTTAACATATTGTATAAATCGGAGGTTATGTTATTTAAATATAGTAAAGGCCCTGATCATATCTTACCGATCAATTTGTGTGGATCTGCCTTAAATATTGTTACTAAGTTTAAATATCTTGGTCACATAATTAGGGATGATTTAGCAGACGATGCTGATCTGGAACAGCAGAGGCGCAGTATCGCATGTCGAAGCAACATGTTGGCTAGACGCTTTTTTCACTGCTCCAACCAAGTTAAAATAACTCTGTTCAAGGCTTATTGTCAGTCGTTCTACACCAGTCAGCTCTGGTACAGGTACACGAAGAGTGCTTATAACACTCTTCGTGTACAATATAATAACGCCTTTAGAGCTATATTAAAGCTGCCCTGGCGGTGTAGTGCGACTGGTATGTTCGCTGAGAACAGAGTTACTGATCTTTCCTGTCTCGATTATGTGCATGTACTAATCAAATTGTATCTGTATAAGTTCACTGTGTGTACCTGCTAAGACGCTTATAATTATGCTGAAATGTAGAACTTAATTTTAATTTCAATTTAATGTAATTTATTGTAATTAATTTTTAATATTGCTATGGGTTAATACCTGAAAATAAAATGAAATAATAATAATAATAATAAGGAACTCTTTTGCAAAATTTATGTTTGCTCGAGATGAATGATTGTTTCGGCATCCAGCAGTTTAGGCTGTGCGTTGTTTGTCCGTGAATTTATGATTTTTATTAAGTAGATAACTTTTTGTTAACAGGCACACCGCTGTACGACACCGGTTACGTCTCCTGGGGCATCGACAAGCTAAACGAGGACCGAGAGAAGTGCGGATCAATGTTCTACAACGGGCTGCTAAACGATATCAGCTGTGACACAAGATGCTTCTTTATCTGTGAACACGAAGTAGACACTCTCGGCTCGCTGTTTGATGATCGATTCAGTGTGTAACTAGTTTTTAATAATTTCAGCCCAGGGGGATTCAGATTCATGTACAGTTTTCGCGTCGATGTCCCTGCCACCCTGTACATAATATTATAAAGAGGTATTTATTTGTTTGTTTGTAATTTTGTATTTAGGGGGTGATCTCCGGAACAGTCGGATTTGAAAAAATATTTTTGAATTATATAGCCCAATTCTTGAGAAACGTTACCTATAAGCTATGTAACTTCACGTTACAACTCTTAGGAGCCGAGCAAAACTCGCGGGCAGAAGCTAGTATGACATAAAGTGCAGTTTAAATAATTATGTAATTAGTTGATTTAATTTAAAATTAAATCAACTAATTACATATTTAAACTCGGTGAACACGAGCAATAAAATGTATCTACTTCAATAATTACGGGAATTACGAAAATTACGGGTGATGAATCTTGGATTTATCAATATGATCCAGAAATTAAGCGTCAGTCGACCGTGTGGCTGTTTCAAAATGAACCAACGCCTACCAAAGTGAAGCGAGCCAGAAGTGCAGGCAAAATTTAGATCGCAAGTTTTATTTCTTTGCCGGGTTATCTGGTGTCAGTACCCTGACGAGATCAAAGGAGCATCAATGCTGAATGGTATGTTACCAAATGTTTGCCAGAAATTTTTACTACTGCAAGCAGCAAGCGACCAAACACTGGCCTCCGTGGGCTACTGCTTCACCATGTCAACGCGCTGGCTCACTCGGCGCTCAAAACAAGGGACTTTTTGGACAGCACACCGGTCAAATTTATAGGTCATCCTCCTTACAGTCCCGATTTGGCTCCGTGCGACTTTTTCTTGTTCCCCAAAATAAATCAACTCAAAGGAAAACAGTTTTCATCACCTGAAGATGCACTGGCTGCATTTGAGAAGGAGATTGGACAGGTGTCTGATGCGGACTGGAAAATCTGTTATGAAAATTGGTTTAGACGTATAAAACTGTGTAAAGACGCCAACGGAGAGTTCTTTGAAAAGATATAATAAAAAAAAATTATAATCTGTATTATATTTTTTTCTAGTATCACAAAACTTTCTGAGTGCCCCACGTAATCTAGTTTAAATTTATTTCACCCCATGGGAGATGGCACTGCAGTGATCGATGTACATGCAATCCAGCCTACTAGCGATCTTTTTTAGGATATTGTTGGAGCTGGCCCGTAGTCTGCGCACCAGGGATGCACACCTCATTCGCATCTTTGCGTAAAAGCAATTAATATGTGCGTCCGCGAACATTCCCCATGCAGTACAAAAACGGGGCAGCCACACCAATACCCTGAAAGCGTTGTTGTATTGGACACGAAGGGCGTTGCACGACCTTTGGGTATATCTGGCCCACAGGCTGCACGTATAAAACGTTGTACAATAAGCTCAAATCAGAGTAATTTTGACATTTTAAGTGAGCAGCGTGCAAACCTGCGAGCCAGCATGTTCGCCCTTACCGAAAACGCCCTTCGTTCCCGCTCAATATCGAGTCCATCATTGAGGTCAGGGGTCAATAATATGACCAAGATATTTAAATGTAAATACTCTTTGTAGTGGAGTCCCATTGAGTAATACAGGTGGGTCATAACCCGGTCTACCCCCAGCCTCAAAGACCATGATCTCCGACTTATTGGAGTTATACATCAAACCATGTGTTTTGGCATACTGCTCACATTTGGCGACCAACTTTCTGAAACCACAGATTGACGCGCTCAGAAGCACCATTACATCTGCATAGCTAATATTATTTACACAAATACCATCTATATAGCAACCCACTCTGGTGTTGCTGAGCTCGCCAATCCTGCCTCACCCCGCATTCCAACCTGTATGGCCTGGAAAAAGTTCCAGCCCATCGTACACTATTGATCTGGTTACCATACAACTATTTAAAGATTTTTATAAGCTCCGTTGGCAACCTATCCTTCTCCATCTTTCTCCACAATACGTCATAAGCAACCAGATCAGAAGCCTTGAATAAGTCGAGGAAGCTAGCATAAATCGGCGTCCCACGCTGTGTATAGTAAGTATGTGATAGTATGCTTAAGGCACAACACTGCACTTTCTGTTGACAAACCACGCCGAAACCCGAATTGGTTGTCATGATCATTTACAGTTTTATTTATTTGTGTATTAAGCAGACGGTCAAACACTTTTGATATTTTGATTTATAGTAGCTAGAGAGATGGGCCTATTGAATGCCGAGCGACGAAATGTAAGTTTTTACGCACAATATTGAGAGATTTACCATGTTATTTTAAGACCATAGACTTCTTATAGGTTTTCCTGTAATCTATGAGTAAAGAGCCATACTATGTATTTTTTTCAAAATTTTTCGTTCTGTAGTTTCGGAGATAAGGGGGGGGGAATGGTCAATTTTCATTGAATTTATTAAATATCTTTAAAAGTGTTTATTTTAAAATTATATAAAAAATATATTTGAGATCCTCGCAATAAGCCCTTTCATTTGATATGTCACACGGTACTGTCAGCAAAACTTTTTTTTTAAATTTTCTTGTTTGCGCCCCAAAAGTGACCCCTATATTCAAAATTAATTTATTTACGTTACACATTCGTGTGTGGGTCACAGAAATACAAATGTGTACCAAATTCCAACTTAATCGGTCTATTACATTCGGAGTAAATTGGCTGTGACAGACGGACAGACAGACAGACAGACAGACAGACACACGAGTGATCCTATAAGGGTTCCGTTTTTCCCTTTTGATGTACGGAACCCTAAAAAATGCATTCTAAAAATTTTTGAAGTGAAAGCTTGTAAAACCCTAATTATTGTTTCCAAAATCACGATAAATGACGTGACGAATTTTAACTATATCAAGCATCCATTTTCCTTAAAAATAAAAATAAACTAACAACAGTAGGTAATATACGATTGTATACTACATACATAATTATTGACTTCTAAAGGTACGGTTTTATGCTGCGGCCACATTTACGGTCGAACAATAGTGTCAGATTGTTGTGATTAAAACTTTATAAAGTCAACGTCGAAACTGAAATAATGAAGTGTTGCCTAGCACGCGAAGATTGTGACGACAAGACCTATTGATTCAGCAACCGAAAGTGTACCACGAAGGACATATTTTGTGTTCGGTGAATACTCGCGATCTAGCAATACTCCCAGTATTGCTAGAACGCGAGCATTCACCGATACCGCTAAACATTTCATAGAATCTGCGCGAACAATGATAGAACAACGAACAAATGTGTGTGACCGAGCGGGACTAAAAGCATTCGCTCGTTTTGTTAAAACTCACCTTAATGTGTCCGCAAGGTAAAACTGGTTAAACAAGATTGGCTGCCGGAAAATCTACTAAACATCCTCCTGATGCATTTGCCGAGCGCGGTTCAATACGTCAGTCGTATCATTCCACAAAATGTTTTCGAAAACTTTGTTTATCTTTCTTATTGTGAACTTGGTGGCACATTCATGTAAGTATAGATAAATAGAAAACTCTTTATTGTACACTATACCAAATAATAACTTTTGAGGTATACTTACCAACTTATATACTTATAACTAATAGTATAAGAGATAGCCGTACTTTTGGTAACTATCGCTAAGAAGGCTGATTCAGTACCTATTTAGTAGGTGTAGGGCCCTCCTCTTGTGACAATGATGACGGTCTGCCCGCATGCGGCCAGCAAAGTGACTTTCTATGCCCGCTCAAAGACAAGCTATTGTTACCAAAAATTAACAATAACTAGGAAGGATGATACAAGTACGGCATTATAATATGAGGATAGTAGGTACCTGTATGAACAGTATAAAAGCTGACGATATTCATCGGCCGGTTCACTAGATTTGGTCGCTCAAAGACATGTTATGGTTACCAAAAATGAATGATCACTAGGAAAGCGTTTATGTTATTTTGAATGATCATAAGTACTTTCATGTTTCGAGTTATTTTGTTTGATGTTGATTTTGTTTTATATTAGATTTATTTACAAAGACATATTTTGTGTGTTTCAACATTCTAAGTTCCAAATAAGAAACATTACCATTACCCTTAAAGATTAACATTATTGTTTTTGTACCAAAAGCAATACAGAAGTAGGTACCTATATCGCATTATGCCATGCAATTATTAAAATCAATAAAATAAAACTAGTGAGGTTTTCTTGTATGTCCATTAAAAGCCAACACAGTAGGTACGAGTATGTATATATCAGTTTTAATGTTTCCATAATATATACCTAAATTCAAATTCTTTATTGCGAACTAAGTGTACAAAATTTTGAAGATGTACCAACCTAATGATACCTAATGTCGATGCTAGACATGATAAGAATAATGAAAAAGTATTACGACGGAAGTAAATCACAAAATATATCATTTAGTACTTACTCAATATTTTTGATATGTTGAATTGGCTATAGCTCCTGAACCATCATCAGTTTTTATACTGTTTACATAGGTACTGCGTATACTTTAATACTATATAAGTATCAGCCTTCCTAGTGATCGTTCATTTTTGGTAACCATAACACGTCTTTGAGCGGCCATATCTAGTGAACCGGACGATAAATTAATATCGTCAGTTTTTATACTGTTCACACAGGTACTCATATTATAATGCCGTACTAGTATCAGCCTTCCTAGTTATTGTTCATTTTTGGTAACTATAACTCGTCTTTGAGCGGCCATAGATAGTCACTTGGCCGGCCGCATGCGGGCAGACCGTCATCATCGTCACTAGAGGAGGGCCCTACACCTACCAATTTCTGAATCAGCCTTCTTAGCGATAGTTACCAAAACTACGGCTATCTCTTGGAAAATAACGTTTATGTCTCGTTTTAAAGTGAATCCTTGTGACAGCCATCCTATGAGGACTCAGGACTCCTCGAACTTAGCATACATACATCCACTACAATATAATATTTTACAAATCTATTATCATTCAATGGCAAAATACAGATACTTAGTCGTTTTAGTTTTGCATACTTTTTGTTTTAATTTTATTTGTATGCTTGTTTTAGTCATTTAAATGACTAATATATACTGACAATTAAATAGCCATGGAAACTCAAAAATAATATAAACATCGAATATTTATTTTCGTTAAACTAACTTTCTCTATTATATTCATAGATGAACAAAGGCTTAAAAAAAAATTCCGAAAGGATTACACTTATTTAGACGCTGCCGAGAGTTTCTATAAGATCCACACTATACCAATTACTTGGGCTGATGCCAAGCGAGTGTGTGCTCTGGAAGGGGCAACTTTCTGGCACCCAGAAAACGACAATGAATTACGCGCAGTGTTATCATTTTGGGAAACAACTAGGCCGACTGTCAAGTGGTTGTGGACAGGGCTATCAGACAGGTTGGTGGAAGGACGATTTGAGACCGTCGACGGTACGTACATAATACTCTGTATTCGTTCTATTCAGGTAGAAGTTCACACGGGCCCTGGAGGGAAGTGCCCTGTACATTATATTTATAGTATACTTTTAATCCCAGTAATACGTTCCCGTAGGGTGATTTTCGACATCAACGCGGGCGAAGCCGCTAGCAAAAGCTAATTAATAATATTACATTATAGTCCGTAGTTATAATTGAGCCAAACATTAGGGACGAGCCTAATACATAGCTTTAAATAATCAAATTTCATATTTCTAGGAAGGCCGAGTTCTGAGGTATACATCAATTGGCAGATGGGTCAACCGGACAATAACGGTAATGAGGACTGTACGCACTTAGGTATAATAGGAGATATGAATGATTTCACATGTGACAGCAAAGCTCTCTTTATTTGCGAGAAGACCCTCCAATCGCTAGAGTGGAACCAACACTGCGATATGCCTAATTTAGGTAAGTAGGTTGTTATCTCTGTAACTATGTTATGTATACAACACCGGATGACCGTCTGGAAAAAAGGTTGTTATAGATGAAAGGAGTAACTCCCAAAATAACTTATATTGTTAAATTATATGTTGCACAAGAATTACGAACAGATACTACTTTAATTTATTCTAAACTCTCTGACTCGACAGACACAAAAAAGGACGTTAAGTTTTTCACGAATTTAATCATTTTCCGGAAAACTTTTCGAATTTTTCTTTCCATAAAAACCTGATTCGGGTTATTACGACCATTTTAAAATAAACAATAGCCAAATCAGTCCGGCAGTTCTCGAATTATGCGCTTACGAACGAACATAATTTAATTTTATAATAAAGAAGATGTTAAAAAAATTACAATACTGTTTTTGACAATATCAACAAAATAAATAAGTACATATTTTAATGTAATGTATCATTACATTAAAATATGTACTTAACCATCGCATTAGGGCAACCTTTGAAGATAGATTTAAGGTAAAACAATACACAGATAAAATTATTTCAGATTACACTTTCAGTAAGAATACTGGCAAGTGCTACAAGCTCCACACAACACCACTAACGTGGACCGATGCAAATGACAGGTGCCAACTAGAACAATCTACCCTGGCAGTAATCAGCAATCAGCTGGAAGCAGATTTCCTTGTCAAGTTAACGGAATCTACACCGAAACCAAGAGTCAAGGGGAAATACCAAAGAGGAATTTATCATCTGGGCTTTCATAACAGATTCAGCGAGGGCTGGGAGACAGTTAAAGGTTAGTGTGTTTATCTCCCAATTTAATCCGATCCAGCCTGTCCCTTGCTATCCTCCTCTAGCGACGCCATAAGCCGAGGTCGGTACACCACAGGAGGGCCCTTAGCGTGTAGTCGCTTAGTTTGTAAGTTTTATGCCCTGGGTGGAAGCCTTAATTTATAGAGGCACCCACAGGAAAGTCCGGTTAAGCAACCGACAACCTCCTAGGTTGACGTATGAGTGCTGCGACTTTTCTCAGCACAGTTCAGAAATCGAATGAGACGTGCGTAATGAATAATGATACACCTTTGGAGCTTCATTCGTCAATCATTTGAAATTTTCAATCATGCAATTGATCGTTTAGGAGACCCTTAACATTGTCAATCGCTTCTATTGCATTTTGTAGACGATCATTTTGCGCATCAATATGTATCAATCTCGTAAACATTGACAATATTGCAATTGATCGTTTCGAGGACTCTTAGGCGCAACTTGACGTGACGAACATCGACTACAAATAAAAAAAGAATCATCTAGTCTCATTTAGACTTTTTAGAAAATACTACTAATATTTTAGGAAACGTCAACTCTACACGTGAAAGGAAATGTTTTAAATATTCTTCGTTGAAAAAAATTATGTCATTACCTTTAGGTATTCAAAAACTACGAATGTTTTCATAGTTGGGTTTCTTTTTTCAGGAACACCATTCAAAGTACATGATGTTGAAACCTGGTTTGACAATTACCAGCCGGACGGAGAAGAGGAGTGCGGCTCAATGTTCTTTAACGGTCGTCTGGTCAATACTAACTGTGATACGAAGAGCTTCTTTATCTGTGAACACGAAGTAGAAAACGTAATTACACCTGTTAGCGTCAGTTTAACCAACTCACAACCTTATGTCGGTGGTGGCATATAATGATAAAACTGTGGAAGCAAAATTAACGAACCTAATGTAATATCAATGCTCCAATCCAATGCCCCAATGTCCAGGTTAGTTACCAATCACACGAAAAGAAGAATGCTCCAATTACTGTTTCTAATATTAAAATACATGTTCTAATTTGTAGTGCTGTTTTATTCATATTTTATTACATGTATATTATCTAAACTAATACACTTGAGAGCAATAAAATCGCACACCCCTTGTAATTTGGTTTATTACTGATTGTTTTCTAAAATCTGAAGATATTGAGTAAAAATCATTAGACAAAATTAATCATACAAGCTTAGCTTTACAAAAACATAAAATAATTAAAATCATTGACCTTCACGTAACTTACAAAAACCGACCGTACACCGAATTCCCCAAATTCACGCGTTTGCGTTGTCACTACTTGCACCCTTAGCTTTATTGGAGTTTTTAATCAGTTGAACCGTATACCGTCATACCGAAGGTCAACGTGATAACATCTCTACTGGAAGCATACGGATTTACTGGAAAAATATGGATACCACGCCCGCAGAAGCCGCTCAAGTTATTGCCTTGCTCGAAGCAGGCCATAACCAAAGTGAAGTGAGCAACTTCACTTTGGTTATGGCCTAAATTTGAGCCACTACTCTTCGTCGTGTATACCAGAGGTTCCAAGAGACCGGTGGTTACATTCGGCGACCAGGATCTAGCCGGCGACGCACAACATCAGAGCGTGATGACCGCTTTCTTGTGACAAGCTCTTTGAGAAATCGGCAACTGAACGCGGTTCAACTGGGACAACAGCTTCGAGAAGTTCGCAATGTCAGTATAAGTCGGTGGACAGTTCGAAGAAGACTAGGTGAAGCAGGAATGACTTCACATCGCCCAGCAAATGGTCCCAAATTGACCACACCGACAAGCCCGGCTACAATTTGCTAGGGAACATTTAAATTGGACGTATGACCAATGGCGGGCTGTTATGTTCTCTGATGAGTGCAGAATGACTTTACATGGTCATGATGGACGCTCTAGGGTCTACAGAAGGTCATCAGAGCGATTTTCACAATGCTGCATAAGCGAACGTGTGGCTTTTGGAGGTGGATCGTGTATGTTTTGGGGTGGCATAATGTTGGACACTAAAACTGACATTGTATTCATCACTACGGCGAATACCGGCCCGAGATCGAGAAGTTTGACAGCTGCACGATACGTCGAAGAAGTGCTCGAAGAACATGTGAGGCCGCTTGCGTGGCTTATGGGAGAAGATTTTCTCTTAATGCACGACAACGCCAGACCGCATGTTGCTAGAACAGTTTGCGACTACATGGAAGACGTTGGAATCACCGCGATGGAGTGGCCAGCTCGTAGTCCTGATCTCAATTCGATTGAGCATGTTTGGGATGAGCTAAAAAGAAGAGTTCGAACAAGAAGCCCTGCTCCTACGCGCCTCCAAGAGCTTCAACTTGCCATTGAAGAGGAGTGGAACGCCATACCACAAGATTTCATGGTGAAATTAATACGGTCCATGAAAAACCGATTAAGAGCTGTAATCAAGGCTAGGGGAGGGAATACATCTTATTAAAAAACAATTTGATCAAGTATTTTGAGTTTTATTTTTATTCTTTCTTAAGCGAAATTGGGTAATTTTATCCGTATGTTGGGTTTTGTGCCCTAAAACCCCCTATGGGTATTTTTTTACACTGTATTTGATATCATTAGAAAGGTACTGAAGTAAACATTCAAATAGTGTAAGTTTTATTTTAATATGTATTTCACATTCATGAAAAAAACTGCTTTAACAACAAAAAGTCAACGTGTGCGATTTTATTGCTCTCAAGTGTATTTTTAAGAGAAAATATTTGAGTTTTGTATGTTTGTTTGTTACGTTTTCACTCTAAAACGGCTAAACGGATTAGATGGAATTTGGCACATAGATAGACCATGACTTGGTTAGGACATAGGATACTTTTTATCTCGATATTCCCACGGGATCGAGACTTATGCGGGTGAAACCACGAGGCGCATTTAGTAAGTTCATAAAGTAATGTTCTTAACGGCCGAACCCAATAACCTATCTACCACCACTTTTGGCATACCGGAGATAAAAAACCTATCTATCGATGGTTTTAACGTCCCAGTAATCTGTCAGTGAATAAAGGACCTTACGGAATTTTGGGACGACATTCAATGACAGATAGAATTATACTGTCTACGATCAATAGCGATCTGTCTTTTACTGAAAATAGGTTATTGGGTTCGGCCGTAAATGGGCTAATTTTTCAAACGTCAGATATCTTTTATCTCGAGAATAATTATCTTTTTAACTGAAAGGTTGACTGGCAGAGAAAGCCTTGTGGCATTAGGTCCGCCTATGCACATTGAAGTTTAAATCTATACTAATATATTATAAAGAGGTAAAATTTCTGTTTGTATGTCTTTTTGTATGTAGGGGGTAATTTCTGGAACTACCAGTCGGACTTGAAAAATTATTTTTGCATTGGATAGCCCAATTCATGCGGAAGGTTATAGGCTCGCGAACGAAGCCGCGGTAAGAAGCTAGTAAATAATAAAATAAATATTGTCTGTATATTGTCGCCAGCAGTGTGCCGAAGTTTCTGAAAATACTTAGATTAGCTTACGTGTCCTTGCAGTTAGTTTTCCTTCCAACACGCGTAGCATGACCACCGTAGAAACGGGTTTTGTCGACGGAAGAATAGACAAAATGACAGATAAACAATCACAATCTGTCATTTTGTCTATTCTTTCGTCGACAAAACCCGTTTCTATGGTGGTCATGCTACGCTATTATTATATCCAAGGTACTTACTGGCAAAGGTCGAACAGCAGCATTCTAAAAAAAATATCTGAACTAAAATAGGCTTCTCAACCTCCTTTCTAGCCATACTATCTTTCGCACAATCCATCTCATTGACCTCTGAGATCGTAACTACTTAACCGGGCTTTCCTGTGGCTGCCTTAAGCTTCTAAACTCAAAGCCTCCAGCCAGCAGGGGCAAAAACTAAACCTATATACTAGCTCTTATATACTTATATACTCGCTAACGGCACCCCCGTGGGGTACGAACCTCGGCTTAGGGCGTCGCTGAGGGCAGACAGGCTGGACCAAAGGTGGGTAATTATTATTATCTGCGGAAATTAAAGCTACAGGCTCAGCTTCGACGCGGGCTGGCGCATCGTTTTCGATCAAAGGTCGGGGGGGAGTATCATTTACTCGGGGTCGCGGTCGCATAGGACCTCGTCTGCGAGGTCGGAATACCATCGTTTCTGTGGGCATCCCCTACTCTTATAACCTCCACATTCATACTGAAAACCTTCCACATAACATCACGCCTGTATTCCCCGAAGGGTTAGGCAGAAGTGCAGCTATAGTACACACACACATTTCGCCAGTTATGTTTAAGTCCCATGTAATAGGGGACGAGCCTATTGCCATCATCATCATCATCATTATTTCAGCCGAAAGACGTCCACTGCTGGACATAGGCTTCCCCTAAGCACCGCCACTTCGACCGATTTTGTGCTTTCCGCATCCATCCTGCGGCCTTCACAAGGTCATCGATCCATCTTGTGGGAGGCCTTCCAACGCTACGTCTTCCGGTACGTGGTCCCCACTCCAGAACCTTTCAACCCCATCGGCCATCCGTTTTGTGAGCAATGTGCCCTGCCCATTGCCACTTAAGTTTGGCAATTCTTCGGGCTATGTCGGTTACCTATTGCCGTCAACCGGGCACAAATCCAGACTCCGGGCTGCTACTGAGCAATTCCGAATGGAAAAACCCAATAACACTGCCCGACCCGGGAGTAGCGCTTGCGTCCAATTGACCAACGAGACAGTCTCATCACATCTCATACCATGAAAATCGATTTCCACACAACTTCTCGGCTACCGGCGCCACTGTCTGCAACGGCGTGGAACATCATCATCATCTGCCTAGCCTTTTTCCAACTATGTTGGGGTCAGCTTCCAATCTAATCTGATGCAGCTGAATACCACTACAAACACAAAACACAGCACAAACACACAAACCCAAAACACAGCACAAACACACAAACCCAAAACACAGCACAAATAAAACAGTCGCACAAACAAAACAACAAAGCAGCTGCACAAATGACAGCCGGGACCAACGGCTTTTGGGACGAGTTGCAGAATGAAAATATTATTTATTTCGATTTTCTGCAAGTCGTCCTAAATGGGCCGTAGGCATGTAGGACTACTTGATGAATTACTCGGCTTTACGTGCTTTCCGAGGCACGGAGGGTCTTGGTATGTAAAGATGGTCACCCATCCACGGATCAACCGCGGCAAGCGTAGCTTAACCTGGGCGATCGACCCGTGTGGCTGTTATTACTTAGCCACAAGCCCCTCAACGTTGTCGTCGTCCTCGTCGTCGTTCAACGTCGTAGTAACTAACCAATGAATAATATATTTTTTGTAAAAAGTTTTTATTTTTCACTTTTTGGTTGTGGTACCTTACTCCACACAAATTTGAATACCACTACCTGGTATGTAAATAACAGTGACAGAAACTTATCATATCATCCACATACTAAGTGGGAAAAAATACGTATTATTGAAGCCAACTCAAAAACTACCCAAGCAAAGTTAATAATATTTATATGGGACCACCTCTGAAGTGTGGTAGGTCTGAGAGGTGGTCCCATATATTTTTTTTAAACAAAAAAGAATCATCAAAATAATTAGCGGAGTAATCGCGTAACAAATATACAAAAAAAATACAGTCGAATTGAGAACCTTTTGGAAGTCGGTTAAAAAAAAGTTAATCTAGGTAAATAATACTGGTGGGTTTATTGAATAACAGAAGATTTCAACGCGAGGCGAGCAAAAACCGGTTTTATTGATTTCTACACTATGGACGAAATGACGTGTTTTATTTAACAACTCAAAGTTGATTCATTCACATTTTCCTCTTAACTAGCGTTATTAAATTATATGAAACAAATATATAAATAAACATGAATACATAGGTATGCCGTCGGCTTTAGGCTGCGGACACATTATCGGACGAACATTCGTGTTGGATGGCTGCGATAAAAACTTCGTAGGTAGCTAGTTTTCAGAAATCGACAACTTTCTAGACTACGTTACTAGACAGGTGTTGTTGCAAAAAAAATTACGCGCACATTCGCCGACTCACCAAGTGTGTTTTGCAACTGATGATTTACAAAGTTTTGCCAGGTGAGCGAAGTTTGTCGCGATAAAACATTTTGATTCGTACTAACCGACACAACGTCGCGATCGCGACATCGCGACGAACACATTCGCTGATACCGCTAATGTAGCCGCAGGATAAAACAGGATAAACAAGATTGACTGCCGTAGAATCTGCAAAACATCCTCATAATATTGTAAGTTTGCCTACTGCGGTTCAAGTCGAATGTCGTTACTTACCATAAAATGTTTTCGAAAACTTTGTTAATCCTTCTGATTGTGAACTTTGTGTCTGATTCATGTAAGTATACCTATTTGTAACTAACTTTTATGTTTTGTTTTCTAGTGAATTCTCATGAAACGATCCAACACGGCTATCCTATCAGAATCAAAATAAGAATTTATTTATTTGTAAAAATGTAACAATGTTCTGTGAAAACACGTCCTCGATATTGGCTTATGGTTACTGACATATTTACCAAAATTAACAAGTTGAAAAAATGTAAGTCATTGTGATTGCAAAAGAGAGTTGCAAGTTTGTAACTTTTCTATAATTAAGAACATTTATCTTTTTATAGATGGGCAAAAAGCCAACAAGTTTTTCCGAAAGGATTACCATTATATAGAAGCAGTCGAGAGTTTCTATAAAATCCACACGATACCACACACGTGGGCTGATGCCAAGCGAGTGTGTGCTCTGGAAGCAGCCACTTTCTTCTATGCAGAAAATGATGATGAAGCAAGTGCAGTGTTATCGTTTTGGAAAAAAACAAAGCCTACAATCAAGTGGTTGTGGGTGGGAATATCAGACATACTGGTTGAAGGAGTATTTGAGACCGTTGACGGTACGTATTTTGTTCATTTCGTGCCACAGGTGTAGGTAGCTACCTATTTCTTTAAAATAATTCTGTATTCGTTCCATTTACATAAGTTAGGGACCTGCAACTTTAAGTGAAGCACCAAAGAAATTAAAGCTTCACATTGAATATAATTTACTGGTCACGGTCACACTCAAGCAAATTTGTATCACACAGCAGACTTGATTTTTAAATTTCTGACGCTTTTTGTCAAAATATTTGACAAAAAGCGTCAGAAATCTAAAAAGCCTATTCCAAAGTCAAATCATTTATTTCAACTAAGCCATTAAAAGGCACTTTTGTACGTTAATTCACAATAGATTGGATTAAAATTGAGAAATTGATTCTAGGAGCCAAAAGGTAGTTTCGTGTGGAGAAGAATGGGAAAGAAACTACATAGTTACTCTTTTAAAATGATGAATATTTTGTATATGTAACCGTATAATTATGAACTTCGTTAGTTTATAATCTATCGGTATTATTTCCGTTAGATTATAAACTGTCGAAAAATTGTGAACTGCAACGAACCATTTACAATTTAACGCATTATTTTTCGCTAGTTTATAATCTTTCCATGGGAAACTGACAAATTGTGAACTGGTATCAAACTTGCTTGCGACGTAACGCACCTTGCGCTAATATTAAATATCCTGCCTGGCTGCGAGCAACTTGGAAGTAGCGCTCGCCGGCCGCTGCCGCGGCACCGCTCGCTTCGCTCGCTCGGCTCGCGTGCGGTTGGTCACAGTTCTAACCTAACCTAACCTATTTCACCCAGTTCACAATTTTTCGACAGTTTATAATCTAACGGAAATAATTCCGACAGATTATAAACTAACGGTTCTCACAATCTTACGGTGATATAATTATAATTATATGTGAAGCCGATACTAAAATTATTATAATGCAATCGGTACTACGTTTAAAAATTAAGCAATCACAGATAAAACAACTATGTTAATAGATGCCGTGATGCTTACATATTTACAAATATTGTAACCGTAAACAATTTTTCCTAACATTTCATCCCATGACCGATAATGGTATGGCCATTATCGTTTGCAAACGAAATTATTTTCTTCTAAATGAAAAATCAATTCAATTACGATAATGAGTATATTCCAGTTGATGATAATTTCTACCAAACGCAACGACATTTATACATTTTTGAAAGAGACGGCGGTCGGTAAAATGTCGTCTAATTATTATGTTGCTAATATAAAAATGCCGCTGCGTTATTTCAATCAATCAATCATTTATTAATTTGCGAATATGGGTACAAAAGAAAAGGTCTTAAACAAACAATAGTGTCCATTAGCCATATCCTACCATAAGGCATGCAAATTTACAAATTTTAATATATTAATTAATTTATCAATATATTAATCATGTATTTTCTCATATTTCTAGGGAAGCCATTCTCTGAGGTGTACACCAACTGGTTTAACCAGGGTATACCGGACAATTACGGAGGAAACGAGGACTGTTTGATCCTTGACTTACAAAGCAAAATGAACGATTACATATGTGACAAAAAATCTTACTTCATTTGCAAGAAGAGTCTCCAGTCACTCGAGTGGAACTATCAGTGCAATATACCTAATTTAGGTAGGTTTTGATAGCTGTAGGTAAGGCAACGCTCCGGAGAGTGCAACTTTACTGCGTTATAACTCACTAGGAATGGCATGACAATACTTTTCATTTTGGCAATACAACAAAATGTAAAGAAAGTTCTTCTGTTCGACAGTAGAAAGGGCCTAGAATCAAACGATACACAACGGATACAAAAACGCACACATACACACACACCACACTCACATCACACAAACACACCAGATATACCATACGACACCTGAAATCGCGTCTCTAGTCTCAGCTCTGGAATTCGTAAACCTTTTTTTTTTGTTGGGTAATTATCAAATAACTTCTCCCGCTCTGGGCGGAGCAGGAGGGCGTATCAGAATCTTACTGACTAAAACCCACCCGTGTTCCTTCAGTTGCCTATATGCCCAGGGGCCAGGGTATCCCTTTCGGACTTTCCCGCGACCCCGAAATTTGTACCCCTAGCCCTAAGATAAAGAATAACTGTCTAGTTTGGGGTTCACTGGTAAATAATATTTTGGAACCTAGCTATAGGTAATGTTTTAAGCTCTCATGTCGTCTCAACTTGGTGTTAGCCTGTAAACCTGCTTACTATACCTATTACCAGGACAATAAACTATTTTCTATGCTCGGAGTTTCTTTGAAAAACGTGGAATTACCTAATGTTGTTATTCTGTTACATTTCGCCAAACAGTTACAACCAACAGTATCTGCCTAGCCTTTTCCTTTATTATTATGTTGGGGTCGGCTTCCAGTCTAACCGGATGCAGCTGAATACCAGTGAAATTTTCACATGGAGCGACTGCCTATCTGACCTCCACAACCTAGTTACTAGGTAACACGATAATACCCCTTGGTAAGACTGGTTGTCAGACTTTTGGGCTTCTAACTACCCGTAACGACTGTCAAAGATCTACAAATGACAGCTGGGACCAACGGCTTGACGTGCTTTCCGAGGCACGGAGGGGTCTCGGTATGTAAAGATGGTCACCCAACCACGGAACAACTGCGGCAAGCGTAGCTTAACCTGATCGATCGACCCGTGCGGCTGTTATTACTTAGCCACAAGCCCCTCTACAGCAGTTACAGCCAGACATAATGCACATTTAGGTGTAAAGCCCATTATATCTATCTATTAGGTACTTATTATGTGTCGTGATGCAACACTACATTTATTATTTCAGATTACATTTTCAGTAAGGATACTGGCAAGTGCTACAAGCTCCACACAACTCCACTGAACTGGACCGAAGCGTATGCCATGTGCCAGCTAGAACAATCCACCCTGGCGATGATCAGTAACAGTCGGGAAGCCGATTACCTTGCGAAGTTAGTGGAATCCACGCCGAAACCAAGGGTCAAAGGAAAATACCATAGAGGAATTTATCATCTGGGCTTTCATAACAGATTAAACGAGGGCTGGCAGACAGTAAAAGGTACGTTATACGTGTATCTCTTTTGATATTGAGGTTTCTGAATGCTCCTGCGAAGGTGGATCAGGAGCCACTTGAGTTCCTTGCGAAATAGAGAAACATAAGGGAGGATCATGTTTCTCCCGAGAACGAAAAGAAAACGAATTTCAATATTTATCTTATCAGCTACTCAATCTGCCTAGCCTGTTCCCAACTATATTGGGGTCGGCTTCCAGTCTGACTGAATACTAGTATTTTATATGGAGCGACTGCCTATCAGACGTCCACAACCCAGTAACTGGGTATTACGATATCCCTTGATAGACTTGTTGTCAGACTTTAGGGCTTCTGACGACCTGTAACGACTGTCAAAGATCCACGAATGACAACCGGGACCAACGACTTAACGTGCTTTCCGAGGCACGGAGGAGTCTCGGTATGTAAAAATGGTCACCCATCCACAGACCAACCCTGGCAAGCGTAGCTTAACCTGATGAATCGACCCGTGCGGCTGTTATTACTTAGCCACGAGCTCCTCTTATCTTATCAGCTACTGTGTGATTGTTATCCTACTTAATGTGAAAGTTTGTCAAGATGGATGGATGGATGTTTGTTGTTCTTTCACGCAAAAACTACTGAACGGATTTGGATGCAATTTAGCACACAGATAGTTTATAACCTGGATTAACACATAAGATACTTTTTTAGGAACACCGATGAATGTGGATGCCGATGTCTGGCTCGACAATTACCAGCCGGATAGTAATGACCATGAGGAGTGCGGCTCAATGTTCTACACCGGACGTCTGATCAACACCGATTGCGATGCCAGGAGCTTCTTCATTTGTGAACACAAACTAGATAACATAAAATCACCTGATAGCGTCAGTTTATCCGATTCAGTGCTGCAGCCTTATGTTGGTGGTGGCGTAGAATAATAAAACAGTAGAAGCAAAACTTGTCCTTTCCTTGAGGTATTCCACTCAGGGCACTAATTTCAACGGTAAGTACTTGACCAAACGGTGCCTAAGCTGTTTCACTAACCGCACTGAAACAAAAATGTATGAGTGCAGTTCGGTGGAACAGCTTATTAATATTATTTTCAGTCCACGAATGGCACCTGCATACAATTTGTAGTGATGGGAATGTATAGTACAAATATGTTCTTAATGACCCTCGGCAAACCTCGTATTTCGTCAGTCGTCGGATTTCTATCAATTGCCCTTTGCACTTGGTGCAGACCGGGCGCTCTCAATCGACTTTGATGTATATAGAGTTGTTAATACTCTTTTATTAGTTAGTGTAATTTATTTAATAAATGGTAGGAAAGCTGCTAAAGTCGCAGGCACGATAGATAGGAAAATAATTTTACAGCTCTATAAAGTTCACACGAATATTCAAAACCAACAAAAAAGTACTTAGTTCTGAATTCAAATTATTATACACGATAAATCTAATAATTGATAGACATGGAAATTAGCATTCGTTTGTATTCGGAAATGCGATGATTCCCGAGGGACATTAAGAAAATAAAAATACTGATAAGTGTATGTATTTTTGTTCAGGATATTGATTCGGTCACTGTTGGTCAAGTGCGTGTCGGACCACTTACAATAAAGGGCTCCATTGTCGTCCACAATGAACGCTATTAAATATTTACGTATGCAATTTGTATAACCTTGAATTCAAATCACTTAAATGTCACCCGGGTGAATTAACACGGGGAATATTTAATGTCCTAGTTTCAAAGTAATATAATTAAAACTAAAAAAAGAGCGATGACGTCACTGAAATGGCTCTTAAGGATAACATAGACTCTCAATTCATACAAATATTCAGGCAAATGTCATCGGAATGACTTTGGCCTTTACATCTGTTTAGAATAGAACGAATTTGAAAGAATTTCCAAGAAAAAACTATATTTGGAAAAAAAACGCGTGACAAGCATTTATCCTTAACTTAAATTATTTAATCAATAAAATTAACTTTATTTAGTATAGAAATGTTGTCAATTCTGGCTCCCTTTTACAAACTTGTTTTTAGTGTCTTCGAAAGGTTTCGAAGATACTAAAAACAAGTCATTAAATTAGGATAATGCTAAAGGAAACCTATCAATACCAAGATATCAGGTATCGTAAGAGCTGTTTACGCTGAGCTTTGTTTGAGCTGTAACGGTGAAGGAAAACATCGTGAGGAAACCGGCATGTCCTAGAACCGAAAATTCGAAGACATGTGACATCTACCAACCCGCACTGGGCCCGCGTGGTAGATTACGGCCCACTCCCTCTCACAGAGAGGAGGCCTGTGTCCCAGCAGTGGGAACATTTATAGGCTGATGATGATGATGAAGAGCTGTTTCAATTTTTTTTTTAAGGACACCAAGTAACTTTAAATTATGTCACATTTAGTCCTCATTCGCACGGGCGCTATTTTAAGCAGTTACAAGAGATTACATTAAGAGTTACATTCTCCAAAAATGGTTGTTTAAAAAAGCAAATCTAATACAAAAACAATAAATATAAAATAAAATAATAGTATGTTATGCAAAGACATTTAATGAATAAAAACGTGTGCGGTCGCGGGACCCCATCAGAAACGAAGTTCTTTCAGACGTATGATTTAAAACAAAACAAAATTTTTGCAGTCGCCTTCTTGCGTTTACATTTTGACCTCATATCGGCGTTGGCGCCCTCGAAAACTTCGAAAACGACACCCATGATGAAAAATTTGAAAATCTTTTGATCGGCCATCTTGGGTTTACATTTCGACCCCACTATCGGCTTTAACACCCTCAACATTCAACAACCATGAAAACGATAACCATGATGAAAAATTTAAAAAATTCAGAGTCACCATCTTGAATTTGCATTTCGACCCCACTATCGGCTTTAACACCCTCGAAAACCATGAAAATAATACCCATGATGAAAAATTTTAAAAAATTCAGAGTCACCATCTTGAATTTACATTTCAACCCCACTATCGGCTTTTGCACCCTCGAAAACCATGAAAACGATACCAATGATGAAAAATTTAAAAAAAAATCAGAGCCGCCATGTTGGATTTTCATTTTGACCTCACTATCGGCTTTATCACCCTTGAAAACCATGAAAACGATACCCATGATGAAAAATTTGAATCAGAGCCGCCATCTTGAATTTTCATTTTGATCAAATTCACACTTTCTCTTTCTCTCTCGCAGTGTACTCGGGCCGATGTGTACAATTTTATTCCACAACACTGTAATCACTTTACTCTTTTCTTTTGTTTTTTCTGCCGGTGTTCTCTCTCTCTTTCTCTTTGAATTAGAAGACGGGACGATTCCTGAAAGCTTACAAGCCGCGATAGAGTACTTCGTTCCAAAAAAGGAAGGTTAAATTAATCGCAAGGAGGTTGTATAGCATTGAAATCGAGGTCGAATATATTGGTGTTCTAAATTCAAACACCAAAATAGTGATTAAAAGTGCTTTTTCCGTCTTCAGGTGCTTCCGTCATCCACCATAGGCACTATGATGGATGACTCATTGTTTCGGCTCGCTACGTGTTTCCGCTTGGGTGCACCTCGTGTTGCTCCACATCGGTGTCATTGCGGTGAAGCTGTCGACAGTCTCAGGCACCATGGCCTGTCCTGCTGCAGAAGCGCAGGTCGCATAGCACGGCACGCCAGCATCAACGACATTATTCGTCGAGCCCTTGTCAACGCCGGCGTACCAGTGATATTAAAACCAAACGGCTTGGTACGTGACGATGGGAAGAGACCAGACGGGATGACGTTGTTGCCTTAGAAGGTGGGTAGGCCTCTGGTGTGGGACAAAACCTGTGTCGACACCCTTGCGCCATCTCATGTTCCTAGCACGGCGGGCTGGGCTGTTGCCGCTGCTGCAGCTGCTGAGACCCTCAAGCGGCGCAAATACTGTAACCTTATGGGTAACTACAGTTTTGAGCCGTTTGGAGTCGAAACGCTCGGATCATGCGGCCCGAGTGCGCGTCTCCTTTTTAAGGAAATTTCTCGTCGACTGATCGACACTTCACGTGACTAGAAGGCTGGCTCGTTCTTTGGCCAAAGAATTAGCATTGCCATTCAACGTGGCAATGCTGCCAGTCTTCTGGGTACGTTTCCGGATGACAGCGATGCGGACGAATACTTCGACGCCTGTTTTTTATTTTTGTTTATACAGATAGTTAGTTAGTCTTTTACCTAGTGTAAATAGTTAGTTATGTTAAGAATTATTGAAAAGAAATAAAAAAAACCATACAAAAAGTCTTAAAATAATAATATTAAGCACTTACATATACATATAGGTGCATGTACTTAAATATTTACATTAAACATTTCTGTACTAACTTTTTATGCTACTTATAAGCTACATAAACTAACTACCTACCATAATATTGAAAATAAAGTTGTAACTTCTAATGAAACTTTGTTTTTTTTCCACGATGAAAGCTGGAATCTCTAAGTCAGTGTAGAAACAGAAATTGAAATTCTCTCATGAGTCCAAAAAAATACGCTCAACAATGTGTTTTAACAAAAATCTATTTTAAAACCATTTTGGTGAACATGTCAAAATTGGTGGAAATAAATAATAATGAAAATATTATGGATATTATGTCCCACCTACTTAACAACGCTTTATTACTAAACTTGCCTCATTGCGTCAGTTCTGACCAACTGAATACTGAAACATACTTAGATTTCTTGTAGAAAGAAAAATAGCTTTGTAGCGGTCTGTATGTGTGACGTTCATTCGACCATTTGTTCCTAGTTGAAATATTGTATAGGTAACTGAAACAAAAAAAAATCGCTACGAAAAATGATAACAAATAAAACATTGCTCTTGGTGAACAATCCAGTACAAGACTTAACTTCTGCTGATTTGTGTCAATATTTATTTGTAAGCGTACCGGGTACACCTGTGCCTGTAGCCCTTCCGGGAATACAGGCGTGATATTATGTTATGAGTGATATGTTTTATTTGATCATACCCTTTTTTTCCTGTTATAAAGTATCACAGTCGGCGATACTTTATTAATATTATAATTCGAGTATTTCCACTTTGCCCCACCAAGCCTGGGGCAAAATGGAATGCCTAAAATTTTACAGTGGAATATGCCCCACTGGTTCGACTTGGTGGAGCAGATTCCACTAGTTTTAAATCTTGTAGATTTTGCCTCACTAGGGTTGGCACCTTAGAATTTGTGTAGGTGGTCGTATTTTATATTTGTTTGGAATATAATGAAATGTATATCTAAGTAAAAACGTAACTAGGACTGGTAACGTCAGACTTAGTACATACATAGGTAGTGTATTTAAATAAAAGTATAAAAATAATTGTTTGGTAATTTTTATTTAGGTAACTTGTACTATTTGTTTCTGGATTACCTTATAAATAAGAAAAAACTTAACTATTTACAAACAACCACTAAACTACTTTATTGGCTGTAAGGAATAAAATCAACTATAATCACAGATTAGTCATCATTTGGCATGACAAAATACAGACTTTTGATTATGTTATAAATAAGAAACAACACATAGAGGGTGCTCTGCCGAGCAGGTGAGGGCAGGCACCATCCACCCTGACTCCACGGGGATGGCAAAATAGATAGCCGGGGAGGGCCAAAAGCTCTTGGTGGGCTGGCTTTCCGCGCAGGTCAAACTGCTGGAGCCCAGACCTCTGAAGTGCTTCCGCTGCCAGGTGGGCCACCACGTGGGGGTCAAATGCACCTCGGAGGTGGACCGCAGCGACCACTGCTTCCGCTGTGGTCAGCCCGGTCACAAAGCCGGCTCGTGTAACGCCACACCGCACTGCGTTGTATGTGTGGTGGCTGGCAAGCCAGCCGATCACCGGGCTGGGAGCAAGGCCTGCGCTCCACCCGCCAAGGCCAGAGGCAGGGGCAAGCCCTCCGCCACCGCCGTCACCGCCGCAACCACCGCCACTACTGCCGCCGCCGCTGCTGCCTCCACCATCGTCGTCGCTGCCATTGCCGCCGCGGCAGTGCCCTCATAGGGGGCTTGGGAGGGGTTTGAAATGGAGTGCCAATAACGGCCCCATTACGCCTGTTCCAGGCGAACATCAATCACTGCGCCGCCACTCAGGATCTGTTGGTCCAGAGCATGGCGCAGTGGTCGCTTAACATCGCCGTGGTCGCTGAGCCGTACTTTGTCCCGCCCAAGGATGACTGGGTGGAGGACCTGAGCGGCTCAGTGACCCTCATTTCGTAGGCCGCCACCGGTACTCCGTCCCTCGAGTCTGTCAAGGGAGGACGGGGTTGCGTGACAGCACGGTTCGGGGAGATTGTCGTGGTAGGGGTATACATCTCCCCGAACCGAACTCTTGCCGAGTTCCACAACTCCCTTGCGGAGTTGAGAATCGTCGTCGTCGGGTTCGGTTCCCTACCCGTGTAAAAATAACTTTAATTTCGGAAGTCGGTGGCAAAAACGAAAATACAAAACCAAAGACACCGACTTCCGAAATTAAAGTTATTTTTCACTTTGTAGTGTTTTTTTTTTGTAAAAAGTTTTTTTCACTAAGCCTTCCCTTAACACATCTTTCTTCTACCTCAGCCTCCAACTCCGGTTCAGGTTCCGGTAAAATGACTTCCGTAATATCCCTGCTTTATACGTGTTATAGCCTCGTTGTGTGAGTGCAGTGTATACCTTGGTATGTGTGCCGTGTCGTATGCACATGCAGTGACAGACTCTTACTCTCGTTCGTAACTTTAAGCTAGATACTTGTACCGACATGTAACCTTTTATAAAATAAAGTCTAATAACTTATAAAAACTTTATATTCAACCTCACCGATTGCCCCCAAAACTATAATTGGCGCAGTCGACAGGATTGTTGAATAGGAAATCTAAGCTTTTCAAAAATCAAGAGCTTTGAAAGTTCCTGTTCAGTTGCAACCTTGTTCCTGATAATTGTGGCCTCCGGTGACAAAAGTGGTTTCGATCATGAGACTGGTGGACCTGAATTTTCATCAAATCGTAAGTCCAGATTTTTTTGTGAATTTAATATTGTGCAGATTTTGGGAACTTCAGAAAAAAATATTTCTTTTGTAAAATATATTTAAAACTTGTTTGCTAGAAAAATAAGTAAGTACATTGAACGAGGGTCAATTCGTGAATTGTGGTATTTTATTTTATCAAAACTGTGTTTGTTGTTTTTAATATTTACGAATATTAAGTATAGGCATAATTGTAAACAATTATTTTACAAAATGGATCCCACAACTTTATAATGTATTAAAACTGCTCTATTGATAATTCCTAAATATGATGGAAATCCAAACCAATTGAACAGATTCATTACAACTTGTGAAACTATTTTGACTCAATTTTATAATAGAACTGAACCAAATTGTTTTTCCAATACAATCACATTGCACAATATTTTGAACAGACTTGAGGGAAAGGCAGAAGAAATAGTTAATATCCATGGTGTATCCTCTTGGGAACTCATAAAAAATGTTTTATTGAAAAATTTTGGTGATTAATGTTTGTAATTTTTTTTGGTGTACATAATAAAAAATATTCTATTCTATTCTATTCTATCAGAGAGATGAAAACTCTCTAAATCGAGATCTAGTTAATATGAGGCAAGAAAATGAGTCACCCCAGGATTATTATAACCGTTGCATGCATATTTTAAGTACTGTTATTAATTATGTAGACTTACATGAAGCAGACCAATCTGTAAAAGAACTTTCTTTCAAGCTCAAACCCTAAAGACATTTTTAGCTGGTTTGAAAGAACCTCTAGGTACATCTATCAGAGCAATGCGGCCCTCAGATATGCCTACAGCACTTAATTTTATTAAGGAGGAATAAAATATTCGATACGTACAGAAAAGTTATTATAGTAATAAGCCGTTTGATAATAATAAACCATCTCAGAACAACAACATTAATTCAAAAAATTTACCATTTTCGAACATAAACAAGCCATTAAAACCCCCTAAACCTAATAATAACATGCAAAAATTTAGGCCGTATTTCAATCAAAATAACAATCAGTTTGGCACTCCAAGGCCAAATTTTAATAAACAACAATTCAATAATAATGCGTGGAATAGACCCCAGTTCCCATACAGGCCAATGCAACATGGCTCGTATAACATAAATACGAATAATAAACTAAAACCAGAACCCATGAGTGGAATATCCTATCAATCTGCTCATACCCCTTTGCAACAACCGGTAGCAAATTATATCATAGTACCAAATATCCAAGCGCAGCTGCATGCAATCAGTTCGATGTAGCCGAGCCTAATCCAAACAACGCCTACGCTGAACCGAGCTGTGATGTACTACTTAATGATAACGTTGATCCGTGTACAAGTTATAATGAATCAAATGATAATATGCAATTCAACTCTGAAAATGTTGTCGTTTCGGATGAACAAAATTTTCTTCAGGATTTGAATGTCAACCCCGAAACATAACGGAAATAAATACTCATATACAGCGGCAATTACCATACATCGAAATTAAGGAACCACCCCTAAAACTGTTGATTGATACCGGGGCTAATCAATCATTTTTATCTCCAAAAGTAATCGAAAAATATTACCAACACATACTTCCGAATGAGGAGCCTTTTATCGTAACTAACATGAACAGCTACACTACTGTTAACAATTACTTTATAAATATACCTACTTTTTCCGAACTAAACGAAAACTCTTTCTCTAAGTTTTATATTTATAAGTTTCACGATGTCTTCAATGGCTTAATTGGATTTAAAATGTTAGAAAATAGTAAGGCAAACGGTAATGCCTGCGGATAATTTTTTGTGTTATTTAATCATATTTAATCATATAATTGGTTGTAAAGTAGCATTATATTCTAAGTACTATTTGTTTTATTTTATTTTTTTATCTATTTATATTTAATTCATAAAACCTAATTTGGTTTCCGTACGACTTTTTCGGGTGACCACTGAAAATCAGCGCTGTGCTGTGGGTCCCCATAGCACAGCATCATGCTGAGTGGAAGCCTTCTTGTCACAGTCATGACGTGCCAGCAGCTGCCGCATATTTCTGTTTTGTGCTCGTGATAATATTTAAGTCTATTGTTTTATTTTATTATTCTTTTCTTTTATGCACGTGTTTCTGTGACAATTAAACTTATTTTTCTTTCTTTCTTTCTTTCTTTCTAGATCTCCAAAGAAAAAAAATAGTTACAACAAATGCGGAAGTGCCTATAAAACTTTTAGACAGTGGAATAAATAATCTTTTTGAGGCCTTGGTTAGGTCAAAATCGTCACAAACAGTAAAAATCCCTGTTAGTATTTCTAATGGTGATATTCTTGTACCGGAGACTAACGATAAGTCGAGCGCACTCTGGTAATGCTAACCTGGAGATAACGAATCCTACCAATAATGACATTATCGTGAGTTTAGTTTCGCCGCTGAAGGTTGAAATACTACATGATCATTATGATTTGTTTAATTTTGAATGCATTAGTGACGGTAAACAAAATAAACAAATAATAGATTATTTAATTCGTACTGAACATCTTAATTCGGAAGAAAAATATAATTTAATAGAGTTATGCCGTAAATATAGTGACATATTCTACATTGACAATAATCAGTTGACCTTCACAAATCAAATCAAACACCAAATAAATACCACAGACGAGATACCAGTTTTTTGCAGATCTTATAGATATCCTCACATACATAAAGCAGAAGTAAAAAACCAAATAGAGGAAATGTTACATCAAAATATTATTAGGCCATCAAATAGTCCCCTGGTCTTCACCAATATGGATAGTGCCTAAAAAACAGGACGCCTCTGGTAAAACAAAATGGCGCTTAGTGATAGATTTTAGGAAGCTCAACGAAAAAACTGTAAGTGACCGGTATCCAAAAACCCTCTTGCGGTTCGGCATAAGACCAAACCTCGTTATCTAGGACGTAGAGTTAAGAAAAACTTAGATATAAAAGTTATAGACGATAAGAACATTGTTCACCATAAACGTATCTTGAGGAAACCTCTAAGATATCAAAATACCTTGTTCCAGGGTCTTGGCACTGATCCGGGCTGAACAAATAGTGACCACGGAGCTGGTGAACAATCCAGGGATACTTCCCTTTAGGTTAGGTAGCGTTAAGTTTCAAAAGACAACATTAGTATGAGTTAGATAGAATTAAGGATAGCATGAATAATATAGAAAGTTATTTTGGTAGATACATAGAGTACATTAGGTCATCAGACCAAGCTTACTTTAGCGATACCTTACTAGTTACTAATCAAGTGCTCGTAAGTATGTTAGGAACTATATACAATAAGTTTAACTCTTTATTTAAGCAATCTAAACAAAAACGTGGTTTTATCAATGGTTTGGGCTCAATCATAAAAGGAATATCAGGTAACTTGGATCAGGATGATGCATTGTTTTACAATAAAGCCATTAACATTTTGCAAAATAATCAACAGGCTTTAATAGATAAATTAAATTCAGGAATTAGTTAAAACAAGCAAATACTAGAGGCTTTTAACATGACCTTATCTACTCTTGTATCAAATGAATATAAACTGCAGGCAAAACTAAATGATGTTATGAGTACTGTTAATATGACTAATTATAGGTTAAGTGATTTTGTTAAAACTAACGGATTGTTTAGTTTGTTAAAAATCAATTTACAAAATATTTTAAATCATGTAACATCTTTGGAAAACGCCTCGAGTTTTTGTAATCTTTTCATAACTCATCATAGTGTAATTAGTTCTGAAAATATCCGTTTTATGCTCGATGTGTTACTAAAGTTGTATGATAAATCTGAATTAATGATCGACGAATATAGTGAAATAAGAGACTTTTATGATATTATTGTATGTGGTTCGTATTATGTAGACAATACGGTTGTATTCATTCTGAAGTTTCCCATATTGCATTCGAACATGTACACTTATTACCAGCTTTTCCCTACTCCAACTGTTAATAACACAATATTAATTCCACCTAAAACATATCTGGCAATGAACGACGACGACCATCGTTATATGGACAAAGAATGCAAAAGGTTCCACAAGGTATATTATTGCCAAGAAGGCGAACTTACGACCAATACAAACCCAAACGATTGTATTTATCAATTGTTGCTAAAACAAGAAATAATGAGCAGCTGCAGTTTCGTACAATTCAAGGCCGAATCTGAGATGTTACAGAAATCAGATGATTACCACTATGTTTGGTCATGTACCAGAAACACCAAGGTGCAATTGCATTGTGACCGAGATACATACCAGTCATTAAAAGGTACATATCTGATCGAAGTACCGGAAAGTTCCAATTTTTCTACACATCTCCATCAAATACTGAATTATAGGAACAAAATAAGAGGGACTCCAATAAAGCTGCTGTCCTTCCATGTCAATAACATAACCATAAAAATAAGGATCACCCATTATTATTGGAAGACGTTACACTAGATGAAATGCACAGATTGCAGAACTTGGAAGAAAAAGAAAATTACCTAGAATTGGATAAATATCAAGATAACAGTTATCATTTCTGAACTGCCCCTATCTACATTACAATGATCCTAGCTGTTCCCCTTTTTGCTGCCTACCGATGGTTGAAGACAAAGAAGACTAACCCAGTAACAGAGCAAGCTGAATTACAAAGTGGTGGTGCTCAGCTCTTTTTCTCTGGAGAAGAAAGAGCTTCGAACTAGTGCGGGGGGTGTTATAACCTCGTTGTGTGAATGCAGTGTATACTTTGGTATGTGTGCCGTGTCGTATGCACATGCAGTGACAGACTCTTACTCTCGTTCGTAACTTTAAGCTAGATACTTGTACTGACATGTAACCTTTTATAAAATAAAGTCTAATAACTTATAAAAACTTTATATTCAACCTCACCGATTGCCCCCAAAACTATAATTTACGTCAGACAAAGTTTTTTTCAAATATTTAAAGACGTTGCTATTTAAGAATACCGAATATTATAATATTCCGACTAAATAAAGATTGTGTGCGAGCAACACTATTAAAAAAACCTCATCAATTAGAAATGAGTTATGTTAAACTCAAACTCAAACTCAAACTCAAAGCATTTATTTCAATTAAACCATTTACAGGCACTTTTGAATTGTCAAGGAATCGGTCAGTCAGAAATAGGTATGAAGCTAGTTGCCCATTCCAAAGCGTAGTAGGTACCTATGGAGAAGAACGGGCAAGAAACTCCACGGACACTCTTTTAAATTAAAAATTGTTACAAAAATATTGGTTACATCATTCATGTTGAAATTATACATGTGAGAACAATGTAGAAAGACGTGCACGTTAGAAGCGTCCGTAATAAAAAGATAAAACAAAGAACAATTCAAAAAATAAAAATAAAAATAAGCCCTGGCAGCTAAGAGATGACCAGTCCCAACTGACGGCGCCCGTTCACGAACATGACGCATGGATTAGCACCATTCAGCTCAACCATTTTGAAGGGAGCTAAATGATCCAACACACGCGCCACCATCAGCGAAACATTTGAGTGAGCATGACATACTCACAGCCGCCAGGGCAGATTCAAGTCAATGCAAGACATATTACCCGGTAAATGGTAACTCTTTAGTACATAGTACTCACACCTGTGCTATGCAATTATATAATACAATGGAGATTGAGTTTATACAATGCAAAGATAGTCTTACAATCTTCAGCAGCTCCAACAGTATTTGCAAATGTTAATCAATTAGTTGTGGAGCAGGACCAGCATTGAGCCAAGCATTTTTATCAGCGATGTAATCCCCCAACGTATAATATGCCTGCCTGCATAGTGTGCGTTTTATACAAGATTTGAATTTCGTCTCATTCAGTTGAAGTATGTGGGGAGGAATTTTATTGTAACATTTTAAACAGTATCCCATAAAAGATGAATCTACTTTAGCCAGTCTGAAACCTGGTTGAACTAATAGGTCCCTATTTCTTGTACTATAGTTATGTCTATCACCTCTTTTGCTAAAAAGATGTAAATTCTTTCTTACGTACATGATGTTTTCATAGATATATTGACAAGGTACCGTCATGATGTTAATATCCTTAAACAGTTTCCTTAGAGAATCGCGCCTGCGGAGATAATATATGGCTCTGATCGCTCTTTTCTGCAGAATAAAAATAGACTCGATGTCTGCAGCCCGTCCCCACAGTAAAATACCGTACGACATGATACTATGAAAGTAGCTAAAATAGACTAGCCTCGCGGTATCTACATCAGTAAATTGACGGATTTTTCTGACAGCATATGCTGCTGAACTTAGCCGTCCTGCAAGAGATGTTAAATGAGGACCCCATTGCAGCCTTGAGTCGAGCGTGATCCCTAGGAAAACAGTTTTGTCGACAAATTCTAGTTTCTCTTGATTCAATACTATCTCACAATCACTACTTTTGACATTTGGTAAAGAAAATTTTATGCACTTAGTTTTTTTTCCATTTAATACTAAATTATTAGCAGTGAACCAATTTTGGACCTGCAGTAGGGCGTTATTTACGTCGTTAAAATTTGTAGCACGTCTATCTACCTTAAAAATTAAAGAAGTATCGTCAGCAAATAACACCATTTGTGGTTGATTTTTTAATAAATGGAGTAGATCATTTATATACACTAAGAAGAGGAATGGACCCAATATCGAGCCTTGTGGCACACCTATTTTTACTTTTAAACCTAGTGAATTGATACCGTTTATTTGAACTTGCTGTTGTCTATCATTTAAATAAGATTTTACTAAATTGAGTGCAAGTTTTCCAAGTCCGTAATGCTCAAGTTTCAAGAGTAAGGTTTCGTGATCGACGCAATCAAATGCTTTGGAGAGGTCACAGAAGATCCCTATGGCGTCTTGAGCCTCTTCCCACGCGTTAAAAATGTGTCTTAATAGGGTTACACCGGCGTCGGTCGTACAACGTCCTTTGGTGAATCCATACTGTTGATCGTGAAGGATTTTATTTGTGTTAAAATGATTGAGCATTTGATTAAGCATTACCTTTTCAAACACCTTGCTGAATACCGGCAACACGGATACGGGTCTATAATTATTGGCGTCTTTACTGTCCCCGGATTTGAAAAGTGGTATTACCTTACTGTATTTCTTTCTTTTTTTTTTTTTAATGTTAATAAGTCCGCACATTGTATTTTTTGTAGCGTTAAATTAATTTTTGTTATGTATTTTCTAAATAACAAAGTTTGAAAATAAAAATAAATATTTTGGTGTAAATATTTCGGTGTAAATATTCATATTTTGAGGTAAATAAACCACAAGGAACATTACTAAATAATTTAAAAAATATCGTCCACTAGCCTATTGGCGCGAGAGAATTTCGCCCGGCATCCCACGGGGGATTCGCTTCAGTTTGGCCAAAGCTTTGAGCTGCGGCTACATCTATGGACGAATGAAGTTCGAAAGTCCGAAGAATAAGTTTATAACTCAATTTTATGGATCAATGTTGTGGAACTTTTGCAAAAAACGGTTAAAGCTTAGATGATCAAAACCAAAGGGCAAACAAGTTTTGCGAATAAACCGTGATTCACCAACCTTGCTACCATGGTCGCCGCACGTAGGTTAGAACTGGTTAATCAGGATTGTTTTTTGAAGATTCTGCAAAACATCCTCCTTCGTTTGTTAACCTGGCGCGATTCAAGACGCCAGTCGTATAGTAAAATGTTTTCGAAAATATTTTTATTTTTTCTGATTGTAAACTCTGTGTCGGATTCATGTAAGTAGACTTTATGTTTCGTTTTCAATTGCACTGCACCGGCCGAGTTAGATACTTTCATGCTCCAGCGCTGGGGCTCTGTCTCGCATGGGGTCGCAGCTTTATGCTGAGCGATGGCCGTTTTGCGTGGATGTGACGCATATTTTCCCCCAATTTGTTATTTACGTGTTCTTTTTTAATCTTTTTTTGCGTCATGTTTACCGCAAATAAACGAATTTTCTTTCTTTCTTTCTTTCATGAGAATATAACTCGGTCATCCTGTACAGACACACGTCCTTAAACTTGTACTAGAAAAGAAAATGCTAATGCATTTTCTTTTCGTTGAGCAAATTGTTATCTAATGAAATGCCACATTTATCTTATCTATTCATAGATGGACAAAAAGCTAAAAAGTTTTTCCGAAAGGATTACCATTATATAGAAGAACTCGAGAGTTTCTATAAAATCCATGTGACACCAAAGGGTTGGGCCGATGCCAAGCGAGTGTGTCAACTGGAAGCGGCCATTTTCTTCTACCCAGAAAACGACGATGAAGCAAAGAGAGTGATACAGTTTTGGAAGCAAACAAAGCCTATAATCAGGGCAGTATGGATAGGGGTGTCTGACTTATTGGTTGAAGGAGTTTTTGAGACCGTTGACGGTATGTATATTTTATTCTTGAATTTTATAGGTACATTTTCATCACAAATCCCTAATTACTGGGTATTTTTTTAGAGATTTGTTTACCTAATTAGTAAGACTTTTTCAAGTGACAGTTTTGACCATTGACTGCTAGTTTGTGTTCAGCACGTTTTGAAATTTTACCATGATTATGTCTTAAGTCGGTACAATGCTTAGTTTCAAAAATTACGGTTCGGTTCGCAAAACACATTTATTTTTACCTCATCTTTGTTCAGCGTTGACGCTTAATTTTAACTAACAAAATTGCCTGTTCTGGAGTGAAGACAATTTAGATACTATTAATTTATTTATACACGTCGTTACACCCACAAAAAAGTGGCTAAGTGCGAGTCGAACGCGCACGCGAAGGTTTTCGTACCACCGTACAATATTTAACACTACATACATATGATTTTTTAAATATTTTAATAAAAAACCGCGTTTCTTGTTTGGGGACTCCCTTTAATTCTTAACTTAATTTTCCTTTTATTTTTGGTTGCTTTAGCGGCTAATAGTAAAAGTAATATAATAAAAGTAGTACACACTGTGAACATTTGTTCAAGTGTCTACCTATTACGGTTCAAAAGATATAGCTCTGTGACAGACGGATAGACGGACAGCGGAGCCTTAGTAAAGGGTCCCGTTGGCACCCTTCGGGTACGGAACCCTAAAAATACTGTTTGGTATGCTAGATAAGCTGGCGGAATCGTTAACCAATATTTCTTGGAAAATCGGGAATCGGTATTATTTGTTTCGCATGGAGAAGAGCCGGCAAGAAACTCCACGGTTACTCTTTTAAAAATAAATGGTTTTTTACAATGTTTTCAAATTACAGTGTTAATAGGTATGAGAGGACAGTGTAGGCCTATCAACAAGTACCGGGTACTTATCAAAATAGAAAATGGTCCACAAGTCTACAGCCTACAACGTTCTCACATTCACAAATCTAAAACATGACATTATATAAGTTTAAAAAAGCTCTTATTAAATTATTAATTGACAAATGTTATTTACTATAGACGAATTTTTGAACGACCAATTATTATAATGATGCATTTTTTTACCTTTTGATAATGAGTACTATGACTATTTATTGGTTTTATTGTATTTGAAGTTAATTTTTTTGTCCTTTTCTTTTCATGTATTTAATTAATTTAAAATATATATATTTTTAGTAACATAATCTAATGACACCTAATGGGTCACTTATAAATTTGTGTTTCAATTATGACAAAACATAGCACACTCCCTATTTATGTAAACACCTATGTTTCACAAATAAACTGATTGATTGATAAAAGAAAAGAATCTATATAAAAATAATAAAAATAAGGACCTATAAAATTAACATTTAAATAATCATACCTACATTTCATGTTTCTAGGAAAGTCAATTTCTGAGGTGTACACCAACTGGATATCCGGTGAGCCTAACAATCATGGCGGTGTAGAGGATTGTGCTAGTTTGAACCTGGATGGCAAAATGAATGATTACATATGTGGAGTACATAGTTATTTCATTTGCAAGAAGAGCCTCCAGACACTAGACTGGAACGATAACTGCAATATCCCTAATTTAGGTACGTTTGAATCTTTGTGAGGGGAGGGTTCCTCAGGAAACACCCTCTAACTCGGAATAGCAATCCTTTACAAGCAACGAGAATAAAATTGCATGTCATGTCATGTTTATTTACCAAGTTATTATTCTGCGTTCTTGACAATTGGCGAAGATAAATTTTCGACCTAAGACCTTTGCGCGTTGAACTCTATTGTACCGAAGTTGAGTCGTTCAGACGTGCGACAAATATAGTAAATATTTGCTTACTGTCCACTTGACTGTAGTTACAAAGGACTGCTATTCCGAGTAAGTTACCCAATTGAGGTTAAAGCAATGGATATTGTTTTAATGTCAAAATTCACATTACAACTAAATCCATCGCTTCATGCTTACATAAATAAATATATTTGTCGGATCCGGTCATTAGTACGGACACAAAACGAATCGCAAGCGCGCTACTGCACTGGCGACATCAATTGATCTACCCACACCAAAAGCGCGCTTCTATAGAGTCGTGATGATTTAAGGCCAGGGCGAGGAGAGGATTCAGCCTCTGATCGCATCGGAGTGAAGACGTTGCGGAACTGTTCTCGATTCGTGGTGTTCAGTTATTGTGTTAATTGTAATTTGTGATCATTGTGTTAATTTGTGATTTTAATAAACGCCGTCGCACCCAGTGTGTGTATAATTTCATAGAAAATTATAATGAGATCTGCACTGCAAATGGTTTTTCTATTGCACATTAACCAACATTATCCACAGTACGCCCACAGTAGTTAAAGTATCGCTGACAATAACGAAAGAGTCACATACCCGGCTCCGACATATTTATTAAATCTACCATTATCAAAATAGACCAATAACGTTTGTCATTTCAGATTACACTTTGAGTAGAGATATTGGGAAATGCTACAAGCTCCACACAACTCCACTGAAGTGGAGCGAAGCATATGCAATGTGCCAACTAGAACAATCCAACCTAGCAGTGATCAAAAATAGGCGGGAAGCGGATTATCTTGTGAAGTTAACAGAGTCCACACCGAAACCAAGGGTCAAAGCGAAATATCAAAGAGGAATATATCACCTGGGCTTTCATAACAAGTTAAACGAAGGCTGGAAGACAGTTAAAGGTACGTGAGAGTTATTTAGATTGAGAAGCCTTAGTTTAGGTAGTAGGAAAAACATTCCATAACGAAATTGTTGTAAAATGTAATGTTTATTGTCTTGGCGAATGTTTTCGTCGCTTTTTGCTACCACAAGTGAGTTGTCAAGCAAAAGGAGACATAAACGGAGCCAGTGTGTGATAGACGTAGCTCAGAGACCTAACTATGGTACCTACGTAGTACTAAACAGGGTTATTGGTTGGCAAATGTCAACAATTTTCGAGTCATTTGATTTTTAACCGATTTCTAAAAGGAGGAGGTCATCAATTCGGATGTTAATATTTTTTTTTATGTATGTTCGGCCATGACTCCGTCATTATATAGACGGATTTGCAAAATTATACTTATACTTTCGAGATGGTTCCATTGCTATCAGGTCAGGATCTGATGATGGGATCTTGGAGAAATCGAGGGAACTCTTCAAATATTATGGGCACACCTATAGCGATTTGGGTATTTTTTATAGTAACTCATGCAGTTGCTCTCGGAAAGCACCATTTGGTGAAGTGGAACTGATGATGAAGACCGCAGATGGCCACCGGAACTACTCAATAACAAGTATTTCTCAGGTTGCGATGCCATTATTTTAATGTGTTTGCCAAGCAATTTATGCTCGTCACAATGCATATGGAGATGTGGAGCTGATGGTAAAGTACCAGAAGAACTCCTCAAAGATTAACGTCCCTGCATCGGGAAAAGCAATATTTTGTAAAAGGTGATGAGCAGTTGACTTTAGGCTGTTATAACTTAGATAAATTACAAACTGACCTACCAAAAACGTTTTTGTTATTTTTCACTTTGTAGTGTTTTTTTGGAAGTCGGTTGTTTTTTTTTTTTTATATTTATATTTCATACATTTTAAAATATAAAATGTCAAATTACTCGAAAATGGTTGACATTGGCATAGGGGTCATCAGGGGTCATTTGGTTGCAAATGAGCTCTCCTACATCCCCTTAATAGATTGCCGACATATAACTAATAACCCTGTATACTCACCATTATGCAACCCACAGCAAGTTGGAAGGTACCGAAATTTTGCCAGAGACCTTCAAACTTTTTGAGACTAACTGCGCCCCGCGGTTTCACCCGCATAAGTCTCGATCCCGTGAGAATATCAGGATAAAAAGTATCCTATGTATTAATCCAGGTTATAAACTATCTGTGTGCCAAATTTCATCTAAATCCGTTCAGTAGTTTTTGCATGGAAGAGTAACGAACATCCATCCATCCTCACAAATTTTCACATTTAGTAGTGTTGTAGGATTAAGAGACTGGTTGTTGAGACATTGTATCTCATCTCAATAATAACTTGTTTTATTCACGATTGTTTACAGTTCATTTGGGTTCCTTGTGAACGTGAAAAACATGATCAAACTTTCTAAGATTGAAATGAAAACGACTACCAAAATATCTTGCAAGCGATAAACCTTTAATCAGCTAGGTACACACGACTACACATCAAGCTATACATTTTCGGTTGATGCTGATCTCGCATTGTATACGATTTCCGTACAATGCGAGGTCAGCTTATACTGGAAATTTATAGCTTGATGTGTAGCCGTGTGCACTCTATGATTTTTTGATAGATGATTTACTTCTCTTCTCAGGAACACCGATGAATGTAGATGCTGACGCCTGGTTTGATAATTACCAGCCAGATGAAAACAACTTCGAGGAGTGCGGCTCAATGTTCTACGACGGTCGTCTGATTAACACCGATTGTGATATGAAGAGCTTCTTCATTTGTGAACACGAAGTAGATAATATAATTCCACCTGTTAGCGTCAGTTTAACTAATTCAGAGCAGTCTTATTTACAACCTTATGTCGGTGGTGGCATAGAATAATAAACAGTAGAAGCGAAACTCATATTTAATAATCACCTATCGCCCCCCACCCGATTGTTACAACGCGCATCAACCTATACCTACTAACCTATACCTACCTACATATGTGCCAGTATATGTTAATATTCTTCCAAAATATACATAATTATTATTATTTCTATAACTGTGTGTTTCATTTTATACTTAAATATCCTTCTAAAAATACATGCTTAGTTACATAATGCTGGTACACACAGCTCCATTAAGTGGTTACCCCCCCAAAAGACATGCGTGTTCAAATCCGCGATAGGCCCAAGTTGGTTTTAGTATTTTGCAAAAACATTTTATTTTAATTAATGTATTGTTTTAGTGGAGGAGCTCGTGGCTAAGTAATAACAGCTGCACGGGTCGATTCATCAGGTTAAGCTACGCTTGCCGGGGTTGGTCAGTGGATGGGTGACCATCTTTACATACCGAGACTCCTCAGTGCCTCGGAAAGCACGGTAAGCCGTTGGTCCCGGCTGTCATTCGTGGATCTTCGACAGTCGTTACAGGTCGTCAGAAGCCCGAAAGTCTGACAACCAGTCTTACCAAGGGGTATCGTATTACCCAGTTACTGGATTGTGGAGGTCAGATAGGCAGTCGCTCCTTGTCAAATACTGGTATTCAGCTGCATCCGGTTAGACTGGAAGCCGACCCCAACATAGTTGGGAAAAGGATAGGCAGATTGATTGTATTGTTTTAGTGAATAGGCTTTTACGAAGCGTTATGCAACGTCTTAATAGACCGGAGATATCAAGACCGCTTACCGTGCATAAGGCTGGAGGTTCAAATCCCAGGCACGAACTGTGCTTTTTGTCATGCATTATATTTTTTTAAATAAAACGTATTTTTCTATTTTATTTTAGTCATATTTAAAAAAAAACAATAAAATAAAATACATTAATAATCATTTAATCATATTTATTATTGCTATTATTTAATTAAACTTTTATCTTATAATACTACAATAGTAGTTTATGAAACTGTTGCATAATGAGGGGCATTAAAACATGAGTGTGTGTTTAAAAACCGAGCCGTAGGCGAGGTTTTTAATAGTATCACACGAATGTTTTAATACCTAGTTCTGTGCAGTTTCATACACTACTTTATCTACTCTCATACATTGGGATTGAACCTAATACTAAATAAAAGATCAACGTTAAAGATCAAGAATAAATTTGAAAAATCCAACGAAATCCAGTAGACCAAAACAAATGAATGTCGTCTGCACCAGCACATCACCGCACAAATGCGCTACAGCGGGTGCTGCTGTCCCCCGTTTAAACGTTCCAATGCAAAAGTTGATGGAAACTCCTAGGTGATATTAACTTCTTGGAATAGCCCTGTATCGTAATAGAAAAAAAAATGTTTTATAGCATTATTTTGTTAGAGAAAAAATGTTATAATATGATTCTATTTTTAAATTTCGGTATTGTGTTCATAAAGTATGTCAATATAAACTCGTTTTGAATTTTATAATTCGAATATTACGCTATGAGTAGTAGTATATGAAGATTTATATTTTACAATTTTATTTAATAATTTGAACGTTTTTTCACACATAGGTAATAGCCATTATGAGAATTAGTCCATTAAAGACTCAGTTGCCATTTTGAGAATTGGGCATTCTGCGCCTAAACCGGTAAAACGTTTACTGATCAAATTATGATTTTACCTTCCAATCTGACATCTGGAAGGTGACCGACATATTTCTAAGAACACTTAAAAAAAATACGTTGAATTAAATATAATTCAATGTACAGTAAGCGCTCAAAAGTGCATGAGCACGCTAAGAGTCGTATTGCTGTGAACACGCGGTATAGCTCGTACATTTGTATGTGTAAGCAACACGATACACACACCACAGATAACGCAGTTACACGAAACAACAATATATTTCCGTCGCTTTAAACATGCTAGCACACACGCACTATGCGCGTGAACTTGACCAGTTAATGGCATTGCTAAAATTCGATAGTTACTTAACAAGCGCAGATAGCAGAAAGCGTTAAGCGTTGGTATGGAATTCAATCTGCCTCAGGTTCTAATCTCGTGAAACACAGTGTGGTTTTTTGCAAATATTATTATTTTTGTTTTCGATAATAATATTTTTTAAATATTGCTGCTTTTTTATGTTGTTATTGCAATAAAGGTTTTAGAATAAAAAATGCGTGATATATGATAACAAAATTAAAAAATATATGTTTATTCGTTATATTTATTTTACATAAGTTAATAAACTGCTACAATTATTTATCATTACTTCAGCTGAATAAGATGTGAAATAGATGTCAAGAAACTTAGAAGCAGTTTGTATTATTTAGACATATTTAAATTATGAAATATTTTAAATTTTTAATGGATTTTTTCACCATAAATATTAAGCTTTGATCATGGTCGAAGTAATTAAGTAATAAATAAGAATATTAGACTACTTAAAATGTAAAAAACTACTTACAGAATAGGTAATTTTAAGGTTAAATATGGGCAGTTTGTTTATATTTTATTTGTATTAATTATTTTACATTTTATTTGACTTTAGTAAATATTGGTTGTTATTGAGGTTAAAGCTTAAGTATTCATTTTCTTTACGAAAAGAAGATTGAAACTAAACCTCAAATTTTTATCCTAAAATAATACTATTACTAAAATAATATTAAACAATTTCGGTATATCTGCAAGAAATACGACAAACACCCTATTGAAACGTGCTTAAAAAATTCGTTACCATAAATTCATGCAATAACGAATCTGTTGTTTATTAAGTTGGTACGGTCAATATTTTAAGGTCAAAAACGGTTTTCTAGCTGGTCTTCAGTGATGCAAGCCTTCAGAGTGCACGGCGAACGGTTCATAATGACGTGTTTTTAATAATTCAGCAAAATGTCTCGTTGGTATGAAACCATTTGTTTCATTCACCATTTGACGTCGCTGCTACTCGATAATAAGCCCCTTCCTCATATCTCTTAACCCTCACAGTATTTCTCTAGAACAAAGAAAAACATTGTTTTTATTACACATAATACCTTATTATTTATTATTCACTAATCGAATTAAACCTCACAATGAATTTAAAACTTTAAAGGCATCTTCTGTCTCAACAATACCTCTGTTCTATCAACAATACCCTTGATTAAGATTTATGTTTAGTAAAATATGAAATATATAAATGATAACACTCACACTTAGTCCGGTTTCATTAGATATTCACTTCACTTTTACGCAGCGCAATAATATTCTCTGATCTGATCTGATCTCTTCAATATATTTTATGCCTGCTTTTTGATAATAATAACCACAACACTGCGCTAAATACTCGTCACCAATATTATCCACGAACCAAAAAAGTTCTATTAATTGAATACTTGTAACAAACTGCATCTACCCCACAGAAATCGAAATAATTTACTTAGTTTTTTGTGGTCTACCTGCTAAACTTTAATATTTATGTGAACAAGACGAATGAAACTAAAAACGAATGATGATTATTGAACTAGTCATTGGTTGCAGACAAAGTGAGTGTGTGTGTGTAATGTGCGTGTCTACAGTATTGTAACAACTTATAGAAGAAGGTCGTAAGTCAAACCGAAGCGTCAGTCTATTGCTTTGTGAGATTGCTCATGGACTTTTGGTCGGCACTGTACATTTTTTCGCAGTAGTTCCTACACCCATATGTTACCTACACCCACCATTCTGACACAAAGCAAAAACCAAATTTATTATTTCTATATAATATCAAGACGATTTAAAACAGTAATATTTTCCTCTTAACTAAACACAGCATCGCACCCGTATTTCTTGAAGGGCATTACTTCGATGCGTGTCTCCGATGACTTTCCGCAAAGTATAGGTTAGGTACTCATCTCGTTGACCTACAATATACAATATGTAAAACAAAACCCTGTCCGATCCGAAAGGGGCACATAGGTACTGCAATAACATTACCAAAAAGTATTTTATTTTTTACTGAAAATAAAAGTTATTGCAATTTAAAATCATCTCTAATCATCATCCTATTACAAGTTTTTTTATTCTGTCTTCGAACGAACAAAAACTTTTTATTTTTGAGTTTTTAGTTGTGGTAGCTACCCCACACAAATTCGAATACCACTACCTGCTATGTAAATAACATGCTATGTAAGTGACAGGAACTTAAGATTTCTTTAAAAACCGGAATATACCCACTACAATGGAAGATTTCAAGGATCACTCCAATTCCCAAGAGTTTGAATAAAATATTAGTAGAAAAATTCCGTCCCATTGCCATTTTGTCATCACCAGCTAAAGTTTTTGAAAACATACTACATAATTATATTTATTCCCAAGTTGAAAAGTATCTATGTTACGAACAGCATGGTTTCAGAGCAAAAAGATCAGTAAATACTAACCTTCTTACCCTAGTAGACTATATATCTAAACGATTGGACCGTGGAGGCCAGGTCGATGTCTTGTACTTTGACTTCCGGAAAGCGTTTGATAGGGTCAATAATGATATCCTGCTAACAAAACTATGTGCCATCGAATTTCCGCCGGTCTGTTACGGCTACTCGCTGACTACCTTCGCGATGGTCAGCAATTTGGCCTTTATAAATCCAAGCCCTATCATACGCGTTCCGAAGTCAGTCAAGGATCAATTCTGGGACCGCTTCTTTTCTTGATAATGATCAACGACCTTCCTTCATTTATTCCTCACGCCAGAAGTCTATTGTATGCAGATGATTTGAAACTCTTTTCCGAAATTCATTCTGAAGCCGATTGTCTGGCGCTGCAGCGTGATATTGAGGCGATATTGGAGTGGAGTATTAAGAACAAAATGGAATTTAATTATTCCAAATGCTTCGTCATGAGTTTTATTCGAGCCCGAAACCCTATCACCTGTACTTATAAAATTAATGGCAGCGCTATTACTAGAACAACTGGAATGAAGGATCTGGGTGTCACGTTTGATAACAAGCTTATGTTTCATGATCACATGGCATTGGTAGCAAATAATTCATTTAGACGATTAAGTTTCATACTGCGTAATGCTAAAGATTTTAGCAACATCGGCGCTATTCAATCTATTTTTAACCTTCTTCCTGTACTTGTTCGTAGTAAACTGGAGTCCAGTGCATGCGTCTGGAACCCGCACGAAAAGAAGTACACTTTACTCTTAGAAAAAGTACAAAAAGCTTATCTAAGGTACCTTTATAAACGTTTGAATGGTTATTATCCGTTTATGTACCCTTCGAATTTTCTTTTAGGCTGCTTAGGGTACAATTCTCTCGAGGTTAGAAGAAATAATTACCAAATCATTGATATGTGTAAGATCCTTCACGGAAAAACCGATGCTCCAGAACTGCATTATGAACTGTCCCATCTTTTTGCTCCGATAAACTATAACCGTGGAAGGAGGCATAGATTGTTCGCCGTGTCTCCCGTCCCTCGCACACTTTCTGCGCTCAACGCTCTCTTGGACGCTAAGCCTGTCTGTGATGTGTTCGCGGATGAATGGAAGAAGATCTTGTCAGTATGTCTGGAGTATTGTGAGATGAGCGTATGACTGTCGAGTAGTTGTATACTTTTGTTTACTGTACCTTAATAATCTTTTGTTTTTAACTAATGTAATTGGCCTTGGCAGTTTTATATTAAATAAATAAATATTTTTTTTTATTTTTTTTTTTTTATTTATTTATCTCTCCCTTATAACTATCATTACAGGTTCATCACCTAATGCGATAGTGAGGTCTCTTATAATTATGCAGTCTTTATACAATACAAATTATTTACTATTTAAAACTATTAGGAACTTTTAAGTTCTGTAACATATTATATTATAGGAATAGGAAACATTACTCACAACAAATAACACATAGGAACATAACTTTGAAAAAATAAAATAAAAATTTATGAGAAACTTGAACAATACCGCAACGTTTCATTCAATAACTATATAATTAAATATACAATAAAATATCTGAGAAGAGACAATAAAATACATCATATACCACAATAACATACTTACACTAATCTACATTAGGTGTTACATAAAATAAACAACAATAACCTTGCGAATTCACTCAAATTACATGTGAATAAATCAATTTTGATGTGAAGATCGTTAATGACCCGAATTGCTCAGGTTAGCGGTGTTTTGGCGAGTAAGTTGGTTCTGGCTGTCGGCACGGCCAGCAGTGGCGGGCGCCGCCGCCGCCTCCCCACATAGCGGTCCGGTACGCAAAGACTCAAGCGCTGCAGCACCCCCGGATTATGCTCAATGCCTCGGAGTAACTTGACTAAGTAAGCGACCAGTGTAAACTCCCGTCGCACTCTCAATTCATTATACCCGACCATACCCATACAAATAGAGTGGGATACATGAACGGGTAAAACGGAAATACCCCGTAAAGCTTCCTGTACAAGTGTCGCGTAAACTTGTTCTGAACTCGCTCCAACATAACAGAGTATTTGGCTTCGCGTGGAGCCCATATGATAGCACTATGTTTCAGATGACTCCTGACTAGTGCATCATACAGAACCCTGACTGCTGCTATGTTGGTGAAGTCTCGTGTCTGTCTCAGCTTGACCTAACATTCATCTCTAAAGGATAGCCCTCCAGTTATCCATTGCCCAGTTCAAATGCTCACAAGCGTATCTATATCGCGCTGCACGATTGGCTCTTGTCAGTTTGAGTCGAACAGCTTGCACTCAGGAACGTTCACCATCTTCGTGGAGATGATTACGAATGGTTTGATCACTGACTCTAGTACCAGTTGATTGCCGCAGCCAGATTTGTAAGGCCCGGGCGGTTACAGTACGCTCTCGTCGTACAGTTTACCTGATATACCGGCCTTTCAAGGAAGTTGTGGCTCAAATTCTTCCTGATTCAGGCCTCTTAGTTACACTCCCGATCTCCTGGAAGTGTTCCCATACGTTTCGAATAGCTTGTCGCGACGCACCGAGAAGTATTGCTACAGATCTCTGAGAGACTCCCTCCTGAAGCATAGCAACAGCTCTTGCTGCGCTTTCCATGTCTATATGACGACGAAAACCATGCATAGTAATCATGATTAATACCGAAATAAAAAAAAGCTGTGACGGGTAACGTCAACGCTTAGAATCGGACTGAGAACACAAGTCACAGAACTTGTGCAACAATTGTTTTTTCAAGCACTTCACTCTTTTTCTGTCTACCCACTTGAATTCAACGCTAAAATTGATGCTCGAAACATTGTTAAGGATCCATAAACATGTTAAGAATAAAGTTTAGTACTTTACTTCACAAATGCTTACCTAATTATTTATTCTTAGACGAAATTCTAAATTAACTTAGGGTGGGCCCTATTTTGCTTTGAGTAGTTTACTTAGGTTATTTGAAGGTTTTTTAAAAACCTTCTTTGTGGTTTATTTACATCAAAATTAATTTTGATTGTCAAAACATGGCGGCTCGAGTGACTTCAAAATATTCATTATGTCGAATCTGCGAATTTTTTAAGTGTTGTTCACATACAAATTTTATTATTATTGTTAGGTTTCAATTTATTAATACGTAATTGTTGGATATTGTACTGGCAACACCAAAAGATTTGATATGTGAAAATGGGGGTAATAACGACCTCTGGGTCTGGCGCTCGTGACGGTGAAACGTGCTTAGTGGCTGTGTCGGTAAAAATATAGATTGGCATGGTATTGGTTGGAGATCTACTGTAAATTAAGGTAACCTATTAGTTTTATGGTAAATATTAGAATACTCATTAAATAGTGATATTATGTGGGGAATAGGAGATGTGATGGTATGGTGTAGAATATTGAATTTGATGTTGGCAAAGAAATATAAATGACTGACAAAATATATTGGTGTTTCATATTATTTTCCTTATCCCTGAAATATTGTAAATATGTAGTTTTATTAAACAGTTTAAATTATGATATTGGGGTAACGACTTTAAGATTGATTTGGGGATAAGTATCCATTTTGAGGTTAAATAATTATATTCGGAACTGAATAAGTTATTCTAGCGTCAGAATGGCTCTTATTATATTATAATATTCGGTGGTTTTAATTAACAAAGTTTTTATATATTAAAAATATATATATTAAAATCAGATAAATAAATTATTTGTGTTAATGTTTCATTGGACAGCCGTAAGTAGACGATTTCCATTTTCAAATTTTTTGTGCCTACACAAAATATTATGACAAAATACTACTAATTTAGTATACGAATAATGAACACTGCCACATTGTGCGACGGGGACATAATCAGTATTGTTCTTTTAAACACAATTCCTTTAGTACGCCTATTGGTAGAGCAAAATAAACTTTATCTCAGTTTGTTTCTATTTACAATTTAATACTGTCATCTGTAAGTTGAGCCGTGTCGCGCTCGTGTCTTTATTGTTTACGTAATTATTTCTCAAAAATATTAATATTGTCCCCAAGTTATTTAGTAACGGTAGCTTTGTTGCAGGGGCGAATTGTCCATATAAGCCGATTCCTACCGGCTTCCCTTTGGAAATTCGGAACACAACCACTCTATCGTCATTGAATAATCAAACTATAAGTATTTGATACACCATAAAATTAAAATACCTATTACAAAACGCCTACATACATTAAAAATTGTCTTAATAACCCAACAACAAAACACTGCGCTAAAATAACTCGTAGGCGCGTCCGGCTTACGCTAAATTCAATTTCCTTACAAAAAATAAAGTCATCATGACGTCACTTCGGTCACGTGATCCGCGGTTTCTATGAGCCGAGTAAGCCGGTCTGTAGCGAGTTATTGTAGGCACAGAGTAGCAGAAACGTGCGCGCGGGAGTGAGAAGGAATTATTGCTATTGCACCACCTCTTTCTGGCACACGCATTTGATTCGGTAAATTTCGTAATGCGTTCGGCTAGGAGTTCGTAAAAATTTCATCATTCGTTTGACAAATATATTATGTGGTTGTTTTTTGACGTAATCGCATTAGAATCTTATTAATTTGCATTTTGTTCGCTCAGTATTAATTGAATTCATATGTTTATCAATACTACTAGTATTAATATTTGTTTGTAGTTATAGGACAGTGATTAACATAGTGTTTTGAGAATGATTAACATGGTGTTTTGTGTGTTGTGAATGTAAAGTACCTTGTAATTAGGTATTTGGGGTAAGTAGATAGTTTAATAAGCTGAAATTACTTATTTAGAGTAGATTTGACAACTAATTAGTACGATCTTATTAGGATGGCGGCATTCATAGTTTTAGAATGTCATAGTGTGTGAATTTTGTGAAGAAACATGCTTTTCAAGGTTAAGTTTTATATATCGAAATGAAATTTTGATTGATTGATTGATGTACGGTAAATAATTGTTTTTTTTTTTTTTTTACCTCCTCCATAAAGTCACCCTGCGCTACTGCTTTGTTGTATGATTTTCGTACATTGGTTCGTTTTGAATTGCAAACTTCCTAAGCGTCAATGGAAGTGGAGTTGGTACGTTGACTAGCATTTTTATTTTCGTTTGTTATTTTGGAAAGCTAATTACCTAAATAATAATTAGTGTGGTAAGAGGGATGCAATATTTTTTTACTGATTCGCAATCATGATTCGCTATACAATCAGTTTTTAAACTGTACAGACGCCAGCACTTCAAGCTACTACAATCTGTCAGATTTATTTAATAGATTTTCAACTTTATCGCTGACACTTAAGGTTCAAAGTTGATTGGGAAAATTTGACAGTTTCGGGTAGCTTGATGTGCTGGCGTCTGTACCTAGGTACTAGTGTTATTTTTTTCGTATTATATTACTAGTGTAAGTGTAGTTACTTCAATTGTTAAGGAAGCATAGCGATGTGTGCCCACGTGGTGCCCACCATGTTAATTACCAGACAGTTGATAGAAAAATTATGTTAATGGCTTAGGTCATAATACCAGCTGGACCACACTGTCGTAGACCGTTACGTTTATTGCCCATTCACGTGACTATACACAGTTATTTTATGAGATAGTGTGTTCAGGTGGAACAGGCATTTTAAATATGTGTAACTGTTGCGCATCTGTTTTTTTTTTAACTTTAGGAGCATGAGGAACAGGGTGTCAAATTCACTCATCTATAGAAATGGGAGAATCCTCCGACCAGACGGGTGTCGTGTTTGGCGGGCAACTACCCAACGATTGATGTCGGGAAAGTTATACAGGGTGATTGGAAGATGGGTGCAAAGCTTTAAGGTGAAGATAGTATAGACAATTTAGAACCATTTAAGCCATGGTTGTCTTAGACGAAGTCTTACCAAATTTTTTAATTTTTAATACGGTTTAAAAGACGTATTGTACAATTTTTTTATTTTTTCTGAGCTTTAAATGTCTGTAAAAAATGTCTAATGACACAGAAGCCTAAAACATGTTTTGCTTGATTGCTTACACATTACTTTAATTAAATAAATAAAAAATGAATTCATTTATCATTCAATTTGGCCATAATTATGCAGTTTACATTAAATTTTGAGAATTTCCGAAAAAAAACTTAAAAATTTGGTTAAAAATATTTGGTAAGACTTCGTCTAAGACAACCATGGCTTAAATGGTTCTAAATTGTCTGTACTATCTTCGCCTTAAAGCTTTGCATCCATCTTCCAATCACCCTGTATATTATATGGTGTTCACGCGGTAAACTCTAGTTGCGCGATGCAGGATTTGGGTGACGTCAAGATTTTGTGTGACGTCAGGTATTTGATGCGTAGTTCGCATGTGGCGATGTAGATGCCGCCACAAAACCATGCATTATGCGATCTCTAAAGGCGAACTTCACCAACAAAACTGAACGCGATTAGCACATCTAAACCGCGTTCAAGAGCTGTCTGTGTCGATATTCCACAACAATAATAACACTGACAGCTGTTGAACGCAATTTAGATGTGCTGATCGCGTTCAGTTTCATTGGTTAAATTCGCCCTAAGTGTCTACGCTTCTACGTAACGTCTACACGGCGTAGGCGTTTATTTTTACAAACATCTAGTGCAAAGATTAGTCTGAGTAACACCAGTAATTGATTCCTACTGAGTAATGACCCCTCCGTGCGTCGGAAAGTACGTTAAGCAGTTGATCCTGGCTGTCATTCGTAATTCTTTGACAGTCATTACGAGTAGTCGGAAGCCTGACCACCATGTCTTGCCATGAGGTACCGTGTTACCCAGTAACTGGGTTGTGGAGGTCAGATAGGCAGTCGCATTTAATATACTGGTATCCAGCAAACCGACCCCAACATTGCTGGGAAAAGGTTAGACAGATATACATACCTACTGAGTAATGATTTGTAATTGTTGGTGGTGAAAAACAACCATCAACTATCCCATAAATTCCAGCCGATTTACAATATTTCTACAGTCTGCATGAAGTTATAAGTTACAAGGGACCGTAATTACCACGTTTAGTTGTTCCAGAGTTTTTGTACATCAGGATCTATTAAAAGTGTATTCATGGGGCAACAGATTACATTAAATTATTTTGAAATAATTCCTCTGCAGCCAGTAGATCAAGGGTGATTGAAAAAAAACTCTTTAGTATTGAAAAATTTCAAGTAGGTACAGATTTTCTTGACAAATCCATTACTTTTGTTTTATTAAACACGATGCTAACGGAAGATAGTGCTACAGTGTCAATGTAGAATGTTCAAAGTTGTTCATCAACTAATATTTTCCTCATAATTAGCATACATCAGTTTCTTGGATATATTACCAATCGACAGCAATGCGGAGGAATTTTTCGTTGCCATGTTTTAGTTTTCGTTAAGTTAGCATACAAGTTAATAAAATAAAAAAAAAGATGTTAAGCAGGTATCTTATGCTGTGGCTACATTTTCGGAAGAACATTCGTTGTCGCAATATCACTATAAAAACTTTTTGTTCGATGATCGACGACGTTCCAACCAAATCACATTCTGAACTTATAATTCGCGCAAAGTCCAATGGAGTATACTGTGGCGTTGTATTTAGTATATTTATTTATAAATATATAATAATTAAATACCTATACATTAAAAAAAAATATTTACTACATTTAAATATAAATAAAATTCTTGTTGTTTTTTTTTTTCTTTATGTATCCACAAAACATTTAATAGAGAACTATTAAGTGTTATGTGTACTTAAAAAAAACAGTGGCACTCCGGGAGTGCCGACAGAAGTGAAAATTTTCCTTTTCTTCGGTAAATTCGGTAACAGTGTCGCGAAATCAATGGTTTAGTCCCATCTCAAAAATGCCCAACACGCCTAAAAAAGGTTTCACTTAAAAAAAAATGTAGTGCTGTGGGAGGCCGGGGCCACTTGCCTGTAGGGGTAGGTAGACTAACTGCCAAAAACTTGTCAGCAGTACGTGTTTTGGGTCATCTAATCACACCCGAGAATGCATACCGGTACCCACATATTATAAGCACCTCGGCATCTCAGTCGCGCGCCGTTTAGAATTGGTGACATGTTTTTGTTTTATTATACCTACCCTTTTTTTTTTTGGGTGGGAAATTATCAAATAACTTCTCCCGCTCTGGGCGGAGCGAGAGGGCGTGTCAGACTTACTGACTAAAACCCACCCGTGTTCCTTCGGTTGCCCTGTTGCCGGGGGCCACGATTACCCTATCGGTTTTCTTCGAACCCCAGGCAGGTCTTCGAACCCCCGGCAGGTCCTCGAACCCCCCGGAAGGGTATTATTATTATTATTTTTTCCTCAGGTCGTCAAAGAGAAATATGGCGTTTGGGGCAGGGTGACTATGTTTTTGTAGGGCAGGTTGACTAACAAGAAATGTTTCAGAAACAGTTTGTCATTCAGTTATTTTTGTCAAAATAAGGACATTCGCGCCCGAAGACACCGCGAACATTCGCCGATCCCTATCGATAGTGTGGCCGCAGTGTTTAATTGGGCTTAGGAGCTGGCGGAGAATCATAACATCCTACTTCGATGTTTGTCTGGCGCGGCTCAAGTAAGACGTATGCCGCATAAAATGTTTTCGAAAACTTTGTTAATCTTTCTTATTGTGAACTTAGTGTCAGATTCATGTAAGTAATATTAATAACCAACATTTTGTCTTGTTTTTTTGAATCATGATAGACATCTTACTATTTATTTATTTATTTAATACTTCAACAAATCAACCTTTAGGTGATGCGAAATTAAGGTATACATATTTATTAAAATATAAAGATATACAAAGTGGATTGAGTGGCAAGGACATCGACACACAACCTGTTGGTAAACATGGTAACAGGTTACGTGTCGATGTCCCCTGCCACCCTGTATCCAACCTGTTAAGACACGAGTGCTTTAACTTAGAGCTTCGTTCCTTTATAGATACCTATACATATCAATGAGGAAGTAATTAGATATGTATGTTATTGTGATTGCAAAAGATATTCGTAAGATGGTTTTAAACGATAAAATTGGCTTTTTTCTACATTTATAGATGGACAAAGAGCTAAAAAGTTTTTCCGATGTGACTACACCTATATAGAAGCCGAAGAGAGTTTCTATAAGATCCACACGTTACCACTGACATGGGCTGAGGCCCAGCGTGTGTGTGCTCTGGAAGGGGCCACCTTCTGGCACCCAGACAACGACAATGAAGCACACGCAGTAATATCGCTTTGGAAGAAAGTTACGCCTAAAATCAATTGGATGTACGTGGGGCTGTCAGACATATTGGTTGAAGGAGCATTTCAAACAGTTGACGGTACGTATTAAAATTATAGTATTTTGTATATTTTTTGTATTTCCTGTTATAGACGACGACATACCTACATAGACGTGGTGTGGTACCTGAAGAAGGGCTAAATAGGCTACTTTTAATCCTGAAAGTTTGTTAGGCAATGTTTGTGTTAGTATGGAAATAAAGACTTTGAAGCAGTCTTCTATCTTTCTACATGCTATGTTCAGCTAGAATCATAATTCTGTTGAAAATAATACTAATTTACCTGATTTATTTCCCTTGACCCTACCCCCCCAAAAAATGACAAGCACCAAAACGAAATGGTCCCTAGTGCCCGGCGACCCACCTGCCCTTAGCTACGGTAGTGATCAAGGCCACGGTGAGGCAAGGGGTGCGAAGAATCCCCGGAAGTTGCAAGGCCTCCCACAAGATGGACCGATGACCTTGTGAAGGCCGCAGGAATCCGCTGGATGCGGAAAGCACAGAATCGGTTGAAGTGGAGGTGCTTGGGGGAGGCCTATGTCCAGCAGTGGACGTCTTTCGGCTGAAATGATGATGATTTATTTAAGTCACACAGGGGGACGTCATAACGTCATTCGAGAGGTAATTGCTGAAAATCAGCGCTGTTGACGACAGGTTCGTCCGAAGTCACAGCATTTTGTTGAGCAATGACCTGTCCTTGCACAGATGCGACGCACAGCTTAATTTTTTTTGTTATTTGTTACAAAAGTAGTTAACTCTGCATTCGGCATTTTGTTTTTGTTTTGTTTGTTTGTTGTTATTTGCCAATGTCGCAACAGTAATAAAATTACGCAATATTGTCTTTGGTCTGCTGCCCTTGACATGAACAAAATTAACAAACTTTTATTGGTTGGATACGAGGCTTTTGGCTACTTTGTATGTGTGTATTTTATGTCAAGTTTTTTGTAATGTGCAGAATACACAATTTTTCTTTATTTTTTTTCGTCCGAGCGGATTTCGTTATTTCCTTATTCTTTTTTTCAAAAATAAAGTTTATTTTTATTTTTATTTACTTAAATAAATAAGTATTCCAGCCAGTGTTCAAGTTTAAAGACTTTAAGTATAAGATTTTTCATATAAACTGTGTCCTCCATTTTTACCAAAAAGGGCTTGTTTAAAAAAATCGTTTGTTACGTTTCGTTACGATTACAATTATATAAAAATATAAAATGTAAAATGACTCCAAAATTGTTGACATTTGCATAGGAGTCAAACGGCGTCATTTGGTTGTAAAATAACATCTCCTACATACCCTTAATGGATTGCCGACTTATAACCATTAACCTTGTGTATCAGCACAGATTACATATACGTATCAGGGTTATTGGGTACATTTTATATTTTTATTTCAAACCTTTTTAAATATATAGGTATATATTTTTTGTAAATGGTTGACATTAGCATAGGGGTCATCAGGGGTAATTTGGTTGCAAATGACCTCTCCTACATCCCCTTAACGGATTGCCGACGTATAACCAATAACCTTGTATAGATAGATATTTTTATAAAATGAATTCCGTGTTTTTTTATTTTTAGGAAAGCCAATCACTGAGGTCTATAGCTCCTGGGAGGCAAATGAACCGAATAATGCTGGTGGTAATGAGAATTGTGTGCACATTAACAAAGAAGGCGACATGAATGATGCCGACTGTAACAGAAGGTTAATCTTCACTTGTAAGAAGAGTCTCGAGTTACTTGAGTGGAACTACAAATGCAATATGCCTAATTTAGGTAGGTTATACTTTGCCGGGGTAAGGGATACCGTAGCCCCCGGCAATATGGCAATTGAAGAAACACGGATGGGTTTTAGTCAGTAAGAGTCTGAGACGCCCTCCCACTCCACCCAGAGGGGGCGGAGTTATTTGATAATTTCCCACCCTAAAAAAAAAGAAAAGGTAGGTTATACTATGTATATGTATGCGGACGCACTACATACCTACAGTTTTCTTGTGTTTGCTATAATGCCAAAATCGTTTGTCGCAGTGAACATAACAAAAGTTTCAAATTGGCGTATAGATACATTGCAGTGCCGGTTACTATGTACTGTAAAAAAAGTAATTTCATCAAGATAGACACTTAAGTTTCCACTAGTCGACCGACGGCTCGAATTCGTGGGTGGCGTGGCTAATATGCATGGTATTTAGTACAGTTATTTATTTATTTCGTTTTATTGACTTAGTATTAATTTATCAGTTTTTATTTATATACTGCCTCGTTGGTCCAGTGGTTGCAAGCGCTACTGCTGAGCATGAGGTCCTGGGTTCGATTCCCGGGTCGGGCAAAGTGTTATTGGATTTTTCTATCTGGAATTTCTCAGTAGCAGCTCGGAGTCTGGATTTGTGCCCGGTTGATGGCAATAGGCTCGCCCCCAATTACATGGGACTTTAACATAACTGGCGAAATGTGGGTGTACCTGTTACAGGCACACCTCTGCCCAACCCTTCGGGGAAACAAGGCGTGATGTTATGTTATGTTATTTATATATTTAATTATTTATTTAGTGAAATAGACGATGATTTAAAACGAAAATTTATGCGTAATATTTCATGAACAGACCTTTGGGCGTATGGATATTATGAAAAAATTACTGGATGTATTTACTCAATATAAAATTATTTTAACTGTTAAATAAATTATCTATCCCTGTATGGTTTTTATTTTGCCATTTTCATACTAAATAAGTTATTTATTTACGCCCAAAGATGAGTTAAAATTAGTGTAGAAATATGGAATTTTCAACGATCACGACCATTCTGCTTCCATACAGGGCTAGATAATGAAAAATTACAAACTTATTAGTTAGGGATAGACAAATTGATATAATTTTTAGTTTTTAAACAGGCGAGTAATCACCATTCTACGTTTGTATGGAACTATGACCGACTAGCGTAACCTTAACGTTTATTATTTCAGATTACATTTTGAGTAAAGATAATGGAAAGTGTTACAAGCTCCATACAACTCCACTGAAGTGGAGCGAAGCAACTGCCATGTGCCAACTAGAACAATCCAACCTGGCAGTGATCAATAACAGGCAGGAAGCGGATTTCCTTGTGAAGTTAACGGAATCCATACCGAAACCAAGGGTCAAAGGGAAATACCAAAGAGGAATATATCACATGGGCTTTCATAACAAATTAAACGATGGCTGGCAGACAGTTAAAGGTACGTGACTATGATTGAAGATTCGTAGAAGGTAGAAAGAAAAAGTAAATAAAGAAATTGTAAGAAAATGTAGTGTTTATTATCTGGACGAATGTTTTCGCCGTCGATTTTCCTGCCACCAGTGAGTTGTCAAGCAAAAGGAGACATAAACCGAGCCATTGTGAGATGGACGTAGCTCAGAGACCTGATAATAATACCTAGTATATACTCACCACTAAACCCACCCACAAGAAGTTACAAGATACCCTATTTTTTGCCAGGTCTTTGAAGCCCATACTATTATGGGCTTCAAAGACCTGGCCAAAAATAGGGCCACCCTCCAGCCTGCCTCTAATTAAGGACTATTCCTTAATTAGAGGCTGGTTGCTGACTCGTGGTAACAATAATATCTTGATTTCCTCACGATCGTTTTCGTCACATGGGTTCGTAAAATGAAGATCATGATCATACTTTCTGAGATTGAAATGTAAACGAACACCAATATCTTGCTAGAGATAAACCTTTTATCAGTTAAGTAGGTTGTGATGTATGATTGTTGTGAAATATCATTTTCTTTTCCAGGAACACCGTTGAATGTAGATGCTGACGCCTGGTTCGACAATTACCAGCCGGACGGAGACGAGGAGTGCGGCTCAATGTTCTACACCGGTCGCCTGATCAATATCGATTGCGATATGAAGAGCTTATTCATTTGTGAACACGAATCAGATAACATAACTTCACCTTTAAGCGTTAGTTTATCTAATTCAGAGCAACCTTTTTTACAACCATATGTCGGTGGTGGCATAGAATAACAAAACCGTAGAATTGAAACTCATATTTTCCTTTATGTACAATCGGTGCTATCACCAAAACAATCACCGATCGCCCTCCACCCGATAATTACAAAGTATACCTCTCTATACCTATACATACCGTGTGAGTGTTTGATGATATTCTTGCCAAATAAACATAATTATGTTTTATTACTTCAATAACTGTGTGTTTCATTTTATGCTAAACATCCTCTTAAAATACATGCTAAGTTACATAATGCTCGTACAGTAAACCCCGAAAAGATGTACCGATGTAAACACGGATAAGTAACCATTTTATCGTCTACAACCATTGTTCCATAATATTGCATACAGTATCCACCGCACTCTTATAAAACATAGTACATAATTTATTTAACCAAAACTTACTAAACATTTTGTCCCAAAACATCTATACACCCTATGACAAAAAAAATGTTCACAGTGTTTCCAGAATAAGGTAAACAACATCATACAACTTGTATCGAATGACACGTCTTTACCTTCGTCTAAAAGTAGAACTTTTTTTTTAATTTTTGGGTCTGACCGTACTAGAACGACAGTAATTAATTCATACAAAAGTAAAACGTTAACTTAACAAATTAAGATTTAGGATTATAAAAAAAATAATTTCATTGAATTATACTAAACACTTACTTGTTGTCAGATAAGCAGTAGCCCCATGTAAATTCTGGTATTCAGTTTCATCCAGTTAGACTGGAACCCGACCCCAACATAGTTGGGAAAAGGCTAGGCATATAGGTTATACCCGCCATCCTGAAACACAACAAAAACCGAATTTATTATTTCTATAATATGATGGTGCAGCATGTGGCTCCCGTCTTGTTTTGTTACGAAGTTACTGGAATCACCGAAATGTCGGATAAGACACTGGCTGGTGAGGTGACAGTCACTCTAGCACAGCGTTGCATCGAGATGGTTGCGTGGCAGCTGTCTTCTGATAACAGAAGATGATGTCAGATGGGGATCCGCTGTCGTACCACGTCCACGACGAACTGCTAAATCATAGATCATAGATAATGCACTATAAATACAATCCTGATTATATTGAAGCTGCTGAACCATCCTGCGTCGTTATATACTTTTATCAAGATTATTTAAAACAGTAATAATATGTTTCTCTTACTTAAATTCAACATCGCGCCTGTATTTCTTGAAGGGTTTTCCTTATCAATGAGCAACATTGAAAATAAACAAATCACTTAGAAATATGTAAATACGTTAACATGTATTTTTTTTTTTTGATATACCTATTTGTATTTTCCTAATGCTGCGGCTACATTTTTGGACGAACATCCAAAGATCAAAAATCATTGATCCATAATAGGGATCAGAATGATTAATTGTGCATCTTCTTCTAAGTGACGCTCATGTCCGGCCATGTCGGACTGACAGCTTCAAGACAACAACTTCCAGGATTTATTTTGTTGATTTTTATTTGCAACGCGCAAATGCAGCAAACGAGCTTAACTCAAACAACCAATGTCGTCGTCGAATATGAAAACCTTTTGATAGCCGACATCGCTGCGAAGGACATTCTTGCTCGCCCAAAGACATCACAATTTGACGAACTGCATGAACGGCCCTTCAATCGGTCCCTCATTACTGAGGATCGTCGTCACTGGTTAACTAAAGGGATATTTATACACTGGCCACTAGATGCGAAAACACGAATATCCGCCGATCTCCCTAATGTGGCCATAGGGTAGAACTGGTTGGACAAGACTCGATGAATCTGCTAAATATCTTCCTACGATTGTTTACCTGACACGGTTAACAACGTCTGTCGTATTCATTCCAAAAAATGTTTTCGAAAATCTTGTTATACTTTTTAATTGTGAACTGCGTGTCAGATTCATGTAAGTACATTTACAACTAAACTTTATTTCTCGCTTTTAAGTGGTATATCTATGATATACTTAGTCTTAAAACTAAATTATGGTCTATGTACATATTTTATAATGCTTATTATGATATTATGTGTTATCGTCAGTGCAAGTTTGTTTTATTTTATATTAATAAAATAAAGTGCCATATTATGAACACTTAAAAAGAGAGTAGGTACCTATGATCATTGGTTTCTTTTTTTCGTAAAGTAACCTTTTCTATTCTAATTTATTCATAGACGGACAAAGAAGTAAAAACTTTTTCCGAAAGGACTACAATTATATGGAAGCATTTAAGAGTTTCTATAAAATCCAGATCATACCACAGACTTGGGCTGAGGCCAAGCGAGTGTGTGCTCTGAAAGGAGCCGTTCTCTGGCACCCAGACAACGATGATGAAGCGTACGCAGTGATGTCGTTTTGGAACAAAACTAAGCCCAAAATCGAATGGTATGTGGGGCTATCAGACTTATTGGTTGAGGGAGTGTTTGAGACCGTTGATGGTACGTATTATGTTTCAAGTATTATAGGTAAACTAAGAGCCATAAATGTTCCTATTTTTTTAAATGAGTATATTAGGTAACACTGCCTAAAACTTACGTTTAGTAACGTAACGTAACGAAATCACATCAACGTCTAAACTAAAATAGTCATTATAAAGATACCAGTTGATTTTTGTCCTATAATTTAAATTATAAAACCTACATTTTCGTACTCGTAGGTAAGTCGATCTTTGAGGTGTACAACAACTGGCAGCCAGATACGCCGGACGATTCTGAAGGTGGACAGGACTGTGTGTACATATATTTAAATGAAGGACCTGGATATCTGGATGACTACGGATGTGAGGAAAAGTATTCCTTCATTTGCAAAAAGACTCTGCAGACACTAGAGTGGAACTATCAATACAATATGCCTAACTTAGGTAGGTACGTTTTAATTTATGTGAGTACTTACCTAAGGGGACACATTATTCGATTTCTAATGGAGCTGGCTGACCATTGCGAAATTCCAATATTCCTACCTTATATGCCGTATTCGAGTACCGTGTACATACTAAAACTAATGTGACAAATTGGTGTACAAATTGCAATACCGCTATGGACTGTAAAAGTAAGTGACTACAATGCGCTTATATGTGACAAAAAAGAATCATTGGTCGGCTTTGTGGAATCCGGACACGAGGCCACGTTGCGAGTCAGTTCTCTCCTACGTCCAGAGCTCATTTTGTCCTTAGTTGCACACTGTTGCTGACCAAAGAGTTTCTGTGGACTTCACAAACCTAGATGTGTAGACAATCATGTCACTTGCCAATCCATACTTTTCTGCTGCTGATTACAACATCAGTGCCGACGGCTGACTTTTTCACCTACTCAAACATCTTGGTGAACCTTATGACTTACTCTTTTCAGATTACAATTACAATAAGAACAATGGCAAGTGCTACAAACTCCACACAATTCCATAGAACTGGACCGAATCATATGCTATATGCAATTTAGAACAATCCAACCTGGCAGTGATCAGCAATCGGCTGGAAGCGGATTACCTTGTGAAGTTAGCGGAATCTACACCGAAACCAAGGGTCGAAGAGAAATATATCACCTGGGTTTTCACAACAGATTCAACGAGGGTTGGCAGACAGTTAGAGGTACATGAGTCCTTTAAGTATTTTGAAAGAATAGAAACCTATACCTGCCTGCATTTTCAAGGTGTTCACATATTTTTTTTAAACTTGTGGTTAAGATACCGTATATTTAGTCAATGCGAGTGTTTTCGCAGGACAGCCTTGTGGGGGATCGGGAGGGGAAGGTCCTTTGATCTGATATATGTCCCAAGCTGCCATACTAGAGCTTTTAAGCTTTCTGATTTCAAATACCTACTATACTGTTATCGTTAATTTTTATTCAAGATATGGCAACAGCAAAATGCTAACTGGGGCATGGGTATCATTTTCACAATTTTGGAAGGCGTTGATGCTGAAAATGAGTCAAATCGAAATCCAAAAAACCGGTCAAGTGCATGTCGGACCACGCACAATGAAGGGTTCCGTAGATAGGATGAATTTATCCCAAGGAAACTTAACAGTGTACTTGAAAAACATATTCTCCCATACGGAATGTATAGAGAACATGTTTTTTCAACTGCAAATGTAAGTTGGTCGATTATTTCTCGATAACTTGTAGAGCCTACTTAGCTGTGATAGTTTTCCTTATAATTTCGTTATATATACTACTGCTTTGAATTTTTCCACATATCCAGAACCAACCATTTAGCTGGCAGGGGGGACACTCAAAAATTAGCGCTTTAAAACTTAATATTTCGCAAACGAACCCCTGAATCCAAAAATGGTCTTAACATACAATATTTTTGAACGACCTTTCCAACGATACCCCACACTATGGAATAAACGAGAAAACAACATCCCCACTTTACGTGTAGGGGAGGTACCCTAAAAAAATTTTTTTTCTTTTTTTTTGTGTTACCACTTTGTCGGCGTGATTAATATGTATGTATACTCATGCCAAATTACAGCTTTCTAGTACTAACAGTCTCTGAGCTAAGCCACGGATAACAGACAGACAGACGAACATGGCGAAACTATAAGGGTTCCTTGTTGACAACGGAATCCTAAAAAGGCAGTTATAAAATTTACGAGTTTTTTATCATGACATTATTTGCCTGGGCACTATGTTGTTCACACAATACTGGTGATTTAGTTTTTTTTTATTGCTTTTCTTCCAGGAAAACACATGAATGTAGATCGGGACGCCTGGTTCAACAATTACTTTCTTCAACGGTCTTCTGGTCAACACCGCCTGCGATATGAGGAGCTTCTTCATTTGTGAACATGAAGTCAATAACTTCAATCCCCCTGTTACCAACAGTTTAACCAATTCAGAGCGGTTTATATTACAACCTTATGTAGGTGACGGCTTAGAATAATAAAACCGTATATATGAGCGAAATTCTTGTTAGTATTTTCTTTTGTACGTAAGTAAGGTCTTGATTCACTGAAGCCTGTTTAATTCACTAAAATTGATATTAAAATAAATTTGTTTTGTATATTTGGTGAAAGTATTAGATAATACAAAAATATATTAGGCAGTGTCCAACAGTCAACAATATATTGCTAACAATATATTGGCCATACTGATACACACCAAAAACCTATTTTAATATTTCTATATCTCTGTATTTGACGATACGATTTAAAACATTTTACATTCATATTTTTCTCTGACTTAAACACAACATCGCACCTGTATTTCTTGAAGAGGTTTTCCTCATTAATAAACATAAACATTAAAAAATCACTAATCGTTATGTACGTATAGATGTAGGTACATTTGTATTTTCCCTATGCTGCGGCTTTTACGGAAGAACATCCAAAGTTCAAAAATCACTATCGTTACTCCATTGATCCTATATACGGATCAAAAATTAGTATTTATTGTGAATTTTCTTAAAAGTCACTCTTATGTTCGACTGACAACTCCAAGTCTGCGTTGCAAATGCAAAAGGTATCCTAGCGAGCATAACCCAAACAACCAAAACTTCGTCGAATATCAAAACCCTTCGATAGCTGACAGCGCTGCGAAGCCCAAAAATATCACGATTTGACGACATACACGACGGACTCATTGTTAACCAAAGGGATATTTAAACGCTGGCCACTAGTTGCGAAAACACGAATATGCGCCGATCTCGCAACTGTCTTTTTTTTTTGTGTGGTGTGACTGACCTGGTGTCAGAGTTTTAAAGCCGACCATGGGACTCTGACTTAGCTTCACCTGCCGTCGAGAAATATCTCTCAGGCATGCTGGTTTTGCAGGAGACGCCCTGGGCGTCGGGAATCGCGGGCTGATTCCCGGCCACCGTAGGCGCGGGCTTGCGGACGGCGTGCAATGGGTAGCTCGCCATCCGATAAAGACCAGGCCCGGGTCGACGACGCGTTGTGTTCCACGCACGCCTTTAAGAGATGTCGGCAGAACTGACGGGGTCCGCTAGGGCCGATGCCTGCCGGGGTCGCGGGAAAGTCCGAAAGGGATACCGTGGCCCCTGGCAACAGACAGGCAACTGAAGGAACACGGGTGGGTTTTAGTCATTAGGAGTCTGACACGCCCTCCGCTCCGCCCAGAGCGGGAGAAGTTATTTGATAATTTCCCAACCAAAAAAAAAAAGGCGTGCTGGTTTCCTCACGATGTTTCGATGTTGTTTTATTTGTTTTGTTGATCTCGCTAATGAGGCAGCAGGGTAGAACTGGTTGGACAAGATTCGATGAATCTGTTTGTTTACCTGACGCGGTTCAAGACGTCTGTCGTATCATTACAAAAATGTTTTCGAAAATCTTGTTATACTTTCTAATTGTGAACTTTGTGTCAGATTCATGTAAGTACATTTACAACTAAACTTTATTTCTCGCTTTTAAGTGCTTATCTACGATGTACTTAGGCCTAACTAAATGGTCTAAGACCATATTTTAGAATACCTATAAGTATTGTGTATGTACAATTTTGTTTTATATATTTATAAAATAAAGCCCATCATATTATGAACACTTAAAAAGTGAGTAAAACTGTTTTTTTCTGTTCCGTGGTAAAACCCTTGGTTTATCTTTTCGTATAGTAACCTTTTCTTTATCTGCATTATTTTCATCTATTCATAGACGGACAAAGATCTAAAAACTTTTTCCGAAAGGACTACAGTTACATAGAAACATCGCAAAGTTTTTATAAGATCCACACGATACCACGGTCATGGGCTGAGGCCAAGCGAGTGTGTGCTCTGGAAGGAGCCACTTTCGGGCACCCAGACAATGACGATGAAGCACAGGCTTTGATATCGTTTTGGCAAAAAACTAAGCCCAAAGTCGGATGGATGTATGTGGGGCTGTCAGACTTATTGGTTGAAGGAGTATTTGAGACCGTTGATGGTACGTATTATGTTTCAAGCATTTTGTTAACTAAGAACCATATATGTTCCTACTTTTTTTTTAATAAATAGAATAAATTAACACACCCTAAAATGTATTTGTAGTATTGTAGTGAATTAAAATCATCAATGTCTAAACTTTACTAATTAGGATACCTACATTTTCATACTTCTAGGTAAGTCGATCTCTGAGGTATATAACAACTGGCAGACAGGTCAGCCGGACAACTTTGGCGAAGGACAAGACTGTGTGTACATATTTTTAAATAAAGGATTTGGATATCTGGATGACTCCGAATGTTACAAAAAGTTTCCCTTCATTTGCAAAAAGAGTCTTCAGTCACTACAATGGAACTATCAATGCAATATGTCTAACTTAGGTAGGTACGTTTTAATTTATGTGAGTAAGGGGATATACTAGATACATCTTTCCATTTTCAATGAAGCTGACTAACCATTGCGGAATACCTTAACGTTTCCCATATATCGTGTCCGCGTACCGTGAACATAATAAAAAACGAATGCTACAAATTTTCGTACATATATTGCAATGCCGTTATTGAATGTAAAACTAAGTACCTAGTTACAGTGCGCTTATCTTTGACAGAAAAGAAGAGGCCAGTTTGCTAGCCCATTCATCCATCTTAGTGAGCCTTATGACTTCCTTTTTTTCAGACTACAGTTACAATAAGAACAATAGCAAGTGCTACAAACTTCACATAACTCCATTGAACTGGACCGAAGCATATGCCATGTGCCAACAAGAACAATCGAACCTGGCAGTGATTAGCAATCGGCTGGAAGCGGAGTACCTTGTAAAGTTAACAGAATCCACGCCGAAACCAAGGCTCAAAGAGAACTATCAAAGAGGAATATATCACCTGGGCTTTCATAACAGATTCAACGAGGGCTGGCAGACAGTTACAGGTACGTGTGTATGTCCTTTAAGTATTTTGAAAGGAGAGGTTGAAAGGATTTTGAAAGAAGAGTGCCTACCTAGTCAGACCACTAAAAACCTGTGCCTGCCGTAACATGCATTTTGCAGGAGATCACATAAATCTTTTTTAAGCCTTGTGTTTAAGCTGTACATTTAGTCAGCGAGCGCTTTCACAGGGCAGGCGTGTGGAAGCACGGAGAGAGAGGTAGTGCTCGGGCTTATGTATATCCCAAGCTGGCATAATGCAGCTTGTAAGTGCTTTGACTGCTTTCAAATGCTAAATATTAATTCAAAATATGGCCATAAAAAATGCTAACTGGGATATGGATATCATTTTCACGGTTTTGGGAGATGCTGATGCCGAAAATGAGTCAAAATTGAAATCCAAAAAGGTGGTAATTAAATTGACGCATTTTCATCTTTTTTGCCTCGTTTACGTTCATACATCTGATCATACACGCACGCCGGTTGCGAGTACTACGCACCTGGCCTTTCTGAAGAACATCACCAATAAGGTCAGTATAAGTCCTCCTAGGGCGTCCCGGTATTTCCCTTCACATCAGCCTTGTAAATACATTTTGTTAGTCGCCTTTCATTCATCCTCTCAACATGACCAAATCATCTCTAATATGAAAGGATCGTAGCAGGTGGCGTTCTGTAGTTTCTGCCTACCCCCATGGGAAGAAGGCGTGAGTTTATGTATGTGTATGTAAGTGTCATCTTTTTTTATATTGTCTTTCTTCCAGGAACACGCATGAATATCGATCGGGACGCCTGGTTCGACAATTATCAACCGGACGGAGACAAACATGAGGAGTGTGGCTCAATGTTCTTCAACGGGCGTCTGGTCAACACCGCTTGCGATATGAGGAGCTTCTTCATTTGTGAACACGAAGTCGACAACTTAACTGCGCCTGTTACCAGCGGTTTAATCGATTCAGAGGAGCCTATATTACAACCTTATTTAGGTGGTGGCATAGAATAATAAAACCATCGAAATTCATGTTGATATTTTCCTTTGTACTTACTCGTACGGTCTCGATGTAGGTAAGTGACCTTCAGTGGAGGC